>JARJEI010000044.1:0-1263462 GCA_029955415.1 Lottia scabra | reverse complement strand
CCTAGACAGGGGTAAACGCGTTTTTCCCTAATAGTAAACTACGTTTTGGTCAATAAATGTTTGAAAAAAAGGTCGAAGATGGGGTTTCCGCATATGTAACGAATCAGAATTTCATGGCGCATCTTCTCAACACAAAATTGGGACGATATATTATCATACCGGTCTTAACGGGGTCATCAAACATTTAAAACTCTCGCAAATGGCTTCCAAGGGATAAAAATCCGGTCAAAGGCAATTAAGCTTTTATTTTAACTGTTTTTTCAGTTGTTCACAACAGAAAAATATATGCTGAAATTGATGGACTAAACGAAAGTATTTGATTTTGGAAAAAAAATAGAAAAAAAAAATTTCTTTTACCGAGGGTCGAACTCGGCTGCGTGAGACCCCGTAGGTGAGGCTCCAGCACGCTATCCACTCGGCTAGCCGAAGGTGCTGAAATGGGGCTAGGGTTAGCTAAAGTCAATGTCCTAGACAGGGGTAAACGCGTTTTTCCCTAATAGTAAACTACGTTTTGGTCAATAAATGTTTGAAAAAAAGGTCGAAGATGGGGTTTCCGCATATGTAACGAATCAGAATTTCATGGCGCATCTTCTCAACACAAAATTGGGACGATATATTATCATACCGGTCTTAACGGGGTCATCAAACATTTAAAACTCTCGCAAATGGCTTCCAAGGGATAAAAATCCGGTCAAAGGCAATTAAGCTTTTATTTTAACTGTTTTTTCAGTTGTTCACAACAGAAAAATATATGCTGAAATTGATGGACTAAACGAAAGTATTTGATTTTGGAAAAAAAATAGAAAAAAAAAATTTCTTTTACCGAGGGTCGAACTCGGCTGCGTGAGACCCCGTAGGTGAGGCTCCAGCACGCTATCCACTCGGCTAGCCGAAGGTGCTGAAATGGGGCTAGGGTTAGCTAAAGTCAATGTCCTAGACAGGGGTAAACGCGTTTTTCCCTAATAGTAAACTACGTTTTGGTCAATAAATGTTTGAAAAAAAGGTCGAAGATGGGGTTTCCGCATATGTAACGAATCAGAATTTCATGGCGCATCTTCTCAACACAAAATTGGGACGATATATTATCATACCGGTCTTAACGGGGTCATCAAACATTTAAAACTCTCGCAAATGGCTTCCAAGGGATAAAAATCCGGTCAAAGGCAATTAAGCTTTTATTTTAACTGTTTTTTCAGTTGTTCACAACAGAAAAATATATGCTGAAATTGATGGACTAAACGAAAGTATTTGATTTTGGAAAAAAAATAGAAAAAAAAAATTTCTTTTACCGAGGGTCGAACTCGGCTGCGTGAGACCCCGTAGGTGAGGCTCCAGCACGCTATCCACTCGGCTAGCCGAAGGTGCTGAAATGGGGCTAGGGTTAGCTAAAGTCAATGTCCTAGACAGGGGTAAACGCGTTTTTCCCTAATAGTAAACTACGTTTTGGTCAATAAATGTTTGAAAAAAAGGTCGAAGATGGGGTTTCCGCATATGTAACGAATCAGAATTTCATGGCGCATCTTCTCAACACAAAATTGGGACGATATATTATCATACCGGTCTTAACGGGGTCATCAAACATTTAAAACTCTCGCAAATGGCTTCCAAGGGATAAAAATCCGGTCAAAGGCAATTAAGCTTTTATTTTAACTGTTTTTTTCAGTTGTTCACAACAGAAAAATATATGCTGAAATTGATGGACTAAACGAAAGTATTTGATTTTGGAAAAAAAATAGAAAAAAAAAATTTCTTTTACCGAGGGTCGAACTCGGCTGCGTGAGACCCCGTAGGTGAGGCTCCAGCACGCTATCCACTCGGCTAGCCGAAGGTGCTGAAATGGGGCTAGGGTTAGCTAAAGTCAATGTCCTAGACAGGGGTAAACGCGTTTTTCCCTAATAGTAAACTACGTTTTGGTCAATAAATGTTTGAAAAAAAGGTCGAAGATGGGGTTTCCGCATATGTAACGAATCAGAATTTCATGGCGCATCTTCTCAACACAAAATTGGGACGATATATTATCATACCGGTCTTAACGGGGTCATCAAACATTTAAAACTCTCGCAAATGGCTTCCAAGGGATAAAAATCCGGTCAAAGGCAATTAAGCTTTTATTTTAACTGTTTTTTCAGTTGTTCACAACAGAAAAATATATGCTGAAATTGATGGACTAAACGAAAGTATTTGATTTTGGAAAAAAAATAGAAAAAAAAAATTTCTTTTACCGAGGGTCGAACTCGGCTGCGTGAGACCCCGTAGGTGAGGCTCCAGCACGCTATCCACTCGGCTAGCCGAAGGTGCTGAAATGGGGCTAGGGTTAGCTAAAGTCAATGTCCTAGACAGGGGTAAACGCGTTTTTTCCCTAATAGTAAACTACGTTTTGGTCAATAAATGTTTGAAAAAAAGGTCGAAGATGGGGTTTCCGCATATGTAACGAATCAGAATTTCATGGCGCATCTTCTCAACACAAAATTGGGACGATATATTATCATACCGGTCTTAACGGGGTCATCAAACATTTAAAACTCTCGCAAATGGCTTCCAAGGGATAAAAATCCGGTCAAAGGCAATTAAGCTTTTATTTTAACTGTTTTTTCAGTTGTTCACAACAGAAAAATATATGCTGAAATTGATGGACTAAACGAAAGTATTTGATTTTGGAAAAAAAATAGAAAAAAAAAATTTCTTTTACCGAGGGTCGAACTCGGCTGCGTGAGACCCCGTAGGTGAGGCTCCAGCACGCTATCCACTCGGCTAGCCGAAGGTGCTGAAATGGGGCTAGGGTTAGCTAAAGTCAATGTCCTAGACAGGGGTAAACGCGTTTTTTCCCTAATAGTAAACTACGTTTTGGTCAATAAATGTTTGAAAAAAAGGTCGAAGATGGGGTTTCCGCATATGTAACGAATCAGAATTTCATGGCGCATCTTCTCAACACAAAATTGGGACGATATATTATCATACCGGTCTTAACGGGGTCATCAAACATTTAAAACTCTCGCAAATGGCTTCCAAGGGATAAAAATCCGGGTCAAAGGCAATTAAGCTTTTATTTTAACTGTTTTTTCAGTTGTTCACAACAGAAAAATATATGCTGAAATTGATGGACTAAACGAAAGTATTTGATTTTGGAAAAAAAATAGAAAAAAAAAATTTCTTTTACCGAGGGTCGAACTCGGCTGCGTGAGACCCCGTAGGTGAGGCTCCAGCACGCTATCCACTCGGCTAGCCGAAGGTGCTGAAATGGGGCTAGGGTTAGCTAAAGTCAATGTCCTAGACAGGGGTAAACGCGTTTTTCCCTAATAGTAAACTACGTTTTGGTCAATAAATGTTTGAAAAAAAGGTCGAAGATGGGGTTTCCGCATATGTAACGAATCAGAATTTCATGGCGCATCTTCTCAACACAAAATTGGGACGATATATTATCATACCGGTCTTAACGGGGTCATCAAACATTTAAAACTCTCGCAAATGGCTTCCAAGGGATAAAAATCCGGTCAAAGGCAATTAAGCTTTTATTTTAACTGTTTTTTCAGTTGTTCACAACAGAAAAATATATGCTGAAATTGATGGACTAAACGAAAGTATTTGATTTTGGAAAAAAAATAGAAAAAAAAAATTTCTTTTACCGAGGGTCGAACTCGGCTGCGTGAGACCCCGTAGGTGAGGCTCCAGCACGCTATCCACTCGGCTAGCCGAAGGTGCTGAAATGGGGCTAGGGTTAGCTAAAGTCAATGTCCTAGACAGGGGTAAACGCGTTTTTCCCTAATAGTAAACTACGTTTTGGTCAATAAATGTTTGAAAAAAAGGTCGAAGATGGGGTTTCCGCATATGTAACGAATCAGAATTTCATGGCGCATCTTCTCAACACAAAATTGGGACGATATATTATCATACCGGTCTTAACGGGGTCATCAAACATTTAAAACTCTCGCAAATGGCTTCCAAGGGATAAAAATCCGGTCAAAGGCAATTAAGCTTTTATTTTAACTGTTTTTTCAGTTGTTCACAACAGAAAAATATATGCTGAAATTGATGGACTAAACGAAAGTATTTGATTTTGGAAAAAAAATAGAAAAAAAAAAATTTCTTTTACCGAGGGTCGAACTCGGCTGCGTGAGACCCCGTAGGTGAGGCTCCAGCACGCTATCCACTCGGCTAGCCGAAGGTGCTGAAATGGGGCTAGGGTTAGCTAAAGTCAATGTCCTAGACAGGGGTAAACGCGTTTTTCCCTAATAGTAAACTACGTTTTGGTCAATAAATGTTTGAAAAAAAGGTCGAAGATGGGGTTTCCGCATATGTAACGAATCAGAATTTCATGGCGCATCTTCTCAACACAAAATTGGGACGATATATTATCATACCGGTCTTAACGGGGTCATCAAACATTTAAAACTCTCGCAAATGGCTTCCAAGGGATAAAAATCCGGTCAAAGGCAATTAAGCTTTTATTTTAACTGTTTTTTTCAGTTGTTCACAACAGAAAAATATATGCTGAAATTGATGGACTAAACGAAAGTATTTGATTTTGGAAAAAAAATAGAAAAAAAAATTTTCTTTTACCGAGGGTCGAACTCGGCTGCGTGAGACCCCGTAGGTGAGGCTCCAGCACGCTATCCACTCGGCTAGCCGAAGGTGCTGAAATGGGGCTAGGGTTAGCTAAAGTCAATGTCCTAGACAGGGGTAAACGCGTTTTTCCCTAATAGTAAACTACGTTTTGGTCAATAAATGTTTGAAAAAAAGGTCGAAGATGGGGTTTCCGCATATGTAACGAATCAGAATTTCATGGCGCATCTTCTCAACACAAAATTGGGACGATATATTATCATACCGGTCTTAACGGGGTCATCAAACATTTAAAACTCTCGCAAATGGCTTCCAAGGGATAAAAATCCGGTCAAAGGCAATTAAGCTTTTATTTTAACTGTTTTTTCAGTTGTTCACAACAGAAAAATATATGCTGAAATTGATGGACTAAACGAAAGTATTTGATTTTGGAAAAAAAAATAGAAAAAAAAAATTTCTTTTACCGAGGGTCGAACTCGGCTGCGTGAGACCCCGTAGGTGAGGCTCCAGCACGCTATCCACTCGGCTAGCCGAAGGTGCTGAAATGGGGCTAGGGTTAGCTAAAGTCAATGTCCTAGACAGGGGTAAACGCGTTTTTCCCTAATAGTAAACTACGTTTTGGTCAATAAATGTTTGAAAAAAAGGTCGAAGATGGGGTTTCCGCATATGTAACGAATCAGAATTTCATGGCGCATCTTCTCAACACAAAATTGGGACGATATATTATCATACCGGTCTTAACGGGGTCATCAAACATTTAAAACTCTCGCAAATGGCTTCCAAGGGATAAAAATCCGGTCAAAGGCAATTAAGCTTTTATTTTAACTGTTTTTTCAGTTGTTCACAACAGAAAAATATATGCTGAAATTGATGGACTAAACGAAAGTATTTGATTTTGGAAAAAAAATAGAAAAAAAAAATTTCTTTTACCGAGGGTCGAACTCGGCTGCGTGAGACCCCGTAGGTGAGGCTCCAGCACGCTATCCACTCGGCTAGCCGAAGGTGCTGAAATGGGGCTAGGGTTAGCTAAAGTCAATGTCCTAGACAGGGGTAAACGCGTTTTTCCCTAATAGTAAACTACGTTTTGGTCAATAAATGTTTGAAAAAAAGGTCGAAGATGGGGTTTCCGCATATGTAACGAATCAGAATTTCATGGCGCATCTTCTCAACACAAAATTGGGACGATATATTATCATACCGGTCTTAACGGGGTCATCAAACATTTAAAACTCTCGCAAATGGCTTCCAAGGGATAAAAATCCGGTCAAAGGCAATTAAGCTTTTATTTTAACTGTTTTTTCAGTTGTTCACAACAGAAAAATATATGCTGAAATTGATGGACTAAACGAAAGTATTTGATTTTGGAAAAAAAATAGAAAAAAAAAATTTCTTTTACCGAGGGTCGAACTCGGCTGCGTGAGACCCCGTAGGTGAGGCTCCAGCACGCTATCCACTCGGCTAGCCGAAGGTGCTGAAATGGGGCTAGGGTTAGCTAAAGTCAATGTCCTAGACAGGGGTAAACGCGTTTTTCCCTAATAGTAAACTACGTTTTGGTCAATAAATGTTTGAAAAAAAGGTCGAAGATGGGGTTTCCGCATATGTAACGAATCAGAATTTCATGGCGCATCTTCTCAACACAAAATTGGGACGATATATTATCATACCGGTCTTAACGGGGTCATCAAACATTTAAAACTCTCGCAAATGGCTTCCAAGGGATAAAAATCCGGTCAAAGGCAATTAAGCTTTTATTTTAACTGTTTTTTCAGTTGTTCACAACAGAAAAATATATGCTGAAATTGATGGACTAAACGAAAGTATTTGATTTTGGAAAAAAAATAGAAAAAAAAAATTTCTTTTACCGAGGGTCGAACTCGGCTGCGTGAGACCCCGTAGGTGAGGCTCCAGCACGCTATCCACTCGGCTAGCCGAAGGTGCTGAAATGGGGCTAGGGTTAGCTAAAGTCAATGTCCTAGACAGGGGTAAACGCGTTTTTCCCTAATAGTAAACTACGTTTTGGTCAATAAATGTTTGAAAAAAAGGTCGAAGATGGGGTTTCCGCATATGTAACGAATCAGAATTTCATGGCGCATCTTCTCAACACAAAATTGGGACGATATATTATCATACCGGTCTTAACGGGGTCATCAAACATTTAAAACTCTCGCAAATGGCTTCCAAGGGATAAAAATCCGGTCAAAGGCAATTAAGCTTTTATTTTAACTGTTTTTTCAGTTGTTCACAACAGAAAAATATATGCTGAAATTGATGGACTAAACGAAAGTATTTGATTTTGGAAAAAAAATAGAAAAAAAAAAATTTCTTTTACCGAGGGTCGAACTCGGCTGCGTGAGACCCCGTAGGTGAGGCTCCAGCACGCTATCCACTCGGCTAGCCGAAGGTGCTGAAATGGGGCTAGGGTTAGCTAAAGTCAATGTCCTAGACAGGGGTAAACGCGTTTTTCCCTAATAGTAAACTACGTTTTGGTCAATAAATGTTTGAAAAAAAGGTCGAAGATGGGGTTTCCGCATATGTAACGAATCAGAATTTCATGGCGCATCTTCTCAACACAAAATTGGGACGATATATTATCATACCGGTCTTAACGGGGTCATCAAACATTTAAAACTCTCGCAAATGGCTTCCAAGGGATAAAAATCCGGTCAAAGGCAATTAAGCTTTTATTTTAACTGTTTTTTCAGTTGTTCACAACAGAAAAATATATGCTGAAATTGATGGACTAAACGAAAGTATTTGATTTTGGAAAAAAAATAGAAAAAAAAAATTTCTTTTACCGAGGGTCGAACTCGGCTGCGTGAGACCCCGTAGGTGAGGCTCCAGCACGCTATCCACTCGGCTAGCCGAAGGTGCTGAAATGGGGCTAGGGTTAGCTAAAGTCAATGTCCTAGACAGGGGTAAACGCGTTTTTCCCTAATAGTAAACTACGTTTTGGTCAATAAATGTTTGAAAAAAAGGTCGAAGATGGGGTTTCCGCATATGTAACGAATCAGAATTTCATGGCGCATCTTCTCAACACAAAATTGGGACGATATATTATCATACCGGTCTTAACGGGGTCATCAAACATTTAAAACTCTCGCAAATGGCTTCCAAGGGATAAAAATCCGGTCAAAGGCAATTAAGCTTTTATTTTAACTGTTTTTTCAGTTGTTCACAACAGAAAAATATATGCTGAAATTGATGGACTAAACGAAAGTATTTGATTTTGGAAAAAAAAATAGAAAAAAAAAATTTCTTTTACCGAGGGTCGAACTCGGCTGCGTGAGACCCCGTAGGTGAGGCTCCAGCACGCTATCCACTCGGCTAGCCGAAGGTGCTGAAATGGGGCTAGGGTTAGCTAAAGTCAATGTCCTAGACAGGGGTAAACGCGTTTTTCCCTAATAGTAAACTACGTTTTGGTCAATAAATGTTTGAAAAAAAGGTCGAAGATGGGGTTTCCGCATATGTAACGAATCAGAATTTCATGGCGCATCTTCTCAACACAAAATTGGGACGATATATTATCATACCGGTCTTAACGGGGTCATCAAACATTTAAAACTCTCGCAAATGGCTTCCAAGGGATAAAAATCCGGTCAAAGGCAATTAAGCTTTTATTTTAACTGTTTTTTCAGTTGTTCACAACAGAAAAATATATGCTGAAATTGATGGACTAAACGAAAGTATTTGATTTTGGAAAAAAAAATAGAAAAAAAAAATTTCTTTTACCGAGGGTCGAACTCGGCTGCGTGAGACCCCGTAGGTGAGGCTCCAGCACGCTATCCACTCGGCTAGCCGAAGGTGCTGAAATGGGGCTAGGGTTAGCTAAAGTCAATGTCCTAGACAGGGGGTAAACGCGTTTTTCCCTAATAGTAAACTACGTTTTGGTCAATAAATGTTTGAAAAAAAGGTCGAAGATGGGGTTTCCGCATATGTAACGAATCAGAATTTCATGGCGCATCTTCTCAACACAAAATTGGGACGATATATTATCATACCGGTCTTAACGGGGTCATCAAACATTTAAAACTCTCGCAAATGGCTTCCAAGGGATAAAAATCCGGTCAAAGGCAATTAAGCTTTTATTTTAACTGTTTTTTCAGTTGTTCACAACAGAAAAATATATGCTGAAATTGATGGACTAAACGAAAGTATTTGATTTTGGAAAAAAAATAGAAAAAAAAAATTTCTTTTACCGAGGGTCGAACTCGGCTGCGTGAGACCCCGTAGGTGAGGCTCCAGCACGCTATCCACTCGGCTAGCCGAAGGTGCTGAAATGGGGCTAGGGTTAGCTAAAGTCAATGTCCTAGACAGGGGTAAACGCGTTTTTCCCTAATAGTAAACTACGTTTTGGTCAATAAATGTTTGAAAAAAAGGTCGAAGATGGGGTTTCCGCATATGTAACGAATCAGAATTTCATGGCGCATCTTCTCAACACAAAATTGGGACGATATATTATCATACCGGTCTTAACGGGGTCATCAAACATTTAAAACTCTCGCAAATGGCTTCCAAGGGATAAAAATCCGGTCAAAGGCAATTAAGCTTTTATTTTAACTGTTTTTTCAGTTGTTCACAACAGAAAAATATATGCTGAAATTGATGGACTAAACGAAAGTATTTGATTTTGGAAAAAAAATAGAAAAAAAAAATTTCTTTTACCGAGGGTCGAACTCGGCTGCGTGAGACCCCGTAGGTGAGGCTCCAGCACGCTATCCACTCGGCTAGCCGAAGGTGCTGAAATGGGGCTAGGGTTAGCTAAAGTCAATGTCCTAGACAGGGGTAAACGCGTTTTTCCCTAATAGTAAACTACGTTTTGGTCAATAAATGTTTGAAAAAAAGGTCGAAGATGGGGTTTCCGCATATGTAACGAATCAGAATTTCATGGCGCATCTTCTCAACACAAAATTGGGACGATATATTATCATACCGGTCTTAACGGGGTCATCAAACATTTAAAACTCTCGCAAATGGCTTCCAAGGGATAAAAATCCGGTCAAAGGCAATTAAGCTTTTATTTTAACTGTTTTTTCAGTTGTTCACAACAGAAAAATATATGCTGAAATTGATGGACTAAACGAAAGTATTTGATTTTGGAAAAAAAATAGAAAAAAAAAATTTCTTTTACCGAGGGTCGAACTCGGCTGCGTGAGACCCCGTAGGTGAGGCTCCAGCACGCTATCCACTCGGCTAGCCGAAGGTGCTGAAATGGGGCTAGGGTTAGCTAAAGTCAATGTCCTAGACAGGGGTAAACGCGTTTTTCCCTAATAGTAAACTACGTTTTGGTCAATAAATGTTTGAAAAAAAGGTCGAAGATGGGGTTTCCGCATATGTAACGAATCAGAATTTCATGGCGCATCTTCTCAACACAAAATTGGGACGATATATTATCATACCGGTCTTAACGGGGTCATCAAACATTTAAAACTCTCGCAAATGGCTTCCAAGGGATAAAAATCCGGTCAAAGGCAATTAAGCTTTTATTTTAACTGTTTTTTCAGTTGTTCACAACAGAAAAATATATGCTGAAATTGATGGACTAAACGAAAGTATTTGATTTTGGAAAAAAAATAGAAAAAAAAATTTCTTTTACCGAGGGTCGAACTCGGCTGCGTGAGACCCCGTAGGTGAGGCTCCAGCACGCTATCCACTCGGCTAGCCGAAGGTGCTGAAATGGGGCTAGGGTTAGCTAAAGTCAATGTCCTAGACAGGGGTAAACGCGTTTTTCCCTAATAGTAAACTACGTTTTGGTCAATAAATGTTTGAAAAAAAGGTCGAAGATGGGGTTTCCGCATATGTAACGAATCAGAATTTCATGGCGCATCTTCTCAACACAAAATTGGGACGATATATTATCATACCGGTCTTAACGGGGTCATCAAACATTTAAAACTCTCGCAAATGGCTTCCAAGGGATAAAAATCCGGTCAAAGGCAATTAAGCTTTTATTTTAACTGTTTTTTCAGTTGTTCACAACAGAAAAATATATGCTGAAATTGATGGACTAAACGAAAGTATTTGATTTTGGAAAAAAAATAGAAAAAAAAAATTTCTTTTACCGAGGGTCGAACTCGGCTGCGTGAGACCCCGTAGGTGAGGCTCCAGCACGCTATCCACTCGGCTAGCCGAAGGTGCTGAAATGGGGCTAGGGTTAGCTAAAGTCAATGTCCTAGACAGGGGTAAACGCGTTTTTCCCTAATAGTAAACTACGTTTTGGTCAATAAATGTTTGAAAAAAAGGTCGAAGATGGGGTTTCCGCATATGTAACGAATCAGAATTTCATGGCGCATCTTCTCAACACAAAATTGGGACGATATATTATCATACCGGTCTTAACGGGGTCATCAAACATTTAAAACTCTCGCAAATGGCTTCCAAGGGATAAAAATCCGGTCAAAGGCAATTAAGCTTTTATTTTAACTGTTTTTTCAGTTGTTCACAACAGAAAAATATATGCTGAAATTGATGGACTAAACGAAAGTATTTGATTTTGGAAAAAAAATAGAAAAAAAAAATTTCTTTTACCGAGGGTCGAACTCGGCTGCGTGAGACCCCGTAGGTGAGGCTCCAGCACGCTATCCACTCGGCTAGCCGAAGGTGCTGAAATGGGGCTAGGGTTAGCTAAAGTCAATGTCCTAGACAGGGGTAAACGCGTTTTTCCCTAATAGTAAACTACGTTTTGGTCAATAAATGTTTGAAAAAAAGGTCGAAGATGGGGTTTCCGCATATGTAACGAATCAGAATTTCATGGCGCATCTTCTCAACACAAAATTGGGACGATATATTATCATACCGGTCTTAACGGGGTCATCAAACATTTAAAACTCTCGCAAATGGCTTCCAAGGGATAAAAATCCGGTCAAAGGCAATTAAGCTTTTATTTTAACTGTTTTTTCAGTTGTTCACAACAGAAAAATATATGCTGAAATTGATGGACTAAACGAAAGTATTTGATTTTGGAAAAAAAATAGAAAAAAAAAATTTCTTTTACCGAGGGTCGAACTCGGCTGCGTGAGACCCCGTAGGTGAGGCTCCAGCACGCTATCCACTCGGCTAGCCGAAGGTGCTGAAATGGGGCTAGGGTTAGCTAAAGTCAATGTCCTAGACAGGGGTAAACGCGTTTTTCCCTAATAGTAAACTACGTTTTGGTCAATAAATGTTTGAAAAAAAGGTCGAAGATGGGGTTTCCGCATATGTAACGAATCAGAATTTCATGGCGCATCTTCTCAACACAAAATTGGGACGATATATTATCATACCGGTCTTAACGGGGTCATCAAACATTTAAAACTCTCGCAAATGGCTTCCAAGGGATAAAAATCCGGTCAAAGGCAATTAAGCTTTTATTTTAACTGTTTTTTCAGTTGTTCACAACAGAAAAATATATGCTGAAATTGATGGACTAAACGAAAGTATTTGATTTTGGAAAAAAAATAGAAAAAAAAAATTTCTTTTACCGAGGGTCGAACTCGGCTGCGTGAGACCCCGTAGGTGAGGCTCCAGCACGCTATCCACTCGGCTAGCCGAAGGTGCTGAAATGGGGCTAGGGTTAGCTAAAGTCAATGTCCTAGACAGGGGTAAACGCGTTTTTCCCTAATAGTAAACTACGTTTTGGTCAATAAATGTTTGAAAAAAAGGTCGAAGATGGGGTTTCCGCATATGTAACGAATCAGAATTTCATGGCGCATCTTCTCAACACAAAATTGGGACGATATATTATCATACCGGTCTTAACGGGGTCATCAAACATTTAAAACTCTCGCAAATGGCTTCCAAGGGATAAAAATCCGGTCAAAGGCAATTAAGCTTTTATTTTAACTGTTTTTTCAGTTGTTCACAACAGAAAAATATATGCTGAAATTGATGGACTAAACGAAAGTATTTGATTTTGGAAAAAAAATAGAAAAAAAAAATTTCTTTTACCGAGGGTCGAACTCGGCTGCGTGAGACCCCGTAGGTGAGGCTCCAGCACGCTATCCACTCGGCTAGCCGAAGGTGCTGAAATGGGGCTAGGGTTAGCTAAAGTCAATGTCCTAGACAGGGGTAAACGCGTTTTTCCCTAATAGTAAACTACGTTTTGGTCAATAAATGTTTGAAAAAAAGGTCGAAGATGGGGTTTCCGCATATGTAACGAATCAGAATTTCATGGCGCATCTTCTCAACACAAAATTGGGACGATATATTATCATACCGGTCTTAACGGGGTCATCAAACATTTAAAACTCTCGCAAATGGCTTCCAAGGGATAAAAATCCGGTCAAAGGCAATTAAGCTTTTATTTTAACTGTTTTTTCAGTTGTTCACAACAGAAAAATATATGCTGAAATTGATGGACTAAACGAAAGTATTTGATTTTGGAAAAAAAATAGAAAAAAAAAATTTCTTTTACCGAGGGTCGAACTCGGCTGCGTGAGACCCCGTAGGTGAGGCTCCAGCACGCTATCCACTCGGCTAGCCGAAGGTGCTGAAATGGGGCTAGGGTTAGCTAAAGTCAATGTCCTAGACAGGGGTAAACGCGTTTTTCCCTAATAGTAAACTACGTTTTGGTCAATAAATGTTTGAAAAAAAGGTCGAAGATGGGGTTTCCGCATATGTAACGAATCAGAATTTCATGGCGCATCTTCTCAACACAAAATTGGGACGATATATTATCATACCGGTCTTAACGGGGTCATCAAACATTTAAAACTCTCGCAAATGGCTTCCAAGGGATAAAAATCCGGTCAAAGGCAATTAAGCTTTTATTTTAACTGTTTTTTCAGTTGTTCACAACAGAAAAATATATGCTGAAATTGATGGACTAAACGAAAGTATTTGATTTTGGAAAAAAAATAGAAAAAAAAAATTTCTTTTACCGAGGGTCGAACTCGGCTGCGTGAGACCCCGTAGGTGAGGCTCCAGCACGCTATCCACTCGGCTAGCCGAAGGTGCTGAAATGGGGCTAGGGTTAGCTAAAGTCAATGTCCTAGACAGGGGTAAACGCGTTTTTCCCTAATAGTAAACTACGTTTTGGTCAATAAATGTTTGAAAAAAAGGTCGAAGATGGGGTTTCCGCATATGTAACGAATCAGAATTTCATGGCGCATCTTCTCAACACAAAATTGGGACGATATATTATCATACCGGTCTTAACGGGGTCATCAAACATTTAAAACTCTCGCAAATGGCTTCCAAGGGATAAAAATCCGGTCAAAGGCAATTAAGCTTTTATTTTAACTGTTTTTTCAGTTGTTCACAACAGAAAAATATATGCTGAAATTGATGGACTAAACGAAAGTATTTGATTTTGGAAAAAAAATAGAAAAAAAAAATTTCTTTTACCGAGGGTCGAACTCGGCTGCGTGAGACCCCGTAGGTGAGGCTCCAGCACGCTATCCACTCGGCTAGCCGAAGGTGCTGAAATGGGGCTAGGGTTAGCTAAAGTCAATGTCCTAGACAGGGGTAAACGCGTTTTTCCCTAATAGTAAACTACGTTTTGGTCAATAAATGTTTGAAAAAAAGGTCGAAGATGGGGTTTCCGCATATGTAACGAATCAGAATTTCATGGCGCATCTTCTCAACACAAAATTGGGACGATATATTATCATACCGGTCTTAACGGGGTCATCAAACATTTAAAACTCTCGCAAATGGCTTCCAAGGGATAAAAATCCGGTCAAAGGCAATTAAGCTTTTATTTTAACTGTTTTTTCAGTTGTTCACAACAGAAAAATATATGCTGAAATTGATGGACTAAACGAAAGTATTTGATTTTGGAAAAAAAATAGAAAAAAAAAATTTCTTTTACCGAGGGTCGAACTCGGCTGCGTGAGACCCCGTAGGTGAGGCTCCAGCACGCTATCCACTCGGCTAGCCGAAGGTGCTGAAATGGGGCTAGGGTTAGCTAAAGTCAATGTCCTAGACAGGGGTAAACGCGTTTTTCCCTAATAGTAAACTACGTTTTGGTCAATAAATGTTTGAAAAAAAGGTCGAAGATGGGGTTTCCGCATATGTAACGAATCAGAATTTCATGGCGCATCTTCTCAACACAAAATTGGGACGATATATTATCATACCGGTCTTAACGGGGTCATCAAACATTTAAAACTCTCGCAAATGGCTTCCAAGGGATAAAAATCCGGTCAAAGGCAATTAAGCTTTTATTTTAACTGTTTTTTCAGTTGTTCACAACAGAAAAATATATGCTGAAATTGATGGACTAAACGAAAGTATTTGATTTTGGAAAAAAAATAGAAAAAAAAAATTTCTTTTACCGAGGGTCGAACTCGGCTGCGTGAGACCCCGTAGGTGAGGCTCCAGCACGCTATCCACTCGGCTAGCCGAAGGTGCTGAAATGGGGCTAGGGTTAGCTAAAGTCAATGTCCTAGACAGGGGTAAACGCGTTTTTCCCTAATAGTAAACTACGTTTTGGTCAATAAATGTTTGAAAAAAAGGTCGAAGATGGGGTTTCCGCATATGTAACGAATCAGAATTTCATGGCGCATCTTCTCAACACAAAATTGGGACGATATATTATCATACCGGTCTTAACGGGGTCATCAAACATTTAAAACTCTCGCAAATGGCTTCCAAGGGATAAAAATCCGGTCAAAGGCAATTAAGCTTTTATTTTAACTGTTTTTTCAGTTGTTCACAACAGAAAAATATATGCTGAAATTGATGGACTAAACGAAAGTATTTGATTTTGGAAAAAAAATAGAAAAAAAAAATTTCTTTTACCGAGGGTCGAACTCGGCTGCGTGAGACCCCGTAGGTGAGGCTCCAGCACGCTATCCACTCGGCTAGCCGAAGGTGCTGAAATGGGGCTAGGGTTAGCTAAAGTCAATGTCCTAGACAGGGGTAAACGCGTTTTTCCCTAATAGTAAACTACGTTTTGGTCAATAAATGTTTGAAAAAAAGGTCGAAGATGGGGTTTCCGCATATGTAACGAATCAGAATTTCATGGCGCATCTTCTCAACACAAAATTGGGACGATATATTATCATACCGGTCTTAACGGGGTCATCAAACATTTAAAACTCTCGCAAATGGCTTCCAAGGGATAAAAATCCGGTCAAAGGCAATTAAGCTTTTATTTTAACTGTTTTTTCAGTTGTTCACAACAGAAAAATATATGCTGAAATTGATGGACTAAACGAAAGTATTTGATTTTGGAAAAAAAATAGAAAAAAAAAATTTCTTTTACCGAGGGTCGAACTCGGCTGCGTGAGACCCCGTAGGTGAGGCTCCAGCACGCTATCCACTCGGCTAGCCGAAGGTGCTGAAATGGGGCTAGGGTTAGCTAAAGTCAATGTCCTAGACAGGGGTAAACGCGTTTTTCCCTAATAGTAAACTACGTTTTGGTCAATAAATGTTTGAAAAAAAGGTCGAAGATGGGGTTTCCGCATATGTAACGAATCAGAATTTCATGGCGCATCTTCTCAACACAAAATTGGGACGATATATTATCATACCGGTCTTAACGGGGTCATCAAACATTTAAAACTCTCGCAAATGGCTTCCAAGGGATAAAAATCCGGTCAAAGGCAATTAAGCTTTTATTTTAACTGTTTTTTCAGTTGTTCACAACAGAAAAATATATGCTGAAATTGATGGACTAAACGAAAGTATTTGATTTTGGAAAAAAAATAGAAAAAAAAAATTTCTTTTACCGAGGGTCGAACTCGGCTGCGTGAGACCCCGTAGGTGAGGCTCCAGCACGCTATCCACTCGGCTAGCCGAAGGTGCTGAAATGGGGCTAGGGTTAGCTAAAGTCAATGTCCTAGACAGGGGTAAACGCGTTTTTCCCTAATAGTAAACTACGTTTTGGTCAATAAATGTTTGAAAAAAAGGTCGAAGATGGGGTTTCCGCATATGTAACGAATCAGAATTTCATGGCGCATCTTCTCAACACAAAATTGGGACGATATATTATCATACCGGTCTTAACGGGGTCATCAAACATTTAAAACTCTCGCAAATGGCTTCCAAGGGATAAAAATCCGGTCAAAGGCAATTAAGCTTTTATTTTAACTGTTTTTTCAGTTGTTCACAACAGAAAAATATATGCTGAAATTGATGGACTAAACGAAAGTATTTGATTTTGGAAAAAAAATAGAAAAAAAAAATTTCTTTTACCGAGGGTCGAACTCGGCTGCGTGAGACCCCGTAGGTGAGGCTCCAGCACGCTATCCACTCGGCTAGCCGAAGGTGCTGAAATGGGGCTAGGGTTAGCTAAAGTCAATGTCCTAGACAGGGGTAAACGCGTTTTTCCCTAATAGTAAACTACGTTTTGGTCAATAAATGTTTGAAAAAAAGGTCGAAGATGGGGTTTCCGCATATGTAACGAATCAGAATTTCATGGCGCATCTTCTCAACACAAAATTGGGACGATATATTATCATACCGGTCTTAACGGGGTCATCAAACATTTAAAACTCTCGCAAATGGCTTCCAAGGGATAAAAATCCGGTCAAAGGCAATTAAGCTTTTATTTTAACTGTTTTTTCAGTTGTTCACAACAGAAAAATATATGCTGAAATTGATGGACTAAACGAAAGTATTTGATTTTGGAAAAAAAATAGAAAAAAAAAATTTCTTTTACCGAGGGTCGAACTCGGCTGCGTGAGACCCCGTAGGTGAGGCTCCAGCACGCTATCCACTCGGCTAGCCGAAGGTGCTGAAATGGGGCTAGGGTTAGCTAAAGTCAATGTCCTAGACAGGGGTAAACGCGTTTTTCCCTAATAGTAAACTACGTTTTGGTCAATAAATGTTTGAAAAAAAGGTCGAAGATGGGGTTTCCGCATATGTAACGAATCAGAATTTCATGGCGCATCTTCTCAACACAAAATTGGGACGATATATTATCATACCGGTCTTAACGGGGTCATCAAACATTTAAAACTCTCGCAAATGGCTTCCAAGGGATAAAAATCCGGTCAAAGGCAATTAAGCTTTTATTTTAACTGTTTTTTCAGTTGTTCACAACAGAAAAATATATGCTGAAATTGATGGACTAAACGAAAGTATTTGATTTTGGAAAAAAAATAGAAAAAAAAAATTTCTTTTACCGAGGGTCGAACTCGGCTGCGTGAGACCCCGTAGGTGAGGCTCCAGCACGCTATCCACTCGGCTAGCCGAAGGTGCTGAAATGGGGCTAGGGTTAGCTAAAGTCAATGTCCTAGACAGGGGTAAACGCGTTTTTCCCTAATAGTAAACTACGTTTTGGTCAATAAATGTTTGAAAAAAAGGTCGAAGATGGGGTTTCCGCATATGTAACGAATCAGAATTTCATGGCGCATCGTCTCAACACAAAATTGGGACGATATATTATCATACCGGTCTTAACGGGGTCATCAAACATTTAAAACTCTCGCAAATGGCTTCCAAGGGATAAAAATCCGGTCAAAGGCAATTAAGCTTTTATTTTAACTGTTTTTTCAGTTGTTCACAACAGAAAAATATATGCTGAAATTGATGGACTAAACGAAAGTATTTGATTTTGGAAAAAAAATAGAAAAAAAAAATTTCTTTTACCGAGGGTCGAACTCGGCTGCGTGAGACCCCGTAGGTGAGGCTCCAGCACGCTATCCACTCGGCTAGCCGAAGGTGCTGAAATGGGGCTAGGGTTAGCTAAAGTCAATGTCCTAGACAGGGGTAAACGCGTTTTTCCCTAATAGTAAACTACGTTTTGGTCAATAAATGTTTGAAAAAAAGGTCGAAGATGGGGTTTCCGCATATGTAACGAATCAGAATTTCATGGCGCATCTTCTCAACACAAAATTGGGACGATATATTATCATACCGGTCTTAACGGGGTCATCAAACATTTAAAACTCTCGCAAATGGCTTCCAAGGGATAAAAATCCGGTCAAAGGCAATTAAGCTTTTATTTTAACTGTTTTTTCAGTTGTTCACAACAGAAAAATATATGCTGAAATTGATGGACTAAACGAAAGTATTTGATTTTGGAAAAAAAATAGAAAAAAAAAATTTCTTTTACCGAGGGTCGAACTCGGCTGCGTGAGACCCCGTAGGTGAGGCTCCAGCACGCTATCCACTCGGCTAGCCGAAGGTGCTGAAATGGGGCTAGGGTTAGCTAAAGTCAATGTCCTAGACAGGGGTAAACGCGTTTTTCCCTAATAGTAAACTACGTTTTGGTCAATAAATGTTTGAAAAAAAGGTCGAAGATGGGGTTTCCGCATATGTAACGAATCAGAATTTCATGGCGCATCTTCTCAACACAAAATTGGGACGATATATTATCATACCGGTCTTAACGGGGTCATCAAACATTTAAAACTCTCGCAAATGGCTTCCAAGGGATAAAAATCCGGTCAAAGGCAATTAAGCTTTTATTTTAACTGTTTTTTCAGTTGTTCACAACAGAAAAATATATGCTGAAATTGATGGACTAAACGAAAGTATTTGATTTTGGAAAAAAAATAGAAAAAAAAAATTTCTTTTACCGAGGGTCGAACTCGGCTGCGTGAGACCCCGTAGGTGAGGCTCCAGCACGCTATCCACTCGGCTAGCCGAAGGTGCTGAAATGGGGCTAGGGTTAGCTAAAGTCAATGTCCTAGACAGGGGTAAACGCGTTTTTCCCTAATAGTAAACTACGTTTTGGTCAATAAATGTTTGAAAAAAAGGTCGAAGATGGGGTTTCCGCATATGTAACGAATCAGAATTTCATGGCGCATCTTCTCAACACAAAATTGGGACGATATATTATCATACCGGTCTTAACGGGGTCATCAAACATTTAAAACTCTCGCAAATGGCTTCCAAGGGATAAAAATCCGGTCAAAGGCAATTAAGCTTTTATTTTAACTGTTTTTTCAGTTGTTCACAACAGAAAAATATATGCTGAAATTGATGGACTAAACGAAAGTATTTGATTTTGGAAAAAAAATAGAAAAAAAAAATTTCTTTTACCGAGGGTCGAACTCGGCTGCGTGAGACCCCGTAGGTGAGGCTCCAGCACGCTATCCACTCGGCTAGCCGAAGGTGCTGAAATGGGGCTAGGGTTAGCTAAAGTCAATGTCCTAGACAGGGGTAAACGCGTTTTTCCCTAATAGTAAACTACGTTTTGGTCAATAAATGTTTGAAAAAAAGGTCGAAGATGGGGTTTCCGCATATGTAACGAATCAGAATTTCATGGCGCATCTTCTCAACACAAAATTGGGACGATATATTATCATACCGGTCTTAACGGGGTCATCAAACATTTAAAACTCTCGCAAATGGCTTCCAAGGGATAAAAATCCGGTCAAAGGCAATTAAGCTTTTATTTTAACTGTTTTTTCAGTTGTTCACAACAGAAAAATATATGCTGAAATTGATGGACTAAACGAAAGTATTTGATTTTGGAAAAAAAATAGAAAAAAAAAATTTCTTTTACCGAGGGTCGAACTCGGCTGCGTGAGACCCCGTAGGTGAGGCTCCAGCACGCTATCCACTCGGCTAGCCGAAGGTGCTGAAATGGGGCTAGGGTTAGCTAAAGTCAATGTCCTAGACAGGGGTAAACGCGTTTTTCCCTAATAGTAAACTACGTTTTGGTCAATAAATGTTTGAAAAAAAGGTCGAAGATGGGGTTTCCGCATATGTAACGAATCAGAATTTCATGGCGCATCTTCTCAACACAAAATTGGGACGATATATTATCATACCGGTCTTAACGGGGTCATCAAACATTTAAAACTCTCGCAAATGGCTTCCAAGGGATAAAAATCCGGTCAAAGGCAATTAAGCTTTTATTTTAACTGTTTTTTCAGTTGTTCACAACAGAAAAATATATGCTGAAATTGATGGACTAAACGAAAGTATTTGATTTTGGAAAAAAAATAGAAAAAAAAAATTTCTTTTACCGAGGGTCGAACTCGGCTGCGTGAGACCCCGTAGGTGAGGCTCCAGCACGCTATCCACTCGGCTAGCCGAAGGTGCTGAAATGGGGCTAGGGTTAGCTAAAGTCAATGTCCTAGACAGGGGTAAACGCGTTTTTCCCTAATAGTAAACTACGTTTTGGTCAATAAATGTTTGAAAAAAAGGTCGAAGATGGGGTTTCCGCATATGTAACGAATCAGAATTTCATGGCGCATCTTCTCAACACAAAATTGGGACGATATATTATCATACCGGTCTTAACGGGGTCATCAAACATTTAAAACTCTCGCAAATGGCTTCCAAGGGATAAAAATCCGGTCAAAGGCAATTAAGCTTTTATTTTAACTGTTTTTTCAGTTGTTCACAACAGAAAAATATATGCTGAAATTGATGGACTAAACGAAAGTATTTGATTTTGGAAAAAAAATAGAAAAAAAAAATTTCTTTTACCGAGGGTCGAACTCGGCTGCGTGAGACCCCGTAGGTGAGGCTCCAGCACGCTATCCACTCGGCTAGCCGAAGGTGCTGAAATGGGGCTAGGGTTAGCTAAAGTCAATGTCCTAGACAGGGGTAAACGCGTTTTTCCCTAATAGTAAACTACGTTTTGGTCAATAAATGTTTGAAAAAAAGGTCGAAGATGGGGTTTCCGCATATGTAACGAATCAGAATTTCATGGCGCATCTTCTCAACACAAAATTGGGACGATATATTATCATACCGGTCTTAACGGGGTCATCAAACATTTAAAACTCTCGCAAATGGCTTCCAAGGGATAAAAATCCGGTCAAAGGCAATTAAGCTTTTATTTTAACTGTTTTTTCAGTTGTTCACAACAGAAAAATATATGCTGAAATTGATGGACTAAACGAAAGTATTTGATTTTGGAAAAAAAATAGAAAAAAAAAAATTCTTTTACCGAGGGTCGAACTCGGCTGCGTGAGACCCCGTAGGTGAGGCTCCAGCACGCTATCCACTCGGCTAGCCGAAGGTGCTGAAATGGGGCTAGGGTTAGCTAAAGTCAATGTCCTAGACAGGGGTAAACGCGTTTTTCCCTAATAGTAAACTACGTTTTGGTCAATAAATGTTTGAAAAAAAGGTCGAAGATGGGGTTTCCGCATATGTAACGAATCAGAATTTCATGGCGCATCTTCTCAACACAAAATTGGGACGATATATTATCATACCGGTCTTAACGGGGTCATCAAACATTTAAAACTCTCGCAAATGGCTTCCAAGGGATAAAAATCCGGTCAAAAACAATTAAGCTTTTATTTTAACTGTCTTTTCAGTTGTTCACAACAGAAAAATATATGCTGAAATTGATGGACTAAACGAAAGTATTTGATTTTGGAAAAAAAATAGAAAAAAAAAATTTCTTTTACCGAGGGTCGAACTCGGCTGCGTGAGACCCCGTAGGTGAGGCTCCAGCACGCTATCCACTCGGCTAGCCGAAGGTGCTGAAATGGGGCTAGGGTTAGCTAAAGTCAATGTCCTAGACAGGGGTAAACGCGTTTTTCCCTAATAGTAAACTACGTTTTGGTCAATAAATGTTTGAAAAAAAGGTCGAAGATGGGGTTTCCGCATATGTAACGAATCAGAATTTCATGGCGCATCTTCTCAACACAAAATTGGGACGATATATTATCATACCGGTCTTAACGGGGTCATCAAACATTTAAAACTCTCGCAAATGGCTTCCAAGGGATAAAAATCCGGTCAAAGGCAATTAAGCTTTTATTTTAACTGTTTTTTCAGTTGTTCACAACAGAAAAATATATGCTGAAATTGATGGACTAAACGAAAGTATTTGATTTTGGAAAAAAAATAGAAAAAAAAAATTTCTTTTACCGAGGGTCGAACTCGGCTGCGTGAGACCCCGTAGGTGAGGCTCCAGCACGCTATCCACTCGGCTAGCCGAAGGTGCTGAAATGGGGCTAGGGTTAGCTAAAGTCAATGTCCTAGACAGGGGTAAACGCGTTTTTCCCTAATAGTAAACTACGTTTTGGTCAATAAATGTTTGAAAAAAAGGTCGAAGATGGGGTTTCCGCATATGTAACGAATCAGAATTTCATGGCGCATCTTCTCAACACAAAATTGGGACGATATATTATCATACCGGTCTTAACGGGGTCATCAAACATTTAAAACTCTCGCAAATGGCTTCCAAGGGATAAAAATCCGGTCAAAGGCAATTAAGCTTTTATTTTAACTGTTTTTTCAGTTGTTCACAACAGAAAAATATATGCTGAAATTGATGGACTAAACGAAAGTATTTGATTTTGGAAAAAAAATAGAAAAAAAAAATTTCTTTTACCGAGGGTCGAACTCGGCTGCGTGAGACCCCGTAGGTGAGGCTCCAGCACGCTATCCACTCGGCTAGCCGAAGGTGCTGAAATGGGGCTAGGGTTAGCTAAAGTCAATGTCCTAGACAGGGGTAAACGCGTTTTTCCCTAATAGTAAACTACGTTTTGGTCAATAAATGTTTGAAAAAAAGGTCGAAGATGGGGTTTCCGCATATGTAACGAATCAGAATTTCATGGCGCATCTTCTCAACACAAAATTGGGACGATATATTATCATACCGGTCTTAACGGGGTCATCAAACATTTAAAACTCTCGCAAATGGCTTCCAAGGGATAAAAATCCGGTCAAAGGCAATTAAGCTTTTATTTTAACTGTTTTTTCAGTTGTTCACAACAGAAAAATATATGCTGAAATTGATGGACTAAACGAAAGTATTTGATTTTGGAAAAAAAATAGAAAAAAAAAATTTCTTTTACCGAGGGTCGAACTCGGCTGCGTGAGACCCCGTAGGTGAGGCTCCAGCACGCTATCCACTCGGCTAGCCGAAGGTGCTGAAATGGGGCTAGGGTTAGCTAAAGTCAATGTCCTAGACAGGGGTAAACGCGTTTTTCCCTAATAGTAAACTACGTTTTGGTCAATAAATGTTTGAAAAAAAGGTCGAAGATGGGGTTTCCGCATATGTAACGAATCAGAATTTCATGGCGCATCTTCTCAACACAAAATTGGGACGATATATTATCATACCGGTCTTAACGGGGTCATCAAACATTTAAAACTCTCGCAAATGGCTTCCAAGGGATAAAAATCCGGTCAAAGGCAATTAAGCTTTTATTTTAACTGTTTTTTCAGTTGTTCACAACAGAAAAATATATGCTGAAATTGATGGACTAAACGAAAGTATTTGATTTTGGAAAAAAAATAGAAAAAAAAATTTCTTTTACCGAGGGTCGAACTCGGCTGCGTGAGACCCCGTAGGTGAGGCTCCAGCACGCTATCCACTCGGCTAGCCGAAGGTGCTGAAATGGGGCTAGGGTTAGCTAAAGTCAATGTCCTAGACAGGGGTAAACGCGTTTTTCCCTAATAGTAAACTACGTTTTGGTCAATAAATGTTTGAAAAAAAGGTCGAAGATGGGGTTTCCGCATATGTAACGAATCAGAATTTCATGGCGCATCTTCTCAACACAAAATTGGGACGATATATTATCATACCGGTCTTAACGGGGTCATCAAACATTTAAAACTCTCGCAAATGGCTTCCAAGGGATAAAAATCCGGTCAAAGGCAATTAAGCTTTTATTTTAACTGTTTTTTCAGTTGTTCACAACAGAAAAATATATGCTGAAATTGATGGACTAAACGAAAGTATTTGATTTTGGAAAAAAAATAGAAAAAAAAAATTTCTTTTACCGAGGGTCGAACTCGGCTGCGTGAGACCCCGTAGGTGAGGCTCCAGCACGCTATCCACTCGGCTAGCCGAAGGTGCTGAAATGGGGCTAGGGTTAGCTAAAGTCAATGTCCTAGACAGGGGTAAACGCGTTTTTCCCTAATAGTAAACTACGTTTTGGTCAATAAATGTTTGAAAAAAAGGTCGAAGATGGGGTTTCCGCATATGTAACGAATCAGAATTTCATGGCGCATCTTCTCAACACAAAATTGGGACGATATATTATCATACCGGTCTTAACGGGGTCATCAAACATTTAAAACTCTCGCAAATGGCTTCCAAGGGATAAAAATCCGGTCAAAGGCAATTAAGCTTTTATTTTAACTGTTTTTTCAGTTGTTCACAACAGAAAAATATATGCTGAAATTGATGGACTAAACGAAAGTATTTGATTTTGGAAAAAAAATAGAAAAAAAAAGAAAAAAGGTCGAAGATGGGGTTTCCGCATATGTAACGAATCAGAATTTCATGGCGCATCTTCTCAACACAAAATTGGGACGATATATTATCATACCGGTCTTAACGGGGTCATCAAACATTTAAAACTCTCGCAAATGGCTTCCAAGGGATAAAACTCCGGTCAAAGGCAATTAAGCTTTTATTTTAACTGTTTTTTCAGTTGTTCACAACAGAAAAATATATGCTGAAATTGATGGACTAAACGAAAGTATTTGATTTTGGAAAAAAAATAGAAAAAAAAAATTTCTTTTACCGAGGGTCGAACTCGGCTGCGTGAGACCCCGTAGGTGAGGCTCCAGCACGCTATCCACTCGGCTAGCCGAAGGTGCTGAAATGGGGCTAGGGTTAGCTAAAGTCAATGTCCTAGACAGGGGTAAACGCGTTTTTCCCTAATAGTAAACTACGTTTTGGTCAATAAATGTTTGAAAAAAAGGTCGAAGATGGGGTTTCCGCATATGTAACGAATCAGAATTTCATGGCGCATCTTCTCAACACAAAATTGGGACGATATATTATCATACCGGTCTTAACGGGGTCATCAAACATTTAAAACTCTCGCAAATGGCTTCCAAGGGATAAAAATCCGGTCAAAGGCAATTAAGCTTTTATTTTAACTGTTTTTTCAGTTGTTCACAACAGAAAAATATATGCTGAAATTGATGGACTAAACGAAAGTATTTGATTTTGGAAAAAAAATAGAAAAAAAAAATTTCTTTTACCGAGGGTCGAACTCGGCTGCGTGAGACCCCGTAGGTGAGGCTCCAGCACGCTATCCACTCGGCTAGCCGAAGGTGCTGAAATGGGGCTAGGGTTAGCTAAAGTCAATGTCCTAGACAGGGGTAAACGCGTTTTTCCCTAATAGTAAACTACGTTTTGGTCAATAAATGTTTGAAAAAAAGGTCGAAGATGGGGTTTCCGCATATGTAACGAATCAGAATTTCATGGCGCATCTTCTCAACACAAAATTGGGACGATATATTATCATACCGGTCTTAACGGGGTCATCAAACATTTAAAACTCTCGCAAATGGCTTCCAAGGGATAAAAATCCGGTCAAAGGCAATTAAGCTTTTATTTTAACTGTTTTTTCAGTTGTTCACAACAGAAAAATATATGCTGAAATTGATGGACTAAACGAAAGTATTTGATTTTGGAAAAAAAATAGAAAAAAAAAATTTCTTTTACCGAGGGTCGAACTCGGCTGCGTGAGACCCCGTAGGTGAGGCTCCAGCACGCTATCCACTCGGCTAGCCGAAGGTGCTGAAATGGGGCTAGGGTTAGCTAAAGTCAATGTCCTAGACAGGGGTAAACGCGTTTTTCCCTAATAGTAAACTACGTTTTGGTCAATAAATGTTTGAAAAAAAGGTCGAAGATGGGGTTTCCGCATATGTAACGAATCAGAATTTCATGGCGCATCTTCTCAACACAAAATTGGGACGATATATTATCATACCGGTCTTAACGGGGTCATCAAACATTTAAAACTCTCGCAAATGGCTTCCAAGGGATAAAAATCCGGTCAAAGGCAATTAAGCTTTTATTTTAACTGTTTTTTCAGTTGTTCACAACAGAAAAATATATGCTGAAATTGATGGACTAAACGAAAGTATTTGATTTTGGAAAAAAAATAGAAAAAAAAAATTTCTTTTACCGAGGGTCGAACTCGGCTGCGTGAGACCCCGTAGGTGAGGCTCCAGCACGCTATCCACTCGGCTAGCCGAAGGTGCTGAAATGGGGCTAGGGTTAGCTAAAGTCAATGTCCTAGACAGGGGTAAACGCGTTTTTCCCTAATAGTAAACTACGTTTTGGTCAATAAATGTTTGAAAAAAAGGTCGAAGATGGGGTTTCCGCATATGTAACGAATCAGAATTTCATGGCGCATCTTCTCAACACAAAATTGGGACGATATATTATCATACCGGTCTTAACGGGGTCATCAAACATTTAAAACTCTCGCAAATGGCTTCCAAGGGATAAAAATCCGGTCAAAGGCAATTAAGCTTTTATTTTAACTGTTTTTTCAGTTGTTCACAACAGAAAAATATATGCTGAAATTGATGGACTAAACGAAAGTATTTGATTTTGGAAAAAAAATAGAAAAAAAAAATTTCTTTTACCGAGGGTCGAACTCGGCTGCGTGAGACCCCGTAGGTGAGGCTCCAGCACGCTATCCACTCGGCTAGCCGAAGGTGCTGAAATGGGGCTAGGGTTAGCTAAAGTCAATGTCCTAGACAGGGGTAAACGCGTTTTTCCCTAATAGTAAACTACGTTTTGGTCAATAAATGTTTGAAAAAAAGGTCGAAGATGGGGTTTCCGCATATGTAACGAATCAGAATTTCATGGCGCATCTTCTCAACACAAAATTGGGACGATATATTATCATACCGGTCTTAACGGGGTCATCAAACATTTAAAACTCTCGCAAATGGCTTCCAAGGGATAAAAATCCGGTCAAAGGCAATTAAGCTTTTATTTTAACTGTTTTTTCAGTTGTTCACAACAGAAAAATATATGCTGAAATTGATGGACTAAACGAAAGTATTTGATTTTGGAAAAAAAATAGAAAAAAAAAATTTCTTTTACCGAGGGTCGAACTCGGCTGCGTGAGACCCCGTAGGTGAGGCTCCAGCACGCTATCCACTCGGCTAGCCGAAGGTGCTGAAATGGGGCTAGGGTTAGCTAAAGTCAATGTCCTAGACAGGGGTAAACGCGTTTTTCCCTAATAGTAAACTACGTTTTGGTCAATAAATGTTTGAAAAAAAGGTCGAAGATGGGGTTTCCGCATATGTAACGAATCAGAATTTCATGGCGCATCTTCTCAACACAAAATTGGGACGATATATTATCATACCGGTCTTAACGGGGTCATCAAACATTTAAAACTCTCGCAAATGGCTTCCAAGGGATAAAAATCCGGTCAAAGGCAATTAAGCTTTTATTTTAACTGTTTTTTCAGTTGTTCACAACAGAAAAATATATGCTGAAATTGATGGACTAAACGAAAGTATTTGATTTTGGAAAAAAAATAGAAAAAAAAAATTTCTTTTACCGAGGGTCGAACTCGGCTGCGTGAGACCCCGTAGGTGAGGCTCCAGCACGCTATCCACTCGGCTAGCCGAAGGTGCTGAAATGGGGCTAGGGTTAGCTAAAGTCAATGTCCTAGACAGGGGTAAACGCGTTTTTCCCTAATAGTAAACTACGTTTTGGTCAATAAATGTTTGAAAAAAAGGTCGAAGATGGGGTTTCCGCATATGTAACGAATCAGAATTTCATGGCGCATCTTCTCAACACAAAATTGGGACGATATATTATCATACCGGTCTTAACGGGGTCATCAAACATTTAAAACTCTCGCAAATGGCTTCCAAGGGATAAAAATCCGGTCAAAGGCAATTAAGCTTTTATTTTAACTGTTTTTTCAGTTGTTCACAACAGAAAAATATATGCTGAAATTGATGGACTAAACGAAAGTATTTGATTTTGGAAAAAAAATAGAAAAAAAAAATTTCTTTTACCGAGGGTCGAACTCGGCTGCGTGAGACCCCGTAGGTGAGGCTCCAGCACGCTATCCACTCGGCTAGCCGAAGGTGCTGAAATGGGGCTAGGGTTAGCTAAAGTCAATGTCCTAGACAGGGGTAAACGCGTTTTTCCCTAATAGTAAACTACGTTTTGGTCAATAAATGTTTGAAAAAAAGGTCGAAGATGGGGTTTCCGCATATGTAACGAATCAGAATTTCATGGCGCATCTTCTCAACACAAAATTGGGACGATATATTATCATACCGGTCTTAACGGGGTCATCAAACATTTAAAACTCTCGCAAATGGCTTCCAAGGGATAAAAATCCGGTCAAAGGCAATTAAGCTTTTATTTTAACTGTTTTTTCAGTTGTTCACAACAGAAAAATATATGCTGAAATTGATGGACTAAACGAAAGTATTTGATTTTGGAAAAAAAATAGAAAAAAAAAATTTCTTTTACCGAGGGTCGAACTCGGCTGCGTGAGACCCCGTAGGTGAGGCTCCAGCACGCTATCCACTCGGCTAGCCGAAGGTGCTGAAATGGGGCTAGGGTTAGCTAAAGTCAATGTCCTAGACAGGGGTAAACGCGTTTTTCCCTAATAGTAAACTACGTTTTGGTCAATAAATGTTTGAAAAAAAGGTCGAAGATGGGGTTTCCGCATATGTAACGAATCAGAATTTCATGGCGCATCTTCTCAACACAAAATTGGGACGATATATTATCATACCGGTCTTAACGGGGTCATCAAACATTTAAAACTCTCGCAAATGGCTTCCAAGGGATAAAAATCCGGTCAAAGGCAATTAAGCTTTTATTTTAACTGTTTTTTCAGTTGTTCACAACAGAAAAATATATGCTGAAATTGATGGACTAAACGAAAGTATTTGATTTTGGAAAAAAAATAGAAAAAAAAAATTTCTTTTACCGAGGGTCGAACTCGGCTGCGTGAGACCCCGTAGGTGAGGCTCCAGCACGCTATCCACTCGGCTAGCCGAAGGTGCTGAAATGGGGCTAGGGTTAGCTAAAGTCAATGTCCTAGACAGGGGTAAACGCGTTTTTCCCTAATAGTAAACTACGTTTTGGTCAATAAATGTTTGAAAAAAAGGTCGAAGATGGGGTTTCCGCATATGTAACGAATCAGAATTTCATGGCGCATCTTCTCAACACAAAATTGGGACGATATATTATCATACCGGTCTTAACGGGGTCATCAAACATTTAAAACTCTCGCAAATGGCTTCCAAGGGATAAAAATCCGGTCAAAGGCAATTAAGCTTTTATTTTAACTGTTTTTTCAGTTGTTCACAACAGAAAAATATATGCTGAAATTGATGGACTAAACGAAAGTATTTGATTTTGGAAAAAAAATAGAAAAAAAAAATTTCTTTTACCGAGGGTCGAACTCGGCTGCGTGAGACCCCGTAGGTGAGGCTCCAGCACGCTATCCACTCGGCTAGCCGAAGGTGCTGAAATGGGGCTAGGGTTAGCTAAAGTCAATGTCCTAGACAGGGGTAAACGCGTTTTTCCCTAATAGTAAACTACGTTTTGGTCAATAAATGTTTGAAAAAAAGGTCGGAGATGGGGTTTCCGCATATGTAACGAATCAGAATTTCATGGCGCATCTTCTCAACACAAAATTGGGACGATATATTATCATACCGGTCTTAACGGGGTCATCAAACATTTAAAACTCTCGCAAATGGCTTCCAAGGGATAAAAATCCGGTCAAAGGCAATTAAGCTTTTATTTTAACTGTTTTTTCAGTTGTTCACAACAGAAAAATATATGCTGAAATTGATGGACTAAACGAAAGTATTTGATTTTGGAAAAAAAATAGAAAAAAAAAATTTCTTTTACCGAGGGTCGAACTCGGCTGCGTGAGACCCCGTAGGTGAGGCTCCAGCACGCTATCCACTCGGCTAGCCGAAGGTGCTGAAATGGGGCTAGGGTTAGCTAAAGTCAATGTCCTAGACAGGGGTAAACGCGTTTTTCCCTAATAGTAAACTACGTTTTGGTCAATAAATGTTTGAAAAAAAGGTCGAAGATGGGGTTTCCGCATATGTAACGAATCAGAATTTCATGGCGCATCTTCTCAACACAAAATTGGGACGATATATTATCATACCGGTCTTAACGGGGTCATCAAACATTTAAAACTCTCGCAAATGGCTTCCAAGGGATAAAAATCCGGTCAAAGGCAATTAAGCTTTTATTTTAACTGTTTTTTCAGTTGTTCACAACAGAAAAATATATGCTGAAATTGATGGACTAAACGAAAGTATTTGATTTTGGAAAAAAAATAGAAAAAAAAAATTTCTTTTACCGAGGGTCGAACTCGGCTGCGTGAGACCCCGTAGGTGAGGCTCCAGCACGCTATCCACTCGGCTAGCCGAAGGTGCTGAAATGGGGCTAGGGTTAGCTAAAGTCAATGTCCTAGACAGGGGTAAACGCGTTTTTCCCTAATAGTAAACTACGTTTTGGTCAATAAATGTTTGAAAAAAAGGTCGAAGATGGGGTTTCCGCATATGTAACGAATCAGAATTTCATGGCGCATCTTCTCAACACAAAATTGGGACGATATATTATCATACCGGTCTTAACGGGGTCATCAAACATTTAAAACTCTCGCAAATGGCTTCCAAGGGATAAAAATCCGGTCAAAGGCAATTAAGCTTTTATTTTAACTGTTTTTTCAGTTGTTCACAACAGAAAAATATATGCTGAAATTGATGGACTAAACGAAAGTATTTGATTTTGGAAAAAAAATAGAAAAAAAAAATTTCTTTTACCGAGGGTCGAACTCGGCTGCGTGAGACCCCGTAGGTGAGGCTCCAGCACGCTATCCACTCGGCTAGCCGAAGGTGCTGAAATGGGGCTAGGGTTAGCTAAAGTCAATGTCCTAGACAGGGGTAAACGCGTTTTTCCCTAATAGTAAACTACGTTTTGGTCAATAAATGTTTGAAAAAAAGGTCGAAGATGGGGTTTCCGCATATGTAACGAATCAGAATTTCATGGCGCATCTTCTCAACACAAAATTGGGACGATATATTATCATACCGGTCTTAACGGGGTCATCAAACATTTAAAACTCTCGCAAATGGCTTCCAAGGGATAAAAATCCGGTCAAAGGCAATTAAGCTTTTATTTTAACTGTTTTTTCAGTTGTTCACAACAGAAAAATATATGCTGAAATTGATGGACTAAACGAAAGTATTTGATTTTGGAAAAAAAATAGAAAAAAAAAATTTCTTTTACCGAGGGTCGAACTCGGCTGCGTGAGACCCCGTAGGTGAGGCTCCAGCACGCTATCCACTCGGCTAGCCGAAGGTGCTGAAATGGGGCTAGGGTTAGCTAAAGTCAATGTCCTAGACAGGGGTAAACGCGTTTTTCCCTAATAGTAAACTACGTTTTGGTCAATAAATGTTTGAAAAAAAGGTCGAAGATGGGGTTTCCGCATATGTAACGAATCAGAATTTCATGGCGCATCTTCTCAACACAAAATTGGGACGATATATTATCATACCGGTCTTAACGGGGTCATCAAACATTTAAAACTCTCGCAAATGGCTTCCAAGGGATAAAAATCCGGTCAAAGGCAATTAAGCTTTTATTTTAACTGTTTTTTCAGTTGTTCACAACAGAAAAATATATGCTGAAATTGATGGACTAAACGAAAGTATTTGATTTTGGAAAAAAAATAGAAAAAAAAAATTTCTTTTACCGAGGGTCGAACTCGGCTGCGTGAGACCCCGTAGGTGAGGCTCCAGCACGCTATCCACTCGGCTAGCCGAAGGTGCTGAAATGGGGCTAGGGTTAGCTAAAGTCAATGTCCTAGACAGGGGTAAACGCGTTTTTCCCTAATAGTAAACTACGTTTTGGTCAATAAATGTTTGAAAAAAAGGTCGAAGATGGGGTTTCCGCATATGTAACGAATCAGAATTTCATGGCGCATCTTCTCAACACAAAATTGGGACGATATATTATCATACCGGTCTTAACGGGGTCATCAAACATTTAAAACTCTCGCAAATGGCTTCCAAGGGATAAAAATCCGGTCAAAGGCAATTAAGCTTTTATTTTAACTGTTTTTTCAGTTGTTCACAACAGAAAAATATATGCTGAAATTGATGGACTAAACGAAAGTATTTGATTTTGGAAAAAAAATAGAAAAAAAAAATTTCTTTTACCGAGGGTCGAACTCGGCTGCGTGAGACCCCGTAGGTGAGGCTCCAGCACGCTATCCACTCGGCTAGCCGAAGGTGCTGAAATGGGGCTAGGGTTAGCTAAAGTCAATGTCCTAGACAGGGGTAAACGCGTTTTTCCCTAATAGTAAACTACGTTTTGGTCAATAAATGTTTGAAAAAAAGGTCGAAGATGGGGTTTCCGCATATGTAACGAATCAGAATTTCATGGCGCATCTTCTCAACACAAAATTGGGACGATATATTATCATACCGGTCTTAACGGGGTCATCAAACATTTAAAACTCTCGCAAATGGCTTCCAAGGGATAAAAATCCGGTCAAAGGCAATTAAGCTTTTATTTTAACTGTTTTTTCAGTTGTTCACAACAGAAAAATATATGCTGAAATTGATGGACTAAACGAAAGTATTTGATTTTGGAAAAAAAATAGAAAAAAAAAATTTCTTTTACCGAGGGTCGAACTCGGCTGCGTGAGACCCCGTAGGTGAGGCTCCAGCACGCTATCCACTCGGCTAGCCGAAGGTGCTGAAATGGGGCTAGGGTTAGCTAAAGTCAATGTCCTAGACAGGGGTAAACGCGTTTTTCCCTAATAGTAAACTACGTTTTGGTCAATAAATGTTTGAAAAAAAGGTCGAAGATGGGGTTTCCGCATATGTAACGAATCAGAATTTCATGGCGCATCTTCTCAACACAAAATTGGGACGATATATTATCATACCGGTCTTAACGGGGTCATCAAACATTTAAAACTCTCGCAAATGGCTTCCAAGGGATAAAAATCCGGTCAAAGGCAATTAAGCTTTTATTTTAACTGTTTTTTCAGTTGTTCACAACAGAAAAATATATGCTGAAATTGATGGACTAAACGAAAGTATTTGATTTTGGAAAAAAAATAGAAAAAAAAAATTTCTTTTACCGAGGGTCGAACTCGGCTGCGTGAGACCCCGTAGGTGAGGCTCCAGCACGCTATCCACTCGGCTAGCCGAAGGTGCTGAAATGGGGCTAGGGTTAGCTAAAGTCAATGTCCTAGACAGGGGTAAACGCGTTTTTCCCTAATAGTAAACTACGTTTTGGTCAATAAATGTTTGAAAAAAAGGTCGAAGATGGGGTTTCCGCATATGTAACGAATCAGAATTTCATGGCGCATCTTCTCAACACAAAATTGGGACGATATATTATCATACCGGTCTTAACGGGGTCATCAAACATTTAAAACTCTCGCAAATGGCTTCCAAGGGATAAAAATCCGGTCAAAGGCAATTAAGCTTTTATTTTAACTGTTTTTTCAGTTGTTCACAACAGAAAAATATATGCTGAAATTGATGGACTAAACGAAAGTATTTGATTTTGGAAAAAAAATAGAAAAAAAAAATTTCTTTTACCGAGGGTCGAACTCGGCTGCGTGAGACCCCGTAGGTGAGGCTCCAGCACGCTATCCACTCGGCTAGCCGAAGGTGCTGAAATGGGGCTAGGGTTAGCTAAAGTCAATGTCCTAGACAGGGGTAAACGCGTTTTTCCCTAATAGTAAACTACGTTTTGGTCAATAAATGTTTGAAAAAAAGGTCGAAGATGGGGTTTCCGCATATGTAACGAATCAGAATTTCATGGCGCATCTTCTCAACACAAAATTGGGACGATATATTATCATACCGGTCTTAACGGGGTCATCAAACATTTAAAACTCTCGCAAATGGCTTCCAAGGGATAAAAATCCGGTCAAAGGCAATTAAGCTTTTATTTTAACTGTTTTTTCAGTTGTTCACAACAGAAAAATATATGCTGAAATTGATGGACTAAACGAAAGTATTTGATTTTGGAAAAAAAATAGAAAAAAAAAATTTCTTTTACCGAGGGTCGAACTCGGCTGCGTGAGACCCCGTAGGTGAGGCTCCAGCACGCTATCCACTCGGCTAGCCGAAGGTGCTGAAATGGGGCTAGGGTTAGCTAAAGTCAATGTCCTAGACAGGGGTAAACGCGTTTTTCCCTAATAGTAAACTACGTTTTGGTCAATAAATGTTTGAAAAAAAGGTCGAAGATGGGGTTTCCGCATATGTAACGAATCAGAATTTCATGGCGCATCTTCTCAACACAAAATTGGGACGATATATTATCATACCGGTCTTAACGGGGTCATCAAACATTTAAAACTCTCGCAAATGGCTTCCAAGGGATAAAAATCCGGTCAAAGGCAATTAAGCTTTTATTTTAACTGTTTTTTCAGTTGTTCACAACAGAAAAATATATGCTGAAATTGATGGACTAAACGAAAGTATTTGATTTTGGAAAAAAAATAGAAAAAAAAAATTTCTTTTACCGAGGGTCGAACTCGGCTGCGTGAGACCCCGTAGGTGAGGCTCCAGCACGCTATCCACTCGGCTAGCCGAAGGTGCTGAAATGGGGCTAGGGTTAGCTAAAGTCAATGTCCTAGACAGGGGTAAACGCGTTTTTCCCTAATAGTAAACTACGTTTTGGTCAATAAATGTTTGAAAAAAAGGTCGAAGATGGGGTTTCCGCATATGTAACGAATCAGAATTTCATGGCGCATCTTCTCAACACAAAATTGGGACGATATATTATCATACCGGTCTTAACGGGGTCATCAAACATTTAAAACTCTCGCAAATGGCTTCCAAGGGATAAAAATCCGGTCAAAGGCAATTAAGCTTTTATTTTAACTGTTTTTTCAGTTGTTCACAACAGAAAAATATATGCTGAAATTGATGGACTAAACGAAAGTATTTGATTTTGGAAAAAAAATAGAAAAAAAAAATTTCTTTTACCGAGGGTCGAACTCGGCTGCGTGAGACCCCGTAGGTGAGGCTCCAGCACGCTATCCACTCGGCTAGCCGAAGGTGCTGAAATGGGGCTAGGGTTAGCTAAAGTCAATGTCCTAGACAGGGGTAAACGCGTTTTTCCCTAATAGTAAACTACGTTTTGGTCAATAAATGTTTGAAAAAAAGGTCGAAGATGGGGTTTCCGCATATGTAACGAATCAGAATTTCATGGCGCATCTTCTCAACACAAAATTGGGACGATATATTATCATACCGGTCTTAACGGGGTCATCAAACATTTAAAACTCTCGCAAATGGCTTCCAAGGGATAAAAATCCGGTCAAAGGCAATTAAGCTTTTATTTTAACTGTTTTTTCAGTTGTTCACAACAGAAAAATATATGCTGAAATTGATGGACTAAACGAAAGTATTTGATTTTGGAAAAAAAATAGAAAAAAAAAATTTCTTTTACCGAGGGTCGAACTCGGCTGCGTGAGACCCCGTAGGTGAGGCTCCAGCACGCTATCCACTCGGCTAGCCGAAGGTGCTGAAATGGGGCTAGGGTTAGCTAAAGTCAATGTCCTAGACAGGGGTAAACGCGTTTTTCCCTAATAGTAAACTACGTTTTGGTCAATAAATGTTTGAAAAAAAGGTCGAAGATGGGGTTTCCGCATATGTAACGAATCAGAATTTCATGGCGCATCTTCTCAACACAAAATTGGGACGATATATTATCATACCGGTCTTAACGGGGTCATCAAACATTTAAAACTCTCGCAAATGGCTTCCAAGGGATAAAAATCCGGTCAAAGGCAATTAAGCTTTTATTTTAACTGTTTTTTCAGTTGTTCACAACAGAAAAATATATGCTGAAATTGATGGACTAAACGAAAGTATTTGATTTTGGAAAAAAAATAGAAAAAAAAAATTTCTTTTACCGAGGGTCGAACTCGGCTGCGTGAGACCCCGTAGGTGAGGCTCCAGCACGCTATCCACTCGGCTAGCCGAAGGTGCTGAAATGGGGCTAGGGTTAGCTAAAGTCAATGTCCTAGACAGGGGTAAACGCGTTTTTCCCTAATAGTAAACTACGTTTTGGTCAATAAATGTTTGAAAAAAAGGTCGAAGATGGGGTTTCCGCATATGTAACGAATCAGAATTTCATGGCGCATCTTCTCAACACAAAATTGGGACGATATATTATCATACCGGTCTTAACGGGGTCATCAAACATTTAAAACTCTCGCAAATGGCTTCCAAGGGATAAAAATCCGGTCAAAGGCAATTAAGCTTTTATTTTAACTGTTTTTTCAGTTGTTCACAACAGAAAAATATATGCTGAAATTGATGGACTAAACGAAAGTATTTGATTTTGGAAAAAAAATAGAAAAAAAAAATTTCTTTTACCGAGGGTCGAACTCGGCTGCGTGAGACCCCGTAGGTGAGGCTCCAGCACGCTATCCACTCGGCTAGCCGAAGGTGCTGAAATGGGGCTAGGGTTAGCTAAAGTCAATGTCCTAGACAGGGGTAAACGCGTTTTTCCCTAATAGTAAACTACGTTTTGGTCAATAAATGTTTGAAAAAAAGGTCGAAGATGGGGTTTCCGCATATGTAACGAATCAGAATTTCATGGCGCATCTTCTCAACACAAAATTGGGACGATATATTATCATACCGGTCTTAACGGGGTCATCAAACATTTAAAACTCTCGCAAATGGCTTCCAAGGGATAAAAATCCGGTCAAAGGCAATTAAGCTTTTATTTTAACTGTTTTTTCAGTTGTTCACAACAGAAAAATATATGCTGAAATTGATGGACTAAACGAAAGTATTTGATTTTGGAAAAAAAATAGAAAAAAAAAATTTCTTTTACCGAGGGTCGAACTCGGCTGCGTGAGACCCCGTAGGTGAGGCTCCAGCACGCTATCCACTCGGCTAGCCGAAGGTGCTGAAATGGGGCTAGGGTTAGCTAAAGTCAATGTCCTAGACAGGGGTAAACGCGTTTTTCCCTAATAGTAAACTACGTTTTGGTCAATAAATGTTTGAAAAAAAGGTCGAAGATGGGGTTTCCGCATATGTAACGAATCAGAATTTCATGGCGCATCTTCTCAACACAAAATTGGGACGATATATTATCATACCGGTCTTAACGGGGTCATCAAACATTTAAAACTCTCGCAAATGGCTTCCAAGGGATAAAAATCCGGTCAAAGGCAATTAAGCTTTTATTTTAACTGTTTTTTCAGTTGTTCACAACAGAAAAATATATGCTGAAATTGATGGACTAAACGAAAGTATTTGATTTTGGAAAAAAAATAGAAAAAAAAAAATTTCTTTTACCGAGGGTCGAACTCGGCTGCGTGAGACCCCGTAGGTGAGGCTCCAGCACGCTATCCACTCGGCTAGCCGAAGGTGCTGAAATGGGGCTAGGGTTAGCTAAAGTCAATGTCCTAGACAGGGGTAAACGCGTTTTTCCCTAATAGTAAACTACGTTTTGGTCAATAAATGTTTGAAAAAAAGGTCGAAGATGGGGTTTCCGCATATGTAACGAATCAGAATTTCATGGCGCATCTTCTCAACACAAAATTGGGACGATATATTATCATACCGGTCTTAACGGGGTCATCAAACATTTAAAACTCTCGCAAATGGCTTCCAAGGGATAAAAATCCGGTCAAAGGCAATTAAGCTTTTATTTTAACTGTTTTTTCAGTTGTTCACAACAGAAAAATATATGCTGAAATTGATGGACTAAACGAAAGTATTTGATTTTGGAAAAAAAATAGAAAAAAAAAATTTCTTTTACCGAGGGTCGAACTCGGCTGCGTGAGACCCCGTAGGTGAGGCTCCAGCACGCTATCCACTCGGCTAGCCGAAGGTGCTGAAATGGGGCTAGGGTTAGCTAAAGTCAATGTCCTAGACAGGGGTAAACGCGTTTTTCCCTAATAGTAAACTACGTTTTGGTCAATAAATGTTTGAAAAAAAGGTCGAAGATGGGGTTTCCGCATATGTAACGAATCAGAATTTCATGGCGCATCTTCTCAACACAAAATTGGGACGATATATTATCATACCGGTCTTAACGGGGTCATCAAACATTTAAAACTCTCGCAAATGGCTTCCAAGGGATAAAAATCCGGTCAAAGGCAATTAAGCTTTTATTTTAACTGTTTTTTCAGTTGTTCACAACAGAAAAATATATGCTGAAATTGATGGACTAAACGAAAGTATTTGATTTTGGAAAAAAAATAGAAAAAAAAAATTTCTTTTACCGAGGGTCGAACTCGGCTGCGTGAGACCCCGTAGGTGAGGCTCCAGCACGCTATCCACTCGGCTAGCCGAAGGTGCTGAAATGGGGCTAGGGTTAGCTAAAGTCAATGTCCTAGACAGGGGTAAACGCGTTTTTCCCTAATAGTAAACTACGTTTTGGTCAATAAATGTTTGAAAAAAAGGTCGAAGATGGGGTTTCCGCATATGTAACGAATCAGAATTTCATGGCGCATCTTCTCAACACAAAATTGGGACGATATATTATCATACCGGTCTTAACGGGGTCATCAAACATTTAAAACTCTCGCAAATGGCTTCCAAGGGATAAAAATCCGGTCAAAGGCAATTAAGCTTTTATTTTAACTGTTTTTTCAGTTGTTCACAACAGAAAAATATATGCTGAAATTGATGGACTAAACGAAAGTATTTGATTTTGGAAAAAAAATAGAAAAAAAAAATTTCTTTTACCGAGGGTCGAACTCGGCTGCGTGAGACCCCGTAGGTGAGGCTCCAGCACGCTATCCACTCGGCTAGCCGAAGGTGCTGAAATGGGGCTAGGGTTAGCTAAAGTCAATGTCCTAGACAGGGGTAAACGCGTTTTTCCCTAATAGTAAACTACGTTTTGGTCAATAAATGTTTGAAAAAAAGGTCGAAGATGGGGTTTCCGCATATGTAACGAATCAGAATTTCATGGCGCATCTTCTCAACACAAAATTGGGACGATATATTATCATACCGGTCTTAACGGGGTCATCAAACATTTAAAACTCTCGCAAATGGCTTCCAAGGGATAAAAATCCGGTCAAAGGCAATTAAGCTTTTATTTTAACTGTTTTTTCAGTTGTTCACAACAGAAAAATATATGCTGAAATTGATGGACTAAACGAAAGTATTTGATTTTGGAAAAAAAATAGAAAAAAAAAATTTCTTTTACCGAGGGTCGAACTCGGCTGCGTGAGACCCCGTAGGTGAGGCTCCAGCACGCTATCCACTCGGCTAGCCGAAGGTGCTGAAATGGGGCTAGGGTTAGCTAAAGTCAATGTCCTAGACAGGGGTAAACGCGTTTTTCCCTAATAGTAAACTACGTTTTGGTCAATAAATGTTTGAAAAAAAAGGTCGAAGATGGGGTTTCCGCATATGTAACGAATCAGAATTTCATGGCGCATCTTCTCAACACAAAATTGGGACGATATATTATCATACCGGTCTTAACGGGGTCATCAAACATTTAAAACTCTCGCAAATGGCAAATGGCTTCAAAGTATTTGATTTTGGAAAAAAAATAGAAAAAAAAAATTTCTTTTACCGAGGGTCGAACTCGGCTGCGTGAGACCCCGTAGGTGAGGCTCCAGCACGCTATCCACTCGGCTAGCCGAAGGTGCTGAAATGGGGCTAGGGTTAGCTAAAGTCAATGTCCTAGACAGGGGTAAACGCGTTTTTCCCTAATAGTAAACTACGTTTTGGTCAATAAATGTTTGAAAAAAAGGTCGAAGATGGGGTTTCCGCATATGTAACGAATCAGAATTTCATGGCGCATCTTCTCAACACAAAATTGGGACGATATATTATCATACCGGTCTTAACGGGGTCATCAAACATTTAAAACTCTCGCAAATGGCTTCCAAGGGATAAAAATCCGGTCAAAGGCAATTAAGCTTTTATTTTAACTGTTTTTTCAGTTGTTCACAACAGAAAAATATATGCTGAAATTGATGGACTAAACGAAAGTATTTGATTTTGGAAAAAAAATAGAAAAAAAAAATTTCTTTTACCGAGGGTCGAACTCGGCTGCGTGAGACCCCGTAGGTGAGGCTCCAGCACGCTATCCACTCGGCTAGCCGAAGGTGCTGAAATGGGGCTAGGGTTAGCTAAAGTCAATGTCCTAGACAGGGGTAAACGCGTTTTTCCCTAATAGTAAACTACGTTTTGGTCAATAAATGTTTGAAAAAAAGGTCGAAGATGGGGTTTCCGCATATGTAACGAATCAGAATTTCATGGCGCATCTTCTCAACACAAAATTGGGACGATATATTATCATACCGGTCTTAACGGGGTCATCAAACATTTAAAACTCTCGCAAATGGCTTCCAAGGGATAAAAATCCGGTCAAAGGCAATTAAGCTTTTATTTTAACTGTTTTTTCAGTTGTTCACAACAGAAAAATATATGCTGAAATTGATGGACTAAACGAAAGTATTTGATTTTGGAAAAAAAATAGAAAAAAAAAATTTCTTTTACCGAGGGTCGAACTCGGCTGCGTGAGACCCCGTAGGTGAGGCTCCAGCACGCTATCCACTCGGCTAGCCGAAGGTGCTGAAATGGGGCTAGGGTTAGCTAAAGTCAATGTCCTAGACAGGGGTAAACGCGTTTTTCCCTAATAGTAAACTACGTTTTGGTCAATAAATGTTTGAAAAAAAGGTCGAAGATGGGGTTTCCGCATATGTAACGAATCAGAATTTCATGGCGCATCTTCTCAACACAAAATTGGGACGATATATTATCATACCGGTCTTAACGGGGTCATCAAACATTTAAAACTCTCGCAAATGGCTTCCAAGGGATAAAAATCCGGTCAAAGGCAATTAAGCTTTTATTTTAACTGTTTTTTCAGTTGTTCACAACAGAAAAATATATGCTGAAATTGATGGACTAAACGAAAGTATTTGATTTTGGAAAAAAAATAGAAAAAAAAAATTTCTTTTACCGAGGGTCGAACTCGGCTGCGTGAGACCCCGTAGGTGAGGCTCCAGCACGCTATCCACTCGGCTAGCCGAAGGTGCTGAAATGGGGCTAGGGTTAGCTAAAGTCAATGTCCTAGACAGGGGTAAACGCGTTTTTCCCTAATAGTAAACTACGTTTTGGTCAATAAATGTTTGAAAAAAAGGTCGAAGATGGGGTTTCCGCATATGTAACGAATCAGAATTTCATGGCGCATCTTCTCAACACAAAATTGGGACGATATATTATCATACCGGTCTTAACGGGGTCATCAAACATTTAAAACTCTCGCAAATGGCTTCCAAGGGATAAAAATCCGGTCAAAGGCAATTAAGCTTTTATTTTAACTGTTTTTTCAGTTGTTCACAACAGAAAAATATATGCTGAAATTGATGGACTAAACGAAAGTATTTGATTTTGGAAAAAAAATAGAAAAAAAAAATTTCTTTTACCGAGGGTCGAACTCGGCTGCGTGAGACCCCGTAGGTGAGGCTCCAGCACGCTATCCACTCGGCTAGCCGAAGGTGCTGAAATGGGGCTAGGGTTAGCTAAAGTCAATGTCCTAGACAGGGGTAAACGCGTTTTTCCCTAATAGTAAACTACGTTTTGGTCAATAAATGTTTGAAAAAAAGGTCGAAGATGGGGTTTCCGCATATGTAACGAATCAGAATTTCATGGCGCATCTTCTCAACACAAAATTGGGACGATATATTATCATACCGGTCTTAACGGGGTCATCAAACATTTAAAACTCTCGCAAATGGCTTCCAAGGGATAAAAATCCGGTCAAAGGCAATTAAGCTTTTATTTTAACTGTTTTTTCAGTTGTTCACAACAGAAAAATATATGCTGAAATTGATGGACTAAACGAAAGTATTTGATTTTGGAAAAAAAATAGAAAAAAAAAATTTCTTTTACCGAGGGTCGAACTCGGCTGCGTGAGACCCCGTAGGTGAGGCTCCAGCACGCTATCCACTCGGCTAGCCGAAGGTGCTGAAATGGGGCTAGGGTTAGCTAAAGTCAATGTCCTAGACAGGGGTAAACGCGTTTTTCCCTAATAGTAAACTACGTTTTGGTCAATAAATGTTTGAAAAAAAGGTCGAAGATGGGGTTTCCGCATATGTAACGAATCAGAATTTCATGGCGCATCTTCTCAACACAAAATTGGGACGATATATTATCATACCGGTCTTAACGGGGTCATCAAACATTTAAAACTCTCGCAAATGGCTTCCAAGGGATAAAAATCCGGTCAAAGGCAATTAAGCTTTTATTTTAACTGTTTTTTCAGTTGTTCACAACAGAAAAATATATGCTGAAATTGATGGACTAAACGAAAGTATTTGATTTTGGAAAAAAAATAGAAAAAAAAAATTTCTTTTACCGAGGGTCGAACTCGGCTGCGTGAGACCCCGTAGGTGAGGCTCCAGCACGCTATCCACTCGGCTAGCCGAAGGTGCTGAAATGGGGCTAGGGTTAGCTAAAGTCAATGTCCTAGACAGGGGTAAACGCGTTTTTCCCTAATAGTAAACTACGTTTTGGTCAATAAATGTTTGAAAAAAAGGTCGAAGATGGGGTTTCCGCATATGTAACGAATCAGAATTTCATGGCGCATCTTCTCAACACAAAATTGGGACGATATATTATCATACCGGTCTTAACGGGGTCATCAAACATTTAAAACTCTCGCAAATGGCTTCCAAGGGATAAAAATCCGGTCAAAGGCAATTAAGCTTTTATTTTAACTGTTTTTTCAGTTGTTCACAACAGAAAAATATATGCTGAAATTGATGGACTAAACGAAAGTATTTGATTTTGGAAAAAAAATAGAAAAAAAAAATTTCTTTTACCGAGGGTCGAACTCGGCTGCGTGAGACCCCGTAGGTGAGGCTCCAGCACGCTATCCACTCGGCTAGCCGAAGGTGCTGAAATGGGGCTAGGGTTAGCTAAAGTCAATGTCCTAGACAGGGGTAAACGCGTTTTTCCCTAATAGTAAACTACGTTTTGGTCAATAAATGTTTGAAAAAAAGGTCGAAGATGGGGTTTCCGCATATGTAACGAATCAGAATTTCATGGCGCATCTTCTCAACACAAAATTGGGACGATATATTATCATACCGGTCTTAACGGGGTCATCAAACATTTAAAACTCTCGCAAATGGCTTCCAAGGGATAAAAATCCGGTCAAAGGCAATTAAGCTTTTATTTTAACTGTTTTTTCAGTTGTTCACAACAGAAAAATATATGCTGAAATTGATGGACTAAACGAAAGTATTTGATTTTGGAAAAAAAATAGAAAAAAAAAATTTCTTTTACCGAGGGTCGAACTCGGCTGCGTGAGACCCCGTAGGTGAGGCTCCAGCACGCTATCCACTCGGCTAGCCGAAGGTGCTGAAATGGGGCTAGGGTTAACTAAAGTCAATGTCCTAGACAGGGGTAAACGCGTTTTTCCCTAATAGTAAACTACGTTTTGGTCAATAAATGTTTGAAAAAAAGGTCGAAGATGGGGTTTCCGCATATGTAACGAATCAGAATTTCATGGCGCATCTTCTCAACACAAAATTGGGACGATATATTATCATACCGGTCTTAACGGGGTCATCAAACATTTAAAACTCTCGCAAATGGCTTCCAAGGGATAAAAATCCGGTCAAAGGCAATTAAGCTTTTATTTTAACTGTTTTTTCAGTTGTTCACAACAGAAAAATATATGCTGAAATTGATGGACTAAACGAAAGTATTTGATTTTGGAAAAAAAATAGAAAAAAAAAATTTCTTTTACCGAGGGTCGAACTCGGCTGCGTGAGACCCCGTAGGTGAGGCTCCAGCACGCTATCCACTCGGCTAGCCGAAGGTGCTGAAATGGGGCTAGGGTTAGCTAAAGTCAATGTCCTAGACAGGGGTAAACGCGTTTTTCCCTAATAGTAAACTACGTTTTGGTCAATAAATGTTTGAAAAAAAGGTCGAAGATGGGGTTTCCGCATATGTAACGAATCAGAATTTCATGGCGCATCTTCTCAACACAAAATTGGGACGATATATTATCATACCGGTCTTAACGGGGTCATCAAACATTTAAAACTCTCGCAAATGGCTTCCAAGGGATAAAAATCCGGTCAAAGGCAATTAAGCTTTTATTTTAACTGTTTTTTCAGTTGTTCACAACAGAAAAATATATGCTGAAATTGATGGACTAAACGAAAGTATTTGATTTTGGAAAAAAAATAGAAAAAAAAAATTTCTTTTACCGAGGGTCGAACTCGGCTGCGTGAGACCCCGTAGGTGAGGCTCCAGCACGCTATCCACTCGGCTAGCCGAAGGTGCTGAAATGGGGCTAGGGTTAGCTAAAGTCAATGTCCTAGACAGGGGTAAACGCGTTTTTCCCTAATAGTAAACTACGTTTTGGTCAATAAATGTTTGAAAAAAAGGTCGAAGATGGGGTTTCCGCATATGTAACGAATCAGAATTTCATGGCGCATCTTCTCAACACAAAATTGGGACGATATATTATCATACCGGTCTTAACGGGGTCATCAAACATTTAAAACTCTCGCAAATGGCTTCCAAGGGATAAAAATCCGGTCAAAGGCAATTAAGCTTTTATTTTAACTGTTTTTTCAGTTGTTCACAACAGAAAAATATATGCTGAAATTGATGGACTAAACGAAAGTATTTGATTTTGGAAAAAAAATAGAAAAAAAAAATTTCTTTTACCGAGGGTCGAACTCGGCTGCGTGAGACCCCGTAGGTGAGGCTCCAGCACGCTATCCACTCGGCTAGCCGAAGGTGCTGAAATGGGGCTAGGGTTAGCTAAAGTCAATGTCCTAGACAGGGGTAAACGCGTTTTTCCCTAATAGTAAACTACGTTTTGGTCAATAAATGTTTGAAAAAAAGGTCGAAGATGGGGTTTCCGCATATGTAACGAATCAGAATTTCATGGCGCATCTTCTCAACACAAAATTGGGACGATATATTATCATACCGGTCTTAACGGGGTCATCAAACATTTAAAACTCTCGCAAATGGCTTCCAAGGGATAAAAATCCGGTCAAAGGCAATTAAGCTTTTATTTTAACTGTTTTTTCAGTTGTTCACAACAGAAAAATATATGCTGAAATTGATGGACTAAACGAAAGTATTTGATTTTGGAAAAAAAATAGAAAAAAAAAATTTCTTTTACCGAGGGTCGAACTCGGTTGCGTGAGACCCCGTAGGTGAGGCTCCAGCACGCTATCCACTCGGCTAGCCGAAGGTGCTGAAATGGGGCTAGGGTTAGCTAAAGTCAATGTCCTAGACAGGGGTAAACGCGTTTTTCCCTAATAGTAAACTACGTTTTGGTCAATAAATGTTTGAAAAAAAGGTCGAAGATGGGGTTTCCGCATATGTAACGAATCAGAATTTCATGGCGCATCTTCTCAACACAAAATTGGGACGATATATTATCATACCGGTCTTAACGGGGTCATCAAACATTTAAAACTCTCGCAAATGGCTTCCAAGGGATAAAAATCCGGTCAAAGGCAATTAAGCTTTTATTTTAACTGTTTTTTCAGTTGTTCACAACAGAAAAATATATGCTGAAATTGATGGACTAAACGAAAGTATTTGATTTTGGAAAAAAAATAGAAAAAAAAAATTTCTTTTACCGAGGGTCGAACTCGGCTGCGTGAGACCCCGTAGGTGAGGCTCCAGCACGCTATCCACTCGGCTAGCCGAAGGTGCTGAAATGGGGCTAGGGTTAGCTAAAGTCAATGTCCTAGACAGGGGTAAACGCGTTTTTCCCTAATAGTAAACTACGTTTTGGTCAATAAATGTTTGAAAAAAAGGTCGAAGATGGGGTTTCCGCATATGTAACGAATCAGAATTTCATGGCGCATCTTCTCAACACAAAATTGGGACGATATATTATCATACCGGTCTTAACGGGGTCATCAAACATTTAAAACTCTCGCAAATGGCTTCCAAGGGATAAAAATCCGGTCAAAGGCAATTAAGCTTTTATTTTAACTGTTTTTTCAGTTGTTCACAACAGAAAAATATATGCTGAAATTGATGGACTAAACGAAAGTATTTGATTTTGGAAAAAAAATAGAAAAAAAAAAATTTCTTTTACCGAGGGTCGAACTCGGCTGCGTGAGACCCCGTAGGTGAGGCTCCAGCACGCTATCCACTCGGCTAGCCGAAGGTGCTGAAATGGGGCTAGGGTTAGCTAAAGTCAATGTCCTAGACAGGGGTAAACGCGTTTTTCCCTAATAGTAAACTACGTTTTGGTCAATAAATGTTTGAAAAAAAGGTCGAAGATGGGGTTTCCGCATATGTAACGAATCAGAATTTCATGGCGCATCTTCTCAACACAAAATTGGGACGATATATTATCATACCGGTCTTAACGGGGTCATCAAACATTTAAAACTCTCGCAAATGGCTTCCAAGGGATAAAAATCCGGTCAAAGGCAATTAAGCTTTTATTTTAACTGTTTTTTCAGTTGTTCACAACAGAAAAATATATGCTGAAATTGATGGACTAAACGAAAGTATTTGATTTTGGAAAAAAAATAGAAAAAAAAAATTTCTTTTACCGAGGGTCGAACTCGGCTGCGTGAGACCCCGTAGGTGAGGCTCCAGCACGCTATCCACTCGGCTAGCCGAAGGTGCTGAAATGGGGCTAGGGTTAGCTAAAGTCAATGTCCTAGACAGGGGTAAACGCGTTTTTCCCTAATAGTAAACTACGTTTTGGTCAATAAATGTTTGAAAAAAAGGTCGAAGATGGGGTTTCCGCATATGTAACGAATCAGAATTTCATGGCGCATCTTCTCAACACAAAATTGGGACGATATATTATCATACCGGTCTTAACGGGGTCATCAAACATTTAAAACTCTCGCAAATGGCTTCCAAGGGATAAAAATCCGGTCAAAGGCAATTAAGCTTTTATTTTAACTGTTTTTTCAGTTGTTCACAACAGAAAAATATATGCTGAAATTGATGGACTAAACGAAAGTATTTGATTTTGGAAAAAAAATAGAAAAAAAAAATTTCTTTTACCGAGGGTCGAACTCGGCTGCGTGAGACCCCGTAGGTGAGGCTCCAGCACGCTATCCACTCGGCTAGCCGAAGGTGCTGAAATGGGGCTAGGGTTAGCTAAAGTCAATGTCCTAGACAGGGGTAAACGCGTTTTTCCCTAATAGTAAACTACGTTTTGGTCAATAAATGTTTGAAAAAAAGGTCGAAGATGGGGTTTCCGCATATGTAACGAATCAGAATTTCATGGCGCATCTTCTCAACACAAAATTGGGACGATATATTATCATACCGGTCTTAACGGGGTCATCAAACATTTAAAACTCTCGCAAATGGCTTCCAAGGGATAAAAATCCGGTCAAAGGCAATTAAGCTTTTATTTTAACTGTTTTTTCAGTTGTTCACAACAGAAAAATATATGCTGAAATTGATGGACTAAACGAAAGTATTTGATTTTGGAAAAAAAATAGAAAAAAAAAATTTCTTTTACCGAGGGTCGAACTCGGCTGCGTGAGACCCCGTAGGTGAGGCTCCAGCACGCTATCCACTCGGCTAGCCGAAGGTGCTGAAATGGGGCTAGGGTTAGCTAAAGTCAATGTCCTAGACAGGGGTAAACGCGTTTTTCCCTAATAGTAAACTACGTTTTGGTCAATAAATGTTTGAAAAAAAGGTCGAAGATGGGGTTTCCGCATATGTAACGAATCAGAATTTCATGGCGCATCTTCTCAACACAAAATTGGGACGATATATTATCATACCGGTCTTAACGGGGTCATCAAACATTTAAAACTCTCGCAAATGGCTTCCAAGGGATAAAAATCCGGTCAAAGGCAATTAAGCTTTTATTTTAACTGTTTTTTCAGTTGTTCACAACAGAAAAATATATGCTGAAATTGATGGACTAAACGAAAGTATTTGATTTTGGAAAAAAAATAGAAAAAAAAAATTTCTTTTACCGAGGGTCGAACTCGGCTGCGTGAGACCCCGTAGGTGAGGTTCCAGCACGCTATCCACTCGGCTAGCCGAAGGTGCTGAAATGGGGCTAGGGTTAGCTAAAGTCAATGTCCTAGACAGGGGTAAACGCGTTTTTCCCTAATAGTAAACTACGTTTTGGTCAATAAATGTTTGAAAAAAAGGTCGAAGATGGGGTTTCCGCATATGTAACGAATCAGAATTTCATGGCGCATCTTCTCAACACAAAATTGGGACGATATATTATCATACCGGTCTTAACGGGGTCATCAAACATTTAAAACTCTCGCAAATGGCTTCCAAGGGATAAAAATCCGGTCAAAGGCAATTAAGCTTTTATTTTAACTGTTTTTTCAGTTGTTCACAACAGAAAAATATATGCTGAAATTGATGGACTAAACGAAAGTATTTGATTTTGGAAAAAAAATAGAAAAAAAAAATTTCTTTTACCGAGGGTCGAACTCGGCTGCGTGAGACCCCGTAGGTGAGGCTCCAGCACGCTATCCACTCGGCTAGCCGAAGGTGCTGAAATGGGGCTAGGGTTAGCTAAAGTCAATGTCCTAGACAGGGGTAAACGCGTTTTTCCCTAATAGTAAACTACGTTTTGGTCAATAAATGTTTGAAAAAAAGGTCGAAGATGGGGTTTCCGCATATGTAACGAATCAGAATTTCATGGCGCATCTTCTCAACACAAAATTGGGACGATATATTATCATACCGGTCTTAACGGGGTCATCAAACATTTAAAACTCTCGCAAATGGCTTCCAAGGGATAAAAATCCGGTCAAAGGCAATTAAGCTTTTATTTTAACTGTTTTTTCAGTTGTTCACAACAGAAAAATATATGCTGAAATTGATGGACTAAACGAAAGTATTTGATTTTGGAAAAAAAATAGAAAAAAAAAATTTCTTTTACCGAGGGTCGAACTCGGCTGCGTGAGACCCCGTAGGTGAGGCTCCAGCACGCTATCCACTCGGCTAGCCGAAGGTGCTGAAATGGGGCTAGGGTTAGCTAAAGTCAATGTCCTAGACAGGGGTAAACGCGTTTTTCCCTAATAGTAAACTACGTTTTGGTCAATAAATGTTTGAAAAAAAGGTCGAAGATGGGGTTTCCGCATATGTAACGAATCAGAATTTCATGGCGCATCTTCTCAACACAAAATTGGGACGATATATTATCATACCGGTCTTAACGGAGTCATCAAACATTTAAAACTCTCGCAAATGGCTTCCAAGGGATAAAAATCCGGTCAAAGGCAATTAAGCTTTTATTTTAACTGTTTTTTCAGTTGTTCACAACAGAAAAATATATGCTGAAATTGATGGACTAAACGAAAGTATTTGATTTTGGAAAAAAAATAGAAAAAAAAAATTTCTTTTACCGAGGGTCGAACTCGGCTGCGTGAGACCCCGTAGGTGAGGCTCCAGCACGCTATCCACTCGGCTAGCCGAAGGTGCTGAAATGGGGCTAGGGTTAGCTAAAGTCAATGTCCTAGACAGGGGTAAACGCGTTTTTCCCTAATAGTAAACTACGTTTTGGTCAATAAATGTTTGAAAAAAAGGTCGAAGATGGGGTTTCCGCATATGTAACGAATCAGAATTTCATGGCGCATCTTCTCAACACAAAATTGGGACGATATATTATCATACCGGTCTTAACGGGGTCATCAAACATTTAAAACTCTCGCAAATGGCTTCCAAGGGATAAAAATCCGGTCAAAGGCAATTAAGCTTTTATTTTAACTGTTTTTTCAGTTGTTCACAACAGAAAAATATATGCTGAAATTGATGGACTAAACGAAAGTATTTGATTTTGGAAAAAAAATAGAAAAAAAAAATTTCTTTTACCGAGGGTCGAACTCGGCTGCGTGAGACCCCGTAGGTGAGGCTCCAGCACGCTATCCACTCGGCTAGCCGAAGGTGCTGAAATGGGGCTAGGGTTAGCTAAAGTCAATGTCCTAGACAGGGGTAAACGCGTTTTTCCCTAATAGTAAACTACGTTTTGGTCAATAAATGTTTGAAAAAAAGGTCGAAGATGGGGTTTCCGCATATGTAACGAATCAGAATTTCATGGCGCATCTTCTCAACACAAAATTGGGACGATATATTATCATACCGGTCTTAACGGGGTCATCAAACATTTAAAACTCTCGCAAATGGCTTCCAAGGGATAAAAATCCGGTCAAAGGCAATTAAGCTTTTATTTTAACTGTTTTTTCAGTTGTTCACAACAGAAAAATATATGCTGAAATTGATGGACTAAACGAAAGTATTTGATTTTGGAAAAAAAATAGAAAAAAAAAATTTCTTTTACCGAGGGTCGAACTCGGCTGCGTGAGACCCCGTAGGTGAGGCTCCAGCACGCTATCCACTCGGCTAGCCGAAGGTGCTGAAATGGGGCTAGGGTTAGCTAAAGTCAATGTCCTAGACAGGGGTAAACGCGTTTTTCCCTAATAGTAAACTACGTTTTGGTCAATAAATGTTTGAAAAAAAGGTCGAAGATGGGGTTTCCGCATATGTAACGAATCAGAATTTCATGGCGCATCTTCTCAACACAAAATTGGGACGATATATTATCATACCGGTCTTAACGGGGTCATCAAACATTTAAAACTCTCGCAAATGGCTTCCAAGGGATAAAAATCCGGTCAAAGGCAATTAAGCTTTTATTTTAACTGTTTTTTCAGTTGTTCACAACAGAAAAATATATGCTGAAATTGATGGACTAAACGAAAGTATTTGATTTTGGAAAAAAAAATAGAAAAAAAAAATTTCTTTTACCGAGGGTCGAACTCGGCTGCGTGAGACCCCGTAGGTGAGGCTCCAGCACGCTATCCACTCGGCTAGCCGAAGGTGCTGAAATGGGGCTAGGGTTAGCTAAAGTCAATGTCCTAGACAGGGGTAAACGCGTTTTTCCCTAATAGTAAACTACGTTTTGGTCAATAAATGTTTGAAAAAAAGGTCGAAGATGGGGTTTCCGCATATGTAACGAATCAGAATTTCATGGCGCATCTTCTCAACACAAAATTGGGACGATATATTATCATACCGGTCTTAACGGGGTCATCAAACATTTAAAACTCTCGCAAATGGCTTCCAAGGGATAAAAATCCGGTCAAAGGCAATTAAGCTTTTATTTTAACTGTTTTTTCAGTTGTTCACAACAGAAAAATATATGCTGAAATTGATGGACTAAACGAAAGTATTTGATTTTGGAAAAAAAATAGAAAAAAAAAATTTCTTTTACCGAGGGTCGAACTCGGCTGCGTGAGACCCCGTAGGTGAGGCTCCAGCACGCTATCCACTCGGCTAGCCGAAGGTGCTGAAATGGGGCTAGGGTTAGCTAAAGTCAATGTCCTAGACAGGGGTAAACGCGTTTTTCCCTAATAGTAAACTACGTTTTGGTCAATAAATGTTTGAAAAAAAGGTCGAAGATGGGGTTTCCGCATATGTAACGAATCAGAATTTCATGGCGCATCTTCTCAACACAAAATTGGGACGATATATTATCATACCGGTCTTAACGGGGTCATCAAACATTTAAAACTCTCGCAAATGGCTTCCAAGGGATAAAAATCCGGTCAAAGGCAATTAAGCTTTTATTTTAACTGTTTTTTCAGTTGTTCACAACAGAAAAATATATGCTGAAATTGATGGACTAAACGAAAGTATTTGATTTTGGAAAAAAAATAGAAAAAAAAAATTTCTTTTACCGAGGGTCGAACTCGGCTGCGTGAGACCCCGTAGGTGAGGCTCCAGCACGCTATCCACTCGGCTAGCCGAAGGTGCTGAAATGGGGCTAGGGTTAGCTAAAGTCAATGTCCTAGACAGGGGTAAACGCGTTTTTCCCTAATAGTAAACTACGTTTTGGTCAATAAATGTTTGAAAAAAAGGTCGAAGATGGGGTTTCCGCATATGTAACGAATCAGAATTTCATGGCGCATCTTCTCAACACAAAATTGGGACGATATATTATCATACCGGTCTTAACGGGGTCATCAAACATTTAAAACTCTCGCAAATGGCTTCCAAGGGATAAAAATCCGGTCAAAGGCAATTAAGCTTTTATTTTAACTGTTTTTTCAGTTGTTCACAACAGAAAAATATATGCTGAAATTGATGGACTAAACGAAAGTATTTGATTTTGGAAAAAAAATAGAAAAAAAAAATTTCTTTTACCGAGGGTCGAACTCGGCTGCGTGAGACCCCGTAGGTGAGGCTCCAGCACGCTATCCACTCGGCTAGCCGAAGGTGCTGAAATGGGGCTAGGGTTAGCTAAAGTCAATGTCCTAGACAGGGGTAAACGCGTTTTTCCCTAATAGTAAACTACGTTTTGGTCAATAAATGTTTGAAAAAAAGGTCGAAGATGGGGTTTCCGCATATGTAACGAATCAGAATTTCATGGCGCATCTTCTCAACACAAAATTGGGACGATATATTATCATACCGGTCTTAACGGGGTCATCAAACATTTAAAACTCTCGCAAATGGCTTCCAAGGGATAAAAATCCGGTCAAAGGCAATTAAGCTTTTATTTTAACTGTTTTTTCAGTTGTTCACAACAGAAAAATATATGCTGAAATTGATGGACTAAACGAAAGTATTTGATTTTGGAAAAAAAATAGAAAAAAAAAATTTCTTTTACCGAGGGTCGAACTCGGCTGCGTGAGACCCCGTAGGTGAGGCTCCAGCACGCTATCCACTCGGCTAGCCGAAGGTGCTGAAATGGGGCTAGGGTTAGCTAAAGTCAATGTCCTAGACAGGGGGTAAACGCGTTTTTCCCTAATAGTAAACTACGTTTTGGTCAATAAATGTTTGAAAAAAAGGTCGAAGATGGGGTTTCCGCATATGTAACGAATCAGAATTTCATGGCGCATCTTCTCAACACAAAATTGGGACGATATATTATCATACCGGTCTTAACGGGGTCATCAAACATTTAAAACTCTCGCAAATGGCTTCCAAGGGATAAAAATCCGGTCAAAGGCAATTAAGCTTTTATTTTAACTGTTTTTTCAGTTGTTCACAACAGAAAAATATATGCTGAAATTGATGGACTAAACGAAAGTATTTGATTTTGGAAAAAAAATAGAAAAAAAAAATTTCTTTTACCGAGGGTCGAACTCGGCTGCGTGAGACCCCGTAGGTGAGGCTCCAGCACGCTATCCACTCGGCTAGCCGAAGGTGCTGAAATGGGGCTAGGGTTAGCTAAAGTCAATGTCCTAGACAGGGGTAAACGCGTTTTTCCCTAATAGTAAACTACGTTTTGGTCAATAAATGTTTGAAAAAAAGGTCGAAGATGGGGTTTCCGCATATGTAACGAATCAGAATTTCATGGCGCATCTTCTCAACACAAAATTGGGACGATATATTATCATACCGGTCTTAACGGGGTCATCAAACATTTAAAACTCTCGCAAATGGCTTCCAAGGGATAAAAATCCGGTCAAAGGCAATTAAGCTTTTATTTTAACTGTTTTTTCAGTTGTTCACAACAGAAAAATATATGCTGAAATTGATGGACTAAACGAAAGTATTTGATTTTGGAAAAAAAATAGAAAAAAAAAATTTCTTTTACCGAGGGTCGAACTCGGCTGCGTGAGACCCCGTAGGTGAGGCTCCAGCACGCTATCCACTCGGCTAGCCGAAGGTGCTGAAATGGGGCTAGGGTTAGCTAAAGTCAATGTCCTAGACAGGGGTAAACGCGTTTTTCCCTAATAGTAAACTACGTTTTGGTCAATAAATGTTTGAAAAAAAGGTCGAAGATGGGGTTTCCGCATATGTAACGAATCAGAATTTCATGGCGCATCTTCTCAACACAAAATTGGGACGATATATTATCATACCGGTCTTAACGGGGTCATCAAACATTTAAAACTCTCGCAAATGGCTTCCAAGGGATAAAAATCCGGTCAAAGGCAATTAAGCTTTTATTTTAACTGTTTTTTCAGTTGTTCACAACAGAAAAATATATGCTGAAATTGATGGACTAAACGAAAGTATTTGATTTTGGAAAAAAAATAGAAAAAAAAAATTTCTTTTACCGAGGGTCGAACTCGGCTGCGTGAGACCCCGTAGGTGAGGCTCCAGCACGCTATCCACTCGGCTAGCCGAAGGTGCTGAAATGGGGCTAGGGTTAGCTAAAGTCAATGTCCTAGACAGGGGTAAACGCGTTTTTCCCTAATAGTAAACTACGTTTTGGTCAATAAATGTTTGAAAAAAAGGTCGAAGATGGGGTTTCCGCATATGTAACGAATCAGAATTTCATGGCGCATCTTCTCAACACAAAATTGGGACGATATATTATCATACCGGTCTTAACGGGGTCATCAAACATTTAAAACTCTCGCAAATGGCTTCCAAGGGATAAAAATCCGGTCAAAGGCAATTAAGCTTTTATTTTAACTGTTTTTTCAGTTGTTCACAACAGAAAAATATATGCTGAAATTGATGGACTAAACGAAAGTATTTGATTTTGGAAAAAAAATAGAAAAAAAAAATTTCTTTTACCGAGGGTCGAACTCGGCTGCGTGAGACCCCGTAGGTGAGGCTCCAGCACGCTATCCACTCGGCTAGCCGAAGGTGCTGAAATGGGGCTAGGGTTAGCTAAAGTCAATGTCCTAGACAGGGGTAAACGCGTTTTTCCCTAATAGTAAACTACGTTTTGGTCAATAAATGTTTGAAAAAAAGGTCGAAGATGGGGTTTCCGCATATGTAACGAATCAGAATTTCATGGCGCATCTTCTCAACACAAAATTGGGACGATATATTATCATACCGGTCTTAACGGGGTCATCAAACATTTAAAACTCTCGCAAATGGCTTCCAAGGGATAAAAATCCGGTCAAAGGCAATTAAGCTTTTATTTTAACTGTTTTTTCAGTTGTTCACAACAGAAAAATATATGCTGAAATTGATGGACTAAACGAAAGTATTTGATTTTGGAAAAAAAAATAGAAAAAAAAAATTTCTTTTACCGAGGGTCGAACTCGGCTGCGTGAGACCCCGTAGGTGAGGCTCCAGCACGCTATCCACTCGGCTAGCCGAAGGTGCTGAAATGGGGCTAGGGTTAGCTAAAGTCAATGTCCTAGACAGGGGTAAACGCGTTTTTCCCTAATAGTAAACTACGTTTTGGTCAATAAATGTTTGAAAAAAAGGTCGAAGATGGGGTTTCCGCATATGTAACGAATCAGAATTTCATGGCGCATCTTCTCAACACAAAATTGGGACGATATATTATCATACCGGTCTTAACGGGGTCATCAAACATTTAAAACTCTCGCAAATGGCTTCCAAGGGATAAAAATCCGGTCAAAGGCAATTAAGCTTTTATTTTAACTGTTTTTTCAGTTGTTCACAACAGAAAAATATATGCTGAAATTGATGGACTAAACGAAAGTATTTGATTTTGGAAAAAAAATAGAAAAAAAAAATTTCTTTTACCGAGGGTCGAACTCGGCTGCGTGAGACCCCGTAGGTGAGGCTCCAGCACGCTATCCACTCGGCTAGCCGAAGGTGCTGAAATGGGGCTAGGGTTAGCTAAAGTCAATGTCCTAGACAGGGGTAAACGCGTTTTTCCCTAATAGTAAACTACGTTTTGGTCAATAAATGTTTGAAAAAAAGGTCGAAGATGGGGTTTCCGCATATGTAACGAATCAGAATTTCATGGCGCATCTTCTCAACACAAAATTGGGACGATATATTATCATACCGGTCTTAACGGGGTCATCAAACATTTAAAACTCTCGCAAATGGCTTCCAAGGGATAAAAATCCGGTCAAAGGCAATTAAGCTTTTATTTTAACTGTTTTTTTCAGTTGTTCACAACAGAAAAATATATGCTGAAATTGATGGACTAAACGAAAGTATTTGATTTTGGAAAAAAAATAGAAAAAAAAAATTTCTTTTACCGAGGGTCGAACTCGGCTGCGTGAGACCCCGTAGGTGAGGCTCCAGCACGCTATCCACTCGGCTAGCCGAAGGTGCTGAAATGGGGCTAGGGTTAGCTAAAGTCAATGTCCTAGACAGGGGTAAACGCGTTTTTCCCTAATAGTAAACTACGTTTTGGTCAATAAATGTTTGAAAAAAAGGTCGAAGATGGGGTTTCCGCATATGTAACGAATCAGAATTTCATGGCGCATCTTCTCAACACAAAATTGGGACGATATATTATCATACCGGTCTTAACGGGGTCATCAAACATTTAAAACTCTCGCAAATGGCTTCCAAGGGATAAAAATCCGGTCAAAGGCAATTAAGCTTTTATTTTAACTGTTTTTTCAGTTGTTCACAACAGAAAAATATATGCTGAAATTGATGGACTAAACGAAAGTATTTGATTTTGGAAAAAAAATAGAAAAAAAAAATTTCTTTTACCGAGGGTCGAACTCGGCTGCGTGAGACCCCGTAGGTGAGGCTCCAGCACGCTATCCACTCGGCTAGCCGAAGGTGCTGAAATGGGGCTAGGGTTAGCTAAAGTCAATGTCCTAGACAGGGGTAAACGCGTTTTTCCCTAATAGTAAACTACGTTTTGGTCAATAAATGTTTGAAAAAAAGGTCGAAGATGGGGTTTCCGCATATGTAACGAATCAGAATTTCATGGCGCATCTTCTCAACACAAAATTGGGACGATATATTATCATACCGGTCTTAACGGGGTCATCAAACATTTAAAACTCTCGCAAATGGCTTCCAAGGGATAAAAATCCGGTCAAAGGCAATTAAGCTTTTATTTTAACTGTTTTTTCAGTTGTTCACAACAGAAAAATATATGCTGAAATTGATGGACTAAACGAAAGTATTTGATTTTGGAAAAAAAATAGAAAAAAAAAATTTCTTTTACCGAGGGTCGAACTCGGCTGCGTGAGACCCCGTAGGTGAGGCTCCAGCACGCTATCCACTCGGCTAGCCGAAGGTGCTGAAATGGGGCTAGGGTTAGCTAAAGTCAATGTCCTAGACAGGGGTAAACGCGTTTTTCCCTAATAGTAAACTACGTTTTGGTCAATAAATGTTTGAAAAAAAGGTCGAAGATGGGGTTTCCGCATATGTAACGAATCAGAATTTCATGGCGCATCTTCTCAACACAAAATTGGGACGATATATTATCATACCGGTCTTAACGGGGTCATCAAACATTTAAAACTCTCGCAAATGGCTTCCAAGGGATAAAAATCCGGTCAAAGGCAATTCAGCTTTTATTTTAACTGTTTTTTCAGTTGTTCACAACAGAAAAATATATGCTGAAATTGATGGACTAAACGAAAGTATTTGATTTTGGAAAAAAAATAGAAAAAAAAAAATTCTTTTACCGAGGGTCGAACTCGGCTGCGTGAGACCCCGTAGGTGAGGCTCCAGCACGCTATCCACTCGGCTAGCCGAAGGTGCTGAAATGGGGCTAGGGTTAGCTAAAGTCAATGTCCTAGACAGGGGTAAACGCGTTTTTCCCTAATAGTAAACTACGTTTTGGTCAATAAATGTTTGAAAAAAAGGTCGAAGATGGGGTTTCCGCATATGTAACGAATCAGAATTTCATGGCGCATCTTCTCAACACAAAATTGGGACGATATATTATCATACCGGTCTTAACGGGGTCATCAAACATTTAAAACTCTCGCAAATGGCTTCCAAGGGATAAAAATCCGGTCAAAAACAATTAAGCTTTTATTTTAACTGTCTTTTCAGTTGTTCACAACAGAAAAATATATGCTGAAATTGATGGACTAAACGAAAGTATTTGATTTTGGAAAAAAAATAGAAAAAAAAAATTTCTTTTACCGAGGGTCGAACTCGGCTGCGTGAGACCCCGTAGGTGAGGCTCCAGCACGCTATCCACTCGGCTAGCCGAAGGTGCTGAAATGGGGCTAGGGTTAGCTAAAGTCAATGTCCTAGACAGGGGTAAACGCGTTTTTCCCTAATAGTAAACTACGTTTTGGTCAATAAATGTTTGAAAAAAAGGTCGAAGATGGGGTTTCCGCATATGTAACGAATCAGAATTTCATGGCGCATCTTCTCAACACAAAATTGGGACGATATATTATCATACCGGTCTTAACGGGGTCATCAAACATTTAAAACTCTCGCAAATGGCTTCCAAGGGATAAAAATCCGGTCAAAGGCAATTAAGCTTTTATTTTAACTGTTTTTTCAGTTGTTCACAACAGAAAAATATATGCTGAAATTGATGGACTAAACGAAAGTATTTGATTTTGGAAAAAAAATAGAAAAAAAAAATTTCTTTTACCGAGGGTCGAACTCGGCTGCGTGAGACCCCGTAGGTGAGGCTCCAGCACGCTATCCACTCGGCTAGCCGAAGGTGCTGAAATGGGGCTAGGGTTAGCTAAAGTCAATGTCCTAGACAGGGGTAAACGCGTTTTTCCCTAATAGTAAACTACGTTTTGGTCAATAAATGTTTGAAAAAAAGGTCGAAGATGGGGTTTCCGCATATGTAACGAATCAGAATTTCATGGCGCATCTTCTCAACACAAAATTGGGACGATATATTATCATACCGGTCTTAACGGGGTCATCAAACATTTAAAACTCTCGCAAATGGCTTCCAAGGGATAAAAATCCGGTCAAAGGCAATTAAGCTTTTATTTTAACTGTTTTTTCAGTTGTTCACAACAGAAAAATATATGCTGAAATTGATGGACTAAACGAAAGTATTTGATTTTGGAAAAAAAATAGAAAAAAAAAATTTCTTTTACCGAGGGTCGAACTCGGCTGCGTGAGACCCCGTAGGTGAGGCTCCAGCACGCTATCCACTCGGCTAGCCGAAGGTGCTGAAATGGGGCTAGGGTTAGCTAAAGTCAATGTCCTAGACAGGGGTAAACGCGTTTTTCCCTAATAGTAAACTACGTTTTGGTCAATAAATGTTTGAAAAAAAGGTCGAAGATGGGGTTTCCGCATATGTAACGAATCAGAATTTCATGGCGCATCTTCTCAACACAAAATTGGGACGATATATTATCATACCGGTCTTAACGGGGTCATCAGACATTTAAAACTCTCGCAAATGGCTTCCAAGGGATAAAAATCCGGTCAAAGGCAATTAAGCTTTTATTTTAACTGTTTTTTCAGTTGTTCACAACAGAAAAATATATGCTGAAATTGATGGACTAAACGAAAGTATTTGATTTTGGAAAAAAAATAGAAAAAAAAAATTTCTTTTACCGAGGGTCGAACTCGGCTGCGTGAGACCCCGTAGGTGAGGCTCCAGCACGCTATCCACTCGGCTAGCCGAAGGTGCTGAAATGGGGCTAGGGTTAGCTAAAGTCAATGTCCTAGACAGGGGTAAACGCGTTTTTCCCTAATAGTAAACTACGTTTTGGTCAATAAATGTTTGAAAAAAAGGTCGAAGATGGGGTTTCCGCATATGTAACGAATCAGAATTTCATGGCGCATCTTCTCAACACAAAATTGGGACGATATATTATCATACCGGTCTTAACGGGGTCATCAAACATTTAAAACTCTCGCAAATGGCTTCCAAGGGATAAAAATCCGGTCAAAGGCAATTAAGCTTTTATTTTAACTGTTTTTTCAGTTGTTCACAACAGAAAAATATATGCTGAAATTGATGGACTAAACGAAAGTATTTGATTTTGGAAAAAAAATAGAAAAAAAAATTTCTTTTACCGAGGGTCGAACTCGGCTGCGTGAGACCCCGTAGGTGAGGCTCCAGCACGCTATCCACTCGGCTAGCCGAAGGTGCTGAAATGGGGCTAGGGTTAGCTAAAGTCAATGTCCTAGACAGGGGTAAACGCGTTTTTCCCTAATAGTAAACTACGTTTTGGTCAATAAATGTTTGAAAAAAAGGTCGAAGATGGGGTTTCCGCATATGTAACGAATCAGAATTTCATGGCGCATCTTCTCAACACAAAATTGGGACGATATATTATCATACCGGTCTTAACGGGGTCATCAAACATTTAAAACTCTCGCAAATGGCTTCCAAGGGATAAAAATCCGGTCAAAGGCAATTAAGCTTTTATTTTAACTGTTTTTTCAGTTGTTCACAACAGAAAAATATATGCTGAAATTGATGGACTAAACGAAAGTATTTGATTTTGGAAAAAAAATAGAAAAAAAAAATTTCTTTTACCGAGGGTCGAACTCGGCTGCGTGAGACCCCGTAGGTGAGGCTCCAGCACGCTATCCACTCGGCTAGCCGAAGGTGCTGAAATGGGGCTAGGGTTAGCTAAAGTCAATGTCCTAGACAGGGGTAAACGCGTTTTTCCCTAATAGTAAACTACGTTTTGGTCAATAAATGTTTGAAAAAAAGGTCGAAGATGGGGTTTCCGCATATGTAACGAATCAGAATTTCATGGCGCATCTTCTCAACACAAAATTGGGACGATATATTATCATACCGGTCTTAACGGGGTCATCAAACATTTAAAACTCTCGCAAATGGCTTCCAAGGGATAAAAATCCGGTCAAAGGCAATTAAGCTTTTATTTTAACTGTTTTTTCAGTTGTTCACAACAGAAAAATATATGCTGAAATTGATGGACTAAACGAAAGTATTTGATTTTGGAAAAAAAATAGAAAAAAAAAATTTCTTTTACCGAGGGTCGAACTCGGCTGCGTGAGACCCCGTAGGTGAGGCTCCAGCACGCTATCCACTCGGCTAGCCGAAGGTGCTGAAATGGGGCTAGGGTTAGCTAAAGTCAATGTCCTAGACAGGGGTAAACGCGTTTTTCCCTAATAGTAAACTACGTTTTGGTCAATAAATGTTTGAAAAAAAGGTCGAAGATGGGGTTTCCGCATATGTAACGAATCAGAATTTCATGGCGCATCTTCTCAACACAAAATTGGGACGATATATTATCATACCGGTCTTAACGGGGTCATCAAACATTTAAAACTCTCGCAAATGGCTTCCAAGGGATAAAAATCCGGTCAAAGGCAATTAAGCTTTTATTTTAACTGTTTTTTCAGTTGTTCACAACAGAAAAATATATGCTGAAATTGATGGACTAAACGAAAGTATTTGATTTTGGAAAAAAAATAGAAAAAAAAAGAAAAAAGGTCGAAGATGGGGTTTCCGCATATGTAACGAATCAGAATTTCATGGCGCATCTTCTCAACACAAAATTGGGACGATATATTATCATACCGGTCTTAACGGGGTCATCAAACATTTAAAACTCTCGCAAATGGCTTCCAAGGGATAAAACTCCGGTCAAAGGCAATTAAGCTTTTATTTTAACTGTTTTTTCAGTTGTTCACAACAGAAAAATATATGCTGAAATTGATGGACTAAACGAAAGTATTTGATTTTGGAAAAAAAATAGAAAAAAAAAATTTCTTTTACCGAGGGTCGAACTCGGCTGCGTGAGACCCCGTAGGTGAGGCTCCAGCACGCTATCCACTCGGCTAGCCGAAGGTGCTGAAATGGGGCTAGGGTTAGCTAAAGTCAATGTCCTAGACAGGGGTAAACGCGTTTTTCCCTAATAGTAAACTACGTTTTGGTCAATAAATGTTTGAAAAAAAGGTCGAAGATGGGGTTTCCGCATATGTAACGAATCAGAATTTCATGGCGCATCTTCTCAACACAAAATTGGGACGATATATTATCATACCGGTCTTAACGGGGTCATCAAACATTTAAAACTCTCGCAAATGGCTTCCAAGGGATAAAACTCCGGTCAAAGGCAATTAAGCTTTTATTTTAACTGTTTTTTCAGTTGTTCACAACAGAAAAATATATGCTGAAATTGATGGACTAAACGAAAGTATTTGATTTTGGAAAAAAAATAGAAAAAAAAAATTTCTTTTACCGAGGGTCGAACTCGGCTGCGTGAGACCCCGTAGGTGAGGCTCCAGCACGCTATCCACTCGGCTAGCCGAAGGTGCTGAAATGGGGCTAGGGTTAGCTAAAGTCAATGTCCTAGACAGGGGGTAAACGCGTTTTTCCCTAATAGTAAACTACGTTTTGGTCAATAAATGTTTGAAAAAAAGGTCGAAGATGGGGTTTCCGCATATGTAACGAATCAGAATTTCATGGCGCATCTTCTCAACACAAAATTGGGACGATATATTATCATACCGGTCTTAACGGGGTCATCAAACATTTAAAACTCTCGCAAATGGCTTCCAAGGGATAAAAATCCGGTCAAAGGCAATTAAGCTTTTATTTTAACTGTTTTTTCAGTTGTTCACAACAGAAAAATATATGCTGAAATTGATGGACTAAACGAAAGTATTTGATTTTGGAAAAAAAATAGAAAAAAAAAATTTCTTTTACCGAGGGTCGAACTCGGCTGCGTGAGACCCCGTAGGTGAGGCTCCAGCACGCTATCCACTCGGCTAGCCGAAGGTGCTGAAATGGGGCTAGGGTTAGCTAAAGTCAATGTCCTAGACAGGGGGTAAACGCGTTTTTCCCTAATAGTAAACTACGTTTTGGTCAATAAATGTTTGAAAAAAAGGTCGAAGATGGGGTTTCCGCATATGTAACGAATCAGAATTTCATGGCGCATCTTCTCAACACAAAATTGGGACGATATATTATCATACCGGTCTTAACGGGGTCATCAAACATTTAAAACTCTCGCAAATGGCTTCCAAGGGATAAAAATCCGGTCAAAGGCAATTAAGCTTTTATTTTAACTGTTTTTTCAGTTGTTCACAACAGAAAAATATATGCTGAAATTGATGGACTAAACGAAAGTATTTGATTTTGGAAAAAAAATAGAAAAAAAAAATTTCTTTTACCGAGGGTCGAACTCGGCTGCGTGAGACCCCGTAGGTGAGGCTCCAGCACGCTATCCACTCGGCTAGCCGAAGGTGCTGAAATGGGGCTAGGGTTAGCTAAAGTCAATGTCCTAGACAGGGGTAAACGCGTTTTTCCCTAATAGTAAACTACGTTTTGGTCAATAAATGTTTGAAAAAAAGGTCGAAGATGGGGTTTCCGCATATGTAACGAATCAGAATTTCATGGCGCATCTTCTCAACACAAAATTGGGACGATATATTATCATACCGGTCTTAACGGGGTCATCAAACATTTAAAACTCTCGCAAATGGCTTCCAAGGGATAAAAATCCGGTCAAAGGCAATTAAGCTTTTATTTTAACTGTTTTTTCAGTTGTTCACAACAGAAAAATATATGCTGAAATTGATGGACTAAACGAAAGTATTTGATTTTGGAAAAAAAATAGAAAAAAAAAATTTCTTTTACCGAGGGTCGAACTCGGCTGCGTGAGACCCCGTAGGTGAGGCTCCAGCACGCTATCCACTCGGCTAGCCGAAGGTGCTGAAATGGGGCTAGGGTTAGCTAAAGTCAATGTCCTAGACAGGGGTAAACGCGTTTTTCCCTAATAGTAAACTACGTTTTGGTCAATAAATGTTTGAAAAAAAGGTCGAAGATGGGGTTTCCGCATATGTAACGAATCAGAATTTCATGGCGCATCTTCTCAACACAAAATTGGGACGATATATTATCATACCGGTCTTAACGGGGTCATCAAACATTTAAAACTCTCGCAAATGGCTTCCAAGGGATAAAAATCCGGTCAAAGGCAATTAAGCTTTTATTTTAACTGTTTTTTCAGTTGTTCACAACAGAAAAATATATGCTGAAATTGATGGACTAAACGAAAGTATTTGATTTTGGAAAAAAAATAGAAAAAAAAAATTTCTTTTACCGAGGGTCGAACTCGGCTGCGTGAGACCCCGTAGGTGAGGCTCCAGCACGCTATCCACTCGGCTAGCCGAAGGTGCTGAAATGGGGCTAGGGTTAGCTAAAGTCAATGTCCTAGACAGGGGGTAAACGCGTTTTTCCCTAATAGTAAACTACGTTTTGGTCAATAAATGTTTGAAAAAAAGGTCGAAGATGGGGTTTCCGCATATGTAACGAATCAGAATTTCATGGCGCATCTTCTCAACACAAAATTGGGACGATATATTATCATACCGGTCTTAACGGGGTCATCAAACATTTAAAACTCTCGCAAATGGCTTCCAAGGGATAAAAATCCGGTCAAAGGCAATTAAGCTTTTATTTTAACTGTTTTTTCAGTTGTTCACAACAGAAAAATATATTCTGAAATTGATGGACTAAACGAAAGTATTTGATTTTGGAAAAAAAATAGAAAAAAAAAATTTCTTTTACCGAGGGTCGAACTCGGCTGCGTGAGACCCCGTAGGTGAGGCTCCAGCACGCTATCCACTCGGCTAGCCGAAGGTGCTGAAATGGGGCTAGGGTTAGCTAAAGTCAATGTCCTAGACAGGGGTAAACGCGTTTTTCCCTAATAGTAAACTACGTTTTGGTCAATAAATGTTTGAAAAAAAGGTCGAAGATGGGGTTTCCGCATATGTAACGAATCAGAATTTCATGGCGCATCTTCTCAACACAAAATTGGGACGATATATTATCATACCGGTCTTAACGGGGTCATCAAACATTTAAAACTCTCGCAAATGGCTTCCAAGGGATAAAAATCCGGTCAAAGGCAATTAAGCTTTTATTTTAACTGTTTTTTCAGTTGTTCACAACAGAAAAATATATGCTGAAATTGATGGACTAAACGAAAGTATTTGATTTTGGAAAAAAAATAGAAAAAAAAAATTTCTTTTACCGAGGGTCGAACTCGGCTGCGTGAGACCCCGTAGGTGAGGCTCCAGCACGCTATCCACTCGGCTAGCCGAAGGTGCTGAAATGGGGCTAGGGTTAGCTAAAGTCAATGTCCTAGACAGGGGTAAACGCGTTTTTCCCTAATAGTAAACTACGTTTTGGTCAATAAATGTTTGAAAAAAAGGTCGGAGATGGGGTTTCCGCATATGTAACGAATCAGAATTTCATGGCGCATCTTCTCAACACAAAATTGGGACGATATATTATCATACCGGTCTTAACGGGGTCATCAAACATTTAAAACTCTCGCAAATGGCTTCCAAGGGATAAAAATCCGGTCAAAGGCAATTAAGCTTTTATTTTAACTGTTTTTTCAGTTGTTCACAACAGAAAAATATATGCTGAAATTGATGGACTAAACGAAAGTATTTGATTTTGGAAAAAAAATAGAAAAAAAAAATTTCTTTTACCGAGGGTCGAACTCGGCTGCGTGAGACCCCGTAGGTGAGGCTCCAGCACGCTATCCACTCGGCTAGCCGAAGGTGCTGAAATGGGGCTAGGGTTAGCTAAAGTCAATGTCCTAGACAGGGGTAAACGCGTTTTTCCCTAATAGTAAACTACGTTTTGGTCAATAAATGTTTGAAAAAAAGGTCGAAGATGGGGTTTCCGCATATGTAACGAATCAGAATTTCATGGCGCATCTTCTCAACACAAAATTGGGACGATATATTATCATACCGGTCTTAACGGGGTCATCAAACATTTAAAACTCTCGCAAATGGCTTCCAAGGGATAAAAATCCGGTCAAAGGCAATTAAGCTTTTATTTTAACTGTTTTTTCAGTTGTTCACAACAGAAAAATATATGCTGAAATTGATGGACTAAACGAAAGTATTTGATTTTGGAAAAAAAATAGAAAAAAAAAAATTTCTTTTACCGAGGGTCGAACTCGGCTGCGTGAGACCCCGTAGGTGAGGCTCCAGCACGCTATCCACTCGGCTAGCCGAAGGTGCTGAAATGGGGCTAGGGTTAGCTAAAGTCAATGTCCTAGACAGGGGTAAACGCGTTTTTCCCTAATAGTAAACTACGTTTTGGTCAATAAATGTTTGAAAAAAAGGTCGAAGATGGGGTTTCCGCATATGTAACGAATCAGAATTTCATGGCGCATCTTCTCAACACAAAATTGGGACGATATATTATCATACCGGTCTTAACGGGGTCATCAAACATTTAAAACTCTCGCAAATGGCTTCCAAGGGATAAAAATCCGGTCAAAGGCAATTAAGCTTTTATTTTAACTGTTTTTTCAGTTGTTCACAACAGAAAAATATATGCTGAAATTGATGGACTAAACGAAAGTATTTGATTTTGGAAAAAAAATAGAAAAAAAAAATTTCTTTTACCGAGGGTCGAACTCGGCTGCGTGAGACCCCGTAGGTGAGGCTCCAGCACGCTATCCACTCGGCTAGCCGAAGGTGCTGAAATGGGGCTAGGGTTAGCTAAAGTCAATGTCCTAGACAGGGGTAAACGCGTTTTTCCCTAATAGTAAACTACGTTTTGGTCAATAAATGTTTGAAAAAAAGGTCGAAGATGGGGTTTCCGCATATGTAACGAATCAGAATTTCATGGCGCATCTTCTCAACACAAAATTGGGACGATATATTATCATACCGGTCTTAACGGGGTCATCAAACATTTAAAACTCTCGCAAATGGCTTCCAAGGGATAAAAATCCGGTCAAAGGCAATTAAGCTTTTATTTTAACTGTTTTTTCAGTTGTTCACAACAGAAAAATATATGCTGAAATTGATGGACTAAACGAAAGTATTTGATTTTGGAAAAAAAATAGAAAAAAAAAATTTCTTTTACCGAGGGTCGAACTCGGCTGCGTGAGACCCCGTAGGTGAGGCTCCAGCACGCTATCCACTCGGCTAGCCGAAGGTGCTGAAATGGGGCTAGGGTTAGCTAAAGTCAATGTCCTAGACAGGGGTAAACGCGTTTTTCCCTAATAGTAAACTACGTTTTGGTCAATAAATGTTTGAAAAAAAGGTCGAAGATGGGGTTTCCGCATATGTAACGAATCAGAATTTCATGGCGCATCTTCTCAACACAAAATTGGGACGATATATTATCATACCGGTCTTAACGGGGTCATCAAACATTTAAAACTCTCGCAAATGGCTTCCAAGGGATAAAAATCCGGTCAAAGGCAATTAAGCTTTTATTTTAACTGTTTTTTCAGTTGTTCACAACAGAAAAATATATGCTGAAATTGATGGACTAAACGAAAGTATTTGATTTTGGAAAAAAAATAGAAAAAAAAAATTTCTTTTACCGAGGGTCGAACTCGGCTGCGTGAGACCCCGTAGGTGAGGCTCCAGCACGCTATCCACTCGGCTAGCCGAAGGTGCTGAAATGGGGCTAGGGTTAGCTAAAGTCAATGTCCTAGACAGGGGTAAACGCGTTTTTCCCTAATAGTAAACTACGTTTTGGTCAATAAATGTTTGAAAAAAAGGTCGAAGATGGGGTTTCCGCATATGTAACGAATCAGAATTTCATGGCGCATCTTCTCAACACAAAATTGGGACGATATATTATCATACCGGTCTTAACGGGGTCATCAAACATTTAAAACTCTCGCAAATGGCTTCCAAGGGATAAAAATCCGGTCAAAGGCAATTAAGCTTTTATTTTAACTGTTTTTTCAGTTGTTCACAACAGAAAAATATATGCTGAAATTGATGGACTAAACGAAAGTATTTGATTTTGGAAAAAAAATAGAAAAAAAAAATTTCTTTTACCGAGGGTCGAACTCGGCTGCGTGAGACCCCGTAGGTGAGGCTCCAGCACGCTATCCACTCGGCTAGCCGAAGGTGCTGAAATGGGGCTAGGGTTAGCTAAAGTCAATGTCCTAGACAGGGGTAAACGCGTTTTTCCCTAATAGTAAACTACGTTTTGGTCAATAAATGTTTGAAAAAAAGGTCGAAGATGGGGTTTCCGCATATGTAACGAATCAGAATTTCATGGCGCATCTTCTCAACACAAAATTGGGACGATATATTATCATACCGGTCTTAACGGGGTCATCAAACATTTAAAACTCTCGCAAATGGCTTCCAAGGGATAAAAATCCGGTCAAAGGCAATTAAGCTTTTATTTTAACTGTTTTTTCAGTTGTTCACAACAGAAAAATATATGCTGAAATTGATGGACTAAACGAAAGTATTTGATTTTGGAAAAAAAATAGAAAAAAAAAATTTCTTTTACCGAGGGTCGAACTCGGCTGCGTGAGACCCCGTAGGTGAGGCTCCAGCACGCTATCCACTCGGCTAGCCGAAGGTGCTGAAATGGGGCTAGGGTTAGCTAAAGTCAATGTCCTAGACAGGGGTAAACGCGTTTTTCCCTAATAGTAAACTACGTTTTGGTCAATAAATGTTTGAAAAAAAGGTCGAAGATGGGGTTTCCGCATATGTAACGAATCAGAATTTCATGGCGCATCTTCTCAACACAAAATTGGGACGATATATTATCATACCGGTCTTAACGGGGTCATCAAACATTTAAAACTCTCGCAAATGGCTTCCAAGGGATAAAAATCCGGTCAAAGGCAATTAAGCTTTTATTTTAACTGTTTTTTCAGTTGTTCACAACAGAAAAATATATGCTGAAATTGATGGACTAAACGAAAGTATTTGATTTTGGAAAAAAAATAGAAAAAAAAAATTTCTTTTACCGAGGGTCGAACTCGGCTGCGTGAGACCCCGTAGGTGAGGCTCCAGCACGCTATCCACTCGGCTAGCCGAAGGTGCTGAAATGGGGCTAGGGTTAGCTAAAGTCAATGTCCTAGACAGGGGTAAACGCGTTTTTCCCTAATAGTAAACTACGTTTTGGTCAATAAATGTTTGAAAAAAAGGTCGAAGATGGGGTTTCCGCATATGTAACGAATCAGAATTTCATGGCGCATCTTCTCAACACAAAATTGGGACGATATATTATCATACCGGTCTTAACGGGGTCATCAAACATTTAAAACTCTCGCAAATGGCTTCCAAGGGATAAAAATCCGGTCAAAGGCAATTAAGCTTTTATTTTAACTGTTTTTTCAGTTGTTCACAACAGAAAAATATATGCTGAAATTGATGGACTAAACGAAAGTATTTGATTTTGGAAAAAAAATAGAAAAAAAAAATTTCTTTTACCGAGGGTCGAACTCGGCTGCGTGAGACCCCGTAGGTGAGGCTCCAGCACGCTATCCACTCGGCTAGCCGAAGGTGCTGAAATGGGGCTAGGGTTAGCTAAAGTCAATGTCCTAGACAGGGGTAAACGCGTTTTTCCCTAATAGTAAACTACGTTTTGGTCAATAAATGTTTGAAAAAAAGGTCGAAGATGGGGTTTCCGCATATGTAACGAATCAGAATTTCATGGCGCATCTTCTCAACACAAAATTGGGACGATATATTATCATACCGGTCTTAACGGGGTCATCAAACATTTAAAACTCTCGCAAATGGCTTCCAAGGGATAAAAATCCGGTCAAAGGCAATTAAGCTTTTATTTTAACTGTTTTTTCAGTTGTTCACAACAGAAAAATATATGCTGAAATTGATGGACTAAACGAAAGTATTTGATTTTGGAAAAAAAATAGAAAAAAAAAATTTCTTTTACCGAGGGTCGAACTCGGCTGCGTGAGACCCCGTAGGTGAGGCTCCAGCACGCTATCCACTCGGCTAGCCGAAGGTGCTGAAATGGGGCTAGGGTTAGCTAAAGTCAATGTCCTAGACAGGGGTAAACGCGTTTTTCCCTAATAGTAAACTACGTTTTGGTCAATAAATGTTTGAAAAAAAGGTCGAAGATGGGGTTTCCGCATATGTAACGAATCAGAATTTCATGGCGCATCTTCTCAACACAAAATTGGGACGATATATTATCATACCGGTCTTAACGGGGTCATCAAACATTTAAAACTCTCGCAAATGGCTTCCAAGGGATAAAAATCCGGTCAAAGGCAATTAAGCTTTTATTTTAACTGTTTTTTCAGTTGTTCACAACAGAAAAATATATTCTGAAATTGATGGACTAAACGAAAGTATTTGATTTTGGAAAAAAAATAGAAAAAAAAAATTTCTTTTACCGAGGGTCGAACTCGGCTGCGTGAGACCCCGTAGGTGAGGCTCCAGCACGCTATCCACTCGGCTAGCCGAAGGTGCTGAAATGGGGCTAGGGTTAGCTAAAGTCAATGTCCTAGACAGGGGTAAACGCGTTTTTCCCTAATAGTAAACTACGTTTTGGTCAATAAATGTTTGAAAAAAAGGTCGAAGATGGGGTTTCCGCATATGTAACGAATCAGAATTTCATGGCGCATCTTCTCAACACAAAATTGGGACGATATATTATCATACCGGTCTTAACGGGGTCATCAAACATTTAAAACTCTCGCAAATGGCTTCCAAGGGATAAAAATCCGGTCAAAGGCAATTAAGCTTTTATTTTAACTGTTTTTTCAGTTGTTCACAACAGAAAAATATATGCTGAAATTGATGGACTAAACGAAAGTATTTGATTTTGGAAAAAAAATAGAAAAAAAAAATTTCTTTTACCGAGGGTCGAACTCGGCTGCGTGAGACCCCGTAGGTGAGGCTCCAGCACGCTATCCACTCGGCTAGCCGAAGGTGCTGAAATGGGGCTAGGGTTAGCTAAAGTCAATGTCCTAGACAGGGGTAAACGCGTTTTTCCCTAATAGTAAACTACGTTTTGGTCAATAAATGTTTGAAAAAAGGTCGAAGATGGGGTTTCCGCATATGTAACGAATCAGAATTTCATGGCGCATCTTCTCAACACAAAATTGGGACGATATATTATCATACCGGTCTTAACGGGGTCATCAAACATTTAAAACTCTCGCAAATGGCTTCCAAGGGATAAAAATCCGGTCAAAGGCAATTAAGCTTTTATTTTAACTGTTTTTTCAGTTGTTCACAACAGAAAAATATATGCTGAAATTGATGGACTAAACGAAAGTATTTGATTTTGGAAAAAAAATAGAAAAAAAAAATTTCTTTTACCGAGGGTCGAACTCGGCTGCGTGAGACCCCGTAGGTGAGGCTCCAGCACGCTATCCACTCGGCTAGCCGAAGGTGCTGAAATGGGGCTAGGGTTAGCTAAAGTCAATGTCCTAGACAGGGGTAAACGCGTTTTTCCCTAATAGTAAACTACGTTTTGGTCAATAAATGTTTGAAAAAAAGGTCGAAGATGGGGTTTCCGCATATGTAACGAATCAGAATTTCATGGCGCATCTTCTCAACACAAAATTGGGACGATATATTATCATACCGGTCTTAACGGGGTCATCAAACATTTAAAACTCTCGCAAATGGCTTCCAAGGGATAAAAATCCGGTCAAAGGCAATTAAGCTTTTATTTTAACTGTTTTTTCAGTTGTTCACAACAGAAAAATATATTCTGAAATTGATGGACTAAACGAGAGTATTTGATTTTGGAAAAAAAATAGAAAAAAAAAATTTCTTTTACCGAGGGTCGAACTCGGCTGCGTGAGACCCCGTAGGTGAGGCTCCAGCACGCTATCCACTCGGCTAGCCGAAGGTGCTGAAATGGGGCTAGGGTTAGCTAAAGTCAATGTCCTAGACAGGGGTAAACGCGTTTTTCCCTAATAGTAAACTACGTTTTGGTCAATAAATGTTTGAAAAAAAGGTCGAAGATGGGGTTTCCGCATATGTAACGAATCAGAATTTCATGGCGCATCTTCTCAACACAAAATTGGGACGATATATTATCATACCGGTCTTAACGGGGTCATCAAACATTTAAAACTCTCGCAAATGGCTTCCAAGGGATAAAAATCCGGTCAAAGGCAATTAAGCTTTTATTTTAACTGTTTTTTCAGTTGTTCACAACAGAAAAATATATGCTGAAATTGATGGACTAAACGAAAGTATTTGATTTTGGAAAAAAAATAGAAAAAAAAAATTTCTTTTACCGAGGGTCGAACTCGGCTGCGTGAGACCCCGTAGGTGAGGCTCCAGCACGCTATCCACTCGGCTAGCCGAAGGTGCTGAAATGGGGCTAGGGTTAGCTAAAGTCAATGTCCTAGACAGGGGTAAACGCGTTTTTCCCTAATAGTAAACTACGTTTTGGTCAATAAATGTTTGAAAAAAAGGTCGAAGATGGGGTTTCCGCATATGTAACGAATCAGAATTTCATGGCGCATCTTCTCAACACAAAATTGGGACGATATATTATCATACCGGTCTTAACGGGGTCATCAAACATTTAAAACTCTCGCAAATGGCTTCCAAGGGATAAAAATCCGGTCAAAGGCAATTAAGCTTTTATTTTAACTGTTTTTTCAGTTGTTCACAACAGAAAAATATATGCTGAAATTGATGGACTAAACGAAAGTATTTGATTTTGGAAAAAAAATAGAAAAAAAAAATTTCTTTTACCGAGGGTCGAACTCGGCTGCGTGAGACCCCGTAGGTGAGGCTCCAGCACGCTATCCACTCGGCTAGCCGAAGGTGCTGAAATGGGGCTAGGGTTAGCTAAAGTCAATGTCCTAGACAGGGGTAAACGCGTTTTTCCCTAATAGTAAACTACGTTTTGGTCAATAAATGTTTGAAAAAAAGGTCGAAGATGGGGTTTCCGCATATGTAACGAATCAGAATTTCATGGCGCATCTTCTCAACACAAAATTGGGACGATATATTATCATACCGGTCTTAACGGGGTCATCAAACATTTAAAACTCTCGCAAATGGCTTCCAAGGGATAAAAATCCGGTCAAAGGCAATTAAGCTTTTATTTTAACTGTTTTTTCAGTTGTTCACAACAGAAAAATATATGCTGAAATTGATGGACTAAACGAAAGTATTTGATTTTGGAAAAAAAATAGAAAAAAAAAATTTCTTTTACCGAGGGTCGAACTCGGCTGCGTGAGACCCCGTAGGTGAGGCTCCAGCACGCTATCCACTCGGCTAGCCGAAGGTGCTGAAATGGGGCTAGGGTTAGCTAAAGTCAATGTCCTAGACAGGGGTAAACGCGTTTTTCCCTAATAGTAAACTACGTTTTGGTCAATAAATGTTTGAAAAAAAGGTCGAAGATGGGGTTTCCGCATATGTAACGAATCAGAATTTCATGGCGCATCTTCTCAACACAAAATTGGGACGATATATTATCATACCGGTCTTAACGGGGTCATCAAACATTTAAAACTCTCGCAAATGGCTTCCAAGGGATAAAAATCCGGTCAAAGGCAATTAAGCTTTTATTTTAACTGTTTTTTCAGTTGTTCACAACAGAAAAATATATGCTGAAATTGATGGACTAAACGAAAGTATTTGATTTTGGAAAAAAAATAGAAAAAAAAAATTTCTTTTACCGAGGGTCGAACTCGGCTGCGTGAGACCCCGTAGGTGAGGCTCCAGCACGCTATCCACTCGGCTAGCCGAAGGTGCTGAAATGGGGCTAGGGTTAGCTAAAGTCAATGTCCTAGACAGGGGTAAACGCGTTTTTCCCTAATAGTAAACTACGTTTTGGTCAATAAATGTTTGAAAAAAAGGTCGAAGATGGGGTTTCCGCATATGTAACGAATCAGAATTTCATGGCGCATCTTCTCAACACAAAATTGGGACGATATATTATCATACCGGTCTTAACGGGGTCATCAAACATTTAAAACTCTCGCAAATGGCTTCCAAGGGATAAAAATCCGGTCAAAGGCAATTAAGCTTTTATTTTAACTGTTTTTTCAGTTGTTCACAACAGAAAAATATATGCTGAAATTGATGGACTAAACGAAAGTATTTGATTTTGGAAAAAAAATAGAAAAAAAAAATTTCTTTTACCGAGGGTCGAACTCGGCTGCGTGAGACCCCGTAGGTGAGGCTCCAGCACGCTATCCACTCGGCTAGCCGAAGGTGCTGAAATGGGGCTAGGGTTAGCTAAAGTCAATGTCCTAGACAGGGGTAAACGCGTTTTTCCCTAATAGTAAACTACGTTTTGGTCAATAAATGTTTGAAAAAAAGGTCGAAGATGGGGTTTCCGCATATGTAACGAATCAGAATTTCATGGCGCATCTTCTCAACACAAAATTGGGACGATATATTATCATACCGGTCTTAACGGGGTCATCAAACATTTAAAACTCTCGCAAATGGCTTCCAAGGGATAAAAATCCGGTCAAAGGCAATTAAGCTTTTATTTTAACTGTTTTTTCAGTTGTTCACAACAGAAAAATATATGCTGAAATTGATGGACTAAACGAAAGTATTTGATTTTGGAAAAAAAATAGAAAAAAAAAATTTCTTTTACCGAGGGTCGAACTCGGCTGCGTGAGACCCCGTAGGTGAGGCTCCAGCACGCTATCCACTCGGCTAGCCGAAGGTGCTGAAATGGGGCTAGGGTTAGCTAAAGTCAATGTCCTAGACAGGGGTAAACGCGTTTTTCCCTAATAGTAAACTACGTTTTGGTCAATAAATGTTTGAAAAAAAGGTCGAAGATGGGGTTTCCGCATATGTAACGAATCAGAATTTCATGGCGCATCTTCTCAACACAAAATTGGGACGATATATTATCATACCGGTCTTAACGGGGTCATCAAACATTTAAAACTCTCGCAAATGGCTTCCAAGGGATAAAAATCCGGTCAAAGGCAATTAAGCTTTTATTTTAACTGTTTTTTCAGTTGTTCACAACAGAAAAATATATGCTGAAATTGATGGACTAAACGAAAGTATTTGATTTTGGAAAAAAAATAGAAAAAAAAAATTTCTTTTACCGAGGGTCGAACTCGGCTGCGTGAGACCCCGTAGGTGAGGCTCCAGCACGCTATCCACTCGGCTAGCCGAAGGTGCTGAAATGGGGCTAGGGTTAGCTAAAGTCAATGTCCTAGACAGGGGTAAACGCGTTTTTCCCTAATAGTAAACTACGTTTTGGTCAATAAATGTTTGAAAAAAAAGGTCGAAGATGGGGTTTCCGCATATGTAACGAATCAGAATTTCATGGCGCATCTTCTCAACACAAAATTGGGACGATATATTATCATACCGGTCTTAACGGGGTCATCAAACATTTAAAACTCTCGCAAATGGCTTCCAAGGGATAAAAATCCGGTCAAAGGCAATTAAGCTTTTATTTTAACTGTTTTTTCAGTTGTTCACAACAGAAAAATATATGCTGAAATTGATGGACTAAACGAAAGTATTTGATTTTGGAAAAAAAATAGAAAAAAAAAATTTCTTTTACCGAGGGTCGAACTCGGCTGCGTGAGACCCCGTAGGTGAGGCTCCAGCACGCTATCCACTCGGCTAGCCGAAGGTGCTGAAATGGGGCTAGGGTTAGCTAAAGTCAATGTCCTAGACAGGGGTAAACGCGTTTTTCCCTAATAGTAAACTACGTTTTGGTCAATAAATGTTTGAAAAAAAGGTCGAAGATGGGGTTTCCGCATATGTAACGAATCAGAATTTCATGGCGCATCTTCTCAACACAAAATTGGGACGATATATTATCATACCGGTCTTAACGGGGTCATCAAACATTTAAAACTCTCGCAAATGGCTTCCAAGGGATAAAAATCCGGTCAAAGGCAATTAAGCTTTTATTTTAACTGTTTTTTCAGTTGTTCACAACAGAAAAATATATGCTGAAATTGATGGACTAAACGAAAGTATTTGATTTTGGAAAAAAAATAGAAAAAAAAAATTTCTTTTACCGAGGGTCGAACTCGGCTGCGTGAGACCCCGTAGGTGAGGCTCCAGCACGCTATCCACTCGGCTAGCCGAAGGTGCTGAAATGGGGCTAGGGTTAGCTAAAGTCAATGTCCTAGACAGGGGTAAACGCGTTTTTCCCTAATAGTAAACTACGTTTTGGTCAATAAATGTTTGAAAAAAAGGTCGAAGATGGGGTTTCCGCATATGTAACGAATCAGAATTTCATGGCGCATCTTCTCAACACAAAATTGGGACGATATATTATCATACCGGTCTTAACGGGGTCATCAAACATTTAAAACTCTCGCAAATGGCTTCCAAGGGATAAAAATCCGGTCAAAGGCAATTAAGCTTTTATTTTAACTGTTTTTTCAGTTGTTCACAACAGAAAAATATATGCTGAAATTGATGGACTAAACGAAAGTATTTGATTTTGGAAAAAAAATAGAAAAAAAAAATTTCTTTTACCGAGGGTCGAACTCGGCTGCGTGAGACCCCGTAGGTGAGGCTCCAGCACGCTATCCACTCGGCTAGCCGAAGGTGCTGAAATGGGGCTAGGGTTAGCTAAAGTCAATGTCCTAGACAGGGGTAAACGCGTTTTTCCCTAATAGTAAACTACGTTTTGGTCAATAAATGTTTGAAAAAAAGGTCGAAGATGGGGTTTCCGCATATGTAACGAATCAGAATTTCATGGCGCATCTTCTCAACACAAAATTGGGACGATATATTATCATACCGGTCTTAACGGGGTCATCAAACATTTAAAACTCTCGCAAATGGCTTCCAAGGGATAAAAATCCGGTCAAAGGCAATTAAGCTTTTATTTTAACTGTTTTTTCAGTTGTTCACAACAGAAAAATATATGCTGAAATTGATGGACTAAACGAAAGTATTTGATTTTGGAAAAAAAATAGAAAAAAAAAATTTCTTTTACCGAGGGTCGAACTCGGCTGCGTGAGACCCCGTAGGTGAGGCTCCAGCACGCTATCCACTCGGCTAGCCGAAGGTGCTGAAATGGGGCTAGGGTTAGCTAAAGTCAATGTCCTAGACAGGGGTAAACGCGTTTTTCCCTAATAGTAAACTACGTTTTGGTCAATAAATGTTTGAAAAAAAGGTCGAAGATGGGGTTTCCGCATATGTAACGAATCAGAATTTCATGGCGCATCTTCTCAACACAAAATTGGGACGATATATTATCATACCGGTCTTAACGGGGTCATCAAACATTTAAAACTCTCGCAAATGGCTTCCAAGGGATAAAAATCCGGTCAAAGGCAATTAAGCTTTTATTTTAACTGTTTTTTCAGTTGTTCACAACAGAAAAATATATGCTGAAATTGATGGACTAAACGAAAGTATTTGATTTTGGAAAAAAAATAGAAAAAAAAAATTTCTTTTACCGAGGGTCGAACTCGGCTGCGTGAGACCCCGTAGGTGAGGCTCCAGCACGCTATCCACTCGGCTAGCCGAAGGTGCTGAAATGGGGCTAGGGTTAGCTAAAGTCAATGTCCTAGACAGGGGTAAACGCGTTTTTCCCTAATAGTAAACTACGTTTTGGTCAATAAATGTTTGAAAAAAAGGTCGAAGATGGGGTTTCCGCATATGTAACGAATCAGAATTTCATGGCGCATCTTCTCAACACAAAATTGGGACGATATATTATCATACCGGTCTTAACGGGGTCATCAAACATTTAAAACTCTCGCAAATGGCTTCCAAGGGATAAAAATCCGGTCAAAGGCAATTAAGCTTTTATTTTAACTGTTTTTTCAGTTGTTCACAACAGAAAAATATATGCTGAAATTGATGGACTAAACGAAAGTATTTGATTTTGGAAAAAAAATAGAAAAAAAAAAATTCTTTTACCGAGGGTCGAACTCGGCTGCGTGAGACCCCGTAGGTGAGGCTCCAGCACGCTATCCACTCGGCTAGCCGAAGGTGCTGAAATGGGGCTAGGGTTAGCTAAAGTCAATGTCCTAGACAGGGGTAAACGCGTTTTTCCCTAATAGTAAACTACGTTTTGGTCAATAAATGTTTGAAAAAAAGGTCGAAGATGGGGTTTCCGCATATGTAACGAATCAGAATTTCATGGCGCATCTTCTCAACACAAAATTGGGACGATATATTATCATACCGGTCTTAACGGGGTCATCAAACATTTAAAACTCTCGCAAATGGCTTCCAAGGGATAAAAATCCGGTCAAAGGCAATTAAGCTTTTATTTTAACTGTTTTTTCAGTTGTTCACAACAGAAAAATATATGCTGAAATTGATGGACTAAACGAAAGTATTTGATTTTGGAAAAAAAATAGAAAAAAAAAATTTCTTTTACCGAGGGTCGAACTCGGCTGCGTGAGACCCCGTAGGTGAGGCTCCAGCACGCTATCCACTCGGCTAGCCGAAGGTGCTGAAATGGGGCTAGGGTTAGCTAAAGTCAATGTCCTAGACAGGGGTAAACGCGTTTTTCCCTAATAGTAAACTACGTTTTGGTCAATAAATGTTTGAAAAAAAAGGTCGAAGATGGGGTTTCCGCATATGTAACGAATCAGAATTTCATGGCGCATCTTCTCAACACAAAATTGGGACGATATATTATCATACCGGTCTTAACGGGGTCATCAAACATTTAAAACTCTCGCAAATGGCTTCCAAGGGATAAAAATCCGGTCAAAGGCAATTAAGCTTTTATTTTAACTGTTTTTTCAGTTGTTCACAACAGAAAAATATATGCTGAAATTGATGGACTAAACGAAAGTATTTGATTTTGGAAAAAAAATAGAAAAAAAAAATTTCTTTTACCGAGGGTCGAACTCGGCTGCGTGAGACCCCGTAGGTGAGGCTCCAGCACGCTATCCACTCGGCTAGCCGAAGGTGCTGAAATGGGGCTAGGGTTAGCTAAAGTCAATGTCCTAGACAGGGGTAAACGCGTTTTTCCCTAATAGTAAACTACGTTTTGGTCAATAAATGTTTGAAAAAAAGGTCGAAGATGGGGTTTCCGCATATGTAACGAATCAGAATTTCATGGCGCATCTTCTCAACACAAAATTGGGACGATATATTATCATACCGGTCTTAACGGGGTCATCAAACATTTAAAACTCTCGCAAATGGCTTCCAAGGGATAAAAATCCGGTCAAAGGCAATTAAGCTTTTATTTTAACTGTTTTTTCAGTTGTTCACAACAGAAAAATATATGCTGAAATTGATGGACTAAACGAAAGTATTTGATTTTGGAAAAAAAATAGAAAAAAAAAATTTCTTTTACCGAGGGTCGAACTCGGCTGCGTGAGACCCCGTAGGTGAGGCTCCAGCACGCTATCCACTCGGCTAGCCGAAGGTGCTGAAATGGGGCTAGGGTTAGCTAAAGTCAATGTCCTAGACAGGGGTAAACGCGTTTTTCCCTAATAGTAAACTACGTTTTGGTCAATAAATGTTTGAAAAAAAGGTCGAAGATGGGGTTTCCGCATATGTAACGAATCAGAATTTCATGGCGCATCTTCTCAACACAAAATTGGGACGATATATTATCATACCGGTCTTAACGGGGTCATCAAACATTTAAAACTCTCGCAAATGGCTTCCAAGGGATAAAAATCCGGTCAAAGGCAATTAAGCTTTTATTTTAACTGTTTTTTCAGTTGTTCACAACAGAAAAATATATGCTGAAATTGATGGACTAAACGAAAGTATTTGATTTTGGAAAAAAAATAGAAAAAAAAAATTTCTTTTACCGAGGGTCGAACTCGGCTGCGTGAGACCCCGTAGGTGAGGCTCCAGCACGCTATCCACTCGGCTAGCCGAAGGTGCTGAAATGGGGCTAGGGTTAGCTAAAGTCAATGTCCTAGACAGGGGTAAACGCGTTTTTCCCTAATAGTAAACTACGTTTTGGTCAATAAATGTTTGAAAAAAAGGTCGAAGATGGGGTTTCCGCATATGTAACGAATCAGAATTTCATGGCGCATCTTCTCAACACAAAATTGGGACGATATATTATCATACCGGTCTTAACGGGGTCATCAAACATTTAAAACTCTCGCAAATGGCTTCCAAGGGATAAAAATCCGGTCAAAGGCAATTAAGCTTTTATTTTAACTGTTTTTTCAGTTGTTCACAACAGAAAAATATATGCTGAAATTGATGGACTAAACGAAAGTATTTGATTTTGGAAAAAAAATAGAAAAAAAAAATTTCTTTTACCGAGGGTCGAACTCGGCTGCGTGAGACCCCGTAGGTGAGGCTCCAGCACGCTATCCACTCGGCTAGCCGAAGGTGCTGAAATGGGGCTAGGGTTAGCTAAAGTCAATGTCCTAGACAGGGGTAAACGCGTTTTTCCCTAATAGTAAACTACGTTTTGGTCAATAAATGTTTGAAAAAAAGGTCGAAGATGGGGTTTCCGCATATGTAACGAATCAGAATTTCATGGCGCATCTTCTCAACACAAAATTGGGACGATATATTATCATACCGGTCTTAACGGGGTCATCAAACATTTAAAACTCTCGCAAATGGCTTCCAAGGGATAAAAATCCGGTCAAAGGCAATTAAGCTTTTATTTTAACTGTTTTTTCAGTTGTTCACAACAGAAAAATATATGCTGAAATTGATGGACTAAACGAAAGTATTTGATTTTGGAAAAAAAATAGAAAAAAAAAATTTCTTTTACCGAGGGTCGAACTCGGCTGCGTGAGACCCCGTAGGTGAGGCTCCAGCACGCTATCCACTCGGCTAGCCGAAGGTGCTGAAATGGGGCTAGGGTTAGCTAAAGTCAATGTCCTAGACAGGGGTAAACGCGTTTTTCCCTAATAGTAAACTACGTTTTGGTCAATAAATGTTTGAAAAAAAGGTCGAAGATGGGGTTTCCGCATATGTAACGAATCAGAATTTCATGGCGCATCTTCTCAACACAAAATTGGGACGATATATTATCATACCGGTCTTAACGGGGTCATCAAACATTTAAAACTCTCGCAAATGGCTTCCAAGGGATAAAAATCCGGTCAAAGGCAATTAAGCTTTTATTTTAACTGTTTTTTCAGTTGTTCACAACAGAAAAATATATGCTGAAATTGATGGACTAAACGAAAGTATTTGATTTTGGAAAAAAAATAGAAAAAAAAAATTTCTTTTACCGAGGGTCGAACTCGGCTGCGTGAGACCCCGTAGGTGAGGCTCCAGCACGCTATCCACTCGGCTAGCCGAAGGTGCTGAAATGGGGCTAGGGTTAGCTAAAGTCAATGTCCTAGACAGGGGTAAACGCGTTTTTCCCTAATAGTAAACTACGTTTTGGTCAATAAATGTTTGAAAAAAAGGTCGAAGATGGGGTTTCCGCATATGTAACGAATCAGAATTTCATGGCGCATCTTCTCAACACAAAATTGGGACGATATATTATCATACCGGTCTTAACGGGGTCATCAAACATTTAAAACTCTCGCAAATGGCTTCCAAGGGATAAAAATCCGGTCAAAGGCAATTAAGCTTTTATTTTAACTGTTTTTTCAGTTGTTCACAACAGAAAAATATATTCTGAAATTGATGGACTAAACGAAAGTATTTGATTTTGGAAAAAAAATAGAAAAAAAAAATTTCTTTTACCGAGGGTCGAACTCGGCTGCGTGAGACCCCGTAGGTGAGGCTCCAGCACGCTATCCACTCGGCTAGCCGAAGGTGCTGAAATGGGGCTAGGGTTAGCTAAAGTCAATGTCCTAGACAGGGGTAAACGCGTTTTTCCCTAATAGTAAACTACGTTTTGGTCAATAAATGTTTGAAAAAAAGGTCGAAGATGGGGTTTCCGCATATGTAACGAATCAGAATTTCATGGCGCATCTTCTCAACACAAAATTGGGACGATATATTATCATACCGGTCTTAACGGGGTCATCAAACATTTAAAACTCTCGCAAATGGCTTCCAAGGGATAAAAATCCGGTCAAAGGCAATTAAGCTTTTATTTTAACTGTTTTTTCAGTTGTTCACAACAGAAAAATATATGCTGAAATTGATGGACTAAACGAAAGTATTTGATTTTGGAAAAAAAATAGAAAAAAAAAATTTCTTTTACCGAGGGTCGAACTCGGCTGCGTGAGACCCCGTAGGTGAGGCTCCAGCACGCTATCCACTCGGCTAGCCGAAGGTGCTGAAATGGGGCTAGGGTTAGCTAAAGTCAATGTCCTAGACAGGGGTAAACGCGTTTTTCCCTAATAGTAAACTACGTTTTGGTCAATAAATGTTTGAAAAAAAGGTCGAAGATGGGGTTTCCGCATATGTAACGAATCAGAATTTCATGGCGCATCTTCTCAACACAAAATTGGGACGATATATTATCATACCGGTCTTAACGGGGTCATCAAACATTTAAAACTCTCGCAAATGGCTTCCAAGGGATAAAAATCCGGTCAAAGGCAATTAAGCTTTTATTTTAACTGTTTTTTCAGTTGTTCACAACAGAAAAATATATGCTGAAATTGATGGACTAAACGAAAGTATTTGATTTTGGAAAAAAAATAGAAAAAAAAAATTTCTTTTACCGAGGGTCGAACTCGGCTGCGTGAGACCCCGTAGGTGAGGCTCCAGCACGCTATCCACTCGGCTAGCCGAAGGTGCTGAAATGGGGCTAGGGTTAGCTAAAGTCAATGTCCTAGACAGGGGTAAACGCGTTTTTCCCTAATAGTAAACTACGTTTTGGTCAATAAATGTTTGAAAAAAAGGTCGAAGATGGGGTTTCCGCATATGTAACGAATCAGAATTTCATGGCGCATCTTCTCAACACAAAATTGGGACGATATATTATCATACCGGTCTTAACGGGGTCATCAAACATTTAAAACTCTCGCAAATGGCTTCCAAGGGATAAAAATCCGGTCAAAGGCAATTAAGCTTTTATTTTAACTGTTTTTTCAGTTGTTCACAACAGAAAAATATATGCTGAAATTGATGGACTAAACGAAAGTATTTGATTTTGGAAAAAAAATAGAAAAAAAAAATTTCTTTTACCGAGGGTCGAACTCGGCTGCGTGAGACCCCGTAGGTGAGGCTCCAGCACGCTATCCACTCGGCTAGCCGAAGGTGCTGAAATGGGGCTAGGGTTAGCTAAAGTCAATGTCCTAGACAGGGGTAAACGCGTTTTTCCCTAATAGTAAACTACGTTTTGGTCAATAAATGTTTGAAAAAAAGGTCGAAGATGGGGTTTCCGCATATGTAACGAATCAGAATTTCATGGCGCATCTTCTCAACACAAAATTGGGACGATATATTATCATACCGGTCTTAACGGGGTCATCAAACATTTAAAACTCTCGCAAATGGCTTCCAAGGGATAAAAATCCGGTCAAAGGCAATTAAGCTTTTATTTTAACTGTTTTTTCAGTTGTTCACAACAGAAAAATATATGCTGAAATTGATGGACTAAACGAAAGTATTTGATTTTGGAAAAAAAATAGAAAAAAAAAATTTCTTTTACCGAGGGTCGAACTCGGCTGCGTGAGACCCCGTAGGTGAGGCTCCAGCACGCTATCCACTCGGCTAGCCGAAGGTGCTGAAATGGGGCTAGGGTTAGCTAAAGTCAATGTCCTAGACAGGGGTAAACGCGTTTTTCCCTAATAGTAAACTACGTTTTGGTCAATAAATGTTTGAAAAAAAGGTCGAAGATGGGGTTTCCGCATATGTAACGAATCAGAATTTCATGGCGCATCTTCTCAACACAAAATTGGGACGATATATTATCATACCGGTCTTAACGGGGTCATCAAACATTTAAAACTCTCGCAAATGGCTTCCAAGGGATAAAAATCCGGTCAAAGGCAATTAAGCTTTTATTTTAACTGTTTTTTCAGTTGTTCACAACAGAAAAATATATGCTGAAATTGATGGACTAAACGAAAGTATTTGATTTTGGAAAAAAAATAGAAAAAAAAAATTTCTTTTACCGAGGGTCGAACTCGGCTGCGTGAGACCCCGTAGGTGAGGCTCCAGCACGCTATCCACTCGGCTAGCCGAAGGTGCTGAAATGGGGCTAGGGTTAGCTAAAGTCAATGTCCTAGACAGGGGTAAACGCGTTTTTCCCTAATAGTAAACTACGTTTTGGTCAATAAATGTTTGAAAAAAAGGTCGAAGATGGGGTTTCCGCATATGTAACGAATCAGAATTTCATGGCGCATCTTCTCAACACAAAATTGGGACGATATATTATCATACCGGTCTTAACGGGGTCATCAAACATTTAAAACTCTCGCAAATGGCTTCCAAGGGATAAAAATCCGGTCAAAGGCAATTAAGCTTTTATTTTAACTGTTTTTTCAGTTGTTCACAACAGAAAAATATATGCTGAAATTGATGGACTAAACGAAAGTATTTGATTTTGGAAAAAAAATAGAAAAAAAAAATTTCTTTTACCGAGGGTCGAACTCGGCTGCGTGAGACCCCGTAGGTGAGGCTCCAGCACGCTATCCACTCGGCTAGCCGAAGGTGCTGAAATGGGGCTAGGGTTAGCTAAAGTCAATGTCCTAGACAGGGGTAAACGCGTTTTTCCCTAATAGTAAACTACGTTTTGGTCAATAAATGTTTGAAAAAAAGGTCGAAGATGGGGTTTCCGCATATGTAACGAATCAGAATTTCATGGCGCATCTTCTCAACACAAAATTGGGACGATATATTATCATACCGGTCTTAACGGGGTCATCAAACATTTAAAACTCTCGCAAATGGCTTCCAAGGGATAAAAATCCGGTCAAAGGCAATTAAGCTTTTATTTTAACTGTTTTTTCAGTTGTTCACAACAGAAAAATATATGCTGAAATTGATGGACTAAACGAAAGTATTTGATTTTGGAAAAAAAATAGAAAAAAAAAATTTCTTTTACCGAGGGTCGAACTCGGCTGCGTGAGACCCCGTAGGTGAGGCTCCAGCACGCTATCCACTCGGCTAGCCGAAGGTGCTGAAATGGGGCTAGGGTTAGCTAAAGTCAATGTCCTAGACAGGGGTAAACGCGTTTTTCCCTAATAGTAAACTACGTTTTGGTCAATAAATGTTTGAAAAAAAGGTCGAAGATGGGGTTTCCGCATATGTAACGAATCAGAATTTCATGGCGCATCTTCTCAACACAAAATTGGGACGATATATTATCATACCGGTCTTAACGGGGTCATCAAACATTTAAAACTCTCGCAAATGGCTTCCAAGGGATAAAAATCCGGTCAAAGGCAATTAAGCTTTTATTTTAACTGTTTTTTCAGTTGTTCACAACAGAAAAATATATGCTGAAATTGATGGACTAAACGAAAGTATTTGATTTTGGAAAAAAAATAGAAAAAAAAAATTTCTTTTACCGAGGGTCGAACTCGGCTGCGTGAGACCCCGTAGGTGAGGCTCCAGCACGCTATCCACTCGGCTAGCCGAAGGTGCTGAAATGGGGCTAGGGTTAGCTAAAGTCAATGTCCTAGACAGGGGTAAACGCGTTTTTCCCTAATAGTAAACTACGTTTTGGTCAATAAATGTTTGAAAAAAAGGTCGAAGATGGGGTTTCCGCATATGTAACGAATCAGAATTTCATGGCGCATCTTCTCAACACAAAATTGGGACGATATATTATCATACCGGTCTTAACGGGGTCATCAAACATTTAAAACTCTCGCAAATGGCTTCCAAGGGATAAAAATCCGGTCAAAGGCAATTAAGCTTTTATTTTAACTGTTTTTTCAGTTGTTCACAACAGAAAAATATATGCTGAAATTGATGGACTAAACGAAAGTATTTGATTTTGGAAAAAAAATAGAAAAAAAAAATTTCTTTTACCGAGGGTCGAACTCGGCTGCGTGAGACCCCGTAGGTGAGGCTCCAGCACGCTATCCACTCGGCTAGCCGAAGGTGCTGAAATGGGGCTAGGGTTAGCTAAAGTCAATGTCCTAGACAGGGGTAAACGCGTTTTTCCCTAATAGTAAACTACGTTTTGGTCAATAAATGTTTGAAAAAAAGGTCGAAGATGGGGTTTCCGCATATGTAACGAATCAGAATTTCATGGCGCATCTTCTCAACACAAAATTGGGACGATATATTATCATACCGGTCTTAACGGGGTCATCAAACATTTAAAACTCTCGCAAATGGCTTCCAAGGGATAAAAATCCGGTCAAAGGCAATTAAGCTTTTATTTTAACTGTTTTTTCAGTTGTTCACAACAGAAAAATATATGCTGAAATTGATGGACTAAACGAAAGTATTTGATTTTGGAAAAAAAATAGAAAAAAAAAATTTCTTTTACCGAGGGTCGAACTCGGCTGCGTGAGACCCCGTAGGTGAGGCTCCAGCACGCTATCCACTCGGCTAGCCGAAGGTGCTGAAATGGGGCTAGGGTTAGCTAAAGTCAATGTCCTAGACAGGGGTAAACGCGTTTTTCCCTAATAGTAAACTACGTTTTGGTCAATAAATGTTTGAAAAAAAGGTCGAAGATGGGGTTTCCGCATATGTAACGAATCAGAATTTCATGGCGCATCTTCTCAACACAAAATTGGGACGATATATTATCATACCGGTCTTAACGGGGTCATCAAACATTTAAAACTCTCGCAAATGGCTTCCAAGGGATAAAAATCCGGTCAAAGGCAATTAAGCTTTTATTTTAACTGTTTTTTCAGTTGTTCACAACAGAAAAATATATGCTGAAATTGATGGACTAAACGAAAGTATTTGATTTTGGAAAAAAAATAGAAAAAAAAAATGTCTTTTACCGAGGGTCGAACTCGGCTGCGTGAGACCCCGTAGGTGAGGCTCCAGCACGCTATCCACTCGGCTAGCCGAAGGTGCTGAAATGGGGCTAGGGTTAGCTAAAGTCAATGTCCTAGACAGGGGTAAACGCGTTTTTCCCTAATAGTAAACTACGTTTTGGTCAATAAATGTTTGAAAAAAAGGTCGAAGATGGGGTTTCCGCATATGTAACGAATCAGAATTTCATGGCGCATCTTCTCAACACAAAATTGGGACGATATATTATCATACCGGTCTTAACGGGGTCATCAAACATTTAAAACTCTCGCAAATGGCTTCCAAGGGATAAAAATCCGGTCAAAGGCAATTAAGCTTTTATTTTAACTGTTTTTTCAGTTGTTCACAACAGAAAAATATATGCTGAAATTGATGGACTAAACGAAAGTATTTGATTTTGGAAAAAAAATAGAAAAAAAAAATTTCTTTTACCGAGGGTCGAACTCGGCTGCGTGAGACCCCGTAGGTGAGGCTCCAGCACGCTATCCACTCGGCTAGCCGAAGGTGCTGAAATGGGGCTAGGGTTAGCTAAAGTCAATGTCCTAGACAGGGGTAAACGCGTTTTTCCCTAATAGTAAACTACGTTTTGGTCAATAAATGTTTGAAAAAAAGGTCGAAGATGGGGTTTCCGCATATGTAACGAATCAGAATTTCATGGCGCATCTTCTCAACACAAAATTGGGACGATATATTATCATACCGGTCTTAACGGGGTCATCAAACATTTAAAACTCTCGCAAATGGCTTCCAAGGGATAAAAATCCGGTCAAAGGCAATTAAGCTTTTATTTTAACTGTTTTTTCAGTTGTTCACAACAGAAAAATATATGCTGAAATTGATGGACTAAACGAAAGTATTTGATTTTGGAAAAAAAATAGAAAAAAAAAATTTCTTTTACCGAGGGTCGAACTCGGCTGCGTGAGACCCCGTAGGTGAGGCTCCAGCACGCTATCCACTCGGCTAGCCGAAGGTGCTGAAATGGGGCTAGGGTTAGCTAAAGTCAATGTCCTAGACAGGGGTAAACGCGTTTTTCCCTAATAGTAAACTACGTTTTGGTCAATAAATGTTTGAAAAAAAGGTCGAAGATGGGGTTTCCGCATATGTAACGAATCAGAATTTCATGGCGCATCTTCTCAACACAAAATTGGGGACGATATATTATCATACCGGTCTTAACGGGGTCATCAAACATTTAAAACTCTCGCAAATGGCTTCCAAGGGATAAAAATCCGGTCAAAGGCAATTAAGCTTTTATTTTAACTGTTTTTTCAGTTGTTCACAACAGAAAAATATATGCTGAAATTGATGGACTAAACGAAAGTATTTGATTTTGGAAAAAAAATAGAAAAAAAAAATTTCTTTTACCGAGGGTCGAACTCGGCTGCGTGAGACCCCGTAGGTGAGGCTCCAGCACGCTATCCACTCGGCTAGCCGAAGGTGCTGAAATGGGGCTAGGGTTAGCTAAAGTCAATGTCCTAGACAGGGGTAAACGCGTTTTTCCCTAATAGTAAACTACGTTTTGGTCAATAAATGTTTGAAAAAAAGGTCGAAGATGGGGTTTCCGCATATGTAACGAATCAGAATTTCATGGCGCATCTTCTCAACACAAAATTGGGACGATATATTATCATACCGGTCTTAACGGGGTCATCAAACATTTAAAACTCTCGCAAATGGCTTCCAAGGGATAAAAATCCGGTCAAAGGCAATTAAGCTTTTATTTTAACTGTTTTTTCAGTTGTTCACAACAGAAAAATATATGCTGAAATTGATGGACTAAACGAAAGTATTTGATTTTGGAAAAAAAATAGAAAAAAAAAATTTCTTTTACCGAGGGTCGAACTCGGCTGCGTGAGACCCCGTAGGTGAGGCTCCAGCACGCTATCCACTCGGCTAGCCGAAGGTGCTGAAATGGGGCTAGGGTTAGCTAAAGTCAATGTCCTAGACAGGGGTAAACGCGTTTTTCCCTAATAGTAAACTACGTTTTGGTCAATAAATGTTTGAAAAAAAGGTCGAAGATGGGGTTTCCGCATATGTAACGAATCAGAATTTCATGGCGCATCTTCTCAACACAAAATTGGGACGATATATTATCATACCGGTCTTAACGGGGTCATCAAACATTTAAAACTCTCGCAAATGGCTTCCAAGGGATAAAAATCCGGTCAAAGGCAATTAAGCTTTTATTTTAACTGTTTTTTCAGTTGTTCACAACAGAAAAATATATGCTGAAATTGATGGACTAAACGAAAGTATTTGATTTTGGAAAAAAAATAGAAAAAAAAAATTTCTTTTACCGAGGGTCGAACTCGGCTGCGTGAGACCCCGTAGGTGAGGCTCCAGCACGCTATCCACTCGGCTAGCCGAAGGTGCTGAAATGGGGCTAGGGTTAGCTAAAGTCAATGTCCTAGACAGGGGTAAACGCGTTTTTCCCTAATAGTAAACTACGTTTTGGTCAATAAATGTTTGAAAAAAAGGTCGAAGATGGGGTTTCCGCATATGTAACGAATCAGAATTTCATGGCGCATCTTCTCAACACAAAATTGGGACGATATATTATCATACCGGTCTTAACGGGGTCATCAAACATTTAAAACTCTCGCAAATGGCTTCCAAGGGATAAAAATCCGGTCAAAGGCAATTAAGCTTTTATTTTAACTGTTTTTTCAGTTGTTCACAACAGAAAAATATATGCTGAAATTGATGGACTAAACGAAAGTATTTGATTTTGGAAAAAAAATAGAAAAAAAAAATTTCTTTTACCGAGGGTCGAACTCGGCTGCGTGAGACCCCGTAGGTGAGGCTCCAGCACGCTATCCACTCGGCTAGCCGAAGGTGCTGAAATGGGGCTAGGGTTAGCTAAAGTCAATGTCCTAGACAGGGGTAAACGCGTTTTTCCCTAATAGTAAACTACGTTTTGGTCAATAAATGTTTGAAAAAAAGGTCGAAGATGGGGTTTCCGCATATGTAACGAATCAGAATTTCATGGCGCATCTTCTCAACACAAAATTGGGACGATATATTATCATACCGGTCTTAACGGGGTCATCAAACATTTAAAACTCTCGCAAATGGCTTCCAAGGGATAAAAATCCGGTCAAAGGCAATTAAGCTTTTATTTTAACTGTTTTTTCAGTTGTTCACAACAGAAAAATATATTCTGAAATTGATGGACTAAACGAAAGTATTTGATTTTGGAAAAAAAATAGAAAAAAAAAATTTCTTTTACCGAGGGTCGAACTCGGCTGCGTGAGACCCCGTAGGTGAGGCTCCAGCACGCTATCCACTCGGCTAGCCGAAGGTGCTGAAATGGGGCTAGGGTTAGCTAAAGTCAATGTCCTAGACAGGGGTAAACGCGTTTTTCCCTAATAGTAAACTACGTTTTGGTCAATAAATGTTTGAAAAAAAGGTCGAAGATGGGGTTTCCGCATATGTAACGAATCAGAATTTCATGGCGCATCTTCTCAACACAAAATTGGGACGATATATTATCATACCGGTCTTAACGGGGTCATCAAACATTTAAAACTCTCGCAAATGGCTTCCAAGGGATAAAAATCCGGTCAAAGGCAATTAAGCTTTTATTTTAACTGTTTTTTCAGTTGTTCACAACAGAAAAATATATGCTGAAATTGATGGACTAAACGAAAGTATTTGATTTTGGAAAAAAAATAGAAAAAAAAAATTTCTTTTACCGAGGGTCGAACTCGGCTGCGTGAGACCCCGTAGGTGAGGCTCCAGCACGCTATCCACTCGGCTAGCCGAAGGTGCTGAAATGGGGCTAGGGTTAGCTAAAGTCAATGTCCTAGACAGGGGTAAACGCGTTTTTCCCTAATAGTAAACTACGTTTTGGTCAATAAATGTTTGAAAAAAAGGTCGAAGATGGGGTTTCCGCATATGTAACGAATCAGAATTTCATGGCGCATCTTCTCAACACAAAATTGGGACGATATATTATCATACCGGTCTTAACGGGGTCATCAAACATTTAAAACTCTCGCAAATGGCTTCCAAGGGATAAAAATCCGGTCAAAGGCAATTAAGCTTTTATTTTAACTGTTTTTTCAGTTGTTCACAACAGAAAAATATATGCTGAAATTGATGGACTAAACGAAAGTATTTGATTTTGGAGAAAAAAATAGAAAAAAAAAATTTCTTTTACCGAGGGTCGAACTCGGCTGCGTGAGACCCCGTAGGTGAGGCTCCAGCACGCTATCCACTCGGCTAGCCGAAGGTGCTGAAATGGGGCTAGGGTTAGCTAAAGTCAATGTCCTAGACAGGGGTAAACGCGTTTTTCCCTAATAGTAAACTACGTTTTGGTCAATAAATGTTTGAAAAAAAGGTCGAAGATGGGGTTTCCGCATATGTAACGAATCAGAATTTCATGGCGCATCTTCTCAACACAAAATTGGGACGATATATTATCATACCGGTCTTAACGGGGTTATCAAACATTTAAAACTCTCGCAAATGGCTTCCAAGGGATAAAAATCCGGTCAAAGGCAATTAAGCTTTTATTTTAACTGTTTTTTCAGTTGTTCACAACAGAAAAATATATGCTGAAATTGATGGACTAAACGAAAGTATTTGATTTTGGAAAAAAAATAGAAAAAAAAAATTTCTTTTACCGAGGGTCGAACTCGGCTGCGTGAGACCCCGTAGGTGAGGCTCCAGCACGCTATCCACTCGGCTAGCCGAAGGTGCTGAAATGGGGCTAGGGTTAGCTAAAGTCAATGTCCTAGACAGGGGTAAACGCGTTTTTCCCTAATAGTAAACTACGTTTTGGTCAATAAATGTTTGAAAAAAAGGTCGAAGATGGGGTTTCCGCATATGTAACGAATCAGAATTTCATGGCGCATCTTCTCAACACAAAATTGGGACGATATATTATCATACCGGTCTTAACGGGGTTATCAAACATTTAAAACTCTCGCAAATGGCTTCCAAGGGATAAAAATCCGGTCAAAGGCAATTAAGCTTTTATTTTAACTGTTTTTTCAGTTGTTCACAACAGAAAAATATATGCTGAAATTGATGGACTAAACGAAAGTATTTGATTTTGGAAAAAAAATAGAAAAAAAAAATTTCTTTTACCGAGGGTCGAACTCGGCTGCGTGAGACCCCGTAGGTGAGGCTCCAGCACGCTATCCACTCGGCTAGCCGAAGGTGCTGAAATGGGGCTAGGGTTAGCTAAAGTCAATGTCCTAGACAGGGGTAAACGCGTTTTTCCCTAATAGTAAACTACGTTTTGGTCAATAAATGTTTGAAAAAAAGGTCGAAGATGGGGTTTCCGCATATGTAACGAATCAGAATTTCATGGCGCATCTTCTCAACACAAAATTGGGACGATATATTATCATACCGGTCTTAACGGGGTCATCAAACATTTAAAACTCTCGCAAATGGCTTCCAAGGGATAAAAATCCGGTCAAAGGCAATTAAGCTTTTATTTTAACTGTTTTTTCAGTTGTTCACAACAGAAAAATATATGCTGAAATTGATGGACTAAACGAAAGTATTTGATTTTGGAAAAAAAATAGAAAAAAAAAATTTCTTTTACCGAGGGTCGAACTCGGCTGCGTGAGACCCCGTAGGTGAGGCTCCAGCACGCTATCCACTCGGCTAGCCGAAGGTGCTGAAATGGGGCTAGGGTTAGCTAAAGTCAATGTCCTAGACAGGGGTAAACGCGTTTTTCCCTAATAGTAAACTACGTTTTGGTCAATAAATGTTTGAAAAAAAGGTCGAAGATGGGGTTTCCGCATATGTAACGAATCAGAATTTCATGGCGCATCTTCTCAACACAAAATTGGGACGATATATTATCATACCGGTCTTAACGGGGTCATCAAACATTTAAAACTCTCGCAAATGGCTTCCAAGGGATAAAAATCCGGTCAAAGGCAATTAAGCTTTTATTTTAACTGTTTTTTCAGTTGTTCACAACAGAAAAATATATGCTGAAATTGATGGACTAAACGAAAGTATTTGATTTTGGAAAAAAAATAGAAAAAAAAAATTTCTTTTACCGAGGGTCGAACTCGGCTGCGTGAGACCCCGTAGGTGAGGCTCCAGCACGCTATCCACTCGGCTAGCCGAAGGTGCTGAAATGGGGCTAGGGTTAGCTAAAGTCAATGTCCTAGACAGGGGTAAACGCGTTTTTCCCTAATAGTAAACTACGTTTTGGTCAATAAATGTTTGAAAAAAAGGTCGAAGATGGGGTTTCCGCATATGTAACGAATCAGAATTTCATGGCGCATCTTCTCAACACAAAATTGGGACGATATATTATCATACCGGTCTTAACGGGGTCATCAAACATTTAAAACTCTCGCAAATGGCTTCCAAGGGATAAAAATCCGGTCAAAGGCAATTAAGCTTTTATTTTAACTGTTTTTTCAGTTGTTCACAACAGAAAAATATATTCTGAAATTGATGGACTAAACGAAAGTATTTGATTTTGGAAAAAAAATAGAAAAAAAAAATTTCTTTTACCGAGGGTCGAACTCGGCTGCGTGAGACCCCGTAGGTGAGGCTCCAGCACGCTATCCACTCGGCTAGCCGAAGGTGCTGAAATGGGGCTAGGGTTAGCTAAAGTCAATGTCCTAGACAGGGGTAAACGCGTTTTTCCCTAATAGTAAACTACGTTTTGGTCAATAAATGTTTGAAAAAAAGGTCGAAGATGGGGTTTCCGCATATGTAACGAATCAGAATTTCATGGCGCATCTTCTCAACACAAAATTGGGACGATATATTATCATACCGGTCTTAACGGGGTCATCAAACATTTAAAACTCTCGCAAATGGCTTCCAAGGGATAAAAATCCGGTCAAAGGCAATTAAGCTTTTATTTTAACTGTTTTTTCAGTTGTTCACAACAGAAAAATATATGCTGAAATTGATGGACTAAACGAAAGTATTTGATTTTGGAAAAAAAATAGAAAAAAAAAATTTCTTTTACCGAGGGTCGAACTCGGCTGCGTGAGACCCCGTAGGTGAGGCTCCAGCACGCTATCCACTCGGCTAGCCGAAGGTGCTGAAATGGGGCTAGGGTTAGCTAAAGTCAATGTCCTAGACAGGGGTAAACGCGTTTTTCCCTAATAGTAAACTACGTTTTGGTCAATAAATGTTTGAAAAAAAGGTCGAAGATGGGGTTTCCGCATATGTAACGAATCAGAATTTCATGGCGCATCTTCTCAACACAAAATTGGGACGATATATTATCATACCGGTCTTAACGGGGTCATCAAACATTTAAAACTCTCGCAAATGGCTTCCAAGGGATAAAAATCCGGTCAAAGGCAATTAAGCTTTTATTTTAACTGTTTTTTCAGTTGTTCACAACAGAAAAATATATGCTGAAATTGATGGACTAAACGAAAGTATTTGATTTTGGAAAAAAAATAGAAAAAAAAAATTTCTTTTACCGAGGGTCGAACTCGGCTGCGTGAGACCCCGTAGGTGAGGCTCCAGCACGCTATCCACTCGGCTAGCCGAAGGTGCTGAAATGGGGCTAGGGTTAGCTAAAGTCAATGTCCTAGACAGGGGTAAACGCGTTTTTCCCTAATAGTAAACTACGTTTTGGTCAATAAATGTTTGAAAAAAAGGTCGAAGATGGGGTTTCCGCATATGTAACGAATCAGAATTTCATGGCGCATCTTCTCAACACAAAATTGGGACGATATATTATCATACCGGTCTTAACGGGGTCATCAAACATTTAAAACTCTCGCAAATGGCTTCCAAGGGATAAAAATCCGGTCAAAGGCAATTAAGCTTTTATTTTAACTGTTTTTTCAGTTGTTCACAACAGAAAAATATATGCTGAAATTGATGGACTAAACGAAAGTATTTGATTTTGGAAAAAAAATAGAAAAAAAAAATTTCTTTTACCGAGGGTCGAACTCGGCTGCGTGAGACCCCGTAGGTGAGGCTCCAGCACGCTATCCACTCGGCTAGCCGAAGGTGCTGAAATGGGGCTAGGGTTAGCTAAAGTCAATGTCCTAGACAGGGGTAAACGCGTTTTTCCCTAATAGTAAACTACGTTTTGGTCAATAAATGTTTGAAAAAAAGGTCGAAGATGGGGTTTCCGCATATGTAACGAATCAGAATTTCATGGCGCATCTTCTCAACACAAAATTGGGACGATATATTATCATACCGGTCTTAACGGGGTCATCAAACATTTAAAACTCTCGCAAATGGCTTCCAAGGGATAAAAATCCGGTCAAAGGCAATTAAGCTTTTATTTTAACTGTTTTTTCAGTTGTTCACAACAGAAAAATATATGCTGAAATTGATGGACTAAACGAAAGTATTTGATTTTGGAAAAAAAATAGAAAAAAAAAATTTCTTTTACCGAGGGTCGAACTCGGCTGCGTGAGACCCCGTAGGTGAGGCTCCAGCACGCTATCCACTCGGCTAGCCGAAGGTGCTGAAATGGGGCTAGGGTTAGCTAAAGTCAATGTCCTAGACAGGGGTAAACGCGTTTTTCCCTAATAGTAAACTACGTTTTGGTCAATAAATGTTTGAAAAAAAGGTCGAAGATGGGGTTTCCGCATATGTAACGAATCAGAATTTCATGGCGCATCTTCTCAACACAAAATTGGGACGATATATTATCATACCGGTCTTAACGGGGTCATCAAACATTTAAAACTCTCGCAAATGGCTTCCAAGGGATAAAAATCCGGTCAAAGGCAATTAAGCTTTTATTTTAACTGTTTTTTCAGTTGTTCACAACAGAAAAATATATGCTGAAATTGATGGACTAAACGAAAGTATTTGATTTTGGAAAAAAAATAGAAAAAAAAAATTTCTTTTACCGAGGGTCGAACTCGGCTGCGTGAGACCCCGTAGGTGAGGCTCCAGCACGCTATCCACTCGGCTAGCCGAAGGTGCTGAAATGGGGCTAGGGTTAGCTAAAGTCAATGTCCTAGACAGGGGTAAACGCGTTTTTCCCTAATAGTAAACTACGTTTTGGTCAATAAATGTTTGAAAAAAAGGTCGAAGATGGGGTTTCCGCATATGTAACGAATCAGAATTTCATGGCGCATCTTCTCAACACAAAATTGGGACGATATATTATCATACCGGTCTTAACGGGGTCATCAAACATTTAAAACTCTCGCAAATGGCTTCCAAGGGATAAAAATCCGGTCAAAGGCAATTAAGCTTTTATTTTAACTGTTTTTTCAGTTGTTCACAACAGAAAAATATATGCTGAAATTGATGGACTAAACGAAAGTATTTGATTTTGGAAAAAAAATAGAAAAAAAAAATTTCTTTTACCGAGGGTCGAACTCGGCTGCGTGAGACCCCGTAGGTGAGGCTCCAGCACGCTATCCACTCGGCTAGCCGAAGGTGCTGAAATGGGGCTAGGGTTAGCTAAAGTCAATGTCCTAGACAGGGGTAAACGCGTTTTTCCCTAATAGTAAACTACGTTTTGGTCAATAAATGTTTGAAAAAAAGGTCGAAGATGGGGTTTCCGCATATGTAACGAATCAGAATTTCATGGCGCATCTTCTCAACACAAAATTGGGACGATATATTATCATACCGGTCTTAACGGGGTCATCAAACATTTAAAACTCTCGCAAATGGCTTCCAAGGGATAAAAATCCGGTCAAAGGCAATTAAGCTTTTATTTTAACTGTTTTTTCAGTTGTTCACAACAGAAAAATATATTCTGAAATTGATGGACTAAACGAAAGTATTTGATTTTGGAAAAAAAATAGAAAAAAAAAATTTCTTTTACCGAGGGTCGAACTCGGCTGCGTGAGACCCCGTAGGTGAGGCTCCAGCACGCTATCCACTCGGCTAGCCGAAGGTGCTGAAATGGGGCTAGGGTTAGCTAAAGTCAATGTCCTAGACAGGGGTAAACGCGTTTTTCCCTAATAGTAAACTACGTTTTGGTCAATAAATGTTTGAAAAAAAGGTCGAAGATGGGGTTTCCGCATATGTAACGAATCAGAATTTCATGGCGCATCTTCTCAACACAAAATTGGGACGATATATTATCATACCGGTCTTAACGGGGTCATCAAACATTTAAAACTCTCGCAAATGGCTTCCAAGGGATAAAAATCCGGTCAAAGGCAATTAAGCTTTTATTTTAACTGTTTTTTCAGTTGTTCACAACAGAAAAATATATGCTGAAATTGATGGACTAAACGAAAGTATTTGATTTTGGAAAAAAAATAGAAAAAAAAAATTTCTTTTACCGAGGGTCGAACTCGGCTGCGTGAGACCCCGTAGGTGAGGCTCCAGCACGCTATCCACTCGGCTAGCCGAAGGTGCTGAAATGGGGCTAGGGTTAGCTAAAGTCAATGTCCTAGACAGGGGTAAACGCGTTTTTCCCTAATAGTAAACTACGTTTTGGTCAATAAATGTTTGAAAAAAAGGTCGAAGATGGGGTTTCCGCATATGTAACGAATCAGAATTTCATGGCGCATCTTCTCAACACAAAATTGGGACGATATATTATCATACCGGTCTTAACGGGGTCATCAAACATTTAAAACTCTCGCAAATGGCTTCCAAGGGATAAAAATCCGGTCAAAGGCAATTAAGCTTTTATTTTAACTGTTTTTTCAGTTGTTCACAACAGAAAAATATATGCTGAAATTGATGGACTAAACGAAAGTATTTGATTTTGGAAAAAAAATAGAAAAAAAAAATTTCTTTTACCGAGGGTCGAACTCGGCTGCGTGAGACCCCGTAGGTGAGGCTCCAGCACGCTATCCACTCGGCTAGCCGAAGGTGCTGAAATGGGGCTAGGGTTAGCTAAAGTCAATGTCCTAGACAGGGGTAAACGCGTTTTTCCCTAATAGTAAACTACGTTTTGGTCAATAAATGTTTGAAAAAAAGGTCGAAGATGGGGTTTCCGCATATGTAACGAATCAGAATTTCATGGCGCATCTTCTCAACACAAAATTGGGACGATATATTATCATACCGGTCTTAACGGGGTCATCAAACATTTAAAACTCTCGCAAATGGCTTCCAAGGGATAAAAATCCGGTCAAAGGCAATTAAGCTTTTATTTTAACTGTTTTTTCAGTTGTTCACAACAGAAAAATATATGCTGAAATTGATGGACTAAACGAAAGTATTTGATTTTGGAAAAAAAATAGAAAAAAAAAATTTCTTTTACCGAGGGTCGAACTCGGCTGCGTGAGACCCCGTAGGTGAGGCTCCAGCACGCTATCCACTCGGCTAGCCGAAGGTGCTGAAATGGGGCTAGGGTTAGCTAAAGTCAATGTCCTAGACAGGGGTAAACGCGTTTTTCCCTAATAGTAAACTACGTTTTGGTCAATAAATGTTTGAAAAAAAGGTCGAAGATGGGGTTTCCGCATATGTAACGAATCAGAATTTCATGGCGCATCTTCTCAACACAAAATTGGGACGATATATTATCATACCGGTCTTATCGGGGTCATCAAACATTTAAAACTCTCGCAAATGGCTTCCAAGGGATAAAAATCCGGTCAAAGGCAATTAAGCTTTTATTTTAACTGTTTTTTCAGTTGTTCACAACAGAAAAATATATGCTGAAATTGATGGACTAAACGAAAGTATTTGATTTTGGAAAAAAAATAGAAAAAAAAAATTTCTTTTACCGAGGGTCGAACTCGGCTGCGTGAGACCCCGTAGGTGAGGCTCCAGCACGCTATCCACTCGGCTAGCCGAAGGTGCTGAAATGGGGCTAGGGTTAGCTAAAGTCAATGTCCTAGACAGGGGTAAACGCGTTTTTCCCTAATAGTAAACTACGTTTTGGTCAATAAATGTTTGAAAAAAAGGTCGAAGATGGGGTTTCCGCATATGTAACGAATCAGAATTTCATGGCGCATCTTCTCAACACAAAATTGGGACGATATATTATCATACCGGTCTTAACGGGGTCATCAAACATTTAAAACTCTCGCAAATGGCTTCCAAGGGATAAAAATCCGGTCAAAGGCAATTAAGCTTTTATTTTAACTGTTTTTTCAGTTGTTCACAACAGAAAAATATATGCTGAAATTGATGGACTAAACGAAAGTATTTGATTTTGGAAAAAAAATAGAAAAAAAAAATTTCTTTTACCGAGGGTCGAACTCGGCTGCGTGAGACCCCGTAGGTGAGGCTCCAGCACGCTATCCACTCGGCTAGCCGAAGGTGCTGAAATGGGGCTAGGGTTAGCTAAAGTCAATGTCCTAGACAGGGGTAAACGCGTTTTTCCCTAATAGTAAACTACGTTTTGGTCAATAAATGTTTGAAAAAAAGGTCGAAGATGGGGTTTCCGCATATGTAACGAATCAGAATTTCATGGCGCATCTTCTCAACACAAAATTGGGACGATATATTATCATACCGGTCTTAACGGGGTCATCAAACATTTAAAACTCTCGCAAATGGCTTCCAAGGGATAAAAATCCGGTCAAAGGCAATTAAGCTTTTATTTTAACTGTTTTTTCAGTTGTTCACAACAGAAAAATATATGCTGAAATTGATGGACTAAACGAAAGTATTTGATTTTGGAAAAAAAATAGAAAAAAAAAATTTCTTTTACCGAGGGTCGAACTCGGCTGCGTGAGACCCCGTAGGTGAGGCTCCAGCACGCTATCCACTCGGCTAGCCGAAGGTGCTGAAATGGGGCTAGGGTTAGCTAAAGTCAATGTCCTAGACAGGGGTAAACGCGTTTTTCCCTAATAGTAAACTACGTTTTGGTCAATAAATGTTTGAAAAAAAGGTCGAAGATGGGGTTTCCGCATATGTAACGAATCAGAATTTCATGGCGCATCTTCTCAACACAAAATTGGGACGATATATTATCATACCGGTCTTAACGGGGTCATCAAACATTTAAAACTCTCGCAAATGGCTTCCAAGGGATAAAAATCCGGTCAAAGGCAATTAAGCTTTTATTTTAACTGTTTTTTCAGTTGTTCACAACAGAAAAATATATGCTGAAATTGATGGACTAAACGAAAGTATTTGATTTTGGAAAAAAAATAGAAAAAAAAAATTTCTTTTACCGAGGGTCGAACTCGGCTGCGTGAGACCCCGTAGGTGAGGCTCCAGCACGCTATCCACTCGGCTAGCCGAAGGTGCTGAAATGGGGCTAGGGTTAGCTAAAGTCAATGTCCTAGACAGGGGTAAACGCGTTTTTCCCTAATAGTAAACTACGTTTTGGTCAATAAATGTTTGAAAAAAAGGTCGAAGATGGGGTTTCCGCATATGTAACGAATCAGAATTTCATGGCGCATCTTCTCAACACAAAATTGGGACGATATATTATCATACCGGTCTTAACGGGGTCATCAAACATTTAAAACTCTCGCAAATGGCTTCCAAGGGATAAAAATCCGGTCAAAGGCAATTAAGCTTTTATTTTAACTGTTTTTTCAGTTGTTCACAACAGAAAAATATATGCTGAAATTGATGGACTAAACGAAAGTATTTGATTTTGGAAAAAAAATAGAAAAAAAAAATTTCTTTTACCGAGGGTCGAACTCGGCTGCGTGAGACCCCGTAGGTGAGGCTCCAGCACGCTATCCACTCGGCTAGCCGAAGGTGCTGAAATGGGGCTAGGGTTAGCTAAAGTCAATGTCCTAGACAGGGGTAAACGCGTTTTTCCCTAATAGTAAACTACGTTTTGGTCAATAAATGTTTGAAAAAAAGGTCGAAGATGGGGTTTCCGCATATGTAACGAATCAGAATTTCATGGCGCATCTTCTCAACACAAAATTGGGACGATATATTATCATACCGGTCTTAACGGGGTCATCAAACATTTAAAACTCTCGCAAATGGCTTCCAAGGGATAAAAATCCGGTCAAAGGCAATTAAGCTTTTATTTTAACTGTTTTTTCAGTTGTTCACAACAGAAAAATATATGCTGAAATTGATGGACTAAACGAAAGTATTTGATTTTGGAAAAAAAATAGAAAAAAAAAATTTCTTTTACCGAGGGTCGAACTCGGCTGCGTGAGACCCCGTAGGTGAGGCTCCAGCACGCTATCCACTCGGCTAGCCGAAGGTGCTGAAATGGGGCTAGGGTTAGCTAAAGTCAATGTCCTAGACAGGGGTAAACGCGTTTTTCCCTAATAGTAAACTACGTTTTGGTCAATAAATGTTTGAAAAAAAGGTCGAAGATGGGGTTTCCGCATATGTAACGAATCAGAATTTCATGGCGCATCTTCTCAACACAAAATTGGGACGATATATTATCATACCGGTCTTAACGGGGTCATCAAACATTTAAAACTCTCGCAAATGGCTTCCAAGGGATAAAAATCCGGTCAAAGGCAATTAAGCTTTTATTTTAACTGTTTTTTCAGTTGTTCACAACAGAAAAATATATGCTGAAATTGATGGACTAAACGAAAGTATTTGATTTTGGAAAAAAAATAGAAAAAAAAAATTTCTTTTACCGAGGGTCGAACTCGGCTGCGTGAGACCCCGTAGGTGAGGCTCCAGCACGCTATCCACTCGGCTAGCCGAAGGTGCTGAAATGGGGCTAGGGTTAGCTAAAGTCAATGTCCTAGACAGGGGTAAACGCGTTTTTCCCTAATAGTAAACTACGTTTTGGTCAATAAATGTTTGAAAAAAAGGTCGAAGATGGGGTTTCCGCATATGTAACGAATCAGAATTTCATGGCGCATCTTCTCAACACAAAATTGGGACGATATATTATCATACCGGTCTTATCGGGGTCATCAAACATTTAAAACTCTCGCAAATGGCTTCCAAGGGATAAAAATCCGGTCAAAGGCAATTAAGCTTTTATTTTAACTGTTTTTTCAGTTGTTCACAACAGAAAAATATATGCTGAAATTGATGGACTAAACGAAAGTATTTGATTTTGGAAAAAAAATAGAAAAAAAAAATTTCTTTTACCGAGGGTCGAACTCGGCTGCGTGAGACCCCGTAGGTGAGGCTCCAGCACGCTATCCACTCGGCTAGCCGAAGGTGCTGAAATGGGGCTAGGGTTAGCTAAAGTCAATGTCCTAGACAGGGGTAAACGCGTTTTTCCCTAATAGTAAACTACGTTTTGGTCAATAAATGTTTGAAAAAAAGGTCGAAGATGGGGTTTCCGCATATGTAACGAATCAGAATTTCATGGCGCATCTTCTCAACACAAAATTGGGACGATATATTATCATACCGGTCTTAACGGGGTCATCAAACATTTAAAACTCTCGCAAATGGCTTCCAAGGGATAAAAATCCGGTCAAAGGCAATTAAGCTTTTATTTTAACTGTTTTTTCAGTTGTTCACAACAGAAAAATATATGCTGAAATTGATGGACTAAACGAAAGTATTTGATTTTGGAAAAAAAATAGAAAAAAAAAATTTCTTTTACCGAGGGTCGAACTCGGCTGCGTGAGACCCCGTAGGTGAGGCTCCAGCACGCTATCCACTCGGCTAGCCGAAGGTGCTGAAATGGGGCTAGGGTTAGCTAAAGTCAATGTCCTAGACAGGGGTAAACGCGTTTTTCCCTAATAGTAAACTACGTTTTGGTCAATAAATGTTTGAAAAAAAGGTCGAAGATGGGGTTTCCGCATATGTAACGAATCAGAATTTCATGGCGCATCTTCTCAACACAAAATTGGGACGATATATTATCATACCGGTCTTAACGGGGTCATCAAACATTTAAAACTCTCGCAAATGGCTTCCAAGGGATAAAAATCCGGTCAAAGGCAATTAAGCTTTTATTTTAACTGTTTTTTCAGTTGTTCACAACAGAAAAATATATGCTGAAATTGATGGACTAAACGAAAGTATTTGATTTTGGAAAAAAAATAGAAAAAAAAAATTTCTTTTACCGAGGGTCGAACTCGGCTGCGTGAGACCCCGTAGGTGAGGCTCCAGCACGCTATCCACTCGGCTAGCCGAAGGTGCTGAAATGGGGCTAGGGTTAGCTAAAGTCAATGTCCTAGACAGGGGTAAACGCGTTTTTCCCTAATAGTAAACTACGTTTTGGTCAATAAATGTTTGAAAAAAAGGTCGAAGATGGGGTTTCCGCATATGTAACGAATCAGAATTTCATGGCGCATCTTCTCAACACAAAATTGGGACGATATATTATCATACCGGTCTTAACGGGGTCATCAAACATTTAAAACTCTCGCAAATGGCTTCCAAGGGATAAAAATCCGGTCAAAGGCAATTAAGCTTTTATTTTAACTGTTTTTTCAGTTGTTCACAACAGAAAAATATATGCTGAAATTGATGGACTAAACGAAAGTATTTGATTTTGGAAAAAAAATAGAAAAAAAAAATTTCTTTTACCGAGGGTCGAACTCGGCTGCGTGAGACCCCGTAGGTGAGGCTCCAGCACGCTATCCACTCGGCTAGCCGAAGGTGCTGAAATGGGGCTAGGGTTAGCTAAAGTCAATGTCCTAGACAGGGGTAAACGCGTTTTTCCCTAATAGTAAACTACGTTTTGGTCAATAAATGTTTGAAAAAAAGGTCGAAGATGGGGTTTCCGCATATGTAACGAATCAGAATTTCATGGCGCATCTTCTCAACACAAAATTGGGACGATATATTATCATACCGGTCTTAACGGGGTCATCAAACATTTAAAACTCTCGCAAATGGCTTCCAAGGGATAAAAATCCGGTCAAAGGCAATTAAGCTTTTATTTTAACTGTTTTTTCAGTTGTTCACAACAGAAAAATATATGCTGAAATTGATGGACTAAACGAAAGTATTTGATTTTGGAAAAAAAATAGAAAAAAAAAATTTCTTTTACCGAGGGTCGAACTCGGCTGCGTGAGACCCCGTAGGTGAGGCTCCAGCACGCTATCCACTCGGCTAGCCGAAGGTGCTGAAATGGGGCTAGGGTTAGCTAAAGTCAATGTCCTAGACAGGGGTAAACGCGTTTTTCCCTAATAGTAAACTACGTTTTGGTCAATAAATGTTTGAAAAAAAGGTCGAAGATGGGGTTTCCGCATATGTAACGAATCAGAATTTCATGGCGCATCTTCTCAACACAAAATTGGGACGATATATTATCATACCGGTCTTAACGGGGTCATCAAACATTTAAAACTCTCGCAAATGGCTTCCAAGGGATAAAAATCCGGTCAAAGGCAATTAAGCTTTTATTTTAACTGTTTTTTCAGTTGTTCACAACAGAAAAATATATGCTGAAATTGATGGACTAAACGAAAGTATTTGATTTTGGAAAAAAAATAGAAAAAAAAAATTTCTTTTACCGAGGGTCGAACTCGGCTGCGTGAGACCCCGTAGGTGAGGCTCCAGCACGCTATCCACTCGGCTAGCCGAAGGTGCTGAAATGGGGCTAGGGTTAGCTAAAGTCAATGTCCTAGACAGGGGTAAACGCGTTTTTCCCTAATAGTAAACTACGTTTTGGTCAATAAATGTTTGAAAAAAAGGTCGAAGATGGGGTTTCCGCATATGTAACGAATCAGAATTTCATGGCGCATCTTCTCAACACAAAATTTGGACGATATATTATCATACCGGTCTTAACGGGGTCATCAAACATTTAAAACTCTCGCAAATGGCTTCCAAGGGATAAAAATCCGGTCAAAGGCAATTAAGCTTTTATTTTAACTGTTTTTTCAGTTGTTCACAACAGAAAAATATATGCTGAAATTGATGGACTAAACGAAAGTATTTGATTTTGGAAAAAAAATAGAAAAAAAAAAATTTCTTTTACCGAGGGTCGAACTCGGCTGCGTGAGACCCCGTAGGTGAGGCTCCAGCACGCTATCCACTCGGCTAGCCGAAGGTGCTGAAATGGGGCTAGGGTTAGCTAAAGTCAATGTCCTAGACAGGGGTAAACGCGTTTTTCCCTAATAGTAAACTACGTTTTGGTCAATAAATGTTTGAAAAAAAGGTCGAAGATGGGGTTTCCGCATATGTAACGAATCAGAATTTCATGGCGCATCTTCTCAACACAAAATTGGGACGATATATTATCATACCGGTCTTAACGGGGTCATCAAACATTTAAAACTCTCGCAAATGGCTTCCAAGGGATAAAAATCCGGTCAAAGGCAATTAAGCTTTTATTTCAACTGTTTTTTCAGTTGTTCACAACAGAAAAATATATGCTGAAATTGATGGACTAAACGAAAGTATTTGATTTTGGAAAAAAAATAGAAAAAAAAAATTTCTTTTACCGAGGGTCGAACTCGGCTGCGTGAGACCCCGTAGGTGAGGCTCCAGCACGCTATCCACTCGGCTAGCCGAAGGTGCTGAAATGGGGCTAGGGTTAGCTAAAGTCAATGTCCTAGACAGGGGTAAACGCGTTTTTCCCTAATAGTAAACTACGTTTTGGTCAATAAATGTTTGAAAAAAAGGTCGAAGATGGGGTTTCCGCATATGTAACGAATCAGAATTTCATGGCGCATCTTCTCAACACAAAATTGGGACGATATATTATCATACCGGTCTTAACGGGGTCATCAAACATTTAAAACTCTCGCAAATGGCTTCCAAGGGATAAAAATCCGGTCAAAGGCAATTAAGCTTTTATTTTAACTGTTTTTTCAGTTGTTCACAACAGAAAAATATATTCTGAAATTGATGGACTAAACGAAAGTATTTGATTTTGGAAAAAAAATAGAAAAAAAAAATTTCTTTTACCGAGGGTCGAACTCGGCTGCGTGAGACCCCGTAGGTGAGGCTCCAGCACGCTATCCACTCGGCTAGCCGAAGGTGCTGAAATGGGGCTAGGGTTAGCTAAAGTCAATGTCCTAGACAGGGGTAAACGCGTTTTTCCCTAATAGTAAACTACGTTTTGGTCAATAAATGTTTGAAAAAAAGGTCGAAGATGGGGTTTCCGCATATGTAACGAATCAGAATTTCATGGCGCATCTTCTCAACACAAAATTGGGACGATATATTATCATACCGGTCTTAACGGGGTCATCAAACATTTAAAACTCTCGCAAATGGCTTCCAAGGGATAAAAATCCGGTCAAAGGCAATTAAGCTTTTATTTTAACTGTTTTTTCAGTTGTTCACAACAGAAAAATATATGCTGAAATTGATGGACTAAACGAAAGTATTTGATTTTGGAAAAAAAATAGAAAAAAAAAATTTCTTTTACCGAGGGTCGAACTCGGCTGCGTGAGACCCCGTAGGTGAGGCTCCAGCACGCTATCCACTCGGCTAGCCGAAGGTGCTGAAATGGGGCTAGGGTTAGCTAAAGTCAATGTCCTAGACAGGGGTAAACGCGTTTTTCCCTAATAGTAAACTACGTTTTGGTCAATAAATGTTTGAAAAAAAGGTCGAAGATGGGGTTTCCGCATATGTAACGAATCAGAATTTCATGGCGCATCTTCTCAACACAAAATTGGGACGATATATTATCATACCGGTCTTAACGGGGTCATCAAACATTTAAAACTCTCGCAAATGGCTTCCAAGGGATAAAAATCCGGTCAAAGGCAATTAAGCTTTTATTTTAACTGTTTTTTCAGTTGTTCACAACAGAAAAATATATGCTGAAATTGATGGACTAAACGAAAGTATTTGATTTTGGAAAAAAAATAGAAAAAAAAAATTTCTTTTACCGAGGGTCGAACTCGGCTGCGTGAGACCCCGTAGGTGAGGCTCCAGCACGCTATCCACTCGGCTAGCCGAAGGTGCTGAAATGGGGCTAGGGTTAGCTAAAGTCAATGTCCTAGACAGGGGTAAACGCGTTTTTCCCTAATAGTAAACTACGTTTTGGTCAATAAATGTTTGAAAAAAAGGTCGAAGATGGGGTTTCCGCATATGTAACGAATCAGAATTTCATGGCGCATCTTCTCAACACAAAATTGGGACGATATATTATCATACCGGTCTTAACGGGGTCATCAAACATTTAAAACTCTCGCAAATGGCTTCCAAGGGATAAAAATCCGGTCAAAGGCAATTAAGCTTTTATTTTAACTGTTTTTTCAGTTGTTCACAACAGAAAAATATATGCTGAAATTGATGGACTAAACGAAAGTATTTGATTTTGGAAAAAAAATAGAAAAAAAAAATTTCTTTTACCGAGGGTCGAACTCGGCTGCGTGAGACCCCGTAGGTGAGGCTCCAGCACGCTATCCACTCGGCTAGCCGAAGGTGCTGAAATGGGGCTAGGGTTAGCTAAAGTCAATGTCCTAGACAGGGGTAAACGCGTTTTTCCCTAATAGTAAACTACGTTTTGGTCAATAAATGTTTGAAAAAAAGGTCGAAGATGGGGTTTCCGCATATGTAACGAATCAGAATTTCATGGCGCATCTTCTCAACACAAAATTGGGACGATATATTATCATACCGGTCTTAACGGGGTCATCAAACATTTAAAACTCTCGCAAATGGCTTCCAAGGGATAAAAATCCGGTCAAAGGCAATTAAGCTTTTATTTTAACTGTTTTTTCAGTTGTTCACAACAGAAAAATATATGCTGAAATTGATGGACTAAACGAAAGTATTTGATTTTGGAAAAAAAATAGAAAAAAAAAATTTCTTTTACCGAGGGTCGAACTCGGCTGCGTGAGACCCCGTAGGTGAGGCTCCAGCACGCTATCCACTCGGCTAGCCGAAGGTGCTGAAATGGGGCTAGGGTTAGCTAAAGTCAATGTCCTAGACAGGGGTAAACGCGTTTTTCCCTAATAGTAAACTACGTTTTGGTCAATAAATGTTTGAAAAAAAGGTCGAAGATGGGGTTTCCGCATATGTAACGAATCAGAATTTCATGGCGCATCTTCTCAACACAAAATTGGGACGATATATTATCATACCGGTCTTAACGGGGTCATCAAACATTTAAAACTCTCGCAAATGGCTTCCAAGGGATAAAAATCCGGTCAAAGGCAATTAAGCTTTTATTTTAACTGTTTTTTCAGTTGTTCACAACAGAAAAATATATGCTGAAATTGATGGACTAAACGAAAGTATTTGATTTTGGAAAAAAAATAGAAAAAAAAAATTTCTTTTACCGAGGGTCGAACTCGGCTGCGTGAGACCCCGTAGGTGAGGCTCCAGCACGCTATCCACTCGGCTAGCCGAAGGTGCTGAAATGGGGCTAGGGTTAGCTAAAGTCAATGTCCTAGACAGGGGTAAACGCGTTTTTCCCTAATAGTAAACTACGTTTTGGTCAATAAATGTTTGAAAAAAAGGTCGAAGATGGGGTTTCCGCATATGTAACGAATCAGAATTTCATGGCGCATCTTCTCAACACAAAATTGGGACGATATATTATCATACCGGTCTTAACGGGGTCATCAAACATTTAAAACTCTCGCAAATGGCTTCCAAGGGATAAAAATCCGGTCAAAGGCAATTAAGCTTTTATTTTAACTGTTTTTTCAGTTGTTCACAACAGAAAAATATATGCTGAAATTGATGGACTAAACGAAAGTATTTGATTTTGGAAAAAAAATAGAAAAAAAAAATTTCTTTTACCGAGGGTCGAACTCGGCTGCGTGAGACCCCGTAGGTGAGGCTCCAGCACGCTATCCACTCGGCTAGCCGAAGGTGCTGAAATGGGGCTAGGGTTAGCTAAAGTCAATGTCCTAGACAGGGGTAAACGCGTTTTTCCCTAATAGTAAACTACGTTTTGGTCAATAAATGTTTGAAAAAAAGGTCGAAGATGGGGTTTCCGCATATGTAACGAATCAGAATTTCATGGCGCATCTTCTCAACACAAAATTGGGACGATATATTATCATACCGGTCTTAACGGGGTCATCAAACATTTAAAACTCTCGCAAATGGCTTCCAAGGGATAAAAATCCGGTCAAAGGCAATTAAGCTTTTATTTTAACTGTTTTTTCAGTTGTTCACAACAGAAAAATATATGCTGAAATTGATGGACTAAACGAAAGTATTTGATTTTGGAAAAAAAATAGAAAAAAAAAATTTCTTTTACCGAGGGTCGAACTCGGCTGCGTGAGACCCCGTAGGTGAGGCTCCAGCACGCTATCCACTCGGCTAGCCGAAGGTGCTGAAATGGGGCTAGGGTTAGCTAAAGTCAATGTCCTAGACAGGGGTAAACGCGTTTTTCCCTAATAGTAAACTACGTTTTGGTCAATAAATGTTTGAAAAAAAGGTCGAAGATGGGGTTTCCGCATATGTAACGAATCAGAATTTCATGGCGCATCTTCTCAACACAAAATTGGGACGATATATTATCATACCGGTCTTAACGGGGTCATCAAACATTTAAAACTCTCGCAAATGGCTTCCAAGGGATAAAAATCCGGTCAAAGGCAATTAAGCTTTTATTTTAACTGTTTTTTCAGTTGTTCACAACAGAAAAATATATTCTGAAATTGATGGACTAAACGAAAGTATTTGATTTTGGAAAAAAAATAGAAAAAAAAAATTTCTTTTACCGAGGGTCGAACTCGGCTGCGTGAGACCCCGTAGGTGAGGCTCCAGCACGCTATCCACTCGGCTAGCCGAAGGTGCTGAAATGGGGCTAGGGTTAGCTAAAGTCAATGTCCTAGACAGGGGTAAACGCGTTTTTCCCTAATAGTAAACTACGTTTTGGTCAATAAATGTTTGAAAAAAAGGTCGAAGATGGGGTTTCCGCATATGTAACGAATCAGAATTTCATGGCGCATCTTCTCAACACAAAATTGGGACGATATATTATCATACCGGTCTTAACGGGGTCATCAAACATTTAAAACTCTCGCAAATGGCTTCCAAGGGATAAAAATCCGGTCAAAGGCAATTAAGCTTTTATTTTAACTGTTTTTTCAGTTGTTCACAACAGAAAAATATATGCTGAAATTGATGGACTAAACGAAAGTATTTGATTTTGGAAAAAAAATAGAAAAAAAAAATTTCTTTTACCGAGGGTCGAACTCGGCTGCGTGAGACCCCGTAGGTGAGGCTCCAGCACGCTATCCACTCGGCTAGCCGAAGGTGCTGAAATGGGGCTAGGGTTAGCTAAAGTCAATGTCCTAGACAGGGGTAAACGCGTTTTTCCCTAATAGTAAACTACGTTTTGGTCAATAAATGTTTGAAAAAAAGGTCGAAGATGGGGTTTCCGCATATGTAACGAATCAGAATTTCATGGCGCATCTTCTCAACACAAAATTGGGACGATATATTATCATACCGGTCTTAACGGGGTCATCAAACATTTAAAACTCTCGCAAATGGCTTCCAAGGGATAAAAATCCGGTCAAAGGCAATTAAGCTTTTATTTTAACTGTTTTTTCAGTTGTTCACAACAGAAAAATATATGCTGAAATTGATGGACTAAACGAAAGTATTTGATTTTGGAAAAAAAATAGAAAAAAAAAATTTCTTTTACCGAGGGTCGAACTCGGCTGCGTGAGACCCCGTAGGTGAGGCTCCAGCACGCTATCCACTCGGCTAGCCGAAGGTGCTGAAATGGGGCTAGGGTTAGCTAAAGTCAATGTCCTAGACAGGGGTAAACGCGTTTTTCCCTAATAGTAAACTACGTTTTGGTCAATAAATGTTTGAAAAAAAGGTCGAAGATGGGGTTTCCGCATATGTAACGAATCAGAATTTCATGGCGCATCTTCTCAACACAAAATTGGGACGATATATTATCATACCGGTCTTAACGGGGTCATCAAACATTTAAAACTCTCGCAAATGGCTTCCAAGGGATAAAAATCCGGTCAAAGGCAATTAAGCTTTTATTTTAACTGTTTTTTCAGTTGTTCACAACAGAAAAATATATGCTGAAATTGATGGACTAAACGAAAGTATTTGATTTTGGAACAAAAATAGAAAAAAAAAATTTCTTTTACCGAGGGTCGAACTCGGCTGCGTGAGACCCCGTAGGTGAGGCTCCAGCACGCTATCCACTCGGCTAGCCGAAGGTGCTGAAATGGGGCTAGGGTTAGCTAAAGTCAATGTCCTAGACAGGGGTAAACGCGTTTTTCCCTAATAGTAAACTACGTTTTGGTCAATAAATGTTTGAAAAAAAGGTCGAAGATGGGGTTTCCGCATATGTAACGAATCAGAATTTCATGGCGCATCTTCTCAACACAAAATTGGGACGATATATTATCATACCGGTCTTAACGGGGTCATCAAACATTTAAAACTCTCGCAAATGGCTTCCAAGGGATAAAAATCCGGTCAAAGGCAATTAAGCTTTTATTTTAACTGTTTTTTCAGTTGTTCACAACAGAAAAATATATGCTGAAATTGATGGACTAAACGAAAGTATTTGATTTTGGAAAAAAAATAGAAAAAAAAAATTTCTTTTACCGAGGGTCGAACTCGGCTGCGTGAGACCCCGTAGGTGAGGCTCCAGCACGCTATCCACTCGGCTAGCCGAAGGTGCTGAAATGGGGCTAGGGTTAGCTAAAGTCAATGTCCTAGACAGGGGTAAACGCGTTTTTCCCTAATAGTAAACTACGTTTTGGTCAATAAATGTTTGAAAAAAAGGTCGAAGATGGGGTTTCCGCATATGTAACGAATCAGAATTTCATGGCGCATCTTCTCAACACAAAATTGGGACGATATATTATCATACCGGTCTTAACGGGGTCATCAAACATTTAAAACTCTCGCAAATGGCTTCCAAGGGATAAAAATCCGGTCAAAGGCAATTAAGCTTTTATTTTAACTGTTTTTTCAGTTGTTCACAACAGAAAAATATATGCTGAAATTGATGGACTAAACGAAAGTATTTGATTTTGGAAAAAAAATAGAAAAAAAAAATTTCTTTTACCGAGGGTCGAACTCGGCTGCGTGAGACCCCGTAGGTGAGGCTCCAGCACGCTATCCACTCGGCTAGCCGAAGGTGCTGAAATGGGGCTAGGGTTAGCTAAAGTCAATGTCCTAGACAGGGGTAAACGCGTTTTTCCCTAATAGTAAACTACGTTTTGGTCAATAAATGTTTGAAAAAAAGGTCGAAGATGGGGTTTCCGCATATGTAACGAATCAGAATTTCATGGCGCATCTTCTCAACACAAAATTGGGACGATATATTATCATACCGGTCTTAACGGGGTCATCAAACATTTAAAACTCTCGCAAATGGCTTCCAAGGGATAAAAATCCGGTCAAAGGCAATTAAGCTTTTATTTTAACTGTTTTTTCAGTTGTTCACAACAGAAAAATATATTCTGAAATTGATGGACTAAACGAAAGTATTTGATTTTGGAAAAAAAATAGAAAAAAAAAATTTCTTTTACCGAGGGTCGAACTCGGCTGCGTGAGACCCCGTAGGTGAGGCTCCAGCACGCTATCCACTCGGCTAGCCGAAGGTGCTGAAATGGGGCTAGGGTTAGCTAAAGTCAATGTCCTAGACAGGGGTAAACGCGTTTTTCCCTAATAGTAAACTACGTTTTGGTCAATAAATGTTTGAAAAAAAGGTCGAAGATGGGGTTTCCGCATATGTAACGAATCAGAATTTCATGGCGCATCTTCTCAACACAAAATTGGGACGATATATTATCATACCGGTCTTAACGGGGTCATCAAACATTTAAAACTCTCGCAAATGGCTTCCAAGGGATAAAAATCCGGTCAAAGGCAATTAAGCTTTTATTTTAACTGTTTTTTCAGTTGTTCACAACAGAAAAATATATGCTGAAATTGATGGACTAAACGAAAGTATTTGATTTTGGAAAAAAAATAGAAAAAAAAAATTTCTTTTACCGAGGGTCGAACTCGGCTGCGTGAGACCCCGTAGGTGAGGCTCCAGCACGCTATCCACTCGGCTAGCCGAAGGTGCTGAAATGGGGCTAGGGTTAGCTAAAGTCAATGTCCTAGACAGGGGTAAACGCGTTTTTCCCTAATAGTAAACTACGTTTTGGTCAATAAATGTTTGAAAAAAAGGTCGAAGATGGGGTTTCCGCATATGTAACGAATCAGAATTTCATGGCGCATCTTCTCAACACAAAATTGGGACGATATATTATCATACCGGTCTTAACGGGGTCATCAAACATTTAAAACTCTCGCAAATGGCTTCCAAGGGATAAAAATCCGGTCAAAGGCAATTAAGCTTTTATTTTAACTGTTTTTTCAGTTGTTCACAACAGAAAAATATATGCTGAAATTGATGGACTAAACGAAAGTATTTGATTTTGGAAAAAAAATAGAAAAAAAAAATTTCTTTTACCGAGGGTCGAACTCGGCTGCGTGAGACCCCGTAGGTGAGGCTCCAGCACGCTATCCACTCGGCTAGCCGAAGGTGCTGAAATGGGGCTAGGGTTAGCTAAAGTCAATGTCCTAGACAGGGGTAAACGCGTTTTTCCCTAATAGTAAACTACGTTTTGGTCAATAAATGTTTGAAAAAAAGGTCGAAGATGGGGTTTCCGCATATGTAACGAATCAGAATTTCATGGCGCATCTTCTCAACACAAAATTGGGACGATATATTATCATACCGGTCTTAACGGGGTCATCAAACATTTAAAACTCTCGCAAATGGCTTCCAAGGGATAAAAATCCGGTCAAAGGCAATTAAGCTTTTATTTTAACTGTTTTTTCAGTTGTTCACAACAGAAAAATATATGCTGAAATTGATGGACTAAACGAAAGTATTTGATTTTGGAAAAAAAATAGAAAAAAAAAATTTCTTTTACCGAGGGTCGAACTCGGCTGCGTGAGACCCCGTAGGTGAGGCTCCAGCACGCTATCCACTCGGCTAGCCGAAGGTGCTGAAATGGGGCTAGGGTTAGCTAAAGTCAATGTCCTAGACAGGGGTAAACGCGTTTTTCCCTAATAGTAAACTACGTTTTGGTCAATAAATGTTTGAAAAAAAGGTCGAAGATGGGGTTTCCGCATATGTAACGAATCAGAATTTCATGGCGCATCTTCTCAACACAAAATTGGGACGATATATTATCATACCGGTCTTAACGGGGTCATCAAACATTTAAAACTCTCGCAAATGGCTTCCAAGGGATAAAAATCCGGTCAAAGGCAATTAAGCTTTTATTTTAACTGTTTTTTCAGTTGTTCACAACAGAAAAATATATGCTGAAATTGATGGACTAAACGAAAGTATTTGATTTTGGAAAAAAAATAGAAAAAAAAAATTTCTTTTACCGAGGGTCGAACTCGGCTGCGTGAGACCCCGTAGGTGAGGCTCCAGCACGCTATCCACTCGGCTAGCCGAAGGTGCTGAAATGGGGCTAGGGTTAGCTAAAGTCAATGTCCTAGACAGGGGTAAACGCGTTTTTCCCTAATAGTAAACTACGTTTTGGTCAATAAATGTTTGAAAAAAAGGTCGAAGATGGGGTTTCCGCATATGTAACGAATCAGAATTTCATGGCGCATCTTCTCAACACAAAATTGGGACGATATATTATCATACCGGTCTTAACGGGGTCATCAAACATTTAAAACTCTCGCAAATGGCTTCCAAGGGATAAAAATCCGGTCAAAGGCAATTAAGCTTTTATTTTAACTGTTTTTTCAGTTGTTCACAACAGAAAAATATATGCTGAAATTGATGGACTAAACGAAAGTATTTGATTTTGGAAAAAAAATAGAAAAAAAAAATTTCTTTTACCGAGGGTCGAACTCGGCTGCGTGAGACCCCGTAGGTGAGGCTCCAGCACGCTATCCACTCGGCTAGCCGAAGGTGCTGAAATGGGGCTAGGGTTAGCTAAAGTCAATGTCCTAGACAGGGGTAAACGCGTTTTTCCCTAATAGTAAACTACGTTTTGGTCAATAAATGTTTGAAAAAAAGGTCGAAGATGGGGTTTCCGCATATGTAACGAATCAGAATTTCATGGCGCATCTTCTCAACACAAAATTGGGACGATATATTATCATACCGGTCTTAACGGGGTCATCAAACATTTAAAACTCTCGCAAATGGCTTCCAAGGGATAAAAATCCGGTCAAAGGCAATTAAGCTTTTATTTTAACTGTTTTTTCAGTTGTTCACAACAGAAAAATATATGCTGAAATTGATGGACTAAACGAAAGTATTTGATTTTGGAAAAAAAATAGAAAAAAAAAATTTCTTTTACCGAGGGTCGAACTCGGCTGCGTGAGACCCCGTAGGTGAGGCTCCAGCACGCTATCCACTCGGCTAGCCGAAGGTGCTGAAATGGGGCTAGGGTTAGCTAAAGTCAATGTCCTAGACAGGGGTAAACGCGTTTTTCCCTAATAGTAAACTACGTTTTGGTCAATAAATGTTTGAAAAAAAGGTCGAAGATGGGGTTTCCGCATATGTAACGAATCAGAATTTCATGGCGCATCTTCTCAACACAAAATTGGGACGATATATTATCATACCGGTCTTAACGGGGTCATCAAACATTTAAAACTCTCGCAAATGGCTTCCAAGGGATAAAAATCCGGTCAAAGGCAATTAAGCTTTTATTTTAACTGTTTTTTCAGTTGTTCACAACAGAAAAATATATGCTGAAATTGATGGACTAAACGAAAGTATTTGATTTTGGAAAAAAAATAGAAAAAAAAAATTTCTTTTACCGAGGGTCGAACTCGGCTGCGTGAGACCCCGTAGGTGAGGCTCCAGCACGCTATCCACTCGGCTAGCCGAAGGTGCTGAAATGGGGCTAGGGTTAGCTAAAGTCAATGTCCTAGACAGGGGTAAACGCGTTTTTCCCTAATAGTAAACTACGTTTTGGTCAATAAATGTTTGAAAAAAAGGTCGAAGATGGGGTTTCCGCATATGTAACGAATCAGAATTTCATGGCGCATCTTCTCAACACAAAATTGGGACGATATATTATCATACCGGTCTTAACGGGGTCATCAAACATTTAAAACTCTCGCAAATGGCTTCCAAGGGATAAAAATCCGGTCAAAGGCAATTAAGCTTTTATTTTAACTGTTTTTTCAGTTGTTCACAACAGAAAAATATATGCTGAAATTGATGGACTAAACGAAAGTATTTGATTTTGGAAAAAAAATAGAAAAAAAAAATTTCTTTTACCGAGGGTCGAACTCGGCTGCGTGAGACCCCGTAGGTGAGGCTCCAGCACGCTATCCACTCGGCTAGCCGAAGGTGCTGAAATGGGGCTAGGGTTAGCTAAAGTCAATGTCCTAGACAGGGGTAAACGCGTTTTTCCCTAATAGTAAACTACGTTTTGGTCAATAAATGTTTGAAAAAAAGGTCGAAGATGGGGTTTCCGCATATGTAACGAATCAGAATTTCATGGCGCATCTTCTCAACACAAAATTGGGACGATATATTATCATACCGGTCTTAACGGGGTCATCAAACATTTAAAACTCTCGCAAATGGCTTCCAAGGGATAAAAATCCGGTCAAAGGCAATTAAGCTTTTATTTTAACTGTTTTTTCAGTTGTTCACAACAGAAAAATATATGCTGAAATTGATGGACTAAACGAAAGTATTTGATTTTGGAAAAAAAATAGAAAAAAAAAATTTCTTTTACCGAGGGTCGAACTCGGCTGCGTGAGACCCCGTAGGTGAGGCTCCAGCACGCTATCCACTCGGCTAGCCGAAGGTGCTGAAATGGGGCTAGGGTTAGCTAAAGTCAATGTCCTAGACAGGGGTAAACGCGTTTTTCCCTAATAGTAAACTACGTTTTGGTCAATAAATGTTTGAAAAAAAGGTCGAAGATGGGGTTTCCGCATATGTAACGAATCAGAATTTCATGGCGCATCTTCTCAACACAAAATTGGGACGATATATTATCATACCGGTCTTAACGGGGTCATCAAACATTTAAAACTCTCGCAAATGGCTTCCAAGGGATAAAAATCCGGTCAAAGGCAATTAAGCTTTTATTTTAACTGTTTTTTCAGTTGTTCACAACAGAAAAATATATGCTGAAATTGATGGACTAAACGAAAGTATTTGATTTTGGAAAAAAAATAGAAAAAAAAAATTTCTTTTACCGAGGGTCGAACTCGGCTGCGTGAGACCCCGTAGGTGAGGCTCCAGCACGCTATCCACTCGGCTAGCCGAAGGTGCTGAAATGGGGCTAGGGTTAGCTAAAGTCAATGTCCTAGACAGGGGTAAACGCGTTTTTCCCTAATAGTAAACTACGTTTTGGTCAATAAATGTTTGAAAAAAAGGTCGAAGATGGGGTTTCCGCATATGTAACGAATCAGAATTTCATGGCGCATCTTCTCAACACAAAATTGGGACGATATATTATCATACCGGTCTTAACGGGGTCATCAAACATTTAAAACTCTCGCAAATGGCTTCCAAGGGATAAAAATCCGGTCAAAGGCAATTAAGCTTTTATTTTAACTGTTTTTTCAGTTGTTCACAACAGAAAAATATATGCTGAAATTGATGGACTAAACGAAAGTATTTGATTTTGGAAAAAAAATAGAAAAAAAAAATTTCTTTTACCGAGGGTCGAACTCGGCTGCGTGAGACCCCGTAGGTGAGGCTCCAGCACGCTATCCACTCGGCTAGCCGAAGGTGCTGAAATGGGGCTAGGGTTAGCTAAAGTCAATGTCCTAGACAGGGGTAAACGCGTTTTTCCCTAATAGTAAACTACGTTTTGGTCAATAAATGTTTGAAAAAAAGGTCGAAGATGGGGTTTCCGCATATGTAACGAATCAGAATTTCATGGCGCATCTTCTCAACACAAAATTGGGACGATATATTATCATACCGGTCTTAACGGGGTCATCAAACATTTAAAACTCTCGCAAATGGCTTCCAAGGGATAAAAATCCGGTCAAAGGCAATTAAGCTTTTATTTTAACTGTTTTTTCAGTTGTTCACAACAGAAAAATATATGCTGAAATTGATGGACTAAACGAAAGTATTTGATTTTGGAAAAAAAATAGAAAAAAAAAATTTCTTTTACCGAGGGTCGAACTCGGCTGCGTGAGACCCCGTAGGTGAGGCTCCAGCACGCTATCCACTCGGCTAGCCGAAGGTGCTGAAATGGGGCTAGGGTTAGCTAAAGTCAATGTCCTAGACAGGGGTAAACGCGTTTTTCCCTAATAGTAAACTACGTTTTGGTCAATAAATGTTTGAAAAAAAGGTCGAAGATGGGGTTTCCGCATATGTAACGAATCAGAATTTCATGGCGCATCTTCTCAACACAAAATTGGGACGATATATTATCATACCGGTCTTAACGGGGTCATCAAACATTTAAAACTCTCGCAAATGGCTTCCAAGGGATAAAAATCCGGTCAAAGGCAATTAAGCTTTTATTTTAACTGTTTTTTCAGTTGTTCACAACAGAAAAATATATGCTGAAATTGATGGACTAAACGAAAGTATTTGATTTTGGAAAAAAAATAGAAAAAAAAAATTTCTTTTACCGAGGGTCGAACTCGGCTGCGTGAGACCCCGTAGGTGAGGCTCCAGCACGCTATCCACTCGGCTAGCCGAAGGTGCTGAAATGGGGCTAGGGTTAGCTAAAGTCAATGTCCTAGACAGGGGTAAACGCGTTTTTCCCTAATAGTAAACTACGTTTTGGTCAATAAATGTTTGAAAAAAAGGTCGAAGATGGGGTTTCCGCATATGTAACGAATCAGAATTTCATGGCGCATCTTCTCAACACAAAATTGGGACGATATATTATCATACCGGTCTTAACGGGGTCATCAAACATTTAAAACTCTCGCAAATGGCTTCCAAGGGATAAAAATCCGGTCAAAGGCAATTAAGCTTTTATTTTAACTGTTTTTTCAGTTGTTCACAACAGAAAAATATATGCTGAAATTGATGGACTAAACGAAAGTATTTGATTTTGGAAAAAAAATAGAAAAAAAAAATTTCTTTTACCGAGGGTCGAACTCGGCTGCGTGAGACCCCGTAGGTGAGGCTCCAGCACGCTATCCACTCGGCTAGCCGAAGGTGCTGAAATGGGGCTAGGGTTAGCTAAAGTCAATGTCCTAGACAGGGGTAAACGCGTTTTTCCCTAATAGTAAACTACGTTTTGGTCAATAAATGTTTGAAAAAAAGGTCGAAGATGGGGTTTCCGCATATGTAACGAATCAGAATTTCATGGCGCATCTTCTCAACACAAAATTGGGACGATATATTATCATACCGGTCTTAACGGGGTCATCAAACATTTAAAACTCTCGCAAATGGCTTCCAAGGGATAAAAATCCGGTCAAAGGCAATTAAGCTTTTATTTTAACTGTTTTTTCAGTTGTTCACAACAGAAAAATATATGCTGAAATTGATGGACTAAACGAAAGTATTTGATTTTGGAAAAAAAATAGAAAAAAAAAATTTCTTTTACCGAGGGTCGAACTCGGCTGCGTGAGACCCCGTAGGTGAGGCTCCAGCACGCTATCCACTCGGCTAGCCGAAGGTGCTGAAATGGGGCTAGGGTTAGCTAAAGTCAATGTCCTAGACAGGGGTAAACGCGTTTTTCCCTAATAGTAAACTACGTTTTGGTCAATAAATGTTTGAAAAAAAGGTCGAAGATGGGGTTTCCGCATATGTAACGAATCAGAATTTCATGGCGCATCTTCTCAACACAAAATTGGGACGATATATTATCATACCGGTCTTAACGGGGTCATCAAACATTTAAAACTCTCGCAAATGGCTTCCAAGGGATAAAAATCCGGTCAAAGGCAATTAAGCTTTTATTTTAACTGTTTTTTCAGTTGTTCACAACAGAAAAATATATGCTGAAATTGATGGACTAAACGAAAGTATTTGATTTTGGAAAAAAAATAGAAAAAAAAAATTTCTTTTACCGAGGGTCGAACTCGGCTGCGTGAGACCCCGTAGGTGAGGCTCCAGCACGCTATCCACTCGGCTAGCCGAAGGTGCTGAAATGGGGCTAGGGTTAGCTAAAGTCAATGTCCTAGACAGGGGTAAACGCGTTTTTCCCTAATAGTAAACTACGTTTTGGTCAATAAATGTTTGAAAAAAAGGTCGAAGATGGGGTTTCCGCATATGTAACGAATCAGAATTTCATGGCGCATCTTCTCAACACAAAATTGGGACGATATATTATCATACCGGTCTTAACGGGGTCATCAAACATTTAAAACTCTCGCAAATGGCTTCCAAGGGATAAAAATCCGGTCAAAGGCAATTAAGCTTTTATTTTAACTGTTTTTTCAGTTGTTCACAACAGAAAAATATATGCTGAAATTGATGGACTAAACGAAAGTATTTGATTTTGGAAAAAAAATAGAAAAAAAAAATTTCTTTTACCGAGGGTCGAACTCGGCTGCGTGAGACCCCGTAGGTGAGGCTCCAGCACGCTATCCACTCGGCTAGCCGAAGGTGCTGAAATGGGGCTAGGGTTAGCTAAAGTCAATGTCCTAGACAGGGGTAAACGCGTTTTTCCCTAATAGTAAACTACGTTTTGGTCAATAAATGTTTGAAAAAAAGGTCGAAGATGGGGTTTCCGCATATGTAACGAATCAGAATTTCATGGCGCATCTTCTCAACACAAAATTGGGACGATATATTATCATACCGGTCTTAACGGGGTCATCAAACATTTAAAACTCTCGCAAATGGCTTCCAAGGGATAAAAATCCGGTCAAAGGCAATTAAGCTTTTATTTTAACTGTTTTTTCAGTTGTTCACAACAGAAAAATATATGCTGAAATTGATGGACTAAACGAAAGTATTTGATTTTGGAAAAAAAATAGAAAAAAAAAATTTCTTTTACCGAGGGTCGAACTCGGCTGCGTGAGACCCCGTAGGTGAGGCTCCAGCACGCTATCCACTCGGCTAGCCGAAGGTGCTGAAATGGGGCTAGGGTTAGCTAAAGTCAATGTCCTAGACAGGGGTAAACGCGTTTTTCCCTAATAGTAAACTACGTTTTGGTCAATAAATGTTTGAAAAAAAGGTCGAAGATGGGGTTTCCGCATATGTAACGAATCAGAATTTCATGGCGCATCTTCTCAACACAAAATTGGGACGATATATTATCATACCGGTCTTAACGGGGTCATCAAACATTTAAAACTCTCGCAAATGGCTTCCAAGGGATAAAAATCCGGTCAAAGGCAATTAAGCTTTTATTTTAACTGTTTTTTCAGTTGTTCACAACAGAAAAATATATGCTGAAATTGATGGACTAAACGAAAGTATTTGATTTTGGAAAAAAAATAGAAAAAAAAAATTTCTTTTACCGAGGGTCGAACTCGGCTGCGTGAGACCCCGTAGGTGAGGCTCCAGCACGCTATCCACTCGGCTAGCCGAAGGTGCTGAAATGGGGCTAGGGTTAGCTAAAGTCAATGTCCTAGACAGGGGTAAACGCGTTTTTCCCTAATAGTAAACTACGTTTTGGTCAATAAATGTTTGAAAAAAAGGTCGAAGATGGGGTTTCCGCATATGTAACGAATCAGAATTTCATGGCGCATCTTCTCAACACAAAATTGGGACGATATATTATCATACCGGTCTTAACGGGGTCATCAAACATTTAAAACTCTCGCAAATGGCTTCCAAGGGATAAAAATCCGGTCAAAGGCAATTAAGCTTTTATTTTAACTGTTTTTTCAGTTGTTCACAACAGAAAAATATATGCTGAAATTGATGGACTAAACGAAAGTATTTGATTTTGGAAAAAAAATAGAAAAAAAAAATTTCTTTTACCGAGGGTCGAACTCGGCTGCGTGAGACCCCGTAGGTGAGGCTCCAGCACGCTATCCACTCGGCTAGCCGAAGGTGCTGAAATGGGGCTAGGGTTAGCTAAAGTCAATGTCCTAGACAGGGGTAAACGCGTTTTTCCCTAATAGTAAACTACGTTTTGGTCAATAAATGTTTGAAAAAAAGGTCGAAGATGGGGTTTCCGCATATGTAACGAATCAGAATTTCATGGCGCATCTTCTCAACACAAAATTGGGACGATATATTATCATACCGGTCTTAACGGGGTCATCAAACATTTAAAACTCTCGCAAATGGCTTCCAAGGGATAAAAATCCGGTCAAAGGCAATTAAGCTTTTATTTTAACTGTTTTTTCAGTTGTTCACAACAGAAAAATATATGCTGAAATTGATGGACTAAACGAAAGTATTTGATTTTGGAAAAAAAATAGAAAAAAAAAATTTCTTTTACCGAGGGTCGAACTCGGCTGCGTGAGACCCCGTAGGTGAGGCTCCAGCACGCTATCCACTCGGCTAGCCGAAGGTGCTGAAATGGGGCTAGGGTTAGCTAAAGTCAATGTCCTAGACAGGGGTAAACGCGTTTTTCCCTAATAGTAAACTACGTTTTGGTCAATAAATGTTTGAAAAAAAGGTCGAAGATGGGGTTTCCGCATATGTAACGAATCAGAATTTCATGGCGCATCTTCTCAACACAAAATTGGGACGATATATTATCATACCGGTCTTAACGGGGTCATCAAACATTTAAAACTCTCGCAAATGGCTTCCAAGGGATAAAAATCCGGTCAAAGGCAATTAAGCTTTTATTTTAACTGTTTTTTCAGTTGTTCACAACAGAAAAATATATGCTGAAATTGATGGACTAAACGAAAGTATTTGATTTTGGAAAAAAAATAGAAAAAAAAAATTTCTTTTACCGAGGGTCGAACTCGGCTGCGTGAGACCCCGTAGGTGAGGCTCCAGCACGCTATCCACTCGGCTAGCCGAAGGTGCTGAAATGGGGCTAGGGTTAGCTAAAGTCAATGTCCTAGACAGGGGTAAACGCGTTTTTCCCTAATAGTAAACTACGTTTTGGTCAATAAATGTTTGAAAAAAAGGTCGAAGATGGGGTTTCCGCATATGTAACGAATCAGAATTTCATGGCGCATCTTCTCAACACAAAATTGGGACGATATATTATCATACCGGTCTTAACGGGGTCATCAAACATTTAAAACTCTCGCAAATGGCTTCCAAGGGATAAAAATCCGGTCAAAGGCAATTAAGCTTTTATTTTAACTGTTTTTTCAGTTGTTCACAACAGAAAAATATATTCTGAAATTGATGGACTAAACGAAAGTATTTGATTTTGGAAAAAAAATAGAAAAAAAAAATTTCTTTTACCGAGGGTCGAACTCGGCTGCGTGAGACCCCGTAGGTGAGGCTCCAGCACGCTATCCACTCGGCTAGCCGAAGGTGCTGAAATGGGGCTAGGGTTAGCTAAAGTCAATGTCCTAGACAGGGGTAAACGCGTTTTTCCCTAATAGTAAACTACGTTTTGGTCAATAAATGTTTGAAAAAAAGGTCGAAGATGGGGTTTCCGCATATGTAACGAATCAGAATTTCATGGCGCATCTTCTCAACACAAAATTGGGACGATATATTATCATACCGGTCTTAACGGGGTCATCAAACATTTAAAACTCTCGCAAATGGCTTCCAAGGGATAAAAATCCGGTCAAAGGCAATTAAGCTTTTATTTTAACTGTTTTTTCAGTTGTTCACAACAGAAAAATATATGCTGAAATTGATGGACTAAACGAAAGTATTTGATTTTGGAAAAAAAATAGAAAAAAAAAATTTCTTTTACCGAGGGTCGAACTCGGCTGCGTGAGACCCCGTAGGTGAGGCTCCAGCACGCTATCCACTCGGCTAGCCGAAGGTGCTGAAATGGGGCTAGGGTTAGCTAAAGTCAATGTCCTAGACAGGGGTAAACGCGTTTTTCCCTAATAGTAAACTACGTTTTGGTCAATAAATGTTTGAAAAAAAGGTCGAAGATGGGGTTTCCGCATATGTAACGAATCAGAATTTCATGGCGCATCTTCTCAACACAAAATTGGGACGATATATTATCATACCGGTCTTAACGGGGTCATCAAACATTTAAAACTCTCGCAAATGGCTTCCAAGGGATAAAAATCCGGTCAAAGGCAATTAAGCTTTTATTTTAACTGTTTTTTCAGTTGTTCACAACAGAAAAATATATGCTGAAATTGATGGACTAAACGAAAGTATTTGATTTTGGAAAAAAAATAGAAAAAAAAAATTTCTTTTACCGAGGGTCGAACTCGGCTGCGTGAGACCCCGTAGGTGAGGCTCCAGCACGCTATCCACTCGGCTAGCCGAAGGTGCTGAAATGGGGCTAGGGTTAGCTAAAGTCAATGTCCTAGACAGGGGTAAACGCGTTTTTCCCTAATAGTAAACTACGTTTTGGTCAATAAATGTTTGAAAAAAAGGTCGAAGATGGGGTTTCCGCATATGTAACGAATCAGAATTTCATGGCGCATCTTCTCAACACAAAATTGGGACGATATATTATCATACCGGTCTTAACGGGGTCATCAAACATTTAAAACTCTCGCAAATGGCTTCCAAGGGATAAAAATCCGGTCAAAGGCAATTAAGCTTTTATTTTAACTGTTTTTTCAGTTGTTCACAACAGAAAAATATATGCTGAAATTGATGGACTAAACGAAAGTATTTGATTTTGGAAAAAAAATAGAAAAAAAAAATTTCTTTTACCGAGGGTCGAACTCGGCTGCGTGAGACCCCGTAGGTGAGGCTCCAGCACGCTATCCACTCGGCTAGCCGAAGGTGCTGAAATGGGGCTAGGGTTAGCTAAAGTCAATGTCCTAGACAGGGGTAAACGCGTTTTTCCCTAATAGTAAACTACGTTTTGGTCAATAAATGTTTGAAAAAAAGGTCGAAGATGGGGTTTCCGCATATGTAACGAATCAGAATTTCATGGCGCATCTTCTCAACACAAAATTGGGACGATATATTATCATACCGGTCTTAACGGGGTCATCAAACATTTAAAACTCTCGCAAATGGCTTCCAAGGGATAAAAATCCGGTCAAAGGCAATTAAGCTTTTATTTTAACTGTTTTTTCAGTTGTTCACAACAGAAAAATATATGCTGAAATTGATGGACTAAACGAAAGTATTTGATTTTGGAAAAAAAATAGAAAAAAAAAATTTCTTTTACCGAGGGTCGAACTCGGCTGCGTGAGACCCCGTAGGTGAGGCTCCAGCACGCTATCCACTCGGCTAGCCGAAGGTGCTGAAATGGGGCTAGGGTTAGCTAAAGTCAATGTCCTAGACAGGGGTAAACGCGTTTTTCCCTAATAGTAAACTACGTTTTGGTCAATAAATGTTTGAAAAAAAGGTCGAAGATGGGGTTTCCGCATATGTAACGAATCAGAATTTCATGGCGCATCTTCTCAACACAAAATTGGGACGATATATTATCATACCGGTCTTAACGGGGTCATCAAACATTTAAAACTCTCGCAAATGGCTTCCAAGGGATAAAAATCCGGTCAAAGGCAATTAAGCTTTTATTTTAACTGTTTTTTCAGTTGTTCACAACAGAAAAATATATGCTGAAATTGATGGACTAAACGAAAGTATTTGATTTTGGAAAAAAAATAGAAAAAAAAAATTTCTTTTACCGAGGGTCGAACTCGGCTGCGTGAGACCCCGTAGGTGAGGCTCCAGCACGCTATCCACTCGGCTAGCCGAAGGTGCTGAAATGGGGCTAGGGTTAGCTAAAGTCAATGTCCTAGACAGGGGTAAACGCGTTTTTCCCTAATAGTAAACTACGTTTTGGTCAATAAATGTTTGAAAAAAAGGTCGAAGATGGGGTTTCCGCATATGTAACGAATCAGAATTTCATGGCGCATCTTCTCAACACAAAATTGGGACGATATATTATCATACCGGTCTTAACGGGGTCATCAAACATTTAAAACTCTCGCAAATGGCTTCCAAGGGATAAAAATCCGGTCAAAGGCAATTAAGCTTTTATTTTAACTGTTTTTTCAGTTGTTCACAACAGAAAAATATATGCTGAAATTGATGGACTAAACGAAAGTATTTGATTTTGGAAAAAAAATAGAAAAAAAAAATTTCTTTTACCGAGGGTCGAACTCGGCTGCGTGAGACCCCGTAGGTGAGGCTCCAGCACGCTATCCACTCGGCTAGCCGAAGGTGCTGAAATGGGGCTAGGGTTAGCTAAAGTCAATGTCCTAGACAGGGGTAAACGCGTTTTTCCCTAATAGTAAACTACGTTTTGGTCAATAAATGTTTGAAAAAAAGGTCGAAGATGGGGTTTCCGCATATGTAACGAATCAGAATTTCATGGCGCATCTTCTCAACACAAAATTGGGACGATATATTATCATACCGGTCTTAACGGGGTCATCAAACATTTAAAACTCTCGCAAATGGCTTCCAAGGGATAAAAATCCGGTCAAAGGCAATTAAGCTTTTATTTTAACTGTTTTTTCAGTTGTTCACAACAGAAAAATATATGCTGAAATTGATGGACTAAACGAAAGTATTTGATTTTGGAAAAAAAATAGAAAAAAAAAATTTCTTTTACCGAGGGTCGAACTCGGCTGCGTGAGACCCCGTAGGTGAGGCTCCAGCACGCTATCCACTCGGCTAGCCGAAGGTGCTGAAATGGGGCTAGGGTTAGCTAAAGTCAATGTCCTAGACAGGGGTAAACGCGTTTTTCCCTAATAGTAAACTACGTTTTGGTCAATAAATGTTTGAAAAAAAGGTCGAAGATGGGGTTTCCGCATATGTAACGAATCAGAATTTCATGGCGCATCTTCTCAACACAAAATTGGGACGATATATTATCATACCGGTCTTAACGGGGTCATCAAACATTTAAAACTCTCGCAAATGGCTTCCAAGGGATAAAAATCCGGTCAAAGGCAATTAAGCTTTTATTTTAACTGTTTTTTCAGTTGTTCACAACAGAAAAATATATGCTGAAATTGATGGACTAAACGAAAGTATTTGATTTTGGAAAAAAAATAGAAAAAAAAAATTTCTTTTACCGAGGGTCGAACTCGGCTGCGTGAGACCCCGTAGGTGAGGCTCCAGCACGCTATCCACTCGGCTAGCCGAAGGTGCTGAAATGGGGCTAGGGTTAGCTAAAGTCAATGTCCTAGACAGGGGTAAACGCGTTTTTCCCTAATAGTAAACTACGTTTTGGTCAATAAATGTTTGAAAAAAAGGTCGAAGATGGGGTTTCCGCATATGTAACGAATCAGAATTTCATGGCGCATCTTCTCAACACAAAATTGGGACGATATATTATCATACCGGTCTTAACGGGGTCATCAAACATTTAAAACTCTCGCAAATGGCTTCCAAGGGATAAAAATCCGGTCAAAGGCAATTAAGCTTTTATTTTAACTGTTTTTTCAGTTGTTCACAACAGAAAAATATATGCTGAAATTGATGGACTAAACGAAAGTATTTGATTTTGGAAAAAAAATAGAAAAAAAAAATTTCTTTTACCGAGGGTCGAACTCGGCTGCGTGAGACCCCGTAGGTGAGGCTCCAGCACGCTATCCACTCGGCTAGCCGAGGGTGCTGAAATGGGGCTAGGGTTAGCTAAAGTCAATGTCCTAGACAGGGGTAAACGCGTTTTTCCCTAATAGTAAACTACGTTTTGGTCAATAAATGTTTGAAAAAAAGGTCGAAGATGGGGTTTCCGCATATGTAACGAATCAGAATTTCATGGCGCATCTTCTCAACACAAAATTGGGACGATATATTATCATACCGGTCTTAACGGGGTCATCAAACATTTAAAACTCTCGCAAATGGCTTCCAAGGGATAAAAATCCGGTCAAAGGCAATTAAGCTTTTATTTTAACTGTTTTTTCAGTTGTTCACAACAGAAAAATATATGCTGAAATTGATGGACTAAACGAAAGTATTTGATTTTGGAAAAAAAATAGAAAAAAAAAATTTCTTTTACCGAGGGTCGAACTCGGCTGCGTGAGACCCCGTAGGTGAGGCTCCAGCACGCTATCCACTCGGCTAGCCGAAGGTGCTGAAATGGGGCTAGGGTTAGCTAAAGTCAATGTCCTAGACAGGGGTAAACGCGTTTTTCCCTAATAGTAAACTACGTTTTGGTCAATAAATGTTTGAAAAAAAGGTCGAAGATGGGGTTTCCGCATATGTAACGAATCAGAATTTCATGGCGCATCTTCTCAACACAAAATTGGGACGATATATTATCATACCGGTCTTAACGGGGTCATCAAACATTTAAAACTCTCGCAAATGGCTTCCAAGGGATAAAAATCCGGTCAAAGGCAATTAAGCTTTTATTTTAACTGTTTTTTCAGTTGTTCACAACAGAAAAATATATGCTGAAATTGATGGACTAAACGAAAGTATTTGATTTTGGAAAAAAAATAGAAAAAAAAAATTTCTTTTACCGAGGGTTGAACTCGGCTGCGTGAGACCCCGTAGGTGAGGCTCCAGCACGCTATCCACTCGGCTAGCCGAAGGTGCTGAAATGGGGCTAGGGTTAGCTAAAGTCAATGTCCTAGACAGGGGTAAACGCGTTTTTCCCTAATAGTAAACTACGTTTTGGTCAATAAATGTTTGAAAAAAAGGTCGAAGATGGGGTTTCCGCATATGTAACGAATCAGAATTTCATGGCGCATCTTCTCAACACAAAATTGGGACGATATATTATCATACCGGTCTTAACGGGGTCATCAAACATTTAAAACTCTCGCAAATGGCTTCCAAGGGATAAAAATCCGGTCAAAGGCAATTAAGCTTTTATTTTAACTGTTTTTTCAGTTGTTCACAACAGAAAAATATATGCTGAAATTGATGGACTAAACGAAAGTATTTGATTTTGGAGAAAAAAATAGAAAAAAAAAATTTATTTTACCGAGGGTCGAACTCGGCTGCGTGAGACCCCGTAGGTGAGGCTCCAGCACGCTATCCACTCGGCTAGCCGAAGGTGCTGAAATGGGGCTAGGGTTAGCTAAAGTCAATGTCCTAGACAGGGGTAAACGCGTTTTTCCCTAATAGTAAACTACGTTTTGGTCAATAAATGTTTGAAAAAAAGGTCGAAGATGGGGTTTCCGCATATGTAACGAATCAGAATTTCATGGCGCATCTTCTCAACACAAAATTGGGACGATATATTATCATACCGGTCTTAACGGGGTCATCAAACATTTAAAACTCTCGCAAATGGCTTCCAAGGGATAAAAATCCGGTCAAAGGCAATTAAGCTTTTATTTTAACTGTTTTTTCAGTTGTTCACAACAGAAAAATATATGCTGAAATTGATGGACTAAACGAAAGTATTTGATTTTGGAAAAAAAATAGAAAAAAAAAATTTCTTTTACCGAGGGTTGAACTCGGCTGCGTGAGACCCCGTAGGTGAGGCTCCAGCACGCTATCCACTCGGCTAGCCGAAGGTGCTGAAATGGGGCTAGGGTTAGCTAAAGTCAATGTCCTAGACAGGGGTAAACGCGTTTTTCCCTAATAGTAAACTACGTTTTGGTCAATAAATGTTTGAAAAAAAGGTCGAAGATGGGGTTTCCGCATATGTAACGAATCAGAATTTCATGGCGCATCTTCTCAACACAAAATTGGGACGATATATTATCATACCGGTCTTAACGGGGTCATCAAACATTTAAAACTCTCGCAAATGGCTTCCAAGGGATAAAAATCCGGTCAAAGGCAATTAAGCTTTTATTTTAACTGTTTTTTCAGTTGTTCACAACAGAAAAATATATGCTGAAATTGATGGACTAAACGAAAGTATTTGATTTTGGAGAAAAAAATAGAAAAAAAAAATTTATTTTACCGAGGGTCGAACTCGGCTGCGTGAGACCCCGTAGGTGAGGCTCCAGCACGCTATCCACTCGGCTAGCCGAAGGTGCTGAAATGGGGCTAGGGTTAGCTAAAGTCAATGTCCTAGACAGGGGTAAACGCGTTTTTCCCTAATAGTAAACTACGTTTTGGTCAATAAATGTTTGAAAAAAAGGTCGAAGATGGGGTTTCCGCATATGTAACGAATCAGAATTTCATGGCGCATCTTCTCAACACAAAATTGGGACGATATATTATCATACCGGTCTTAACGGGGTCATCAAACATTTAAAACTCTCGCAAATGGCTTCCAAGGGATAAAAATCCGGTCAAAGGCAATTAAGCTTTTATTTTAACTGTTTTTTCAGTTGTTCACAACAGAAAAATATATGCTGAAATTGATGGACTAAACGAAAGTATTTGATTTTGGAAAAAAAATAGAAAAAAAAAATTTCTTTTACCGAGGGTCGAACTCGGCTGCGTGAGACCCCGTAGGTGAGGCTCCAGCACGCTATCCACTCGGCTAGCCGAAGGTGCTGAAATGGGGCTAGGGTTAGCTAAAGTCAATGTCCTAGACAGGGGTAAACGCGTTTTTCCCTAATAGTAAACTACGTTTTGGTCAATAAATGTTTGAAAAAAAGGTCGAAGATGGGGTTTCCGCATATGTAACGAATCAGAATTTCATGGCGCATCTTCTCAACACAAAATTGGGACGATATATTATCATACCGGTCTTAACGGGGTCATCAAACATTTAAAACTCTCGCAAATGGCTTCCAAGGGATAAAAATCCGGTCAAAGGCAATTAAGCTTTTATTTTAACTGTTTTTTCAGTTGTTCACAACAGAAAAATATATGCTGAAATTGATGGACTAAACGAAAGTATTTGATTTTGGAAAAAAAATAGAAAAAAAAAATTTCTTTTACCGAGGGTCGAACTCGGCTGCGTGAGACCCCGTAGGTGAGGCTCCAGCACGCTATCCACTCGGCTAGCCGAAGGTGCTGAAATGGGGCTAGGGTTAGCTAAAGTCAATGTCCTAGACAGGGGTAAACGCGTTTTTCCCTAATAGTAAACTACGTTTTGGTCAATAAATGTTTGAAAAAAAGGTCGAAGATGGGGTTTCCGCATATGTAACGAATCAGAATTTCATGGCGCATCTTCTCAACACAAAATTGGGACGATATATTATCATACCGGTCTTAACGGGGTCATCAAACATTTAAAACTCTCGCAAATGGCTTCCAAGGGATAAAAATCCGGTCAAAGGCAATTAAGCTTTTATTTTAACTGTTTTTTCAGTTGTTCACAACAGAAAAATATATGCTGAAATTGATGGACTAAACGAAAGTATTTGATTTTGGAAAAAAAATAGAAAAAAAAAATTTATTTTACCGAGGGTCGAACTCGGCTGCGTGAGACCCCGTAGGTGAGGCTCCAGCACGCTATCCACTCGGCTAGCCGAAGGTGCTGAAATGGGGCTAGGGTTAGCTAAAGTCAATGTCCTAGACAGGGGTAAACGCGTTTTTCCCTAATAGTAAACTACGTTTTGGTCAATAAATGTTTGAAAAAAAGGTCGAAGATGGGGTTTCCGCATATGTAACGAATCAGAATTTCATGGCGCATCTTCTCAACACAAAATTGGGACGATATATTATCATACCGGTCTTAACGGGGTCATCAAACATTTAAAACTCTCGCAAATGGCTTCCAAGGGATAAAAATCCGGTCAAAGGCAATTAAGCTTTTATTTTAACTGTTTTTTCAGTTGTTCACAACAGAAAAATATATGCTGAAATTGATGGACTAAACGAAAGTATTTGATTTTGGAAAAAAAATAGAAAAAAAAAATTTCTTTTACCGAGGGTCGAACTTGGCTGCGTGAGACCCCGTAGGTGAGGCTCCAGCACGCTATCCACTCGGCTAGCCGAAGGTGCTTAAATGGGGCTAGGGTTAGCTAAAGTCAATGTCCTAGACAGGGGTAAACGCGTTTTTCCCTAATAGTAAACTACGTTTTGGTCAATAAATGTTTGAAAAAAAGGTCGAAGATGGGGTTTCCGCATATGTAACGAATCAGAATTTCATGGCGCATCTTCTCAACACAAAATTGGGACGATATATTATCATACCGGTCTTAACGGGGTCATCAAACATTTAAAACTCTCGCAAATGGCTTCCAAGGGATAAAAATCCGGTCAAAGGCAATTAAGCTTTTATTTTAACTGTTTTTTCAGTTGTTCACAACAGAAAAATATATGCTGAAATTGATGGACTAAACGAAAGTATTTGATTTTGGAAAAAAAATAGAAAAAAAAAATTTCTTTTACCGAGGGTCGAACTCGGCTGCGTGAGACCCCGTAGGTGAGGCTCCAGCACGCTATCCACTCGGCTAGCCGAAGGTGCTGAAATGGGGCTAGGGTTAGCTAAAGTCAATGTCCTAGACAGGGGTAAACGCGTTTTTCCCTAATAGTAAACTACGTTTTGGTCAATAAATGTTTGAAAAAAAGGTCGAAGATGGGGTTTCCGCATATGTAACGAATCAGAATTTCATGGCGCATCTTCTCAACACAAAATTGGGACGATATATTATCATACCGGTCTTAACGGGGTCATCAAACATTTAAAACTCTCGCAAATGGCTTCCAAGGGATAAAAATCCGGTCAAAGGCAATTAAGCTTTTATTTTAACTGTTTTTTCAGTTGTTCACAACAGAAAAATATATGCTGAAATTGATGGACTAAACGAAAGTATTTGATTTTGGAAAAAAAATAGAAAAAAAAAATTTCTTTTACCGAGGGTCGAACTCGGCTGCGTGAGACCCCGTAGGTGAGGCTCCAGCACGCTATCCACTCGGCTAGCCGAAGGTGCTGAAATGGGGCTAGGGTTAGCTAAAGTCAATGTCCTAGACAGGGGTAAACGCGTTTTTCCCTAATAGTAAACTACGTTTTGGTCAATAAATGTTTGAAAAAAAGGTCGAAGATGGGGTTTCCGCATATGTAACGAATCAGAATTTCATGGCGCATCTTCTCAACACAAAATTGGGACGATATATTATCATACCGGTCTTAACGGGGTCATCAAACATTTAAAACTCTCGCAAATGGCTTCCAAGGGATAAAAATCCGGTCAAAGGCAATTAAGCTTTTATTTTAACTGTTTTTTCAGTTGTTCACAACAGAAAAATATATGCTGAAATTGATGGACTAAACGAAAGTATTTGATTTTGGAAAAAAAATAGAAAAAAAAAATTTCTTTTACCGAGGGTCGAACTCGGCTGCGTGAGACCCCGTAGGTGAGGCTCCAGCACGCTATCCACTCGGCTAGCCGAAGGTGCTGAAATGGGGCTAGGGTTAGCTAAAGTCAATGTCCTAGACAGGGGTAAACGCGTTTTTCCCTAATAGTAAACTACGTTTTGGTCAATAAATGTTTGAAAAAAAGGTCGAAGATGGGGTTTCCGCATATGTAACGAATCAGAATTTCATGGCGCATCTTCTCAACACAAAATTGGGACGATATATTATCATACCGGTCTTAACGGGGTCATCAAACATTTAAAACTCTCGCAAATGGCTTCCAAGGGATAAAAATCCGGTCAAAGGCAATTAAGCTTTTATTTTAACTGTTTTTTCAGTTGTTCACAACAGAAAAATATATGCTGAAATTGATGGACTAAACGAAAGTATTTGATTTTGGAAAAAAAATAGAAAAAAAAAATTTCTTTTACCGAGGGTCGAACTCGGCTGCGTGAGACCCCGTAGGTGAGGCTCCAGCACGCTATCCACTCGGCTAGCCGAAGGTGCTGAAATGGGGCTAGGGTTAGCTAAAGTCAATGTCCTAGACAGGGGTAAACGCGTTTTTCCCTAATAGTAAACTACGTTTTGGTCAATAAATGTTTGAAAAAAAGGTCGAAGATGGGGTTTCCGCATATGTAACGAATCAGAATTTCATGGCGCATCTTCTCAACACAAAATTGGGACGATATATTATCATACCGGTCTTAACGGGGTCATCAAACATTTAAAACTCTCGCAAATGGCTTCCAAGGGATAAAAATCCGGTCAAAGGCAATTAAGCTTTTATTTTAACTGTTTTTTCAGTTGTTCACAACAGAAAAATATATGCTGAAATTGATGGACTAAACGAAAGTATTTGATTTTGGAAAAAAAATAGAAAAAAAAAATTTCTTTTACCGAGGGTCGAACTCGGCTGCGTGAGACCCCGTAGGTGAGGCTCCAGCACGCTATCCACTCGGCTAGCCGAAGGTGCTGAAATGGGGCTAGGGTTAGCTAAAGTCAATGTCCTAGACAGGGGTAAACGCGTTTTTCCCTAATAGTAAACTACGTTTTGGTCAATAAATGTTTGAAAAAAAGGTCGAAGATGGGGTTTCCGCATATGTAACGAATCAGAATTTCATGGCGCATCTTCTCAACACAAAATTGGGACGATATATTATCATACCGGTCTTAACGGGGTCATCAAACATTTAAAACTCTCGCAAATGGCTTCCAAGGGATAAAAATCCGGTCAAAGGCAATTAAGCTTTTATTTTAACTGTTTTTTCAGTTGTTCACAACAGAAAAATATATGCTGAAATTGATGGACTAAACGAAAGTATTTGATTTTGGAAAAAAAATAGAAAAAAAAAATTTCTTTTACCGAGGGTCGAACTCGGCTGCGTGAGACCCCGTAGGTGAGGCTCCAGCACGCTATCCACTCGGCTAGCCGAAGGTGCTGAAATGGGGCTAGGGTTAGCTAAAGTCAATGTCCTAGACAGGGGTAAACGCGTTTTTCCCTAATAGTAAACTACGTTTTGGTCAATAAATGTTTGAAAAAAAGGTCGAAGATGGGGTTTCCGCATATGTAACGAATCAGAATTTCATGGCGCATCTTCTCAACACAAAATTGGGACGATATATTATCATACCGGTCTTAACGGGGTCATCAAACATTTAAAACTCTCGCAAATGGCTTCCAAGGGATAAAAATCCGGTCAAAGGCAATTAAGCTTTTATTTTAACTGTTTTTTCAGTTGTTCACAACAGAAAAATATATGCTGAAATTGATGGACTAAACGAAAGTATTTGATTTTGGAAAAAAAATAGAAAAAAAAAAATTCTTTTACCGAGGGTCGAACTCGGCTGCGTGAGACCCCGTAGGTGAGGCTCCAGCACGCTATCCACTCGGCTAGCCGAAGGTGCTGAAATGGGGCTAGGGTTAGCTAAAGTCAATGTCCTAGACAGGGGTAAACGCGTTTTTCCCTAATAGTAAACTACGTTTTGGTCAATAAATGTTTGAAAAAAAGGTCGAAGATGGGGTTTCCGCATATGTAACGAATCAGAATTTCATGGCGCATCTTCTCAACACAAAATTGGGACGATATATTATCATACCGGTCTTAACGGGGTCATCAAACATTTAAAACTCTCGCAAATGGCTTCCAAGGGATAAAAATCCGGTCAAAGGCAATTAAGCTTTTATTTTAACTGTTTTTTCAGTTGTTCACAACAGAAAAATATATTCTGAAATTGATGGACTAAACGAAAGTATTTGATTTTGGAAAAAAAATAGAAAAAAAAAATTTCTTTTACCGAGGGTCGAACTCGGCTGCGTGAGACCCCGTAGGTGAGGCTCCAGCACGCTATCCACTCGGCTAGCCGAAGGTGCTGAAATGGGGCTAGGGTTAGCTAAAGTCAATGTCCTAGACAGGGGTAAACGCGTTTTTCCCTAATAGTAAACTACGTTTTGGTCAATAAATGTTTGAAAAAAAGGTCGAAGATGGGGTTTCCGCATATGTAACGAATCAGAATTTCATGGCGCATCTTCTCAACACAAAATTGGGACGATATATTATCATACCGGTCTTAACGGGGTCATCAAACATTTAAAACTCTCGCAAATGGCTTCCAAGGGATAAAAATCCGGTCAAAGGCAATTAAGCTTTTATTTTAACTGTTTTTTCAGTTGTTCACAACAGAAAAATATATGCTGAAATTGATGGACTAAACGAAAGTATTTGATTTTGGAAAAAAAATAGAAAAAAAAAATTTCTTTTACCGAGGGTCGAACTCGGCTGCGTGAGACCCCGTAGGTGAGGCTCCAGCACGCTATCCACTCGGCTAGCCGAAGGTGCTGAAATGGGGCTAGGGTTAGCTAAAGTCAATGTCCTAGACAGGGGTAAACGCGTTTTTCCCTAATAGTAAACTACGTTTTGGTCAATAAATGTTTGAAAAAAAGGTCGAAGATGGGGTTTCCGCATATGTAACGAATCAGAATTTCATGGCGCATCTTCTCAACACAAAATTGGGACGATATATTATCATACCGGTCTTAACGGGGTCATCAAACATTTAAAACTCTCGCAAATGGCTTCCAAGGGATAAAAATCCGGTCAAAGGCAATTAAGCTTTTATTTTAACTGTTTTTTCAGTTGTTCACAACAGAAAAATATATTCTGAAATTGATGGACTAAACGAAAGTATTTGATTTTGGAAAAAAAATAGAAAAAAAAAATTTCTTTTACCGAGGGTCGAACTCGGCTGCGTGAGACCCCGTAGGTGAGGCTCCAGCACGCTATCCACTCGGCTAGCCGAAGGTGCTGAAATGGGGCTAGGGTTAGCTAAAGTCAATGTCCTAGACAGGGGTAAACGCGTTTTTCCCTAATAGTAAACTACGTTTTGGTCAATAAATGTTTGAAAAAAAGGTCGAAGATGGGGTTTCCGCATATGTAACGAATCAGAATTTCATGGCGCATCTTCTCAACACAAAATTGGGACGATATATTATCATACCGGTCTTAACGGGGTCATCAAACATTTAAAACTCTCGCAAATGGCTTCCAAGGGATAAAAATCCGGTCAAAGGCAATTAAGCTTTTATTTTAACTGTTTTTTCAGTTGTTCACAACAGAAAAATATATGCTGAAATTGATGGACTAAACGAAAGTATTTGATTTTGGAAAAAAAATAGAAAAAAAAAATTTCTTTTACCGAGGGTCGAACTCGGCTGCGTGAGACCCCGTAGGTGAGGCTCCAGCACGCTATCCACTCGGCTAGCCGAAGGTGCTGAAATGGGGCTAGGGTTAGCTAAAGTCAATGTCCTAGACAGGGGTAAACGCGTTTTTCCCTAATAGTAAACTACGTTTTGGTCAATAAATGTTTGAAAAAAAGGTCGAAGATGGGGTTTCCGCATATGTAACGAATCAGAATTTCATGGCGCATCTTCTCAACACAAAATTGGGACGATATATTATCATACCGGTCTTAACGGGGTCATCAAACATTTAAAACTCTCGCAAATGGCTTCCAAGGGATAAAAATCCGGTCAAAGGCAATTAAGCTTTTATTTTAACTGTTTTTTCAGTTGTTCACAACAGAAAAATATATGCTGAAATTGATGGACTAAACGAAAGTATTTGATTTTGGAAAAAAAATAGAAAAAAAAAATTTCTTTTACCGAGGGTCGAACTCGGCTGCGTGAGACCCCGTAGGTGAGGCTCCAGCACGCTATCCACTCGGCTAGCCGAAGGTGCTGAAATGGGGCTAGGGTTAGCTAAAGTCAATGTCCTAGACAGGGGTAAACGCGTTTTTCCCTAATAGTAAACTACGTTTTGGTCAATAAATGTTTGAAAAAAAGGTCGAAGATGGGGTTTCCGCATATGTAACGAATCAGAATTTCATGGCGCATCTTCTCAACACAAAATTGGGACGATATATTATCATACCGGTCTTAACGGGGTCATCAAACATTTAAAACTCTCGCAAATGGCTTCCAAGGGATAAAAATCCGGTCAAAGGCAATTAAGCTTTTATTTTAACTGTTTTTTCAGTTGTTCACAACAGAAAAATATATGCTGAAATTGATGGACTAAACGAAAGTATTTGATTTTGGAAAAAAAATAGAAAAAAAAAATTTCTTTTACCGAGGGTCGAACTCGGCTGCGTGAGACCCCGTAGGTGAGGCTCCAGCACGCTATCCACTCGGCTAGCCGAAGGTGCTGAAATGGGGCTAGGGTTAGCTAAAGTCAATGTCCTAGACAGGGGTAAACGCGTTTTTCCCTAATAGTAAACTACGTTTTGGTCAATAAATGTTTGAAAAAAAGGTCGAAGATGGGGTTTCCGCATATGTAACGAATCAGAATTTCATGGCGCATCTTCTCAACACAAAATTGGGACGATATATTATCATACCGGTCTTAACGGGGTCATCAAACATTTAAAACTCTCGCAAATGGCTTCCAAGGGATAAAAATCCGGTCAAAGGCAATTAAGCTTTTATTTTAACTGTTTTTTCAGTTGTTCACAACAGAAAAATATATGCTGAAATTGATGGACTAAACGAAAGTATTTGATTTTGGAAAAAAAATAGAAAAAAAAAATTTCTTTTACCGAGGGTCGAACTCGGCTGCGTGAGACCCCGTAGGTGAGGCTCCAGCACGCTATCCACTCGGCTAGCCGAAGGTGCTGAAATGGGGCTAGGGTTAGCTAAAGTCAATGTCCTAGACAGGGGTAAACGCGTTTTTCCCTAATAGTAAACTACGTTTTGGTCAATAAATGTTTGAAAAAAAGGTCGAAGATGGGGTTTCCGCATATGTAACGAATCAGAATTTCATGGCGCATCTTCTCAACACAAAATTGGGACGATATATTATCATACCGGTCTTAACGGGGTCATCAAACATTTAAAACTCTCGCAAATGGCTTCCAAGGGATAAAAATCCGGTCAAAGGCAATTAAGCTTTTATTTTAACTGTTTTTTCAGTTGTTCACAACAGAAAAATATATGCTGAAATTGATGGACTAAACGAAAGTATTTGATTTTGGAAAAAAAATAGAAAAAAAAAATTTCTTTTACCGAGGGTCGAACTCGGCTGCGTGAGACCCCGTAGGTGAGGCTCCAGCACGCTATCCACTCGGCTAGCCGAAGGTGCTGAAATGGGGCTAGGGTTAGCTAAAGTCAATGTCCTAGACAGGGGTAAACGCGTTTTTCCCTAATAGTAAACTACGTTTTGGTCAATAAATGTTTGAAAAAAAGGTCGAAGATGGGGTTTCCGCATATGTAACGAATCAGAATTTCATGGCGCATCTTCTCAACACAAAATTGGGACGATATATTATCATACCGGTCTTAACGGGGTCATCAAACATTTAAAACTCTCGCAAATGGCTTCCAAGGGATAAAAATCCGGTCAAAGGCAATTAAGCTTTTATTTTAACTGTTTTTTCAGTTGTTCACAACAGAAAAATATATGCTGAAATTGATGGACTAAACGAAAGTATTTGATTTTGGAGAAAAAAATAGAAAAAAAAAATTTCTTTTACCGAGGGTCGAACTCGGCTGCGTGAGACCCCGTAGGTGAGGCTCCAGCACGCTATCCACTCGGCTAGCCGAAGGTGCTGAAATGGGGCTAGGGTTAGCTAAAGTCAATGTCCTAGACAGGGGTAAACGCGTTTTTCCCTAATAGTAAACTACGTTTTGGTCAATAAATGTTTGAAAAAAAGGTCGAAGATGGGGTTTCCGCATATGTAACGAATCAGAATTTCATGGCGCATCTTCTCAACACAAAATTGGGACGATATATTATCATACCGGTCTTAACGGGGTCATCAAACATTTAAAACTCTCGCAAATGGCTTCCAAGGGATAAAAATCCGGTCAAAGGCAATTAAGCTTTTATTTTAACTGTTTTTTCAGTTGTTCACAACAGAAAAATATATGCTGAAATTGATGGACTAAACGAAAGTATTTGATTTTGGAAAAAAAATAGAAAAAAAAAATTTCTTTTACCGAGGGTCGAACTCGGCTGCGTGAGACCCTGTAGGTGAGGCTCCAGCACGCTATCCACTCGGCTAGCCGAAGGTGCTGAAATGGGGCTAGGGTTAGCTAAAGTCAATGTCCTAGACAGGGGTAAACGCGTTTTTCCCTAATAGTAAACTACGTTTTGGTCAATAAATGTTTGAAAAAAAGGTCGAAGATGGGGTTTCCGCATATGTAACGAATCAGAATTTCATGGCGCATCTTCTCAACACAAAATTGGGACGATATATTATCATACCGGTCTTAACGGGGTCATCAAACATTTAAAACTCTCGCAAATGGCTTCCAAGGGATAAAAATCCGGTCAAAGGCAATTAAGCTTTTATTTTAACTGTTTTTTCAGTTGTTCACAACAGAAAAATATATGCTGAAATTGATGGACTAAACGAAAGTATTTGATTTTGGAGAAAAAAATAGAAAAAAAAAATTTCTTTTACCGAGGGTCGAACTCGGCTGCGTGAGACCCCGTAGGTGAGGCTCCAGCACGCTATCCACTCGGCTAGCCGAAGGTGCTGAAATGGGGCTAGGGTTAGCTAAAGTCAATGTCCTAGACAGGGGTAAACGCGTTTTTCCCTAATAGTAAACTACGTTTTGGTCAATAAATGTTTGAAAAAAAGGTCGAAGATGGGGTTTCCGCATATGTAACGAATCAGAATTTCATGGCGCATCTTCTCAACACAAAATTGGGACGATATATTATCATACCGGTCTTAACGGGGTCATCAAACATTTAAAACTCTCGCAAATGGCTTCCAAGGGATAAAAATCCGGTCAAAGGCAATTAAGCTTTTATTTTAACTGTTTTTTCAGTTGTTCACAACAGAAAAATATATGCTGAAATTGATGGACTAAACGAAAGTATTTGATTTTGGAGAAAAAAATAGAAAAAAAAAATTTCTTTTACCGAGGGTCGAACTCGGCTGCGTGAGACCCCGTAGGTGAGGCTCCAGCACGCTATCCACTCGGCTAGCCGAAGGTGCTGAAATGGGGCTAGGGTTAGCTAAAGTCAATGTCCTAGACAGGGGTAAACGCGTTTTTCCCTAATAGTAAACTACGTTTTGGTCAATAAATGTTTGAAAAAAAGGTCGAAGATGGGGTTTCCGCATATGTAACGAATCAGAATTTCATGGCGCATCTTCTCAACACAAAATTGGGACGATATATTATCATACCGGTCTTAACGGGGTCATCAAACATTTAAAACTCTCGCAAATGGCTTCCAAGGGATAAAAATCCGGTCAAAGGCAATTAAGCTTTTATTTTAACTGTTTTTTCAGTTGTTCACAACAGAAAAATATATGCTGAAATTGATGGACTAAACGAAAGTATTTGATTTTGGAGAAAAAAATAGAAAAAAAAAATTTCTTTTACCGAGGGTCGAACTCGGCTGCGTGAGACCCCGTAGGTGAGGCTCCAGCACGCTATCCACTCGGCTAGCCGAAGGTGCTGAAATGGGGCTAGGGTTAGCTAAAGTCAATGTCCTAGACAGGGGTAAACGCGTTTTTCCCTAATAGTAAACTACGTTTTGGTCAATAAATGTTTGAAAAAAAGGTCGAAGATGGGGTTTCCGCATATGTAACGAATCAGAATTTCATGGCGCATCTTCTCAACACAAAATTGGGACGATATATTATCATACCGGTCTTAACGGGGTCATCAAACATTTAAAACTCTCGCAAATGGCTTCCAAGGGATAAAAATCCGGTCAAAGGCAATTAAGCTTTTATTTTAACTGTTTTTTCAGTTGTTCACAACAGAAAAATATATGCTGAAATTGATGGACTAAACGAAAGTATTTGATTTTGGAGAAAAAAATAGAAAAAAAAAATTTCTTTTACCGAGGGTCGAACTCGGCTGCGTGAGACCCCGTAGGTGAGGCTCCAGCACGCTATCCACTCGGCTAGCCGAAGGTGCTGAAATGGGGCTAGGGTTAGCTAAAGTCAATGTCCTAGACAGGGGTAAACGCGTTTTTCCCTAATAGTAAACTACGTTTTGGTCAATAAATGTTTGAAAAAAAGGTCGAAGATGGGGTTTCCGCATATGTAACGAATCAGAATTTCATGGCGCATCTTCTCAACACAAAATTGGGACGATATATTATCATACCGGTCTTAACGGGGTCATCAAACATTTAAAACTCTCGCAAATGGCTTCCAAGGGATAAAAATCCGGTCAAAGGCAATTAAGCTTTTATTTTAACTGTTTTTTCAGTTGTTCACAACAGAAAAATATATGCTGAAATTGATGGACTAAACGAAAGTATTTGATTTTGGAAAAAAAATAGAAAAAAAAAATTTCTTTTACCGAGGGTCGAACTCGGCTGCGTGAGACCCCGTAGGTGAGGCTCCAGCACGCTATCCACTCGGCTAGCCGAAGGTGCTGAAATGGGGCTAGGGTTAGCTAAAGTCAATGTCCTAGACAGGGGTAAACGCGTTTTTCCCTAATAGTAAACTACGTTTTGGTCAATAAATGTTTGAAAAAAAGGTCGAAGATGGGGTTTCCGCATATGTAACGAATCAGAATTTCATGGCGCATCTTCTCAACACAAAATTGGGACGATATATTATCATACCGGTCTTAACGGGGTCATCAAACATTTAAAACTCTCGCAAATGGCTTCCAAGGGATAAAAATCCGGTCAAAGGCAATTAAGCTTTTATTTTAACTGTTTTTTCAGTTGTTCACAACAGAAAAATATATGCTGAAATTGATGGACTAAACGAAAGTATTTGATTTTGGAAAAAAAATAGAAAAAAAAAATTTCTTTTACCGAGGGTCGAACTCGGCTGCGTGAGACCCCGTAGGTGAGGCTCCAGCACGCTATCCACTCGGCTAGCCGAAGGTGCTGAAATGGGGCTAGGGTTAGCTAAAGTCAATGTCCTAGACAGGGGTAAACGCGTTTTTCCCTAATAGTAAACTACGTTTTGGTCAATAAATGTTTGAAAAAAAGGTCGAAGATGGGGTTTCCGCATATGTAACGAATCAGAATTTCATGGCGCATCTTCTCAACACAAAATTGGGACGATATATTATCATACCGGTCTTAACGGGGTCATCAAACATTTAAAACTCTCGCAAATGGCTTCCAAGGGATAAAAATCCGGTCAAAGGCAATTAAGCTTTTATTTTAACTGTTTTTTCAGTTGTTCACAACAGAAAAATATATGCTGAAATTGATGGACTAAACGAAAGTATTTGATTTTGGAAAAAAAATAGAAAAAAAAAATTTCTTTTACCGAGGGTCGAACTCGGCTGCGTGAGACCCCGTAGGTGAGGCTCCAGCACGCTATCCACTCGGCTAGCCGAAGGTGCTGAAATGGGGCTAGGGTTAGCTAAAGTCAATGTCCTAGACAGGGGTAAACGCGTTTTTCCCTAATAGTAAACTACGTTTTGGTCAATAAATGTTTGAAAAAAAGGTCGAAGATGGGGTTTCCGCATATGTAACGAATCAGAATTTCATGGCGCATCTTCTCAACACAAAATTGGGACGATATATTATCATACCGGTCTTAACGGGGTCATCAAACATTTAAAACTCTCGCAAATGGCTTCCAAGGGATAAAAATCCGGTCAAAGGCAATTAAGCTTTTATTTTAACTGTTTTTTCAGTTGTTCACAACAGAAAAATATATGCTGAAATTGATGGACTAAACGAAAGTATTTGATTTTGGAGAAAAAAATAGAAAAAAAAAATTTCTTTTACCGAGGGTCGAACTCGGCTGCGTGAGACCCCGTAGGTGAGGCTCCAGCACGCTATCCACTCGGCTAGCCGAAGGTGCTGAAATGGGGCTAGGGTTAGCTAAAGTCAATGTCCTAGACAGGGGTAAACGCGTTTTTCCCTAATAGTAAACTACGTTTTGGTCAATAAATGTTTGAAAAAAAGGTCGAAGATGGGGTTTCCGCATATGTAACGAATCAGAATTTCATGGCGCATCTTCTCAACACAAAATTGGGACGATATATTATCATACCGGTCTTAACGGGGTCATCAAACATTTAAAACTCTCGCAAATGGCTTCCAAGGGATAAAAATCCGGTCAAAGGCAATTAAGCTTTTATTTTAACTGTTTTTTCAGTTGTTCACAACAGAAAAATATATGCTGAAATTGATGGACTAAACGAAAGTATTTGATTTTGGAAAAAAAATAGAAAAAAAAAATTTCTTTTACCGAGGGTCGAACTCGGCTGCGTGAGACCCTGTAGGTGAGGCTCCAGCACGCTATCCACTCGGCTAGCCGAAGGTGCTGAAATGGGGCTAGGGTTAGCTAAAGTCAATGTCCTAGACAGGGGTAAACGCGTTTTTCCCTAATAGTAAACTACGTTTTGGTCAATAAATGTTTGAAAAAAAGGTCGAAGATGGGGTTTCCGCATATGTAACGAATCAGAATTTCATGGCGCATCTTCTCAACACAAAATTGGGACGATATATTATCATACCGGTCTTAACGGGGTCATCAAACATTTAAAACTCTCGCAAATGGCTTCCAAGGGATAAAAATCCGGTCAAAGGCAATTAAGCTTTTATTTTAACTGTTTTTTCAGTTGTTCACAACAGAAAAATATATGCTGAAATTGATGGACTAAACGAAAGTATTTGATTTTGGAAAAAAAATAGAAAAAAAAAATTTCTTTTACCGAGGGTCGAACTCGGCTGCGTGAGACCCCGTAGGTGAGGCTCCAGCACGCTATCCACTCGGCTAGCCGAAGGTGCTGAAATGGGGCTAGGGTTAGCTAAAGTCAATGTCCTAGACAGGGGTAAACGCGTTTTTCCCTAATAGTAAACTACGTTTTGGTCAATAAATGTTTGAAAAAAAGGTCGAAGATGGGGTTTCCGCATATGTAACGAATCAGAATTTCATGGCGCATCTTCTCAACACAAAATTGGGACGATATATTATCATACCGGTCTTAACGGGGTCATCAAACATTTAAAACTCTCGCAAATGGCTTCCAAGGGATAAAAATCCGGTCAAAGGCAATTAAGCTTTTATTTTAACTGTTTTTTCAGTTGTTCACAACAGAAAAATATATGCTGAAATTGATGGACTAAACGAAAGTATTTGATTTTGGAGAAAAAAATAGAAAAAAAAAATTTCTTTTACCGAGGGTCGAACTCGGCTGCGTGAGACCCCGTAGGTGAGGCTCCAGCACGCTATCCACTCGGCTAGCCGAAGGTGCTGAAATGGGGCTAGGGTTAGCTAAAGTCAATGTCCTAGACAGGGGTAAACGCGTTTTTCCCTAATAGTAAACTACGTTTTGGTCAATAAATGTTTGAAAAAAAGGTCGAAGATGGGGTTTCCGCATATGTAACGAATCAGAATTTCATGGCGCATCTTCTCAACACAAAATTGGGACGATATATTATCATACCGGTCTTAACGGGGTCATCAAACATTTAAAACTCTCGCAAATGGCTTCCAAGGGATAAAAATCCGGTCAAAGGCAATTAAGCTTTTATTTTAACTGTTTTTTCAGTTGTTCACAACAGAAAAATATATGCTGAAATTGATGGACTAAACGAAAGTATTTGATTTTGGAGAAAAAAATAGAAAAAAAAAATTTCTTTTACCGAGGGTCGAACTCGGCTGCGTGAGACCCCGTAGGTGAGGCTCCAGCACGCTATCCACTCGGCTAGCCGAAGGTGCTGAAATGGGGCTAGGGTTAGCTAAAGTCAATGTCCTAGACAGGGGTAAACGCGTTTTTCCCTAATAGTAAACTACGTTTTGGTCAATAAATGTTTGAAAAAAAGGTCGAAGATGGGGTTTCCGCATATGTAACGAATCAGAATTTCATGGCGCATCTTCTCAACACAAAATTGGGACGATATATTATCATACCGGTCTTAACGGGGTCATCAAACATTTAAAACTCTCGCAAATGGCTTCCAAGGGATAAAAATCCGGTCAAAGGCAATTAAGCTTTTATTTTAACTGTTTTTTCAGTTGTTCACAACAGAAAAATATATGCTGAAATTGATGGACTAAACGAAAGTATTTGATTTTGGAAAAAAAATAGAAAAAAAAAATTTCTTTTACCGAGGGTCGAACTCGGCTGCGTGAGACCCCGTAGGTGAGGCTCCAGCACGCTATCCACTCGGCTAGCCGAAGGTGCTGAAATGGGGCTAGGGTTAGCTAAAGTCAATGTCCTAGACAGGGGTAAACGCGTTTTTCCCTAATAGTAAACTACGTTTTGGTCAATAAATGTTTGAAAAAAAGGTCGAAGATGGGGTTTCCGCATATGTAACGAATCAGAATTTCATGGCGCATCTTCTCAACACAAAATTGGGACGATATATTATCATACCGGTCTTAACGGGGTCATCAAACATTTAAAACTCTCGCAAATGGCTTCCAAGGGATAAAAATCCGGTCAAAGGCAATTAAGCTTTTATTTTAACTGTTTTTTCAGTTGTTCACAACAGAAAAATATATGCTGAAATTGATGGACTAAACGAAAGTATTTGATTTTGGAAAAAAAATAGAAAAAAAAAATTTCTTTTACCGAGGGTCGAACTCGGCTGCGTGAGACCCCGTAGGTGAGGCTCCAGCACGCTATCCACTCGGCTAGCCGAAGGTGCTGAAATGGGGCTAGGGTTAGCTAAAGTCAATGTCCTAGACAGGGGTAAACGCGTTTTTCCCTAATAGTAAACTACGTTTTGGTCAATAAATGTTTGAAAAAAAGGTCGAAGATGGGGTTTCCGCATATGTAACGAATCAGAATTTCATGGCGCATCTTCTCAACACAAAATTGGGACGATATATTATCATACCGGTCTTAACGGGGTCATCAAACATTTAAAACTCTCGCAAATGGCTTCCAAGGGATAAAAATCCGGTCAAAGGCAATTAAGCTTTTATTTTAACTGTTTTTTCAGTTGTTCACAACAGAAAAATATATGCTGAAATTGATGGACTAAACGAAAGTATTTGATTTTGGAAAAAAAATAGAAAAAAAAAATTTCTTTTACCGAGGGTCGAACTCGGCTGCGTGAGACCCCGTAGGTGAGGCTCCAGCACGCTATCCACTCGGCTAGCCGAAGGTGCTGAAATGGGGCTAGGGTTAGCTAAAGTCAATGTCCTAGACAGGGGTAAACGCGTTTTTCCCTAATAGTAAACTACGTTTTGGTCAATAAATGTTTGAAAAAAAGGTCGAAGATGGGGTTTCCGCATATGTAACGAATCAGAATTTCATGGCGCATCTTCTCAACACAAAATTGGGACGATATATTATCATACCGGTCTTAACGGGGTCATCAAACATTTAAAACTCTCGCAAATGGCTTCCAAGGGATAAAAATCCGGTCAAAGGCAATTAAGCTTTTATTTTAACTGTTTTTTCAGTTGTTCACAACAGAAAAATATATGCTGAAATTGATGGACTAAACGAAAGTATTTGATTTTGGAGAAAAAAATAGAAAAAAAAAAATTCTTTTACCGAGGGTCGAACTCGGCTGCGTGAGACCCCGTAGGTGAGGCTCCAGCACGCTATCCACTCGGCTAGCCGAAGGTGCTGAAATGGGGCTAGGGTTAGCTAAAGTCAATGTCCTAGACAGGGGTAAACGCGTTTTTCCCTAATAGTAAACTACGTTTTGGTCAATAAATGTTTGAAAAAAAGGTCGAAGATGGGGTTTCCGCATATGTAACGAATCAGAATTTCATGGCGCATCTTCTCAACACAAAATTGGGACGATATATTATCATACCGGTCTTAACGGGGTCATCAAACATTTAAAACTCTCGCAAATGGCTTCCAAGGGATAAAAATCCGGTCAAAGGCAATTAAGCTTTTATTTTAACTGTTTTTTCAGTTGTTCACAACAGAAAAATATATGCTGAAATTGATGGACTAAACGAAAGTATTTGATTTTGGAGAAAAAAATAGAAAAAAAAAATTTCTTTTACCGAGGGTCGAACTCGGCTGCGTGAGACCCCGTAGGTGAGGCTCCAGCACGCTATCCACTCGGCTAGCCGAAGGTGCTGAAATGGGGCTAGGGTTAGCTAAAGTCAATGTCCTAGACAGGGGTAAACGCGTTTTTCCCTAATAGTAAACTACGTTTTGGTCAATAAATGTTTGAAAAAAAGGTCGAAGATGGGGTTTCCGCATATGTAACGAATCAGAATTTCATGGCGCATCTTCTCAACACAAAATTGGGACGATATATTATCATACCGGTCTTAACGGGGTCATCAAACATTTAAAACTCTCGCAAATGGCTTCCAAGGGATAAAAATCCGGTCAAAGGCAATTAAGCTTTTATTTTAACTGTTTTTTCAGTTGTTCACAACAGAAAAATATATGCTGAAATTGATGGACTAAACGAAAGTATTTGATTTTGGAAAAAAAATAGAAAAAAAAAATTTCTTTTACCGAGGGTCGAACTCGGCTGCGTGAGACCCCGTAGGTGAGGCTCCAGCACGCTATCCACTCGGCTAGCCGAAGGTGCTGAAATGGGGCTAGGGTTAGCTAAAGTCAATGTCCTAGACAGGGGTAAACGCGTTTTTCCCTAATAGTAAACTACGTTTTGGTCAATAAATGTTTGAAAAAAAGGTCGAAGATGGGGTTTCCGCATATGTAACGAATCAGAATTTCATGGCGCATCTTCTCAACACAAAATTGGGACGATATATTATCATACCGGTCTTAACGGGGTCATCAAACATTTAAAACTCTCGCAAATGGCTTCCAAGGGATAAAAATCCGGTCAAAGGCAATTAAGCTTTTATTTTAACTGTTTTTTCAGTTGTTCACAACAGAAAAATATATGCTGAAATTGATGGACTAAACGAAAGTATTTGATTTTGGAGAAAAAAATAGAAAAAAAAAATTTCTTTTACCGAGGGTCGAACTCGGCTGCGTGAGACCCCGTAGGTGAGGCTCCAGCACGCTATCCACTCGGCTAGCCGAAGGTGCTGAAATGGGGCTAGGGTTAGCTAAAGTCAATGTCCTAGACAGGGGTAAACGCGTTTTTCCCTAATAGTAAACTACGTTTTGGTCAATAAATGTTTGAAAAAAAGGTCGAAGATGGGGTTTCCGCATATGTAACGAATCAGAATTTCATGGCGCATCTTCTCAACACAAAATTGGGACGATATATTATCATACCGGTCTTAACGGGGTCATCAAACATTTAAAACTCTCGCAAATGGCTTCCAAGGGATAAAAATCCGGTCAAAGGCAATTAAGCTTTTATTTTAATTGTTTTTTCAGTTGTTCACAACAGAAAAATATATGCTGAAATTGATGGACTAAACGAAAGTATTTGATTTTGGAGAAAAAAATAGAAAAAAAAAATTTCTTTTACCGAAGGTCGAACTCGGCTGCGTGAGACCCCGTAGGTGAGGCTCCAGCACGCTATCCACTCGGCTAGCCGAAGGTGCTGAAATGGGGCTAGGGTTAGCTAAAGTCAATGTCCTAGACAGGGGTAAACGCGTTTTTCCCTAATAGTAAACTACGTTTTGGTCAATAAATGTTTGAAAAAAAGGTCGAAGATGGGGTTTCCGCATATGTAACGAATCAGAATTTCATGGCGCATCTTCTCAACACAAAATTGGGACGATATATTATCATACCGGTCTTAACGGGGTCATCAAACATTTAAAACTCTCGCAAATGGCTTCCAAGGGATAAAAATCCGGTCAAAGGCAATTAAGCTTTTATTTTAACTGTTTTTTCAGTTGTTCACAACAGAAAAATATATGCTGAAATTGATGGACTAAACGAAAGTATTTGATTTTGGAGAAAAAAATAGAAAAAAAAAATTTCTTTTACCGAGGGTCGAACTCGGCTGCGTGAGACCCCGTAGGTGAGGCTCCAGCACGCTATCCACTCGGCTAGCCGAAGGTGCTGAAATGGGGCTAGGGTTAGCTAAAGTCAATGTCCTAGACAGGGGTAAACGCGTTTTTCCCTAATAGTAAACTACGTTTTGGTCAATAAATGTTTGAAAAAAAGGTCGAAGATGGGGTTTCCGCATATGTAACGAATCAGAATTTCATGGCGCATCTTCTCAACACAAAATTGGGACGATATATTATCATACCGGTCTTAACGGGGTCATCAAACATTTAAAACTCTCGCAAATGGCTTCCAAGGGATAAAAATCCGGTCAAAGGCAATTAAGCTTTTATTTTAACTGTTTTTTCAGTTGTTCACAACAGAAAAATATATGCTGAAATTGATGGACTAAACGAAAGTATTTGATTTTGGAAAAAAAATAGAAAAAAAAAATTTCTTTTACCGAGGGTCGAACTCGGCTGCGTGAGACCCCGTAGGTGAGGCTCCAGCACGCTATCCACTCGGCTAGCCGAAGGTGCTGAAATGGGGCTAGGGTTAGCTAAAGTCAATGTCCTAGACAGGGGTAAACGCGTTTTTCCCTAATAGTAAACTACGTTTTGGTCAATAAATGTTTGAAAAAAAGGTCGAAGATGGGGTTTCCGCATATGTAACGAATCAGAATTTCATGGCGCATCTTCTCAACACAAAATTGGGACGATATATTATCATACCGGTCTTAACGGGGTCATCAAACATTTAAAACTCTCGCAAATGGCTTCCAAGGGATAAAAATCCGGTCAAAGGCAATTAAGCTTTTATTTTAACTGTTTTTTCAGTTGTTCACAACAGAAAAATATATGCTGAAATTGATGGACTAAACGAAAGTATTTGATTTTGGAGAAAAAAATAGAAAAAAAAAATTTCTTTTACCGAGGGTCGAACTCGGCTGCGTGAGACCCCGTAGGTGAGGCTCCAGCACGCTATCCACTCGGCTAGCCGAAGGTGCTGAAATGGGGCTAGGGTTAGCTAAAGTCAATGTCCTAGACAGGGGTAAACGCGTTTTTCCCTAATAGTAAACTACGTTTTGGTCAATAAATGTTTGAAAAAAAGGTCGAAGATGGGGTTTCCGCATATGTAACGAATCAGAATTTCATGGCGCATCTTCTCAACACAAAATTGGGACGATATATTATCATACCGGTCTTAACGGGGTCATCAAACATTTAAAACTCTCGCAAATGGCTTCCAAGGGATAAAAATCCGGTCAAAGGCAATTAAGCTTTTATTTTAACTGTTTTTTCAGTTGTTCACAACAGAAAAATATATGCTGAAATTGATGGACTAAACGAAAGTATTTGATTTTGGAAAAAAAATAGAAAAAAAAAATTTCTTTTACCGAGGGTCGAACTCGGCTGCGTGAGACCCCGTAGGTGAGGCTCCAGCACGCTATCCACTCGGCTAGCCGAAGGTGCTGAAATGGGGCTAGGGTTAGCTAAAGTCAATGTCCTAGACAGGGGTAAACGCGTTTTTCCCTAATAGTAAACTACGTTTTGGTCAATAAATGTTTGAAAAAAAGGTCGAAGATGGGGTTTCCGCATATGTAACGAATCAGAATTTCATGGCGCATCTTCTCAACACAAAATTGGGACGATATATTATCATACCGGTCTTAACGGGGTCATCAAACATTTAAAACTCTCGCAAATGGCTTCCAAGGGATAAAAATCCGGTCAAAGGCAATTAAGCTTTTATTTTAACTGTTTTTTCAGTTGTTCACAACAGAAAAATATATGCTGAAATTGATGGACTAAACGAAAGTATTTGATTTTGGAAAAAAAATAGAAAAAAAAAATTTCTTTTACCGAGGGTCGAACTCGGCTGCGTGAGACCCCGTAGGTGAGGCTCCAGCACGCTATCCACTCGGCTAGCCGAAGGTGCTGAAATGGGGCTAGGGTTAGCTAAAGTCAATGTCCTAGACAGGGGTAAACGCGTTTTTCCCTAATAGTAAACTACGTTTTGGTCAATAAATGTTTGAAAAAAAGGTCGAAGATGGGGTTTCCGCATATGTAACGAATCAGAATTTCATGGCGCATCTTCTCAACACAAAATTGGGACGATATATTATCATACCGGTCTTAACGGGGTCATCAAACATTTAAAACTCTCGCAAATGGCTTCCAAGGGATAAAAATCCGGTCAAAGGCAATTAAGCTTTTATTTTAACTGTTTTTTCAGTTGTTCACAACAGAAAAATATATGCTGAAATTGATGGACTAAACGAAAGTATTTGATTTTGGAAAAAAAATAGAAAAAAAAAATTTCTTTTACCGAGGGTCGAACTCGGCTGCGTGAGACCCCGTAGGTGAGGCTCCAGCACGCTATCCACTCGGCTAGCCGAAGGTGCTGAAATGGGGCTAGGGTTAGCTAAAGTCAATGTCCTAGACAGGGGTAAACGCGTTTTTCCCTAATAGTAAACTACGTTTTGGTCAATAAATGTTTGAAAAAAAGGTCGAAGATGGGGTTTCCGCATATGTAACGAATCAGAATTTCATGGCGCATCTTCTCAACACAAAATTGGGACGATATATTATCATACCGGTCTTAACGGGGTCATCAAACATTTAAAACTCTCGCAAATGGCTTCCAAGGGATAAAAATCCGGTCAAAGGCAATTAAGCTTTTATTTTAACTGTTTTTTCAGTTGTTCACAACAGAAAAATATATGCTGAAATTGATGGACTAAACGAAAGTATTTGATTTTGGAAAAAAAATAGAAAAAAAAAATTTCTTTTACCGAGGGTCGAACTCGGCTGCGTGAGACCCCGTAGGTGAGGCTCCAGCACGCTATCCACTCGGCTAGCCGAAGGTGCTGAAATGGGGCTAGGGTTAGCTAAAGTCAATGTCCTAGACAGGGGTAAACGCGTTTTTCCCTAATAGTAAACTACGTTTTGGTCAATAAATGTTTGAAAAAAGGTCGAAGATGGGGTTTCCGCATATGTAACGAATCAGAATTTCATGGCGCATCTTCTCAACACAAAATTGGGACGATATATTATCATACCGGTCTTAACGGGGTCATCAAACATTTAAAACTCTCGCAAATGGCTTCCAAGGGATAAAAATCCGGTCAAAGGCAATTAAGCTTTTATTTTAACTGTTTTTTCAGTTGTTCACAACAGAAAAATATATGCTGAAATTGATGGACTAAACGAAAGTATTTGATTTTGGAAAAAAAATAGAAAAAAAAAATTTCTTTTACCGAGGGTCGAACTCGGCTGCGTGAGACCCCGTAGGTGAGGCTCCAGCACGCTATCCACTCGGCTAGCCGAAGGTGCTGAAATGGGGCTAGGGTTAGCTAAAGTCAATGTCCTAGACAGGGGTAAACGCGTTTTTCCCTAATAGTAAACTACGTTTTGGTCAATAAATGTTTGAAAAAAAGGTCGAAGATGGGGTTTCCGCATATGTAACGAATCAGAATTTCATGGCGCATCTTCTCAACACAAAATTGGGACGATATATTATCATACCGGTCTTAACGGGGTCATCAAACATTTAAAACTCTCGCAAATGGCTTCCAAGGGATAAAAATCCGGTCAAAGGCAATTAAGCTTTTATTTTAACTGTTTTTTCAGTTGTTCACAACAGAAAAATATATGCTGAAATTGATGGACTAAACGAAAGTATTTGATTTTGGAAAAAAAATAGAAAAAAAAAATTTCTTTTACCGAGGGTCGAACTCGGCTGCGTGAGACCCCGTAGGTGAGGCTCCAGCACGCTATCCACTCGGCTAGCCGAAGGTGCTGAAATGGGGCTAGGGTTAGCTAAAGTCAATGTCCTAGACAGGGGTAAACGCGTTTTTCCCTAATAGTAAACTACGTTTTGGTCAATAAATGTTTGAAAAAAAGGTCGAAGATGGGGTTTCCGCATATGTAACGAATCAGAATTTCATGGCGCATCTTCTCAACACAAAATTGGGACGATATATTATCATACCGGTCTTAACGGGGTCATCAAACATTTAAAACTCTCGCAAATGGCTTCCAAGGGATAAAAATCCGGTCAAAGGCAATTAAGCTTTTATTTTAACTGTTTTTTCAGTTGTTCACAACAGAAAAATATATGCTGAAATTGATGGACTAAACGAAAGTATTTGATTTTGGAGAAAAAAATAGAAAAAAAAAATTTCTTTTACCGAGGGTCGAACTCGGCTGCGTGAGACCCCGTAGGTGAGGCTCCAGCACGCTATCCACTCGGCTAGCCGAAGGTGCTGAAATGGGGCTAGGGTTAGCTAAAGTCAATGTCCTAGACAGGGGTAAACGCGTTTTTCCCTAATAGTAAACTACGTTTTGGTCAATAAATGTTTGAAAAAAAGGTCGAAGATGGGGTTTCCGCATATGTAACGAATCAGAATTTCATGGCGCATCTTCTCAACACAAAATTGGGACGATATATTATCATACCGGTCTTAACGGGGTCATCAAACATTTAAAACTCTCGCAAATGGCTTCCAAGGGATAAAAATCCGGTCAAAGGCAATTAAGCTTTTATTTTAACTGTTTTTTCAGTTGTTCACAACAGAAAAATATATGCTGAAATTGATGGACTAAACGAAAGTATTTGATTTTGGAAAAAAAATAGAAAAAAAAAATTTCTTTTACCGAGGGTCGAACTCGGCTGCGTGAGACCCCGTAGGTGAGGCTCCAGCACGCTATCCACTCGGCTAGCCGAAGGTGCTGAAATGGGGCTAGGGTTAGCTAAAGTCAATGTCCTAGACAGGGGTAAACGCGTTTTTCCCTAATAGTAAACTACGTTTTGGTCAATAAATGTTTGAAAAAAAGGTCGAAGATGGGGTTTCCGCATATGTAACGAATCAGAATTTCATGGCGCATCTTCTCAACACAAAATTGGGACGATATATTATCATACCGGTCTTAACGGGGTCATCAAACATTTAAAACTCTCGCAAATGGCTTCCAAGGGATAAAAATCCGGTCAAAGGCAATTAAGCTTTTATTTTAACTGTTTTTTCAGTTGTTCACAACAGAAAAATATATGCTGAAATTGATGGACTAAACGAAAGTATTTGATTTTGGAAAAAAAATAGAAAAAAAAAATTTCTTTTACCGAGGGTCGAACTCGGCTGCGTGAGACCCCGTAGGTGAGGCTCCAGCACGCTTTTTTTTTTTTATCTTGTAAATATTTATTAAACATTGATAATCATATACTATACAAAATAATAGAATAATATTACATACTTATATCACAGTTATCATTATTAAAACAAAAAATTATATAACACTATCACAGATAATTTTCAAATTCTATAAATCAAAGCATTAATTTATATGAAAATACATATTACAATAGAGTAAAATACTCTGAAAATGTTAAAATAAAAAGTTGTTGACATAACAGTAAATGTACTGTTAAAAACACGTGCTATTTTGTGTATACTATTACAGTTAACGGTGAGTTGTATCGTCTGCTAAAAGGGTACATAACTCTTGAATGAGATAAGAACATATAAAATATATATCAATTTAAAACTTAATTAAATTCGACACCGATAGTATTATCTAATTGTATATTAATAAAAAACGAAGGCAAAATAAACTTTTGTATAAAAACATGTCTTTTGTACAGGGGTTTGATATATAAAAGAGATTGTCCTAAAATATGTTTGTAAAGTTTAACTAGATCAATATTACTATTTGGATTGTCAATGCAGGCGTTTCTTTTAATATAAATGGTTTGTCTAGCACAAGATAAAATAAGATTTAAAAGTTCGTTTGGTTGTGATTTGTTAAAAGTTTGCAATCCAAATAACATAAAACATATAAAATCATCATGTGAAAAATTAAAAGGGAGAATATCATTTAACATTTGTTTTAACAACACTATAAAAATACTTAGGTCGAGACTTTTTTATTTTAAACCTGGAAGTACTGCAATACCAGGGCAACCCGTGATGAGGGCGGAGCAAGCTCCGGGCACCTCATCTAGGTCCAAAAATCAGTTTAATATCGAAGTACTAGGCTCCAGCACGCTATCCACTCGGCTAGCCGAAGGTGCTGAAATGGGGCTAGGGTTAGCTAAAGTCAATGTCCTAGACAGGGGTAAACGCGTTTTTCCCTAATAGTAAACTACGTTTTGGTCAATAAATGTTTGAAAAAAAGGTCGAAGATGGGGTTTCCGCATATGTAACGAATCAGAATTTCATGGCGCATCTTCTCAACACAAAATTGGGACGATATATTATCATACCGGTCTTAACGGGGTCATCAAACATTTAAAACTCTCGCAAATGGCTTCCAAGGGATAAAAATCCGGTCAAAGGCAATTAAGCTTTTATTTTAACTGTTTTTTCAGTTGTTCACAACAGAAAAATATATGCTGAAATTGATGGACTAAACGAAAGTATTTGATTTTGGAAAAAAAATAGAAAAAAAAAAAAATTCTTTTACCGAGGGTCGAACTCGGCTGCGTGAGACCCCGTAGGTGAGGCTCCAGCACGCTATCCACTCGGCTAGCCGAAGGTGCTGAAATGGGGCTAGGGTTAGCTAAAGTCAATGTCCTAGACAGGGGTAAACGCGTTTTTCCCTAATAGTAAACTACGTTTTGGTCAATAAATGTTTGAAAAAAAGGTCGAAGATGGGGTTTCCGCATATGTAACGAATCAGAATTTCATGGCGCATCTTCTCAACACAAAATTGGGACGATATATTATCATACCGGTCTTAACGGGGTCATCAAACATTTAAAACTCTCGCAAATGGCTTCCAAGGGATAAAAATCCGGTCAAAGGCAATTAAGCTTTTATTTTAACTGTTTTTTCAGTTGTTCACAACAGAAAAATATATGCTGAAATTGATGGACTAAACGAAAGTATTTGATTTTGGAAAAAAAATAGAAAAAAAAAATTTCTTTTACCGAGGGTCGAACTCGGCTGCGTGAGACCCCGTAGGTGAGGCTCCAGCACGCTATCCACTCGGCTAGCCGAAGGTGCTGAAATGGGGCTAGGGTTAGCTAAAGTCAATGTCCTAGACAGGGGTAAACGCGTTTTTCCCTAATAGTAAACTACGTTTTGGTCAATAAATGTTTGAAAAAAAGGTCGAAGATGGGGTTTCCGCATATGTAACGAATCAGAATTTCATGGCGCATCTTCTCAACACAAAATTGGGACGATATATTATCATACCGGTCTTAACGGGGTCATCAAACATTTAAAACTCTCGCAAATGGCTTCCAAGGGATAAAAATCCGGTCAAAGGCAATTAAGCTTTTATTTTAACTGTTTTTTCAGTTGTTCACAACAGAAAAATATATGCTGAAATTGATGGACTAAACGAAAGTATTTGATTTTGGAGAAAAAAATAGAAAAAAAAAATTTCTTTTACCGAGGGTCGAACTCGGCTGCGTGAGACCCCGTAGGTGAGGCTCCAGCACGCTATCCACTCGGCTAGCCGAAGGTGCTGAAATGGGGCTAGGGTTAGCTAAAGTCAATGTCCTAGACAGGGGTAAACGCGTTTTTCCCTAATAGTAAACTACGTTTTGGTCAATAAATGTTTGAAAAAAAGGTCGAAGATGGGGTTTCCGCATATGTAACGAATCAGAATTTCATGGCGCATCTTCTCAACACAAAATTGGGACGATATATTATCATACCGGTCTTAACGGGGTCATCAAACATTTAAAACTCTCGCAAATGGCTTCCAAGGGATAAAAATCCGGTCAAAGGCAATTAAGCTTTTATTTTAACTGTTTTTTCAGTTGTTCACAACAGAAAAATATATGCTGAAATTGATGGACTAAACGAAAGTATTTGATTTTGGAAAAAAAATAGAAAAAAAAAATTTCTTTTACCGAGGGTCGAACTCGGCTGCGTGAGACCCCGTAGGTGAGGCTCCAGCACGCTATCCACTCGGCTAGCCGAAGGTGCTGAAATGGGGCTAGGGTTAGCTAAAGTCAATGTCCTAGACAGGGGTAAACGCGTTTTTCCCTAATAGTAAACTACGTTTTGGTCAATAAATGTTTGAAAAAAAGGTCGAAGATGGGGTTTCCGCATATGTAACGAATCAGAATTTCATGGCGCATCTTCTCAACACAAAATTGGGACGATATATTATCATACCGGTCTTAACGGGGTCATCAAACATTTAAAACTCTCGCAAATGGCTTCCAAGGGATAAAAATCCGGTCAAAGGCAATTAAGCTTTTATTTTAACTGTTTTTTCAGTTGTTCACAACAGAAAAATATATGCTGAAATTGATGGACTAAACGAAAGTATTTGATTTTGGAAAAAAAATAGAAAAAAAAAATTTCTTTTACCGAGGGTCGAACTCGGCTGCGTGAGACCCCGTAGGTGAGGCTCCAGCACGCTATCCACTCGGCTAGCCGAAGGTGCTGAAATGGGGCTAGGGTTAGCTAAAGTCAATGTCCTAGACAGGGGTAAACGCGTTTTTCCCTAATAGTAAACTACGTTTTGGTCAATAAATGTTTGAAAAAAAGGTCGAAGATGGGGTTTCCGCATATGTAACGAATCAGAATTTCATGGCGCATCTTCTCAACACAAAATTGGGACGATATATTATCATACCGGTCTTAACGGGGTCATCAAACATTTAAAACTCTCGCAAATGGCTTCCAAGGGATAAAAATCCGGTCAAAGGCAATTAAGCTTTTATTTTAACTGTTTTTTCAGTTGTTCACAACAGAAAAATATATGCTGAAATTGATGGACTAAACGAAAGTATTTGATTTTGGAAAAAAAATAGAAAAAAAAAATTTCTTTTACCGAGGGTCGAACTCGGCTGCGTGAGACCCCGTAGGTGAGGCTCCAGCACGCTATCCACTCGGCTAGCCGAAGGTGCTGAAATGGGGCTAGGGTTAGCTAAAGTCAATGTCCTAGACAGGGGTAAACGCGTTTTTCCCTAATAGTAAACTACGTTTTGGTCAATAAATGTTTGAAAAAAAGGTCGAAGATGGGGTTTCCGCATATGTAACGAATCAGAATTTCATGGCGCATCTTCTCAACACAAAATTGGGACGATATATTATCATACCGGTCTTAACGGGGTCATCAAACATTTAAAACTCTCGCAAATGGCTTCCAAGGGATAAAAATCCGGTCAAAGGCAATTAAGCTTTTATTTTAACTGTTTTTTCAGTTGTTCACAACAGAAAAATATATGCTGAAATTGATGGACTAAACGAAAGTATTTGATTTTGGAAAAAAAATAGAAAAAAAAAATTTCTTTTACCGAGGGTCGAACTCGGCTGCGTGAGACCCCGTAGGTGAGGCTCCAGCACGCTATCCACTCGGCTAGCCGAAGGTGCTGAAATGGGGCTAGGGTTAGCTAAAGTCAATGTCCTAGACAGGGGTAAACGCGTTTTTCCCTAATAGTAAACTACGTTTTGGTCAATAAATGTTTGAAAAAAAGGTCGAAGATGGGGTTTCCGCATATGTAACGAATCAGAATTTCATGGCGCATCTTCTCAACACAAAATTGGGACGATATATTATCATACCGGTCTTAACGGGGTCATCAAACATTTAAAACTCTCGCAAATGGCTTCCAAGGGATAAAAATCCGGTCAAAGGCAATTAAGCTTTTATTTTAACTGTTTTTTCAGTTGTTCACAACAGAAAAATATATGCTGAAATTGATGGACTAAACGAAAGTATTTGATTTTGGAAAAAAAATAGAAAAAAAAAATTTCTTTTACCGAGGGTCGAACTCGGCTGCGTGAGACCCCGTAGGTGAGGCTCCAGCACGCTATCCACTCGGCTAGCCGAAGGTGCTGAAATGGGGCTAGGGTTAGCTAAAGTCAATGTCCTAGACAGGGGTAAACGCGTTTTTCCCTAATAGTAAACTACGTTTTGGTCAATAAATGTTTGAAAAAAAGGTCGAAGATGGGGTTTCCGCATATGTAACGAATCAGAATTTCATGGCGCATCTTCTCAACACAAAATTGGGACGATATATTATCATACCGGTCTTAACGGGGTCATCAAACATTTAAAACTCTCGCAAATGGCTTCCAAGGGATAAAAATCCGGTCAAAGGCAATTAAGCTTTTATTTTAACTGTTTTTTCAGTTGTTCACAACAGAAAAATATATGCTGAAATTGATGGACTAAACGAAAGTATTTGATTTTGGAAAAAAAATAGAAAAAAAAAATTTCTTTTACCGAGGGTCGAACTCGGCTGCGTGAGACCCCGTAGGTGAGGCTCCAGCACGCTATCCACTCGGCTAGCCGAAGGTGCTGAAATGGGGCTAGGGTTAGCTAAAGTCAATGTCCTAGACAGGGGTAAACGCGTTTTTCCCTAATAGTAAACTACGTTTTGGTCAATAAATGTTTGAAAAAAAGGTCGAAGATGGGGTTTCCGCATATGTAACGAATCAGAATTTCATGGCGCATCTTCTCAACACAAAATTGGGACGATATATTATCATACCGGTCTTAACGGGGTCATCAAACATTTAAAACTCTCGCAAATGGCTTCCAAGGGATAAAAATCCGGTCAAAGGCAATTAAGCTTTTATCTTAACTGTTTTTTCAGTTGTTCACAACAGAAAAATATATGCTGAAATTGATGGACTAAACGAAAGTATTTGATTTTGGAAAAAAAATAGAAAAAAAAAATTTCTTTTACCGAGGGTCGAACTCGGCTGCGTGAGACCCCGTAGGTGAGGCTCCAGCACGCTATCCACTCGGCTAGCCGAAGGTGCTGAAATGGGGCTAGGGTTAGCTAAAGTCAATGTCCTAGACAGGGGTAAACGCGTTTTTCCCTAATAGTAAACTACGTTTTGGTCAATAAATGTTTGAAAAAAAGGTCGAAGATGGGGTTTCCGCATATGTAACGAATCAGAATTTCATGGCGCATCTTCTCAACACAAAATTGGGACGATATATTATCATACCGGTCTTAACGGGGTCATCAAACATTTAAAACTCTCGCAAATGGCTTCCAAGGGATAAAAATCCGGTCAAAGGCAATTAAGCTTTTATTTTAACTGTTTTTTCAGTTGTTCACAACAGAAAAATATATGCTGAAATTGATGGACTAAACGAAAGTATTTGATTTTGGAAAAAAAAATAGAAAAAAAAAATTTCTTTTACCGAGGGTCGAACTCGGCTGCGTGAGACCCCGTAGGTGAGGCTCCAGCACGCTATCCACTCGGCTAGCCGAAGGTGCTGAAATGGGGCTAGGGTTAGCTAAAGTCAATGTCCTAGACAGGGGTAAACGCGTTTTTCCCTAATAGTAAACTACGTTTTGGTCAATAAATGTTTGAAAAAAAGGTCGAAGATGGGGTTTCCGCATATGTAACGAATCAGAATTTCATGGCGCATCTTCTCAACACAAAATTGGGACGATATATTATCATACCGGTCTTAACGGGGTCATCAAACATTTAAAACTCTCGCAAATGGCTTCCAAGGGATAAAAATCCGGTCAAAGGCAATTAAGCTTTTATTTTAACTGTTTTTTCAGTTGTTCACAACAGAAAAATATATGCTGAAATTGATGGACTAAACGAAAGTATTTGATTTTGGAAAAAAAATAGAAAAAAAAAATTTCTTTTACCGAGGGTCGAACTCGGCTGCGTGAGACCCCGTAGGTGAGGCTCCAGCACGCTATCCACTCGGCTAGCCGAAGGTGCTGAAATGGGGCTAGGGTTAGCTAAAGTCAATGTCCTAGACAGGGGTAAACGCGTTTTTCCCTAATAGTAAACTACGTTTTGGTCAATAAATGTTTGAAAAAAAGGTCGAAGATGGGGTTTCCGCATATGTAACGAATCAGAATTTCATGGCGCATCTTCTCAACACAAAATTGGGACGATATATTATCATACCGGTCTTAACGGGGTCATCAAACATTTAAAACTCTCGCAAATGGCTTCCAAGGGATAAAAATCCGGTCAAAGGCAATTAAGCTTTTATTTTAACTGTTTTTTCAGTTGTTCACAACAGAAAAATATATGCTGAAATTGATGGACTAAACGAAAGTATTTGATTTTGGAAAAAAAATAGAAAAAAAAAATTTCTTTTACCGAGGGTCGAACTCGGCTGCGTGAGACCCCGTAGGTGAGGCTCCAGCACGCTATCCACTCGGCTAGCCGAAGGTGCTGAAATGGGGCTAGGGTTAGCTAAAGTCAATGTCCTAGACAGGGGTAAACGCGTTTTTCCCTAATAGTAAACTACGTTTTGGTCAATAAATGTTTGAAAAAAAGGTCGAAGATGGGGTTTCCGCATATGTAACGAATCAGAATTTCATGGCGCATCTTCTCAACACAAAATTGGGACGATATATTATCATACCGGTCTTAACGGGGTCATCAAACATTTAAAACTCTCGCAAATGGCTTCCAAGGGATAAAAATCCGGTCAAAGGCAATTAAGCTTTTATTTTAACTGTTTTTTCAGTTGTTCACAACAGAAAAATATATGCTGAAATTGATGGACTAAACGAAAGTATTTGATTTTGGAAAAAAAATAGAAAAAAAAAATTTCTTTTACCGAGGGTCGAACTCGGCTGCGTGAGACCCCGTAGGTGAGGCTCCAGCACGCTATCCACTCGGCTAGCCGAAGGTGCTGAAATGGGGCTAGGGTTAGCTAAAGTCAATGTCCTAGACAGGGGTAAACGCGTTTTTCCCTAATAGTAAACTACGTTTTGGTCAATAAATGTTTGAAAAAAAGGTCGAAGATGGGGTTTCCGCATATGTAACGAATCAGAATTTCATGGCGCATCTTCTCAACACAAAATTGGGACGATATATTATCATACCGGTCTTAACGGGGTCATCAAACATTTAAAACTCTCGCAAATGGCTTCCAAGGGATAAAAATCCGGTCAAAGGCAATTAAGCTTTTATCTTAACTGTTTTTTCAGTTGTTCACAACAGAAAAATATATGCTGAAATTGATGGACTAAACGAAAGTATTTGATTTTGGAAAAAAAATAGAAAAAAAAAATTTCTTTTACCGAGGGTCGAACTCGGCTGCGTGAGACCCCGTAGGTGAGGCTCCAGCACGCTATCCACTCGGCTAGCCGAAGGTGCTGAAATGGGGCTAGGGTTAGCTAAAGTCAATGTCCTAGACAGGGGTAAACGCGTTTTTCCCTAATAGTAAACTACGTTTTGGTCAATAAATGTTTGAAAAAAAGGTCGAAGATGGGGTTTCCGCATATGTAACGAATCAGAATTTCATGGCGCATCTTCTCAACACAAAATTGGGACGATATATTATCATACCGGTCTTAACGGGGTCATCAAACATTTAAAACTCTCGCAAATGGCTTCCAAGGGATAAAAATCCGGTCAAAGGCAATTAAGCTTTTATTTTAACTGTTTTTTCAGTTGTTTACAACAGAAAAATATATGCTGAAATTGATGGACTAAACGAAAGTATTTGATTTTGGAAAAAAAATAGAAAAAAAAAATTTCTTTTACCGAGGGTCGAACTCGGCTGCGTGAGACCCCGTAGGTGAGGCTCCAGCACGCTATCCACTCGGCTAGCCGAAGGTGCTGAAATGGGGCTAGGGTTAGCTAAAGTCAATGTCCTAGACAGGGGTAAACGCGTTTTTCCCTAATAGTAAACTACGTTTTGGTCAATAAATGTTTGAAAAAAAGGTCGAAGATGGGGTTTCCGCATATGTAACGAATCAGAATTTCATGGCGCATCTTCTCAACACAAAATTGGGACGATATATTATCATACCGGTCTTAACGGGGTCATCAAACATTTAAAACTCTCGCAAATGGCTTCCAAGGGATAAAAATCCGGTCAAAGGCAATTAAGCTTTTATCTTAACTGTTTTTTCAGTTGTTCACAACAGAAAAATATATGCTGAAATTGATGGACTAAACGAAAGTATTTGATTTTGGAAAAAAAATAGAAAAAAAAAATTTCTTTTACCGAGGGTCGAACTCGGCTGCGTGAGACCCCGTAGGTGAGGCTCCAGCACGCTATCCACTCGGCTAGCCGAAGGTGCTGAAATGGGGCTAGGGTTAGCTAAAGTCAATGTCCTAGACAGGGGTAAACGCGTTTTTCCCTAATAGTAAACTACGTTTTGGTCAATAAATGTTTGAAAAAAAGGTCGAAGATGGGGTTTCCGCATATGTAACGAATCAGAATTTCATGGCGCATCTTCTCAACACAAAATTGGGACGATATATTATCATACCGGTCTTAACGGGGTCATCAAACATTTAAAACTCTCGCAAATGGCTTCCAAGGGATAAAAATCCGGTCAAAGGCAATTAAGCTTTTATTTTAACTGTTTTTTCAGTTGTTCACAACAGAAAAATATATGCTGAAATTGCTGGACTAAACGAAAGTATTTGATTTTGAAAAAAAAATAGAAAAAAAAAATTTCTTTTACCGAGGGTCGAACTCGGCTGCGTGAGACCCTGTAGGTGAGGCTCCAGCACGCTATCCACTCGGCTAGCCGAAGGTGCTGAAATGGGGCTAGGGTTAGCTAAAGTCAATGTCCTAGACAGGGGTAAACGCGTTTTTCCCTAATAGTAAACTACGTTTTGGTCAATAAATGTTTGAAAAAAAGGTCGAAGATGGGGTTTCCGCATATGTAACGAATCAGAATTTCATGGCGCATCTTCTCAACACAAAATTGGGACGATATATTATCATACCGGTCTTAACGGGGTCATCAAACATTTAAAACTCTCGCAAATGGCTTCCAAGGGATAAAAATCCGGTCAAAGGCAATTAAGCTTTTATTTTAACTGTTTTTTCAGTTGTTCACAACAGAAAAATATATGCTGAAATTGATGGACTAAACGAAAGTATTTGATTTTGGAAAAAAAATAGAAAAAAAAAATTTCTTTTACCGAGGGTCGAACTCGGCTGCGTGAGACCCCGTAGGTGAGGCTCCAGCACGCTATCCACTCGGCTAGCCGAAGGTGCTGAAATGGGGCTAGGGTTAGCTAAAGTCAATGTCCTAGACAGGGGTAAACGCGTTTTTCCCTAATAGTAAACTACGTTTTGGTCAATAAATGTTTGAAAAAAAGGTCGAAGATGGGGTTTCCGCATATGTAACGAATCAGAATTTCATGGCGCATCTTCTCAACACAAAATTGGGACGATATATTATCATACCGGTCTTAACGGGGTCATCAAACATTTAAAACTCTCGCAAATGGCTTCCAAGGGATAAAAATCCGGTCAAAGACAATTAAGCTTTTATTTTAACTGTTTTTTCAGTTGTTCACAACAGAAAAATATATGCTGAAATTGATGGACTAAACGAAAGTATTTGATTTTGGAAAAAAAATAGAAAAAAAAAATTTCTTTTACCGAGGGTCGAACTCGGCTGCGTGAGACCCCGTAGGTGAGGCTCCAGCACGCTATCCACTCGGCTAGCCGAAGGTGCTGAAATGGGGCTAGGGTTAGCTAAAGTCAATGTCCTAGACAGGGGTAAACGCGTTTTTCCCTAATAGTAAACTACGTTTTGGTCAATAAATGTTTGAAAAAAAGGTCGAAGATGGGGTTTCCGCATATGTAACGAATCAGAATTTCATGGCGCATCTTCTCAACACAAAATTGGGACGATATATTATCATACCGGTCTTAACGGGGTCATCAAACATTTAAAACTCTCGCAAATGGCTTCCAAGGGATAAAAATCCGGTCAAAGGCAATTAAGCTTTTATCTTAACTGTTTTTTCAGTTGTTCACAACAGAAAAATATATGCTGAAATTGATGGACTAAACGAAAGTATTTGATTTTGGAAAAAAAATAGAAAAAAAAAATTTCTTTTACCGAGGGTCGAACTCGGCTGCGTGAGACCCCGTAGGTGAGGCTCCAGCACGCTATCCACTCGGCTAGCCGAAGGTGCTGAAATGGGGCTAGGGTTAGCTAAAGTCAATGTCCTAGACAGGGGTAAACGCGTTTTTCCCTAATAGTAAACTACGTTTTGGTCAATAAATGTTTGAAAAAAAGGTCGAAGATGGGGTTTCCGCATATGTAACGAATCAGAATTTCATGGCGCATCTTCTCAACACAAAATTGGGACGATATATTATCATACCGGTCTTAACGGGGTCATCAAACATTTAAAACTCTCGCAAATGGCTTCCAAGGGATAAAAATCCGGTCAAAGGCAATTAAGCTTTTATTTTAACTGTTTTTTCAGTTGTTCACAACAGAAAAATATATGCTGAAATTGCTGGACTAAACGAAAGTATTTGATTTTGGAAAAAAAATAGAAAAAAAAAATTTCTTTTACCGAGGGTCGAACTCGGCTGCGTGAGACCCCGTAGGTGAGGCTCCAGCACGCTATCCACTCGGCTAGCCGAAGGTGCTGAAATGGGGCTAGGGTTAGCTAAAGTCAATGTCCTAGACAGGGGTAAACGCGTTTTTCCCTAATAGTAAACTACGTTTTGGTCAATAAATGTTTGAAAAAAAGGTCGAAGATGGGGTTTCCGCATATGTAACGAATCAGAATTTCATGGCGCATCTTCTCAACACAAAATTGGGACGATATATTATCATACCGGTCTTAACGGGGTCATCAAACATTTAAAACTCTCGCAAATGGCTTCCAAGGGATAAAAATCCGGTCAAAGGCAATTAAGCTTTTATTTTAACTGTTTTTTCAGTTGTTCACAACAGAAAAATATATGCTGAAATTGATGGACTAAACGAAAGTATTTGATTTTGGAAAAAAAATAGAAAAAAAAAATTTCTTTTACCGAGGGTCGAACTCGGCTGCGTGAGACCCCGTAGGTGAGGCTCCAGCACGCTATCCACTCGGCTAGCCGAAGGTGCTGAAATGGGGCTAGGGTTAGCTAAAGTCAATGTCCTAGACAGGGGTAAACGCGTTTTTCCCTAATAGTAAACTACGTTTTGGTCAATAAATGTTTGAAAAAAAGGTCGAAGATGGGGTTTCCACATATGTAACGAATCAGAATTTCATGGCGCATCTTCTCAACACAAAATTGGGACGATATATTATCATACCGGTCTTAACGGGGTCATCAAACATTTAAAACTCTCGCAAATGGCTTCCAAGGGATAAAAATCCGGTCAAAGGCAATTAAGCTTTTATTTTAACTGTTTTTTCAGTTGTTCACAACAGAAAAATATATGCTGAAATTGATGGACTAAACGAAAGTATTTGATTTTGGAAAAAAAATAGAAAAAAAAAATTTCTTTTACCGAGGGTCGAACTCGGCTGCGTGAGACCCCGTAGGTGAGGCTCCAGCACGCTATCCACTCGGCTAGCCGAAGGTGCTGAAATGGGGCTAGGGTTAGCTAAAGTCAATGTCCTAGACAGGGGTAAACGCGTTTTTCCCTAATAGTAAACTACGTTTTGGTCAATAAATGTTTGAAAAAAAGGTCGAAGATGGGGTTTCCGCATATGTAACGAATCAGAATTTCATGGCGCATCTTCTCAACACAAAATTGGGACGATATATTATCATACCGGTCTTAACGGGGTCATCAAACATTTAAAACTCTCGCAAATGGCTTCCAAGGGATAAAAATCCGGTCAAAGGCAATTAAGCTTTTATTTTAACTGTTTTTTCAGTTGTTCACAACAGAAAAATATATGCTGAAATTGATGGACTAAACGAAAGTATTTGATTTTGGAAAAAAAATAGAAAAAAAAAATTTCTTTTACCGAGGGTCGAACTCGGCTGCGTGAGACCCCGTAGGTGAGGCTCCAGCACGCTATCCACTCGGCTAGCCGAAGGTGCTGAAATGGGGCTAGGGTTAGCTAAAGTCAATGTCCTAGACAGGGGTAAACGCGTTTTTCCCTAATAGTAAACTACGTTTTGGTCAATAAATGTTTGAAAAAAAGGTCGAAGATGGGGTTTCCGCATATGTAACGAATCAGAATTTCATGGCGCATCTTCTCAACACAAAATTGGGACGATATATTATCATACCGGTCTTAACGGGGTCATCAAACATTTAAAACTCTCGCAAATGGCTTCCAAGGGATAAAAATCCGGTCAAAGGCAATTAAGCTTTTATTTTAACTGTTTTTTCAGTTGTTCACAACAGAAAAATATATGCTGAAATTGATGGACTAAACGAAAGTATTTGATTTTGGAAAAAAAATAGAAAAAAAAAATTTCTTTTACCGAGGGTCGAACTCGGCTGCGTGAGACCCCGTAGGTGAGGCTCCAGCACGCTATCCACTCGGCTAGCCGAAGGTGCTGAAATGGGGCTAGGGTTAGCTAAAGTCAATGTCCTAGACAGGGGTAAACGCGTTTTTCCCTAATAGTAAACTACGTTTTGGTCAATAAATGTTTGAAAAAAAGGTCGAAGATGGGGTTTCCGCATATGTAACGAATCAGAATTTCATGGCGCATCTTCTCAACACAAAATTGGGACGATATATTATCATACCGGTCTTAACGGGGTCATCAAACATTTAAAACTCTCGCAAATGGCTTCCAAGGGATAAAAATCCGGTCAAAGGCAATTAAGCTTTTATTTTAACTGTTTTTTCAGTTGTTCACAACAGAAAAATATATGCTGAAATTGATGGACTAAACGAAAGTATTTGATTTTGGAAAAAAAATAGAAAAAAAAAATTTCTTTTACCGAGGGTCGAACTCGGCTGCGTGAGACCCCGTAGGTGAGGCTCCAGCACGCTATCCACTCGGCTAGCCGAAGGTGCTGAAATGGGGCTAGGGTTAGCTAAAGTCAATGTCCTAGACAGGGGTAAACGCGTTTTTCCCTAATAGTAAACTACGTTTTGGTCAATAAATGTTTGAAAAAAAGGTCGAAGATGGGGTTTCCGCATATGTAACGAATCAGAATTTCATGGCGCATCTTCTCAACACAAAATTGGGACGATATATTATCATACCGGTCTTAACGGGGTCATCAAACATTTAAAACTCTCGCAAATGGCTTCCAAGGGATAAAAATCCGGTCAAAGGCAATTAAGCTTTTATTTTAACTGTTTTTTCAGTTGTTCACAACAGAAAAATATATGCTGAAATTGATGGACTAAACGAAAGTATTTGATTTTGGAAAAAAAATAGAAAAAAAAAATTTCTTTTACCGATGGTCGAACTCGGCTGCGTGAGACCCCGTAGTTGAGGCTCCAGCACGCTATCCACTCGGCTAGCCGAAGGTGCTGAAATGGGGCTAGGGTTAGCTAAAGTCAATGTCCTAGACAGGGGTAAACGCGTTTTTCCCTAATAGTAAACTACGTTTTGGTCAATAAATGTTTGAAAAAAAGGTCGAAGATGGGGTTTCCGCATATGTAACGAATCAGAATTTCATGGCGCATCTTCTCAACACAAAATTGGGACGATATATTATCATACCGGTCTTAACGGGGTCATCAAACATTTAAAACTCTCGCAAATGGCTTCCAAGGGATAAAAATCCGGTCAAAGGCAATTAAGCTTTTATTTTAACTGTTTTTTCAGTTGTTCACAACAGAAAAATATATGCTGAAATTGATGGACTAAACGAAAGTATTTGATTTTGGAAAAAAAATAGAAAAAAAAAATTTCTTTTACCGAGGGTCGAACTCGGCTGCGTGAGACCCCGTAGGTGAGGCTCCAGCACGCTATCCACTCGGCTAGCCGAAGGTGCTGAAATGGGGCTAGGGTTAGCTAAAGTCAATGTCCTAGACAGGGGTAAACGCGTTTTTCCCTAATAGTAAACTACGTTTTGGTCAATAAATGTTTGAAAAAAAGGTCGAAGATGGGGTTTCCGCATATGTAACGAATCAGAATTTCATGGCGCATCTTCTCAACACAAAATTGGGACGATATATTATCATACCGGTCTTAACGGGGTCATCAAACATTTAAAACTCTCGCAAATGGCTTCCAAGGGATAAAAATCCGGTCAAAGGCAATTAAGCTTTTATTTTAACTGTTTTTTCAGTTGTTCACAACAGAAAAATATATGCTGAAATTGATGGACTAAACGAAAGTATTTGATTTTGGAAAAAAAATAGAAAAAAAAAATTTCTTTTACCGAGGGTCGAACTCGGCTGCGTGAGACCCCGTAGGTGAGGCTCCAGCACGCTATCCACTCGGCTAGCCGAAGGTGCTGAAATGGGGCTAGGGTTAGCTAAAGTCAATGTCCTAGACAGGGGTAAACGCGTTTTTCCCTAATAGTAAACTACGTTTTGGTCAATAAATGTTTGAAAAAAAGGTCGAAGATGGGGTTTCCGCATATGTAACGAATCAGAATTTCATGGCGCATCTTCTCAACACAAAATTGGGACGATATATTATCATACCGGTCTTAACGGGGTCATCAAACATTTAAAACTCTCGCAAATGGCTTCCAAGGGATAAAAATCCGGTCAAAGGCAATTAAGCTTTTATTTTAACTGTTTTTTCAGTTGTTCACAACAGAAAAATATATGCTGAAATTGATGGACTAAACGAAAGTATTTGATTTTGGAGAAAAAAAATAGAAAAAAAAAATTTCTTTTACCGAGGGTCGAACTCGGCTGCGTGAGACCCCGTAGGTGAGGCTCCAGCACGCTATCCACTCGGCTAGCCGAAGGTGCTGAAATGGGGCTAGGGTTAGCTAAAGTCAATGTCCTAGACAGGGGTAAACGCGTTTTTCCCTAATAGTAAACTACGTTTTGGTCAATAAATGTTTGAAAAAAAGGTCGAAGATGGGGTTTCCGCATATGTAACGAATCAGAATTTCATGGCGCATCTTCTCAACACAAAATTGGGACGATATATTATCATACCGGTCTTAACGGGGTCATCAAACATTTAAAACTCTCGCAAATGGCTTCCAAGGGATAAAAATCCGGTCAAAGGCAATTAAGCTTTTATTTTAACTGTTTTTTCAGTTGTTCACAACAGAAAAATATATGCTGAAATTGATGGACTAAACGAAAGTATTTGATTTTGGAAAAAAAATAGAAAAAAAAAATTTCTTTTACCGAGGGTCGAACTCGGCTGCGTGAGACCCCGTAGGTGAGGCTCCAGCACGCTATCCACTCGGCTAGCCGAAGGTGCTGAAATGGGGCTAGGGTTAGCTAAAGTCAATGTCCTAGACAGGGGTAAACGCGTTTTTCCCTAATAGTAAACTACGTTTTGGTCAATAAATGTTTGAAAAAAAGGTCGAAGATGGGGTTTCCGCATATGTAACGAATCAGAATTTCATGGCGCATCTTCTCAACACAAAATTGGGACGATATATTATCATACCGGTCTTAACGGGGTCATCAAACATTTAAAACTCTCGCAAATGGCTTCCAAGGGATAAAAATCCGGTCAAAGGCAATTAAGCTTTTATTTTAACTGTTTTTTCAGTTGTTCACAACAGAAAAATATATGCTGAAATTGATGGACTAAACGAAAGTATTTGATTTTGGAAAAAAAATAGAAAAAAAAAATTTCTTTTACCGAGGGTCGAACTCGGCTGCGTGAGACCCCGTAGGTGAGGCTCCAGCACGCTATCCACTCGGCTAGCCGAAGGTGCTGAAATGGGGCTAGGGTTAGCTAAAGTCAATGTCCTAGACAGGGGTAAACGCGTTTTTCCCTAATAGTAAACTACGTTTTGGTCAATAAATGTTTGAAAAAAAGGTCGAAGATGGGGTTTCCGCATATGTAACGAATCAGAATTTCATGGCGCATCTTCTCAACACAAAATTGGGACGATATATTATCATACCGGTCTTAACGGGGTCATCAAACATTTAAAACTCTCGCAAATGGCTTCCAAGGGATAAAAATCCGGTCAAAGGCAATTAAGCTTTTATTTTAACTGTTTTTTCAGTTGTTCACAACAGAAAAATATATGCTGAAATTGATGGACTAAACGAAAGTATTTGATTTTGGAAAAAAAATAGAAAAAAAAAATTTCTTTTACCGAGGGTCGAACTCGGCTGCGTGAGACCCCGTAGGTGAGGCTCCAGCACGCTATCCACTCGGCTAGCCGAAGGTGCTGAAATTGGGCTAGGGTTAGCTAAAGTCAATGTCCTAGACAGGGGTAAACGCGTTTTTCCCTAATAGTAAACTACGTTTTGGTCAATAAATGTTTGAAAAAAAGGTCGAAGATGGGGTTTCCGCATATGTAACGAATCAGAATTTCATGGCGCATCTTCTCAACACAAAATTGGGACGATATATTATCATACCGGTCTTAACGGGGTCATCAAACATTTAAAACTCTCGCAAATGGCTTCCAAGGGATAAAAATCCGGTCAAAGGCAATTAAGCTTTTATTTTAACTGTTTTTTCAGTTGTTCACAACAGAAAAATATATGCTGAAATTGATGGACTAAACGAAAGTATTTGATTTTGGAAAAAAAATAGAAAAAAAAAATTTCTTTTACCGAGGGTCGAACTCGGCTGCGTGAGACCCCGTAGGTGAGGCTCCAGCACGCTATCCACTCGGCTAGCCGAAGGTGCTGAAATGGGGCTAGGGTTAGCTAAAGTCAATGTCCTAGACAGGGGTAAACGCGTTTTTCCCTAATAGTAAACTACGTTTTGGTCAATAAATGTTTGAAAAAAAGGTCGAAGATGGGGTTTCCGCATATGTAACGAATCAGAATTTCATGGCGCATCTTCTCAACACAAAATTGGGACGATATATTATCATACCGGTCTTAACGGGGTCATCAAACATTTAAAACTCTCGCAAATGGCTTCCAAGGGATAAAAATCCGGTCAAAGGCAATTAAGCTTTTATTTTAACTGTTTTTTCAGTTGTTCACAACAGAAAAATATATGCTGAAATTGATGGACTAAACGAAAGTATTTGATTTTGGAAAAAAAATAGAAAAAAAAAATTTCTTTTACCGAGGGTCGAACTCGGCTGCGTGAGACCCCGTAGGTGAGGCTCCAGCACGCTATCCACTCGGCTAGCCGAAGGTGCTGAAATGGGGCTAGGGTTAGCTAAAGTCAATGTCCTAGACAGGGGTAAACGCGTTTTTCCCTAATAGTAAACTACGTTTTGGTCAATAAATGTTTGAAAAAAAGGTCGAAGATGGGGTTTCCGCATATGTAACGAATCAGAATTTCATGGCGCATCTTCTCAACACAAAATTGGGACGATATATTATCATACCGGTCTTAACGGGGTCATCAAACATTTAAAACTCTCGCAAATGGCTTCCAAGGGATAAAAATCCGGTCAAAGGCAATTAAGCTTTTATTTTAACTGTTTTTTCAGTTGTTCACAACAGAAAAATATATGCTGAAATTGATGGACTAAACGAAAGTATTTGATTTTGGAAAAAAAATAGAAAAAAAAATTTTCTTTTACCGAGGGTCGAACTCGGCTGCGTGAGACCCCGTAGGTGAGGCTCCAGCACGCTATCCACTCGGCTAGCCGAAGGTGCTGAAATGGGGCTAGGGTTAGCTAAAGTCAATGTCCTAGACAGGGGTAAACGCGTTTTTCCCTAATAGTAAACTACGTTTTGGTCAATAAATGTTTGAAAAAAAGGTCGAAGATGGGGTTTCCGCATATGTAACGAATCAGAATTTCATGGCGCATCTTCTCAACACAAAATTGGGACGATATATTATCATACCGGTCTTAACGGGGTCATCAAACATTTAAAACTCTCGCAAATGGCTTCCAAGGGATAAAAATCCGGTCAAAGGCAATTAAGCTTTTATTTTAACTGTTTTTTCAGTTGTTCACAACAGAAAAATATATGCTGAAATTGATGGACTAAACGAAAGTATTTGATTTTGGAAAAAAAATAGAAAAAAAAAATTTCTTTTACCGAGGGTCGAACTCGGCTGCGTGAGACCCCGTAGGTGAGGCTCCAGCACGCTATCCACTCGGCTAGCCGAAGGTGCTGAAATGGGGCTAGGGTTAGCTAAAGTCAATGTCCTAGACAGGGGTAAACGCGTTTTTCCCTAATAGTAAACTACGTTTTGGTCAATAAATGTTTGAAAAAAAGGTCGAAGATGGGGTTTCCGCATATGTAACGAATCAGAATTTCATGGCGCATCTTCTCAACACAAAATTGGGACGATATATTATCATACCGGTCTTAACGGGGTCATCAAACATTTAAAACTCTCGCAAATGGCTTCCAAGGGATAAAAATCCGGTCAAAGGCAATTAAGCTTTTATTTTAACTGTTTTTTCAGTTGTTCACAACAGAAAAATATATGCTGAAATTGATGGACTAAACGAAAGTATTTGATTTTGGAAAAAAAATAGAAAAAAAAAATTTCTTTTACCGAGGGTCGAACTCGGCTGCGTGAGACCCCGTAGGTGAGGCTCCAGCACGCTATCCACTCGGCTAGCCGAAGGTGCTGAAATGGGGCTAGGGTTAGCTAAAGTCAATGTCCTAGACAGGGGTAAACGCGTTTTTCCCTAATAGTAAACTACGTTTTGGTCAATAAATGTTTGAAAAAAAGGTCGAAGATGGGGTTTCCGCATATGTAACGAATCAGAATTTCATGGCGCATCTTCTCAACACAAAATTGGGACGATATATTATCATACCGGTCTTAACGGGGTCATCAAACATTTAAAACTCTCGCAAATGGCTTCCAAGGGATAAAAATCCGGTCAAAGGCAATTAAGCTTTTATTTTAACTGTTTTTTCAGTTGTTCACAACAGAAAAATATATGCTGAAATTGATGGACTAAACGAAAGTATTTGATTTTGGAAAAAAAATAGAAAAAAAAAATTTCTTTTACCGAGGGTCGAACTCGGCTGCGTGAGACCCCGTAGGTGAGGCTCCAGCACGCTATCCACTCGGCTAGCCGAAGGTGCTGAAATGGGGCTAGGGTTAGCTAAAGTCAATGTCCTAGACAGGGGTAAACGCGTTTTTCCCTAATAGTAAACTACGTTTTGGTCAATAAATGTTTGAAAAAAAGGTCGAAGATGGGGTTTCCGCATATGTAACGAATCAGAATTTCATGGCGCATCTTCTCAACACAAAATTGGGACGATATATTATCATACCGGTCTTAACGGGGTCATCAAACATTTAAAACTCTCGCAAATGGCTTCCAAGGGATAAAAATCCGGTCAAAGGCAATTAAGCTTTTATTTTAACTGTTTTTTCAGTTGTTCACAACAGAAAAATATATGCTGAAATTGATGGACTAAACGAAAGTATTTGATTTTGGAAAAAAAATAGAAAAAAAAAATTTCTTTTACCGAGGGTCGAACTCGGCTGCGTGAGACCCCGTAGGTGAGGCTCCAGCACGCTATCCACTCGGCTAGCCGAAGGTGCTGAAATGGGGCTAGGGTTAGCTAAAGTCAATGTCCTAGACAGGGGTAAACGCGTTTTTCCCTAATAGTAAACTACGTTTTGGTCAATAAATGTTTGAAAAAAAGGTCGAAGATGGGGTTTCCGCATATGTAACGAATCAGAATTTCATGGCGCATCTTCTCAACACAAAATTGGGACGATATATTATCATACCGGTCTTAACGGGGTCATCAAACATTTAAAACTCTCGCAAATGGCTTCCAAGGGATAAAAATCCGGTCAAAGGCAATTAAGCTTTTATTTTAACTGTTTTTTCAGTTGTTCACAACAGAAAAATATATGCTGAAATTGATGGACTAAACGAAAGTATTTGATTTTGGAAAAAAAATAGAAAAAAAAAATTTCTTTTACCGAGGGTCGAACTCGGCTGCGTGAGACCCCGTAGGTGAGGCTCCAGCACGCTATCCACTCGGCTAGCCGAAGGTGCTGAAATGGGGCTAGGGTTAGCTAAAGTCAATGTCCTAGACAGGGGTAAACGCGTTTTTCCCTAATAGTAAACTACGTTTTGGTCAATAAATGTTTGAAAAAAAGGTCGAAGATGGGGTTTCCGCATATGTAACGAATCAGAATTTCATGGCGCATCTTCTCAACACAAAATTGGGACGATATATTATCATACCGGTCTTAACGGGGTCATCAAACATTTAAAACTCTCGCAAATGGCTTCCAAGGGATAAAAATCCGGTCAAAGGCAATTAAGCTTTTATTTTAACTGTTTTTTCAGTTGTTCACAACAGAAAAATATATGCTGAAATTGATGGACTAAACGAAAGTATTTGATTTTGGAAAAAAAATAGAAAAAAAAAATTTCTTTTACCGAGGGTCGAACTCGGCTGCGTGAGACCCCGTAGGTGAGGCTCCAGCACGCTATCCACTCGGCTAGCCGAAGGTGCTGAAATGGGGCTAGGGTTAGCTAAAGTCAATGTCCTAGACAGGGGTAAACGCGTTTTTCCCTAATAGTAAACTACGTTTTGGTCAATAAATGTTTGAAAAAAAGGTCGAAGATGGGGTTTCCGCATATGTAACGAATCAGAATTTCATGGCGCATCTTCTCAACACAAAATTGGGACGATATATTATCATACCGGTCTTAACGGGGTCATCAAACATTTAAAACTCTCGCAAATGGCTTCCAAGGGATAAAAATCCGGTCAAAGGCAATTAAGCTTTTATTTTAACTGTTTTTTCAGTTGTTCACAACAGAAAAATATATGCTGAAATTGATGGACTAAACGAAAGTATTTGATTTTGGAAAAAAAATAGAAAAAAAAAATTTCTTTTACCGAGGGTCGAACTCGGCTGCGTGAGACCCCGTAGGTGAGGCTCCAGCACGCTATCCACTCGGCTAGCCGAAGGTGCTGAAATGGGGCTAGGGTTAGCTAAAGTCAATGTCCTAGACAGGGGTAAACGCGTTTTTCCCTAATAGTAAACTACGTTTTGGTCAATAAATGTTTGAAAAAAAGGTCGAAGATGGGGTTTCCGCATATGTAACGAATCAGAATTTCATGGCGCATCTTCTCAACACAAAATTGGGACGATATATTATCATACCGGTCTTAACGGGGTCATCAAACATTTAAAACTCTCGCAAATGGCTTCCAAGGGATAAAAATCCGGTCAAAGGCAATTAAGCTTTTATTTTAACTGTTTTTTCAGTTGTTCACAACAGAAAAATATATGCTGAAATTGATGGACTAAACGAAAGTATTTGATTTTGGAAAAAAAATAGAAAAAAAAAATTTCTTTTACCGAGGGTCGAACTCGGCTGCGTGAGACCCCGTAGGTGAGGCTCCAGCACGCTATCCACTCGGCTAGCCGAAGGTGCTGAAATGGGGCTAGGGTTAGCTAAAGTCAATGTCCTAGACAGGGGTAAACGCGTTTTTCCCTAATAGTAAACTACGTTTTGGTCAATAAATGTTTGAAAAAAAGGTCGAAGATGGGGTTTCCGCATATGTAACGAATCAGAATTTCATGGCGCATCTTCTCAACACAAAATTGGGACGATATATTATCATACCGGTCTTAACGGGGTCATCAAACATTTAAAACTCTCGCAAATGGCTTCCAAGGGATAAAAATCCGGTCAAAGGCAATTAAGCTTTTATTTTAACTGTTTTTTCAGTTGTTCACAACAGAAAAATATATGCTGAAATTGATGGACTAAACGAAAGTATTTGATTTTGGAAAAAAAATAGAAAAAAAAAATTTCTTTTACCGAGGGTCGAACTCGGCTGCGTGAGACCCCGTAGGTGAGGCTCCAGCACGCTATCCACTCGGCTAGCCGAAGGTGCTGAAATGGGGCTAGGGTTAGCTAAAGTCAATGTCCTAGACAGGGGTAAACGCGTTTTTCCCTAATAGTAAACTACGTTTTGGTCAATAAATGTTTGAAAAAAAGGTCGAAGATGGGGTTTCCGCATATGTAACGAATCAGAATTTCATGGCGCATCTTCTCAACACAAAATTGGGACGATATATTATCATACCGGTCTTAACGGGGTCATCAAACATTTAAAACTCTCGCAAATGGCTTCCAAGGGATAAAAATCCGGTCAAAGGCAATTAAGCTTTTATTTTAACTGTTTTTTCAGTTGTTCACAACAGAAAAATATATGCTGAAATTGATGGACTAAACGAAAGTATTTGATTTTGGAAAAAAAATTTCTTTTACCGAGGGTCGAACTCGGCTGCGTGAGACCCCGTAGGTGAGGCTCCAGCACGCTATCCACTCGGCTAGCCGAAGGTGCTGAAATGGGGCTAGGGTTAGCTAAAGTCAATGTCCTAGACAGGGGTAAACGCGTTTTTCCCTAATAGTAAACTACGTTTTGGTCAATAAATGTTTGAAAAAAAGGTCGAAGATGGGGTTTCCGCATATGTAACGAATCAGAATTTCATGGCGCATCTTCTCAACACAAAATTGGGACGATATATTATCATACCGGTCTTAACGGGGTCATCAAACATTTAAAACTCTCGCAAATGGCTTCCAAGGGATAAAAATCCGGTCAAAGGCAATTAAGCTTTTATTTTAACTGTTTTTTCAGTTGTTCACAACAGAAAAATATATGCTGAAATTGATGGACTAAACGAAAGTATTTGATTTTGGAAAAAAAATAGAAAAAAAAAATTTCTTTTACCGAGGGTCGAACTCGGCTGCGTGAGACCCCGTAGGTGAGGCTCCAGCACGCTATCCACTCGGCTAGCCGAAGGTGCTGAAATGGGGCTAGGGTTAGCTAAAGTCAATGTCCTAGACAGGGGTAAACGCGTTTTTCCCTAATAGTAAACTACGTTTTGGTCAATAAATGTTTGAAAAAAAGGTCGAAGATGGGGTTTCCGCATATGTAACGAATCAGAATTTCATGGCGCATCTTCTCAACACAAAATTGGGACGATATATTATCATACCGGTCTTAACGGGGTCATCAAACATTTAAAACTCTCGCAAATGGCTTCCAAGGGATAAAAATCCGGTCAAAGGCAATTAAGCTTTTATTTTAACTGTTTTTTCAGTTGTTCACAACAGAAAAATATATGCTGAAATTGATGGACTAAACGAAAGTATTTGATTTTGGAGAAAAAAATAGAAAAAAAAAATTTCTTTTACCGAGGGTCGAACTCGGCTGCGTGAGACCCCGTAGGTGAGGCTCCAGCACGCTATCCACTCGGCTAGCCGAAGGTGCTGAAATGGGGCTAGGGTTAGCTAAAGTCAATGTCCTAGACAGGGGTAAACGCGTTTTTCCCTAATAGTAAACTACGTTTTGGTCAATAAATGTTTGAAAAAAAGGTCGAAGATGGGGTTTCCGCATATGTAACGAATCAGAATTTCATGGCGCATCTTCTCAACACAAAATTGGGACGATATATTATCATAGCGGTCTTAACGGGGTCATCAAACATTTAAAACTCTCGCAAATGGCTTCCAAGGGATAAAAATCCGGTCAAAGGCAATTAAGCTTTTATTTTAACTGTTTTTTCAGTTGTTCACAACAGAAAAATATATGCTGAAATTGATGGACTAAACGAAAGTATTTGATTTTGGAAAAAAAATAGAAAAAAAAAATTTCTTTTACCGAGGGTCGAACTCGGCTGCGTGAGACCCCGTAGGTGAGGCTCCAGCACGCTATCCACTCGGCTAGCCGAAGGTGCTGAAATGGGGCTAGGGTTAGCTAAAGTCAATGTCCTAGACAGGGGTAAACGCGTTTTTCCCTAATAGTAAACTACGTTTTGGTCAATAAATGTTTGAAAAAAAGGTCGAAGATGGGGTTTCCGCATATGTAACGAATCAGAATTTCATGGCGCATCTTCTCAACACAAAATTGGGACGATATATTATCATACCGGTCTTAACGGGGTCATCAAACATTTAAAACTCTCGCAAATGGCTTCCAAGGGATAAAAATCCGGTCAAAGGCAATTAAGCTTTTATTTTAACTGTTTTTTCAGTTGTTCACAACAGAAAAATATATGCTGAAATTGATGGACTAAACGAAAGTATTTGATTTTGGAAAAAAAATAGAAAAAAAAAATTTCTTTTACCGAGGGTCGAACTCGGCTGCGTGAGACCCCGTAGGTGAGGCTCCAGCACGCTATCCACTCGGCTAGCCGAAGGTGCTGAAATGGGGCTAGGGTTAGCTAAAGTCAATGTCCTAGACAGGGGTAAACGCGTTTTTCCCTAATAGTAAACTACGTTTTGGTCAATAAATGTTTGAAAAAAAGGTCGAAGATGGGGTTTCCGCATATGTAACGAATCAGAATTTCATGGCGCATCTTCTCAACACAAAATTGGGACGATATATTATCATACCGGTCTTAACGGGGTCATCAAACATTTAAAACTCTCGCAAATGGCTTCCAAGGGATAAAAATCCGGTCAAAGGCAATTAAGCTTTTATTTTAACTGTTTTTTCAGTTGTTCACAACAGAAAAATATATGCTGAAATTGATGGACTAAACGAAAGTATTTGATTTTGGAAAAAAAATTTCTTTTACCGAGGGTCGAACTCGGCTGCGTGAGACCCCGTAGGTGAGGCTCCAGCACGCTATCCACTCGGCTAGCCGAAGGTGCTGAAATGGGGCTAGGGTTAGCTAAAGTCAATGTCCTAGACAGGGGTAAACGCGTTTTTCCCTAATAGTAAACTACGTTTTGGTCAATAAATGTTTGAAAAAAAGGTCGAAGATGGGGTTTCCGCATATGTAACGAATCAGAATTTCATGGCGCATCTTCTCAACACAAAATTGGGACGATATATTATCATACCGGTCTTAACGGGGTCATCAAACATTTAAAACTCTCGCAAATGGCTTCCAAGGGATAAAAATCCGGTCAAAGGCAATTAAGCTTTTATTTTAACTGTTTTTTCAGTTGTTCACAACAGAAAAATATATGCTGAAATTGATGGACTAAACGAAAGTATTTGATTTTGGAGAAAAAAATAGAAAAAAAAAATTTCTTTTACCGAGGGTCGAACTCGGCTGCGTGAGACCCCGTAGGTGAGGCTCCAGCACGCTATCCACTCGGCTAGCCGAAGGTGCTGAAATGGGGCTAGGGTTAGCTAAAGTCAATGTCCTAGACAGGGGTAAACGCGTTTTTCCCTAATAGTAAACTACGTTTTGGTCAATAAATGTTTGAAAAAAAGGTCGAAGATGGGGTTTCCGCATATGTAACGAATCAGAATTTCATGGCGCATCTTCTCAACACAAAATTGGGACGATATATTATCATACCGGTCTTAACGGGGTCATCAAACATTTAAAACTCTCGCAAATGGCTTCCAAGGGATAAAAATCCGGTCAAAGGCAATTAAGCTTTTATTTTAACTGTTTTTTCAGTTGTTCACAACAGAAAAATATATGCTGAAATTGATGGACTAAACGAAAGTATTTGATTTTGGAGAAAAAAATAGAAAAAAAAAATTTCTTTTACCGAGGGTCGAACTCGGCTGCGTGAGACCCCGTAGGTGAGGCTCCAGCACGCTATCCACTCGGCTAGCCGAAGGTGCTGAAATGGGGCTAGGGTTAGCTAAAGTCAATGTCCTAGACAGGGGTAAACGCGTTTTTCCCTAATAGTAAACTACGTTTTGGTCAATAAATGTTTGAAAAAAAGGTCGAAGATGGGGTTTCCGCATATGTAACGAATCAGAATTTCATGGCGCATCTTCTCAACACAAAATTGGGACGATATATTATCATACCGGTCTTAACGGGGTCATCAAACATTTAAAACTCTCGCAAATGGCTTCCAAGGGATAAAAATCCGGTCAAAGGCAATTAAGCTTTTATTTTAACTGTTTTTTCAGTTGTTCACAACAGAAAAATATATGCTGAAATTGATGGACTAAACGAAAGTATTTGATTTTGGAAAAAAAATAGAAAAAAAAAATTTCTTTTACCGAGGGTCGAACTCGGCTGCGTGAGACCCCGTAGGTGAGGCTCCAGCACGCTATCCACTCGGCTAGCCGAAGGTGCTGAAATGGGGCTAGGGTTAGCTAAAGTCAATGTCCTAGACAGGGGTAAACGCGTTTTTCCCTAATAGTAAACTACGTTTTGGTCAATAAATGTTTGAAAAAAAGGTCGAAGATGGGGTTTCCGCATATGTAACGAATCAGAATTTCATGGCGCATCTTCTCAACACAAAATTGGGACGATATATTATCATACCGGTCTTAACGGGGTCATCAAACATTTAAAACTCTCGCAAATGGCTTCCAAGGGATAAAAATCCGGTCAAAGGCAATTAAGCTTTTATTTTAACTGTTTTTTCAGTTGTTCACAACAGAAAAATATATGCTGAAATTGATGGACTAAACGAAAGTATTTGATTTTGGAAAAAAAATAGAAAAAAAAAATTTCTTTTACCGAGGTTCGAACTCGGCTGCGTGAGACCCCGTAGGTGAGGCTCCAGCACGCTATCCACTCGGCTAGCCGAAGGTGCTGAAATGGGGCTAGGGTTAGCTAAAGTCAATGTCCTAGACAGGGGTAAACGCGTTTTTCCCTAATAGTAAACTACGTTTTGGTCAATAAATGTTTGAAAAAAAGGTCGAAGATGGGGTTTCCGCATATGTAACGAATCAGAATTTCATGGCGCATCTTCTCAACACAAAATTGGGACGATATATTATCATACCGGTCTTAACGGGGTCATCAAACATTTAAAACTCTCGCAAATGGCTTCCAAGGGATAAAAATCCGGTCAAAGGCAATTAAGCTTTTATTTTAACTGTTTTTTCAGTTGTTCACAACAGAAAAATATATGCTGAAATTGATGGACTAAACGAAAGTATTTGATTTTGGAAAAAAAATAGAAAAAAAAAATTTCTTTTACCGAGGGTCGAACTCGGCTGCGTGAGACCCCGTAGGTGAGGCTCCAGCACGCTATCCACTCGGCTAGCCGAAGGTGCTGAAATGGGGCTAGGGTTAGCTAAAGTCAATGTCCTAGACAGGGGTAAACGCGTTTTTCCCTAATAGTAAACTACGTTTTGGTCAATAAATGTTTGAAAAAAAGGTCGAAGATGGGGTTTCCGCATATGTAACGAATCAGAATTTCATGGCGCATCTTCTCAACACAAAATTGGGACGATATATTATCATACCGGTCTTAACGGGGTCATCAAACATTTAAAACTCTCGCAAATGGCTTCCAAGGGATAAAAATCCGGTCAAAGGCAATTAAGCTTTTATTTTAACTGTTTTTTCAGTTGTTCACAACAGAAAAATATATGCTGAAATTGATGGACTAAACGAAAGTATTTGATTTTGGAAAAAAAATAGAAAAAAAAAATTTCTTTTACCGAGGGTCGAACTCGGCTGCGTGAGACCCCGTAGGTGAGGCTCCAGCACGCTATCCACTCGGCTAGCCGAAGGTGCTGAAATGGGGCTAGGGTTAGCTAAAGTCAATGTCCTAGACAGGGGTAAACGCGTTTTTCCCTAATAGTAAACTACGTTTTGGTCAATAAATGTTTGAAAAAAAGGTCGAAGATGGGGTTTCCGCATATGTAACGAATCAGAATTTCATGGCGCATCTTCTCAACACAAAATTGGGACGATATATTATCATACCGGTCTTAACGGGGTCATCAAACATTTAAAACTCTCGCAAATGGCTTCCAAGGGATAAAAATCCGGTCAAAGGCAATTAAGCTTTTATTTTAACTGTTTTTTCAGTTGTTCACAACAGAAAAATATATGCTGAAATTGATGGACTAAACGAAAGTATTTGATTTTGGAGAAAAAAATAGAAAAAAAAAATTTCTTTTACCGAGGGTCGAACTCGGCTGCGTGAGACCCCGTAGGTGAGGCTCCAGCACGCTATCCACTCGGCTAGCCGAAGGTGCTGAAATGGGGCTAGGGTTAGCTAAAGTCAATGTCCTAGACAGGGGTAAACGCGTTTTTCCCTAATAGTAAACTACGTTTTGGTCAATAAATGTTTGAAAAAAAGGTCGAAGATGGGGTTTCCGCATATGTAACGAATCAGAATTTCATGGCGCATCTTCTCAACACAAAATTGGGACGATATATTATCATACCGGTCTTAACGGGGTCATCAAACATTTAAAACTCTCGCAAATGGCTTCCAAGGGATAAAAATCCGGTCAAAGGCAATTAAGCTTTTATTTTAACTGTTTTTTCAGTTGTTCACAACAGAAAAATATATGCTGAAATTGATGGACTAAACGAAAGTATTTGATTTTGGAGAAAAAAATAGAAAAAAAAAATTTCTTTTACCGAGGGTCGAACTCGGCTGCGTGAGACCCCGTAGGTGAGGCTCCAGCACGCTATCCACTCGGCTAGCCGAAGGTGCTGAAATGGGGCTAGGGTTAGCTAAAGTCAATGTCCTAGACAGGGGTAAACGCGTTTTTCCCTAATAGTAAACTACGTTTTGGTCAATAAATGTTTGAAAAAAAGGTCGAAGATGGGGTTTCCGCATATGTAACGAATCAGAATTTCATGGCGCATCTTCTCAACACAAAATTGGGACGATATATTATCATACCGGTCTTAACGGGGTCATCAAACATTTAAAACTCTCGCAAATGGCTTCCAAGGGATAAAAATCCGGTCAAAGGCAATTAAGCTTTTATTTTAACTGTTTTTTCAGTTGTTCACAACAGAAAAATATATGCTGAAATTGATGGACTAAACGAAAGTATTTGATTTTGGAAAAAAAATAGAAAAAAAAAATTTCTTTTACCGAGGGTCGAACTCGGCTGCGTGAGACCCCGTAGGTGAGGCTCCAGCACGCTATCCACTCGGCTAGCCGAAGGTGCTGAAATGGGGCTAGGGTTAGCTAAAGTCAATGTCCTAGACAGGGGTAAACGCGTTTTTCCCTAATAGTAAACTACGTTTTGGTCAATAAATGTTTGAAAAAAAGGTCGAAGATGGGGTTTCCGCATATGTAACGAATCAGAATTTCATGGCGCATCTTCTCAACACAAAATTGGGACGATATATTATCATACCGGTCTTAACGGGGTCATCAAACATTTAAAACTCTCGCAAATGGCTTCCAAGGGATAAAAATCCGGTCAAAGGCAATTAAGCTTTTATTTTAACTGTTTTTTCAGTTGTTCACAACAGAAAAATATATGCTGAAATTGATGGACTAAACGAAAGTATTTGATTTTGGAAAAAAAATAGAAAAAAAAAATTTCTTTTACCGAGGGTCGAACTCGGCTGCGTGAGACCCCGTAGGTGAGGCTCCAGCACGCTATCCACTCGGCTAGCCGAAGGTGCTGAAATGGGGCTAGGGTTAGCTAAAGTCAATGTCCTAGACAGGGGTAAACGCGTTTTTCCCTAATAGTAAACTACGTTTTGGTCAATAAATGTTTGAAAAAAAGGTCGAAGATGGGGTTTCCGCATATGTAACGAATCAGAATTTCATGGCGCATCTTCTCAACACAAAATTGGGATGATATATTATCATACCGGTCTTAACGGGGTCATCAAACATTTAAAACTCTCGCAAATGGCTTCCAAGGGATAAAAATCCGGTCAAAGGCAATTAAGCTTTTATTTTAACTGTTTTTTCAGTTGTTCACAACAGAAAAATATATGCTGAAATTGATGGACTAAACGAAAGTATTTGATTTTGGAGAAAAAAATAGAAAAAAAAAATTTCTTTTACCGAGGGTCGAACTCGGCTGCGTGAGACCCCGTAGGTGAGGCTCCAGCACGCTATCCACTCGGCTAGCCGAAGGTGCTGAAATGGGGCTAGGGTTAGCTAAAGTCAATGTCCTAGACAGGGGTAAACGCGTTTTTCCCTAATAGTAAACTACGTTTTGGTCAATAAATGTTTGAAAAAAAGGTCGAAGATGGGGTTTCCGCATATGTAACGAATCAGAATTTCATGGCGCATCTTCTCAACACAAAATTGGGACGATATATTATCATACCGGTCTTAACGGGGTCATCAAACATTTAAAACTCTCGCAAATGGCTTCCAAGGGATAAAAATCCGGTCAAAGGCAATTAAGCTTTTATTTTAACTGTTTTTTCAGTTGTTCACAACAGAAAAATATATGCTGAAATTGATGGACTAAACGAAAGTATTTGATTTTGGAAAAAAAATAGAAAAAAAAAATTTCTTTTACCGAGGGTCGAACTCGGCTGCGTGAGACCCCGTAGGTGAGGCTCCAGCACGCTATCCACTCGGCTAGCCGAAGGTGCTGAAATGGGGCTAGGGTTAGCTAAAGTCAATGTCCTAGACAGGGGTAAACGCGTTTTTCCCTAATAGTAAACTACGTTTTGGTCAATAAATGTTTGAAAAAAAGGTCGAAGATGGGGTTTCCGCATATGTAACGAATCAGAATTTCATGGCGCATCTTCTCAACACAAAATTGGGACGATATATTATCATACCGGTCTTAACGGGGTCATCAAACATTTAAAACTCTCGCAAATGGCTTCCAAGGGATAAAAATCCGGTCAAAGGCAATTAAGCTTTTATTTTAACTGTTTTTTCAGTTGTTCACAACAGAAAAATATATGCTGAAATTGATGGACTAAACGAAAGTATTTGATTTTGGAAAAAAAATAGAAAAAAAAAATTTCTTTTACCGAGGGTCGAACTCGGCTGCGTGAGACCCCGTAGGTGAGGCTCCAGCACGCTATCCACTCGGCTAGCCGAAGGTGCTGAAATGGGGCTAGGGTTAGCTAAAGTCAATGTCCTAGACAGGGGTAAACGCGTTTTTCCCTAATAGTAAACTACGTTTTGGTCAATAAATGTTTGAAAAAAAGGTCGAAGATGGGGTTTCCGCATATGTAACGAATCAGAATTTCATGGCGCATCTTCTCAACACAAAATTGGGACGATATATTATCATACCGGTCTTAACGGGGTCATCAAACATTTAAAACTCTCGCAAATGGCTTCCAAGGGATAAAAATCCGGTCAAAGGCAATTAAGCTTTTATTTTAACTGTTTTTTCAGTTGTTCACAACAGAAAAATATATGCTGAAATTGATGGACTAAACGAAAGTATTTGATTTTGGAGAAAAAAATAGAAAAAAAAAATTTCTTTTACCGAGGGTCGAACTCGGCTGCGTGAGACCCCGTAGGTGAGGCTCCAGCACGCTATCCACTCGGCTAGCCGAAGGTGCTGAAATGGGGCTAGGGTTAGCTAAAGTCAATGTCCTAGACAGGGGTAAACGCGTTTTTCCCTAATAGTAAACTACGTTTTGGTCAATAAATGTTTGAAAAAAAGGTCGAAGATGGGGTTTCCGCATATGTAACGAATCAGATTTTCATGGCGCATCTTCTCAACACAAAATTGGGACGATATATTATCATACCGGTCTTAACGGGGTCATCAAACATTTAAAACTCTCGCAAATGGCTTCCAAGGGATAAAAATCCGGTCAAAGGCAATTAAGCTTTTATTTTAACTGTTTTTTCAGTTGTTCACAACAGAAAAATATATGCTGAAATTGATGGACTAAACGAAAGTATTTGATTTTGGAGAAAAAAATAGAAAAAAAAAATTTCTTTTACCGAGGGTCGAACTCGGCTGCGTGAGACCCCGTAGGTGAGGCTCCAGCACGCTATCCACTCGGCTAGCCGAAGGTGCTGAAATGGGGCTAGGGTTAGCTAAAGTCAATGTCCTAGACAGGGGTAAACGCGTTTTTCCCTAATAGTAAACTACGTTTTGGTCAATAAATGTTTGAAAAAAAGGTCGAAGATGGGGTTTCCGCATATGTAACGAATCAGAATTTCATGGCGCATCTTCTCAACACAAAATTGGGACGATATATTATCATACCGGTCTTAACGGGGTCATCAAACATTTAAAACTCTCGCAAATGGCTTCCAAGGGATAAAAATCCGGTCAAAGGCAATTAAGCTTTTATTTTAACTGTTTTTTTAGTTGTTCACAACAGAAAAATATATGCTGAAATTGATGGACTAAACGAAAGTATTTGATTTTGGAAAAAAAATAGAAAAAAAAAATTTCTTTTACCGAGGGTCGAACTCGGCTGCGTGAGACCCCGTAGGTGAGGCTCCAGCACGCTATCCACTCGGCTAGCCGAAGGTGCTGAAATGGGGCTAGGGTTAGCTAAAGTCAATGTCCTAGACAGGGGTAAACGCGTTTTTCCCTAATAGTAAACTACGTTTTGGTCAATAAATGTTTGAAAAAAAGGTCGAAGATGGGGTTTCCGCATATGTAACGAATCAGAATTTCATGGCGCATCTTCTCAACACAAAATTGGGACGATATATTATCATACCGGTCTTAACGGGGTCATCAAACATTTAAAACTCTCGCAAATGGCTTCCAAGGGATAAAAATCCGGTCAAAGGCAATTAAGCTTTTATTTTAACTGTTTTTTCAGTTGTTCACAACAGAAAAATATATGCTGAAATTGATGGACTAAACGAAAGTATTTGATTTTGGAAAAAAAATAGAAAAAAAAAATTTCTTTTACCGAGGGTCGAACTCGGCTGCGTGAGACCCCGTAGGTGAGGCTCCAGCACGCTATCCACTCGGCTAGCCGAAGGTGCTGAAATGGGGCTAGGGTTAGCTAAAGTCAATGTCCTAGACAGGGGTAAACGCGTTTTTCCCTAATAGTAAACTACGTTTTGGTCAATAAATGTTTGAAAAAAAGGTCGAAGATGGGGTTTCCGCATATGTAACGAATCAGAATTTCATGGCGCATCTTCTCAACACAAAATTGGGACGATATATTATCATACCGGTCTTAACGGGGTCATCAAACATTTAAAACTCTCGCAAATGGCTTCCAAGGGATAAAAATCCGGTCAAAGGCAATTAAGCTTTTATTTTAACTGTTTTTTCAGTTGTTCACAACAGAAAAATATATGCTGAAATTGATGGACTAAACGAAAGTATTTGATTTTGGAAAAAAAATAGAAAAAAAAAATTTCTTTTACCGAGGGTCGAACTCGGCTGCGTGAGACCCCGTAGGTGAGGCTCCAGCACGCTATCCACTCGGCTAGCCGAAGGTGCTGAAATGGGGCTAGGGTTAGCTAAAGTCAATGTCCTAGACAGGGGTAAACGCGTTTTTCCCTAATAGTAAACTACGTTTTGGTCAATAAATGTTTGAAAAAAAGGTCGAAGATGGGGTTTCCGCATATGTAACGAATCAGAATTTCATGGCGCATCTTCTCAACACAAAATTGGGACGATATATTATCATACCGGTCTTAACGGGGTCATCAAACATTTAAAACTCTCGCAAATGGCTTCCAAGGGATAAAAATCCGGTCAAAGGCAATTAAGCTTTTATTTTAACTGTTTTTTCAGTTGTTCACAACAGAAAAATATATGCTGAAATTGATGGACTAAACGAAAGTATTTGATTTTGGAGAAAAAAATAGAAAAAAAAAATTTCTTTTACCGAGGGTCGAACTCGGCTGCGTGAGACCCCGTAGGTGAGGCTCCAGCACGCTATCCACTCGGCTAGCCGAAGGTGCTGAAATGGGGCTAGGGTTAGCTAAAGTCAATGTCCTAGACAGGGGTAAACGCGTTTTTCCCTAATAGTAAACTACGTTTTGGTCAATAAATGTTTGAAAAAAAGGTCGAAGATGGGGTTTCCGCATATGTAACGAATCAGAATTTCATGGCGCATCTTCTCAACACAAAATTGGGACGATATATTATCATACCGGTCTTAACGGGGTCATCAAACATTTAAAACTCTCGCAAATGGCTTCCAAGGGATAAAAATCCGGTCAAAGGCAATTAAGCTTTTATTTTAACTGTTTTTTCAGTTGTTCACAACAGAAAAATATATGCTGAAATTGATGGACTAAACGAAAGTATTTGATTTTGGAGAAAAAAATAGAAAAAAAAAATTTCTTTTACCGAGGGTCGAACTCGGCTGCGTGAGACCCCGTAGGTGAGGCTCCAGCACGCTATCCACTCGGCTAGCCGAAGGTGCTGAAATGGGGCTAGGGTTAGCTAAAGTCAATGTCCTAGACAGGGGTAAACGCGTTTTTCCCTAATAGTAAACTACGTTTTGGTCAATAAATGTTTGAAAAAAAGGTCGAAGATGGGGTTTCCGCATATGTAACGAATCAGAATTTCATGGCGCATCTTCTCAACACAAAATTGGGACGATATATTATCATACCGGTCTTAACGGGGTCATCAAACATTTAAAACTCTCGCAAATGGCTTCCAAGGGATAAAAATCCGGTCAAAGGCAATTAAGCTTTTATTTTAACTGTTTTTTCAGTTGTTCACAACAGAAAAATATATGCTGAAATTGATGGACTAAACGAAAGTATTTGATTTTGGAAAAAAAATAGAAAAAAAAAATTTCTTTTACCGAGGGTCGAACTCGGCTGCGTGAGACCCCGTAGGTGAGGCTCCAGCACGCTATCCACTCGGCTAGCCGAAGGTGCTGAAATGGGGCTAGGGTTAGCTAAAGTCAATGTCCTAGACAGGGGTAAACGCGTTTTTCCCTAATAGTAAACTACGTTTTGGTCAATAAATGTTTGAAAAAAAGGTCGAAGATGGGGTTTCCGCATATGTAACGAATCAGAATTTCATGGCGCATCTTCTCAACACAAAATTGGGACGATATATTATCATACCGGTCTTAACGGGGTCATCAAACATTTAAAACTCTCGCAAATGGCTTCCAAGGGATAAAAATCCGGTCAAAGGCAATTAAGCTTTTATTTTAACTGTTTTTTCAGTTGTTCACAACAGAAAAATATATGCTGAAATTGATGGACTAAACGAAAGTATTTGATTTTGGAAAAAAAATAGAAAAAAAAAATTTCTTTTACCGAGGGTCGAACTCGGCTGCGTGAGACCCCGTAGGTGAGGCTCCAGCACGCTATCCACTCGGCTAGCCGAAGGTGCTGAAATGGGGCTAGGGTTAGCTAAAGTCAATGTCCTAGACAGGGGTAAACGCGTTTTTCCCTAATAGTAAACTACGTTTTGGTCAATAAATGTTTGAAAAAAAGGTCGAAGATGGGGTTTCCGCATATGTAACGAATCAGAATTTCATGGCGCATCTTCTCAACACAAAATTGGGACGATATATTATCATACCGGTCTTAACGGGGTCATCAAACATTTAAAACTCTCGCAAATGGCTTCCAAGGGATAAAAATCCGGTCAAAGGCAATTAAGCTTTTATTTTAACTGTTTTTTCAGTTGTTCACAACAGAAAAATATATGCTGAAATTGATGGACTAAACGAAAGTATTTGATTTTGGAAAAAAAATTTCTTTTACCGAGGGTCGAACTCGGCTGCGTGAGACCCCGTAGGTGAGGCTCCAGCACGCTATCCACTCGGCTAGCCGAAGGTGCTGAAATGGGGCTAGGGTTAGCTAAAGTCAATGTCCTAGACAGGGGTAAACGCGTTTTTCCCTAATAGTAAACTACGTTTTGGTCAATAAATGTTTGAAAAAAAGGTCGAAGATGGGGTTTCCGCATATGTAACGAATCAGAATTTCATGGCGCATCTTCTCAACACAAAATTGGGACGATATATTATCATACCGGTCTTAACGGGGTCATCAAACATTTAAAACTCTCGCAAATGGCTTCCAAGGGATAAAAATCCGGTCAAAGGCAATTAAGCTTTTATTTTAACTGTTTTTTCAGTTGTTCACAACAGAAAAATATATGCTGAAATTGATGGACTAAACGAAAGTATTTGATTTTGGAAAAAAAATAGAAAAAAAAAATTTCTTTTACCGAGGGTCGAACTCGGCTGCGTGAGACCCCGTAGGTGAGGCTCCAGCACGCTATCCACTCGGCTAGCCGAAGGTGCTGAAATGGGGCTAGGGTTAGCTAAAGTCAATGTCCTAGACAGGGGTAAACGCGTTTTTCCCTAATAGTAAACTACGTTTTGGTCAATAAATGTTTGAAAAAAAGGTCGAAGATGGGGTTTCCGCATATGTAACGAATCAGAATTTCATGGCGCATCTTCTCAACACAAAATTGGGACGATATATTATCATACCGGTCTTAACGGGGTCATCAAACATTTAAAACTCTCGCAAATGGCTTCCAAGGGATAAAAATCCGGTCAAAGGCAATTAAGCTTTTATTTTAACTGTTTTTTCAGTTGTTCACAACAGAAAAATATATGCTGAAATTGATGGACTAAACGAAAGTATTTGATTTTGGAGAAAAAAATAGAAAAAAAAATTTCTTTTACCGAGGGTCGAACTCGGCTGCGTGAGACCCCGTAGGTGAGGCTCCAGCACGCTATCCACTCGGCTAGCCGAAGGTGCTGAAATGGGGCTAGGGTTAGCTAAAGTCAATGTCCTAGACAGGGGTAAACGCGTTTTTCCCTAATAGTAAACTACGTTTTGGTCAATAAATGTTTGAAAAAAAGGTCGAAGATGGGGTTTCCGCATATGTAACGAATCAGAATTTCATGGCGCATCTTCTCAACACAAAATTGGGACGATATATTATCATACCGGTCTTAACGGGGTCATCAAACATTTAAAACTCTCGCAAATGGCTTCCAAGGGATAAAAATCCGGTCAAAGGCAATTAAGCTTTTATTTTAACTGTTTTTTCAGTTGTTCACAACAGAAAAATATATGCTGAAATTGATGGACTAAACGAAAGTATTTGATTTTGGAAAAAAAATAGAAAAAAAAAATTTCTTTTACCGAGGGTCGAACTCGGCTGCGTGAGACCCCGTAGGTGAGGCTCCAGCACGCTATCCACTCGGCTAGCCGAAGGTGCTGAAATGGGGCTAGGGTTAGCTAAAGTCAATGTCCTAGACAGGGGTAAACGCGTTTTTCCCTAATAGTAAACTACGTTTTGGTCAATAAATGTTTGAAAAAAAGGTCGAAGATGGGGTTTCCGCATATGTAACGAATCAGAATTTCATGGCGCATCTTCTCAACACAAAATTGGGACGATATATTATCATACCGGTCTTAACGGGGTCATCAAACATTTAAAACTCTCGCAAATGGCTTCCAAGGGATAAAAATCCGGTCAAAGGCAATTAAGCTTTTATTTTAACTGTTTTTTCAGTTGTTCACAACAGAAAAATATATGCTGAAATTGATGGACTAAACGAAAGTATTTGATTTTGGAGAAAAAAATAGAAAAAAAAAATTTCTTTTACCGAGGGTCGAACTCGGCTGCGTGAGACCCCGTAGGTGAGGCTCCAGCACGCTATCCACTCGGCTAGCCGAAGGTGCTGAAATGGGGCTAGGGTTAGCTAAAGTCAATGTCCTAGACAGGGGTAAACGCGTTTTTCCCTAATAGTAAACTACGTTTTGGTCAATAAATGTTTGAAAAAAAGGTCGAAGATGGGGTTTCCGCATATGTAACGAATCAGAATTTCATGGCGCATCTTCTCAACACAAAATTGGGACGATATATTATCATACCGGTCTTAACGGGGTCATCAAACATTTAAAACTCTCGCAAATGGCTTCCAAGGGATAAAAATCCGGTCAAAGGCAATTAAGCTTTTATTTTAACTGTTTTTTCAGTTGTTCACAACAGAAAAATATATGCTGAAATTGATGGACTAAACGAAAGTATTTGATTTTGGAGAAAAAAATAGAAAAAAAAAATTTCTTTTACCGAGGGTCGAACTCGGCTGCGTGAGACCCCGTAGGTGAGGCTCCAGCACGCTATCCACTCGGCTAGCCGAAGGTGCTGAAATGGGGCTAGGGTTAGCTAAAGTCAATGTCCTAGACAGGGGTAAACGCGTTTTTCCCTAATAGTAAACTACGTTTTGGTCAATAAATGTTTGAAAAAAAAGGTCGAAGATGGGGTTTCCGCATATGTAACGAATCAGAATTTCATGGCGCATCTTCTCAACACAAAATTGGGACGATGTATTATCATACCGGTCTTAACGGGGTCATCAAACATTTAAAACTCTCGCAAATGGCTTCCAAGGGATAAAAATCCGGTCAAAGGCAATTAAGCTTTTATTTTAACTGTTTTTTCAGTTGTTCACAACAGAAAAATATATGCTGAAATTGATGGACTAAACGAAAGTATTTGATTTTGGAAAAAAAATAGAAAAAAAAAATTTCTTTTACCGAGGGTCGAACTCGGCTGCGTGAGACCCCGTAGGTGAGGCTCCAGCACGCTATCCACTCGGCTAGCCGAAGGTGCTGAAATGGGGCTAGGGTTAGCTAAAGTCAATGTCCTAGACAGGGGTAAACGCGTTTTTCCCTAATAGTAAACTACGTTTTGGTCAATAAATGTTTGAAAAAAAGGTCGAAGATGGGGTTTCCGCATATGTAACGAATCAGAATTTCATGGCGCATCTTCTCAACACAAAATTGGGACGATATATTATCATACCGGTCTTAACGGGGTCATCAAACATTTAAAACTCTCGCAAATGGCTTCCAAGGGATAAAAATCCGGTCAAAGGCAATTAAGCTTTTATTTTAACTGTTTTTTCAGTTGTTCACAACAGAAAAATATATGCTGAAATTGATGGACTAAACGAAAGTATTTGATTTTGGAAAAAAAATAGAAAAAAAAAATTTCTTTTACCGAGGGTCGAACTCGGCTGCGTGAGACCCCGTAGGTGAGGCTCCAGCACGCTATCCACTCGGCTAGCCGAAGGTGCTGAAATGGGGCTAGGGTTAGCTAAAGTCAATGTCCTAGACAGGGGTAAACGCGTTTTTCCCTAATAGTAAACTACGTTTTGGTCAATAAATGTTTGAAAAAAAGGTCGAAGATGGGGTTGCCGCATATGTAACGAATCAGAATTTCATGGCGCATCTTCTCAACACAAAATTGGGACGATATATTATCATACCGGTCTTAACGGGGTCATCAAACATTTAAAACTCTCGCAAATGGCTTCCAAGGGATAAAAATCCGGTCAAAGGCAATTAAGCTTTTATTTTAACTGTTTTTTCAGTTGTTCACAACAGAAAAATATATGCTGAAATTGATGGACTAAACGAAAGTATTTGATTTTGGAAAAAAAATAGAAAAAAAAAATTTCTTTTACCGAGGGTCGAACTCGGCTGCGTGAGACCCCGTAGGTGAGGCTCCAGCACGCTATCCACTCGGCTAGCCGAAGGTGCTGAAATGGGGCTAGGGTTAGCTAAAGTCAATGTCCTAGACAGGGGTAAACGCGTTTTTCCCTAATAGTAAACTACGTTTTGGTCAATAAATGTTTGAAAAAAAGGTCGAAGATGGGGTTTCCGCATATGTAACGAATCAGAATTTCATGGCGCATCTTCTCAACACAAAATTGGGACGATATATTATCATACCGGTCTTAACGGGGTCATCAAACATTTAAAACTCTCGCAAATGGCTTCCAAGGGATAAAAATCCGGTCAAAGGCAATTAAGCTTTTATTTTAACTGTTTTTTCAGTTGTTCACAACAGAAAAATATATGCTGAAATTGATGGACTAAACGAAAGTATTTGATTTTGGAGAAAAAAATAGAAAAAAAAAATTTCTTTTACCGAGGGTCGAACTCGGCTGCGTGAGACCCCGTAGGTGAGGCTCCAGCACGCTATCCACTCGGCTAGCCGAAGGTGCTGAAATGGGGCTAGGGTTAGCTAAAGTCAATGTCCTAGACAGGGGTAAACGCGTTTTTCCCTAATAGTAAACTACGTTTTGGTCAATAAATGTTTGATAAAAAGGTCGAAGATGGGGTTTCCGCATATGTAACGAATCAGAATTTCATGGCGCATCTTCTCAACACAAAATTGGGACGATATATTATCATACCGGTCTTAACGGGGTCATCAAACATTTAAAACTCTCGCAAATGGCTTCCAAGGGATAAAAATCCGGTCAAAGGCAATTAAGCTTTTATTTTAACTGTTTTTTCAGTTGTTCACAACAGAAAAATATATGCTGAAATTGATGGACTAAACGAAAGTATTTGATTTTGGAAAAAAAATAGAAAAAAAAAATTTCTTTTACCGAGGGTCGAACTCGGCTGCGTGAGACCCCGTAGGTGAGGCTCCAGCACGCTATCCACTCGGCTAGCCGAAGGTGCTGAAATGGGGCTAGGGTTAGCTAAAGTCAATGTCCTAGACAGGGGTAAACGCGTTTTTCCCTAATAGTAAACTACGTTTTGGTCAATAAATGTTTGAAAAAAAGGTCGAAGATGGGGTTTCCGCATATGTAACGAATCAGAATTTCATGGCGCATCTTCTCAACACAAAATTGGGACGATATATTATCATACCGGTCTTAACGGGGTCATCAAACATTTAAAACTCTCGCAAATGGCTTCCAAGGGATAAAAATCCGGTCAAAGGCAATTAAGCTTTTATTTTAACTGTTTTTTCAGTTGTTCACAACAGAAAAATATATGCTAAAATTGATGGACTAAACGAAAGTATTTGATTTTGGAGAAAAAAATAGAAAAAAAAAATTTCTTTTACCGAGGGTCGAACTCGGCTGCGTGAGACCCCGTAGGTGAGGCTCCAGCACGCTATCCACTCGGCTAGCCGAAGGTGCTGAAATGGGGCTAGGGTTAGCTAAAGTCAATGTCCTAGACAGGGGTAAACGCGTTTTTCCCTAATAGTAAACTACGTTTTGGTCAATAAATGTTTGAAAAAAAGGTCGAAGATGGGGTTTCCGCATATGTAACGAATCAGAATTTCATGGCGCATCTTCTCAACACAAAATTGGGACGATATATTATCATACCGGTCTTAACGGGGTCATCAAACATTTAAAACTCTCGCAAATGGCTTCCAAGGGATAAAAATCCGGTCAAAGGCAATTAAGCTTTTATTTTAACTGTTTTTTCAGTTGTTCACAACAGAAAAATATATGCTGAAATTGATGGACTAAACGAAAGTATTTGATTTTGGAAAAAAAATAGAAAAAAAAAATTTCTTTTACCGAGGGTCGAACTCGGCTGCGTGAGACCCCGTAGGTGAGGCTCCAGCACGCTATCCACTCGGCTAGCCGAAGGTGCTGAAATGGGGCTAGGGTTAGCTAAAGTCAATGTCCTAGACAGGGGTAAACGCGTTTTTCCCTAATAGTAAACTACGTTTTGGTCAATAAATGTTTGAAAAAAAGGTCGAAGATGGGGTTTCCGCATATGTAACGAATCAGAATTTCATGGCGCATCTTCTCAACACAAAATTGGGACGATATATTATCATACCGGTCTTAACGGGGTCATCAAACATTTAAAACTCTCGCAAATGGCTTCCAAGGGATAAAAATCCGGTCAAAGGCAATTAAGCTTTTATTTTAACTGTTTTTTCAGTTGTTCACAACAGAAAAATATATGCTGAAATTGATGGACTAAACGAAAGTATTTGATTTTGGAGAAAAAAATAGAAAAAAAAAATTTCTTTTACCGAGGGTCGAACTCGGCTGCGTGAGACCCCGTAGGTGAGGCTCCAGCACGCTATCCACTCGGCTAGCCGAAGGTGCTGAAATGGGGCTAGGGTTAGCTAAAGTCAATGTCCTAGACAGGGGTAAACGCGTTTTTCCCTAATAGTAAACTACGTTTTGGTCAATAAATGTTTGAAAAAAAGGTCGAAGATGGGGTTTCCGCATATGTAACGAATCAGAATTTCATGGCGCATCTTCTCAACACAAAATTGGGACGATACATTATCATACCGGTCTTAACGGGGTCATCAAACATTTAAAACTCTCGCAAATGGCTTCCAAGGGATAAAAATCCGGTCAAAGGCAATTAAGCTTTTATTTTAACTGTTTTTTCAGTTGTTCACAACAGAAAAATATATGCTGAAATTGATGGACTAAACGAAAGTATTTGATTTTGGAAAAAAAATAGAAAAAAAAAATTTCTTTTACCGAGGGTCGAACTCGGCTGCGTGAGACCCCGTAGGTGAGGCTCCAGCACGCTATCCACTCGGCTAGCCGAAGGTGCTGAAATGGGGCTAGGGTTAGCTAAAGTCAATGTCCTAGACAGGGGGTAAACGCGTTTTTCCCTAATAGTAAACTACGTTTTGGTCAATAAATGTTTGAAAAAAAGGTCGAAGATGGGGTTTCCGCATATGTAACGAATCAGAATTTCATGGCGCATCTTCTCAACACAAAATTGGGACGATATATTATCATACCGGTCTTAACGGGGTCATCAAACATTTAAAACTCTCGCAAATGGCTTCCAAGGGATAAAAATCCGGTCAAAGGCAATTAAGCTTTTATTTTAACTGTTTTTTCAGTTGTTCACAACAGAAAAATATATGCTGAAATTGATGGACTAAACGAAAGTATTTGATTTTGGAAAAAAAATAGAAAAAAAAAATTTCTTTTACCGAGGGTCGAACTCGGCTGCGTGAGACCCCGTAGGTGAGGCTCCAGCACGCTATCCACTCGGCTAGCCGAAGGTGCTGAAATGGGGCTAGGGTTAGCTAAAGTCAATGTCCTAGACAGGGGTAAACGCGTTTTTCCCTAATAGTAAACTACGTTTTGGTCAATAAATGTTTGAAAAAAAGGTCGAAGATGGGGTTTCCGCATATGTAACGAATCAGAATTTCATGGCGCATCTTCTCAACACAAAATTGGGACGATATATTATCATACCGGTCTTAACGGGGTCATCAAACATTTAAAACTCTCGCAAATGGCTTCCAAGGGATAAAAATCCGGTCAAAGGCAATTAAGCTTTTATTTTAACTGTTTTTTCAGTTGTTCACAACAGAAAAATATATGCTGAAATTGATGGACTAAACGAAAGTATTTGATTTTGGAAAAAAAATAGAAAAAAAAAATTTCTTTTACCGAGGGTCGAACTCGGCTGCGTGAGACCCCGTAGGTGAGGCTCCAGCACGCTATCCACTCGGCTAGCCGAAGGTGCTGAAATGGGGCTAGGGTTAGCTAAAGTCAATGTCCTAGACAGGGGTAAACGCGTTTTTCCCTAATAGTAAACTACGTTTTGGTCAATAAATGTTTGAAAAAAAGGTCGAAGATGGGGTTTCCGCATATGTAACGAATCAGAATTTCATGGCGCATCTTCTCAACACAAAATTGGGACGATATATTATCATACCGGTCTTAACGGGGTCATCAAACATTTAAAACTCTCGCAAATGGCTTCCAAGGGATAAAAATCCGGTCAAAGGCAATTAAGCTTTTATTTTAACTGTTTTTTCAGTTGTTCACAACAGAAAAATATATGCTGAAATTGATGGACTAAACGAAAGTATTTGATTTTGGAGAAAAAAATAGAAAAAAAAAATTTCTTTTACCGAGGGTCGAACTCGGCTGCGTGAGACCCCGTAGGTGAGGCTCCAGCACGCTATCCACTCGGCTAGCCGAAGGTGCTGAAATGGGGCTAGGGTTAGCTAAAGTCAATGTCCTAGACAGGGGTAAACGCGTTTTTCCCTAATAGTAAACTACGTTTTGGTCAATAAATGTTTGAAAAAAAGGTCGAAGATGGGGTTTCCGCATATGTAACGAATCAGAATTTCATGGCGCATCTTCTCAACACAAAATTGGGACGATATATTATCATACCGGTCTTAACGGGGTCATCAAACATTTAAAACTCTCGCAAATGGCTTCCAAGGGATAAAAATCCGGTCAAAGGCAATTAAGCTTTTATTTTAACTGTTTTTTCAGTTGTTCACAACAGAAAAATATATGCTGAAATTGATGGACTAAACGAAAGTATTTGATTTTGGAAAAAAAATAGAAAAAAAAAATTTCTTTTACCGAGGGTCGAACTCGGCTGCGTGAGACCCCGTAGGTGAGGCTCCAGCACGCTATCCACTCGGCTAGCCGAAGGTGCTGAAATGGGGCTAGGGTTAGCTAAAGTCAATGTCCTAGACAGGGGTAAACGCGTTTTTCCCTAATAGTAAACTACGTTTTGGTCAATAAATGTTTGAAAAAAAGGTCGAAGATGGGGTTTCCGCATATGTAACGAATCAGAATTTCATGGCGCATCTTCTCAACACAAAATTGGGACGATATATTATCATACCGGTCTTAACGGGGTCATCAAACATTTAAAACTCTCGCAAATGGCTTCCAAGGGATAAAAATCCGGTCAAAGGCAATTAAGCTTTTATTTTAACTGTTTTTTCAGTTGTTCACAACAGAAAAATATATGCTGAAATTGATGGACTAAACGAAAGTATTTGATTTTGGAAAAAAAATAGAAAAAAAAAATTTCTTTTACCGAGGGTCGAACTCGGCTGCGTGAGACCCCGTAGGTGAGGCTCCAGCACGCTATCCACTCGGCTAGCCGAAGGTGCTGAAATGGGGCTAGGGTTAGCTAAAGTCAATGTCCTAGACAGGGGTAAACGCGTTTTTCCCTAATAGTAAACTACGTTTTGGTCAATAAATGTTTGAAAAAAAGGTCGAAGATGGGGTTTCCGCATATGTAACGAATCAGAATTTCATGGCGCATCTTCTCAACACAAAATTGGGACGATATATTATCATACCGGTCTTAACGGGGTCATCAAACATTTAAAACTCTCGCAAATGGCTTCCAAGGGATAAAAATCCGGTCAAAGGCAATTAAGCTTTTATTTTAACTGTTTTTTCAGTTGTTCACAACAGAAAAATATATGCTGAAATTGATGGACTAAACGAAAGTATTTGATTTTGGAAAAAAAATAGAAAAAAAAAATTTCTTTTACCGAGGGTCGAACTCGGCTGCGTGAGACCCCGTAGGTGAGGCTCCAGCACGCTATCCACTCGGCTAGCCGAAGGTGCTGAAATGGGGCTAGGGTTAGCTAAAGTCAATGTCCTAGACAGGGGTAAACGCGTTTTTCCCTAATAGTAAACTACGTTTTGGTCAATAAATGTTTGAAAAAAAGGTCGAAGATGGGGTTTCCGCATATGTAACGAATCAGAATTTCATGGCGCATCTTCTCAACACAAAATTGGGACGATATTATCATACCGGTCTTAACGGGGTCATCAAACATTTAAAACTCTCGCAAATGGCTTCCAAGGGATAAAAATCCGGTCAAAGGCAATTAAGCTTTTATTTTAACTGTTTTTTCAGTTGTTCACAACAGAAAAATATATGCTGAAATTGATGGACTAAACGAAAGTATTTGATTTTGGAAAAAAAATAGAAAAAAAAAATTTCTTTTACCGAGGGTCGAACTCGGCTGCGTGAGACCCCTTAGGTGAGGCTCCAGCACGCTATCCACTCGGCTAGCCGAAGGTGCTGAAATGGGGCTAGGGTTAGCTAAAGTCAATGTCCTAGACAGGGGTAAACGCGTTTTTCCCTAATAGTAAACTACGTTTTGGTCAATAAATGTTTGAAAAAAGGTCGAAGATGGGGTTTCCGCATATGTAACGAATCAGAATTTCATGGCGCATCTTCTCAACACAAAATTGGGACGATATATTATCATACCGGTCTTAACGGGGTCATCAAACATTTAAAACTCTCGCAAATGGCTTCCAAGGGATAAAAATCCGGTCAAAGGCAATTAAGCTTTTATTTTAACTGTTTTTTCAGTTGTTCACAACAGAAAAATATATGCTGAAATTGATGGACTAAACGAAAGTATTTGATTTTGGAAAAAAAATAGAAAAAAAAAATTTCTTTTACCGAGGGTCGAACTCGGCTGCGTGAGACCCCGTAGGTGAGGCTCCAGCACGCTATCCACTCGGCTAGCCGAAGGTGCTGAAATGGGGCTAGGGTTAGCTAAAGTCAATGTCCTAGACAGGGGTAAACGCGTTTTTCCCTAATAGTAAACTACGTTTTGGTCAATAAATGTTTGAAAAAAAGGTCGAAGATGGGGTTTCCGCATATGTAACGAATCAGAATTTCATGGCGCATCTTCTCAACACAAAATTGGGACGATATATTATCATATCGGTCTTAACGGGGTCATCAAACATTTAAAACTCTCGCAAATGGCTTCCAAGGGATAAAAATCCGGTCAAAGGCAATTAAGCTTTTATTTTAACTGTTTTTTCAGTTGTTCACAACAGAAAAATATATGCTGAAATTGATGGACTAAACGAAAGTATTTGATTTTGGAAAAAAAATAGAAAAAAAAAATTTCTTTTACCGAGGGTCGAACTCGGCTGCGTGAGACCCCGTAGGTGAGGCTCCAGCACGCTATCCACTCGGCTAGCCGAAGGTGCTGAAATGGGGCTAGGGTTAGCTAAAGTCAATGTCCTAGACAGGGGTAAACGCGTTTTTCCCTAATAGTAAACTACGTTTTGGTCAATAAATGTTTGAAAAAAAGGTCGAAGATGGGGTTTCCGCATATGTAACGAATCAGAATTTCATGGCGCATCTTCTCAACACAAAATTGGGACGATATATTATCATACCGGTCTTAACCCTCTTAGGCCCGTGCTCGACTTTTGTCGAGCTAAGAAAATGACGTCGAACTCCCGTACTCGACTTTTGTCGAGCTGAGCGTAACAAGAAATATTTCGTTTTCTGACCAAAATATCGCCCGAATTTTACGTATTCCGTATGTTATTATATGTAAATGATGTTTTCTCAAAGTGTTGGTCTATTTATAGGTATGTGTTTCCTCTTCGGATTTTTGTGAAAATATTGATTTTTTGCGAGTGTCATGTGCGTAATTTTGATTTCTCATACTGATGTATGGTCAACGATATTTTTTTTTAAAGAACATAATTTAGTGTGCTTTCATCGGTATATTTATGGACGATTTCATATCGATGTGTAAAAAATGTGAAATCCATGATATTTTATGCTAATGAGATTTTTGTGACGTCATTTGGATTTCCCTCAGGAACTCCGAAGTCGTTTATTTTTTTCACGGTAATAAAGTAAATCAATAATTTTTCAAGATGTATTCCTACATTTTGTTCAGTAGGCCTACTATAGAATATAATATTTCTACATTATGTTATGTGTTCAATAAATTTTCGACCGGATGTTGTTTTTCTTTCAACAATTTATGACGTCATAGTCAATTTTTTAGTTACGGAATACCATTTTTGTAAAACAAATCCTTTTCTATTCAATGAATGGAGCCAATAACAATGGAAACGGTCAATAATAGAACATAAAATATTATGAAGCAGGATGATTCATGAGTTACTAAAAGTACAGAGGCACTATTTTTTTCGTTTTTTCGTTTCGAAAACAAGGTGTAAAATGAACGCAACTTGTATTTATGCTAATGAGGTTTACTCCAGACTAGGCTATTTACCCCAAAAAATAAGTCTCATTTACCAAAAAAATACCTGTAATCCAGATAATCAGGTATTCGGCTACAATTGTTCTAACAAGACCGAAGAGATATCTCTGACGGTTAATGGTATATACGTCATTAAAAATAGCTTACAAGATTTCCATAATTAACACAAATTAACCCGGGCCATGAATGACGTCATTGAAAAATTACGCTGGTACTAAGAGGGTTAACGGGGTCATCAAACATTTAAAACTCTCGCAAATGGCTTCCAAGGGATAAAAATCCGGTCAAAGGCAATTAAGCTTTTATTTTAACTGTTTTTTCAGTTGTTCACAACAGAAAAATATATGCTGAAATTGATGGACTAAACGAAAGTATTTGATTTTGGAGAAAAAAATAGAAAAAAAAAATTTCTTTTACCGAGGGTCGAACTCGGCTGCGTGAGACCCCGTAGGTGAGGCTCCAGCACGCTATCCACTCGGCTAGCCGAAGGTGCTGAAATGGGGCTAGGGTTAGCTAAAGTCAATGTCCTAGACAGGGGTAAACGCGTTTTTCCCTAATAGTAAACTACGTTTTGGTCAATAAATGTTTGAAAAAAAGGTCGAAGATGGGGTTTCCGCATATGTAACGAATCAGAATTTCATGGCGCATCTTCTCAACACAAAATTGGGACGATATATTATCATACCGGTCTTAACGGGGTCATCAAACATTTAAAACTCTCGCAAATGGCTTCCAAGGGATAAAAATCCGGTCAAAGGCAATTAAGCTTTTATTTTAACTGTTTTTTCAGTTGTTCACAACAGAAAAATATATGCTGAAATTGATGGACTAAACGAAAGTATTTGATTTTGGAAAAAAAATAGAAAAAAAAAATTTCTTTTACCGAGGGTCGAACTCGGCTGCGTGAGACCCCGTAGGTGAGGCTCCAGCACGCTATCCACTCGGCTAGCCGAAGGTGCTGAAATGGGGCTAGGGTTAGCTAAAGTCAATGTCCTAGACAGGGGTAAACGCGTTTTTCCCTAATAGTAAACTACGTTTTGGTCAATAAATGTTTGAAAAAAAGGTCGCAGATGGGGTTTCCGCATATGTAACGAATCAGAATTTCATGGCGCATCTTCTCAACACAAAATTGGGACGATATATTATCATACCGGTCTTAACGGGGTCATCAAACATTTAAAACTCTCGCAAATGGCTTCCAAGGGATAAAAATCCGGTCAAAGGCAATTAAGCTTTTATTTTAACTGTTTTTTCAGTTGTTCACAACAGAAAAATATATGCTGAAATTGATGGACTAAACGAAAGTATTTGATTTTGGAAAAAAAATAGAAAAAAAAAATTTCTTTTACCGAGGGTCGAACTCGGCTGCGTGAGACCCCGTAGGTGAGGCTCCAGCACGCTATCCACTCGGCTAGCCGAAGGTGCTGAAATGGGGCTAGGGTTAGCTAAAGTCAATGTCCTAGACAGGGGTAAACGCGTTTTTCCCTAATAGTAAACTACGTTTTGGTCAATAAATGTTTGAAAAAAAGGTCGAAGATGGGGTTTCCGCATATGTAACGAATCAGAATTTCATGGCGCATCTTCTCAACACAAAATTGGGACGATATATTATCATACCGGTCTTAACGGGGTCATCAAACATTTAAAACTCTCGCAAATGGCTTCCAAGGGATAAAAATCCGGTCAAAGGCAATTAAGCTTTTATTTTAACTGTTTTTTCAGTTGTTCACAACAGAAAAATATATGCTGAAATTGATGGACTAAACGAAAGTATTTGATTTTGGAGAAAAAAATAGAAAAAAAAAATTTCTTTTACCGAGGGTCGAACTCGGCTGCGTGAGACCCCGTAGGTGAGGCTCCAGCACGCTATCCACTCGGCTAGCCGAAGGTGCTGAAATGGGGCTAGGGTTAGCTAAAGTCAATGTCCTAGACAGGGGTAAACGCGTTTTTCCCTAATAGTAAACTACGTTTTGGTCAATAAATGTTTGAAAAAAAGGTCGAAGATGGGGTTTCCGCATATGTAACGAATCAGAATTTCATGGCGCATCTTCTCAACACAAAATTGGGACGATATATTATCATACCGGTCTTAACGGGGTCATCAAACATTTAAAACTCTCGCAAATGGCTTCCAAGGGATAAAAATCCGGTCAAAGGCAATTAAGCTTTTATTTTAACTGTTTTTTCAGTTGTTCACAACAGAAAAATATATGCTGAAATTGATGGACTAAACGAAAGTATTTGATTTTGGAAAAAAAATAGAAAAAAAAAATTTCTTTTACCGAGGGTCGAACTCGGCTGCGTGAGACCCCGTAGGTGAGGCTCCAGCACGCTTTTTTTTTATCTTGTAAATATTTATTAAACATAGGTAATCATATACAATACAAAATAATACAATAGTATTACATACTTAGACTATATCACAATAATATCATAATCCTTAAAACAAAAAAAAATATATATATATCACTATCACAGATAAATTAAAAAGATTCAAAATCAAAACACTAATTTATATGAAAATAGATATGTATAATAGAGTAAAATACTCTTAAATAGTTGAAATAAAAAGTTGTTGACATAACAGTAAATGTACGGTTAAAAACACGTGCAATTTCGTATATACTGTTGTAAAAAGTTAACGGTGAGTTGTGTCGTCTGCTAAAAGGGTACATAACTCTTGAATGCGACAAGAAACTATAAAATATATAACAAGTTAAAATCTAATTAAATTCGACACCAATAGTATTATCTAATTGTATATTAATAAAAAACGAAGGCAAAATAAACTTTTGTATAAAAACATGTCTTTTGTACAAGGGTTTAATATATAAAAGAGATTGTCCTAAAATATGTTTGTAAAGTCTAACTAAATCAATATTACTATTTGGATTGTCAATGCAGGCGTTTCTTCTGATATAAATGGTTTGTCTTGCACAAGATAAAATAAGATTTAAAAGTTCGTTTGGTTGTGATTTGTTTAAAGTTTGCAATCCAAATAACATAAAACATATAAAATCATCATGTGAAAAGTTAAAAGGAAGAATTTCACTTAACATTCGTTTTAATAAAACTATAAAAATACTTAGGTCGAGACACTCAATAAAAATATGTACATTTGTTTCTTCCTCGTCTCCACAAACCGGGCACAAATTATCCTCGACCTTCCCAATTCTATGGAGCTTAACCTTATTCCATAATACATTATGTGCTATCCTGTAGTCGAGTTCAACAAATTTTGGTGCCTTATATATCTTATGAATATTATTCCATATGACTGGCCAGTTCAACTCCAGGTTCTGCTCATTCCAAAATTTCATTCCTGCTGGTTCAGTTTTATTTAATTCCAGTAATATTTTATAGCAAAACCTAGAGGTGAACTGGTCATGTGATATGGAATTACCATTAATTAAAAACAGGTAGGGTCCAGGATCAACTAAAAAAGATGTATTATTTATTATATATAGCCATTTTGGAGGGGTTGAAGCCTTAATGTGTTTAAACGTCTTAATAATTCTATCTGTATTGCAATCAGGGTGCGTTTCTTCGATAATATCTATAATTGAATGATTCTTGAGAAAACCTGGCTTAACATAATATAAGATATCGTAAAAGGTACACATTTCACATTCAATAAAAATTTTATAAGCTAAAACTTTGTTGTTGTTAGAAAGTAAAATATTATTAAAAAGGGGTTGTATTGAAATATCATTTAAAATCTTAGGTTCAGGCCTAATGCCATTACAAATACTATTAAAAGCTAAAAGAAAATGTTTATAAAAGGGAGGTAACATATTTAAAAGATTAAAATTATAATGAATCTTAAAAATATCCTTATCTAAATGCAAACTACCGTATGAATTAAAAAAGTATGACATGAAATATTTAAAAATATGATCCTTTAATGGGTTAAAAAATGGTTTTATCCATTTGAGTAGTAGCGACATTTGTTTAAGCTTTATGTCTACCATTCCCATGCCTCCATTTTCTCTACTGCTTGTGATGACATTATATCTTATAAGTGGTGGTTTATTTTTCCATAAAAATTTAGATATCATAGACTTTAGTTTATCATGTATATTTTCCGGCATGGGAATGATAGACATAGTGTAGTAGAATTTTGACATTAAGAGAGTATTTATAACAGTGACTTTTCCTCTTAATGTCAAATTTCTCCTACACCATAAGTTAAGAATAGTTTGAACCTTGTTAAGTTTAGTAAGCCAGTTCTGATTTTCACATTCAATAAGATTGTTGCCGAAGTAAATTCCTAAAATTAAAATAAAATCATAAACAAGGGTAAGGGGTAGATTAAAATTAATAGTTTTATTTCTGGCAGCACCTATAGGCATTATCTTTGATTTATTAATATTTATTTTCGCCCCTGATGCAATACAATAAGGCTCCATGGCTTTGAATGCTATCTCAATAGAATTTTCGTCGGCCAGAGTCAAGGTCGTGTCGTCTGCATGTTGGTATATCAGTGATGTCATATCAGTATTTTTTATAGGTATGCCTCTAGCTGGTGACTGTTTAATTAAGAGATTAAGTGGTTCAGCGCACATGATATACAACATAGCAGACAACGGACAACCTTGACGTACTGACCGACTTATAGTAAAATAGGGCGACAGGTGACCGTTAATCTTAACTGTACTAACTATATTAGTATATAATATCTTGATCCACTGGCAATAAATAGGGCCGAATCCGAAGTATTTTAGGATGGATTCCAGGTATCCGAAACTCAAACGGTCGAAAGCCTTTTCCGCATCAATTTGGCATACCCATGCTTCGATATCTTCTTTATTTACATAATCGATTAAGTCTCGGATACCCATGACATTCTCTAAAATACTTCGTCCTGGCATACAACTTTGTTCCTTAGAAATAATAGAAGGTAAAACATTTTTTAATCTGGCGGCTAAAACTCTACATAAAATCTTTAAATCTGCATTTAACAATGAAATAGGTCTAAAATTCTTTAAAAGGGTTTTATCACCCTTGTCTTTATATATTAAAACAATTACGCCTCTTCTCATGGAGCGTGATAAAGTAAAAGAATTAAAAATATGATTTAAAACATTTAAATATATAGATGATAAAAGATCCCAAAAATGTAAATAAAATTCAGCTGTAAGTCCATCTAGGCCTGGACTCTTGTTTTTTGACATGGTCTTGATGGCGATAGACAGTTCGGACAATGTAATATCTGTGTCACAGTGCTCTCTCTCCGTTGTAGTTATAGTATTTGTGAGGACACTACAGACGTTATTAATAGCATCAAAATCGTCTGCTCTTTCTTTTGTATATAACTGAGAGTAAAACTCGCCGCATTCGTATACTATATCACGTGTGTTTTTAATTACATTGCCCGAACTGTCCGTAAGTTGCTTAATACAATTAGAGTTCTGTCTTTGTTTTTCTAAATTTAAAAAATATGATGTACACCTGTCGCCCTCTGTAGCGTCTAATGATTTGCTACGTAATATGGCACCACGACATGATTCCTCGTCCATTACTGAAAGTTGAGATTCTAAAGTCTTAATTAAAGTTAAATCATGCGTGGTGTCTAGAGATAGTCTCCTATACTCCTTGGCGAGATCAGTCTGGAGGGACCAAAATTTTTTCTTTTCTTTCTGTTTTTTACTTTTTGAATATACTTGCGCCAAGTTCTTAATTTTGTATTTTAAATTGTCCCACCAGACTAAAATCTCCGTAGAGTATAGGGGACTATCTCTTTCTTTCTTAATTAAATCAGTAATTAAAGTAGTGAAATTATTATCCTTTAACAGTGTATTATTAAAAATATATAGACCGGGGCCTTTTTCACATTTATTAAAATCGATTAAAATACTAACTGGGCTATGATCTGATAAAGAAGAATATGTGATAAAACAGTTAAAAACATGGTGAATAAAACTCTGGGGTATAAAAATAAAATCAATGCGACTGGTCTTAAGAACATTATTAACGATGCTCTTACGAGTAAATTGCCTTTTATCGGGGTGTCTACTCCTAAAAATATCACATAAATTGTGTTCATTTAAAAACGTATTGAAAATTGCACTTCCCCGTTTACTGCTAAGCATATATTCAGCCCTGTCGAGTGAAGGGTTTAAAATTTCATTAAAATCACCAGTTAAAATAGAATGGGGGGTTAAAAATGATGAAATACACTTATAAAAATTAATTCTTTCGTTAAGATCATTAGGTGCATAAATGGATAACACATTAAAATCCTTCCGCATCACTTTCGCTATTTAAAATAAAACTTTTGAGATTATTTTTTACTAAAATTGCCACACCTCTACGATTATTGTTAAAATTACTAAAAAACACAGGTCCATCCCATAAAAGTTGTACTTTTGAAATTATATTGTCATCCCAGAAAGTTTCTTGTAAACACACTATGTCATGACCACTATCTTTCACATAAGTAAGTACTTTTTGAATTTTATTCCACTCTCGCATTCCATTAACATTCCAAGTGGTTATTTTAGGCATAGTTAGAAAAGTCAAAGTAAAGAGGGATAAAATAGATGTAAAAATAAAATTCACGTAAAAAAGTTTTATATGATAAAATTGTTTATTGCACATTACTGTCTTATGATCGACGGGAGTGGAGCATCTTTGTTGGGACTATTTTCTCTGCTATTTAGTGCTTTTAATTCAGATGGGGTGGGGAATTGACGGGAGACTGGGACTCTCTTTAAGCGCCCGCTTTTATCTTTCACTGCGATAAATTGCATTCCCGTATGTGTCTCTTTTAAAAAATCGTCTATTATAGAATACTCGTCTTTATCAATTTCAAAGGATGGGGAGGGGGAAATATTTGAGGCATCGTGTTGATTTGATTCTGCTGAAGGGGGATTATTTGTGGGGGCATCATGTCGAGTGGATTCTGCTGATGGTAAGATTTCGTCAGGGCTCACTTGATCTAAACTTTTATTCACTTCGTCACTATCTTTCTTTTGTTTTTTGCCGTCGTTAATGATCTCACTATTTGTATTGCTTAAGTCTCGCTTATTAGTATTCACTTGTTCTTGTTCCTCGTTCGTGTCAAAAAACTGTTCACACTTGCAAAGATTTTCCGCCTTTTCACATTTTTCACATGTAGGGGTGGGGCATTTAAATGCCATATGACCGAAAAGTCTACACTTTGCACATCTAATAAGAGGGCAATCCTTCTTCTCATGTTTTGTGCTTAAACATTTATAGCATACTTTAATCTGGTTGTTGTGGAGAGTTTTAAAGGATTTTGGGCCCTCTAAGGTCTCAAAAATAATTGCCCAAGGAAGGGATCTCAATGTGGGTGGAAAATTACACTTCACATGTCTAGTACCGTCAGCTACTTTAGGGAATTTCTTATGGAAATGTCTCACTACGGGCCCTACAATTTCGGCTCCATATTTTTCAAGTTTTCTTACGATTACTTCATCTTCAAGGTAGGGGGGTAAATTAAAAATCGAGACTACGATATAGGGTGTATAACAAAGTTCAGGTTTATAATTCTCATTGCCAAACGTAAGTCCGCCACACAAAATATTAGCATTTTCAACATTATTTACAGTTATATCAATAGACTTTTCCCTGGGAACACATGCAAAGCATGTCCCTTCCCCGAGTTTCCCTTCTACAGCCTCTATAATTTCATCTAACTTAACAGTTTTCATATCAGTTACCTCAATTCTCACCGTACTCTCCTTCATATATCTTCTATTCTCCATTTTAATAATCCTATGCGGGGTGGCGAATATTGCACAAAAATAGGGGCAAAAGCCCCTATATAACGATATTTACAGTCAACAAATAACAATAACAAAGTTGATATTTACAAACACAAATATAAGTTCTATAGTACAGTAAACAAGTACGATACGCTTGGGTAATTCTCGGAGCTCACTAATCAACGTGTTAACACTTCGAGATACTAACCAACTGACGTAAACAGATCTCGTCGCAAATGGCTTCCAAGGGATAAAAATCCGGTCAAAGGCAATTAAGCTTTTATTTTAACTGTTTTTTCAGTTGTTCACAACAGAAAAATATATGCTGAAATTGATGGACTAAACGAAAGTATTTGATTTTGGAGAAAAAAATAGAAAAAAAAATTTCTTTTACCGAGGGTCGAACTCGGCTGCGTGAGACCCCGTAGGTGAGGCTCCAGCACGCTATCCACTCGGCTAGCCGAAGGTGCTGAAATGGGGCTAGGGTTAGCTAAAGTCAATGTCCTAGACAGGGGTAAACGCGTTTTTCCCTAATAGTAAACTACGTTTTGGTCAATAAATGTTTGAAAAAAAGGTCGAAGATGGGGTTTCCGCATATGTAACGAATCAGAATTTCATGGCGCATCTTCTCAACACAAAATTGGGACGATATATTATCATACCGGTCTTAACGGGGTCATCAAACATTTAAAACTCTCGCAAATGGCTTCCAAGGGATAAAAATCCGGTCAAAGGCAATTAAGCTTTTATTTTAACTGTTTTTTCAGTTGTTCACAACAGAAAAATATATGCTGAAATTGCTGGACTAAACGAAAGTATTTGATTTTGGAAAAAAAATAGAAAAAAAAAATTTCTTTTACCGAGGGTCGAACTCGGCTGCGTGAGACCCCGTAGGTGAGGCTCCAGCACGCTATCCACTCGGCTAGCCGAAGGTGCTGAAATGGGGCTAGGGTTAGCTAAAGTCAATGTCCTAGACAGGGGTAAACGCGTTTTTCCCTAATAGTAAACTACGTTTTGGTCAATAAATGTTTGAAAAAAAGGTCGAAGATGGGGTTTCCGCATATGTAACGAATCAGAATTTCATGGCGCATCTTCTCAACACAAAATTGGGACGATATATTATCATACCGGTCTTAACGGGGTCATCAAACATTTAAAACTCTCGCAAATGGCTTCCAAGGGATAAAAATCCGGTCAAAGGCAATTAAGCTTTTATTTTAACTGTTTTTTCAGTTGTTCACAACAGAAAAATATATGCTGAAATTGCTGGACTAAACGAAAGTATTTGATTTTGGAAAAAAAATAGAAAAAAAAAATTTCTTTTACCGAGGGTCGAACTCGGCTGCGTGAGACCCCGTAGGTGAGGCTCCAGCACGCTATCCACTCGGCTAGCCGAAGGTGCTGAAATGGGGCTAGGGTTAGCTAAAGTCAATGTCCTAGACAGGGGTAAACGCGTTTTTCCCTAATAGTAAACTACGTTTTGGTCAATAAATGTTTGAAAAAAAGGTCGAAGATGGGGTTTCCGCATATGTAACGAATCAGAATTTCATGGCGCATCTTCTCAACACAAAATTGGGACGATATATTATCATACCGGTCTTAACGGGGTCATCAAACATTTAAAACTCTCGCAAATGGCTTCCAAGGGATAAAAATCCGGTCAAAGGCAATTAAGCTTTTATTTTAACTGTTTTTTCAGTTGTTCACAACAGAAAAATATATGCTGAAATTGCTGGACTAAACGAAAGTATTTGATTTTGGAAAAAAAATAGAAAAAAAAAATTTCTTTTACCGAGGGTCGAACTCGGCTGCGTGAGACCCCGTAGGTGAGGCTCCAGCACGCTATCCACTCGGCTAGCCGAAGGTGCTGAAATGGGGCTAGGGTTAGCTAAAGTCAATGTCCTAGACAGGGGTAAACGCGTTTTTCCCTAATAGTAAACTACGTTTTGGTCAATAAATGTTTGAAAAAAAGGTCGAAGATGGGGTTTCCGCATATGTAACGAATCAGAATTTCATGGCGCATCTTCTCAACACAAAATTGGGACGATATATTATCATACCGGTCTTAACGGGGTCATCAAACATTTAAAACTCTCGCAAATGGCTTCCAAGGGATAAAAATCCGGTCAAAGGCAATTAAGCTTTTATTTTAACTGTTTTTTCAGTTGTTCACAACAGAAAAATATATGCTGAAATTGCTGGACTAAACGAAAGTATTTGATTTTGGAAAAAAAATAGAAAAAAAAAATTTCTTTTACCGAGGGTCGAACTCGGCTGCGTGAGACCCCGTAGGTGAGGCTCCAGCACGCTATCCACTCGGCTAGCCGAAGGTGCTGAAATGGGGCTAGGGTTAGCTAAAGTCAATGTCCTAGACAGGGGTAAACGCGTTTTTCCCTAATAGTAAACTACGTTTTGGTCAATAAATGTTTGAAAAAAAGGTCGAAGATGGGGTTTCCGCATATGTAACGAATCAGAATTTCATGGCGCATCTTCTCAACACAAAATTGGGACGATATATTATCATACCGGTCTTAACGGGGTCATCAAACATTTAAAACTCTCGCAAATGGCTTCCAAGGGATAAAAATCCGGTCAAAGGCAATTAAGCTTTTATTTTAACTGTTTTTTCAGTTGTTCACAACAGAAAAATATATGCTGAAATTGCTGGACTAAACGAAAGTATTTGATTTTGGAAAAAAAATAGAAAAAAAAAATTTCTTTTACCGAGGGTCGAACTCGGCTGCGTGAGACCCCGTAGGTGAGGCTCCAGCACGCTATCCACTCGGCTAGCCGAAGGTGCTGAAATGGGGCTAGGGTTAGCTAAAGTCTATGTCCTAGACAGGGGTAAACGCGTTTTTCCCTAATAGTAAACTACGTTTTGGTCAATAAATGTTTGAAAAAAAGGTCGAAGATGGGGTTTCCGCATATGTAACGAATCAGAATTTCATGGCGCATCTTCTCAACACAAAATTGGGACGATATATTATCATACCGGTCTTAACGGGGTCATCAAACATTTAAAACTCTCGCAAATGGCTTCCAAGGGATAAAAATCCGGTCAAAGGCAATTAAGCTTTTATTTTAACTGTTTTTTCAGTTGTTCACAACAGAAAAATATATGCTGAAATTGATGGACTAAACGAAAGTATTTGATTTTGGAAAAAAAATAGAAAAAAAAAATTTCTTTTACCGAGGGTCGAACTCGGCTGCGTGAGACCCTGTAGGTGAGGCTCCAGCACGCTATCCACTCGGCTAGCCGAAGGTGCTGAAATGGGGCTAGGGTTAGCTAAAGTCAATGTCCTAGACAGGGGTAAACGCGTTTTTCCCTAATAGTAAACTACGTTTTGGTCAATAAATGTTTGAAAAAAAGGTCGAAGATGGGGTTTCCGCATATGTAACGAATCAGAATTTCATGGCGCATCTTCTCAACACAAAATTGGGACGATATATTATCATACCGGTCTTAACGGGGTCATCAAACATTTAAAACTCTCGCAAATGGCTTCCAAGGGATAAAAATCCGGTCAAAGGCAATTAAGCTTTTATTTTAACTGTTTTTTCAGTTGTTCACAACAGAAAAATATATGCTGAAATTGATGGACTAAACGAAAGTATTTGATTTTGGAAAAAAAATAGAAAAAAAAAACTTCTTTTACCGAGGGTCGAACTCGGCTGCGTGAGACCCCGTAGGTGAGGCTCCAGCACGCTATCCACTCGGCTAGCCGAAGGTGCTGAAATGGGGCTAGGGTTAGCTAAAGTCAATGTCCTAGACAGGGGTAAACGCGTTTTTCCCTAATAGTAAACTACGTTTTGGTCAATAAATGTTTGAAAAAAAGGTCGAAGATGGGGTTTCCGCATATGTAACGAATCAGAATTTCATGGCGCATCTTCTCAACACAAAATTGGGACGATATATTATCATACCGGTCTTAACGGGGTCATCAAACATTTAAAACTCTCGCAAATGGCTTCCAAGGGATAAAAATCCGGTCAAAGGCAATTAAGCTTTTATTTTAACTGTTTTTTCAGTTGTTCACAACAGAAAAATATATGCTGAAATTGATGGACTAAACGAAAGTATTTGATTTTGGAAAAAAAATAGAAAAAAAAAATTTCTTTTACCGAGGGTCGAACTCGGCTGCGTGAGACCCCGTAGGTGAGGCTCCAGCACGCTATCCACTCGGCTAGCCGAAGGTGCTGAAATGGGGCTAGGGTTAGCTAAAGTCAATGTCCTAGACAGGGGTAAACGCGTTTTTCCCTAATAGTAAACTACGTTTTGGTCAATAAATGTTTGAAAAAAAGGTCGAAGATGGGGTTTCCGCATATGTAACGAATCAGAATTTCATGGCGCATCTTCTCAACACAAAATTGGGACGATATATTATCATACCGGTCTTAACGGGGTCATCAAACATTTAAAACTCTCGCAAATGGCTTCCAAGGGATAAAAATCCGGTCAAAGGCAATTAAGCTTTTATTTTAACTGTTTTTTCAGTTGTTCACAACAGAAAAATATATGCTGAAATTGATGGACTAAACGAAAGTATTTGATTTTGGAAAAAAAATAGAAAAAAAAAATTTCTTTTACCGAGGGTCGAACTCGGCTGCGTGAGACCCCGTAGGTGAGGCTCCAGCACGCTATCCACTCGGCTAGCCGAAGGTGCTGAAATGGGGCTAGGGTTAGCTAAAGTCAATGTCCTAGACAGGGGTAAACGCGTTTTTCCCTAATAGTAAACTACGTTTTGGTCAATAAATGTTTGAAAAAAAGGTCGAAGATGGGGTTTCCGCATATGTAACGAATCAGAATTTCATGGCGCATCTTCTCAACACAAAATTGGGACGATATATTATCATACCGGTCTTAACGGGGTCATCAAACATTTAAAACTCTCGCAAATGGCTTCCAAGGGATAAAAATCCGGTCAAAGGCAATTAAGCTTTTATTTTAACTGTTTTTTCAGTTGTTCACAACAGAAAAATATATGCTGAAATTGATGGACTAAACGAAAGTATTTGATTTTGGAAAAAAAATAGAAAAAAAAAATTTCTTTTACCGAGGGTCGAACTCGGCTGCGTGAGACCCCGTAGGTGAGGCTCCAGCACGCTATCCACTCGGCTAGCCGAAGGTGCTGAAATGGGGCTAGGGTTAGCTAAAGTCAATGTCCTAGACAGGGGTAAACGCGTTTTTCCCTAATAGTAAACTACGTTTTGGTCAATAAATGTTTGAAAAAAAGGTCGAAGATGGGGTTTCCGCATATGTAACGAATCAGAATTTCATGGCGCATCTTCTCAACACAAAATTGGGACGATATATTATCATACCGGTCTTAACGGGGTCATCAAACATTTAAAACTCTCGCAAATGGCTTCCAAGGGATAAAAATCCGGTCAAAGGCAATTAAGCTTTTATTTTAACTGTTTTTTCAGTTGTTCACAACAGAAAAATATATGCTGAAATTGATGGACTAAACGAAAGTATTTGATTTTGGAAAAAAAATAGAAAAAAAAAATTTCTTTTACCGAGGGTCGAACTCGGCTGCGTGAGACCCCGTAGGTGAGGCTCCAGCACGCTATCCACTCGGCTAGCCGAAGGTGCTGAAATGGGGCTAGGGTTAGCTAAAGTCAATGTCCTAGACAGGGGTAAACGCGTTTTTCCCTAATAGTAAACTACGTTTTGGTCAATAAATGTTTGAAAAAAAGGTCGAAGATGGGGTTTCCGCATATGTAACGAATCAGAATTTCATGGCGCATCTTCTCAACACAAAATTGGGACGATATATTATCATACCGGTCTTAACGGGGTCATCAAACATTTAAAACTCTCGCAAATGGCTTCCAAGGGATAAAAATCCGGTCAAAGGCAATTAAGCTTTTATTTTAACTGTTTTTTCAGTTGTTCACAACAGAAAAATATATGCTGAAATTGATGGACTAAACGAAAGTATTTGATTTTGGAAAAAAAATAGAAAAAAAAAATTTCTTTTACCGAGGGTCGAACTCGGCTGCGTGAGACCCCGTAGGTGAGGCTCCAGCACGCTATCCACTCGGCTAGCCGAAGGTGCTGAAATGGGGCTAGGGTTAGCTAAAGTCAATGTCCTAGACAGGGGTAAACGCGTTTTTCCCTAATAGTAAACTACGTTTTGGTCAATAAATGTTTGAAAAAAAGGTCGAAGATGGGGTTTCCGCATATGTAACGAATCAGAATTTCATGGCGCATCTTCTCAACACAAAATTGGGACGATATATTATCATACCGGTCTTAACGGGGTCATCAAACATTTAAAACTCTCGCAAATGGCTTCCAAGGGATAAAAATCCGGTCAAAGGCAATTAAGCTTTTATTTTAACTGTTTTTTCAGTTGTTCACAACAGAAAAATATATGCTGAAATTGATGGACTAAACGAAAGTATTTGATTTTGGAAAAAAAATAGAAAAAAAAAATTTCTTTTACCGAGGGTCGAACTCGGCTGCGTGAGACCCCGTAGGTGAGGCTCCAGCACGCTATCCACTCGGCTAGCCGAAGGTGCTGAAATGGGGCTAGGGTTAGCTAAAGTCAATGTCCTAGACAGGGGTAAACGCGTTTTTCCCTAATAGTAAACTACGTTTTGGTCAATAAATGTTTGAAAAAAAGGTCGAAGATGGGGTTTCCGCATATGTAACGAATCAGAATTTCATGGCGCATCTTCTCAACACAAAATTGGGACGATATATTATCATACCGGTCTTAACGGGGTCATCAAACATTTAAAACTCTCGCAAATGGCTTCCAAGGGATAAAAATCCGGTCAAAGGCAATTAAGCTTTTATTTTAACTGTTTTTTCAGTTGTTCACAACAGAAAAATATATGCTGAAATTGATGGACTAAACGAAAGTATTTGATTTTGGAAAAAAAATAGAAAAAAAAAATTTCTTTTACCGAGGGTCGAACTCGGCTGCGTGAGACCCCGTAGGTGAGGCTCCAGCACGCTATCCACTCGGCTAGCCGAAGGTGCTGAAATGGGGCTAGGGTTAGCTAAAGTCAATGTCCTAGACAGGGGTAAACGCGTTTTTCCCTAATAGTAAACTACGTTTTGGTCAATAAATGTTTGAAAAAAAGGTCGAAGATGGGGTTTCCGCATATGTAACGAATCAGAATTTCATGGCGCATCTTCTCAACACAAAATTGAGACGATATATTATCATACCGGTCTTAACGGGGTCATCAAACATTTAAAACTCTCGCAAATGGCTTCCAAGGGATAAAAATCCGGTCAAAGGCAATTAAGCTTTTATTTTAACTGTTTTTTCAGTTGTTCACAACAGAAAAATATATGCTGAAATTGATGGACTAAACGAAAGTATTTGATTTTGGAAAAAAAATAGAAAAAAAAAATTTCTTTTACCGAGGGTCGAACTCGGCTGCGTGAGACCCCGTAGGTGAGGCTCCAGCACGCTATCCACTCGGCTAGCCGAAGGTGCTGAAATGGGGCTAGGGTTAGCTAAAGTCAATGTCCTAGACAGGGGTAAACGCGTTTTTCCCTAATAGTAAACTACGTTTTGGTCAATAAATGTTTGAAAAAAAGGTCGAAGATGGGGTTTCCGCATATGTAACGAATCAGAATTTCATGGCGCATCTTCTCAACACAAAATTGGGACGATATATTATCATACCGGTCTTAACGGGGTCATCAAACATTTAAAACTCTCGCAAATGGCTTCCAAGGGATAAAAATCCGGTCAAAGGCAATTAAGCTTTTATTTTAACTGTTTTTTCAGTTGTTCACAACAGAAAAATATATGCTGAAATTGATGGACTAAACGAAAGTATTTGATTTTGGAAAAAAAATAGAAAAAAAAAATTTCTTTTACCGAGGGTCGAACTCGGCTGCGTGAGACCCCGTAGGTGAGGCTCCAGCACGCTATCCACTCGGCTAGCCGAAGGTGCTGAAATGGGGCTAGGGTTAGCTAAAGTCAATGTCCTAGACAGGGGTAAACGCGTTTTTCCCTAATAGTAAACTACGTTTTGGTCAATAAATGTTTGAAAAAAAGGTCGAAGATGGGGTTTCCGCATATGTAACGAATCAGAATTTCATGGCGCATCTTCTCAACACAAAATTGGGACGATATATTATCATACCGGTCTTAACGGGGTCATCAAACATTTAAAACTCTCGCAAATGGCTTCCAAAGGATAAAAATCCGGTCAAAGGCAATTAAGCTTTTATTTTAACTGTTTTTTCAGTTGTTCACAACAGAAAAATATATGCTGAAATTGATGGACTAAACGAAAGTATTTGATTTTGGAAAAAAAATAGAAAAAAAAAATTTCTTTTACCGAGGGTCGAACTCGGCTGCGTGAGACCCCGTAGGTGAGGCTCCAGCACGCTATCCACTCGGCTAGCCGAAGGTGCTGAAATGGGGCTAGGGTTAGCTAAAGTCAATGTCCTAGACAGGGGGTAAACGCGTTTTTCCCTAATAGTAAACTACGTTTTGGTCAATAAATGTTTGAAAAAAAGGTCGAAGATGGGGTTTCCGCATATGTAACGAATCAGAATTTCATGGCGCATCTTCTCAACACAAAATTGGGACGATATATTATCATACCGGTCTTAACGGGGTCATCAAACATTTAAAACTCTCGCAAATGGCTTCCAAGGGATAAAAATCCGGTCAAAGGCAATTAAGCTTTTATCTTAACTGTTTTTTCAGTTGTTCACAACAGAAAAATATATGCTGAAATTGATGGACTAAACGAAAGTATTTGATTTTGGAAAAAAAATAGAAAAAAAAAATTTCTTTTACCGAGGGTCGAACTCGGCTGCGTGAGACCCCGTAGGTGAGGCTCCAGCACGCTATCCACTCGGCTAGCCGAAGGTGCTGAAATGGGGCTAGGGTTAGCTAAAGTCAATGTCCTAGACAGGGGTAAACGCGTTTTTCCCTAATAGTAAACTACGTTTTGGTCAATAAATGTTTGAAAAAAAGGTCGAAGATGGGGTTTCCGCATATGTAACGAATCAGAATTTCATGGCGCATCTTCTCAACACAAAATTGGGACGATATATTATCATACCGGTCTTAACGGGGTCATCAAACATTTAAAACTCTCGCAAATGGCTTCCAAGGGATAAAAATCCGGTCAAAGGCAATTAAGCTTTTATTTTAACTGTTTTTTCAGTTGTTCACAACAGAAAAATATATGCTGAAATTGATGGACTAAACGAAAGTATTTGATTTTGGAAAAAAAATAGAAAAAAAAAATTTCTTTTACCGAGGGTCGAACTCGGCTGCGTGAGACCCCGTAGGTGAGGCTCCAGCACGCTATCCACTCGGCTAGCCGAAGGTGCTGAAATGGGGCTAGGGTTAGCTAAAGTCAATGTCCTAGACAGGGGTAAACGCGTTTTTCCCTAATAGTAAACTACGTTTTGGTCAATAAATGTTTGAAAAAAAGGTCGAAGATGGGGTTTCCGCATATGTAACGAATCAGAATTTCATGGCGCATCTTCTCAACACAAAATTGGGACGATATATTATCATACCGGTCTTAACGGGGTCATCAAACATTTAAAACTCTCGCAAATGGCTTCCAAGGGATAAAAATCCGGTCAAAGGCAATTAAGCTTTTATTTTAACTGTTTTTTCAGTTGTTCACAACAGAAAAATATATGCTGAAATTGATGGACTAAACGAAAGTATTTGATTTTGGAAAAAAAATAGAAAAAAAAAATTTCTTTTACCGAGGGTCGAACTCGGCTGCGTGAGACCCCGTAGGTGAGGCTCCAGCACGCTATCCACTCGGCTAGCCGAAGGTGCTGAAATGGGGCTAGGGTTAGCTAAAGTCAATGTCCTAGACAGGGGTAAACGCGTTTTTCCCTAATAGTAAACTACGTTTTGGTCAATAAATGTTTGAAAAAAAGGTCGAAGATGGGGTTTCCGCATATGTAACGAATCAGAATTTCATGGCGCATCTTCTCAACACAAAATTGGGACGATATATTATCATACCGGTCTTAACGGGGTCATCAAACATTTAAAACTCTCGCAAATGGCTTCCAAGGGATAAAAATCCGGTCAAAGGCAATTAAGCTTTTATTTTAACTGTTTTTTCAGTTGTTCACAACAGAAAAATATATGCTGAAATTGATGGACTAAACGAAAGTATTTGATTTTGGAAAAAAAATAGAAAAAAAAAATTTCTTTTACCGAGGGTCGAACTCGGCTGCGTGAGACCCCGTAGGTGAGGCTCCAGCACGCTATCCACTCGGCTAGCCGAAGGTGCTGAAATGGGGCTAGGGTTAGCTAAAGTCAATGTCCTAGACAGGGGTAAACGCGTTTTTCCCTAATAGTAAACTACGTTTTGGTCAATAAATGTTTGAAAAAAAGGTCGAAGATGGGGTTTCCGCATATGTAACGAATCAGAATTTCATGGCGCATCTTCTCAACACAAAATTGGGACGATATATTATCATACCGGTCTTAACGGGGTCATCAAACATTTAAAACTCTCGCAAATGGCTTCCAAGGGATAAAAATCCGGTCAAAGGCAATTAAGCTTTTATTTTAACTGTTTTTTCAGTTGTTCACAACAGAAAAATATATGCTGAAATTGATGGACTAAACGAAAGTATTTGATTTTGGAAAAAAAATAGAAAAAAAAAATTTCTTTTACCGAGGGTCGAACTCGGCTGCGTGAGACCCCGTAGGTGAGGCTCCAGCACGCTATCCACTCGGCTAGCCGAAGGTGCTGAAATGGGGCTAGGGTTAGCTAAAGTCAATGTCCTAGACAGGGGTAAACGCGTTTTTCCCTAATAGTAAACTACGTTTTGGTCAATAAATGTTTGAAAAAAAGGTCGAAGATGGGGTTTCCGCATATGTAACGAATCAGAATTTCATGGCGCATCTTCTCAACACAAAATTGGGACGATATATTATCATACCGGTCTTAACGGGGTCATCAAACATTTAAAACTCTCGCAAATGGCTTCCAAGGGATAAAAATCCGGTCAAAGGCAATTAAGCTTTTATTTTAACTGTTTTTTCAGTTGTTCACAACAGAAAAATATATGCTGAAATTGATGGACTAAACGAAAGTATTTGATTTTGGAAAAAAAATAGAAAAAAAAAATTTCTTTTACCGAGGGTCGAACTCGGCTGCGTGAGACCCCGTAGGTGAGGCTCCAGCACGCTATCCACTCGGCTAGCCGAAGGTGCTGAAATGGGGCTAGGGTTAGCTAAAGTCAATGTCCTAGACAGGGGTAAACGCGTTTTTCCCTAATAGTAAACTACGTTTTGGTCAATAAATGTTTGAAAAAAAGGTCGAAGATGGGGTTTCCGCATATGTAACGAATCAGAATTTCATGGCGCATCTTCTCAACACAAAATTGGGACGATATATTATCATACCGGTCTTAACGGGGTCATCAAACATTTAAAACTCTCGCAAATGGCTTCCAAGGGATAAAAATCCGGTCAAAGGCAATTAAGCTTTTATTTTAACTGTTTTTTCAGTTGTTCACAACAGAAAAATATATGCTGAAATTGATGGACTAAACGAAAGTATTTGATTTTGGAAAAAAAATAGAAAAAAAAAATTTCTTTTACCGAGGGTCGAACTCGGCTGCGTGAGACCCCGTAGGTGAGGCTCCAGCACGCTATCCACTCGGCTAGCCGAAGGTGCTGAAATGGGGCTAGGGTTAGCTAAAGTCAATGTCCTAGACAGGGGTAAACGCGTTTTTCCCTAATAGTAAACTACGTTTTGGTCAATAAATGTTTGAAAAAAAGGTCGAAGATGGGGTTTCCGCATATGTAACGAATCAGAATTTCATGGCGCATCTTCTCAACACAAAATTGGGACGATATATTATCATACCGGTCTTAACGGGGTCATCAAACATTTAAAACTCTCGCAAATGGCTTCCAAGGGATAAAAATCCGGTCAAAGGCAATTAAGCTTTTATTTTAACTGTTTTTTCAGTTGTTCACAACAGAAAAATATATGCTGAAATTGATGGACTAAACGAAAGTATTTGATTTTGGAAAAAAAATAGAAAAAAAAAATTTCTTTTACCGAGGGTCGAACTCGGCTGCGTGAGACCCCGTAGGTGAGGCTCCAGCACGCTATCCACTCGGCTAGCCGAAGGTGCTGAAATGGGGCTAGGGTTAGCTAAAGTCAATGTCCTAGACAGGGGTAAACGCGTTTTTCCCTAATAGTAAACTACGTTTTGGTCAATAAATGTTTGAAAAAAAGGTCGAAGATGGGGTTTCCGCATATGTAACGAATCAGAATTTCATGGCGCATCTTCTCAACACAAAATTGGGACGATATATTATCATACCGGTCTTAACGGGGTCATCAAACATTTAAAACTCTCGCAAATGGCTTCCAAGGGATAAAAATCCGGTCAAAGGCAATTAAGCTTTTATCTTAACTGTTTTTTCAGTTGTTCACAACAGAAAAATATATGCTGAAATTGATGGACTAAACGAAAGTATTTGATTTTGGAAAAAAAATAGAAAAAAAAAATTTCTTTTACCGAGGGTCGAACTCGGCTGCGTGAGACCCCGTAGGTGAGGCTCCAGCACGCTATCCACTCGGCTAGCCGAAGGTGCTGAAATGGGGCTAGGGTTAGCTAAAGTCAATGTCCTAGACAGGGGTAAACGCGTTTTTCCCTAATAGTAAACTACGTTTTGGTCAATAAATGTTTGAAAAAAAGGTCGAAGATGGGGTTTCCGCATATGTAACGAATCAGAATTTCATGGCGCATCTTCTCAACACAAAATTGGGACGATATATTATCATACCGGTCTTAACGGGGTCATCAAACATTTAAAACTCTCGCAAATGGCTTCCAAGGGATAAAAATCCGGTCAAAGGCAATTAAGCTTTTATTTTAACTGTTTTTTCAGTTGTTTACAACAGAAAAATATATGCTGAAATTGATGGACTAAACGAAAGTATTTGATTTTGGAAAAAAAATAGAAAAAAAAAATTTCTTTTACCGAGGGTCGAACTCGGCTGCGTGAGACCCCGTAGGTGAGGCTCCAGCACGCTATCCACTCGGCTAGCCGAAGGTGCTGAAATGGGGCTAGGGTTAGCTAAAGTCAATGTCCTAGACAGGGGTAAACGCGTTTTTCCCTAATAGTAAACTACGTTTTGGTCAATAAATGTTTGAAAAAAAGGTCGAAGATGGGGTTTCCGCATATGTAACGAATCAGAATTTCATGGCGCATCTTCTCAACACAAAATTGGGACGATATATTATCATACCGGTCTTAACGGGGTCATCAAACATTTAAAACTCTCGCAAATGGCTTCCAAGGGATAAAAATCCGGTCAAAGGCAATTAAGCTTTTATCTTAACTGTTTTTTCAGTTGTTCACAACAGAAAAATATATGCTGAAATTGATGGACTAAACGAAAGTATTTGATTTTGGAAAAAAAATAGAAAAAAAAAATTTCTTTTACCGAGGGTCGAACTCGGCTGCGTGAGACCCCGTAGGTGAGGCTCCAGCACGCTATCCACTCGGCTAGCCGAAGGTGCTGAAATGGGGCTAGGGTTAGCTAAAGTCAATGTCCTAGACAGGGGTAAACGCGTTTTTCCCTAATAGTAAACTACGTTTTGGTCAATAAATGTTTGAAAAAAAGGTCGAAGATGGGGTTTCCGCATATGTAACGAATCAGAATTTCATGGCGCATCTTCTCAACACAAAATTGGGACGATATATTATCATACCGGTCTTAACGGGGTCATCAAACATTTAAAACTCTCGCAAATGGCTTCCAAGGGATAAAAATCCGGTCAAAGGCAATTAAGCTTTTATTTTAACTGTTTTTTCAGTTGTTCACAACAGAAAAATATATGCTGAAATTGCTGGACTAAACGAAAGTATTTGATTTTGAAAAAAAAATAGAAAAAAAAAATTTCTTTTACCGAGGGTCGAACTCGGCTGCGTGAGACCCCGTAGGTGAGGCTCCAGCACGCTATCCACTCGGCTAGCCGAAGGTGCTGAAATGGGGCTAGGGTTAGCTAAAGTCAATGTCCTAGACAGGGGTAAACGCGTTTTTCCCTAATAGTAAACTACGTTTTGGTCAATAAATGTTTGAAAAAAAGGTCGAAGATGGGGTTTCCGCATATGTAACGAATCAGAATTTCATGGCGCATCTTCTCAACACAAAATTGGGACGATATATTATCATACCGGTCTTAACGGGGTCATCAAACATTTAAAACTCTCGCAAATGGCTTCCAAGGGATAAAAATCCGGTCAAAGGCAATTAAGCTTTTATTTTAACTGTTTTTTCAGTTGTTTACAACAGAAAAATATATGCTGAAATTGATGGACTAAACGAAAGTATTTGATTTTGGAAAAAAAATAGAAAAAAAAAATTTCTTTTACCGAGGGTCGAACTCGGCTGCGTGAGACCCCGTAGGTGAGGCTCCAGCACGCTATCCACTCGGCTAGCCGAAGGTGCTGAAATGGGGCTAGGGTTAGCTAAAGTCAATGTCCTAGACAGGGGTAAACGCGTTTTTCCCTAATAGTAAACTACGTTTTGGTCAATAAATGTTTGAAAAAAAGGTCGAAGATGGGGTTTCCGCATATGTAACGAATCAGAATTTCATGGCGCATCTTCTCAACACAAAATTGGGACGATATATTATCATACCGGTCTTAACGGGGTCATCAAACATTTAAAACTCTCGCAAATGGCTTCCAAGGGATAAAAATCCGGTCAAAGGCAATTAAGCTTTTATCTTAACTGTTTTTTCAGTTGTTCACAACAGAAAAATATATGCTGAAATTGATGGACTAAACGAAAGTATTTGATTTTGGAAAAAAAATAGAAAAAAAAAATTTCTTTTACCGAGGGTCGAACTCGGCTGCGTGAGACCCCGTAGGTGAGGCTCCAGCACGCTATCCACTCGGCTAGCCGAAGGTGCTGAAATGGGGCTAGGGTTAGCTAAAGTCAATGTCCTAGACAGGGGTAAACGCGTTTTTCCCTAATAGTAAACTACGTTTTGGTCAATAAATGTTTGAAAAAAAGGTCGAAGATGGGGTTTCCGCATATGTAACGAATCAGAATTTCATGGCGCATCTTCTCAACACAAAATTGGGACGATATATTATCATACCGGTCTTAACGGGGTCATCAAACATTTAAAACTCTCGCAAATGGCTTCCAAGGGATAAAAATCCGGTCAAAGGCAATTAAGCTTTTATTTTAACTGTTTTTTCAGTTGTTCACAACAGAAAAATATATGCTGAAATTGCTGGACTAAACGAAAGTATTTGATTTTGAAAAAAAAATAGAAAAAAAAAATTTCTTTTACCGAGGGTCGAACTCGGCTGCGTGAGACCCCGTAGGTGAGGCTCCAGCACGCTATCCACTCGGCTAGCCGAAGGTGCTGAAATGGGGCTAGGGTTAGCTAAAGTCAATGTCCTAGACAGGGGTAAACGCGTTTTTCCCTAATAGTAAACTACGTTTTGGTCAATAAATGTTTGAAAAAAAGGTCGAAGATGGGGTTTCCGCATATGTAACGAATCAGAATTTCATGGCGCATCTTCTCAACACAAAATTGGGACGATATATTATCATACCGGTCTTAACGGGGTCATCAAACATTTAAAACTCTCGCAAATGGCTTCCAAGGGATAAAAATCCGGTCAAAGGCAATTAAGCTTTTATTTTAACTGTTTTTTCAGTTGTTCACAACAGAAAAATATATGCTGAAATTGATGGACTAAACGAAAGTATTTGATTTTGGAGAAAAAAATAGAAAAAAAAAATTTCTTTTACCGAGGGTCGAACTCGGCTGCGTGAGACCCCGTAGGTGAGGCTCCAGCACGCTATCCACTCGGCTAGCCGAAGGTGCTGAAATGGGGCTAGGGTTAGCTAAAGTCAATGTCCTAGACAGGGGTAAACGCGTTTTTCCCTAATAGTAAACTACGTTTTGGTCAATAAATGTTTGAAAAAAAGGTCGAAGATGGGGTTTCCGCATATGTAACGAATCAGAATTTCATGGCGCATCTTCTCAACACAAAATTGGGACGATATATTATCATACCGGTCTTAACGGGGTCATCAAACATTTAAAACTCTCGCAAATGGCTTCCAAGGGATAAAAATCCGGTCAAAGGCAATTAAGCTTTTATTTTAACTGTTTTTTCAGTTGTTCACAACAGAAAAATATATGCTGAAATTGATGGACTAAACGAAAGTATTTGATTTTGGAAAAAAAATAGAAAAAAAAAATTTCTTTTACGGAGGGTCGAACTCGGCTGCGTGAGACCCCGTAGGTGAGGCTCCAGCACGCTATCCACTCGGCTAGCCGAAGGTGCTGAAATGGGGCTAGGGTTAGCTAAAGTCAATGTCCTAGACAGGGGTAAACGCGTTTTTCCCTAATAGTAAACTACGTTTTGGTCAATAAATGTTTGAAAAAAAGGTCGAAGATGGGGTTTCCGCATATGTAACGAATCAGAATTTCATGGCGCATCTTCTCAACACAAAATTGGGACGATATATTATCATACCGGTCTTAACGGGGTCATCAAACATTTAAAACTCTCGCAAATGGCTTCCAAGGGATAAAAATCCGGTCAAAGGCAATTAAGCTTTTATTTTAACTGTTTTTTCAGTTGTTCACAACAGAAAAATATATGCTGAAATTGATGGACTAAACGAAAGTATTTGATTTTGGAAAAAAAATAGAAAAAAAAAATTTCTTTTACCGAGGGTCGAACTCGGCTGCGTGAGACCCCGTAGGTGAGGCTCCAGCACGCTATCCACTCGGCTAGCCGAAGGTGCTGAAATGGGGCTAGGGTTAGCTAAAGTCAAGGTCCTAGACAGGGGTAAACGCGTTTTTCCCTAATAGTAAACTACGTTTTGGTCAATAAATGTTTGAAAAAAAGGTCGAAGATGGGGTTTCCGCATATGTAACGAATCAGAATTTCATGGCGCATCTTCTCAACACAAAATTGGGACGATATATTATCATACCGGTCTTAACGGGGTCATCAAACATTTAAAACTCTCGCAAATGGCTTCCAAGGGATAAAAATCCGGTCAAAGGCAATTAAGCTTTTATTTTAACTGTTTTTTCAGTTGTTCACAACAGAAAAATATATGCTGAAATTGATGGACTAAACGAAAGTATTTGATTTTGGAAAAAAAATAGAAAAAAAAAATTTCTTTTACCGAGGGTCGAACTCGGCTGCGTGAGACCCCGTAGGTGAGGCTCCAGCACGCTATCCACTCGGCTAGCCGAAGGTGCTGAAATGGGGCTAGGGTTAGCTAAAGTCAATGTCCTAGACAGGGGTAAACGCGTTTTTCCCTAATAGTAAACTACGTTTTGGTCAATAAATGTTTGAAAAAAAGGTCGAAGATGGGGTTTCCGCATATGTAACGAATCAGAATTTCATGGCGCATCTTCTCAACACAAAATTGGGACGATATATTATCATACCGGTCTTAACGGGGTCATCAAACATTTAAAACTCTCGCAAATGGCTTCCAAGGGATAAAAATCCGGTCAAAGGCAATTAAGCTTTTATTTTAACTGTTTTTTCAGTTGTTCACAACAGAAAAATATATGCTGAAATTGCTGGACTAAACGAAAGTATTTGATTTTGGAAAAAAAATAGAAAAAAAAAATTTCTTTTACCGAGGGTCGAACTCGGCTGCGTGAGACCCCGTAGGTGAGGCTCCAGCACGCTATCCACTCGGCTAGCCGAAGGTGCTGAAATGGGGCTAGGGTTAGCTAAAGTCAATGTCCTAGACAGGGGTAAACGCGTTTTTCCCTAATAGTAAACTACGTTTTGGTCAATAAATGTTTGAAAAAAAGGTCGAAGATGGGGTTTCCGCATATGTAACGAATCAGAATTTCATGGCGCATCTTCTCAACACAAAATTGGGACGATATATTATCATACCGGTCTTAACGGGGTCATCAAACATTTAAAACTCTCGCAAATGGCTTCCAAGGGATAAAAATCCGGTCAAAGGCAATTAAGCTTTTATTTTAACTGTTTTTTCAGTTGTTCACAACAGAAAAATATATGCTGAAATTGATGGACTAAACGAAAGTATTTGATTTTGGAAAAAAAATAGAAAAAAAAATTTTCTTTTACCGAGGGTCGAACTCGGCTGCGTGAGACCCCGTAGGTGAGGCTCCAGCACGCTATCCACTCGGCTAGCCGAAGGTGCTGAAATGGGGCTAGGGTTAGCTAAAGTCAATGTCCTAGACAGGGGTAAACGCGTTTTTCCCTAATAGTAAACTACGTTTTGGTCAATAAATGTTTGAAAAAAAGGTCGAAGATGGGGTTTCCGCATATGTAACGAATCAGAATTTCATGGCGCATCTTCTCAACACAAAATTGGGACGATATATTATCATACCGGTCTTAACGGGGTCATCAAACATTTAAAACTCTCGCAAATGGCTTCCAAGGGATAAAAATCCGGTCAAAGGCAATTAAGCTTTTATTTTAACTGTTTTTTCAGTTGTTCACAACAGAAAAATATATGCTGAAATTGATGGACTAAACGAAAGTATTTGATTTTGGAAAAAAAATAGAAAAAAAAAATTTCTTTTACCGAGGGTCGAACTCGGCTGCGTGAGACCCCGTAGGTGAGGCTCCAGCACGCTATCCACTCGGCTAGCCGAAGGTGCTGAAATGGGGCTAGGGTTAGCTAAAGTCAATGTCCTAGACAGGGGTAAACGCGTTTTTCCCTAATAGTAAACTACGTTTTGGTCAATAAATGTTTGAAAAAAAGGTCGAAGATGGGGTTTCCGCATATGTAACGAATCAGAATTTCATGGCGCATCTTCTCAACACAAAATTGGGACGATATATTATCATACCGGTCTTAACGGGGTCATCAAACATTTAAAACTCTCGCAAATGGCTTCCAAGGGATAAAAATCCGGTCAAAGGCAATTAAGCTTTTATTTTAACTGTTTTTTCAGTTGTTCACAACAGAAAAATATATGCTGAAATTGATGGACTAAACGAAAGTATTTGATTTTGGAAAAAAAATAGAAAAAAAAAATTTCTTTTACCGAGGGTCGAACTCGGCTGCGTGAGACCCCGTAGGTGAGGCTCCAGCACGCTATCCACTCGGCTAGCCGAAGGTGCTGAAATGGGGCTAGGGTTAGCTAAAGTCAATGTCCTAGACAGGGGTAAACGCGTTTTTCCCTAATAGTAAACTACGTTTTGGTCAATAAATGTTTGAAAAAAAGGTCGAAGATGGGGTTTCCGCATATGTAACGAATCAGAATTTCATGGCGCATCTTCTCAACACAAAATTGGGACGATATATTATCATACCGGTCTTAACGGGGTCATCAAACATTTAAAACTCTCGCAAATGGCTTCCAAGGGATAAAAATCCGGTCAAAGGCAATTAAGCTTTTATTTTAACTGTTTTTTCAGTTGTTCACAACAGAAAAATATATGCTGAAATTGATGGACTAAACGAAAGTATTTGATTTTGGAAAAAAAATAGAAAAAAAAAAATTCTTTTACCGAGGGTCGAACTCGGCTGCGTGAGACCCCGTAGGTGAGGCTCCAGCACGCTATCCACTCGGCTAGCCGAAGGTGCTGAAATGGGGCTAGGGTTAGCTAAAGTCAATGTCCTAGACAGGGGTAAACGCGTTTTTCCCTAATAGTAAACTACGTTTTGGTCAATAAATGTTTGAAAAAAAGGTCGAAGATGGGGTTTCCGCATATGTAACGAATCAGAATTTCATGGCGCATCTTCTCAACACAAAATTGGGACGATATATTATCATACCGGTCTTAACGGGGTCATCAAACATTTAAAACTCTCGCAAATGGCTTCCAAGGGATAAAAATCCGGTCAAAGGCAATTAAGCTTTTATTTTAACTGTTTTTTCAGTTGTTCACAACAGAAAAATATATGCTGAAATTGATGGACTAAACGAAAGTATTTGATTTTGGAAAAAAAATAGAAAAAAAAAATTTCTTTTACCGAGGGTCGAACTCGGCTGCGTGAGACCCCGTAGGTGAGGCTCCAGCACGCTATCCACTCGGCTAGCCGAAGGTGCTGAAATGGGGCTAGGGTTAGCTAAAGTCAAGGTCCTAGACAGGGGTAAACGCGTTTTTCCCTAATAGTAAACTACGTTTTGGTCAATAAATGTTTGAAAAAAAGGTCGAAGATGGGGTTTCCGCATATGTAACTAATCAGAATTTCATGGCGCATCTTCTCAACACAAAATTGGGACGATATATTATCATACCGGTCTTAACGGGGTCATCAAACATTTAAAACTCTCGCAAATGGCTTCCAAGGGATAAAAATCCGGTCAAAGGCAATTAAGCTTTTATTTTAACTGTTTTTTCAGTTGTTCACAACAGAAAAATATATGCTGAAATTGATGGACTAAACGAAAGTATTTGATTTTGGAAAAAAAATAGAAAAAAAAAATTTCTTTTACCGAGGGTCGAACTCGGCTGCGTGAGACCCCGTAGGTGAGGCTCCAGCACGCTATCCACTCGGCTAGCCGAAGGTGCTGAAATGGGGCTAGGGTTAGCTAAAGTCAATGTCCTAGACAGGGGTAAACGCGTTTTTCCCTAATAGTAAACTACGTTTTGGTCAATAAATGTTTGAAAAAAAGGTCGAAGATGGGGTTTCCGCATATGTAACGAATCAGAATTTCATGGCGCATCTTCTCAACACAAAATTGGGACGATATATTATCATACCGGTCTTAACGGGGTCATCAAACATTTAAAACTCTCGCAAATGGCTTCCAAGGGATAAAAATCCGGTCAAAGGCAATTAAGCTTTTATTTTAACTGTTTTTTCAGTTGTTCACAACAGAAAAATATATGCTGAAATTGCTGGACTAAACGAAAGTATTTGATTTTGGAAAAAAAATAGAAAAAAAAAATTTCTTTTACCGAGGGTCGAACTCGGCTGCGTGAGACCCCGTAGGTGAGGCTCCAGCACGCTATCCACTCGGCTAGCCGAAGGTGCTGAAATGGGGCTAGGGTTAGCTAAAGTCAATGTCCTAGACAGGGGTAAACGCGTTTTTCCCTAATAGTAAACTACGTTTTGGTCAATAAATGTTTGAAAAAAAGGTCGAAGATGGGGTTTCCGCATATGTAACGAATCAGAATTTCATGGCGCATCTTCTCAACACAAAATTGGGACGATATATTATCATACCGGTCTTAACGGGGTCATCAAACATTTAAAACTCTCGCAAATGGCTTCCAAGGGATAAAAATCCGGTCAAAGGCAATTAAGCTTTTATTTTAACTGTTTTTTCAGTTGTTCACAACAGAAAAATATATGCTGAAATTGATGGACTAAACGAAAGTATTTGATTTTGGAAAAAAAATAGAAAAAAAAAATTTCTTTTACCGAGGGTCGAACTCGGCTGCGTGAGACCCCGTAGGTGAGGCTCCAGCACGCTATCCACTCGGCTAGCCGAAGGTGCTGAAATGGGGCTAGGGTTAGCTAAAGTCAATGTCCTAGACAGGGGTAAACGCGTTTTTCCCTAATAGTAAACTACGTTTTGGTCAATAAATGTTTGAAAAAAAGGTCGAAGATGGGGTTTCCGCATATGTAACGAATCAGAATTTCATGGCGCATCTTCTCAACACAAAATTGGGACGATATATTATCATACCGGTCTTAACGGGGTCATCAAACATTTAAAACTCTCGCAAATGGCTTCCAAGGGATAAAAATCCGGTCAAAGGCAATTAAGCTTTTATTTTAACTGTTTTTTCAGTTGTTCACAACAGAAAAATATATGCTGAAATTGATGGACTAAACGAAAGTATTTGATTTTGGAGAAAAAAATAGAAAAAAAAAATTTCTTTTACCGAGGGTCGAACTCGGCTGCGTGAGACCCCGTAGGTGAGGCTCCAGCACGCTATCCACTCGGCTAGCCGAAGGTGCTGAAATGGGGCTAGGGTTAGCTAAAGTCAATGTCCTAGACAGGGGTAAACGCGTTTTTCCCTAATAGTAAACTACGTTTTGGTCAATAAATGTTTGAAAAAAAGGTCGAAGATGGGGTTTCCGCATATGTAACGAATCAGAATTTCATGGCGCATCTTCTCAACACAAAATTGGGACGATATATTATCATACCGGTCTTAACGGGGTCATCAAACATTTAAAACTCTCGCAAATGGCTTCCAAGGGATAAAAATCCGGTCAAAGGCAATTAAGCTTTTATTTTAACTGTTTTTTCAGTTGTTCACAACAGAAAAATATATGCTGAAATTGATGGACTAAACGAAAGTATTTGATTTTGGAGAAAAAAATAGAAAAAAAAAATTTCTTTTACCGAGGGTCGAACTCGGCTGCGTGAGACCCCGTAGGTGAGGCTCCAGCACGCTATCCACTCGGCTAGCCGAAGGTGCTGAAATGGGGCTAGGGTTAGCTAAAGTCAATGTCCTAGACAGGGGTAAACGCGTTTTTCCCTAATAGTAAACTACGTTTTGGTCAATAAATGTTTGAAAAAAAGGTCGAAGATGGGGTTTCCGCATATGTAACGAATCAGAATTTCATGGCGCATCTTCTCAACACAAAATTGGGACGATATATTATCATACCGGTCTTAACGGGGTCATCAAACATTTAAAACTCTCGCAAATGGCTTCCAAGGGATAAAAATCCGGTCAAAGGCAATTAAGCTTTTATTTTAACTGTTTTTTCAGTTGTTCACAACAGAAAAATATATGCTGAAATTGCTGGACTAAACGAAAGTATTTGATTTTGGAAAAAAAATAGAAAAAAAAAATTTCTTTTACCGAGGGTCGAACTCGGCTGCGTGAGACCCCGTAGGTGAGGCTCCAGCACGCTATCCACTCGGCTAGCCGAAGGTGCTGAAATGGGGCTAGGGTTAGCTAAAGTCAATGTCCTAGACAGGGGTAAACGCGTTTTTCCCTAATAGTAAACTACGTTTTGGTCAATAAATGTTTGAAAAAAAGGTCGAAGATGGGGTTTCCGCATATGTAACGAATCAGAATTTCATGGCGCATCTTCTCAACACAAAATTGGGACGATATATTATCATACCGGTCTTAACGGGGTCATCAAACATTTAAAACTCTCGCAAATGGCTTCCAAGGGATAAAAATCCGGTCAAAGGCAATTAAGCTTTTATTTTAACTGTTTTTTCAGTTGTTCACAACAGAAAAATATATGCTGAAATTGCTGGACTAAACGAAAGTATTTGATTTTGGAAAAAAAATAGAAAAAAAAATTTCTTTTACCGAGGGTCGAACTCGGCTGCGTGAGACCCCGTAGGTGAGGCTCCAGCACGCTATCCACTCGGCTAGCCGAAGGTGCTGAAATGGGGCTAGGGTTAGCTAAAGTCAATGTCCTAGACAGGGGTAAACGCGTTTTTCCCTAATAGTAAACTACGTTTTGGTCAATAAATGTTTGAAAAAAAGGTCGAAGATGGGGTTTCCGCATATGCAACGAATCAGAATTTCATGGCGCATCTTCTCAACACAAAATTGGGACGATATATTATCATACCGGTCTTAACGGGGTCATCAAACATTTAAAACTCTCGCAAATGGCTTCCAAGGGATAAAAATCCGGTCAAAGGCAATTAAGCTTTTATTTTAACTGTTTTTTCAGTTGTTCACAACAGAAAAATATATGCTGAAATTGCTGGACTAAACGAAAGTATTTGATTTTGGAAAAAAAATAGAAAAAAAAAATTTCTTTTACCGAGGGTCGAACTCGGCTGCGTGAGACCCCGTAGGTGAGGCTCCAGCACGCTATCCACTCGGCTAGCCGAAGGTGCTGAAATGGGGCTAGGGTTAGCTAAAGTCAATGTCCTAGACAGGGGTAAACGCGTTTTTCCCTAATAGTAAACTACGTTTTGGTCAATAAATGTTTGAAAAAAAGGTCGAAGATGGGGTTTCCGCATATGTAACGAATCAGAATTTCATGGCGCATCTTCTCAACACAAAATTGGGACGATATATTATCATACCGGTCTTAACGGGGTCATCAAACATTTAAAACTCTCGCAAATGGCTTCCAAGGGATAAAAATCCGGTCAAAGGCAATTAAGCTTTTATTTTAACTGTTTTTTCAGTTGTTCACAACAGAAAAATATATGCTGAAATTGCTGGACTAAACGAAAGTATTTGATTTTGGAAAAAAAATAGAAAAAAAAAATTTCTTTTACCGAGGGTCGAACTCGGCTGCGTGAGACCCCGTAGGTGAGGCTCCAGCACGCTATCCACTCGGCTAGCCGAAGGTGCTGAAATGGGGCTAGGGTTAGCTAAAGTCAATGTCCTAGACAGGGGTAAACGCGTTTTTCCCTAATAGTAAACTACGTTTTGGTCAATAAATGTTTGAAAAAAAGGTCGAAGATGGGGTTTCCGCATATGTAACGAATCAGAATTTCATGGCGCATCTTCTCAACACAAAATTGGGACGATATATTATCATACCGGTCTTAACGGGGTCATCAAACATTTAAAACTCTCGCAAATGGCTTCCAAGGGATAAAAATCCGGTCAAAGGCAATTAAGCTTTTATTTTAACTGTTTTTTCAGTTGTTCACAACAGAAAAATATATGCTGAAATTGCTGGACTAAACGAAAGTATTTGATTTTGGAAAAAAAATAGAAAAAAAAAATTTCTTTTACCGAGGGTCGAACTCGGCTGCGTGAGACCCCGTAGGTGAGGCTCCAGCACGCTATCCACTCGGCTAGCCGAAGGTGCTGAAATGGGGCTAGGGTTAGCTAAAGTCAATGTCCTAGACAGGGGTAAACGCGTTTTTCCCTAATAGTAAACTACGTTTTGGTCAATAAATGTTTGAAAAAAAGGTCGAAGATGGGGTTTCCGCATATGTAACGAATCAGAATTTCATGGCGCATCTTCTCAACACAAAATTGGGACGATATATTATCATACCGGTCTTAACGGGGTCATCAAACATTTAAAACTCTCGCAAATGGCTTCCAAGGGATAAAAATCCGGTCAAAGGCAATTAAGCTTTTATTTTAACTGTTTTTTCAGTTGTTCACAACAGAAAAATATATGCTGAAATTGCTGGACTAAACGAAAGTATTTGATTTTGGAAAAAAAATAGAAAAAAAAAATTTCTTTTACCGAGGGTCGAACTCGGCTGCGTGAGACCCCGTAGGTGAGGCTCCAGCACGCTATCCACTCGGCTAGCCGAAGGTGCTGAAATGGGGCTAGGGTTAGCTAAAGTCAATGTCCTAGACAGGGGTAAACGCGTTTTTCCCTAATAGTAAACTACGTTTTGGTCAATAAATGTTTGAAAAAAAGGTCGAAGATGGGGTTTCCGCATATGTAACGAATCAGAATTTCATGGCGCATCTTCTCAACACAAAATTGGGACGATATATTATCATACCGGTCTTAACGGGGTCATCAAACATTTAAAACTCTCGCAAATGGCTTCCAAGGGATAAAAATCCGGTCAAAGGCAATTAAGCTTTTATTTTAACTGTTTTTTCAGTTGTTCACAACAGAAAAATATATGCTGAAATTGATGGACTAAACGAAAGTATTTGATTTTGGAAAAAAAATAGAAAAAAAAAATTTCTTTTACCGAGGGTCGAACTCGGCTGCGTGAGACCCCGTAGGTGAGGCTCCAGCACGCTATCCACTCGGCTAGCCGAAGGTGCTGAAATGGGGCTAGGGTTAGCTAAAGTCAATGTCCTAGACAGGGGTAAACGCGTTTTTCCCTAATAGTAAACTACGTTTTGGTCAATAAATGTTTGAAAAAAAGGTCGAAGATGGGGTTTCCGCATATGTAACGAATCAGAATTTCATGGCGCATCTTCTCAACACAAAATTGGGACGATATATTATCATACCGGTCTTAACGGGGTCATCAAACATTTAAAACTCTCGCAAATGGCTTCCAAGGGATAAAAATCCGGTCAAAGGCAATTAAGCTTTTATTTTAACTGTTTTTTCAGTTGTTCACAACAGAAAAATATATGCTGAAATTGCTGGACTAAACGAAAGTATTTGATTTTGGAAAAAAAATAGAAAAAAAAAATTTCTTTTACCGAGGGTCGAACTCGGCTGCGTGAGACCCCGTAGGTGAGGCTCCAGCACGCTATCCACTCGGCTAGCCGAAGGTGCTGAAATGGGGCTAGGGTTAGCTAAAGTCAATGTCCTAGACAGGGGTAAACGCGTTTTTCCCTAATAGTAAACTACGTTTTGGTCAATAAATGTTTGAAAAAAAGGTCGAAGATGGGGTTTCCGCATATGTAACGAATCAGAATTTCATGGCGCATCTTCTCAACACAAAATTGGGACGATATATTATCATACCGGTCTTAACGGGGTCATCAAACATTTAAAACTCTCGCAAATGGCTTCCAAGGGATAAAAATCCGGTCAAAGGCAATTAAGCTTTTATTTTAACTGTTTTTTCAGTTGTTCACAACAGAAAAATATATGCTGAAATTGCTGGACTAAACGAAAGTATTTGATTTTGGAAAAAAAATAGAAAAAAAAAATTTCTTTTACCGAGGGTCGAACTCGGCTGCGTGAGACCCCGTAGGTGAGGCTCCAGCACGCTATCCACTCGGCTAGCCGAAGGTGCTGAAATGGGGCTAGGGTTAGCTAAAGTCAATGTCCTAGACAGGGGTAAACGCGTTTTTCCCTAATAGTAAACTACGTTTTGGTCAATAAATGTTTGAAAAAAAGGTCGAAGATGGGGTTTCCGCATATGTAACGAATCAGAATTTCATGGCGCATCTTCTCAACACAAAATTGGGACGATATATTATCATACCGGTCTTAACGGGGTCATCAAACATTTAAAACTCTCGCAAATGGCTTCCAAGGGATAAAAATCCGGTCAAAGGCAATTAAGCTTTTATTTTAACTGTTTTTTCAGTTGTTCACAACAGAAAAATATATGCTGAAATTGCTGGACTAAACGAAAGTATTTGATTTTGGAAAAAAAATAGAAAAAAAAAATTTCTTTTACCGAGGGTCGAACTCGGCTGCGTGAGACCCCGTAGGTGAGGCTCCAGCACGCTATCCACTCGGCTAGCCGAAGGTGCTGAAATGGGGCTAGGGTTAGCTAAAGTCAATGTCCTAGACAGGGGTAAACGCGTTTTTCCCTAATAGTAAACTACGTTTTGGTCAATAAATGTTTGAAAAAAAGGTCGAAGATGGGGTTTCCGCATATGTAACGAATCAGAATTTCATGGCGCATCTTCTCAACACAAAATTGGGACGATATATTATCATACCGGTCTTAACGGGGTCATCAAACATTTAAAACTCTCGCAAATGGCTTCCAAGGGATAAAAATCCGGTCAAAGGCAATTAAGCTTTTATTTTAACTGTTTTTTCAGTTGTTCACAACAGAAAAATATATGCTGAAATTGATGGACTAAACGAAAGTATTTGATTTTGGAAAAAAAATAGAAAAAAAAAATTTCTTTTACCGAGGGTCGAACTCGGCTGCGTGAGACCCCGTAGGTGAGGCTCCAGCACGCTATCCACTCGGCTAGCCGAAGGTGCTGAAATGGGGCTAGGGTTAGCTAAAGTCAATGTCCTAGACAGGGGTAAACGCGTTTTTCCCTAATAGTAAACTACGTTTTGGTCAATAAATGTTTGAAAAAAAGGTCGAAGATGGGGTTTCCGCATATGTAACGAATCAGAATTTCATGGCGCATCTTCTCAACACAAAATTGGGACGATATATTATCATACCGGTCTTAACGGGGTCATCAAACATTTAAAACTCTCGCAAATGGCTTCCAAGGGATAAAAATCCGGTCAAAGGCAATTAAGCTTTTATTTTAACTGTTTTTTCAGTTGTTCACAACAGAAAAATATATGCTGAAATTGATGGACTAAACGAAAGTATTTGATACTGGAAAAAAAATAGAAAAAAAAAATTTCTTTTACCGAGGGTCGAACTCGGCTGCGTGAGACCCCGTAGGTGAGGCTCCAGCACGCTATCCACTCGGCTAGCCGAAGGTGCTGAAATGGGGCTAGGGTTAGCTAAAGTCAATGTCCTAGACAGGGGTAAACGCGTTTTTCCCTAATAGTAAACTACGTTTTGGTCAATAAATGTTTGAAAAAAAGGTCGAAGATGGGGTTTCCGCATATGTAACGAATCAGAATTTCATGGCGCATCTTCTCAACACAAAATTGGGACGATATATTATCATACCGGTCTTAACGGGGTCATCAAACATTTAAAACTCTCGCAAATGGCTTCCAAGGGATAAAAATCCGGTCAAAGGCAATTAAGCTTTTATTTTAACTGTTTTTTCAGTTGTTCACAACAGAAAAATATATGCTGAAATTGATGGACTAAACGAAAGTATTTGATTTTGGAAAAAAAATAGAAAAAAAAAATTTCTTTTACCGAGGGTCGAACTCGGCTGCGTGAGACCCCGTAGGTGAGGCTCCAGCACGCTATCCACTCGGCTAGCCGAAGGTGCTGAAATGGGGCTAGGGTTAGCTAAAGTCAATGTCCTAGACAGGGGTAAACGCGTTTTTCCCTAATAGTAAACTACGTTTTGGTCAATAAATGTTTGAAAAAAAGGTCGAAGATGGGGTTTCCGCATATGTAACGAATCAGAATTTCATGGCGCATCTTCTCAACACAAAATTGGGACGATATATTATCATACCGGTCTTAACGGGGTCATCAAACATTTAAAACTCTCGCAAATGGCTTCCAAGGGATAAAAATCCGGTCAAAGGCAATTAAGCTTTTATTTTAACTGTTTTTTCAGTTGTTCACAACAGAAAAATATATGCTGAAATTGATGGACTAAACGAAAGTATTTGATTTTGGAAAAAAAATAGAAAAAAAAAAATTTCTTTTACCGAGGGTCGAACTCGGCTGCGTGAGACCCCGTAGGTGAGGCTCCAGCACGCTATCCACTCGGCTAGCCGAAGGTGCTGAAATGGGGCTAGGGTTAGCTAAAGTCAATGTCCTAGACAGGGGTAAACGCGTTTTTCCCTAATAGTAAACTACGTTTTGGTCAATAAATGTTTGAAAAAAAGGTCGAAGATGGGGTTTCCGCATATGTAACGAATCAGAATTTCATGGCGCATCTTCTCAACACAAAATTGGGACGATATATTATCATACCGGTCTTAACGGGGTCATCAAACATTTAAAACTCTCGCAAATGGCTTCCAAGGGATAAAAATCCGGTCAAAGGCAATTAAGCTTTTATTTTAACTGTTTTTTCAGTTGTTCACAACAGAAAAATATATGCTGAAATTGATGGACTAAACGAAAGTATTTGATTTTGGAAAAAAAATAGAAAAAAAAAATTTCTTTTACCGAGGGTCTAACTCGGCTGCGTGAGACCCCGTAGGTGAGGCTCCAGCACGCTATCCACTCGGCTAGCCGAAGGTGCTGAAATGGGGCTAGGGTTAGCTAAAGTCAATGTCCTAGACAGGGGTAAACGCGTTTTTCCCTAATAGTAAACTACGTTTTGGTCAATAAATGTTTGAAAAAAAGGTCGAAGATGGGGTTTCCGCATATGTAACGAATCAGAATTTCATGGCGCATCTTCTCAACACAAAATTGGGACGATATATTATCATACCGGTCTTAACGGGGTCATCAAACATTTAAAACTCTCGCAAATGGCTTCCAAGGGATAAAAATCCGGTCAAAGGCAATTAAGCTTTTATTTTAACTGTTTTTTCAGTTGTTCACAACAGAAAAATATATGCTGAAATTGATGGACTAAACGAAAGTATTTGATACTGGAAAAAAAATAGAAAAAAAAAATTTCTTTTACCGAGGGTCGAACTCGGCTGCGTGAGACCCCGTAGGTGAGGCTCCAGCACGCTATCCACTCGGCTAGCCGAAGGTGCTGAAATGGGGCTAGGGTTAGCTAAAGTCAATGTCCTAGACAGGGGTAAACGCGTTTTTCCCTAATAGTAAACTACGTTTTGGTCAATAAATGTTTGAAAAAAAGGTCGAAGATGGGGTTTCCGCATATGTAACGAATCAGAATTTCATGGCGCATCTTCTCAACACAAAATTGGGACGATATATTATCATACCGGTCTTAACGGGGTCATCAAACATTTAAAACTCTCGCAAATGGCTTCCAAGGGATAAAAATCCGGTCAAAGGCAATTAAGCTTTTATTTTAACTGTTTTTTCAGTTGTTCACAACAGAAAAATATATGCTGAAATTGATGGACTAAACGAAAGTATTTGATTTTGGAAAAAAAATAGAAAAAAAAAATTTCTTTTACCGAGGGTCGAACTCGGCTGCGTGAGACCCCGTAGGTGAGGCTCCAGCACGCTATCCACTCGGCTAGCCGAAGGTGCTGAAATGGGGCTAGGGTTAGCTAAAGTCAATGTCCTAGACAGGGGTAAACGCGTTTTTCCCTAATAGTAAACTACGTTTTGGTCAATAAATGTTTGAAAAAAAGGTCGAAGATGGGGTTTCCACATATGTAACGAATCAGAATTTCATGGCGCATCTTCTCAACACAAAATTGGGACGATATATTATCATACCGGTCTTAACGGGGTCATCAAACATTTAAAACTCTCGCAAATGGCTTCCAAGGGATAAAAATCCGGTCAAAGGCAATTAAGCTTTTATTTTAACTGTTTTTTCAGTTGTTCACAACAGAAAAATATATGCTGAAATTGATGGACTAAACGAAAGTATTTGATTTTGGAAAAAAAATAGAAAAAAAAAATTTCTTTTACCGAGGGTCGAACTCGGCTGCGTGAGACCCCGTAGGTGAGGCTCCAGCACGCTATCCACTCGGCTAGCCGAAGGTGCTGAAATGGGGCTAGGGTTAGCTAAAGTCAATGTCCTAGACAGGGGTAAACGCGTTTTTCCCTAATAGTAAACTACGTTTTGGTCAATAAATGTTTGAAAAAAAGGTCGAAGATGGGGTTTCCGCATATGTAACGAATCAGAATTTCATGGCGCATCTTCTCAACACAAAATTGGGACGATATATTATCATACCGGTCTTAACGGGGTCATCAAACATTTAAAACTCTCGCAAATGGCTTCCAAGGGATAAAAATCCGGTCAAAGGCAATTAAGCTTTTATTTTAACTGTTTTTTCAGTTGTTCACAACAGAAAAATATATGCTGAAATTGATGGACTAAACGAAAGTATTTGATTTTGGAAAAAAAATAGAAAAAAAAAATTTCTTTTACCGAGGGTCGAACTCGGCTGCGTGAGACCCCGTAGGTGAGGCTCCAGCACGCTATCCACTCGGCTAGCCGAAGGTGCTGAAATGGGGCTAGGGTTAGCTAAAGTCAATGTCCTAGACAGGGGTAAACGCGTTTTTCCCTAATAGTAAACTACGTTTTGGTCAATAAATGTTTGAAAAAAAGGTCGAAGATGGGGTTTCCGCATATGTAACGAATCAGAATTTCATGGCGCATCTTCTCAACACAAAATTGGGACGATATATTATCATACCGGTCTTAACGGGGTCATCAAACATTTAAAACTCTCGCAAATGGCTTCCAAGGGATAAAAATCCGGTCAAAGGCAATTAAGCTTTTATTTTAACTGTTTTTTCAGTTGTTCACAACAGAAAAATATATGCTGAAATTGATGGACTAAACGAAAGTATTTGATTTTGGAAAAAAAATAGAAAAAAAAAATTTCTTTTACCGAGGGTCGAACTCGGCTGCGTGAGACCCCGTAGGTGAGGCTCCAGCACGCTATCCACTCGGCTAGCCGAAGGTGCTGAAATGGGGCTAGGGTTAGCTAAAGTCAATGTCCTAGACAGGGGTAAACGCGTTTTTCCCTAATAGTAAACTACGTTTTGGTCAATAAATGTTTGAAAAAAAGGTCGAAGATGGGGTTTCCGCATATGTAACGAATCAGATTTCATGGCGCATCTTCTCAACACAAAATTGGGACGATATATTATCATACCGGTCTTAACGGGGTCATCAAACATTTAAAACTCTCGCAAATGGCTTCCAAGGGATAAAAATCCGGTCAAAGGCAATTAAGCTTTTATTTTAACTGTTTTTTCAGTTGTTCACAACAGAAAAATATATGCTGAAATTGATGGACTAAACGAAAGTATTTGATTTTGGAAAAAAAATAGAAAAAAAAAATTTCTTTTACCGAGGGTCGAACTCGGCTGCGTGAGACCCCGTAGGTGAGGCTCCAGCACGCTATCCACTCGGCTAGCCGAAGGTGCTGAAATGGGGCTAGGGTTAGCTAAAGTCAATGTCCTAGACAGGGGTAAACGCGTTTTTCCCTAATAGTAAACTACGTTTTGGTCAATAAATGTTTGAAAAAAAGGTCGAAGATGGGGTTTCCGCATATGTAACGAATCAGAATTTCATGGCGCATCTTCTCAACACAAAATTGGGACGATATATTATCATACCGGTCTTAACGGGGTCATCAAACATTTAAAACTCTCGCAAATGGCTTCCAAGGGATAAAAATCCGGTCAAAGGCAATTAAGCTTTTATTTTAACTGTTTTTTCAGTTGTTCACAACAGAAAAATATATGCTGAAATTGATGGACTAAACGAAAGTATTTGATTTTGGAAAAAAAATAGAAAAAAAAAATTTCTTTTACCGAGGGTCGAACTCGGCTGCGTGAGACCCCGTAGGTGAGGCTCCAGCACGCTATCCACTCGGCTAGCCGAAGGTGCTGAAATGGGGCTAGGGTTAGCTAAAGTCAATGTCCTAGACAGGGGTAAACGCGTTTTTCCCTAATAGTAAACTACGTTTTGGTCAATAAATGTTTGAAAAAAAGGTCGAAGATGGGGTTTCCACATATGTAACGAATCAGAATTTCATGGCGCATCTTCTCAACACAAAATTGGGACGATATATTATCATACCGGTCTTAACGGGGTCATCAAACATTTAAAACTCTCGCAAATGGCTTCCAAGGGATAAAAATCCGGTCAAAGGCAATTAAGCTTTTATTTTAACTGTTTTTTCAGTTGTTCACAACAGAAAAATATATGCTGAAATTGATGGACTAAACGAAAGTATTTGATTTTGGAAAAAAAATAGAAAAAAAAAATTTCTTTTACCGAGGGTCGAACTCGGCTGCGTGAGACCCCGTAGGTGAGGCTCCAGCACGCTATCCACTCGGCTAGCCGAAGGTGCTGAAATGGGGCTAGGGTTAGCTAAAGTCAATGTCCTAGACAGGGGTAAACGCGTTTTTCCCTAATAGTAAACTACGTTTTGGTCAATAAATGTTTGAAAAAAAGGTCGAAGATGGGGTTTCCGCATATGTAACGAATCAGAATTTCATGGCGCATCTTCTCAACACAAAATTGGGACGATATATTATCATACCGGTCTTAACGGGGTCATCAAACATTTAAAACTCTCGCAAATGGCTTCCAAGGGATAAAAATCCGGTCAAAGGCAATTAAGCTTTTATTTTAACTGTTTTTTCAGTTGTTCACAACAGAAAAATATATGCTGAAATTGATGGACTAAACGAAAGTATTTGATTTTGGAAAAAAAATAGAAAAAAAAAATTTCTTTTACCGAGGGTCGAACTCGGCTGCGTGAGACCCCGTAGGTGAGGCTCCAGCACGCTATCCACTCGGCTAGCCGAAGGTGCTGAAATGGGGCTAGGGTTAGCTAAAGTCAATGTCCTAGACAGGGGTAAACGCGTTTTTCCCTAATAGTAAACTACGTTTTGGTCAATAAATGTTTGAAAAAAAGGTCGAAGATGGGGTTTCCGCATATGTAACGAATCAGAATTTCATGGCGCATCTTCTCAACACAAAATTGGGACGATATATTATCATACCGGTCTTAACGGGGTCATCAAACATTTAAAACTCTCGCAAATGGCTTCCAAGGGATAAAAATCCGGTCAAAGGCAATTAAGCTTTTATTTTAACTGTTTTTTCAGTTGTTCACAACAGAAAAATATATGCTGAAATTGATGGACTAAACGAAAGTATTTGATTTTGGAAAAAAAATAGAAAAAAAAAATTTCTTTTACCGAGGGTCGAACTCGGCTGCGTGAGACCCCGTAGGTGAGGCTCCAGCACGCTATCCACTCGGCTAGCCGAAGGTGCTGAAATGGGGCTAGGGTTAGCTAAAGTCAATGTCCTAGACAGGGGTAAACGCGTTTTTCCCTAATAGTAAACTACGTTTTGGTCAATAAATGTTTGAAAAAAAGGTCGAAGATGGGGTTTCCGCATATGTAACGAATCAGAATTTCATGGCGCATCTTCTCAACACAAAATTGGGACGATATATTATCATACCGGTCTTAACGGGGTCATCAAACATTTAAAACTCTCGCAAATGGCTTCCAAGGGATAAAAATCCGGTCAAAGGCAATTAAGCTTTTATTTTAACTGTTTTTTCAGTTGTTCACAACAGAAAAATATATGCTGAAATTGATGGACTAAACGAAAGTATTTGATTTTGGAAAAAAAATAGAAAAAAAAAATTTCTTTTACCGAGGGTCGAACTCGGCTGCGTGAGACCCCGTAGGTGAGGCTCCAGCACGCTATCCACTCGGCTAGCCGAAGGTGCTGAAATGGGGCTAGGGTTAGCTAAAGTCAATGTCCTAGACAGGGGTAAACGCGTTTTTCCCTAATAGTAAACTACGTTTTGGTCAATAAATGTTTGAAAAAAAGGTCGAAGATGGGGTTTCCGCATATGTAACGAATCAGAATTTCATGGCGCATCTTCTCAACACAAAATTGGGACGATATATTATCATACCGGTCTTAACGGGGTCATCAAACATTTAAAACTCTCGCAAATGGCTTCCAAGGGATAAAAATCCGGTCAAAGGCAATTAAGCTTTTATTTTAACTGTTTTTTCAGTTGTTCACAACAGAAAAATATATGCTGAAATTGATGGACTAAACGAAAGTATTTGATTTTGGAAAAAAAATAGAAAAAAAAAATTTCTTTTACCGAGGGTCGAACTCGGCTGCGTGAGACCCCGTAGGTGAGGCTCCAGCACGCTATCCACTCGGCTAGCCGAAGGTGCTGAAATGGGGCTAGGGTTAGCTAAAGTCAATGTCCTAGACAGGGGTAAACGCGTTTTTCCCTAATAGTAAACTACGTTTTGGTCAATAAATGTTTGAAAAAAAGGTCGAAGATGGGGTTTCCGCATATGTAACGAATCAGAATTTCATGGCGCATCTTCTCAACACAAAATTGGGACGATATATTATCATACCGGTCTTAACGGGGTCATCAAACATTTAAAACTCTCGCAAATGGCTTCCAAGGGATAAAAATCCGGTCAAAGGCAATTAAGCTTTTATTTTAACTGTTTTTTCAGTTGTTCACAACAGAAAAATATATGCTGAAATTGATGGACTAAACGAAAGTATTTGATTTTGGAAAAAAAATAGAAAAAAAAAATTTCTTTTACCGAGGGTCGAACTCGGCTGCGTGAGACCCCGTAGGTGAGGCTCCAGCACGCTATCCACTCGGCTAGCCGAAGGTGCTGAAATGGGGCTAGGGTTAGCTAAAGTCAATGTCCTAGACAGGGGTAAACGCGTTTTTCCCTAATAGTAAACTACGTTTTGGTCAATAAATGTTTGAAAAAAAGGTCGAAGATGGGGTTTCCGCATATGTAACGAATCAGAATTTCATGGCGCATCTTCTCAACACAAAATTGGGACGATATATTATCATACCGGTCTTAACGGGGTCATCAAACATTTAAAACTCTCGCAAATGGCTTCCAAGGGATAAAAATCCGGTCAAAGGCAATTAAGCTTTTATTTTAACTGTTTTTTCAGTTGTTCACAACAGAAAAATATATGCTGAAATTGATGGACTAAACGAAAGTATTTGATTTTGGAAAAAAAATAGAAAAAAAAAATTTCTTTTACCGAGGGTCGAACTCGGCTGCGTGAGACCCCGTAGGTGAGGCTCCAGCACGCTATCCACTCGGCTAGCCGAAGGTGCTGAAATGGGGCTAGGGTTAGCTAAAGTCAATGTCCTAGACAGGGGTAAACGCGTTTTTCCCTAATAGTAAACTACGTTTTGGTCAATAAATGTTTGAAAAAAAGGTCGAAGATGGGGTTTCCGCATATGTAACGAATCAGAATTTCATGGCGCATCTTCTCAACACAAAATTGGGACGATATATTATCATACCGGTCTTAACGGGGTCATCAAACATTTAAAACTCTCGCAAATGGCTTCCAAGGGATAAAAATCCGGTCAAAGGCAATTAAGCTTTTATTTTAACTGTTTTTTCAGTTGTTCACAACAGAAAAATATATGCTGAAATTGATGGACTAAACGAAAGTATTTGATTTTGGAAAAAAAATAGAAAAAAAAAATTTCTTTTACCGAGGGTCGAACTCGGCTGCGTGAGACCCCGTAGGTGAGGCTCCAGCACGCTATCCACTCGGCTAGCCGAAGGTGCTGAAATGGGGCTAGGGTTAGCTAAAGTCAATGTCCTAGACAGGGGTAAACGCGTTTTTCCCTAATAGTAAACTACGTTTTGGTCAATAAATGTTTGAAAAAAAGGTCGAAGATGGGGTTTCCGCATATGTAACGAATCAGAATTTCATGGCGCATCTTCTCAACACAAAATTGGGACGATATATTATCATACCGGTCTTAACGGGGTCATCAAACATTTAAAACTCTCGCAAATGGCTTCCAAGGGATAAAAATCCGGTCAAAGGCAATTAAGCTTTTATTTTAACTGTTTTTTCAGTTGTTCACAACAGAAAAATATATGCTGAAATTGATGGACTAAACGAAAGTATTTGATTTTGGAAAAAAAATAGAAAAAAAAAATTTCTTTTACCGAGGGTCGAACTCGGCTGCGTGAGACCCCGTAGGTGAGGCTCCAGCACGCTATCCACTCGGCTAGCCGAAGGTGCTGAAATGGGGCTAGGGTTAGCTAAAGTCAATGTCCTAGACAGGGGTAAACGCGTTTTTCCCTAATAGTAAACTACGTTTTGGTCAATAAATGTTTGAAAAAAAGGTCGAAGATGGGGTTTCCGCATATGTAACGAATCAGAATTTCATGGCGCATCTTCTCAACACAAAATTGGGACGATATATTATCATACCGGTCTTAACGGGGTCATCAAACATTTAAAACTCTCGCAAATGGCTTCCAAGGGATAAAAATCCGGTCAAAGGCAATTAAGCTTTTATTTTAACTGTTTTTTCAGTTGTTCACAACAGAAAAATATATGCTGAAATTGATGGACTAAACGAAAGTATTTGATTTTGGAAAAAAAATAGAAAAAAAAAATTTCTTTTACCGAGGGTCGAACTCGGCTGCGTGAGACCCCGTAGGTGAGGCTCCAGCACGCTATCCACTCGGCTAGCCGAAGGTGCTGAAATGGGGCTAGGGTTAGCTAAAGTCAATGTCCTAGACAGGGGTAAACGCGTTTTTCCCTAATAGTAAACTACGTTTTGGTCAATAAATGTTTGAAAAAAAGGTCGAAGATGGGGTTTCCGCATATGTAACGAATCAGAATTTCATGGCGCATCTTCTCAACACAAAATTGGGACGATATATTATCATACCGGTCTTAACGGGGTCATCAAACATTTAAAACTCTCGCAAATGGCTTCCAAGGGATAAAAATCCGGTCAAAGGCAATTAAGCTTTTATTTTAACTGTTTTTTCAGTTGTTCACAACAGAAAAATATATGCTGAAATTGATGGACTAAACGAAAGTATTTGATTTTGGAGAAAAAAATAGAAAAAAAAAATTTCTTTTACCGAGGGTCGAACTCGGCTGCGTGAGACCCCGTAGGTGAGGCTCCAGCACGCTATCCACTCGGCTAGCCGAAGGTGCTGAAATGGGGCTAGGGTTAGCTAAAGTCAATGTCCTAGACAGGGGTAAACGCGTTTTTCCCTAATAGTAAACTACGTTTTGGTCAATAAATGTTTGAAAAAAAGGTCGAAGATGGGGTTTCCGCATATGTAACGAATCAGAATTTCATGGCGCATCTTCTCAACACAAAATTGGGACGATATATTATCATACCGGTCTTAACGGGGTCATCAAACATTTAAAACTCTCGCAAATGGCTTCCAAGGGATAAAAATCCGGTCAAAGGCAATTAAGCTTTTATTTTAACTGTTTTTTCAGTTGTTCACAACAGAAAAATATATGCTGAAATTGATGGACTAAACGAAAGTATTTGATTTTGGAAAAAAAATAGAAAAAAAAAATTTCTTTTACCGAGGGTCGAACTCGGCTGCGTGAGACCCCGTAGGTGAGGCTCCAGCACGCTATCCACTCGGCTAGCCGAAGGTGCTGAAATGGGGCTAGGGTTAGCTAAAGTCAATGTCCTAGACAGGGGTAAACGCGTTTTTCCCTAATAGTAAACTACGTTTTGGTCAATAAATGTTTGAAAAAAAGGTCGAAGATGGGGTTTCCGCATATGTAACGAATCAGAATTTCATGGCGCATCTTCTCAACACAAAATTGGGACGATATATTATCATACCGGTCTTAACGGGGTCATCAAACATTTAAAACTCTCGCAAATGGCTTCCAAGGGATAAAAATCCGGTCAAAGGCAATTAAGCTTTTATTTTAACTGTTTTTTCAGTTGTTCACAACAGAAAAATATATGCTGAAATTGATGGACTAAACGAAAGTATTTGATTTTGGAAAAAAAATAGAAAAAAAAAATTTCTTTTACCGAGGGTCGAACTCGGCTGCGTGAGACCCCGTAGGTGAGGCTCCAGCACGCTATCCACTCGGCTAGCCGAAGGTGCTGAAATGGGGCTAGGGTTAGCTAAAGTCAATGTCCTAGACAGGGGTAAACGCGTTTTTCCCTAATAGTAAACTACGTTTTGGTCAATAAATGTTTGAAAAAAAGGTCGAAGATGGGGTTTCCGCATATGTAACGAATCAGAATTTCATGGCGCATCTTCTCAACACAAAATTGGGACGATATATTATCATACCGGTCTTAACGGGGTCATCAAACATTTAAAACTCTCGCAAATGGCTTCCAAGGGATAAAAATCCGGTCAAAGGCAATTAAGCTTTTATTTTAACTGTTTTTTCAGTTGTTCACAACAGAAAAATATATGCTGAAATTGATGGACTAAACGAAAGTATTTGATTTTGGAAAAAAAATAGAAAAAAAAAATTTCTTTTACCGAGGGTCGAACTCGGCTGCGTGAGACCCCGTAGGTGAGGCTCCAGCACGCTATCCACTCGGCTAGCCGAAGGTGCTGAAATGGGGCTAGGGTTAGCTAAAGTCAATGTCCTAGACAGGGGTAAACGCGTTTTTCCCTAATAGTAAACTACGTTTTGGTCAATAAATGTTTGAAAAAAAGGTCGAAGATGGGGTTTCCGCATATGTAACGAATCAGAATTTCATGGCGCATCTTCTCAACACAAAATTGGGACGATATATTATCATACCGGTCTTAACGGGGTCATCAAACATTTAAAACTCTCGCAAATGGCTTCCAAGGGATAAAAATCCGGTCAAAGGCAATTAAGCTTTTATTTTAACTGTTTTTTCAGTTGTTCACAACAGAAAAATATATGCTGAAATTGATGGACTAAACGAAAGTATTTGATTTTGGAAAAAAAATAGAAAAAAAAAATTTCTTTTACCGAGGGTCGAACTCGGCTGCGTGAGACCCCGTAGGTGAGGCTCCAGCACGCTATCCACTCGGCTAGCCGAAGGTGCTGAAATGGGGCTAGGGTTAGCTAAAGTCAATGTCCTAGACAGGGGTAAACGCGTTTTTCCCTAATAGTAAACTACGTTTTGGTCAATAAATGTTTGAAAAAAAGGTCGAAGATGGGGTTTCCGCATATGTAACGAATCAGAATTTCATGGCGCATCTTCTCAACACAAAATTGGGACGATATATTATCATACCGGTCTTAACGGGGTCATCAAACATTTAAAACTCTCGCAAATGGCTTCCAAGGGATAAAAATCCGGTCAAAGGCAATTAAGCTTTTATTTTAACTGTTTTTTCAGTTGTTCACAACAGAAAAATATATGCTGAAATTGATGGACTAAACGAAAGTATTTGATTTTGGAAAAAAAATAGAAAAAAAAATTTTCTTTTACCGAGGGTCGAACTCGGCTGCGTGAGACCCCGTAGGTGAGGCTCCAGCACGCTATCCACTCGGCTAGCCGAAGGTGCTGAAATGGGGCTAGGGTTAGCTAAAGTCAATGTCCTAGACAGGGGTAAACGCGTTTTTCCCTAATAGTAAACTACGTTTTGGTCAATAAATGTTTGAAAAAAAGGTCGAAGATGGGGTTTCCGCATATGTAACGAATCAGAATTTCATGGCGCATCTTCTCAACACAAAATTGGGACGATATATTATCATACCGGTCTTAACGGGGTCATCAAACATTTAAAACTCTCGCAAATGGCTTCCAAGGGATAAAAATCCGGTCAAAGGCAATTAAGCTTTTATTTTAACTGTTTTTTCAGTTGTTCACAACAGAAAAATATATGCTGAAATTGATGGACTAAACGAAAGTATTTGATTTTGTTAAAAAAATAGAAAAAAAAAATTTCTTTTACCGAGGGTCGAACTCGGCTGCGTGAGACCCCGTAGGTGAGGCTCCAGCACGCTATCCACTCGGCTAGCCGAAGGTGCTGAAATGGGGCTAGGGTTAGCTAAAGTCAATGTCCTAGACAGGGGTAAACGCGTTTTTCCCTAATAGTAAACTACGTTTTGGTCAATAAATGTTTGAAAAAAAGGTCGAAGATGGGGTTTCCGCATATGTAACGAATCAGAATTTCATGGCGCATCTTCTCAACACAAAATTGGGACGATATATTATCATACCGGTCTTAACGGGGTCATCAAACATTTAAAACTCTCGCAAATGGCTTCCAAGGGATAAAAATCCGGTCAAAGGCAATTAAGCTTTTATTTTAACTGTTTTTTCAGTTGTTCACAACAGAAAAATATATGCTGAAATTGATGGACTAAACGAAAGTATTTGATTTTGGAAAAAAAATAGAAAAAAAAAATTTCTTTTACCGAGGGTCGAACTCGGCTGCGTGAGACCCCGTAGGTGAGGCTCCAGCACGCTATCCACTCGGCTAGCCGAAGGTGCTGAAATGGGGCTAGGGTTAGCTAAAGTCAATGTCCTAGACAGGGGTAAACGCGTTTTTCCCTAATAGTAAACTACGTTTTGGTCAATAAATGTTTGAAAAAAAGGTCGAAGATGGGGTTTCCGCATATGTAACGAATCAGAATTTCATGGCGCATCTTCTCAACACAAAATTGGGACGATATATTATCATACCGGTCTTAACGGGGTCATCAAACATTTAAAACTCTCGCAAATGGCTTCCAAGGGATAAAAATCCGGTCAAAGGCAATTAAGCTTTTATTTTAACTGTTTTTTCAGTTGTTCACAACAGAAAAATATATGCTGAAATTGCTGGACTAAACGAAAGTATTTGATTTTGGAAAAAAAATAGAAAAAAAAAATTTCTTTTACCGAGGGTCGAACTCGGCTGCGTGAGACCCCGTAGGTGAATCTCCAGCACGCTATCCACTCGGCTAGCCGAAGGTGCTGAAATGGGGCTAGGGTTAGCTAAAGTCAATGTCCTAGACAGGGGTAAACGCGTTTTTCCCTAATAGTAAACTACGTTTTGGTCAATAAATGTTTGAAAAAAAGGTCGAAGATGGGGTTTCCGCATATGTAACGAATCAGAATTTCATGGCGCATCTTCTCAACACAAAATTGGGACGATATATTATCATACCGGTCTTAACGGGGTCATCAAACATTTAAAACTCTCGCAAATGGCTTCCAAGGGATAAAAATCCGGTCAAAGGCAATTAAGCTTTTATTTTAACTGTTTTTTCAGTTGTTCACAACAGAAAAATATATGCTGAAATTGATGGACTAAACGAAAGTATTTGATTTTGGAAAAAAAATAGAAAAAAAAAATTTCTTTTACCGAGGGTCGAACTCGGCTGCGTGAGACCCCGTAGGTGAGGCTCCAGCACGCTATCCACTCGGCTAGCCGAAGGTGCTGAAATGGGGCTAGGGTTAGCTAAAGTCAATGTCCTAGACAGGGGTAAACGCGTTTTTCCCTAATAGTAAACTACGTTTTGGTCAATAAATGTTTGAAAAAAAGGTCGAAGATGGGGTTTCCGCATATGTAACGAATCAGAATTTCATGGCGCATCTTCTCAACACAAAATTGGGACGATATATTATCATACCGGTCTTAACGGGGTCATCAAACATTTAAAACTCTCGCAAATGGCTTCCAAGGGATAAAAATCCGGTCAAAGGCAATTAAGCTTTTATTTTAACTGTTTTTTCAGTTGTTCACAACAGAAAAATATATGCTGAAATTGCTGGACTAAACGAAAGTATTTGATTTTGGAAAAAAAATAGAAAAAAAAAATTTCTTTTACCGAGGGTCGAACTCGGCTGCGTGAGACCCCGTAGGTGAATCTCCAGCACGCTATCCACTCGGCTAGCCGAAGGTGCTGAAATGGGGCTAGGGTTAGCTAAAGTCAATGTCCTAGACAGGGGTAAACGCGTTTTTCCCTAATAGTAAACTACGTTTTGGTCAATAAATGTTTGAAAAAAAGGTCGAAGATGGGGTTTCCGCATATGTAACGAATCAGAATTTCATGGCGCATCTTCTCAACACAAAATTGGGACGATATATTATCATACCGGTCTTAACGGGGTCATCAAACATTTAAAACTCTCGCAAATGGCTTCCAAGGGATAAAAATCCGGTCAAAGGCAATTAAGCTTTTATTTTAACTGTTTTTTCAGTTGTTCACAACAGAAAAATATATGCTGAAATTGATGGACTAAACGAAAGTATTTGATTTTGGAAAAAAAATAGAAAAAAAAAATTTCTTTTACCGAGGGTCGAACTCGGCTGCGTGAGACCCCGTAGGTGAGGCTCCAGCACGCTATCCACTCGGCTAGCCGAAGGTGCTGAAATGGGGCTAGGGTTAGCTAAAGTCAATGTCCTAGACAGGGGTAAACGCGTTTTTCCCTAATAGTAAACTACGTTTTGGTCAATAAATGTTTGAAAAAAAGGTCGAAGATGGGGTTTCCGCATATGTAACGAATCAGAATTTCATGGCGCATCTTCTCAACACAAAATTGGGACGATATATTATCATACCGGTCTTAACAGGGTCATCAAACATTTAAAACTCTCGCAAATGGCTTCCAAGGGATAAAAATCCGGTCAAAGGCAATTAAGCTTTTATTTTAACTGTTTTTTCAGTTGTTCACAACAGAAAAATATATGCTGAAATTGATGGACTAAACGAAAGTATTTGATTTTGGAAAAAAAATAGAAAAAAAAAATTTCTTTTACCGAGGGTCGAACTCGGCTGCGTGAGACCCCGTAGGTGAGGCTCCAGCACGCTATCCACTCGGCTAGCCGAAGGTGCTGAAATGGGGCTAGGGTTAGCTAAAGTCAATGTCCTAGACAGGGGTAAACGCGTTTTTCCCTAATAGTAAACTACGTTTTGGTCAATAAATGTTTGAAAAAAAGGTCGAAGATGGGGTTTCCGCATATGTAACGAATCAGAATTTCATGGCGCATCTTCTCAACACAAAATTGGGACGATATATTATCATACCGGTCTTAACGGGGTCATCAAACATTTAAAACTCTCGCAAATGGCTTCCAAGGGATAAAAATCCGGTCAAAGGCAATTAAGCTTTTATTTTAACTGTTTTTTCAGTTGTTCACAACAGAAAAATATATGCTGAAATTGATGGACTAAACGAAAGTATTTGATTTTGGAAAAAAAATAGAAAAAAAAAATTTCTTTTACCGAGGGTCGAACTCGGCTGCGTGAGACCCCGTAGGTGAGGCTCCAGCACGCTATCCACTCGGCTAGCCGAAGGTGCTGAAATGGGGCTAGGGTTAGCTAAAGTCAATGTCCTAGACAGGGGTAAACGCGTTTTTCCCTAATAGTAAACTACGTTTTGGTCAATAAATGTTTGAAAAAAAGGTCGAAGATGGGGTTTCCGCATATGTAACGAATCAGAATTTCATGGCGCATCTTCTCAACACAAAATTGGGACGATATATTATCATACCGGTCTTAACGGGGTCATCAAACATTTAAAACTCTCGCAAATGGCTTCCAAGGGATAAAAATCCGGTCAAAGGCAATTAAGCTTTTATTTTAACTGTTTTTTCAGTTGTTCACAACAGAAAAATATATGCTGAAATTGATGGACTAAACGAAAGTATTTGATTTTGGAAAAAAAATAGAAAAAAAAAATTTCTTTTACCGAGGGTCGAACTCGGCTGCGTGAGACCCCGTAGGTGAGGCTCCAGCACGCTATCCACTCGGCTAGCCGAAGGTGCTGAAATGGGGCTAGGGTTAGCTAAAGTCAATGTCCTAGACAGGGGTAAACGCGTTTTTCCCTAATAGTAAACTACGTTTTGGTCAATAAATGTTTGAAAAAAAGGTCGAAGATGGGGTTTCCGCATATGTAACGAATCAGAATTTCATGGCGCATCTTCTCAACACAAAATTGGGACGATATATTATCATACCGGTCTTAACGGGGTCATCAAACATTTAAAACTCTCGCAAATGGCTTCCAAGGGATAAAAATCCGGTCAAAGGCAATTAAGCTTTTATTTTAACTGTTTTTTCAGTTGTTCACAACAGAAAAATATATGCTGAAATTGATGGACTAAACGAAAGTATTTGATTTTGGAAAAAAAATAGAAAAAAAAAATTTCTTTTACCGAGGGTCGAACTCGGCTGCGTGAGACCCCGTAGGTGAGGCTCCAGCACGCTATCCACTCGGCTAGCCGAAGGTGCTGAAATGGGGCTAGGGTTAGCTAAAGTCAATGTCCTAGACAGGGGTAAACGCGTTTTTCCCTAATAGTAAACTACGTTTTGGTCAATAAATGTTTGAAAAAAAGGTCGAAGATGGGGTTTCCGCATATGTAACGAATCAGAATTTCATGGCGCATCTTCTCAACACAAAATTGGGACGATATATTATCATACCGGTCTTAACGGGGTCATCAAACATTTAAAACTCTCGCAAATGGCTTCCAAGGGATAAAAATCCGGTCAAAGGCAATTAAGCTTTTATTTTAACTGTTTTTTCAGTTGTTCACAACAGAAAAATATATGCTGAAATTGATGGACTAAACGAAAGTATTTGATTTTGGAGAAAAAAATAGAAAAAAAAAATTTCTTTTACCGAGGGTCGAACTCGGCTGCGTGAGACCCCGTAGGTGAGGCTCCAGCACGCTATCCACTCGGCTAGCCGAAGGTGCTGAAATGGGGCTAGGGTTAGCTAAAGTCAATGTCCTAGACAGGGGTAAACGCGTTTTTCCCTAATAGTAAACTACGTTTTGGTCAATAAATGTTTGAAAAAAAGGTCGAAGATGGGGTTTCCGCATATGTAACGAATCAGAATTTCATGGCGCATCTTCTCAACACAAAATTGGGACGATATATTATCATACCGGTCTTAACGGGGTCATCAAACATTTAAAACTCTCGCAAATGGCTTCCAAGGGATAAAAATCCGGTCAAAGGCAATTAAGCTTTTATTTTAACTGTTTTTTCAGTTGTTCACAACAGAAAAATATATGCTGAAATTGATGGACTAAACGAAAGTATTTGATTTTGGAAAAAAAATAGAAAAAAAAAATTTCTTTTACCGAGGGTCGAACTCGGCTGCGTGAGACCCCGTAGGTGAGGCTCCAGCACGCTATCCACTCGGCTAGCCGAAGGTGCTGAAATGGGGCTAGGGTTAGCTAAAGTCAATGTCCTAGACAGGGGTAAACGCGTTTTTCCCTAATAGTAAACTACGTTTTGGTCAATAAATGTTTGAAAAAAAGGTCGAAGATGGGGTTTCCGCATATGTAACGAATCAGAATTTCATGGCGCATCTTCTCAACACAAAATTGGGACGATATATTATCATACCGGTCTTAACGGGGTCATCAAACATTTAAAACTCTCGCAAATGGCTTCCAAGGGATAAAAATCCGGTCAAAGGCAATTAAGCTTTTATTTTAACTGTTTTTTCAGTTGTTCACAACAGAAAAATATATGCTGAAATTGATGGACTAAACGAAAGTATTTGATTTTGGAAAAAAAATAGAAAAAAAAAATTTCTTTTACCGAGGGTCGAACTCGGCTGCGTGAGACCCCGTAGGTGAGGCTCCAGCACGCTATCCACTCGGCTAGCCGAAGGTGCTGAAATGGGGCTAGGGTTAGCTAAAGTCAATGTCCTAGACAGGGGTAAACGCGTTTTTCCCTAATAGTAAACTACGTTTTGGTCAATAAATGTTTGAAAAAAAGGTCGAAGATGGGGTTTCCGCATATGTAACGAATCAGAATTTCATGGCGCATCTTCTCAACACAAAATTGGGACGATATATTATCATACCGGTCTTAACGGGGTCATCAAACATTTAAAACTCTCGCAAATGGCTTCCAAGGGATAAAAATCCGGTCAAAGGCAATTAAGCTTTTATTTTAACTGTTTTTTCAGTTGTTCACAACAGAAAAATATATGCTGAAATTGATGGACTAAACGAAAGTATTTGATTTTGGAAAAAAAATAGAAAAAAAAAATTTCTTTTACCGAGGGTCGAACTCGGCTGCGTGAGACCCCGTAGGTGAGGCTCCAGCACGCTATCCACTCGGCTAGCCGAAGGTGCTGAAATGGGGCTAGGGTTAGCTAAAGTCAATGTCCTAGACAGGGGTAAACGCGTTTTTCCCTAATAGTAAACTACGTTTTGGTCAATAAATGTTTGAAAAAAAGGTCGAAGATGGGGTTTCCGCATATGTAACGAATCAGAATTTCATGGCGCATCTTCTCAACACAAAATTGGGACGATATATTATCATACCGGTCTTAACGGGGTCATCAAACATTTAAAACTCTCGCAAATGGCTTCCAAGGGATAAAAATCCGGTCAAAGGCAATTAAGCTTTTATTTTAACTGTTTTTTCAGTTGTTCACAACAGAAAAATATATGCTGAAATTGATGGACTAAACGAAAGTATTTGATTTTGGAAAAAAAATAGAAAAAAAAAATTTCTTTTACCGAGGGTCGAACTCGGCTGCGTGAGACCCCGTAGGTGAGGCTCCAGCACGCTATCCACTCGGCTAGCCGAAGGTGCTGAAATGGGGCTAGGGTTAGCTAAAGTCAATGTCCTAGACAGGGGTAAACGCGTTTTTCCCTAATAGTAAACTACGTTTTGGTCAATAAATGTTTGAAAAAAAGGTCGAAGATGGGGTTTCCGCATATGTAACGAATCAGAATTTCATGGCGCATCTTCTCAACACAAAATTGGGACGATATATTATCATACCGGTCTTAACGGGGTCATCAAACATTTAAAACTCTCGCAAATGGCTTCCAAGGGATAAAAATCCGGTCAAAGGCAATTAAGCTTTTATTTTAACTGTTTTTTCAGTTGTTCACAACAGAAAAATATATGCTGAAATTGATGGACTAAACGAAAGTATTTGATTTTGGAAAAAAAATAGAAAAAAAAAATTTCTTTTACCGAGGGTCGAACTCGGCTGCGTGAGACCCCGTAGGTGAGGCTCCAGCACGCTATCCACTCGGCTAGCCGAAGGTGCTGAAATGGGGCTAGGGTTAGCTAAAGTCAATGTCCTAGACAGGGGTAAACGCGTTTTTCCCTAATAGTAAACTACGTTTTGGTCAATAAATGTTTGAAAAAAAGGTCGAAGATGGGGTTTCCGCATATGTAACGAATCAGAATTTCATGGCGCATCTTCTCAACACAAAATTGGGACGATATATTATCATACCGGTCTTAACGGGGTCATCAAACATTTAAAACTCTCGCAAATGGCTTCCAAGGGATAAAAATCCGGTCAAAGGCAATTAAGCTTTTATTTTAACTGTTTTTTCAGTTGTTCACAACAGAAAAATATATGCTGAAATTGATGGACTAAACGAAAGTATTTGATTTTGGAGAAAAAAATAGAAAAAAAAAATTTCTTTTACCGAGGGTCGAACTCGGCTGCGTGAGACCCCGTAGGTGAGGCTCCAGCACGCTATCCACTCGGCTAGCCGAAGGTGCTGAAATGGGGCTAGGGTTAGCTAAAGTCAATGTCCTAGACAGGGGTAAACGCGTTTTTCCCTAATAGTAAACTACGTTTTGGTCAATAAATGTTTGAAAAAAAGGTCGAAGATGGGGTTTCCGCATATGTAACGAATCAGAATTTCATGGCGCATCTTCTCAACACAAAATTGGGACGATATATTATCATACCGGTCTTAACGGGGTCATCAAACATTTAAAACTCTCGCAAATGGCTTCCAAGGGATAAAAATCCGGTCAAAGGCAATTAAGCTTTTATTTTAACTGTTTTTTCAGTTGTTCACAACAGAAAAATATATGCTGAAATTGATGGACTAAACGAAAGTATTTGATTTTGGAAAAAAAATAGAAAAAAAAATTTCTTTTACCGAGGGTCGAACTCGGCTGCGTGAGACCCCGTAGGTGAGGCTCCAGCACGCTATCCACTCGGCTAGCCGAAGGTGCTGAAATGGGGCTAGGGTTAGCTAAAGTCAATGTCCTAGACAGGGGTAAACGCGTTTTTCCCTAATAGTAAACTACGTTTTGGTCAATAAATGTTTGAAAAAAAGGTCGAAGATGGGGTTTCCGCATATGTAACGAATCAGAATTTCATGGCGCATCTTCTCAACACAAAATTGGGACGATATATTATCATACCGGTCTTAACGGGGTCATCAAACATTTAAAACTCTCGCAAATGGCTTCCAAGGGATAAAAATCCGGTCAAAGGCAATTAAGCTTTTATTTTAACTGTTTTTTCAGTTGTTCACAACAGAAAAATATATGCTGAAATTGATGGACTAAACGAAAGTATTTGATTTTGGAGAAAAAAATAGAAAAAAAAAATTTCTTTTACCGAGGGTCGAACTCGGCTGCGTGAGACCCCGTAGGTGAGGCTCCAGCACGCTATCCACTCGGCTAGCCGAAGGTGCTGAAATGGGGCTAGGGTTAGCTAAAGTCAATGTCCTAGACAGGGGTAAACGCGTTTTTCCCTAATAGTAAACTACGTTTTGGTCAATAAATGTTTGAAAAAAAGGTCGAAGATGGGGTTTCCGCATATGTAACGAATCAGAATTTCATGGCGCATCTTCTCAACACAAAATTGGGACGATATATTATCATACCGGTCTTAACGGGGTCATCAAACATTTAAAACTCTCGCAAATGGCTTCCAAGGGATAAAAATCCGGTCAAAGGCAATTAAGCTTTTATTTTAACTGTTTTTTCAGTTGTTCACAACAGAAAAATATATGCTGAAATTGATGGACTAAACGAAAGTATTTGATTTTGGAAAAAAAATAGAAAAAAAAAATTTCTTTTACCGAGGGTCGAACTCGGCTGCGTGAGACCCCGTAGGTGAGGCTCCAGCACGCTATCCACTCGGCTAGCCGAAGGTGCTGAAATGGGGCTAGGGTTAGCTAAAGTCAATGTCCTAGACAGGGGTAAACGCGTTTTTCCCTAATAGTAAACTACGTTTTGGTCAATAAATGTTTGAAAAAAAGGTCGAAGATGGGGTTTCCGCATATGTAACGAATCAGAATTTCATGGCGCATCTTCTCAACACAAAATTGGGACGATATATTATCATACCGGTCTTAACGGGGTCATCAAACATTTAAAACTCTCGCAAATGGCTTCCAAGGGATAAAAATCCGGTCAAAGGCAATTAAGCTTTTATTTTAACTGTTTTTTCAGTTGTTCACAACAGAAAAATATATGCTGAAATTGATGGACTAAACGAAAGTATTTGATTTTGGAGAAAAAAATAGAAAAAAAAAATTTCTTTTACCGAGGGTCGAACTCGGCTGCGTGAGACCCCGTAGGTGAGGCTCCAGCACGCTATCCACTCGGCTAGCCGAAGGTGCTGAAATGGGGCTAGGGTTAGCTAAAGTCAATGTCCTAGACAGGGGTAAACGCGTTTTTCCCTAATAGTAAACTACGTTTTGGTCAATAAATGTTTGAAAAAAAGGTCGAAGATGGGGTTTCCGCATATGTAACGAATCAGAATTTCATGGCGCATCTTCTCAACACAAAATTGGGACGATATATTATCATACCGGTCTTAACGGGGTCATCAAACATTTAAAACTCTCGCAAATGGCTTCCAAGGGATAAAAATCCGGTCAAAGGCAATTAAGCTTTTATTTTAACTGTTTTTTCAGTTGTTCACAACAGAAAAATATATGCTGAAATTGATGGACTAAACGAAAGTATTTGATTTTGGAAAAAAAATAGAAAAAAAAAATTTCTTTTACCGAGGGTCGAACTCGGCTGCGTGAGACCCCGTAGGTGAGGCTCCAGCACGCTATCCACTCGGCTAGCCGAAGGTGCTGAAATGGGGCTAGGGTTAGCTAAAGTCAATGTCCTAGACAGGGGTAAACGCGTTTTTCCCTAATAGTAAACTACGTTTTGGTCAATAAATGTTTGAAAAAAAGGTCGAAGATGGGGTTTCCGCATATGTAACGAATCAGAATTTCATGGCGCATCTTCTCAACACAAAATTGGGACGATATATTATCATACCGGTCTTAACGGGGTCATCAAACATTTAAAACTCTCGCAAATGGCTTCCAAGGGATAAAAATCCGGTCAAAGGCAATTAAGCTTTTATTTTAACTGTTTTTTCAGTTGTTCACAACAGAAAAATATATGCTGAAATTGATGGACTAAACGAAAGTATTTGATTTTGGAAAAAAAATAGAAAAAAAAAATTTCTTTTACCGAGGGTCGAACTCGGCTGCGTGAGACCCCGTAGGTGAGGCTCCAGCACGCTATCCACTCGGCTAGCCGAAGGTGCTGAAATGGGGCTAGGGTTAGCTAAAGTCAATGTCCTAGACAGGGGTAAACGCGTTTTTCCCTAATAGTAAACTACGTTTTGGTCAATAAATGTTTGAAAAAAAAATCGAAGATGGGGTTTCCGCATATGTAACGAATCAGAATTTCATGGCGCATCTTCTCAACACAAAATTGGGACGATATATTTTCATACCGGTCTTAACGGGGTCATCAAACATTTAAAACTCTCGCAAATGGCTTCCAAGGGATAAAAATCCGGTCAAAGGCAATTAAGCTTTTATTTTAACTGTTTTTTTTCAGTTGTTCACAACAGAAAAATATATGCTGAAATTGATGGACTAAACGAAAGTATTTGATTTTGGAAAAAAAATAGAAAAAAAAAATTTCTTTTACCGAGGGTCGAACTCGGCTGCGTGAGACCCCGTAGGTGAGGCTCCAGCACGCTATCCACTCGGCTAGCCGAAGGTGCTGAAATGGGGCTAGGGTTAGCTAAAGTCAATGTCCTAGACAGGGGTAAACGCGTTTTTCCCTAATAGTAAACTACGTTTTGGTCAATAAATGTTTGAAAAAAAGGTCGAAGATGGGGTTTCCGCATATGTAACGAATCAGAATTTCATGGCGCATCTTCTCAACACAAAATTGGGACGATATATTATCATACCGGTCTTAACGGGGTCATCAAACATTTAAAACTCTCGCAAATGGCTTTCAAGGGATAAAAATCCGGTCAAAGGCAATTAAGCTTTTATTTTAACTGTTTTTTCAGTTGTTCACAACAGAAAAATATATGCTGAAATTGATGGACTAAACGAAAGTATTTGATTTTGGAAAAAAAATAGAAAAAAAAAATTTCTTTTACCGAGGGTCGAACATCGCGGCTTGGGAGAAATGGCGCTAGGGTTAGCCGTAACCCTAAGTCTGGAGGGGGGTAAACGCTTTTTTCCTCGAAGACCAACCACGTTTTAGTACAGAAAACTGTCATAGCTTGATCGAAAATAGGTTTTTCGCATATGAAAAGAATCAGAATTTCCTGGCGCATCTGTTCCACACAAAATGGTGACGAAAAATTCTCATAGGAAGCCTAGCGTTCCCATCACACATTTTTTTAGTGTCTGGAACGGCTTCGAAGGGGAGATAATTTGTTCAAAGTCAATTTTCTGTGGTGAAATATGCACTAAGGTGTCCATTGTTCACAAAAAAAATATTTGTATGACGGATTAGATCACGAAAGTGTTTGATTTTTTGAAAAAATAGAATTTTTTTTTTTTTTGAGGGGTCTCGATCCCGGGTCCTGCTGGGTGTGGCTCCAGCATGCTAACCGCTTCGCCACCGCGGCTTGGGAGAAATGGCGCTAAAATGGTGACGAAAAATTCTCATAGGAAGCCTAGCGTTCCCATCACACATTTTTTTAGTGTCTGGAACGGCTTCGAAGGGGAGATAATTTGTTCAAAGTCAATTTTCTGTGGTGAAATATGCACTAAGGTGTCAATTGTTCACAAAAAAAAAAATTTGTATGACGGATTAGATCACGAAAGTGTTTGATTTTTTGAAAAAATAGAAAAAAAATTTTTTTTTTGAGGGATCTTGATCCCGGGTCCTGCTGGGTGTGGCTCCAGCACGCTAACCGCTTCGCCACCGCGGCTTGGGAGAAATGGCGAAGCGGTTAGCCGTAACCCTAAGTCCGGAGGGGGGTAAACGCTTTTTTTCTCGAAGACCAACCACGTTTTAGTACAGAAAATTGACATAGCTTGATCGAAAATAGGTTTTTCGCATATGAAAAGAATCAGAATTTCCTGGCGCATCTTTTCCACGCAAAATAGGAAGCTTAGGCTGCGTTTCCACCAAGTTTCACGTGACATGTCATGTGTCACGTGACAAGAAATAGAAACATATGATGTTGGTAGGAACCGTTTCCATCAATGTCACTTTTCACGTTTTACGTGGCAGGCGTGAAATGACACGTTTTTGAAGAATCAACATGTTCATTCTTTTTACCTGTGTCATGTTTCACGTCTGACCGATCTGGGGTTTCCCTTGGGTTTTCCCCTGCTTTTACTTTTACTTTTGTTTACTCCACGTGTTCGTATCAAATGCAAACAGAGCCTGTGTTTTGATCGTCTAAAATAAGTTATTTATTGTCCTAAACATGAATGACTATAAGCTCAATCTGGTATGCCTTGTGCAGAAGACCCCCAGAAATAAAGACTATAAAAACCAAGACCAAAGAAGACAGGTGTGGGAGAAAATTGATGAAAAGCTACAACCACCACAAGAAGGTATGTGAAATGTCCACATTTATTTATCATAAACTTACAAACGATAATTTAATTTAATTAATCCAACATAAATCAAGACATGTGACATGTTCGATGTGAAATCCAGTGGAAACCCCTATTATCACGTATTACGTGATACGTGTCACGTGAAACTTGGTGGAAACGCAGCCTTAGAGGGCCCATCAAACATTTTATATAGTAAGAAAGATTTTATAGAATAATTTATTTTACCCTCCCGTTTTTTTAATAATCAATTAGATGACAAAGTTTATATAGAGTTTAGATAAGTTTATATTTTATGTATGTATTTAATCTAATTTGTATAAAGTGTATGTCCAAACTCTCTAGCAAACGCACTAGAGAAAATTTTAAATGTATATTTAATTCCTTATAAACTAACATCTAAAATTAACTTTTACTCGCTCGCTTACCTGAAGGTCCAGGGTTCAATTCTGGCATGGGTCGAGATGATACCTTCGGATTTTCCAACCCAGGTCGGAGGGGCTGACATGGAAAAAACGTTTTGTCGTTCAGATGGGACAATAAACCGATGCCCCATGTGCTACAGGCTGTGCACATTAAAGATCCCTCGACAGTTGGAAATTGAAAATAAGACTAGGCATATGCCGATGTCCTGCAACATTTCTCTCATTGCACACTGCATGGCGTTTGCCCGTCCTCTAATAGTCCATACGGGTGCAGAAAAGCAAGACGTAAAATTCATTTCATTTCATTACAAAACACATATAACATACATCGTATGCTTTCTATTTAAAAAGCCTCCAACAACCACTAAAAACACCGCCGTATAATTATATATTTAAAACGTATGTATGATTCATTAACGTATGTCTATTTGTGACGGATTATTATTATGGTTTTTCTCTAGGTTATTGAAATTCCAAAATACAAGTTATCTCCCTTCATTCATTTACCGTTGGGCCAATAACACTGTCAACATATTGTGTTTTAACATGATAATAATGCGTATAAAATTGGTTAAGTCGCCTATAGCATAGTCGCAAATAATATAAACAAATGTCCTCCATCCCCCCTGTCAAAGTTTATGTTCTACATTCGGGTCGACATAGTAATATTACTTGACAATTTTAAAGGGGAATGTTCAGCATTTTCGAGGATCGATTCAGAACTACCTGCGCAAAAATCGCACAATCCCTTCAATTATATCCTTACATTAAAGGGATAGTAAAGAGGTTTTCTAGCCTTTTTATGTGGACGAAGGACACTTCCAACATCTATTTCGTACATACAAAATATTCATTGGGTGCCCGTGGTTCCTGTTATTCCAGAAAGAAAAACAGGAAGTGACGTCACAATCTTGGAAAAAATCGGACTGAATGATCAGGTACAGGGCATTATAAATACATGTTGTCACAACGCTATGACTTATATGATATCGCTGTAACAACATTTATCTAATAATGTCATATCGTTGTAACAACATGTATTTATAATGCCCTGTACCTGATCATCCAGTCTCACTTATTTCAAGACACTGACGTCACTTCCCGTTTTTCTTTCTGGCATAACAGGAACCACATGCACCCAATGAGAATTTTGACTGCACCAAATAGATGTTAGAAGTGTCTTTCATACACACAAAAAGGCTAGAAAACCTCTTTACAATCCCTTTAACAGTTATCTATCATTTTCTATATATGTGTTTTCTATATAAGTCATAGTCTTACTAAACGACGAGTCGTATTTTTTACTTTCAAACGTTTATAATTATTGATACATGGAGATTTGAAGGCTTCAATTTGAAGGGAGAGTTTGGAACTTTATTACGGATTATATAAGTTAAAAAATTGAAGAATCTGAGTTTTTGTCGAACGGTAAGTGAACATATCCCTTTAACAAAAATAGGAAGTTAAGAAACTCGCCAAAAAAAGAAACAACGAAATCTACCATTTAATTCCGAGAGACATTATGCATTACTGAAACTTTTGACAAATTGGGCAGACCGTTTGTTCAACCACCATTTTGTTTCCCAAATACATTTGTACATGTATTCACCGAGATTTGGGTGTCGAAGAACAATAGGCTAGATTCCTGAACATATTTAAAAGAGAACAACCTATGATAAATTTGTTAGATTTGTTTCATGTTTGAAAGATTCATCAATGGGTTGAAATTGAAATAAAAAATTTCAACGCAGATATAATGGTAGATGGCAAGTTAAAAATCGCTTTCAGCGGATGCTGATATCGTTGGTAGTCAAAGTTACGCGGGCGTACAGAATATATACAATGTCACGTGACTATATACATTTTTATCAAGAAAAAGACTATTTGACCTTGTCATACTGCACCTTACACATAATTAAAAAAGATAAATGACATGTCCCATAAAATCATCTGTCATTTCTCGGTAGACTGTTTCAACCAATCAGAAAACTAACTTTGATATAAACGGGGGTTTCCCTGTTCGATGATTTTTCAACAAGTTTATGATGTTTTTAAAGCACACTTCGACAGTAATATTAATCATTTATTTCAATGACAATTTTAAGATTTTAATGCAAACGTTAACGGGGATATACTGATTTTAAAGGGAACGATTTACATTTGCAGGTGTTGAGATGGATCTTGAGTATATATGCAAAAGGTCTTCAGAAGTACCAATTTGTAACTTTCAATCGCAGATAATTACAAATTTACATTGATTTGAAAAATTGATTTCGATGGGGAGTTATGAACACTATACAATTAGCTCAGCTTAAACAAAAATAGACTATGTTATGAATGTTTGAACAAATTATGAATGTGTCCCTTTAAAAGTAGAACTGCCATAGTATGACTTAATCTATTTAAAAAAGACACCAGGACTCAAAACAAGCAAGAAACTTAACCATAATTCACAAGGATGACAATTTAGATTCCTTAAAGGGGCTCTCTCATTTGTCTATACTAGTTGGCGACCAGTTGTCGACTTGAGTCTCCACTGTTTGCGATATAACGGTCTCCAGAGAGTCGCGATGTTTGCAAAAATGATCGACCTTTTAAGTCTCCATCAGTTGCTGTGACGTCGAGGAGACTAATGTTGTCTATGCGTTTGTCTGCGACGTGTCTGAGACGTATTCATGATGTCTCTGCGAAGTCTCACAGACCTGTTGGAGACCAAGAAGACTGGGAGACGTCGGTTGATCCGCGTTTGAGACTACTTGTCTAGTGCGCTGATTTAATCGAAATACCTTCATTCTTTGTTCATGTCAAGTATCAAAGCCGTCGCCTTGATGGGAGTGCACGCCACTTGAGTCGTGGAGTCGCAATGACTGATCAGTCGCACTAGACGCTACTGCAACTTCTCAGTCTAATTAAAATCAGACCCTAATTTCGTTTCGTTGGTTTTTTTTTTAAATCCGGTTTTTTAACCACTACATTAGGGTCTGAGAACGAGACGCGGTAACAAACTTTAACGTTCACGTTAACTTTGACCTAACCTTAATGACCTTTGTTTTAACCAATCAGATCTTTGCCCTCTCCTGCGCTGGGACTTTGTTCTCGAACAATAGGTGCATTCTAGGATTCCTAAGTGCTGTAGACTAGTTTATTAGGTCATTTTTATCAAGGTTAGGTCAAAGTTAATGTGAACGTTTGTTACCGCGTCTCGTTCTCAGACCCTAATGTAGTGGTTAAAAAACCGGATTTAAAAAAAAACGAACGAACGAAACGAAATTAGGGTCTGATTTTAATTAGACTGCAACTTCTCCTCCAGTGAGATACTCACTCAATCCTTTCTATCACCTCTATCAAACTCTTTCACGAATATCCCGTAACCATCGACTAGCATGAACTTAAGGAAGATGTTCAGCATTTTCGAGGGAAAAATTTCGGCCGTGAATTTATTCAAATAGCTTCGAAAAGTACCGGAACAACAACTACAAAAACTGCATCTTCCCTTCAATTTCACCTCTACCTATTCATTTATCTTTCATTTTCTGTATTATGTGTTTTGGATATAAAGCATAGTCTCAATGAAATAAAATAAGTCGTATTTTTAACTTTCTAACACTTATAATTATGGATTCAAAGGGACTTGAAAGCTTAAATTTTGAGGGAGAATCATTACTAATTAGCTTAGCTAAAAAAAATCATGTTCAAAGATTAAAATTTCATTGGTCGAGCGGTCAAGGTCTTGAGCATCTTACAGCTCAGACTGAGATTAGAATCCAAATTGGTTCGACGTAATCAAGAAAATGAAGCAATTGTTAAATAATGGCGTACAATTTCACCGACAAATCAACTTTATAACACCAGTTAGACATATCGTCAACATAAATTTGCATAATAACTCTGTTGAATGACCTCAATAAATATAGAATATGACACATTTAATTTTTATTGTTCCCGACTCTTCATATGAAGTCAAAGACAATTTATGGACGAGTCTGTTACAAATTATAATAAATACAACAACATTCAGATTCTGTTTTCTAATTGTTATACAGCTTTATTAACAGGAATAGATCGAGATATTACTTCTGGTTTTCAGTGATGACGGTCAAAGGGTATGGGACAATAAGTCCGGACCCCATGTACTACAAACTGCAAGATAAAGACCATTCTACAGCTGGAAATCGGAGGGATTGGAGTAGGGTATTGCCGCTGTCCTGGACAAATGTCGTTGATTATGCCCCGGTTTCACATAGACGAATATGTTACGAATTTTGGTAGTCGGAAGACTTTCGTAAGAGGTCGGGATGTTCGTACCACGAGGCAAAAATTCGGTAGAAATTCGGACGTGTCGGAAGCTTCTTACAACTGTTTTGAACGAATTAAAATTAGTCGGAAGCAAGTCGGCTATTAGTCGGCTGTTGGTCTGAAGGGCTTTTTTGCGGCCGTAAGAGCATTCTGAACGTTCTTAAGCATAGTCTGAACAGTCGTAAGGGTGTTCGGCCTCTTGCTTCTTCTTTTACGAGGAACATCATCTTGAACATGATATGAAACAGCCCAAATATCATCGATAGCCTCGTTCAAATCGTCATCCAGCAGTAGGGTAGCCCCAACAAGTTGAAGTCGTCGGTAACTTGCAGAAGAATGATAATGTCGAAAACGGCGGCTCCATATACATACGACCAGAACAAATTCGGGTCAGTTGTAAAGACATTCGTGTCGTAAGGGAAATCGTATATGTCGGTAGAGCATTCGGTAATAACAGTTGGATTTAGTTGTAACGAATTCGTTTTAGTCGGGTGGAATTCGTTTCTAATTCGTTTATATCGCAACTGCAGTTGGAAATGTCGTTACGACATTCGTAAATGTCTGAACGGTGGTCGTAAAAACCAAATTTTAGTCGGCTGTTGGTCGGCAATTAGTCGGTTGTTGATCGTAAGCATTGTCGGATGTGTCGGAAGAGGGACGCCTTTGGTCCGACTTTAACACTCCCGACACAGCCGTCTATGTGAAACCGGGGCATAAGCCGACTTCTATCCTTACGAAGTTTCCAAAAGTTCGTCTATGTGAAACCGGGGCATTACTGAATCATTGTGCAGAAATGTTCGACAATTTCATTTTTGTAACAATATCCGTTTCCATCCAATAGACAGTTTCCTTATTTAAATACATGTATCTATATTATGTAGCCTAGTAAGGAAAGGTGTTGTGTTGTTTTGATATGGACAAACGGTTTGAAAAATTACAGTTTGTCTTAACTGTCCATAATTGACTTAGAATGAGTTCATTCAGAAGGGAATTTCCGGCAGTATTCCAACGAATGAACGATCAACAAAGATCAAAAAGTCTTATTTTGTTTATCTAGACTGTCAACAAAGATCAAAAGATCTTATTTTGTTTATCCAGACTTATAAGGACATTTATGATTGGTAACTCTTATTACATAAATCAAGAATTTAATTATTCGACTAAGAATACATTAACAATTTATTAAAAACATCAATTAATCAAATAGTTTGTTCCAACATCGAAAAATAAGAAAACCCATCTTTAATCTGATACGAGATACGTGCAGAATTTCGTGTTACTCTTTCCATGCCCTTTTGACACACAAGACTTCCGCCTTAGTTCTGTCTCAAGCTGCCGACATTGAAGACTAGTCTTATATAACATGATATATTACCGGTCGTTAAACATAAAAAAATATGAATAAATATGTTGAAAGAGTTATGTAATTATGTTAATTTCAATGACATTTTCAAGTTCATTGCCAAATGTACACGCCATAAATTACTTTCCTGACAGCGAAGACCAAATTAACATGGAAATATGCATAATATTAAAGGGATATGTTGTTCACTAACTGTTCGACCAAAAATTGTTTAGCCTCAGAATCTTAATTTTTTTAGCTAATCTAATCCCTCATATTGTTCACAACTCTCCTACAAAATTTAAGCCTTCAAACACATGTGTACCCATAATTATCAGCGTTTGAAAGTAAAAAATAAGACTATGCGTTATTTAGAAATACATGAAATAGAAAATGAAGGATAAATGTTAAGGTAGGGATAAAAGTGAAGGAATTATATGATTTTCGTAAATGTCTAATACTTCTGGAGGCTATTATTATGTATATTCAAGTCCTAAATCGACCATCGGAAATACTAAACATTACCCTTAAATGCTCTATATCACGCCGATGGTACACTAAAATAAAATTCTTCTTGTTCTTCCTTTCACGGACTTCTGGTCCTTAATAAAGGATACGGCATCAAACATTAACTCTTGACGCTGAAGGAATATTTCAGGATTCTTTAACATCTCAGAAAATTTTGAAAATCAGGGTTGATTTCCTTGCGTCTAATACCTCTCCTTGGATGATTTCTTTTGGGATCTCTATCATTTCTAAAACCAAAATAGAACAAGAGTTTGTTGGGTTCATCTTGCCCTACCTATACTCTTGTATGACCAGGGATTCGTGCAAAAATGCACTTGGTGACTTCAACGTCACATTCGTCTACATTTTAGTTAAAGAATTCCGTGTGGTTTGACAAAGGAGTATTGTTTTTAAGTAAATGGATGGGGGTTTGGTTCATTAAAGCACTCCTTCCCATAAATGCCAACTATATGCAATTTATAAATCAAAACATACTTGTACTTAACAAAATGTCAAATACTCATAAGAAATAGTAGCTGATAATTTGTCAAATGAAGAAAACTATTAATTACCCCACTCAATGTCATTGACTCTGTGTATCTAACCAACCACGAACGGTTCAACTAAAATATGAGTGGGAGCCTTGGACATGGGGCGGATTGTAGCCGCTCGCTGGGGACAGGGGCTCTCTGCAGGGTTAAGGTCGTTTGACTTCGTTCACCAATCTCTTTGATGACCATTGCATACATCTTGCTTCTAGAAAAGTATTCGTTTCGAAATGCTTTCTTTCTTGTAATTCTATAGCATTGTAGGTTTATAAGTAAACCGACCAGAAGTTAATCATTCGAACAACGCGGAGTTTTAAATTTTGGATAATACAGTCTCGCAAATGAGACCGAAATAATTCAATATGAGGGTATATAGTGGGTAGAGATAATTCCATTTGGTTGGTTTTCAAAAATTTGTATTCAATTATGTTGAGTCACCGATTATTTATTATTCAGTCCTGTCATTTTGGGGTTTTTTTTCTGCAAGGCAACATGCAATCCTCAATCTGACAAAATCATTCTTTAAAGCATGCTCAGTTGAAATTTTCCAGAAAGCATCTAAAGGGGTCATTCAATATTTCTGAGGGTCGATTTATAATAATTTCACTTTCTATCACTATCTATATGTTTGTATATGAGTGGAAGTCACACTAAAATATGAGTCGTATTTAAAATTTCAAACGCAGATACATATAGTTATATTTGAAGGCTCTATAATTTCGACTGTGAGCAGTGGTCATTATTACGGATTATCTTAGATCAGTTGTTCCCAACCTGGGGGCCATAGCCCCCTAGGGAGCCATGGGGTGTTTGTCAAGGGGCCATGGCGCATGAGCATGTATATAATTTCTTCTCTAGCCCAACTTTTATTTAACTATATTTTGCTGTGTAAGGTCTGTAGTTGCTTGTGGTCAAATGCATTTAACCTCTTGATGGTGAGGGGGTACAAGACAACAACCCTTGCGCTATATTCCCTATTTTGTCCTAGTTTGGAATAGATCAGGGGGCCATGGCTCTGGGAGCTTCGTGAATTTGGGCCACAGCTTGAAAAAGGTTGGGAACCACTGACTTAGATAAACATTCCTGTTTCTGAAACTAAGGTATAAGTAATCAAACGCTTCCCTTTAACTACGAATACTTCCAGAATTCCAGAAAGTAAGAAAGTCTTCATTAAACACAGAATATGATTGGTTAATTAATAAACAATCAAGAACATGAGAAGCATAACAATTTTGTCAGATCATCGATGGTAAATGAAATCTCCCTCAAAAGACTAAGCTGAACATTCAGATTGATTATTCTTCTAAATTTAAAGATGGAGTTCCTATTATTCCTATATATTTAAAAAGTCATATTTAGCAAACTATTTGCTGATTTATGTTTCTAACGAATTAACAATTACCGATAAATTTTTAAGAACAAATTCATTGAATATATGAAAACAATTTTTGACCTTTCTTGAGCGGCTACCCGGTTTTGGAATTCTTTTCTTATTAGCTAATTCTGCGTAGTTTTTATTTCCAGATATAAAAAGTAAGGAACCACGTCTTTAACATGGTTGTTCTTTTTACTGACTACACAACTATAGTATACCAAAATCCACACAATTGCATATACATGTATCCTGACAATTTAGATTCCTTAAAGGGGCTCTCTCATTTGTCTATACTAGTTGGCGACCAGTTGTCGACTTGAGTCTCCACTGTTTGCGATATAACGGTCTCCAGAGAGTCGCGATGTTTGCAAAAATGATCGACCTTTTAAGTCTCCATCAGTTGCTGTGACGTCGAGGAGACTAATGTTGTCTATGCGTTTGTCTGCGACGTGTCTGAGACGTATTCATGATGTCTCTGCGAAGTCTCACAGACCTGTTGGAGACCAAGAAGACTGGGAGACGTCGGTTGATCCGCGTTTGAGACTACTTGTCTAGTGCGCTGATTTAATCGAAATACCTTCATTCTTTGTTCATGTCAAGTATCAAAGCCGTCGCCTTGATGGGAGTGCACGCCACTTGAGTCGTGGAGTCGCAATGACTGATCAGTCGCACTAGACGCTACTGCAACTTCTCAGTCTAATTAAAATCAGACCCTAATTTCGTTTCGTTGGTTTTTTTTTTAAATCCGGTTTTTTAACCACTACATTAGGGTCTGAGAACGAGACGCGGTAACAAACTTTAACGTTCACGTTAACTTTGACCTAACCTTAATGACCTTTGTTTTAACCAATCAGATCTTTGCCCTCTCCTGCGCTGGGACTTTGTTCTCGAACAATAGGTGCATTCTAGGATTCCTAAGTGCTGTAGACTAGTTTATTAGGTCATTTTTATCAAGGTTAGGTCAAAGTTAATGTGAACGTTTGTTACCGCGTCTCGTTCTCAGACCCTAATGTAGTGGTTAAAAAACCGGATTTAAAAAAAAACGAACGAACGAAACGAAATTAGGGTCTGATTTTAATTAGACTGCAACTTCTCCTCCAGTGAGATACTCACTCAATCCTTTCTATCACCTCTATCAAACTCTTTCACGAATATCCCGTAACCATCGACTAGCATGAACTTAAGGAAGATGTTCAGCATTTTCGAGGGAAAAATTTCGGCCGTGAATTTATTCAAATAGCTTCGAAAAGTACCGGAACAACAACTACAAAAACTGCATCTTCCCTTCAATTTCACCTCTACCTATTCATTTATCTTTCATTTTCTGTATTATGTGTTTTGGATATAAAGCATAGTCTCAATGAAATAAAATAAGTCGTATTTTTAACTTTCTAACACTTATAATTATGGATTCAAAGGGACTTGAAAGCTTAAATTTTGAGGGAGAATCATTACTAATTAGCTTAGCTAAAAAAAATCATGTTCAAAGATTAAAATTTCATTGGTCGAGCGGTCAAGGTCTTGAGCATCTTACAGCTCAGACTGAGATTAGAATCCAAATTGGTTCGACGTAATCAAGAAAATGAAGCAATTGTTAAATAATGGCGTACAATTTCACCGACAAATCAACTTTATAACACCAGTTAGACATATCGTCAACATAAATTTGCATAATAACTCTGTTGAATGACCTCAATAAATATAGAATATGACACATTTAATTTTTATTGTTCCCGACTCTTCATATGAAGTCAAAGACAATTTATGGACGAGTCTGTTACAAATTATAATAAATACAACAACATTCAGATTCTGTTTTCTAATTGTTATACAGCTTTATTAACAGGAATAGATCGAGATATTACTTCTGGTTTTCAGTGATGACGGTCAAAGGGTATGGGACAATAAGTCCGGACCCCATGTACTACAAACTGCAAGATAAAGACCATTCTACAGCTGGAAATCGGAGGGATTGGAGTAGGGTATTGCCGCTGTCCTGGACAAATGTCGTTGATTATGCCCCGGTTTCACATAGACGAATATGTTACGAATTTTGGTAGTCGGAAGACTTTCGTAAGAGGTCGGGATGTTCGTACCACGAGGCAAAAATTCGGTAGAAATTCGGACGTGTCGGAAGCTTCTTACAACTGTTTTGAACGAATTAAAATTAGTCGGAAGCAAGTCGGCTATTAGTCGGCTGTTGGTCTGAAGGGCTTTTTTGCGGCCGTAAGAGCATTCTGAACGTTCTTAAGCATAGTCTGAACAGTCGTAAGGGTGTTCGGCCTCTTGCTTCTTCTTTTACGAGGAACATCATCTTGAACATGATATGAAACAGCCCAAATATCATCGATAGCCTCGTTCAAATCGTCATCCAGCAGTAGGGTAGCCCCAACAAGTTGAAGTCGTCGGTAACTTGCAGAAGAATGATAATGTCGAAAACGGCGGCTCCATATACATACGACCAGAACAAATTCGGGTCAGTTGTAAAGACATTCGTGTCGTAAGGGAAATCGTATATGTCGGTAGAGCATTCGGTAATAACAGTTGGATTTAGTTGTAACGAATTCGTTTTAGTCGGGTGGAATTCGTTTCTAATTCGTTTATATCGCAACTGCAGTTGGAAATGTCGTTACGACATTCGTAAATGTCTGAACGGTGGTCGTAAAAACCAAATTTTAGTCGGCTGTTGGTCGGCAATTAGTCGGTTGTTGATCGTAAGCATTGTCGGATGTGTCGGAAGAGGGACGCCTTTGGTCCGACTTTAACACTCCCGACACAGCCGTCTATGTGAAACCGGGGCATAAGCCGACTTCTATCCTTACGAAGTTTCCAAAAGTTCGTCTATGTGAAACCGGGGCATTACTGAATCATTGTGCAGAAATGTTCGACAATTTCATTTTTGTAACAATATCCGTTTCCATCCAATAGACAGTTTCCTTATTTAAATACATGTATCTATATTATGTAGCCTAGTAAGGAAAGGTGTTGTGTTGTTTTGATATGGACAAACGGTTTGAAAAATTACAGTTTGTCTTAACTGTCCATAATTGACTTAGAATGAGTTCATTCAGAAGGGAATTTCCGGCAGTATTCCAACGAATGAACGATCAACAAAGATCAAAAAGTCTTATTTTGTTTATCTAGACTGTCAACAAAGATCAAAAGATCTTATTTTGTTTATCCAGACTTATAAGGACATTTATGATTGGTAACTCTTATTACATAAATCAAGAATTTAATTATTCGACTAAGAATACATTAACAATTTATTAAAAACATCAATTAATCAAATAGTTTGTTCCAACATCGAAAAATAAGAAAACCCATCTTTAATCTGATACGAGATACGTGCAGAATTTCGTGTTACTCTTTCCATGCCCTTTTGACACACAAGACTTCCGCCTTAGTTCTGTCTCAAGCTGCCGACATTGAAGACTAGTCTTATATAACATGATATATTACCGGTCGTTAAACATAAAAAAATATGAATAAATATGTTGAAAGAGTTATGTAATTATGTTAATTTCAATGACATTTTCAAGTTCATTGCCAAATGTACACGCCATAAATTACTTTCCTGACAGCGAAGACCAAATTAACATGGAAATATGCATAATATTAAAGGGATATGTTGTTCACTAACTGTTCGACCAAAAATTGTTTAGCCTCAGAATCTTAATTTTTTTAGCTAATCTAATCCCTCATATTGTTCACAACTCTCCTACAAAATTTAAGCCTTCAAACACATGTGTACCCATAATTATCAGCGTTTGAAAGTAAAAAATAAGACTATGCGTTATTTAGAAATACATGAAATAGAAAATGAAGGATAAATGTTAAGGTAGGGATAAAAGTGAAGGAATTATATGATTTTCGTAAATGTCTAATACTTCTGGAGGCTATTATTATGTATATTCAAGTCCTAAATCGACCATCGGAAATACTAAACATTACCCTTAAATGCTCTATATCACGCCGATGGTACACTAAAATAAAATTCTTCTTGTTCTTCCTTTCACGGACTTCTGGTCCTTAATAAAGGATACGGCATCAAACATTAACTCTTGACGCTGAAGGAATATTTCAGGATTCTTTAACATCTCAGAAAATTTTGAAAATCAGGGTTGATTTCCTTGCGTCTAATACCTCTCCTTGGATGATTTCTTTTGGGATCTCTATCATTTCTAAAACCAAAATAGAACAAGAGTTTGTTGGGTTCATCTTGCCCTACCTATACTCTTGTATGACCAGGGATTCGTGCAAAAATGCACTTGGTGACTTCAACGTCACATTCGTCTACATTTTAGTTAAAGAATTCCGTGTGGTTTGACAAAGGAGTATTGTTTTTAAGTAAATGGATGGGGGTTTGGTTCATTAAAGCACTCCTTCCCATAAATGCCAACTATATGCAATTTATAAATCAAAACATACTTGTACTTAACAAAATGTCAAATACTCATAAGAAATAGTAGCTGATAATTTGTCAAATGAAGAAAACTATTAATTACCCCACTCAATGTCATTGACTCTGTGTATCTAACCAACCACGAACGGTTCAACTAAAATATGAGTGGGAGCCTTGGACATGGGGCGGTTTGTAGCCGCTCGCTGGGGACAGGGGCTCTCTGCAGGGTTAAGGTCGTTTGACTTCGTTCACCAATCTCTTTGATGACCATTGCATACATCTTGCTTCTAGAAAAGTATTCGTTTCGAAATGCTTTCTTTCTTGTAATTCTATAGCATTGTAGGTTTATAAGTAAACCGACCAGAAGTTAATCATTCGAACAACGCGGAGTTTTAAATTTTGGACAATACAGTCTCGCAAATGAGACCGAAATAATTCAATATGAGGGTATATAGTGGGTAGAGATAATTCCATTTGGTTGGTTTTCAAAAATTTGTATTCAATTATGTTGAGTCACCGATTATTTATTATTCAGTCCTGTCATTTTGGGGTTTTTTTTCTGCAAGGCAACATGCAATCCTCAATCTGACAAAATCATTCTTTAAAGCATGCTCAGTTGAATTTTCCAGAAAGCATCTAAAGGGGTCATTCAATATTTCTGAGGGTCGATTTATAATAATTTCACTTTCTATCACTATCTATATGTTTGTATATGAGTGGAAGTCACACTAAAATATGAGTCGTATTTAAAATTTCAAACGCAGATACATATAGTTATATTTGAAGGCTCTATAATTTCGACTGTGAGAAGTGGTCATTATTACGGATTATCTTAGATCAGTTGTTCCCAACCTGGGGGCCATAGCCCCCTAGGGAGCCATGGGGTGTTTGTCAAGGGGCCATGGCGCATGATCATGTATATAATTTCTTCTCTAGCCCAACTTTTATTTAACTATATAGCTCTGTAGTTGCTTGTGGTCAAATGCATTTAACCTCTTGATGGTGAGGGGGTACAAGACAACAACCCTTGCGCTATATTCCCTATTTTGTCCTAGTTTGGAATAGATCAGGGGGCCATGGCTCTGGGAGCTTCGTGAATTTGGGCCACAGCTTGAAAAAGGTTGGGAACCACTGACTTAGATAAACATTCCTGTTTCTGAAACTAAGGTATAAGTAATCAAACGCTTCCCTTTAACTACGAATACTTCCAGAATTCCAGAAAGTAAGAAAGTCTTCATTAAACACAGAATATGATTGGTTAATTAATAAATAATCAAGAACATGAGAAGCATAACAATTTTGTCAGATCATCGATGGTAAATGAAATCACTCTCTCAAAAGACTAAGCTGAACACTCAGATTGATTATTCTTCTAAATTTAAAGATGGAGTTCCTTAATATATTTTATGTTTCTAACGAATTATCAATAATCGATAAATTTTTAAGAACAAATTCATTGAATATATGAAAACAATTTTTGACCTTTCTTGAGCGGCTACCCGGTTTTGGAATTCTATTCTTTTTTAGCTAATTCTGCGTAGTTTTTATTATCAGGTAAAAAAGTAAGGAAACTCGTTTTTAATAGTTTTCTTGTTTTCACTGACTACACAACTATAGTATACCAAAATCCACACAATTGCATATACATGTATCCCATTGGATCGGATTTCATACGCAACCATAACAGTCAAATACTGTTTGTTTCAGTGCCCTGTCTTTCAAACGACATTTGATTAGAACACTACTCGCGCATCAAACAAAATCGGCTAATTTATCCAGTATAGAAATTTATCACGAAAATACAGAAATAAAACTAAAATATGTAACTAGTGTGTTTTACTGAAAAGCTTTCCATCATATGATAAGACGGCCAATTTTATTTTAAACTGCAGACACGAGAACAAGTCCTACCTGTTAAACTTCAGTGTGAAGACGACTTACAGTAGTCCATTTGTCTCGTGAAATACATTTTTAGGCAAGTAATTAAAGCAGAATTCCGCATATCAGGGGCTTGATCTTACCAAGCAGTTCAACTATAAGCCAGTGGGGACACAATTCCAATTTTCAATCAGAGGTAAAAATTGATGCCAGGCCTATCAGTGTCCCCGATACACATGAGAATAGTATGGAGATCAAATTCGGGGAACCAAAGTTTAAAGGGGAATGTTCAGCATTTTCAAGGGTTTCAGGGGTCGATTTGAGCCTTGAATATATTTAAATAGCCTCCAGTAGTACTAGAACTGCACAAAAATGGCATAATTCCTTCAATTATATCCCAAATTAAACATTTATCTTTCATTTACTGTATTTGTGTTTTCTATATAAACCAGAGTCTTACTAAACGAAGAGACGTGTTTTTAACTTTCAAACGCTCATAATTATGGCTACATGGCTCCATCAATAATATTCGTTAACAGTTGCTATTGTAAGTTTTCAAATAAACTCTGAGCATGTAGAGTGTCCTACCATCCGGGTGATCGCTATCTTGTTAAGGCCGGCGCACATTGAACGATTTTTTGACGGAACGCCCTGCAGTCAAAGCACACTTACCGACTTTTTATCGCGACTGAAGCACTTCTAGCGGTCGTTTTCAGAGATTCTGTCGTAAACAAAATGGCGCCAAATATAAATCTGAAATTCAATTTGTTGACTTCAATCCAGGTCACGATAAATTATCGGGATGACCCGCACACTAGCCGATAAGTCACGTCAAGACGTTTTTCGATTTGACATGTTAAATATCTCCCGATCACTCCCGATTTTGTCGTAGGGCTGTCGTATGCCAACGCACATTGAACGATTTTTGACGCTGTTATAGTCGGCGTCAAAAAATCGTTCAATGTGCGCCGGCCTTTAGCAGTTGGTCATTTTATGATATCTATCATCGTGTCTAAACCACGCTACCATATTAAAACCCGTATTCGTGATACGATGGATATCTATATGAGTATTTGGTTCGTGTCAACTGGAACATATTCGATAACCTTGAAAAACATTCAAATGTTGAGTCAAATGTGAGAATCCATTAGCAAACAATTCATTTTTAATTTTCCACGTTTCAACGAAAAAAAAAATTTGTTTGATTGATGATTTTTAACTGAAGGATGACGTGCGATAATGACATTCATATATTCTTTAAGTACATACATGTAACATAATATTAACATAATTGCCCTAAAACAATCAATTGTTAATTCTTTGTTACAAAAATAAGTGTCTATAAATCGAATTCATTATATGAGTAAATGACTGGTATACTATTTCCAATATCTGATTCTTTCTGTAGTACATGTACATGTTATCTTTCATTTCAAAAGAATTAAAGGGAATGGAGTTTTACTTCTACTTCCGCACCCATTTGAGTAAATGAGAACAGGCCAACACCATGCATTGTACAATGAGGGAAATTTTGTCAGGACAGCTGCGTTAGCGACGGAACCCTCGATCTTTAGGTAAACGAGACACTTCGGCTACCCACCTTTCATAACAAGTTATCTTATATAGTGAAAAGAGAGTTATGTATGGAAATTGTAGCCTATATGTCACGGATATAATGTGTCGATAGAAGTTTTTCTCGTGTTATGTTTATTACTATGTTCAGTTTATCAGAAGAGAGGCACAGTGTAGATACTAGGTAGATGCAATTGACGTTCGATTTCGATATACATTCAGATAGAATTCTTCGATTTTTTTATTTTTTTTATACCCGACCATAGCCGTAGGGGCCCACGACTTAACAGGGGAGCAGACTGACTAATTGCCCGAATTTTAATGATATTTCGCCCAATTTCTTGATTTTTTTGCCCGAAAACATAATATTTAGGGGGTGCAGCTGCCCCCCCCCCCCCCCCACCTGCATCCTACGGCTATGTACCCGACTTGCCCTTCGCGTGACTGACATGGAATACGTTAGACAGGACAATCACACGTGATCCAAGTGCTTCCGGATGTGCATTTCAAGGTTTCCTCCACGCAAAAACTTTTTTGCCTATTCATGGCTTTTTTTTTTAACTCATTTCATTTCAATACAAACAGCGATCGATTACACCTTTTTAATCCCTCCTCCACTTACATTCCCATGAAACCTACGCCATTCTCAAATCTAAGGCGTTGTACTAATGTAATTATTCAACTATACGAGAGTGAAGTTTGTGTATAGCATCTAATTGTAACGTTAAAAAAAAACAGAGTGTGATAGTGTATTTTACACAGGTAGAAAAAGGTAAAAAAATAACTCATTGACTACGTCAAAGCGACCTATATTAACCTCCTATTATTGGTCGACATCTCAAAGTGGTTAGCCAATCAGACTTCAACATCAACGAGGAAGACAATTAGAACACATGTTTCAGAATTAGGTCATGTGCTATGACAGGTTCAAAAGGGACTAAATAATCAAAACAACTATATATTTTTACCGTTATATGTGACAATATATAAGTAAAAAAATGACAATGATGATATTGGAAGACAATGGGGATAAGTCTCAGATCACAAAATCGATAAATGGATAGAAGCGGTGATTAGTTGTATCTAATATATATATATCCATACATAAAAGCGAACATCACATGGCGTTAACTAAAACAATACAATGATAATAGCCTAATTAAGGTAGGTCAACATTTTAATAAATTTTTTCGGTTTTGGCACTATTTATACAAACAATGCAGGTACATGTATTATTCATTAAGTTCATTAGCCCAATCGCAATGATAGTATGTGTTTAATAAGAATATGACCTTGATTATGAAACATTCACTAAAGTGAAAGTTGAATAGACATTCGATCACCGGAGAGTATCTCGCAGTCCGAAACTTTCTAATTGTGCATCGGCCTTCTACAGATAATGTTGATTTCTGATAAGGAAAAGGAGATCGACAGTAAGGAATCTGAAATTCTTTTTACTTTGAATAAAGATTGAACTTATCCTTGTCCTTGTTGTATGTTGAGCGAATGAATTTACAAAGTCACACTGCTTATATACAACTATGCATATACATTATACATGTATGTACAAATGATTGCAGATAATTTTAGATATGCAGGGGCGGATCTAGGATTTAGAGAAGGGGGGGGGGCAAAAATAGGGGAGGGGGGCTCGAGCCGACAGAGCACCTCCCCCTCCCCCCTCCTTTGGATCCGCTCCTGATATGTACTAATATTTTCCCCGTTTTTTTAAACTTAGCATAGTGTATATGACCCTACTAAGTCAAGTTAACTTACTGTTAGGAGAAAGATTCTCAAAGTTTCCAACTAAGAAGCTTGCAAAAAAAAACCCATTAAATCAAAGGCTGGTTGTTTTGTGGTTGATAAGTATACGTTCGCTTGTAGTATATCCTGATATCGGAAACTAAAGAGTTGTTGGTGATCTAAGTAGTTCCGAGCTGTATCCTTGTCTTATAGTACATGTAGTGTGCACTTAAGACTGATCTACCGGAAGCTACTACATGTATTGATATCTATCAGATCACTGTCTGTGACTTCATAAAACGCGTTAGGTTAAGTGGAATTGCAAGAACCACAGACGTCTGAATGGAAATTTGAATGGCACAAATTGATGCTATCAGTGTCTCCGATACACATACAGAGTTTAGAAAACCTCCTTGCAATCCATTTAAACGTCTGACGGTTGGCTCCGCGATCATAGATGACGAGCCTGCATGTCCTTGGTGACTGGGCGCTGCAAACATTCACTCTAAAAACTATAATTTTAAACAATCGCAATGCGGCGTCTGACCCTAGTCTTAGATAGGATTGGGACCTGCCATTGCCTATATCTAGCACCGCACCGCAATCGTGTCTTATTGTTAAAATTCAACCACGACCAGCCAATGAACAAGACCGGTTCTAAATTTCTCGTGAAGAGCTTAATTCTTGCTACGTAACTTGACCATTTTATCAACTTTATCCTTTGTCATTAGCCTAATTATGAGGATAAAGTGTACTGAAGAAAAATAATACATAAGCTAAAATCTAAAAAATAGAAAACTTAGCAATTTTCCATAAAACTAAAAGTAATTTTAAAAAATATCTTAAAATCCTCAAGGAGCTGTAATATAGCCCATTGGGTGCTGGTGCTCCTTAATACATTTCATTTAAAATCCTAAAGTGCTTTCACATTTTTACTAAGTATAGTATTAACAATTTGTCAGATTATACAGGGAAATATATGACACCAGCAGGTGTTCCATAAAAACTGTTACTTCGTTTGTTAGTATATCCAGACCCATATTAATTTAAAGCACGCGAAAAAAGACCAAGAAGTTATCTATTCGAACAAATAAGTAACGTAATCGATAACGAATTCAAATTAAGTCATAATTTAGCTACAGCTTGCATTTTTTTATGCCTGTTTTATTAAACAAATCCTCAAAACATTGAAGATAACTTGCCAAGCATGGTAGACAAATGCCAATGACAGCTGTCGGAAATGAAAGCAGTATCTTTATTAGGTAAAATATATGTTTACTAAATGTTCTACCAATCAAATGTGCACTGTGCAGCCATAATTATGAGAGTTTGAAAGTCAAAAATACGACTCGTCGTTTAATAAGACTATGCCTTATATGGAAACACATATATACAAATAATGAAAGATAACTGTTAAGGTAGGGGTATGATTGAATGGATTGTGTGATTTTTGTGATATTCAAGGCCCAAATCAACCCTCGAAAATGCTGAACATTCCCCTTTAATAATACATTTACAGTTCAAATCCGTTGATTGTCATAATATTTCATAAATTATATACAACCTATTCATGTGGGCGTAGAGAAATGGGATGACTTGAACATATTTTGGTTTTACAATGTTTTGAGTGAAAAAAAATGATAAACGTAGCAAAAGTAGAATGGATGTCACTTTAATTGGTTGCTAAGTAACATTTTCAACATTCTTTCCATGACATGCATCCAGTATGGCTACATAAAATGATGATCATTTGATAATGAATTCGTAGTCCAAAGGGGTAAGGAAATGTTTCGTAAAAACTGGTCACTAATAACTTTGGACTTATATTCTTGGTGGGGTTCATTTACACCACCGGAGAGGGCGGGGGTTAACGAGGTGTTCTCAGTTCTGCGGTCGAAGAATAGCTTTTGCCAGCTCGGACACTTGCTGACTGAATGTAGCGTGTCGTCTTTTTTTATATAACGCTTTGGAAAATACATTGGATTGGATAATTGGATAAATGTCTTTTCATATGATATTTCTTAACGTTATGTCATCGGTGTTCCATTTCTAAAGATGGCGAGGACATTCATTAATTTGAAAATCAATAATGTTACCTTTTACGGATAACGAATAAATTACGTTTTGACATTGGTAATCGCGTCTTTGAAAGATAACTAACGTGTCATTTTATAACTTTAAGTCTGACTTTCATAACAAAAAATTGACATTTTGACGATCACATTTTTATAATATGATATTTTATCACTTTTACTTTTACTAACAAATGTTGACCTTCTCTTATTGCTAAGTAATAAAGTTATAGTTCTTAATTCCATTCCCTGTTGGAAATGAGCAGAATTTATTCGAGCTGTTCTTCAAATTTCACTCTGTTTAAGGGCATTTAAAATTTAATTTTCTTTCGTTCTCTTTTTTACTTCTGTTCATATTACATTTTCTTCGCTTGTCATAAATTTTTCTTTAAATTAAATGATAAACTCCTTAAGAATAATTGTATAACATGCGGTCGCTGATGTTCGCCATATTGTTTTGAACTTTTTCAAAGGCACTTTTTCATACAATACTGGTTCTTAATATAGAAATAACAGACACGAACGTAGATGACACCCATTTTATATAACATTTAGATTTAAACCATTTAGAGCAGTCCACTATGTATTCCAGCTGGATTTGAATGCCAACGTGGATTTTATTGGCTAACTTTGTCAATTTTAGGATGCTGATTCCGAAAAAGGTACCATTTTTTTCGATTGCGTCTTCAACCACCATTTTGAATTTCAAAATGGCCTCCATTTTCTGTATACGACGGCCTATATTTAAACTTTTTAAGCAATGTAGAAAAGTAGAAATGACCACAATATTCATGTTATTTTATACCTCAAATTCTATTTTGTTTTGTGACTTGTTTGTTTTGAAAATGGCTGCCGTTTTAATTCTATTTAGGCATATATCTCCTCTTTTGTGGAAAGTAGAAGAATAGAAATGGTAGCAATACTCATGCTTTATGGTACCTAGGATTCTTTTGTTCACTTACAACCATTTTGGTTCTTTAATTTCAAAATGGTTGCCATATTCATTAAATGTTAACCTATATCTAAGAGTAGAAAGTGGCAATACGGTTTTAGATTTTACTTTAAATGTGATTGAATGAAGTCTCTGTTGAAATATTATAGCCCTTTTAAAATTCGACTGCTTAAATTGAAATGATATTCAAATGACTGCTTACTACTACAGTATGTTTCACTTTCATTTCATATTTATTTTTTACAAGTATAGGACTAGTATATTTTTTTATTTCCACATATTCGACAAATGTTATGTAAAATGTGATTGCACATTTCGCGTCAGTTTTTTTATTTTGAAATTTCTAAGTTGTCAATAGATTTGCTATCTTAAAGTCATGAATACAACCAACCCCGTCCTTTATAACACCTATATTGATATGAAAAGGGATTTATAACTTTGAATTATTAAAGCAAACATAAGGAGTATTAAATCAATTCGATTGAAATTGAAATATTTAAGGTTTTTTATCAAGTCAATACGCTCATTTTTACATTCGTTGAAAAGGTTCTTTTGTACTTTGCTTTGTTGATAAAGAACGAAACGAAGATATCACTCGAACGGTCTCCTTGTGAAAGTTACATAAGCGCTCTGCAACTTATCACAGTACTGAATGGCGACCATACTTGACTACATCAGAGACTGGTCATAAGAGACTCCAAGTATTTGAATCAAAACAAACAGTTTGTAAGATATGTATTTAAAATGATAATAAAATGTGTAATCGGTGAACAGATGGTCACATGTAGCATTAGAGGCACGAGTTTGTGTCAGAATATTCCTCCAAAGAATCTATAGCTATGAACTATATTTATGTCGCGACGTTATAAGCAAGTAGTAAAGAGTCTCGCCCATGAAGACACAACGAAAAACACTATTCATTACCTAGAAAGAAAAAGAAACATCTATATTTTACAAGGATAACGACTTAGGTTCCTTGTGGATCCTTTCTCCCAGCTGGTCCTTGGCCAAACCTCTTGGCATTGATCTTTCCCGGATTATCCGTACCCATTTACATCTGAGTGGACTGGAATTATGAGTGAAGATGACTTATTCAAGGTCATCGGACTATCACACCCTGATCGAGAACCGAACTCTCAAACATAACGACCTTCATTTGCTCGTATCCAAGCAAATGACGTCATGCTTGTCAAGAACGACAGATTATGGTTTACGGAAACTGCCAAGGATTGCCGATTGGATATCAAGATCTACATTTGTATCAGAAAATGATTCAAACTGTATTATGTTTAGAATATTTTCGAGGGTCGATTTTGGCCTTGAATATATTTGTAAATAGCTTCCAGTACTAAAATTAGATAAAAATCGCACAATGGCTTCAATTATATCCCTACCTTGAATATATGTAAATAGCCTCCAGAAGTACTACAACTGCCCTAAAATCGCATAATTCAATTATTGTACCCCTACATAAACATTTATCTTTCATTCTCTGTATATGTGTTTTTTATATAACGCATATAGTCTCAATGAGATACGATTCGTATTTTGACTTTCAAGCACTGATAACTATGGATACACGGAGATTTGAAAGCCGAATTTTCGAGACAGAGATGTGAAAATTTATTCGGATTAGATTAGAAATGTTTCTGAGACTAAAATTTTATAGGTAGAACGGATAGTGAACTAATCCATTTAAATTTTAAGATAAAGTAAATCTCGCAACATTTTTAGCAGAATTCATTAGTACCATCTAAATCAGAACCATTCTTATAGTGTTCTATAATACAGTTGATTAGAGCGTTGTTTCTTTACAATCATGATGTATTTTGTATTAGGTCATCTCCACTCAAAATTCCAGTCGACCCAGCTGTAAATGGGTATTGTTAATCCAGGAAATACTAAGAGGTTTGTCCTCGGACCAGCTAATAGACAACCTAAGAACCTGTGTTGTTAAACCCTTGTGTATACAGGAACCAATATTTTGTTGCCCAGATTTGTTGATCAACATGTTGTCGAAAATGTTGTCATTGTGTACAGTATTTAAGACACCGTTACCATTGTTTTTCGAATTCACGAATATTAATTGAATGTATATATGTACTAGGGTTGATACTTTGTCATTATTAGGAAATTGTGTATATCAGCGTACTGAACACTCTGTACACCGCGAGGTCCCGACATGTAAACGCCTATGACACAAGAACCATGCATAATGCATTAATTGTTAGTTGGTAGATGAAAAAGTTCCAGCGGAAGATGATATCGCAAACATGTAGTTGTTGGTAGTCGTAGTTGTTGTTAAAGAGCTACGTTCGGTATTTGTTTCGGACAATCATCCGACGGTCGCAAAGATGTGAAATCTTTAGCTTAGCTAATTAGAAATAGTCTACAGAGCTTACCGTTGAAATTTGAGCCTTCAAATCCATGTGTATCCTTAATTATCCGTGTTTGAAAGTCCCAATGCCCTACTACACATTGAGCGTCCCGCCATCTTGATATCAAATAAGTTATTCCCGTGGTGCAACAGCGCGGGTCAGGTCATCCAGACTACTGCACAGGCCCACACAAGCATACCGTATTTTGAATTGTAGACTTGGTCAACAAGACACACAATTTTCACATAGGCTGAAGACCAGCCGCGTACAGCAATGAAAAAAAATAAATAAACGTGAATTTTTTAGTTTGAGATATATTTGAAGGTATTTTGCGATTTTCTTATAGCTTGAGCACTTCTGAAGACTATTTACATATAACAAAGGCCCAAATCAACCAATAAAAATGAAGACTGGTCCCCTTTAACTCGGCCCTGGTTATGTGGCGGTTACTCGGTCTATCCCATTCTTCCAAACTCATTGTGATGATGGTTATTTGTTTTGGTTTTTGTTTTTGTTGGTGGATCTGGTAGATGTTGGAAAACTAGAAGTCCTGAGAAAAGGAGAATGCATTAAACATAAAGTAACAGGGGCAGATACAGGATTTGACGTTTGGGGGGGGGGGGGGGGCTTACGCAGAATAAAATTTCACCGAGCATTAGGCTAGCTTTCGTCGTCTTTTCGGATACGTATTACGTGCGGACAACCCATGCTTTGCAAATTTTAGCGGGGGGGGGGGGGGGGGGCGCATGCCCGTCACGCCCCGCCTAAATCCGCCCCTGAGTAACCTTTTATAGGTGTAGTTTACAACTATATAAATATGGTCAAGATTGCCCTCTTTACCAATTTGCCTCTGTTAATATTTGCATATTCACGTTGTCACTTTTGATTGATTGATTTGTTAGATTGATTTATATCTTGATTGATTGTATACAATAGGTATGATATAATATATATTATTTTTAAGGTATGAACGTATCAGCTTGATTGGTGTGTATTGATATCGCGCTTGCATTGTAAAGTCTATTTGACTGACTAGGCTAACCATATGTCATCAAATGTTTCTCGCCTTATTTTTATATAACAGCAGATGGCAACACATTCAAATCATTTGGTTTTTTTCTCACTCTCAATTTGAGTTACCTCCCTTAAACTAACACTTTGTATTAAAGGGATTGTACAGAGGTTTAAAATCTTTATGTGTATCTGGGACACGGATAACATCATTTTGGATCACTCACTTAAAAACGTATAGGAATGGTGCATATCGGTGTTTCCAACGCACAAGAAATTTTAAAGAAAACTTTCTTACTTCCCCTTTCATTATACATTACTTACCATATAAAACTATCAGCAAATCGCTGAAATGACATAAAATATGACCGGATACAATGATGATTGATAGGTTATAACTCTTTAAAGTTACTTTTAGTCAGTCTTCCTTCAAGATGATTGTTCATCGTCCGGTCGACTAAACATATTTTAGTATCAGAAACTATAATTATTTTAACTATACTAATCAGTATATGTGGTAAATGAATAGAGTTGAAATTGTGTTTTACGTCCCACTTTTCTGTGCCTTTAGGGCTAATGAAGACGAGCAAACGCCATACAGTGTGCAATGAAGAAATTTTGCCAGGACAGCAGCATAAGCCTACTCTTATTTTCTATTTCTAACTTTCGAGGGATCTTTACCGTACACGGAACTCGGTTTATTGTCCCATCCGATCGATTAGACACTTTTTCCATGTCAGCTTCCCCGACCTGCATCACTGGCAGAATAAAATTAGATTTAAGAATCCGAGGATATCATCTCGAACCATGGACTTTAAGGTAAGCGAGCACTTCTTACTAATTGAGCCACCGCGAATTTTTTCTGGTTCAAAGTGAAAAATTCAACTCGTATTTTAGAAAGACTTGCTATATAGAAAATCCATACATGAATATAGAAAACGGAAATGTTAAGTGTCTAGTTTAAAGTTTTTTTAAAGGGATTATACAATTCTTTTGATACTTCTGAAAATTGTTTACTTATATTCAAGACCGAAATCAACCCCCGAAAATAAAACTGTTCCTCTTTAAAATTACACCCCAACTGCAACAGACAGTCGTAACACCTGTTTCATGTAACATGATATTCTTTGGTGTTCCAATGTAACAGGAAATACCAGATCATTGTCAACTATTCTATTAATTTTCGGAAAAATATCGTAATGTGTTTATATAAATCATTACGTGTATTTCCTTTCTATTTAAATAACCGGAAACCTTTTGCCCGTAATTCAGGTCGGTGAACTGACAATAAAGCATCCATGAAGATCTATTTAACAGGTAGGACACATAGTAGAACTATTCCTAGCTCTGAAACTATATTTCTATCAAGTCAGTATAAGAAATATATCGATTATCTTTCAGAGACATACGAAAGTTACAAGTAAAGTCATTCAAATCTATTTACCGAACTATCTAGAAAGACTACCATATATGAATAAAAATCCGTACAAGCAAAGTAATTTCGTTAATTAAAATCGCATCAAAAAACCTGCCAAAATCGAGAGTAATTGTATAGTCGTGAACTACTCAAAAGAGAAGTACCATCAGGTGTTTCGAAAAGAGTAAGCATGGTTTGTATCGAGTGCAACACTCGTCACTACTATATAGTATGGATAGAATCAAATCAATTTATGACTGACTAAACAAATCAGTCAAGATGCAAGAAACAGATTTGTTATATTTGTCTACAAGTTCGTTATAACGACCATTAAATTTCCGAAATGAATTTTGAAGTCTATGCGTCATGTAACACTGCTTAAGCTAGAATACGCAAATATTTTACTAACCAACAGAGACAAACACATTTATCCTGTTGAATAACCTTGCAAACATTCAAAACTTTTAGTCAAGACATACGATAGTATCTGTTATTATCATCAATTTAGTAGAGACAAAGGATATGTTCAAGCACAGGCTATATGAGCGACTACCTTTTAAAGCATTGATAGCACGTATCCAATGTTACACTATATTTACGGAATTTATTCACGGATTCTCTAAATCATTTAAATTTATTTATTAAAACTCGCAAACACAATTTAATGTATAGAAAACTCTGAATGCTCAATTGATTCATCCATCGTGGATGTTTGATATGTAGGCCTAATGACGGTTTTCTGTAACTAAAATGCAAATTGGAATCAAAATTATTGGAGATTTATTACTATTGTCGTGAATACAATAATGACTATGTATAGTTAAGAAATAGGAAAATGTTCAATTTTTCCAATTTGTTCTTGTTTCTATGCCTCTTTACAACGGCATTCAATGTACATAATGTTTCGTTTTAATTGAAATTTCTAGAATGTCTTCCTTTACGAAGAAAAAGCAAATTCACTTAGGAAAAAAATTCTTACACAATGCTAAAATAGACATTTATGGTGCAAAAATAGTCTAAAAATAAAACACTTATATATAACATTAACCTAGTTCATATCATCATGTTATGTAATTTACATTTTTATACATTTGTAATATATTAGGTCTTAAAGTTATTTCACCTTTATAATATTTGCACACCAAATCTGGGTCGTGTTGTACGTTCAAGAATAATTAAAGTGCACTATGACATATAGCATTGGCGTAGTTGCATTAAAGCACCATAAGCAAGCATGCACAAATAGTTGGGGCCATTTAAACATTACTTGCCATCTGACTTGAAAAATAGGCCTTTATTCAGGCGGCATATTTGCCACGGCAAAGTCGTCCAAATTTGCCGGGTGTAGCGGTTACTGTTGCGTTGGCCGCTAGGTCCATATCCAACAAACCGGGCCTTGTCTATCGAAATTAAAACATCTACCGGCAAGCTTTCATTTCATACATTTGGTGCAGAAAAGTAACATAAAACCCATTTCATGCAATATAACATTATTTGGTGTGTCGGTATACTGCTTTTTGACGATTGGCTGTAAGGGTTTAAAGGACACTTGATTATGTTTTGTTATATGATAATGACGGACCAACACGTGAAGTAGGTAGACTAGGATGTGTACATTGTCATTGAAAGTGTTTTGTATAAGTAGGATCAGTGTTAGTAGAGATAAGAGTAAGAGTATGAGTGTTTGCAGTGACAAATTTTACAAATATTAAACAATTCCTGTATTTGTAGCATCAGAAGGGAATATTTCGGTGGTTTCCCATAATTTTGAACACATATTTGCATAGTATTGGTATTTGCCCCTTCCTGTATGTTTTTTTAGAAGATGACACAATCAACAATTCACTCTTTTTCTATTCTTATCAATAGTTAATATTCTAAAATGTCGGACCTTTTCATTAACAATTTCTTTTAAAAAGTAATAGAAGTACTATAAATGTAAAAGTGTAGGCCCCTACTGTTGAAAAGCTGATATTCCGTTTTACAAAATGTAAAATTTTATTGACGGACTCACTTTGAAAATAGCAATATCAGAAATTATACTCAAAATCTCCATTTACTGAAAACAGAGCAGCAGGATCAGAAAAATTGTCAAACCCCCATTGATCTGTTCGATAGGCCAAGCATTTCATTTCCGAACTTAAAGGGATTGTAAAGATCTTTTTGCTAAATTTTGTATGTGTATTGGGAACAATGATAACATCAATCAGCACCATTCCAATTTCAAATCAGACATTACGTAATTTAAATGAAATAACTGGTACAAACGACCGATTGAAAATTGGAATTGTGCAAATTGGTGTTATCAGTGTCTTATACTTATAATAAAATAATGCGTCATGTAGGTATGAAACAGGTTGAGAAAAAGACATAGCCGTAGGAGACAGGAGGGCAGGGGGAGGGGCTACCAAATCGGGCAAAATATCAATAAAATTCGGGCAATAAGTCGGTTTGCCCCCCTGTTAAGTCGTGGGCCCCTACGGCTATGGAAAAAGATGCCAGTGATTGAGATATTCGACATTGCCTGATAACCATTTACTAATTGCAGCCTGTTGTTCATCAACGAGTCCAAAATGTTTAGTAGGTCATTGGGTGTACTAGAGAAGAAAATTAATCTCATGGTTAATGTCGTGGTACAACTTTGAGATTTTCTTGTTGAGTTTTAAAGGAAAAAAATAACACTAAAAATTAAAAGGCTAAATAAATTATTTAAATAAGATTACATTTCACCTAGATTATCTTCCGCATATTGATATTATATTTCCTAGTTTAAAGTTGCACTTGAAACCACTCCAAATATTTACACTTCATATTCACTAGAAACAATACAAAGAAGTGGGGCTTCATATTTCTAACGGTTATAAAGGAGGCACTGTTTGAATTGAATTTCTGCTTCAGAGGCAATGATCATACGAAACCACATGTCGTTCTTTAATGAAAAAAACAGACACGAAGATAGTAAACCGACATTTAAAATCAAACCAAAATCAGTTGATTTCTAAATTCCGGTTTAGAACAGTAGTTCGGTTATAGTTACGCCTTTAACATGGCTTCTTACTATCTTCGTGTATGATTCTGACGTTTTGTACGAATCTACAATATTATTATTAGTTTTCTTAATATCTTCGACTGGGCCCCTATGAGGACGAGTGGTGAGTAGGAAATACACAAGGAAATTCCGATCTAAAATTAATAAAGTTTAAATAGCTAAAAGGTTAAAGCCTTTATTACTTTATTCTTAGAATATACTTTTTTCCTGTTTTCAGCAAGTAATCCTTTGATAATTTGAATTTTGGCTTGTTTGGTTTTCATATGGATCTACTGTTACTTCACTGAAAACATCTATAAGAATTTATGTGATTCATATGTATTTTAAATATGGGATTGCCATGTTGGAAACATGTGCTTCGCCAATTGATAGGATGTACGTATTTTGCAATGCATCACAACATTTTAAAAAGCCCATAATGTTTAACCACAAGGGCGATAATCATAACAGAAGGGAGACAATCCCACTTCAAAATTTGCGAAAAAAAAATGAAAATTGCTTATAGTAACAACAGCAATCCACTAATCCACTATCAAAAACAATATCAGTTTTAATTTTTGTCCAATTATACGCATCAAAATTACAATTATGTACACGTCCGTTTTTTCTAATAATTAAATTGTTAAGCATACAATTAAGAAAAGGCGTTTGCTATAAATTAGCCCGACCCTTTCACAAGGCCGGCGTGGTCTCATGTTCAGTCCTTGTCGACATATAGACCAATAGATTAAAGTTGACAATACTAAATATGATTTTTGTAGAAAACAATAAATAAACCAAACAAATAAATACTTTATTCAACATTTATAAAATATAACTAACCATTTGTATTTTGATAAAACTAATTTTTTTGTGTTTAAATACGTGACATTTTCACATTCTTTTTCTATTATCATTGTCTTATTGTTTCAACTAGTTGATTGTCCTTTTCTTTAATCTTTGATTTTCTCATCACAGGACGGTTACTGAATTCTTCAGCTAACTCTACCTATAACCTAATTTGGAAAATTAAAACAAAAAACCCCAAAAGATAGCTGTAAAAGTCATGTAGCACTGTCCCAAGTCTGGTGGAAATTTCGTTTTGACCTAACACCCTGGGACAACTCACTCATTCAACTACAAAACCCTCGAGGCCACAACAATGGTGGCGAAAACAGATTTCAGACGTCCTATTTATCAATATGATGATCTGGATGTTCCGGTCTCATTACATCGCTTATGTAGATAATTGAATTATATGGCTTCTTGCAGACACCGGAAATTAAGTGAGTCGCCAACATTCAGTGCATGCGTGCCAAGGATAAACCGTGTGTTATTATTTCATATCTTATAGTTATATGCTCAAATGTACTGTTCAATCATAACTTTGTTACTCGGTTAAGTAAATATTTTTATCGTTTTACGATTCGCAGGTGTGAGAAAAAAAAGTGTTAACCAAAAATTAATCAATAGATATTGCATAATAATTCAAACGTTCAAAAGATATGGTTGAGGTCTCGCTAAATTTATCTCTAAAAAGGTAATATATAACAAAATGCAATAATTGTACGAGACCTGAATTTATGATACCGGTGTGTAAAAAAAAAATATATAATTTGATTTAAAGGCATATTACCTCTAAGTAGAACAGAAAATCCAAATTCTCAAACATAGCCAAAAGAGTATCATGTTCATTAGCGGACTAGTATCATTACTATATATATATTACAACAGATTGTCTGTTATTTATCATAAAACTATATGATTAATGAAAATCACTGCATGATTCTTTAAGCTTTTTTCAATAATGACTGGATTGTGGATAATTACTTCCTTTTATGGATTCATTGGATTCTGTTTGTATACTTAAGACACCACTCATGAATATTTAACCTGATGAACCAAATGTTATGCTCATTCTACTTAAGAGGTAGAACATCTTTAATATTTTTTTCAAAACCGCTCCTAGTGTTCTATTTTTAACCTTTGATTTTTAAATAATGTATATTATAAATATCAAAGGTTGAGATCTAAAGATATATTTTTTATATAAATGATTTAAAGAAGTTGACAGTCTTAAGATAATTAAAATCTTTAAGTGTAGACCATCATAAGCAGGGGCGGATGCAGGTTTTTGGAAAGGGGGGTCGTAGATTGGAACTTTACCCGATAGCAGCGAGGCCAAATAAATTTTGACCTTTCTTTTGGCTTAAAAACATAGAACAAGTATAAATTGTACTAATTTAACGGTTTCTGACCCGGACCATGTATGTTATATAGTAAACGTTAATGGGTTAGACATTTTTGATGTCGTATTCTCCCCATTCTTAAAAAACAAAAAAAAGACATGGTAAAGGGGGGCGTACGCCTTCTACGCCTTCTACGCCCCCCCCCCCTGGATCCGACACTGATAAGGAGATGCCGGGCCTATCTTATATCATTCTTATATGTTATTCCCCAGTTTAATTCAGATGAACCCGTGATGAAAGATCACGTCGTTGGGGGACTGATCGTTCTGATCCATGATGAAATATAACGACCAGAGCCTTGCTCGCTAACAATTTTGTTCAGATTCCTGTTCTGAAACTAAAATTTTATTGCTCGAATAGTTAGTGAACATATCCCTTTAAATGATACCCAAACTCTGGTCTCACAAAGATGGTTATATAAGCGGTTTTCATAGACTGGTATTTCAGACCATCCCCAAAATTCCCAAACATGAAACATCGCTGTCCGCCTGATAATGCTATTCAATCACGATGCGGAAGCAGACCTTGAAACAAGCAAAATGATATATAAGTGCAACTCATAAGGACTCTTTTAGCGTCACAAATATTGACCTTTATCAGTAAAACAGAAAAGTTGGTGATCTATAAAATTCAAAGTCCGCTTACTTCCAGCGCCAGTCATAACTTATAGAGGTGACTTTCATGGTTAATTGATTTTCTAGTAAATTAAGGAAAAAAGTCACCATACACAAATTTATTTGTTTATAAAAATAGAATACAAAAGAATAGGAGAGTTGTTACTTGTATCGCCTCGTAAGACATGAGAGTTCATTTAGGGGACGTCACTCTGTTAACAACCAACCTCGCTTTGACTCATTGACGTTTTTCTCGTCAGTACGTGATGTATTCGAGATTTGAGGCATTAATGGCGTCGGTTCGCCAACATCTAACCTAAATGATACACTTGTTACTGACTACCCGTGGATTGTAGTCTAAACTATCTACACAAATGTCTTGTGTCAATTTTACTTTCTCTGGGTTTATTTTTATTGTTGATTTAACTTATTGTTGTAATGGATGTAGGTAAGTATTGTTGTTTGATATTTTATTTACCTTACGACACTAAGCCTAGCTTAGGCAAAAACAAACGCTTAAATTACACAAAGCCTTACGTGTAGCTTTATTAGGATCTGAAGCTTCTTGCTTCTCTTTAAACAAATCCAGTCAAAGGATTCTATATTGAAAAACATATATCTTTTTATGTCATCAAAAGTATTTATACATTATTTCGCACTAATGTGCGCTTTATGTTCAGAGCGTTTTCAGTCCGCTGTATGTTCAGAGCGTTTTCAGTTCGCTGTATGTTCAGAGCTTTTTCAGTTCGCTGAAAGTGAAAAGAAAAAGTAAGGTCGGCTGAAACATTCAAAGCGTTCTAGTTTAACATGTAACTTGGCATTGAAAACTCCTTATCCGCGGATAATTTTACAGAAAGGTTGTCATAGTTCCCACAATAATTCTTCGAAGCATTAATATATATCTGTAAATCGACCAGTAAATCTTAGACCTGTAACTATATCTTATATTTTATTATAATTGGATAAATTACAATAATTTAAATGATTCTTAATATCATTAGATAATAGATATCACTATAACAATAACTGGTGATATTGTCAATTGTCCACAATAATATATAATATTGATTTTCTGCCATATATTCATTTATCCTTTAAACCTGGGTTTTCAATTTTGGTGACAAATCCTAATCTGGGGATACTTGGACATTTTACCGGGGACACAAACTGAGCTTTAGGTCTGTATTATCTATTATCTGGTTGGTTTTTTTATTTATCGGTGTCTACTGGCTGCAACAACACCTTTATTAACCTGGGCCAAAATTGTCATACTCATCAAAATCACACCGGTGCATGATTGTAAGGTGTGTGCATGTCATCCACCCAGTCAGATCTTGCAAAATTGGTTCAAAACGCGAAAAATTCCATAAGATACGCACTAATTTTTACTGATGGATGGTAATCTTTCTTGACTTGTTCAGAATGAATAGAAGTTCGTATTAACAAAATGCTGTGACTTTATCATGTTTCGAAATTTTCACATTTTCGATGACTTTCGCTGGTAATTTCTGTTCAGAGGACATGGTAATCTGTTGCGTAATCAGGTACACTTAAGAAAATCAGTTTTACTTTCTGTTTCTCATTGGGCAATGCAAGGCAAGAAACGTCATATATTGTGTACAATGATGAAAATTTGTCAATGTAGAGACATTAGCCGAATCTTTCTATCCGGATTTTGAATGTGTACACTGTATTATTATGATTAGATGTTGAAATAAGTTGACTTTCTTTCTAAAGAAATGTCTAAATTTGTGAGTACTGAATGACAGAACTAAACATGATGACTTTTCAAAAAAAAGCGTGATTGTGATCATATTTAGATGTTTCATAATATGTTTCATCCACTGAATTTCTCCTATAAATTAACTAAAAATATGTTTTTACTTCCAGCCAAATTACACCTTATTTTGTAAGGTTTCAGAGGACTGTAATTCGAATTATAAAGAAATGAGGTAGACTTGAATAATGAGACTCTTATGACTTTTATTTTATTTGATATTGCTTGCATTGGTATTTTTAGATACAATATTATTTTTTAATTGTTTGGTTGTATATTAGAACATAATCAACATTAGATCTATCCGAAACGGATTCGTTAATGAGTCCATAATCAACATTAGATTTATCCGGAACGAAGTCGTTAATGAGTCCATATAATCAACATTAGATCAATCCGAAATGGATTCTTTAAAGAGTCCATAATCAACATTAGATCTATCCGAAATGGATTCTTTAATGAGTCCATAATCAACATTAGATCTATCCGGAACGGATTCGTTAATGAGTCCATAATCAACATTAGGTCTATCCGAAATGGACTCTTTAAAGAGTCCATAATCAACATTAGATTTATCCGGAACGGAGTCGTTATGAGTCCATAATCAACATTAGATCTATCCGGAACGGATTCGTTAATGAGTCTATATAATTAACATTAGATCTATCCGGAATGGATTTGTTAATCAGTCCATAATCAACATTAGATCTATCCGGAACGGATTCGTTAATGAGTCCATAATCAACATCGGATCTATCCGGAATGGATTCGTTGAAGAGTCCATAATCAACATTAGATTTATCCGGAACGGATTCGTAAATGAGTCCATAATCAACATTAGATCTATCCGGAACGTATTCGTTAAGGAGTCCATAATTAACATTAGATCTATCCGGAATGGATTCTTTAAAGAGTCCATAATCAACATTAATAGATCTATCCGGAATGGATTCGTTATAGAGTCCATAATCACCATTAGATCTATCCGGAACGGATTCGTTAATGAGTCCATATAATCAACATTAGATCAATCCGAAGCGGATTCTTTAATGAGTCCATATTCAACATTAGATCTATCCGAAACGGATTCGTTAATGAGTCCATAATCAACATCAGATCTATCCGAAATGGATTCTTTAAAGAGTCTATGATATAATCAACATCAGATCTATCCGAAATGGATTCTTTAAAGAGTCCATAATCAACATTAGATCTATCCGGAATGGATTATTTAATGAGTCCATAATTAACATTAGATCTATCCGGAACGGATTCTTTAAAGAGTCTATGATATGATCAACATCAGATCTATCTGGAATGGATTCTTTAAAGAGTCTATAATTAACATTAGATCTATCCGGAATGGATTCGTTAAAGAGTCCATAATCAACATTAGATCTATCCGGAATGGATTCTTTAAAGAGTCTATAATTAACATTAGATCTATCCGGAATGGATTCTTTAATGAGTTCTTAATCAACATTAGATCTATCCGGAACAGTCATTGGCTCAAGAAATAAAGAATTTGAATTTGAAACAGATTCGTTAATGAGTATATAATCAACATTAGATCTATCCGGAACGGATTCGTTAATGAGTCCATAATCTATTCGGAATGGATTCGTTATTAATGATTGGTGTGAGTTCAAAATACCTGTACCCGTATTTGATGGATAATGCATGATGTCGTGATTATTATTATGCTAAATCATCGCAATGCAGACAGATTTTATCTTCAAATCCGGCTTTTAATACGTTAGAGTGACTGGCAATTTAGACGAGTTCGTAATCTTGTCGTATCAGGCACTGCAACTGCCAATAGATTTAATTGATTACATGTGATTTGAAATACCTACAGGATCCTTATCAGAAATAAGAATGACGTCATTTTGACCTAAGAGGAAACCTTGTAAACTCGCGGTTAGTGAACATTTTCAACCGGAACTTTGGAATAATAAAGCACGTTAACCTATCCATATCAAAGCGCAATGATTCACCGTTTCCTGTGTGTGTGTAAAATCAATTACATCTAGTTTTGTCTTACATAGGTAAAATTGGCAATGGTTAACTTAGCAATTGATTTAAGTTTAAAATGAACTTGACTAAGATATGAAAAGTACCAAGGAATGTTCCTATAAAAATTTTGAATTTGAAATATTTTTTTACTGTCTGTTTTCTTTTATTGGTAGGCGTAAAGAAGATTATGATTATTGAGTGAGATCACTCGCAATATTAAGTTTTGGCGATGTATAGTTTCTGATATTTGAATACGTCAGTCTAAGGCATAATTTGCCTTTATCACACTTTTTGTCCATTAAACATTCTTTTGAAAAATTTGGTCAAACGATGGTAGAAGCAGTTGCTAATGCCATTGTAGAAAATCCATTGTCCACCTTCTATTCAAATCAGGAGCAAAGCAGAGTATGACATTTGACTCTTTTGTAGCGACACTTATTTCTGATATGTTTTGATCAAATATATGCATCACATTCAATGTCTCGTAGAAAACCTCTCTTACAAAACTTGGACGTGGACAGCATGGATAGGTGACTCCCCGGTAGCTGCAACATCACGTTTGACATAGTGGGGGCTTTTACAATGGGGAGAGATCAAACGATGGCTTAACCTCCGACATCTTAAGATGTTCAAATATAACTGTATGGCGATCTTTTTCAAAATAATTTTCCTACGATATTATATAAAAAGCTTACAAAGGAAAAAGGAATGTCTTCATACGATATTAAAAACATATTGTCCACTCCTTAAACTAAATATATGCATGTCGTTACGATTTTGATTGAAAAGTTATCAAAGTTTGCTTTTTTCAATCTTTTTTTTTCAAAAATAAAAAAAATCTATGTCAAAGAAAAGTTATTAATCTAAAGATCATTACAAATACATTCCTTTGACTCTTCACGACTATTATAGCCTACCATCGTCCAGTTTTATTGGAAATTACACCGTCAATATCAGAGTTAGCATTTTGATCATCATTATCTTTGTTTAACTAAACTAAAAAAGTAAGATTCAATGAATTAAATGAAAATAACAACGGTGGTTCACTTGTAGCCCGTCTGTACACGTGAGTGTTTTTCCCTTGCCAGGCCCAGATCGGCTTCAATGGCAGAGGGATACCTGGTAAAACAATGAGATCAATCAAAGTCCAGCAAGAATCATAACCTACTGAGTCCTGTCAGCTCCCTAGTAAAGAACGTTATGTGAGGATATTTTTTTGGTCGACGTTCAGAAAAGAATAATCTAAAATGCCATGTATGATATTTTGATTCATTCCAGTGCATCAATGACTTTGAATTCACAGTTTCCACCAGTTTTTAGTTCTGTACTTCCTTGTAAAGTAAGCGTAGGTGGTGCTAAACGAATCAAAGTAATCAGTTTAATTATAGATAAATATTAATAAAGCGGCAGAAAAAATAAATTTCTCAATTAAAGCAAGTTATTACCCAATAAGGAAAAAATTAGAATAAAGTTATATCCTGTTATATACATGCACTCATGCATCATTTATTTTCTATTTATATTTTGTCATACCATCATAAACTACCATTTGTAATACTCTATTTATCTTGACGAAAAGAGTATACTCTAAAGATAACACTAGGGCAGGAAAATTAGGAATGTTGTGGGCAAATGGACAAAATTGGCGATTATGTTGAAAACTTTTACCTTATACATGTAATCATTGTGGACGGATGTAATGAACTTTGTGATAAAGAAATAGAAATTATCCGTCACAGACGATATCTTGATTACAAATCGATTCAAATCCCTCCCACATTTGATCTAGTGCTAGGCTGGAATTGCCGCATGCTTAAACATTGGCGTAGAGAGAAATTATTTGAGGGGATGGGGGCAATCGGCATGGCATATAAATGCTCAACTTTTGCGCCTTTTAAGTGAAATTTTAGCAAAATGGCCATGGCACCACCACCTTAATACGTCATTGTGCTTAAACTTCATTGTTTATTGTAATGTCAACTACTGTGAAAAAATAGAAAAATATTCGAAGTAGTCGTTTTTCGTCCACGTACTAAATGCCCTTTTTACTAATCTCAAGTTTTCTTTTAAAACTGTGAAAATATCGACCAACCAAAATAAAGGTTACAAAATGCCATTCATGTCTGTAAGTTTTTAAAAAGTATTAAAATATTAGATATTACTATAAACTTAATACAATAAGACTATTTATTTGATGAAAGTATTATAAGGTATTGTTCGTGAGTTTTGGTCATGTAACTAAGCTTATTGTTTCTATTTCAATGAAAGATTGTATTTTTATTTTTCAAATTTGTCATCTTTGAAAAATTGCGGTATTCAGTTAACCATCTCATTTATCAATTGCAGATACTTTCTTAAAGGGATATGTTCACCATCTGTTCGACCAACAACATTTTAGTCTCCGAACCTAAAATTGTTTAGCTAATTTGATCCGTAATAATGTTAACAACTCTCCTTCGAAAGTGTTCAAATCGCCGTGTATCCATATTATCAGTGTTTAAAAATACAGAAATTGAAATATAAATGTTTAGGTACGGGTACTTATTGAAGGGATTATGCGATTTTAGGGCAGTTCTAGTACTTCTGGAGGCTATTTACATATATTTACATTTCAACTATCACTCTCTTCAGTGAACCAGTTTCGAAAACTGGCGTTTATTTTTCACTTGGTTTTTCGGTTTGAGTATTTTTACATTGAAAAAATAGAAAATTGTGAAGTAGTTTGACGAATGTAAATATAAGGTATGAATGTGGCTCTTGTTATCGTTATGGGGAAATAAACGCTGGTTTATCACGTGACAAGATAAATGACCCGGTTAGCGCGCATTTGATTCAATTTTGCAGCCAACATGTGTCCTGATATACGACCATACGCCATAGGGTTACAGTTTATTGCTTAAATATTCAAATCGACCCTCGAAAATGCTGAACATTCCCCTTTAAAGAGGGATTCCCTTGTCCCTTATTTTCATTTATGAAACTGCACAATTAACTCATAATTAGAAAGCAATTACCGACAGAATTCCAAAGATCGACTGTTCAAGAAGGGTTTATTTTTTTTATCCAGACTGAAATAGACATAAATTATTTTTAAAACTATTAATTTTTATATGCAAAAAGAATATGTTTAGAATTATTGGATAGATGTGACAATTAATATATTTAAAAAAATACGTTTTTCTGATGAAAATGAATTACGGCTTGGCAGTTTCCTTAAAGGGAATGTTCAACCGGGTAGATTTAAGATATTACAAATACATGTATATGAAAATGACCTAAAATCGCACAATCCCTTCAATTATACCCGTACCTAAACATTTATATTTTATTTTCTGTAAATGTGTATTCTATATTATTAGGCTTCGGCTTCAATTTCGAGGGACATTATTACGGATTGTAAAAGCTAAAAACTTTCATGTTCTGAGACAAAAATTCAATTGTTTGACCAGATTGTGAACATAGAATAGAATTTAGAACATGACCATCAGGAGTATAAAATTCACCAGTAGACATAATTATTGCCATAAATATCAGAACAAAATCTTTAATCCGATGAATGTCTAAAAAAAAAAAAAGAGTCTGACTAAAAACACTTTAAATTCATGTATAAATGTTTTTCAATAATTACTCAGTTTTATGAATTTGTCTATGAAGCATTTTTTTTAATAGATGACACCACGTATACATTCGTTTTGACCCAGTTAAAGGTGAATTTTATGTTCATTCTAAGATGTAGTATTTCTTTAAAAGCGTCTTTAATTTGATATACTTCATCATAAATGTCAATAAAAATCTGCTTTCAAGTTATTTTTTTTTTAACGTTTTGATTTAAAAAAAAGAATCAAGATGACTTTTCAAGGTCAGAGTAAGTCATAAATTTGAAGCATGTTATATTTCATCGTTATAAGAAAGAGACTAGAACATTATTCAGCACAAAATACCACATGTCAGATCCTCCAATTTCTGTATGAGAGACAATCCCCCTCCCATACTCAGAGTAAGTCGTCAAGTTGAAGCATGGACGTTATAAGAAGTGTGTAGTCTAGAATATTAATCAGCACAAAATACCACTATTGAAGGATCTTCCAATTTCTGTATGGGAGACAGTTCCCCCTCCCATACTCCCCTAAAAATGCCAATAACGAAATTCTCAACGAACAAACCATCACTAATCACTATCTGGTGAATCCGATTCGCTAAACGTCTTTGGCCGAATTGATTTTCTTGTGACCATTACAATTTTATTTTCATTTTCAACTACATTACTGTTGCCTGTGAATTAACTAATTCAAAATAAGTCCAATTAGTTAATCTGTCTTTATTGTATAAAACAAAAGATAAGGCGACAAATTGTCTACTTTTCTACATAATGGATTACAATGACAAAACGTGCTGAACTTTTCTTTTTTCTACTCAAAGATTTTACTTTTTAAATTCTTTTTATTCATTCATCGCCTTACCAGATTAAAGCATTGTTCGTGGCTCTTTTAAAACATGGTTTTAAGTCTGTCGTTCATGAGGTATATTCTTTACTTTCCAATGGTTTTTAAATTTAAAGGGATTGTAAAGTAATTTTCTAAACTTTGTATGTGTATTGGGGACACTGATAGCATCAATTTGCGCCATTCCAATTTCCATTCCGACGTCGGTTGTTCTTGCAATTCCAATAAAACTAACGCGTTTTATGACGTCACCTACAGTGATCTACCGGAAGCTACTATTGATATCTATGCAGATCACTTAAAAAAAACACTTTACAATTCCTTTAACATTGACCTACTTGTGGAATATTTTATGTTTTATCATAATTACCTCCCTTGAAATTGATAATTCAATTATTTCCCTTGGAAGTGAATGGAAATTGATTTATTTTTATACGCCCACATGAAATGTTATTTAGTACAGATAGTAGCCAGACTGCGTTATTTGAACATCGATTTTCAATTTAAACTATGTGACAAACACCAAAACTAGGTGAAACTGCTTGATTAGCAATAAGTACTCCTTGTTTTTTAATTAATCCTTCAAAAACAAATTCAGTTTGATCAAGAAGATACAGAGATACAATAAGCATACCTTAGAATTACTTCTAGGTAACATTGACGACATTTTTGTTAATGAACACTTTTTCCAAAAAAGCAGAATGGCCCTTTAAAGCGAAATATTTTGGGTCATAATTCAACACTGTCGCTTTATAAGGCCGTAGCAGATATTCTGTATTCAACACAAAAATCCATGAATACATCGTAATATTCGAATGCTCGATGGATATCTGAATCCCTGACAAGAAGTAAGTTACTTGTATATAACAGATATTATGACCGGTTGCATTTACGAACATAGCAGTCTTGTACAATGTCACTAGATTCATAATGAATAATGTACCTCCTTCCACTTGGAATGTGTAACGGCGCTGTGTTACTACAAGATCAAAGAACTTGAACGTTAGAAATTATTTCGTAGTTGGATGTCGAAAATGAGTAGTTTTATGCATAGAACTGTAAGGTAAGGAATAATAACACAAGATTTATGCTTGGCACACATGCGTTGAATTTAGGCGACTCACTTAACTTCCGGTTTCTGCAAGAAGTCGTATAATTTAAAAGCCATGTTAAAAGAGATGTAATTGGACCGGAACATCAAGTCTCTGTGCCACAGTATTACTTAGAGTCAATTTGTCGTTAAATGAGAGAGTAGGGCAACCATAAATAGAAACAGAAGTTCAATAGACGATGAGAAGACTTATGCTTCCAGTCCTATTATATTTCTATAGTTTATGCAGATGTCCTGACAATAAAATTGTCATTATGTCGATTCTTGGTATTTTGTTTTGTAACAGAGAAGTTGAAAGTTCAATTGGATACACTTTCAGGTTTTAAATGTGATTAAACTTTTTAATGCTCGGCACCAACTTGTTACACGAAAGGTTGAAAAACATGTAAAGCTGCCTTTGTACTTGGACTGAAGCACGAAACACTAGACGCTAAATATAAAGTTAGTCTCGTTAGCACGTTTGTTTCAATTCTAATAATTTAACAACAGCCATAACACGATTGCAGTTATTGTTTAGGTCATAGAGTACGACAACAAATGACAAGTTGCAATGTAAAAGAAAGTCACAATTTTTGATTTGCAATTCAAATTTATTCTTTTTTAATGTTTTTGTACATGTATTTAATTGTTGAGAAGGAGTCACATTGCCACATTTAGTTAAACGCTTGCTAGCTGATTTATCCCATTGAAGGTCGAGATATTTCTATCACTGGATCAGGTTGGAGCTACTGACATGGAAACAAGGTCTTGTTCTAATGTGACAATAAACCGAAACACTGTGTGCTAGAGAAATTGAGAGTTCAGAAGAGCTATCGACAGAAATCGAAGAATGCCAACATCGGTGTTTTTCAATTACACTTATTACTAAAAGTTAAAAGACTGCAGTGGACGGATGATATTGATATAAATCCATATATCCTAGTGATATTAAAGGAATTTAGTTTGAAATTCAAGGTTTAGTATAACTGGTACATGTGTATTACTTTTTTGTCTTTTAAATATTTGTGGCTCGAAAATGTTCAGAAACTTATGTCAACAACATATAACTTTCTCAACATACTAAATCTATTGTAAAATACAAGTAACGAAACCACTCCTTTGAAACATTGTTCACCACCCATGCTTCTCTGTTAGAAAGAAAATGAAAAATGAAATAATTTCGTGTTTTTCATTGTGGTTTTCTTACAATATTTCTTGTCTGAAGACGTGTCTTGTTATATGTTATTGAAATAGAACATAAAACATAAATGTGTGTAACTTATATCATTTGTACATTCTATTGTTTAGATGTCAACGACATTCAGTATTTCCATTCATTCCAGGTTTACATGCACCATAATTTACGATGCTTAGTTTACGTTTTAAAGATTAGTTTTCTTTTTCTTTTTTGTCAAATGAAACAATCTATTCGGTTGATTAGTATTCTTTTTGCAGTTTGTGTACAGTCTTGATAAACAAAAAGGGTTTATTCCCATATCGCCCCTTCCCACTTCACCATTTCCAACTTAAAATTATAATTTACACAGTTTTTATATTTAAAAAATTGCATTCTTCCCTTTAACCTTGTTGGTGTTACGTGAAGAATTTATCTCCTTTTAAATTTACTCTTTTGTTGCATTCCAACTGCATTTTTTAATGAGATCTACCAAAATTCAAAGGGATATGTTCACAAACTTAACGACCAAAAACATTTTAGTCTCAGAATCTGGAATTTTTTGCCTAATCTAATATTTACTATATTGTTCACAACTCTCCTACGAAATTTAAGCATTCAAACACACGTGTAACCCATAAATTGCCAAGTTTGAAATTCTAAATTACGACTCGCCGTTTAGTAAGACTATGTCTTATATAGAAAACACAAATATAGAAAATGAAGGATAAATGTTAAGGTAGAGATATAATCGAAAGAATTTTGTGATTTTCGTGTCTTAATAGTACTTCTGAAGGCTATTTGCATATATTCAAGGCCCAAATCGACATAAAATTGCTGAACATTCCCCTTTAATGCACACGGGACCTTGGTTTATCATCTCATCCGCAAGAATAGTCACTTCATTGCTTCAATCCCCCAGTTCCATACCACGGAAAACGGGGAAGACAGCCTTGTACGATCACAGCCTTGATCAGAATTCGTACCTGGAACAAGCACACTTTTAAAGGTGAATGGGAGTGTGACGAAATGGCAATGGGGTGAAATGGTCAAGGGGCGAACTGAACATAGGGTGAAATGGGAAAGGGGCAAAACGGGAAAGGGGCGTACTGGGAAGGGGCGAAATGGGAAAGGGGTGAATTGGAGAAGGGGCCAATTTAGAATAGTTTGTGGGCGAAGTGGGAAAGACGATATTTGGAAGACTTTACTGCTCTTGGTTTCCGTAAAATCAATTAAGTTGAGATTTAATACTTTGAATGGAAGGTTTGATGCCGATTCTTTGCATATTGTTCTCGTGTTAATTAATGAATAATGGACAATATACGATAATATTTTAGTCAGAATTATGTACATATCCTCGAAGTTCAAAATGCTGTAATCTATACCTTTGCAATCTATTTCACTTGTAAGAACGTATGCATAACCGTAGGAGACAAGGGGGCATCGAGGGCAAATATTATGTTTTCGGGCAAAAAATCCACAAAATCAGGCAAAATATCAATAAAATTCGGACAATAAGTCGATATGCCCCCTGTTGAGTTGTGGGCCCCTACGACTATGCGTATGTACGTGATCTGCAGAGAAACTGTTCCTAAGCTTGGTAGCTGACTTGCACTTGAATTGGTACAAGCTATTAGTGCACAAGTCCTGACCAATGGCTGAAAAATCTGTTTTGATAATTTGTTACCAGTATCTGTAATTCTCATTCTGGTTAAAGCTATATACACTTATAGTCAGGTAATGCAACTATGTAAGGAATTGGCAAGGAAGTCGTTTTCAAGTCTTAATACGCAATCGGCGGAAATGTCTTGTTTCCTTGTAATTTATGTGATTAAATATAAAAATTCACAACAAACAAACTGGTTTGTTAAAAAAGAAAGTAAATAGTATAAATGTGATGAATATGGTTTACTATGTTGAATTCCAAGCTTCACGTCAACATTTAATGACAAAATGAATTATAGTTGACAAAATGATGTAGTAGTTGTTGGTTACGTATCATGTCACTAGTCTTTTCATTGGTCGCTCGTCTGATTTCATCATGATGATATGGAATTCCTTGCCTATTATTGGCTGGTGAACCACCGAATCGCATGCTCAGAGCTGACGTGACGCAATGAAAGTGAACTAGTTAGAAATGGGTACATACAGGTTCACCCAATCATCTAACGCCTATGTAGGTTATACTTTTGTTTTGGTCTTTTAATAGCAAATATTTTGTTATATATTTGAGAAAATTTCATCAAAATGTATTCATTGATGCAACATATTCTAAGCTGTTGTCCTCGCATATTATGCAAGTAAGTACACTATATACCAAGATATTACATATTGTTTGCTCAGTTAAGTTAAGTCAATTAAGTGAACATGTTTATAACGAAGTGCCTTTGACTCTTGTGATTTTAGGATGCGGTATACATATCTATAGTGACTTTTGCTGAATGGTTATTATTATCACGGGTATGGTTGCAATTCTTCTTAGAACTGATGTCTTTGTAGAACGAAAGACATTATCTGTGGATCATAGTGGAATTGTTCTACGATTTATAACCCTGAAGATATTGCTGAGTTGAAACAAGCGAAGCATTCTCTTCACGTTTGGTTCATAATGGAATGAATCGTATTCACGTTTGGTTCATAATGGAATGAATCGTATTTGTGCAGTCATTTTGCCGTCATTATAGTAAGAAAGAAAGAAACATAAGGATACCTACTTAGGTTCCTTGAGAATCTTTTCTCCCAGTTGGTCCTTGACCAAACCTCTTGGCATTGACCTTTTTCAGTGAAATAGATCTGTTTCTTAATACCCAGAATGGGAAATAATCTTTCACCAGGTACAGAAATTTGTTTTCCAGCAGTAATTTAAATCAGCAACCAATGTCGTAATGAATACACTTCTGGGTGTTTATTTTCCTTGATGTGAAATCTGGACTATAATTTTAAGTGATTTTCTAATGCTAAAGAGTGAAATTGTTTTGATATGCTATGCTATGTGATGAGATTAAACAATATATCAGAAATAAAGTTGACCTTGGTATTCACTGCCAAGTAAAATTCAAATTTGAAGGGTAATTTTTTAGATAACAATTTCATAATTGGATGAAGAGCTGGGGCAAATGTTAAAATAAATAGGAAAGTCTGATCTTTTATTGAAATTTGCAACTATTTTTGGTTGTTTCTGTGTTGTTACCACATATCTTGATGTGGCGTTCCTATGCAATGGTCTCCCCTGGTTGTATCATGAAGATCTTCTGATATGCATAGAGCCATAGTGATTTTGTAGTCTTAGATCTTTAACCTTCAGATTCGAGGTATTGTTAATCAGAGATGAGATGATCAGAGCTTCAGGAATACCAAATTTACTCATCCTCTAATCTCTGATCTTAGATTAAGGCTTATCACAGTCAAATTTAGTCAGTCTGTAGGGATATGGACCTCAGATTCGAGGTATTGTCTGGATTGACCTTAACCTCATGTTCTGTAGGATGTATTTAAAATATATGCTACCTCGAAGGTAGAGGTTCGAAGATAGGCTTGAAGGTTGTCGACCTTCACTACATCCGGTGCAGAAGTGTTCTTCATATATCTGCTTATAGACTTCCAACCGAAAAAGGCGTGGAATGGGTACGACACGAAATGAAATGGAGTGTTACGTCTCACGTTTCTGTGCCTATGCAGCTAATGACGACGAGGACATGAAGTTCATCTTTTGTCATGTTGTTATTCCTTCCACATCAATGGAGTTTGCCGCAAATTAGTTACCGATCATTATGCATTAGGAATATTGTAGGTAACCTAGAAATATCATACATATATGTGTTATGTGACAATAAATCTTGCTAGATAAAATATTAATGACGGTTTTCAATGATTTAATATAAATCTATTCAAGCGAGAAATATTATTAGCCAATGAAACATTCGGCTTTCCCGGATGCGCTTTAGGTTGACAGTCAATGGTATTTTAGTGTTTGTTCTACTGACTCAGTCACATAATTTATTTCGTAACAGTTATGGTTGGTTACTATGATATGATACAGTCAGATAATACAGGTTATCAGGACAAATATTCAGGTAGTTTTTGTGTGGCGATGTCGTCTCGAACTGTTTTGGACACAATGCATATTATTGCATTATTGCACGGAAATAAAAATGTTGGATTGAGTGCATATTGGATATTATCACCTTACTAATTAGATACATCCTCAAATTGTCAACTTCCTGTGATTATAAACGTATAATAGACAATAACAAGGGTTGTTAAAGTATTTTGATTCTCTCAGTTTGTGATAAGCGGAAATGTAGCCTACACATGAATTCTCTTGAAGCATTGGTCAATATTAAACACAAATTAAAAGAAGGAAAAATTAACTTATTTACCAACCATATAAAATAGGGTAATTTTCTATTTTTTTTCAGAGTTAAAACTACGACTATTGTCGACAACAGGGAACACTCGAGTTTTAAACGTAGAGCCACTTGAGAACACAATGCCTTCAGCTAGTCCGCTATATAATAACGTAAGTACACATCATTTCCATATTGACTTATTTTAAGTGCCTACTCAGTAGCATAATTTCAGTGCAGTATCACTTATACTTTCTTCCTAGCTGAATGGCATGCTTGCAAACTGAACTGGTGAAATATCAGTTTGATGGGAATGAGATATGTGCTTTTAAACCTCCAGAAAAAGTCATGCAATTGCTCATTGTTGTAATGAAATATCACGATTTATTTGTGATTATTCATTGGGTTTTTTGAAAGTCGCCATGGAAGCAGGAAAATAGCCATTATTTGACGTTTTAAAACAACGTAGGCCTAGTAATATAAATTGAATATATTTATTGAAGGGAATTTACTCTAAACGAGTAATAGATTTTAGTTAAACGATGATGGTTTGTTTTAATTTTTCACCCTTTATTGGAATTTTTATCCGAAATGTGAATAATCATCATCATAATCATCAGTAGGATAATCATCATCAGTAACACCATCTTCATCATCATTGGTGTCATCAGCAGCTTTATAATACCATGCCTCTATTGTGTATTCATTTTTTTTCTTCAGTTTAATGGAATAAATAACGAGTTAGATTGCCAATACAGAATTCCGTCCACAGACGCTCACCAAGAAGCAAGATTTCCTAACGGATACGATTCCTTACAATCACTTAGTGCCATGGCTGATCAGAGTTTTTCTGGAATATTTTCAACTCAATCACAAAGTTATAATTCTTCTCATATACCAGTGACGTCATATCATAATTCACAGACTGCCACGTCATCGCCTTCCTCATTTTTTTCTACGTCAGAATATCCGTGCATGTACAATACGAACAATAATAATAACAATACTGTTAACACCATGAGCAATCCTCGAAGATCATATGATGCGTCCTCTGATGACAGTTCCTACAATGAAGGATTAACTAAAAAAGAATTTCATGGTTCCAAAGAAGATTTTTATAATGGTAAGATTTAGAAATATTGTACATCCAATCATGGTCAATGGAATATAAAGCCATGAAACTAGAAAATATATTAGATTCATTGCATAGTATGGTGTACACTAGTTTTACCAAGATTTTACGCTTAGCTTTATATTCTTACAGCTTTTATTCTTGTAATTTTAGATCAGGATCAACTCTTAAGTTGGACCAGAAAACATCCAGAAAATTGGAATTCAGAAGAAGTATTAGATTGGTTAATTTATACAGGGCAGGAAAAGGGATTAAATATGTCTGAACTTCGAGCAGAGGCCTTCCAGAATATTTGTGGATCAGAATTATGTAGATTGAGTATCGACGAATTCACAAGTTTAGAACCAAAGTATGGAAAATCACTCTATGAAATGCTGCGAAACTTGTTATCAGGAAGTAAGTAATAGATTTGTTTTAACAGTTTTTTTTTCTTTTTCACATTTCATGATAGCAGCTGCAATTGCATTTCACAGATTGCTTTCATTGTAATCATCTATACAATACAACTTCTCATTAATGACTTCATTTGTTAACTTCTTTCGAAAAATAACTAGCAAGCTAATGACTTTCTACAGTAATACTGAATGCCTTACTCCAACCATTACTTACCCGTTTGTTTTTACTGCAATTGACAAATTGATAACCATGGCCCGTTCTTGGACCTCTAATCTAATGATACATAGAAACGTCACTATTCTTGTACACTACAATTACTAAGTTGTATGACTTCTTGTATAATACTTACTTTGTACTTTGTATAGTGTGGCTTTTGACAGTAACAATTAATTGGTCATACAAGACGTCTTGCACTAACAATTACTTAGTTATATGACTTCTTGCATTGATAATTACTTAGTGATTTGTTGCTTAAGCATTTACTTAGTTCTTTGACTTCTTGCATTAATAATGCGTTTTAGTATGAATTAGCAATGACTTACTTGTATGGCTTCTTGTGTAAGCAAAGACTTAGTTGTATGACTTCGTGCATTAAGAATGTATTAGTATGATTTCTTGCATCTTGCATTAACAATAACTAATATGTAAGACTACATGATAACAATTACTTGAATGGATGTGTGGGGTAATAATAACTTACATGCAATTGTCTGATTACTCATTTATATAAATGGCAAAATAAATAAATTGCTGAAAATAATTTCAGTTATCTTCAACAAACCCAGTGATTTATCTTCCGGTGATTATCAAGAGTTGTCGCCCTTCAATAATCCTTCCTCGTCTCCAGTGAGAAGTCAATATGGTAGTCCCACATTTTATACCATGACCAATAGAAAGCAAGATAGTCAGCATTTTAATAACGGTACGTCTTTTCAATTTTGTTTTCGGGTAAAGGGACCTTACTCTTCTCTTCGTGTTCTTTATAAACGAAAAAATACCAATTTATTTCTTCGAGCGCAAACCAAGCGACGATTGTTCGGTATTGGAGATCGTTTGTAATAATAAAAATCCGTTCAAGCAAAACAATTCCGTTATTCAAAAATCTCGTCCAGAGCATGACAAAATCGGGTGCAATAATTATATAGTACTGGACTTCCCATACGAGAAGTACCACCAGGTGTTTGTAAGTTTTGTGTGTTCGTAATATTTCATATTTGCTTCAATGTAGATGTTTGATTTGCTTTATTTCTAGGTTATTCGAATACTGAATCGTTCTGGAAAACAGAAAGAGAGCCTATACCGTGTGATATGATGAATATGGATAGTTATGATTATGATCTAAATGACCATCCTGCAGTACCACCACCGAACAGTGAGTACTTCCTTTCACAGATTACTTAAATTACTTAAATGTGTGAGATATTTTGGATGTAAAATTGACTTGGATTTAAATTTTATTAGTGCGGTTTTGTCCCAGTTCCTGGCCTTGTGCTTAAGATCAATTCCGTGCTTAAAACCAGTAAGACAATCTCAAGTCGAATATCGGACATGGACTTACTTAAATGCTAGGATCTTTGACATTGATTCTTTATTGCTTGAGACGTCATTAGCATCCTTCTAATATTTCAGTGGCGGATCCATGCAGTCCTGACTTTGGAGTAATTTCTAGTATGATGGGCTACCCTAGCTCTGTACCTATGAGAACAGCATGTCGGTTTCCAAGTAATAGCTACACACCAGCTATACCAAGGAGAAGACCAGGTCGTCCAAGAAATAAGACCGTCTCTGGAGAAGAGGACACCCGAACTACCAAAGAAAAGAAAGGTATGTATACAAGACCTTGACAAAGAGAGAGAAAAAGAGATTATTGAGTTCTTGAGAGATATAAACGTTCGACTATATTTCCGATTGTCCTATATATTGTATCCGAAAGATCTGGTTGTAAAGTCGGTTGATAGACTCTTCTGTTTCATAGAATCTCGACGTACATAATAAATAACATTTAGCAAGTAGCAACAAATTCAACCCAAAAGCATTTTAGCATCCATTCATAACGATGAGCTATGTCAAACTTCAAAGTACACTATGTCAATCATTTTTAATGTACATTTTCAGCAAAAAATCAACATCTATGGGAGTTCATCTTCGATTGTCTGGTAAATCCTGCTTATAATCCTCAGTATTTACGATGGGAGAACCAAAGAGATGGTGTTTTTAGATTCGTCCAGTCGGAAGCAGTAGCTCAATTATGGGGTGGCTTCAAAAATAATGAAAACATGACGTATGAAAAGTTGAGTAGGGCAATGAGGTATGTACAATTTTTAAGAAGTCCTCTTCCTTATAACAAGGGAACAGGTGAACAACCTGACAAGGAAAGATTTGAAAGCTCTTCTTCTTCTCTACAGTATATGCATATTTGACTGAGTCAGCAAATGGATAACTTTTATAACTTCTATAGGCATATATAGCCTTTCAAAGATGTTCTCTTCCTTGTAATTAGGGATCAAGTGAACAACCTGACAAGGGAAGATTTGAAAGCTCTTCTTCTTCTATTCATATGTGCATATGTGACTGGGGTTCAGAGAATGGATGACTTTCATGGCATATATCGCATTTCAAAGATGTACTCTTCCTTTTAACAAGGGATCAAGGGACAAACCTGCCATTGGAAGATTTGAAAACTGTACAGTATGTGCATATCTGACTGGGGTTCAGAGAATGGATGACTTTCATAACTTCTATAGGCCTATATCGCATTTCAAAGATTAATATTTTGCCATCGTTTATTTCAGACATTATTATAAACGTGGTATTTTAGAACGAGTCGAGGGAAGACGTTTGGTGTATAAATTTTCTCGTAAAGCAATGGACAGAGCACGTGAGAAACGTCAAATTACTTTGTGAGAAGCACCCTGAAAATATCATGAGCATATCTGAGAACACATCCTGATTATTAATGCGAACATGGTGATACGGATGTCTAAGTGTGATCGGTGTGATGTTGTAATTTATAAATATGTGGAAGTGTGTTGTTGATTCAATCAAAAGGAGAGCTAAGAAGTGGATTACAACTTTAAGTTGAGACTTGATATGGTGATTAATGCCAGATAAGTGCTTGGTGTCGCTTTCGACGCTTCTCCTCTTAACACTTCCAGCGGAACTTCCGGTTTCCGGTTTGTTGAGGAAAATGCCAAATGGCTATTCTTTATGAAAGTGCTAAAAGTATCCGAAGCTGTCATAATCTGATTTGAATTTCAGTTAATTGCTTAAACTGTAAATGATATTTTACGTCGTAACTTAGCGATGAAATACAAAGCTTAATTGTCTTACAAAATGATCATGTATTTGTGTGCAATTCTTGCAAGAAGTCATAATAGAACGATTGCAAGACGAATTATTATATTAATGTGCAATCTCTTCAAGGGAGAATATAGGCTTGCCAGCTTTATCATAACGAGGAAAATAATTAATAATATGAGACTGAATGAATATATTATCATTTTTGAATGAATAAAATGACTAGTCATATCATTGAATATCGTGTAAATATGACATTATACATAGTTTATTTATCTTATTTATTTGTTTCTTTTGTATTTGTGTGTGTTTTGAACATAACACCATAATAGTTGAATGTAAATGCCTTTTATAATTTATTGCAATTCAGATTAGGTTCTGTTGATGTGTTTCTAACAATGTCTTGACCTAAAATTTATAAAAATTAAAATGTGGCGTATGGGTATAAGGTACGGAAAATCTGGAATTATATCTGTTAGTTGAATTCAAAGACTGATTTACCATTGTTTAACATTCCATTTCAACATTCCAGCGTCAAAAATATTTATTTATTATGTTATTTTTTATGTTAGAGTTTTTAAAATCAAAAGGATAAATATGTATTACATAAAAATGAATTTTTTAATTCATATTGAGAGCAATCATGACATAAAATATTTATTATTTTTTAAATTATTTTTTTATATTTATGAGTTACTTCCCTTACATTAAATAAGTGTTTAATCATTAATCAAACTACATTCTTATCATGACTGCCAAAAATTATTTTTATAAGAAATAATTTTCTCTAAGTTGTCAAAAGTGCTATTCATGTAACATTTATATAATAGTTTGACCTTTTGTGCCTTTGAACTATGTTATTAATGAAAAAATATTAAGCAATCGACAAGAAAAAACGCAATTTTCAATTCAAATCAAAACTGTTCAAAAGAACTTCTGAAACTTTCTTCGCCATTCATAATTTTGACAAAATATTAAAAAATCGTGATCGTGAATGGCCATTTTAAAAATCTTCATTGCCTTTAGACATATCAAAATGCCTTTAAATTGCCATCAAATTGTTGCCGTTTATGCCTAGTCCAAGATGCCCTATATTTGAGAATAAATATAGTTTTGGTGTATTGTTGTTTGGAAAATGTTTGTTACTATTACTAAATGTTATTTATCATAATATTGCTTACCAAATTTTTTTTTATGGAATCAAAGATCTGTATAAAAACTATTTTGGTGCCTTTACACACGCTAAATCATTCCTTAGGTTTTAATTCAACATTTATAATAAAGTTTAATGTTATATCGTTTTAAAGTTGTTAAATTGAACATAATATATTTTGATAATTGTTAATAAAATGTTTGCAGTTGTTTGGTCTAAAAAAACGTCTCTGAATTATTATGAAAACTCTATCTTTACCAGATATGTAAATTGCCCAATAGCAAACCATGAGTTCAAGGGGTGACATAAAAATGCCCAGTCTCTAGAATGGCACAATGCACAGAGCAACTTTTTTTTAATAAGATATGCAGTTTAAAGGAATATAACCTCTTAAAATGAACAAAAAATCTTAATTTTATCTGGCGGCATAACTATGCAACAGATTATCTAAATAATCTAAAAAAATCCAGAAAATATGTTTATATATACAATTATAATCTGTTATTGTATCGAAAATTACATAGTTTTATGAGTTTATGCTCATATTTTGTTCATTCGAAGAGGTGGTATCCCTTTAAATGAATTTTAGTTTTGTACAAAAGATGTCTCGAAATATGGACATTTTCTGAATAAAAAAAAACCAGCTATAATTTACAAATATAAAATCAACGTTGATTCCTATAGGGTTTCTTTTGACTAAACCTCTCAACACCCATACATTTTGTAATTTATTTTACATTCTATTTCTACGAACTATTTGTGTCCTTACACTGCCTAGGCTAAAACTTCCGTTGACACCCTGCGTCCCGCGACTATTATTCGACTGTTCAACACTTGTATACATTTTCTCAAAAAAATCGACTTTTTCTGTTTTCGCCTGAAATAGACGCAGGGAATGTTAAATTTGTATTCTGCACAAAAATTATACTTATACGGTCAAAATTGGCGATGTTATGACTAGTTTAGTTTTTGGGTGTGCTATTTCCTTTTTTTTCAATATGCGAGTAGGGTAAAAGCAAAAACTTTGACATTCTGTATCTCGGAAACTATCAGAGATAGGAGGTTCCAATTTGCACTGCGTGTGCACATCGATATGTAGTTGAATTGTTTCAAATTCCTGCCGTGAACAGTCTAAGTGCCAGAGCAGATTTAGTGTCGCCAACTTCTTGCAAACGACATTTAGTGCAGTCTTCCTCTCCAGAAAAGCTAGATAAACTTCAAAGTCGATTTTCTCGAAGAAATCCTTGTGACTCTTTTACACCTCTTTTTCCTGTCATTTAAATGAAATAAGAGAGGTGGCAATTTGATGTTTTTGTATTTCGAATAAGGAATAATGTGGAGTTACTATGATTAAAATTTTAAATATCAAGCATGTATGTGTCAAGTATACCTAACTTCAGCCCAGCGTTGTTTTAGGGAATTGGTGCCAGTCATGCATTAGTCGTAAATGTCTGTTATAAGTCAGCTCCATCCACTAATTTGCATACGAGCTAGAACTCTCAGTCAAAATTGACAAAAGTAACAACTACTTAGGCATAGGCCCAATATATGAATGAATGAAAGAAAAATACGTGAATGAATGAATGACCAATTGATGAAATGAAATGAAGAGAGTTTTATGTCCTGAAACCAATTGATGAAACGAGTGTATGAATAAATGAATGAATAGAAGCATGACTGAAGAATTACTGCAAGATTGAACGAAGGCAGAGCCATAAATTAGATAAACAAAAAAAGCACAAAACAGAATGTTTTCGGACTAAGCATTCATGAAATTGAGATAAATGCTGAATATCCCATAATATTGAATGAAAACCTTAAGATCAATGTCTTAATTCGGTTCAAAGATGTTTTAATAACCTTACAGTTAATAAAATGTTCCTTTACAGCGTTGACAACACAGAATTTTGAAACAAAAAATAGAATTACCTGCAGCATGTTTTCATGTGGTCAAAGGGGGATAATTCAAAACTATTATCGTCTGTAGTAAAAATTATGTATTTTAATGTTGTTCTTAGGTTCCTTTCGAGCCGATTATTAAGAGGTATCCATGTATCAATCCAGGTAATCAAGATAGTCAATACCGGCTGGCACCGAATTTTTCAATAGAGATACCCTAAAGGTAATAACCTTACGGAGCAGCATTTATTAATTTGTCAAGTTATGACCTGTATGTCTTCACAACTTACACGACTTATAGTTCATGCATTTCGTGAAAAAGGGGGTCACCTTTATAAAATGCAACAAAAAGTCTGTCGACAGTTTTATACGCAGAAATATATCCTTTATAATATATAAAAACTCTTAAGGAATCCAGGTGGTGGAAAGTCCAATAGCGGCCATTTTTCAAAATGGCCGCCTAAGTATGATATTTTCCTTTATTTTTGCTTCTAAATAACATATAGCTCTTAAGCTGATTTTTAGTGCTAAACATACATTTCAGGGACAAGGATTGAAATGAAACACATTTCAGTATTCTCAACTTGGCCGAAAAGTCGAGACTGCAATCATTTTCCAAAATGGCCGCAATAAATCTGACATTTTTTTTAATGTCTCCTCTTCTAAATAAGATATAGACTTTAGTGATTGATATACGTTTTCTTAGGCCAAGAATTCATTGACACACATTTCATTAAGCTAAACCTGACCAAAAAGCATGATTCTTGGCTTTATCAATCATTTTTAGTTGTCCGTGAATGGTATACTCATAGATATCTTATAATAAATATACAGTAGTCTATTATATGATATCTATGGGTGTACTTACCAGCAATAACAATGCGTTTGTTAGAGATTTTTATCACCTCACGCTTATCAGGATAAACTCATTCCCCTGTCATTTTCCCACTGCTGCAAAGAGTCAAGGTCCTCCTTCACGTCCCCCTTTATGTTGATGGTCTGGTACATCAGGCAGTCACCTGCAAATAGTCCCGAGTATGGAGCTCACCCTTCCTGGTAAATCGTTGATGTACACAAGTAACAAGAGGTGTTCCATGACCGTTCCTTTAGGAACTCCGGATAACACTGGAGCTGGAGTGGGTTTTTCACCATCCACCGGCAGTGATGGATGTGACAAGAAATCCTTAATCCACGACAATGTTGTTACTCTCACCGTAGTGGTGTAGTTTAGATGACAAACGTCGATTGGGGACCTTGTCGAATACCTTGCTGAAATCAAGAAGTACTGCATCAATCTGTTTTCTGTCGTTAGAGCAGCTCATAAGCCGATCTGAATTTGTATAGGCTGTAGCAATTTTCTAATGTTATGTTCTCCTATTTTGGCACCAAATAACAATATGGAACATTATTTCTGCAAAAACCACCTCACATAGATGATTTTCCAGCATTTTGGCACCAAAAGTATAACTCTACATAAATCAAAAATATAGCTCCAATTAGTCTTCCTGCAGTGTGTCAAATAGCTAAACCTTCAGAGCTTCCCCATATGGCGGGACCCTGTACCCCTACCGTTATTCGCTCCGCTCGCATGGTAAATATATTCTGTCGGTTAATCTTTATACAATAGCATCCCAAATTTCGAAAACCTGCCTACGCCACTGTTCATATCGATGTGCACACGCAGTGCAAATGTTCTATCTCTGATAGTTTCCGAGATACAGGCTGTCATTTTTTTTTTTTTTTTTTCGCTTTAACCCTACTCTCAACTCAAAAAGGGAAATAGCACACCACAGGCGAAAACAGAAAAAAGCTAATTTCATACGGTGACTTTTTTTTATTAAATACTTTCAATTTTTACCTAGGTGAATATAAATTTCCACCTAGACGATAATTCCAGAAATAAATAATTAAAAACTTTAATTTTCATACACCAGATATATATTGACATGTCTAACATAATATACATCAGATATTGACATGCCTACATGATATACACCAGATATATATTGACATGCCTAACATGATATACACCAGATACTTATTGACATGCCTAACATGATATATACCAGATATATATTAACATGTCTAATATAATATACACCAGATATATATTGACATGCCTACATAATATACACCAGATATATTTTGACATGCCTAACATGATATACACCAGACATACATTGACATGCCTTACATAATATAGACCAGATATATATTGACATGTCCTACATGATATACACCAGATATATTTTGGTATGTCTAACATAATATACATCAGATATATATTGACATGCCTACATGATATACACCAGATATATTTTGACATGTCTAACATGATATACACCAGCTATATATTAACATGTCTAACATGATATACACCAGACATACATTGACATGCCTTACATAATATAGACCAGATATATATTTACATGCGTACATAATATACACCAGATATATTTTGACATGTCTAACATTATATACACCAGATATTTATTGACATGTCTAACATTATATACACCAGATATATTTTGACATGTCTAACATTATATACACCAGCTATATATTGACATGCCTAACATGATATACACCAGATATATATTGACATGCCTAACATAATATATACCAGATATATTTTGACATGTCTAACATAATATACACCAGATATATATTGACATGCCTACATGATATACACCAGATATATATTGCCATACCTAACATGATATACACCAAATATATATTGACATGCCTACATGATATACACAGATATATAATGACATGCCTACATGATATACACCAGATATATATTGACATGCCTAACATGATATACACCAGATATATATTGACATACCTACATGATATACACCAGATATATATTGACATGCCTAACATGATATACACCAGATATATATTAACATATCTAATATAATATACATCAGATATATTTTGACATGTCTAACATAATATACACCAGATATATATTGACATGCCTACATGATATACGCCAGATATATATTGACATGCCTACATAATATATACCAGATATATATTGACATGCCTACATGATATACACCAGATATATATTAACATGCCTACATGATATACACCAGATATATATTAACATGTCTAACATAATATATACCAGATATATATTGACATTGCTACACGATATACACCAGATATATATTGACATGGCTACATGATATACACCAGATATATATTGACATGGCTACATGATATACACCATATATATTAACATGTCTAACATAATATATACCAGATATATATTGACATGGCTACATGATATACACCAGATATATATTGACATGCCTACATGATATATACCAGATATATTTTGACATGCCTACATGATATATACCAGATATATATTGACATGTCTAACATAATATACACCATATATATATTAACATGTCTAACATAAGATACACCATATATATATTGACATGTCTAACATAAGATACACCAGATATATTTTGACTTGTCTAACATGATATACACCAGATATATTTTGACTTGTCTAACATAATATACACCAGATATATATTGACATGCCTACATGATATACACCAGATATATATTGACATTCCTAACATGATATACACCAGATATATATTGACATGCCTAACATAATATATACCAGATATATTTTGACATGTCTAACATAATATACACCAGATATATATTGACATACCTAACATGATATACACCAAATATATATTGACATGCCTAGGCCTACATGATATACACATATATATATTGACATGTCTACATGATATACACCAGATATATATTGACATCCCTAACATAATATACATCAGATATATATTGACATGCCTACATGATATACACCAGATATATATTGACATACCTAACATGATATACACCAAATATATATTGACATGCCTACATGATATACACAGATATATATTGACATACCTACATGATATACACCAGATATATATTGACATGCCTAACATGATATACACCAGATATATATTAACATGTCTAATATAATATATACCAGATATATTTTGACATGTCTAACATAATATACACCAGATATATATTGACATGCCTACATGATATACGCCAGATATATTTTGACATGCCTAACATAATATAGACCAGATATATATTGACATGCTATATATTCAAATATAATGAACATGATAGACGCAAGATAATATTTACATACTGAATTATAATACACAACTCAGATCAGGTACTTATACAATAACATTAACTATTAACATTTCACATGCTATTACAGGCAGCATTATCAAGAGAATTTACACACACCTCATTTTTCAAATTATTTGAGACCTTAATCAGATTTTGAATCGTATAAAAAATTCATACCTTTCATTTATTACAATTGTTTACAATATTCATTTTTGAAGATCATGGTTCGTGTTTTATTCCCACACAATTCGGTACATTCAGTTTTGAAAAAATGTCAATTGACTTTCAAAAATTCAAATTCATTTATTCATGTCATACTATACATTAAAACTTTGAAAGGATTCTCCAGAAACTTAAGGATAAAGAGATTAATAATAGCCAATTCCCCGTAAATTTCATCATCTAAGAAATATTATTATACTATGTTAAGCACAGTGATGTATTTTCCAATAAACATGACGTGCATCATGGATAAGCAAGGTAAATATTTCTACTTTCTCCTTAATTGTTATTTTCATATGAAATAATACGAGGTCATCATTATTGTATTTGTTACTATTATATGTAAACTATAATAATCTGTAATTTTAAGTGTTTAAACTTTTCATACCAGGTGTATCAAACCTTCGATGAGTTAAAAAGGCAATTGGTTTTGAAAAAAAAATTCTTTAGTCTCTTAGTCAGAAGAGAATGTTTCCTGTTCTTTTTGCAGAATAAATAAATAAATAAATTTTTCATTAATATTCTCATTGACCAGTATCGAGATTTGTTGGTTTATTTTTTTTATTTTCCTCTTATTTATTTCCTGGAAATAATTGAACTATAATAATGATTTTTTTTTAAAAGATGTAATGGAATATATTATTACATATCTAAAGTAGGCCTAAACTATTCCTGGAAATATATTTATGGATATGAAAGCAGTGTATGAATAGATGAAATATACGTGTATACTAATTTCAAATATAACAGCCATTAATTTCTTTGTTTTTTTTTATATAATACGAACGTATATTGCAATTTTGCATATACATTTCATTTTGATTGATATGTATAGAATAATAAGAATTTTTGTCTTGATTACACTATTTTGAATTTGAAATTAATGTTACGATTTCAAACAAAGTTCTGTATATTATGATTTAAGTATTTGTATTTGGTATGAGATCTGCATAATTTTCTATAATTCCATGAAAACACGATTCTAACAAAAATCTTAGAATTGATAGAATAAAAAAAAAGACACAACACATTTAAAGTATATCAAGAATAATGGCAAAGAAAACGTGACAGGAAATAATATGTGTTAATTGAAAAGTAACTTTTTTGCTATTTGATAAAATTTTGTGCAAGTATTATGTTTTCAATTATTTAATTTTTAATTATTTTTTACTGTTTTGAAAAATATGAAACATTACAAATTAAAACAATAGAAATTTATTCCTTAATTTCACACAGATATTGTCAAAAAAAATTATAAACCTTTTCGAAGATATATTTGTCAATAAATTACATGAAGTTAAAAGAGATATCAACATTTTTCGAAAATAAACATTTTGATTTAACGTTATTGATATACGTATACCCATTGCAAAAACGTGTCATGTTTCATCATGTGATATTTTAATTCCCCGAGAAATATTATGTCGGTGTAATATGAATATGCATAGGCTATACAGAGAAGACTATATGATATAATTCGATCTTTGTAAGTAGGTTCGATTAACATGACTTTTGATATTTCATTCGTATCAAATTCGGAACTAGACCTCCGTGCTAGATAAACGTGTACTATTCGGAGACCACCATATTGAAATAAAAAAAGTACAGATAATCAAAATCATTGTTCAGACAGAGTTGTCTGCTCCTGCTTAAAATCAGCCAATCAATATCAATTTTCGAACAAGATTTGTTTTCTCTTGCCTATTTACCGGGAAAGATGGCTGGTATGGCCGAGTCATAATGTTAGTCTCGTACAACGACGAAGGTTGAGCCGAATGTTAATATAGATAACATAAACACTAAAGAAGACTAGATGTTCAAAATATTGTTGTCAATTTGTACTGTTGCAATCAAGATGGCGGCACAACAACTTGAGGTAGGCTTGAATAACTTTAACGGATTTTATAATAAATTTAGTTCGTATAGTTTCAGGCATTATCAGGCCTGTTCAAACAAAGTAGCTAGCCTCTTTTGCAAAAGTTTTGGTTTGCAAAGACATTTACCCTAACTAATTCTTACAAGAAGTTTGCAAAGTAGTTATTGTCAAGAAACTGACCCAACCCATACAATCGAATTGGTCTGCAGCCTTTTAACTCTTTGAGCAATCACCTTCTTTTTGTGAATTCGGGATGGCACCAATACCTCGTCAGACAAAACAATATTGTGTTGCACTGGTCACACTCGACGCAATACCTTGTTGCTGCTTTATAAAAACCTCAGTCATTTTTGCATTGACTCCATGTAGTTATGGAAACGTCCATCTTTTGCGTGGGTTTTGCATGTTTGAATAGGCTGGTCCTCTATAATTTTCTGTACTGAAGGCATTTTACCATTTGTGTTTCCATCAAATTATCAAGTGCGTGGATTAAGGGGGATGTGGAGACCCCCTCCCCCCTTTGAACTTAGATTGGTGGTTGATAAAAGGGTATCGGCCACCGAGTTCAGCCTCCCGAAATATGGCTGAGAAGTCATCATATCGGTGATATTTTTCATTTTTTCCTAGGGGTAAGACCTCATGAGGGGCTCGTGCTTTGGACTCGACAAACAATCCTGCATCCTCTCCCTTCCCCAATATTTTGGTTAAATCAACGTTCTTGCGAATCATCGATCATTTTGAATCTTGAATGATACAAAATGGTTATTGGACACATTCCCTGATAACCCAAGGGATTTTGTTTGGCTTGTACAGACTATGACATATACATCTGTGGTTTAATATAGCTCTATTAATATGCATTTCTTATACTATCCATAGTTCTGAAGGGTTCAACTAGGTTGTGTACCTACTCATATATCTTTTTATCATATTATTGGAGAATTATGTTTTCTGTCATTTGCTTGGGTGGAAATACTCATTTCTAAGTATTGAATCTGATAAGAAAGAGTTATAATATATGCCATCCTCGACCTAATTTCAAGATAAAATCAACGTTTGGCTTTTTGTCATAATTGCCAAATATTTATCGAAGAACATTTAACCATTATTATGCGAAGAGGTATCTCAATCGATAAAGTTTCCAAATAATAATTCATATCTTAATATTTTTGAAATTATTTTCTTTTCTAAATAGCAGCATCCGTCACAGATTTCATATTTTTTTTATTGTAGACAGCGACAAATTTTATTTATTATAGATAGGGGTAAAAAAAATGGCAATTATTTTACAATGGCTTTCAAGTTGCCAACAAATCTTAAGAAATATATCAAAATAGAAACTAAAACATATGTAATAGTAACAACACTTGAAATCCATGATCTAATGTGGCTGTTCTTTAAAACATGTTCGTTGGAATTTAGACTCACTCAAAACACTGTTGAAATTTGTTCGGTTATGCAAGTAAATGTGCACCATGATAACCTTGCATCTGGTAAGAAGGGTTTCAATAAACTGAACATTGGATTTGTTTAAAGGGATATGTTCACTAACTGTTCGAACAACAAAGTTTTAGTCTCAGAACATTTTTAACTAATTATCCGTAATTATGTTTCAAACTCACCCTCGATATTTAAGCCTTCAAATCCCCGTGTATCCATAAAAATCGGCGTTTGAAAGTTGAAAATACGACTCGTAGTTTAGTACGACTATGACTTATATAGAAAACACATATACAGAAAATGAAAGATAATTGTTAAGGTAGAGTATAATTGAAGAGATTGTTCGATTTTTGGATAGTTCCAGAAAATCTGAAGACTATACATAACTTCAAGGCCAAAATCGATCCTCGAAAATGCTGAACATTCTCCTTTAACTTTATTCGTTACAACCCAGATGCAATTTAAAAATTGCAAGAACAAGGGATACGATTCCTTATTTTAGTTTTAATATAAGTTAGTACGGTGTCAGATAACAGTTATAATTTAGATATAATTTATGATATTTATAAATTCTTTGATATATGCAAAGTAAACAGCATAAACAACTCGGATTCTCTAAATGGGGGAGTGATAAATATATTGCAGAGCATGTGTGAAATCATGTACTCTCTTACCACAATAAATTTCAGTCCAAATTTGGGTAATTTTCACATAAAATTTCTAGGGAAGTATATTAATTTCATATTGAAAATGTTCAAAACGTATGTTTACATGGACCCAAAAGGCATTATTTAACACATAGCATGCAATCGACAGCCATATTTTGAATATTTATGACATAAGAGAAAAATTAAATTCTGACCCCAATGTGGCCAGAGAATATATTATTAGGCTTATATGCATGTAATTTCCTTTTGAAGATAAGTCAGCCTACCTGATATGGAATTTGCGTCATTAACCCATTCTCTACAGATTTGTCTAATTCACTGATTCAAAGACAAAATAAATGTAAAATATCCTATTTACCTGCTACTTATAATTCAAACAACATAATAATTGAAATGTTAAAATCAAATGTTTATATTTACATGTAACTTAACTAAAGTCCTTTTAAATATTTCATTTATCATCTTCCTAAAATGCCGAATTTGTTGGTCATTTTGTTAGTCATTGTTTAAAAGAATGACGTAGCAATTGTTGAATATTCAATAGGGTCTCGATCTTGGTCATTTGCATAAAAGATAATTCATTTGAGATAAAAAAGAAGATAATACACTTAAGAAGTTACACTTATCATTATAATACAAACATTTTCCAATTTAGAAATGATAATTTAAGCGGCACATACACGATCAATTTAATTGTGCAAGCAAGGTTGCACAATATAATTGACAATTTAATTGCGCAAACCTTGCCCATTTTGTTTTTGCAACCCATTGTGGCAGGATGTGTGATCTTGATCCAGCAATTGCTCTAGCGTTGGCTGTTTCTTTAAAGCGATTTACCAAGAAGGAAATGAGCGAAATGGTGTAAAGAATTTACTTCTGCAGCGATCACAGTTTGATCACACACAATTACTACATGAACTGAGAGACAATGAGCCACATATTGAAAACTTTCTTTGGATGGATGTTTGATCCTACATGTACAATGAGCTTTTGAAAATAATCAAGCCCTTGATCGTAAAGCAATCTACGAATATGCGTGAACCCATCTCTCCTACCGAGCGTATCAATTACACTGCGATATTTGGCTACCAGAAATCTTGAAGAAAAAGTGATATTTGCCCAATTTAATTGACGGTCGCCACACACGGCAATTAAATTGTGCAAGCAAGTAGACTTTTGCAATAAAAAATCAAACTGATTTTGATTCACGCAATACCATTGCGCAAGTCGTCAATATTGGCCATACACGGTCAAATTAATTGTCAATTCCTTCTATTGACAATTACATTGCACAATATAATTTCTGTATAGACCGCTTTACAGTTTAAAATGTACTTCTGTTATTTATCAAAAAGGATGGTGGTTTATGATCAAAGATTTTTGGAAAATGAAATATTTGAAAGGACATAAGTTATTATTTTTTTTTATCTTGTAAGTTTCATGTGAATATAAACATTTCAATCATTATGCATAATTATGAATTAAAAGAAGCAGTTAAGATATTTGACATTTGTCTTTGAATCAGTGAATTAGACAAATCGGTAGAGAATGGATTAATGACGCAAATTGACCCCCATATTCTGAAGCATACCATTTACTTTTATATATGTACCGGAATATAATAGGTTAAAATTTTCTCTCGAATTGTTAAAAAAAGGATTAAAATCTGAAGAAAAAAACTTTTATTAGACTATTCGAAAGTTTGGATTGAAAATATCTAATTTTTGACTGTAGGCCTACATGTATAAAAGCTTAAAATGACGTTGTTTTTGGTAGATGTTGAATAAAATTATTTACAATTTATTCGAAATAAACGCCAAATTGTAGAGAGCCATGTCTGAATCTTAAAAGAAAGTTTCAACTGAAAATTCGAAATTTTAATGCTCAATTCCAAAACTATTTTGAACACGCACTCTGATTTTTTATTGGAATTAAAAGTAAAAATTAGATTGATTTCGTAGTTATAAAAAGGTAAATTAAAATTTTTCATGTCTAATTAATTGTCCATTGTTTTGTTTAGTAAAAATTAAACAGATATTCCCTTAAAGATAGTTAATATTAATAATAATTATGTATTAATTTGATATATTGATATTATGCCCTATAACGGCCATATGTATATTTTAGTTAAAATTTCAGAATAGAAAGGATCGGAGGAGACATATTTCTCTAAAATTTGCCGTTTATTTCTGTAATTAATTTTGCAGCAACAAGCAAAAACATCGTAAATTTAAAGCGTTTACCTTTGAATAGTTTTGGCGTTTTAAAAGTCATTGGGAAGATATTTTGGTTAGAATTTTAGATAAACCTAGGGACACATTTTTCAAGATTAAGTACAGTTTTCAGAAAAGTTGGACGTAAAACTTCAATTTATTTCCATTAACTTTTACACAACTTGTTCAATATACTTTACTAAATTAGACTGTTCTTTATTAAATTTTTTTATTTATTATGTTATAAAATGCAAACAAGTTTTAATAACATTAATTTTACTAACAATTGAAGCTGTTATGTAAATGTGCCTTCTAATGTCAACTTATAACCTTTAATGGGAATGTCGGCTTTTTTCACGAACAGAAAAAGTTATTATACATGATAGGTTTCTAAAATATGAAATTACTTCTATGTATTTGATTTTTTTTCTTGCTTAAAATCCGTACAATTACTTTAAAAAAAAACGTAGTAAATTTTGAAATGTTAACGTAAACGTCGTCTTAAATAGTTTTGACGTTCCAAAATTACTGGCAAGATATTTCTAAACCAATTTTTATAGATTTTGGGTCCATAGTTTTTAGTTATTCGGGCAAAAAAGAGATATGGTCGAAAAATTACATTGCAATGTTCATTAAAGATCGAAAGTCAAAATAAAGCGAAGGGAATAAAATGCGAAATATAGGCCAGTGTAAATGAACGTTTTAACCACTAATATATATGACTTGGATTAACTGTATCAAGTTAATTGTCTAAAAAAAAAATACACGTTTTCATTGAAATGCTAGAAAAAGTTTGATGCGTGATTTTAGTATTCCAGAAAATATGTTTTTCGGTTACATATAAGCAGTAAGATAACATGACAATTTGTAGAGCCATTATATCCTAATTAGTTTTCATTTTATACTCATGAGTTACTAATTTATACTCATGAGATGCCAATTTATACTCATGAGATGCCAATTTATACTCATGAGATGCCAAAATTTATACTCATGAGATGCCAATTTATACTCATGAGATAACAATTTATACTCATGACATGCCAATATATACTCATGAGATGCCAATTTATACCCATGAGCTGCCAATTTATACTCATGAGTTGTCAATTTATACCCATGAGATGCCAATTTATACTCATGAGATGCCAAAATTTATACTCATGAGATGCCAATTTATACTCATGAGATACCAATTTATACTCATGACATGCCAATTTATACTCATGAGATGCCAATTTATACCCATGAGCTGCAATTTTATACTCATGAGTTGTCAATTTATACCCATGAGTTACCAATTTATACTCATGAGATGCCAATTTATACTCATGAGATGCCAATTTATACTCATGAGTTGTCAATTTATACACATTAGAAGAAAATTTATACCCATGAGCTGCTAATTTATACTCATGAGATGCAAAGTGAACTCTTTATTTCAAAAATTCATAATCCAATTTTACAGTTTATACATTTTATATACTAAATCATTCTCATAAGTTACCAATTTATATTAATAATATTTTATATTTAAAGGTGTCATTAATAATAACAAAATTAAACATCATCGAGCCAAGCATCCAGAACACAAAATATACGTAAAACAAATACTTTATCATTAGCTTTTACCAAATAAAAAAAAGACTAGTATTAAAGTATTAATTCTAGGTTGACAAAATATTACGATATGTATCATTTTCCTATCATAAAGTATGGAAGCCGGCTGCGGACATATTCACCCTCGCCTTCTTGTTCAATATACTTTACTAAATTAGACTGTTCTTTATTAAAATTTTTTATTTATTATGTTATAAAATGCAAACAAGTTTTAATAACATTAATTTTACTAACAATTGAAGCTGTTATGTAAATGTGCCTTCTAATGTCAACTTATAACCTTTAATGGGAATGTCGGCTTTTTTCACGAACAGAAAAAGTTATTATACATGATAGGTTTCTAAAATATGAAATTACTTCTATGTATTTGATTTTTTTTCTTGCTTAAAATCCGTACAATTACTTTAAAAAAAAACGTAGTAAATTTTGAAATGTTAACGTAAACGTCGTCTTAAATAGTTTTGACGTTCCAAAATTACTGGCAAGATATTTCTAAACCAATTTTTATAGATTTTGGGTCCATAGTTTTTAGTTATTCGGGCAAAAAAGAGATATGGTCGAAAAATTACATTGCAATGTTCATTAAAGATCGAAAGTCAAAATAAAGCGAAGGGAATAAAATGCGAAATATAGGCCAGTGTAAATGAAAGTTTTAACCACTAATATATGACTTGGATTAACTGTATCAAGTTAATTGTCTAAAAAAAAAATACTCGTTTTCATTGAAATGCTAGAAAAAGTTTGATGCGTGATTTTAGTATTCCAGAAAATATGTTTTTCGGTTACATATAAGCAGTAAGATAACATGACAATTTGTAGAGCCATTATATCCTAATTAGTTTTCATTTTATACTCATGAGTTACTAATTTATACTCATGAGATGCCAATTTATACTCATGAGATGCCAATTTATACTCATGAGATGCCAAAATTTATACTCATGAGATGCCAATTTATACTCATGAGATACCAATTTATACTCATGAGTTGTCAATTTATACCCATGAGATGCCAATTTATACTCATGAGATGCCAAAATTTATACTCATGAGATGCCAATTTATACTCATGAGATACCAATTTATACTCATGACATGCCAATTTATACTCATGACATGCCAATTTATACCCATGAGCTGCAATTTTATACTCATGAGTTGTCAATTTATACCCATGAGTTACCAATTTATACTCATGAGATGCCAATTTATACTCATGAGATGCCAATTTATACTCATGAGTTGTCAATTTATACACATTAGAAGAAAATTTATACCCATGAGCTGCTAATTTATACTCATGAGATGCAAAGTGAACTCTTTATTTCAAAAATTCATAATCCAATTTTACAGTTTATACATTTTATATACTAAATCATTCTCATAAGTTACCAATTTATATTAATAATATTTTATATTTAAAGGTGTCATTAATAATAACAAAATTAAACATCATCGAGCCAAGCATCCAGAACACAAAATATACGTAAAACAAATACTTTATCATTAGCTTTTACCAAATAAAAAAAAGACTAGTATTAAAGTATTAATTCTAGGTTGACAAAATATTACGATATGTATCATTTTCCTATCATAAAGTATGGAAGCCGGCTGCGGACATATTCACCCTCGCCTTCTCATCCCCTAGAAACTCGAGGAAAAAGGCGAGGAAAAGGGCGAGAAGGCGAGGAAAATATTCCTGACCTTCTCGCTTTCTCTGGGTGAGATTCACAGTCGGCCAGGGTTTTTTTTCCTCGCTTTCTCGGGGGCGAGATACCTTGTGGGTGAGGAATATTTTCCTCGTTTTCTCGGGGGCGAGAAGTCGAGGATGAAATGTCCGCAGTCGGCTTCCATTATAAAGTCATTCGGCTCCCCTCCAATAAGTCATTAGGTGAAAAATGATTAAGCTCTCCTCTTAATGCCAATCTAACGGGTTTACCGATAAAATAAACATTTGACATTTCTTTGGCGTTTTGAAAATGATGGCAGAATACATTACAAAAAATAATGATATACTCCCGTTATTCGTGCACGTCCGGATTTACTCTGCATGAATTCAAATAGACTTATCCGGTTTATTTTTAGAAAGGAATCTAAATGAATGTACAAATATAAAAGATATTTGTGCAAATCCAGATACATATCCTTATATAAGTGTTTTACACATTGCCTGTTCCTTTCTTTACAAACCTTTACAAACAGGTTGTTGTTAGATCCCTAAAGTCATTGTGTATTCCCTAATAATAATCTGTAACCGTCATGGTGTTTTCTCTGATAATAATCTGTAACCGTCATGGTGTTTTCTCTGATAATAATCTGTAACCGTCATGGTGTCTTCCCTGATAATGATATGTTACCGTCATTGTGTTTTCCCTGATAATGAACTGTTTTAATCATTGATCTGTCTACCCTGATAATGAATCTGAAATTTTTTAGCTGATCTAATCCGTAATTATATTTAAGCCTTCAAAACACACGTGTACCCATAAATATTGAAAGTCAAATTTACGACTCGCCGTTTAGTAAGACTATGCGTTATATAGAAAACACAAATACAGAAAATAAAGGTTAAATGTTAAGGTAGGGGTATAATTGAAGGAATTATATGATTTTCGTGCATTAGTAGTACTTCTGAAGGCTATTTGCATATATTCAAGGCCCAAATCGAGCCTAAGAAATGCTGAACATTCCTTTTTAAGTAAGTGTGTCTTCCCTGATAATTATCTATTCCCGTGTATCATTTAACTTTTGTATTTGTAAAATTATTTTTATACTGTACGTGTTTACAGGGAAACAACTCGTTTTCAACTACTGTTACAGATACTACATTGATGATGTTACGCTCGATATATTTATTTAAAATTCTTGTATGATACAATTTGGCAAATATTGTGATTGAGTAGGACAAGGAATATGTTCACAATTCGTTCGAGCAATGATATTAAAGTCTTAGAACCTGGCCTTTTTTGTTTATCTAATCTGCAATATTCACAACTCTCCTTCGAAATTTAAGTCTTTAAATCCGCGTGTGTCTCAAAAATATATATACGATATACAATATTATATGCCTTATATAGAAAAGACATATATTATGCAGAAATATAATATTACTGTTCAGGTAGTAATAAGCCTATAATTGAAGTGATTATGCGATTTGAGTACAGTTATAGTACTTCTGGAGGCTATATACATATTCAAGGCCCAAATTAACCTTTACAGAATTCTGAATATTCCCCTTTAAGATCAAAGATATTCAAAAAAATTTGTATTTTATCTTTATGTTTCTATTTTTTTATGTGTGTCAAGGTCAAAGAAAGCATCAATTCGCACCATTCAATTTTCAATCAGACATCTTTTAGTTCAGAAATTCCAATTGTGTTTGATGTCGTCACAAATCGCTAATTTTACAATCTCTTTAAGAAACTTTGAACTTTACAGATCCTGATTTATAGTCAAAGTTATCTTTGGGTTGTACTAAACAATCCCGGACACGCCTGTCAACACTAATATAGCATTAGCCCTTAGACTCGTACGCAAGTAGAATTGAAACTTTTGTATTGCAATTCTATATATTCTCCATGAATAGATTTTTTTTGTTGGTATGCATCACATAGAATTAAAGGGATATGTTCACTAACTGTTCGACCAATAAAGGTTTTGTTTCAGACCCTCAAACATGCTGAACATTCCCCTTTAAGGTTACTCTCGTGCAATCGCGCTGACTGGTTTCAGAATGGATTTAAGACGATTAAGATGAACGTAAATTAATGTTTTGTGGTGAAATCAGATCAGAGTACATTTATTTTGTGAAAACGAAACATGAAACTGATACCGTATCAAAAACAATTGATATTTTTTTTTTCTTTTGAGGGTACATAAGATATAAAGATATCTTTTATTATCATTTATCTCATTTCGTCTAGTCCCTCTTAACCGAGAACCCACGTTAAAGACCCCTCGACACTACTCGACAGTTTGATGTTGAAACTTGGAGTAAGCTTACTCACTGCCCATGCAAAATGTCCCCCATTGGTCATTATACTCAGCATGGAGTTTGTCTGTTTTTTATATCTTATGATAAACTTGAACTATTTTTTTTTGTGCAATAAAGTCATCTAATAGTTTTCGATTTTACCTTCAATTAGATCCTTAGTAGTTTATGAAAGTTTGTTAATGATAATGATCCTTCTCTCAATTAGAAATTGTGGGCGAACCGATAGATCAACAACTTAATATTATGCAATTCGGAAGCAAATCATTAGGTGCATTGACACTATCAACATTTAGTACCATGTTGGAGAAATGTTGGCAGGTGTAGTCAAAATATGGCAAAAAATGTTGAAGACTTGCAGGAAAATAATTGCCAAAGTATTTTGGCCCGAATCTGTTGGACAAATGTTGATAGTGTATACAGCTTAAAAGACAACATTCTGCGAACATTCAACTGGTCATGTGATGCAACTAAGCCACGAAATCCCACATATTATGTTGTTTAAATGTTGGAGAAATGTTGCTTATTTAAATGCTAGAGAAATGTTGCTACGTGTATCTAAAGCATGTTATATTTGAGTCACTGAATATCTGTGAGATTTTCTGGATGCCTTTGACTTTGTGAAATAATTCTTAAGAAAATATGCTGGTATAAAAGGCGATATTTAAACTTTTCAATCTAGAAGTATTAGAAATAACAATTGAATTAATACCTTTTTATACCTTTTCATATCAACATATTTAACGGGATTAGGTAACTCAGGTCAATTTATAATGTCACAAATAGCTTTATATTTCGTAGGTTGAGCCTCACCGCCCCAATTGACGAGAATTTATGCATTGTGACAGTTATTAACAAACAAGCCTTTGACACTGAGAGAAGATTAATCATAATAAAGATTATAAAGAACTCTACAAACAAATAAATTTGGGATATTGACATGTTATTTGAGAAAAAATAGTCACATAACTTTGCTTTAATCTTATCAAGTTCACATTTTACTTCCGAGTTGCCAACGTAACTTTTTGCAACTTAAGTATTTTTAAAAGTGTAATGAAGATGGGCGATAATTTAATACAAGTTGCTCATTCCCAAAGAAGATAAATTTTAACCTAAATTTAAACAATAACTGCATACAGTGCACTATTTAGATTTTCTAACCCAATTTTTTACGCTTCGGCTAAAAAATTTGAATGTTTTACATTTCATATTTTTGTTATAGCAATTGACATAATATTGCAAAATATAATGGTTCCAAGTATTTCTGAGCTATACGGTTTTTAGGTCTTTACGTCGCCTAAAAGCACTCCATTTGGTCAAAATCCTTCAGAAATTTACGATTTGATTGGCATATTGTTTCCGATTAATCTTAGATAGAAAAAAATCTGAGTTAAGGAGATAAAAATATGCATTTTAAAGGAACAGTAGACAAGGCAGAGGAGTAGAGAAGAGATAGGCAGAGGGAGCGATAGAAGGTAGAGACCAGAGTGTGTATGAGAATAGATTCAGAAGATGGGCAGCGGGTTAAGATAAAATGCGTAAGAAGACCGGTGGGAAGTAGGAAAGAAGAAGAGTAAAGGCGGAAGTTAGTTGTTGAAAGAGAGATAGAAAAGTAAAAGCGTATAGAGAGCGGTAAGGATAAGTAGGTGAGAAAGAGTAGCGGAATTTGGGGGTTGATAGTGAAAAGACGTAGGAGAGTTATGGCAGTGGGTCATTCTTTTATATTGAAAGGTACTTAATGTACCTTCGTGCAATGCTTCGAATTACAGTACTCCGAAGACTTATTATGAATCGTTACGAATCATCTTTTATGACGATTTTATACTGTTCCAAAAAAAATAGACTTAAAACATTTTTATAATTAGCCTCCGTGGTCAGTCAAAATTTCCGAGAATTACCTCCCTTGCGATGGAACGTATATAAATAATGAAAATCCGTACAAGCAAAACAATTCCGTTAATCAAAAATCGCGTCCAGAGCATGACAAAATTGGGTGCAATAATTATATAGTAGTGGATTTCCCATACGAGAAGTACCATCAAACGTTACTATTTAAATAAAAATTGAAAATATGATTTTAAATGTTGTAGACTAATATAAAATCAAATATTACTGTTGTTATATTATTATACGCTCGTTTTTTAAGTATATTTTCGTACTTTCTGTTCTGATTAATGATATAGGTGTCACTTATCAAAGGCTCAGATCAGAAGATTTGTAAATACGATATGATTATTGGACTTCAAATCAGACCCCAAATTGTGCAAAACGTATTCTCAAGAGGGTGATGCATAATTCAAGGCCTTGGGCTTTGGTTAGCTGTCAAAATTAATAGGGCCCCCAACAAATCTATCCAAAGGATGGCGGAATAGGGAGTTAAAGTGAACTACTTCAATGAGTAGTGCGATTAAGTTTCTGGGAAAAGTAAACAATGTCTATATAATGATAATTGCTCTCCTTTGTTTGAATTTGGCTGGTATCTGATAATTCTCAGTAGAAATGAAATGGTGGTTCACGTGCCACTTATCTGCCTTTATTTGGCTAATGAAGACGAGAAAACACTATGCAGTGTGCAATTAGTGCAATTTTGTCAAGACAGAGTATTCAAACATGTTCTCCAAGTCGTCTTCGTCTACTTGTTGCGACATCGAGATTAATTTTGTATTTGCGATAGACAACTTCGATGTGATTTGTCTTGACGGGTCTGGACGTTTCTGTGATGTCGCCGTGAAGTCTCTGAGACCTGTTGGAGACCAGGGAAACTGGGAAGCTATGTTGCATTGCCCAGCTTTGAAATCACGTGACGAGTGCATGCTGATTTCATCGAAAACGTTCATTCTTTGATCATTTAATGTCTCCTCGACGTCTCTGAAACGTCGCCTTGGTGAAAGTGTACTAATCAGTCGCAAACAGCGGAGACCCAGTCGCCAACTGGTCGCCAACTGGTCGCCAACAGAGTTTTGGCCCAGTGAGATACTCACTTTAGGAATTAGTGTATTTTTCAAATCTTTATAAAAACATGAGATCTGTTCAAGTGTTTTAGCAGCCGATATCAAAAAAGGCTAAAGTCAAGAAGTTGAGAAGCTAGTTGCAAAAACCAAAAATTTAATCCTGTAATCGTTAAAAGTTTTTAAGAAGCGCATGGTGCTCTCTCTCTCTGCATAGACCTTTAAGGGTCTCCGTGATGGCTCAGCCAAGTCTTCGAGACCTGTTAGAGATCTAGGAGACTAGGGGGACGTTGAAGTGTCGTTGAAGCAACGTCTCCATGAGGACCTCGTGACTAGTGCGTGCTGATTCCATAGGAATACCTTCATTATTGTTCATGTCAAATATCAGAGACATTCCAGAAATCTCGCCTTGGTGTGTACCCCATTCCATGTTCACTTGTGTCGCTGAGTCGCAGATCCAAACGCATTGTGTTGTTCTTAGAGTGTTCAATAAGATATAAGCCAAGGAGGATATCTGACTGCAAACAATACCCTTTCGACCATCTATGTCACATAAGTGCAGTGATGACAGAGGTATGGCTATGAAGTAAATTGCGGAAATAAACAAATTGAATATAAACGAAACTCACGAACCAGAATAAAGTTGTAGCTGCAGAAATTTATTGTATTACAACTCGGATATTTTTTTTTATCAAATTGTTATTTAGGCCATAGTAATAGTAGTTTTCGGGGACGAATGATTCATTGCGAAACGACAAAAATTGCCGTTGACTCACCCTATATGAAAAGATGAAAATTAGCATAAGAAAGATAGATAAATACATGCACTTGAATACGATATGAAAAAAATATATGCTCTAAAAACCTACTGACATACTGAATATGATCTCATTTTAATGGAAAAATAATTAAATTAGGTTCTTTTGCAATGAATAATAGATCATGGGATGTGTCAGGCTAATCTTATCATATTTGGTCGCTGGAGATGTCTTAATCGCTCTTTTTACGGTACAAGGTTATAAAATGACTTCACTTCCTACTTTCCAAATTGGGCAAGAGGTTCAGATAGGGCTCAGGGGAAAAATTTATGGTCGTGACATTTAACCCTCAATCTTGACCTTTATACGGGCCGATTATGGTGCAATTGTGTATGTTGCTTAGGACTCTATCTCTATGAGATAAAAATTCTATCGAAATTATAGAAAATTAAATTAGTAGGCCAACAATGTTAGGTCAACAATGGAAATTGTCCGAGGATAGTGTATATAAGCTAACGCCTACCAGTGAGGTGCCAAAAAGGGTACACTGCGCTACCCCACCCCAAAAAATAATTGTGTGAAAAAAAAATGCATTACCAATATTTTTTTAATCTTCCCATTCCCTTCCCACCCCTATGAATAAATCTTCCCCCTTATTGAAACCCGGTTTCAGGAGGCTGACACTGCTACTAACGTCGCCTACCCTCTTTCAATAGATCGTTCCTATGCATAAACATCTGCGATTATTGCAGAATACGAAATTATTTTCTCATTAAGAAGATGCAGTGTCATCCTTTACCTTATCCACACGATTTGTTGTAGGTCGAGCATGTTTCAGCAAACCACCCAATCCGACCTCATCGGGCTGAGGAATGTGCAACTTAACTGTCAGGGTCAGGGTCATGCTTTGAGTACAGAAATTTAAAACCTTGACTAAGGGGGTTTTTGGTAAAGCCGGGTCAGCTATGGTTCTAGAGGTAAAAACGCCACTAAATGGTCTTTTATATAAGTATGAGCATCTATTTGTTCCTAAATATATACTACAAAGTACAGTGCGTTATTTTTAGTTCATTTGGAAATTGGTATATGTGTAGGAGTAAAATGCAATGTGTTTTTTACTCATTTCATAATAAGATACATTCGGAAAACCAGTCCTTTTATTTTCGTTTTTAAAACAATAAAATTCATAGAAAGCATACTTTAACACGAAATTCAGATTTTAAAATTTAGGTTAAATAGATAATATCATTGTATATGTATAGGCAGAAATTAAAAAGGGCTAGCGTGTAATTTAAAACTCTTTTTCCGACGTTACATCCTATTTCACTTTTCGTTTTTTTGACATATTTAAAATAAAAAAACAACTCCGGGCTGTACTTTATGCACGATCCAATTATGACTAAACCAGTATTGTCTTTTTATTTTTGAATACGTGATTTCTATTTAAGGCATTCTCACCAACATATGAATTGTATCTTTAATTTTAAATGATATTTATTATGGATACACATGGATTAAAAGCAGTGGTTCCCAAACTTTTTCAAGCTTTGGCCCAAATTCACGAAGCTCCCAGAGCCATGGCCCCCTGTTCCCCCTATTCCAAACTAGAGCAAAGTAGGGCATATAGCGTAAGTGTTGTTGTTTTGTGCCTCCTCATCATCAGGAGGTCAGATGCAGTTGACCACAAGCAACTACAGACCTTACACAGCAAAATATAGTTAATTAAATGTTTTACCTAGAGAAAAAATGATATACCTCATCATGCGTCATGGCCACCTGACAAACAAGGTTGGGAACCACTGATTTAAAGACTAAAAGTGATATCAATATTACTGACAGTTTCGGCTAAACAATTCTCGAGAATTAGGTATGATTGGTCAAAGGAATGATTGGTTTGGTTGGTTGGTTGGTAGTGACAAGTTAACGTTCACTTCTAGCAGATGTCGCAAAATAGATGGTTGTTGGCAGCCGTAATAGTTGGTAGTTGGATTGGTTCAATCGGATGGTACTATGATGTTGGTTTGGTAATTTAAGAATTCGTAAGATCTGGTCAGGTCGAATGACATGGCGTTGAAACTCTAAGTATTGTGGTAGTGTGGCGTGTGGCGTGAGTTACTCGGTCTTCTTCATTCTTCCAAACTCGTTGTGATCATGGTTATTATTCTTGATGGTGATAGTTGATTGGTAGTTGTTGGTTTGATTTGGTTTGGTTCGATTATCTGGTAGATGTAGAGGAAAATAAAAGGAGAATGTGAGAGGAGAGAAGAAAACTAGTAAGAAATGAAGGGGGGGGGGAGCTTTAAAAGCAATAAGGGGGAAAATGTAAATATTTAATAATATAAAAAAAAACTTTATAAGTAGAAATTTCAAGGCAGATTTGGTAATAAAGTGGTAGATGAGTTCCATTATTCTATACCAGTGGCCCATGGCTGGAGCAAAAATATTCTGTATAGTTGTTGGTATACCATTGGTTTCAAAGAACTCTGCTTACGAGCGGTCGGTGCATTCAATGGCGACGTTGCCACATCGGCATATGGTGGCGGTGAACTTATTCTCGTAGTACGGTGTTGGTGCGGAGTTTTGTTACCATTTTGCTGATGGCTATGGATAGGTGGTTTGGTTTGGTTTGGTTTGGTATCCCTTTAAAAACTCCATTGCATTTAATTATTATGGAGCTTATCTTTAATTATCCATATAACTTTTAAGAAAGCCAAGGGGAAGGGGAAATGAGCTTATTCCTATTGTTATTATTACAAGTACCGAAATTGGTTATCTTGGTGAATTGAGTCTTTCCTGTTTCCGCTGATCATAGAAGTCTTAGGTCAGAAGCGATGTGTCCAGACGTCATGATGTGTCTTATTGACTATAATCAGTCTTAACCAAAAAAAAAAAAAACTTGATTTGGGCCACGGCTTGAAAAAGGTTGGGAACCTGTTCGTTCTGTCTTCATGGGCGAGACTCTTCATGACGCTTTATCACTACTTGTTTGTAACGTCGCGACAAAAATATAGTTCATATAGCTATTCTTTGTTACTGACGCTTCTTCCATGCCACACAAATCTATCAGACTGCAATCTGTGAACTATTGAAGTTTTGGTTTTGCTGTAACCCAAGAAACATTATGATTACTGCAACATCCTCAATGCTCGTCCACATAAATTACTTGCCCGAGGACAAATCAGAACTAGCTACGGGTCTAGCAATAATTTTACCCCGGTCTGTATGTTTTCTTCGTTACATGTATATTTGGTGCTAAAACAAATGACGCTGCCCGGCTTTGTCAATGCTGTTTAGTTACAGGCCGGTTCTTAAAGTCCTCGGTACAGCCAGCTCGGTGATTTCCCCAAACATCATTGTATTATTGCCTTAACCTCAGTTCAAGATTGCTTGCCAGAACCCATGAGCAGATTCTTTGTTGTATTTAAAGCGATACTGCCTCTTAAAATGAACAAAAGATTTAAGTCCTCAAACTTGGCCAATAAGAGTATATATCCATCAATGGTGTCTATTGTATACAAACAAAATCCAAAAAACCATAAAACAAAGTAATTTTCAATGAAATTACAGGGTATAACTTAATAACACGCTTAATATTTATTGTACATCTTGTAGTAATTATGATATATTAGGTACTTTTCTAGATTTATCAGATTATACAGTATAGTTCACTAAGTTTGATAAATTTTTTTACGATTCTAAGAGCTAATATTTCTTTAAGGATGTTGATGCTTATTTCTGCATGTTAAACGGATTGTAAAGAAATGTTCTTTATTTGTGGTTATGTGTATCAGAGACTGAAGCTAAGCGTTATATTATATCAATATCGCAAATACTGCATGCTAATAAACTCTAAGGGATTTGTCCATAAAACGCTTATTTTTAGTGCAATGACACACAGACTTCTAACCGAAAGTAGCAGATAGGGTTTATCAATGTTTACCAATATTTTTAAAACAAACAGATAAACTTCTTTCGAATCAAGGTTAATAGTTGGTGCGTGAGAAGCATTGACAAAATGCTCATTTAAAATGACTGACTTCTTTTTGTTGGGTCTCACAAGTCATTTTCTCTTAATCAAAGACACATAATTCTTATAATGTCAAAATGATCTTTCGAATCACGTTTAATGATTGGTGATTGAGAAGCATTGAAAAAATGCTCATTTAAATTAACTGACTTCTTTCTCTTGTGTCTCATTAGTCCGAAACTTGCTGACACTTTCCCTAGCCCCTGATAGCTATTTGGAGGGATATGGCTGGGAGAGAGTCAGAAAAACTAGGAAAAAACTTGCGATTTCCGCACCTCCGCTGTTGTGGGGTTTTTAAACGTATTAATTTACCTCCAATCCACAAAACTTCGATATATTTGGAAAGATGGATGATTTTGTAGATCAATCAGACCATCATTATCCCCCTACACCATACAGACCATGTATGCAAGTCCATCAAAGTTTTTTTCCCTAGAAATAAAATCTGTCGGTCGCCATTGAATGCTGCAAGGTGTGGAAAATCACAAGTTTTTGTGGCCCAGTTTTTCTGACTCTCTCCCAGCCATATCTGTCCAAATATCTATCAAAGGCTGAGAATGGAGTCGGCAAGTTTCGGACTAATGTCTCATAAGTCATATTTCTATTTGAAACATAATCAAAGACACATGATCTCTTTAATGATTATTTTAAAGTTTCCTCAATTAATAACTGAAAATCAAAAACCCTAAAAAAAATATAACTAATAAATGCATTTTGTTTATTCGTATTATTGTTTTGTTATTGAGCTAAAATGATATCAATTACAAAGACATGTGCATAATAACAGTATCAAATTTATTTTGGATTAATCGCAGCGATATAGATGACTCATTTTCTTTAAACCATTTTCCAATAATATTTAAGTTTGAAGTGGTTTTTTTTTTATGTGACTGTTAATGCCTATTCAAATACTCTTAAGAGAAAAGTGGGCGTTTCATCAAGGGCAATTATTCAATTTCCATAAAAACCAGGTGGTGGTAATATTTTTTATTTTTTTTTAAATATGACTAAATTCATTTTACAAAAAAAAAACAAAAAAAAATTTCTCGAGAAAATACCTAGTCAACTCAATTGAAATTAAGGCTTGCTTTTCTGCACCTGTATGAACTAATGAGGAAGGTTAAACGTAGTGTAGTATGCAATAAGGGAAATTTTGCCAGCACAGCACCATAAACCTATTGTTCTTTTTAGGTTTTCAATTGTCGAGTGATCTTAACGTGCACCGTCTGCAGCCTACGAGGCCTTGGTTTATTGTACCATCTGAACGACTAAACGATTTTTCAATGTCAACCCCTCCGACCTGCATCACTAGATTAAGAACCTGTAAAGCAAGACAGTAAATCATTCGTTGTATTAAAATGCGAAAGGCACCAGTCGATAAACCAGAAAACTTCCTCAGCAATAACCTCTAGAAATATTGCCGAAGACATTTGATCCGTCCTATAAATATGCACGTGCTTTTTAAAATTTTTTTAATGAACTACCAATAGGCAGGGAAAGACCCGGGGGCTGTCTAATACGAAAAGCCGTAAATAGATGAGCAAAATGAGCATACTGTTCATGTATGATTTTATCTAATTTGTTTGGATGTAACACGAGATGTTTGTGTGAATACATGTATCTACTGGTTTATTGATGCCCCCTACCCTCATGTACTAACTCCTTGCTCTAGTTTTTCTATATTTATATGTTTATCGGGAACACTTAAAAAATCAATTGGCACCACGTTAATTTCCAATCAGAAATCTGTGTAACAACTTAAAAAAAGGTGTTTGATGACGTCACATCCACGAAATTTACTGTAATCACAGAAGACATTCACGGGTGTAACGCAATAGAACACTTAGTTTAAATGGAATTGCTGGAATAGTGCAAATTGATGCTAAGATGATTTTGTCCCGGATACACATACATAATTTAAAAAGAAACTCTTTACAATCCCTTTAAGGTTATTGGATGTCGTTAAGTACTTATATTATCTGATGTGGTTTTCCCAATTTAATTTTGTCTCTTTTATTGTGAAGATCAATATCCGATGCACGAGATAGGTTTTCCGCTATTATTATGAAGGGCGAAACGTCATCACCTGTTTAATCTATAAATAAACTATAAATGTAGTATCAAATGATTCTAGAGAATGACTTCTTTTCCCACTGGTTTACATAGATAATTCATATTCGTTTTTCTTTTTTAATTTCTAGATTACTTTTTAGATTGTTAGTCCATGTCGTTAGTTCATAATAATATTAAATTTTTCTTGACATACTTAATCAGATAGTTTCATATTTGCTAAATAATTTTCTCAGTATAGGGCTAATATTCGATATTAGATAGGTAATTTTCCCGGATAATTTAAAATCAAGATAGTTAATATTAAATAATTGACATTCTCAGAATCTTAAATCAGGATATTATATATTCTATATAATTTCTCCAGAATACTAAAATCAAAATACACGTACTTCATATGAAATATCTAATTTCCCCAGGCTATTTGAAACAGGATATTTCAATATCGATATTTGATATTCCCATGTTCTTAAATCAGGATAATATATATTCGCGATATAATTCACCAGAATACTGAAGTCAAAATAGTTCATATCAAATATCTAGTTTTCCCAGACTATTTGAATAAGGATATTTCAATATCGATATTTGATATTCCCAGGTTCTTAAATCAGGATAATATATATATATACGATATGTAGTTTCTGCACAATGCAAAATACATGTAGTTCATATCAAATATCTGATTTTCCCAGACTATTTGAATAAGGATATTTCAATATCGATATTTGATATTCCCAGGTTCTTAAATCAGGATAATATATATTCGATATATAATTTCTCCAGAACACTTAAAATCGGGATAGCATATTATACATGTGTTCGATATATAATTTCTTCAGAATACTTAAAATCAGGATAGTATATTCGATATATAATTTATCAAGAAAACTTAAAATCAGGATAGTATATTCGATATATAATTTTTCCAGAAAACTTAAAATCAGGATAGTATATTATAATTTTTCCAGAAAACTTAAAATCAGGATAGTATATTCGATATATAATTAATCAAGAAAACTTAAAATCAGGATAGTATATTCGATATATATAATATTTTAAATCAGGATAGTATATTCGATATATAATTTTTCCAAAAAACTTTAAATCCGGATAGTATATTCGATATATAATTTATCAAGAAAACTTAAAATCAGGATAGTATATTCGATATATATAATATTTTAAATCAGGATAGTATATTCGATATATATAATATTTTAAATCAGGATAGTATATTCGATATATAATTTTTCCAAAAAACTTTAAATCCGGATAGTATATTCGATATATAATTTATCAAGAAAACTTAAAATCAGGATAGTATATTCGATATATATAATATTTTAAATCAGGATAGTATATTCGATATATAATTTTTCCAAAAAACTTTAAATCCGGATAGTATATTCGATATATAATTTATCAAGAAAACTTAAAATCAGGATAGTATATTCGATATATATAATATTTTAAATCAGGATAGTATATTCGATATATATAATATTTTAAATCAGGATAGTATATTCGATATATAATTTTTCCAAAAAACTTTAAATCCGGATAGTATATTCGATATATAATTTATCAAGAAAACTTAAAATCAGGATAGTATATTCGATATATATAATATTTTAAATCAGGATAGTATATTCGATATATAATTTTTCCAGAAAACTTAAATTCAGGATAGTATATATTCGATATATAATTTTTTCAGAATACTTAAAATCGGGATAGTATATATTCGATATATAATTTATCAAGAAAACTTTAAATCCGGATAGTATATTCGATATATATAATATTTTAAATCCGGATAGTATATTCGATATATAATTTTTCCAAAAAACTTTAAATCCGGATAGTATATTCGATATATATAATACTTTAAATCAGGATAGTATATATTCGATCCAGAATACTTAAATTCAGGATATTCGATATTTAACTTCTACCATAGTTCTCAGCCCAAATGGAATCAATTTGTGTCGTCATGGCACTTGGATTTTCTGGTTAGCCCCTCTCCCCCCTCCTCAACCCTTCACTATTTCAAGTCACTGTCTCTTTGCCCTAAATACTTAAAATCGGGTTAGTTCATATTCGATATCTAATTTTCGCAGATTACTTGAAAATACGATAGTATATATTCGATAGGCCTACTTGATTTTCGCAGATTACTTAAAATCAAGAAGTCCATATTCGAAATATAATTCCCCAGAAACAGTGGCATACTCAGCTAGAGCTATCCCCGTCCCATCTGCAGTGATAGTTCATATTCGATATTAAATTTTCGCATATTACATAAAAACGGGATAGTTCATACTAAACACTTAATTTTCCACGATTTTTAATGAGGATTTTATTTATCATAATTTCCATTCAACATTTTATTTTTAAATCATGACAATTCATAATAATTAATTTCCCAGATTATTTAAAATTCAAAATAGTTCATATTCAGAATTCAATTTTCCCATACTTAATTTAATCATTTAACGAAAATATCTCATAATTATTAAGTAATAAAATAATTATATACAGTATTCCAGATTACTTTTAATCAATATTCCACAAAGATGATTTGTTTTTATTTTTCCAGATCAAACTACTGCGAATTTTCTCAAATGATGAGAATTTTTATTTATTACCTACAGGGTTGTTATGATTTGTAGAATCTACATCTATGATCTACAGAGTTGTTATAATTTGTAGAATCTATATTTATGACCTACAGGGTTGTTATGATTTGTAGAATCTACATTTATGATCTATGGAGTCGTATTTATTGTAAAAATCTACATTTATGACCTAAAGAGTTGTTATGATTTGTAGAATCTATATTTATTGTCTACAGAGTTGTTATGATTTGTAGAATCTACATTTATTGTCTACAGGGTTGTTATGATTTGTAGAATCTACATCTATGACTTACCGAGTTGTTATGATTTGTAAAATCTATATTTATTGTCTACAGAGTTGTTATGATTTGTAGAATCTATATTTATTGTCTACAGAGTTGTTATGATTTGTAGAATCTATATTTATTGTCTACAGAGTTGTTATGATTTGTAGAATCTATATATCTATTGTCTACAGAGTTGTTATGATTTGTAGAATATATATTTATTGTCTACTGAGTTGTTATGATTTGTAGAATCTGCATCTATGACCTACAGAGTTGTTATGATTTGTAAAATCTATATTTATTGTCTACAGAGTTGTTATGATTTGTAGAATCTATATTTATTGTCTACAGAGTTGTTATGATTTGTAAAATCTATATTTATTGTCTACAGAGTTGTTATGATTTGTAGAATCTACATTTATTGTCTACAGAGTTGTTATGATTTGTAAAATCTATATTTATTGTCTACAGAGTTGTTATGATTTGTAAAATCTATATCTATTGTCTACAGAGTTGTTATGATTTGTAGAATCTATATTTATTGTCTACAGAGTTGTTATGATTTGTAGAATCTATATCTATTGTCTACAGAGTTTTTATGATTTGTAGAATCTATATTTATTGTCTACAGAGTTTTTATGATTTGTAGAATCTATATTTATTGTCTACAGAGTCGTCATGATTTGTAGAATCTACATCTATGACTAACAGTGTTGTTATGATTTGTAGAAACTACATTTATGACCTACAGAGACGTTATGATTTGAAGAATCTATATCTATTGTCTACAGAGTTGTTATGATTTGTAGAATCTATATCTATTGTCTACAGAGTTGTTATGATTTGTAAAATCTATATTTATTGTCTACAGAGTTGTTATGATTTGTAAAATCTATATTTATTGTCTACAGAGTTGTTATGATTTGTAAAATCTATATCTATTGTCTACAGAGTTTTTATGACTTGTAGAATCTATATTTATTGTCTACAGAGTTGTTATGATTTGTAGAATCTATATCTATTGTCTACAGAGTTTTTATGATTTGTAGAATCTATATTTATTGTCTACAGAGTCGTCATGATTTGTAGAATCTATATTTATGACCTACAGGGTTGTTATGATTTGTAGAATCTACATTTATGACCTACAGGGTTGTTATGATTTGTAGAATCTACATTTATGACCTACAGAGTCGTTATGATTTGTAGAATCTACATTTATGACCTACACCTACAGAGTTGTTATGATTTGTAGAATCTACATTTATAATCCATGAAGTATGAAGTATTGATTGTAAAATCTACATTTATGACCTACAGGGTTGTTATGATTTGTAGAATCTACATTTATGACCTACAGAGTTGTTATGATTTGTAGAATCTACATCTATGACCTACAGAGTCGTTATCAATTGTAGAATCTACATTTATAAATTGTGAATGATCATGATTGTTGTTGTGATTGTAGATTCCTAATTATATTATATAATGATATAGCAATTAGCCATCTTTGTGATTTGAACGCATGAACTTTAAATTGACTAAGATTTATATGGAGGGGTTATTGGTGTTATCGTGTGTTTTATGAATTTGCTTTTTTTAGCCCACGGTGTCGTGAGGAAATATGGAATCCGCATTGTTGACCTGTAGAGCTGATAGGATTTGAATTCGAGGGTTTTGTGACCGATAGTTACAATTCGACCTTCAGAATGAATGATTACGCTTTAATGAGTTGCACTTAGAACCTTTCAAATCTTTACTATTTATGACTTCTGGAGGCGTTGTAAAGTATTGAATTTATTTCCTATTCACAGTTATGACCTACAAAATCGTTAAAAAAATTGACGATTCCGCATTTTTAACCTTTATGGTTTCTATAATTTATGACAGAGTTTCTCACGTAAAAAACTTCTTTGTTTATGTTTGGAATTGCCCAAGTCCCACAGGACAAAGTCCAATGGAGTTTTTTTTAATTCTGTTGCTAGGCACATAGTCAGAAACTTGCTGACTCTTTCCCCAGCCTCTTATAGCTATTTGGACGGATATGGCTGGGAGAGTCAGAAAAACTAGGCCCCAAAAACTTACGATTTTCCTCACCTCTGCGGGTGTGGAGGTTTTAAAGGTATTTATTTACCTCGAATCCAAAAAAACTTGGAAATTTGGAAAGATGGAGCCATGTATGTGAGTTTTTTTCCAGGGAAATAAAATCTATCTGTCGCCACTGAATGCTGCATGCGCAAGGTGTGGAAAGGTTTCTGTGGCCTAGTTTTTCTGACTCTCTCCCAGCCATATCTGTCCAAATATCTATCAAAAACTGAGAATTGAGTCAGCAAGTTTTGTAATATTAGGCACATTGCAATGCACTGAAGGTCGTCGTTATGAAATTTCATATCCGAAATAATGAGTAACCAAATCTGAATTTCTTGATTTTTTTTTCTTTCGTATCATGATTTGCTAAATATCAATCCTGTTGATTTTCTATTTACAATTTGGTTTATTGCGCCACCGACAAGGGGGTCCATTAACATTGTTTCTTGAATATATGCAAAGTGATTTTGGGATATAAAATCTAAATACTGGTCTAAATTCAGTTCAGAATTTTTTTTAAAAAATAACACCCAGTGACATAGTGACAATAACAAGGATGCCCTTTATTAACTATATTCTCTTTTATTGCATAAACTCTTTCAGTTATATTAATTAGGCTACATTAAAGAAATACAACCTCTTAGAATGAACAAAAATTCGAAATTTTCAAATTTGGTCAATAGTTTATATTCGTCACTGGACTTGCCTGGTTGCATAACTATACAACAGATTACCTAAATAATCTGATAAATCCAGAAAACAATGTTTATATACAATAATTGAAAAACTCTTAATCAAATTTAAGGCGTTTATCAAATTATAACCTGTTATTATATGGAAATTTGCATAGTTTCATGGGTTTTTTGCTTTCTGTTTGTATACTTTGGACATCGTTGATGAATATAATACTCTTATTGACCAAGTTAATTTTTTTGTTCATTCTAAGAGGTTGTTTTGCTTTAAACAAATGATAAGTCTGTTACTGGATGTAGATGGTTTGGTCTTCAAAAACAGATTGTGATTTCGCCCACTCTGTGACTAATATGAAAGTCTTTCAGTTTTGTAATATTTTTTAATCTTATTTGGATGGAAAATAGAGTAGAGGTTTATTTATTCTGCAGTCCTTGTAGATAAGATTATTTTTCTTTATTGATTTCTGTACAAATTCCCATGTTCCTATTTTGGAAAATGCTTTGAAAATAACAAATAACATTTAAAGCGATACAACCTCTTAGAAGTATATATTCATCAACAATGTCCAAAGTATACAAAAGAATGCAAAAAAACCCATGAAACTATGTAAATTTCCATATAATAACAGGTTATAATTGATAAACGCCTTAACTTTGATTAAGGGTTTTTCAATTTTTGTATATAAACATTGTTTTCTGGATTTATCAGATTATTTAGGTTATCAGTTGTATACTTATGCAACCAGGCAAATCCCCTGATGAATATAAACTCGTATTGACCAAATTTAAAAATTTAGATTTTTTGATCATTCTGAGAGGTAGTATTCCTTTAAGAATTGTTGACAGTTTTCCTGGAATATATTCATCTTATTGCAGACTGCATGACATTTTCCGTCTTCATTACTCCAACCACAAGCAAAAACGCTGAGAATTCTTCTTTCATTTCGCTTTCGAAATGATATTTAATGCTGGCAGTGACTAGTTACGTAATATTCAAAGGCACCTTTAAGCTTACTCGCTTAGCCTGAATGTTCAGGGTTCAATCTCGGCACAGGTGGAAAAGGAAATAAAATGGAGTTTTACGTCCTGCCTTTCGACACCTGTAATGGGGACGGGCGAATGCCATATAGTGTGCAATGAGAGAAATTTTGCCAAGACAGCGGCATAAGCCTACTCTTATTTTCGATTTCCAACTATTGAGGGATCGTTAACGTGCACAGCACACGGGGCCTCGGTTTATTGTCCCAACGACTAGACGCTTTATCCATGTCAGCCCCTACGACCCCCCATGCCAGGGGGAGACCGTGTTGAAAAATCCGACGGAGGGGCTGCTATGAAAAAACCGTTAAGTCTTTCGGATGTGACAGTAGACAGATACAGAAACACCTCTTTCTATAGACTGCAAGTTAAAAATCCTTATACATATGAAAAATCTAAAAAAAAATGAGCTATTGCCGGCAAAATTTCCTTTACTGTCAACCGCATGGCTTTAGCCCATAAGCCCAAACATTTCATTTCAAAGGCACTTATCACGTATTCACGTAGTACATATAGTACTATAACGAGATAGCTAGAGTGAATAGAGTATTAGTGAATATGAATGTATTACGCTCAAGAAAATGACATAATTTGACCTATATTTCTATATTCCCTGAGAATTGTCAATTACCTTGACGCATATTATATTATTGGAAAATCCTATAAATAGGCCCACACATATCATTTAAAATCAGATTCTAATTTCGAAGAATTCATTTTAAAAAGAAATCTCATAGAAGACACTTAATTTGACTGTTCAGTTTTGCTGCACTACACCAAGTTGTTTTATAAACATTTGTATCTTATATCTTAAACACGTAAGTTAATTGTATTTATATATCTTTTTTTTTTTTTTAGCTTGGCACGTTGAATTATGTGCCTTTTAATTTAGCGCATTCGTTTTAGGCAACGAAATTTGCATCACATTTCCATGACAGTCGATTTTTAGAACGGCATAGGTCTATGATAATATCCAATTGGCATAGTTTATGATAATGTCCAAACGACATAGGTCTATGTTGATATGGGTACGACATATATTTTTGTGGATATGGGACTGGCATAGACCTTTGTTGGTGTACGAGATGTTTTACGTTCTTAAAATGCACATACATTGGTATTAGTTTACTGCAGACAGAACTGTTTTACGGTGCAGTACTGATATTGGGGTTTAATCGTACTATATGAGAATGATTGTCAAATTTAAATTCTTTAATACATGTATATCTTAAATATATCTTTGATATATCTTTATGTGCAATGTGCATAAAATGCATCAACTAATTGCACTAAATCGAAATAAAAAGGTCTTCCCCATTATCTACATAACATTATTTTTAACTGCAAACAGTACTGTTTTTCGACCTTCTGGGGCTCATCAGTCCATTGCTGATACTGGAGGGATCCCACATACCATCGTACCATGTCAGAGTGCTCAAACTAGCAACGCATAACGCTAACGACAATGGTACACTCCAGATAGAGTGTTCAACAAGGTATGAGCAAGGAGTGTACCTAACTGCATTATTTTTTATGTAAACAGAAAAAACAACTCTCAATTACTATGTACACACTTCAACAAATGTGTAGTTATTTAAGATGAATGGAAATGAACTGATGGCTAAAACTAGACGGGAAATAAGACAATAATCACTTTAAGTGTATACTTGAATATTATCAGTCCTATATTTATGTCCGTTATTTAAAATTCCCGAAAACCACAAATATAGGTAACTGAACTTTAACCTACCGGAATCTAGCAAGTGATCTCCGTGAAAGTTATATACGCTGGCGCTATGCAGCAACATATCATGATGTGCGGAAACTGTAGGAGATTGGGAACTTCGAGTAATGCTTCTACAGGGTAGGTTTGCGCCAGTGCCTTATAAATTAATCGTGAATGTCTTTTTAGCTATATCATGGGTCCGGAAAAAATTGCAAAACCCTTTCTGTAAAGTAGGCCTACATCGAGTACCTTAGACATTTCAAAAACTTTCTTATTATAATCATTGTTTATTTTTGTTTATGTTTTGTCTTGTTATATTTTGCTGGCGATACACAGTTTTTGACAAATTTACAAGTTTTGATAATCGTCCTTCAAATTTGATTTCCTGGAAATCAATCATAAATATGTGACCATGGCCGTGGTTTTCTTCAATTATTATACGGTCTATTCAACCGCGATAAAAGTGGCATTGTTGCACTGTATAAATCTTTTCACAAGTTTGTTAATATGAGGAGTGGCACATATTATATCATATCAATCATTTCCCTGAGAAGCGCGACAAGGTCATGAAAATGTCATAAAATTTTCCTTTTTTGCGGTCTGCGAATCCTTGAAAAAGTTAATTATTATGATAAGTGTGTTGTTTATAGCTGTACTGGTAACATATTTGTGGTCAACTCAAGTAGGCTACTTTGGAAATGTAAAAAACTTGTTCAAAGCTCCAATCTAAGGATCAGTGTCGGCGTCAGTAGGAGTACACGAGGGACATTAATATTTGTAAAAAAAAAACTGGGCTGTACACCCATTTGTACCCCACTTTATGTCTAAGAAATTTCAAAATATGATTTTTTATACGTTTTTGCTCGAAAATGCGTCTGAATGCACCATTTTTAATCATATTTTCCAAGAGAAACCCTCAAACCTGATAGTTGTCCCCTATTAATAGGTCTGCCTCCTATTGATACCCCAGTCCTAGTATGCTGTCAACGCTAATATCTAAGTTTCCTTAATTTTCCAATTTTGAAAGCCATCTTTAATGTGGTAGCTCGGAGATTTAATTTGCTCAGAACCTTTTTTGGAACAACAATCTCTTTTGTTGTGACGTTGAATCTTTAATTAAACAAATTCTGTGATACTAAAAAAATTTTAAATGTGAGTCCTCTTCAATTTTTACGAATTTTTATTGTGATGATAAACTCTGACCTTCATATTTTCCAAGAAGTCATTTTGTGGTACATGCACACGAATAACTTAGTTATTTTTATAGGCCCTAGACGTTACCCCCATGTAATACACTAACAGATAAAAATGTTATGTTGTAAATTTAAATGTGGTAACACTTTTAAAAAAAATCAAGTAGGCCTATCATTTCTTCATGACTCATTTGGCTAACTCACGGGACCGTCTTGCATCATCATGTTTATGTAGTCGGGACTTTTCTTCCAACTAAATTATGTGGGGGACCAAGACCCTTTCTTCCCCTCCCCCTATTCGGAGTTCAATGGTGCGCGTCATCCACCCAACCCTACAATACCCTTGGTCATTATCAGGGGTCAAATTTGAAGACTGTTTGAGAGTCAACCGATAAGTAAAAATGAGGCAAAAGAGGATATACAAATTTTCATTGATTTTTGTATACATATGTGGACGAAGCACGGTATCCGACACAAGATTATCGTGTTACTGTGTCCACATCATACCAAAACCCACCTAAGGTTTTCGCTTACTGGTGTAATGACCTTCGCCGGACATCACATCGGACGCAGTACCCATGGTTTATCCAAACTTAAAGGGGAATGTTCAGCATTTTTTAGCCTTGGCCTTGAATATATACAAATAGCCTTCAGAAGTACTACTTAGTCTGCGTGCACATAGAAGTATACTTTTCGGGTATACGGTGCGACACGCGTATACCTAAAATCAAACAAGGTAATTTCATAATACCTGGTCACATAAGAGGACACTAATCGAAAACAAGTATTCCTACGTATATTAGAGTAAAGTGTAGTATAGAAGGAATCGTGCTTGTTCGATTTTCAAGTATTGTATTTCGTATACTTCTATGTGTACGCAGCCTAATGCAAGAAAATCATATAATTCCTTCTTATCCTTCATTTTCTGTTTAGCCTAATGTGTTTTCTATGTAACGCATAGTCTTACTAAACGGCGAGTCGTAATTTTGACTTTCAAACGCTGATATTTATGAGAACATGTGTGTCTGAAGGCTTAAATTTCGTAGGAGAGTTTTGAACATTAACGATTAGATAAGCTAAAGAATTCCAGTTTCTTAGACCAATTTTTTTTGGTCGAATATTTAGTGAACATATCCCTTTAAACTCTTTAAACTCTATCATAAAAATATTGGGCTACAATGCATTAAAATGGTGTTCGTATTCATTCACATGTTTGTAGGATAAAGTGCATGTTATTTAATACGTTATGTAAGGTAAATTGAATAACCTTAATAACATTACTGTACAATACTCTATAAATAAACGGCCTTGATGGCGGCATCATTTACGGGAAGATATTTTTTCCAAGAATAGTTTAATACGGGAAAATCCCAAAGGTATATTTATAAATAGGACCACTCGTATCAACTTCAGAACTTGACTAGTGTGCTAGATAACCTCACATACTATAAAGAGTTTGCCATATTGAATACATTATAGTTCAGCCAATCGAAATCATTCTTCAGAGAGTGTTCTCTTCTTTCTCGGTAAAAACAGCCAATCAATATCAATTTCCGAACAAGAGTTATCTTCCTTTGCCTATTTACCGGGCAAGATGGCCGCTTATCATGAGTCATTACATAGTCTCGAACACAATGACAAATGATTTATATAAAGACCTGTTAATCGACAATACTACTAAAAGAAATTGATCGTTCTCCAGAAAGCAACTGTTGGTGACAAATAGGGCATATCGCACGTGTAATTTGTATTATGAATCGATCGTTTCTTGGAAATTTAGAGATAAAATAGTAAAAGATATATTATCATAAACACAGCCCATAAATTTTGTGGATGTTTTCAAATAGAAGGTCTCTAAAACAAAGCTAAAGCTAGGGCAACTCTGCTTATTTCTAAGAAATTCTACAGTATGGTGTATTTAATACGTTTAGACCAAAAATAAATGTCGAAATACAAATCAAATTTGAATTTGGTCCAAAAATAAATGTCGAAATACAAATCAATTCTGTTTTTAAAACTCTTTCAAGGGTAGAACCCACGCACCTCTGACTCCCCCATGGTTTGAATTTCAACCTAAATAGATGCATCCCCTCTCCCCCCCCCCCCCCCAAAAACCAATCTGTCCCCTTGCTTCTGGAGTCTGGCGCCATCACCATCAGGAGCAGATGAGCATAGGCCCCAAATTTTGGCCCCTATTATAAAAGTCATAGCCTATAATATATGCATGTACTTAAAACATAATACCCAAACAATATTACTTTATACTATCGATATCATGTCATGGCCTACTAGTTCTAATAATTGTAAACAAAAGATTGCAAAATGAAACTAGATTAATAATGAATAGCCTGGGTATTTTCGTAATAGCGTGACCCAGTTTCTTAGTATATTTATCACTGCACTGCAACGCGCTATATTTTTAAAGTATCCAGATTTAAAATTCAGATCTATATATTCCAGGGAAATCAACTAATGGCGGTAGCTACTCTCAACCAAAACTATTACCCTACTCTAAACCAGACCTATAACTATGTAAGTACACATTATTATATTTAAACTATCTGCGAAGACTCTTTTCAGTTTGAGTACCATCAGCAGTGCCTCGTCTAAGGAATTGTTACTGGGCGGCAGTTAATTGAACAGGCGAAAAAGTTGAAAACTATATCGCCGAAAATGCAATCAGTGAAACAGACATCATGCTGTTGTTGACAACAATGTATTATTCTTATTTCTGTTATGTTATGTTAGTTATATTTTACATTAAAGAATTTCGTTTGCTAGCGATATTTTAACATTACAGTATAGGACTGCCGACCGGGACTGACGTTTGTGTTCACTGGGCGGCACCTAGTCACAGTGTTAGTCGTGGCACTGACCATCAGGTGTTCCGAAACTTGGTTAATCCTTCCCAGACGCTGATATCGGAGTAGAGATCATATGCTCGCTTGTGACATTCATATACATGTATACAACATTGGTTCCCAACCTGGGGCATGGGGTGTTTGTCAGGGGGCCATGGCACATGAAGATGTATTTCATTTTTTCTCTAGCCCATCTTTTATTTAAATATATTTTGCTGTGTAAAGTCTGTAGTTAAATTCATCTGACCTCCTGATGATGAGGAGGCACAAGACAACAACCCTTGCGCTATATTCCCTATTTTGCCCTAGTTTGGAATAGATCAGGGGGCGTGAATTTGGGCCACAGTTTGAAAAGGGTTGGGAACCACTGATATACAATCTTAAGATTCAATCGGCCAAAAACTGAAAGACTTTTTAGGTAACAAAATATTGATGGAGCAATGAACGGACATCGGTATTACATTATTTTCGCATTAGTATTGTCGAAATCGTTGTGTATAGATGATACGCATAACTTTAAAAACGAAACTTTGAACTTTTTTTATAGGCGATAGAGGTCTGGGTTTAGTTATGTGTATGAACGTTTCGTCCTTCCCAACCGTGTCACGCATTGCAGCTTTAGAATGTCCATTGTGCATCTATACAAGAGCTTGGATTTGTCAAAAATTATGGGGGGAACCAAACAGCATGGATTGTAGAGTCCAAGTACGTCGCGAAGCGCCGCAACCGCAAGCCCAAACATAAGGCCCCCTATTCTCGAAACGATCCGCTCTAGGATGTCCTAAAAACAATGTTAGAAGATAGGAAATTAGGACATCCTAGCACTAGGATCCTTTCGAGAATACGGGGCCTGGTCCTCGCCCTAGAGAAGAAAATGCAAAATGACATCAATTTCGTGCATTATGACAGATATTTCCGGGTTTTGTGTTGATAATAGGGACTCCCTACTATGATTTTCATGTGATCGATTCTGATTCTTCAAAAAAGCTATTTTACTAATCAAATTATAGGGGGGGAACCAAGAGAGCCCGCCCCCCCCCCCCCCCCGAACACCTAAATCTACGCCCTTGTATTATAGTATATTAATGTGTGTCTTTTTCCCAGGGGCAGAATAATAATTGGTCAACGATGTCTGATGGCTGGGCTTATTCTCTTAATCAAAGAGATGTTTGTACAAAAGAAGATTTCCAGCTTTCAAGTCTACTGAGAGGTAATAACAATATGTACAAGAAAAACAATTCCATTAATCAAACGCTTACCTAATTCATGGCAAAATAGAGAGTAATAGTTTTATAATAGTTTTACCAGAGAAAAGAAAGGACTAAGCATAGTCTGCTTATACAATCTAATCGTTGCTTGCATGAGACACCTTTCATGTCATTATAATTCTCATTGGTAGAGAGTTTCCTTCTCGACCAATCAAACATCAAACATATTATTATTAAGGAAAAATGCTCATATTAGGAAAAATATCATAGTACTAGTAGTTTTATTTCACTCAATGCGAAGGGTTTTACTAATCATTAATGACGAGAAAGGTGTTTCATGCAAGCAACGGTAAGATCATTAAGATCGTATGCCTGACCAAGCATCAGCCAAGATGCAAGAAACGGATCTGGACTACTACTAGACTAGGCAATGTCGTACGAAACAGTAAGATTCATTTCCTGTTTCCACTTTTACTATCACGTACCACACACTCCAGATTAATCTTTACTTCCGAAGAGGAAGTGGAAAGGATGTTGAGTGACTCTTATCTGGTCTTTTAGAAGTATTTATTTGTCCCTTTTACAAAGATATGACAAGGGTGTCATTTGACTTTGTTGATATCGTGTTTAAAATAGCCCATAGATTGAACCCTACACACACAATGAAGGAAATAGTTTATGGGGGTTTCCCACGTTGATATAGGGCTATTCTGATTCATATATCGGAAATGATACGTTTAATTGGTGAAACTCAATTCCTGATTGGCTAAAACCAAGGCCAGTTACGAAATTTCCCTAAATGAAATGTTTATTCTTTATTTTCAGATTCAATCACGGGTGATCCTTCGCTTTTGGATACTTGCTTTGAGCTAGGTAGGTATTAAGTCATGAACATTTCATTGTCAGCATCATTTTTGCTTTACACAGAAGAGCATGGGTTTCTCGCTATTTGTTAATACATGGAAATAGACCTTTCCACTCACCGTACCGTCATGGTTCCACAAAATTGAAAACGAATGGCATTTTACCACCACGATGGTCCACATAGCATTCTTGAACATTTCCCCCTGATCCTCTTCCAACGGACTACATAGAGTTTTCATATATATACTAAAACATAATGAGATAACTTCTCTTTTTTCAGAACCAACTGAAGCAGAACTAGATCCGGCTATACAAGAACTGATACTCCAAAACGAATCGTCTGGTGGTAGCATGATGAATTATGATAGCTCGAACGATTTTTTGATAAAACAAGAAAACATTGATTCTGACAACGAAAGCGGTTAGTTATTTATTTTAGATCTGGACAAAGATATCACGATATCAATATTAATTAGGAACGGGCAGTACTTTTCGGGGCTGATTTGGGTCTTGTATACTGTACATACTATTTGTAAATTGTTCATAACTTTGGACTTTTCAACCAAGTCTCCCTCTGTCAGTGATGCAAGTAGACTTGGAAAAAGTGTCTAGTCATTCAGATAGGACAATGAACTGCTACGGGAAGTAGGGAATCGAAAAAGAGTACTCTAATATCACTAGCAAATTTCGTCATTCTATTCTGCAAACCCAAACAGTTGCGCAAAACCAGGACGTTAGAATCAAATCTATTTCATTTTTGTCTTTTTTATAGTGATGCTTGACCATGAAGATCTTAATTTTCTTGATCGTTCGTTATCTGTGGATAGTGACGATTCTAATTGTTATGGTCACAATTCCCCAAAGCTTAGAACCAGTTCCAGATCCTCTGGTAAGTAGGCTAAAACTTAAACATTTTATATCTGTCCCTTTTGCAACCAACCTTGTCCAAATAACTAGTATCAGAGGCGGTAGTAGGGTAGTAGAGACGAATGGTTCGGTTTATATCTTGTTGTCATTGTACAGAAAGATCATTAAATAGATCAAAAAGACAAGACATATCCCGAGCATTTTCACAATGTCAAGGTATTACAAATGCATGGAATTTAAAAAAAAAGTTGTGTTGTGATTTTTTTGATCAATGTTCTTAGCTCAAGGGAGATAACTTTAGTAATAATTTAATATCTGATCACTGCCTCTTCATGTTAAAACACGAAATTCAATCTATCACTTTTTCCATAAACGGCAAATTGTGCAAAAACTCATTCTCAAGGGTGGTGGTACTGAATTCAAGGCTGCTCCTGCATATATTAAGCAATTTTATTTTACTGGCCCTAACAACATACCACCAACTTCTTGTTTTATCTTGAAAAAATCTTTTTTTATTGCTTCTGCTCCCCACCCCCTTTTCCTACGGGCCTGACTTTAATACAGCTTACTTATAAGCTTTGGCGTTGTATCAAATTCTGATTGTATGTTATTTTAGTTGACTCTGGTTATGAAGATAGTTATAATAATATTCCAAAATTCGACTACATCTATAATGAAAATAAATTATGCATTAATACGGAAGGATATGACGACATTGATGAACTTGATTCCAAACCTTACTGTAAATCTAACAGAGGTATGTAGACTGCTTTCTGTAAATTTACTTACCGGTATATTGTAGGTTGTAGATTGTATTTAATTCCTAACGCTATTGACGTGTGGAAATACCATTTTCGCGCCAAAAATCAATGCAAGAGCTCAGTCGAATTTTTGAAAACAGTCATCTGCAATAAAGGTTATCATTCTGTAGCGCTCTAAATTATCATGTTCTTAGGACTATGAATAAATAAGCAAAGGAATAGTACAAGCCATCTGGTTATACGAATGTAATTTTCATTTTTTAGGTGCCAAAAAGAACTTACTGTGGAAATTCATCCTTGAAACATTGAGAGATAAAAACCAAAGACTTATCTCGTGGCAAGATGAAAGAGAAGGAACATTTAAATTCGATGACACTGTTACATTCAGTAAGAAATGGGGAGCCAAAAAGGGCAAGAATGACATGAATTTTGAGAAATTAAGCAGGGCAATTAGGTAGGTCTCTAGACTCTTTAACTCTTTTATAACTGCAAACAATGCATTATAATATTTACATTAAAATGATGTTTCATGTAGGAGAATTAGAGAAGGTTTTCGCCATCTTTGCTTTAACATATCCCTTAGTAGTTCTGTTTTTGAATTAAACTTACATATAACATCATAACTTTACCTCCGCTTAACCGTTACGTCATACCAATTTTCCTCTTTATATTTCAGACATTATTATAAAAATGGCTTGATGTCAAGGATATCAACAGAAAGACTCGTGTACAAATTTAACTGGAAAAGCGTGCCCCTTCGTTATAGAATTTACTAAATGGTAAATGCAATGGTAAAAGACATCGTTATATCATTTTCAAATCAACAAACAGTAACTCTTCTGAGATTACAAATGACGTGCGATGTTCTTTGAATTCGCATACAGATTGTGTTCATTCCAAAGACTCTTATAAAAAGTATATACTCTGACATGTTCCTTTAGCAACGGCTTTCATTTCGTTTCATTACATTAATGATAATGTAGTTAATGCCAATGTCTAACGTTGCTGAAGGATACTCTGAAAGGTTTGGGGATGCCTGAATCGTTATCCTCATAAGTATTATATACTGTAATGTAATTTATTTATGATACAAGGCAGAGTTCAGTTAATTTCGTCCATTTGAGGGCAGCAATTGCCGAGAAATATGCTTTAAAAGCGTATTATAGTTTTCAGTATTACATGTACTTATCAAACTTCTGCCTAATGTAATTTTTTTTCATATATCATTGCTTGGATGTAACTTTCTATTTCGTTTCGGTTATTTATTTATTTTTTCGACTCTTTGTAATCTAACAAGGTTTATATTTAGAGCACGTGCCACCCTTCCGCCAATCAAAACAACGTTTAGAAGAACGTTTCGTATATTACGTCAAAATTTGGACTGCCCGTGTCGCGATTGTGAAGGTAGTTTCTGATTAGCTGAAATCGATTTTACCAGACACGCTCGCCTTATAAACCTTGTTAGATTACAATGAGTCGAAAATAAAAAAATAACCGAAACGAAATGTAATTTAATTTTAATTAGATTGTTATTGATGCAGATTGGGATCTCGTTAAATACCCTAACTCAGAGGAATCATTTTCATTTTTATCACTAAACCACAACTTAATTTAAGGCATTATAGAAAATATGTTTTGATCGCTGTAATGGCCTTTTTTTTTATCAATGCATTAGTATAATAATATACCGTATATAATAATGTACAGAAAAAGAAGTACTTGCTTTACTTACGGTAAAATATATAAGAAACCAGGGTTGTCTCCAATTTTTGGTCAAATGAAACACTTATATCTACCATTATGTGACGTCATTAATCAATACCTTTTCTAATTAAATTATTATATAAACTTTAAAAAATTTTTAAAAATTCGATTCATTTCAGTCTAGAACAAAATACATTTTTTAGAATCTGGTTTATTAGGCTTGAGCGACGTCTTGTGGCTCAACGAAGACTTGCTTTTGATCACAAACATGGGACAAGAGATTCTGGTTTCTAAAAATAGTATCTGGTTACTGAAAACCGTATTTGAACGTTTTGATTAACTTCAGTTGCATCATCTGGTCTCAAAAAAAAAGTTTTAATGAAATTTTATGAACATTGTAATTTTATCCACCTCAGCGCAAATAACGAAAATAATTTTGAATTTTAATTCTGTATATATTGATTAATTATTATTTTCATATACGCATGTAGATATTTCATTTATTTTCTTGTTGATTATTTGCTTGAAATATTTCGACATCTCCTTGGTGTTTATCAGAAGATTTCTTTCTGCTAAATCTGGAGATTTCTTGCAAATATTTAGCAAGAACCATGTTTCACCATTTTCATCCAGTTTCTTGCCTAGATAAAAAAAAACCAAGAAGAAACATCTTATAGATGTATAAATCTTATGCAAATATTTACATTCTGGTATGTACTTAAGTGTAGGCCTAATTGGTGTCGCCATTTTTATGCACGCAGCAGAAAATTTGATGTCAGCCTGAACTTGTCTTTCATATATTACGTGCAGAGGGCAGTTAATCACATATCATTTATCGAAAATTTCACTTTAAAATCATACAAGATCTCATCAACATACCAAACCGTTTTCAAATGCTGATCTCGATGTTTCGTTTGTATTTTTTCTGCAGGTCGCTAATCATGAATTAAGATGCAGTTATTTTGTAAATGATCTACAATCTGTTAAGCTAGATCGTTGTCATTAATCGCTTAAAATTTATATTTATGTTTTTATTCGAACTTTGAAGACCTTAAATATATTTGTATTGATATGTATTTGAATTGAAATTTAACAAAAAATTTGCGTTAATCCGTTAATCCGTGACTCACCATTTAGCGATTGCACATTCGATGAAAATATAGTCGGGCATAGATTTTTGAGTATAAAGGCGTGTATGTTCCGGTACTGTGGGGGAAATGATCAAAACAGGAAAAATACAAGAAGTAAATCATTTCACATCGTATCCGGTCCCGTACTAACCTACGTGTATTCGCTTCTTCTAACCGGAAAAGTACATTCGGTCCGATTGAACAGCAACAGTTTTTTCTTTTAAATTTTGGTGGTTTAAATAATTTCTCTAAATTTCAGTCGTTTAAAACGATTTCATTCAGTATTTGTACAACTCAAATTTAAAATTTCAACTTCTGTTGAATGTGCTCATATGTTATAGAGAAAGTCTTGTTCTAAAGTACTTATATCATAATAACGAATCATTCATTACATTCCTAAAAACCTCTTAAAAAGAGGATACTTTGTTATTTTTACGTTATTCTGTATTATACTCATAATGCTATTGTATATAATTGTTATATATATTTTTTACTATTTTGAGATATATATTTTTTATGATTGATAATTTAATAAAATAAAATTATGATAATTTACGGCGGTATTTTTGATAGTGAGGCAGCTCCATGACACATCTGAAGGGGTCAACAGGAGAAATTTATGATTGCACATTGACAAGTGTGTCCAATTTCCAAACCTCATGAAATCCATGAACAATAATAATGAGATATTTCGTTTCGAATGGCATATTCCATTCATAGCGCAGCCCCTTGAAATTGGAAATTAAAGGGGAATACATTTATTCACAGACAAGTCAAAATTCTACAATGATGGATGAAGGCTGCAAGGGACATATCCAAGTTCAATGGTTAAAAATTCAGTATACTTGCGGTCTGGGCTTAACCTTTCCTTCAAGAAAGTCTTTATACCCTATTGTCAGCGAATGTACATCTTAATTGGCTGTTTTGCAAAGTGTCTTTCTTAATAGTTCTGCTGATATTTAAAAGGTTTTTCATAAAACGGTGTCACTGTCACTATTGGAACACTTTTGCTACTATTGATGCAAGTAGCAAGTGAGGAGGGGGAATTTGGTGGTGGTGATGGGGGGTGGGGGGTGTTATGTCCTAATTGCAAGAGAGTGAATGTACGAAGCGAAGCCTTGAAGAGTACAGTACTGATAATCCAAATTTGTGCTATAGTGGATGCACATGATTAAGATCCATCGACACTTAGAAAATGGTAAAAAGTGTTAGTCAACAATGGATGATAACCTGTTGTTGCTTTAAAGCGATACTACGTCTTAGAATGAACAAATACTAGTAAATTAAGTTCTCAAACTTGGTCAATCAGAGTATAATATATTATATTCATAAACAGTGTCCAAACTATACAAACAGAAAAAAAAACCATGAAACTATGTAAATTTCCATATAATAACAGGCTATAATTGATAAACGCCTTAAATTTGATTAGGGGTTTTTCAATTATTATAAACATTGTTTTCTGGATTTATCAAATTATTTAGGTAATCTGTTGTATAGTTATGCAACCAGGCAAGTCCCTTGATGAATATAAACTCCTATTGACCAAACTTTGAAAATTTAGATTTTTTGTTCATACAAATGGTAGTATTCCTTTATGAAAAATCGACATCGAGACCAATCAACATCTTTTTCATGAAGTCATATAAATAGTTGGCCATGATTGCGTACTTTTATTAAAAAGTAATATACGGTAACCAAATCGTTTTATATCACGAGGCATGTTTGCTTACCCTTCCGAAGCATCCCAATTTGACTCATCTTAATCTCATGTACCCACGATATACATTGAAAATTACATGCGGATGAGACTGGGATTAAAAAACAGAAATAACTAAATAAAGTCGCACCTTTATTCTTTATATGACTAATAAAATTAAACTAAGTACATAATCTAAATAAGGCAGTTAGTAAATATAGGCGTTGTTATTACAGTGCATACATCAGAATGGTTTATTTAAACGGAATGTCGTAGAAAATAAAGGATATCATTGAATTGCCTGTCTTGAAATGAAACATCAAGGGAGCACAAATCAAGCAACATTAAACCTTTGATACGACAGATCGATATTGAAACGACTTCAACAGTATTCGTGACCACGAAAATATATATATCGGGTGTCCAAAATAAAACGTTCCCTAGTTTCACGTAAAGTCGGTAAAGCATCTTAGCCTTTGGTAAATCAACTAAACACAGGTTGAAATAGGTTATTTAGGATATGCTATTTTGTTCTGGGAGGTTCTTAGACAATTTTCCTTCGATGACTCTCATATTTTCGTGGTTGGACAACGACAAAGTAAATTTTTGAAAATTTTGAAAAATATCGAATTACCAATAGCTGAGATACTTCCCGACGGACTTTTATTTTGAGACACCCGATATATAGAGGCTTTATGAAATTTCTTTGTTAATAATTCTTAATACAAGATAAAAGGTGTTTCCTTGATAAATATTGGATCCTAATAGTTACTAAGACTAAAACATTTACGTTGGGTTCGTCTACAATCAGTGAGAAAATATAAAATAGATTCAAAATCTAATTTTTGTTTCGATCAAGAATTTTTCCTTAAGAAAAAAGTCGAATTTTCAATCTTAAAAGTCAAATGGAAAAGGGTAAAAAAGAAGCCTAAGTATATAACTAATCAAATGTATAATAAAGGCCTGACTAAATAATATGGCTATACATACATCTTCAATTTTGGTCATAAAGCTTTTTAAACCACGTTTTGAACTTATGGAGATCACAATTTCTTACATAAAAAAAGATACGGCCATCTGCAACTGCTATCTATTTTTGGTTATATAGCCTGGGTTTTCAACTGGTTTTCTCAAATGTCCCCGAATACGAATGAGGAAATAAGAATGTCCCCTAATTGTTTGAATTTCTTGAACTTTGGTTGACACCACAGCCCATTCCTCTTCTTTATGATTTATTTTGTGCATGAAAATTGTGGCCCAGATATTAAGAGTCTTTACGGTCAGTGGACACTGGATAAACATTTTCCCAGAAAATACAAAATATTACATTATTTAGACCTACAGCTCAGTTTGTGTCCCCAGGAAAATGTCAATATGTCCCCAGTTTGGGACATGTCCCCTAAGTTGAAAACCCAGGTTATATAGGTAAAACATTCTACAACACATTTTTGGCGAACACTGAAACACTCTTACAATAGCCAAATCCATTACAGTTTATCAATAATCTCTAATCTAAGACAGTTCCTACTAATAAAACACTCTTTCAGTTCACATGTTCTACACTACTCTGCGTCATTTACTTCTTGTGTTCTATAGCAACTTTCTTTGATGGTGGTTCTAACGACTTCTCAGCTGCTCCCGTTATCCTCAAAATTCCATCTCTTGAAAGAGCAGATTGCACGTGCTCTGGATTCACGTGAGCCGGAAGTGAAAACTTGCGGTGATATTCTTGAAACACAGAAGAATGGTCGGTCTTATCTTCGTGCTTAGCATGAACACTGAGTTCGTGACCGACAGTTCTGATGTGGATCTCCTCTGGTTTGTAGTGGCTGAGATCAATCTTTAAATCCAAAGCTTCGGTACCATCAGGTCGGGTGATGAGGGGATGTCTTAGTTGTCTGATATGTTCGTCTATTTCTTTGTCTATTTCACCAATGGGATCTCTTGGTGATAAACGAATCATGGCGTTTCTCAAGTCGTGATGCTGTCTCATAGCTGATCTGTTCATTTCTTTAAAGAAATCGTCGAAGAAATGATCATCTTCTAATCTTGGTACCAAAGATCTCTCCATATTTCAGATCAATATCTTCTTAGTCGTGGAATTGGGTATCACTAAAATCAAAATGCACAATAACTTTTACACAAATTTAACTCCAGATTACAATACAGTAGCTAAATGTACTCCTTGAAACTTTTGTTTCAAAATGAACAAACATACGCTTGAATTTGGGGTAGTTAAATAATCAAAGACAGAGGACTCCAATCAAATTTATCTTGGAATAGTCTCGGTCAACAAGCCAATCGTTATTATGCTTCATTTTGTGCATCACCTTAAAAGTAACAACGTCTTTGTTTGTCAAAGACTGGGTTGTTCTCGGCTACATTTGTCGCTCTTTGGTTTATTCTGGCAAGTTCTCAAAATTCCTTAATGCACTTACAAACAAACTAAGTAAATACAATAACCGACTATCCCAAAACAAGATACAGATACTATACGTTTGGATTGCATCTATTTATGGTGTCATAGGATGGACTTCATTTACAAATTAGTCAGATGCAATCGCTAGAAAAGGAGCTTGAGAACATTGACCTCTGGTGGGTGTGCAGACGACGAAAATTTTGGTAACAATACAAACCCGTCCCAAATCAAACAAATGACAAATAACGATGTAACACAATCACTAGACGGTTAATCCGAAAACTGATACTGTACTTTGTATGGACTGTATATTTTGAAGGTTTTCGCCTGTATAGAAATGCGCTGACGCCCATTTTGACAGTATAGAAATTCACCGACACCCAGCCTCTGATAGATATTTTTAAAGCATAGAATGATAGAATTAAGGAACACTGACACCCAGCCTTTGACAGATATTTTGATAGCATAGAAACGTACGGACACCCAGCCTCTGATAGATATTTTGACAGTATAGAATTAGAAACGTAATCCTTGTAAGACATTTAGAAGTATCACAGCATATTAAGAAACAACAGTTTGTATGGATATAGACTTCTATTTATTATAGAACATATTAAAAAGTTAAACTTACATCGTGGTGCGGCTATGCCAATCTTTTGAAACTCTTACACTATGTATTTTGAAACAGTCTCTAGGGGTAATGATAACAATTACGTCAAAGCGCTGCCAGACGTCACCAGCAATGAGCCCTAGGAGTATAGATTGACTCCAAGAACGAGCCCAACCAAAAGTCACGTGAAACGACTGGACGGTGTACCAGAACACCACTGATATTACTCTAATATCACTAATTAATAACAAGAGAACAAAATATCAAAATAAATCAAGGCATGCTCAAGCAACAATGTTCATCAACTGTAAAATTCACATTGAGTCATTCATTTAAAAGTAAAACAAGTTCTGAAATTGGTCTTATATACGTGGAACCATTTCTTCCAAGACGAACAGTGGCTTTTCTGACTTCGTTGTCGGCGCTCGGCAAGGTTGTAAACGACTCCAAGGGGCCATACGTTTCTGAGTATAGAATCGTATCTTTCCATTTTCTTCGGGTTTGTAAGGTATTTAAATTTTCCTTTTTCCATCGTTTCCAAAAACAGTCTGCAAGGTGCTGTACTCGTTTCCACTAGTGCCTTGTATTATAGGTCTTTAGTGTCAAAGGTACCTATTGTTATGGGTTGGAAACCAGACTTTTTAGTGAGAATCATGGATGGTTATAACGCCTCTAGTGCTTCTGGGTAAGAAGAAATCGGTACAAGTGGTCGGCTATTTACGATAGCACATACCACAGCTAGGAAAGTTGTTAGGACTTCGAGTTTAGAATTCTGCGGGTAATACCAATCATCCATTCTCACACTCCACCCATGTGGGAAGAATGGGGAGGATTGAACTTCCAGGTAGTGCGTTTTTCATCTAGAAACTTCTTGACAGATCCGTCTTCCACGTTGATGGTATTGTTCAAAGTCAATTTTCGGTGGTGATATATGCGCAAAAGTGTCCATTGATCAGAAAGAATAATCGTATGATCGATAAAATCCTGAAAGTGTTTGAATTTTTGAGAAAAAAAAAATTTTTGATGGGTCTCGCTCGAACCCGGGACCCGCTGGGTATGGCTCCAGCGCGCTAACCACTCCGACAACGCGGCTTGGGAGAAACGGCGCTAGGGTTAGCCGTAACCCTGGGTCCGGAGGGGGGTAAACGCTATTTTTTACGAAAGCCAACCATGTTTTCGTACAGAACACTGCCATAACTTGATCAAAAATGGGGTTTTGGCATATGAAACGAATCAGAATTTCCTGGCGCGTCTTCTCAACACAAAATGGTGGCGAAAAAATAACATAGGAAGCCTACAGGGGCCGCCAAACTTTTTTTTCGGGTCTGGAGCGGCTTCGAAGGGTTAAAATTAGTTCAAAGTCAATTTTCGGTGGTAATATATGCGCAAAAGTGTCCATTGATCAGAAAAAATAATCGTATGATCGATTAGATCACGAAAGTGTTTGAATTTTTGAAGAAAAATTTTAAAAAAAAATTTTTTGAGGGGTCTCGAACCCGGGACCCGCTGGGTGTGGCTCCAGCGCTTACCACTCCGCCAACGCGGCTTGGGAGAAACGGCGCTAGGGTTAGCCGTAACCCTAGGTCCGGAGGGGGGTAAACGCTATTTTTTACGAAAGCCAACCATGTTTTCGTACAGAACACTGCCATAACTTGATCAAAAATGGAGTTTTGGCATATGAAACGAATCAGAATTTCCTGACGCGTCTTCTCAACACAAAATGGTGGCGAAAAAGTGTCCATTGATCAGAAAAAATAATCGTATGATCGATTAGATCACGAAAGTGTTTGAATTTTTGAAAAAAAAAAAAATCTACATAAGAAAGTCTACATAACGTTGAATATGTATCGGATCAAACTAATTTCCAAATTTCAGAGCGTTGCCTTGTTAAAGGGCCATTCTGCTTTTTTGAAAAAAGTTTCCATTATCAAAAAAATCGCAAATGCTACCTGAGAGTATTTTTAAAGTATGCTTATTGTATCTCTATATCTTCTTGATCAAACTGAATTTGGTTTTAAAGGGTTAATTACAAACAGGGAGTACTTATTGTTAATTAAGCAATTTGACCTAGTTTTGGTGTTTGCCCTTTAAATGGCTCAATATTTCTAGCTGAAACTTTTTAAATACACAAGAGAGACATTTCTCTACAATTAGGCGTTTATTTTACTCAAATCCGTTCAGTAGTTTTCTATCAGCGTCCAAAAAACATAACACACTTAAAAACCTTAAGTAAGGTTTTTAAAAATTTTAGCATGTTTTTAGCATTTAAAAATTAACGGCTGGATTTTTTTAGTTAAAACTTTCAGATACATTAAAGGGCACATAGTTACAGGTTTTGGTGTAAAGTTTTCACAAATTTGAGCAAAAAAAATTTTTGACCCCAAAAAAATTCAGACTGTCCCTTTAAGAAATGGAGATATGACGAAAATAGCAAAACTTACAATTTAGAGTACGTCACGTGAAATATTTTAAAATGCGTGGCAGATATTTCACTCAAAAGTTATTATTCGAATTCTTTGAAATTCGGACTACAGCCATACTATAGTATCTAGTGCTTACCAGATGCAATCAACTCAATGATAAAACATTTTTTGCTGATGATACCAAAATTTACAGACCAACACCTCATTCCTCCGACCACCAACTTCTTCAAAACGACCTATCTGAACTTTGTAACTGGAACAACAAATGGCAAATGAAATTCAACACAGAAAAATGTAAATCTCTCCACTTTGGCTATAATAACAGCAGACATCAGTACTACCTACCAGAAGACAACACAAACAAACCCTTGGCCCAAGCTCAGTAAGAAGCTCACCAAACCCCACTCAAGATTGGAAATAAGAAGGAACTTTTTCTCCATCAGAGTAATCAACTCATGGAACTCCTTGCCAGACTACGTAGTAAACTCGGAAACCCTCAACCAATTCAAGTCCAACCTGAACACAGCATGGAAATCTGATCCAACCAAATTTACTCCCAGTACCTACCAAGCTAATTAAATCACAGTCAAAATGTTTCCAACCAAAACACTCCTACAATACGCAAACGCACTTATTACAACACAAAAGAAATACCCGAGGTGGTCTAGAAGCCTTCGAGCTTACAACAGACCGAAGATCAGTAAGAATCAGTAAGAATATCTAATTTCAAACAATTTCTGTGATAGAGTTTTGAGTTACCTCCCTTGCTCAAACAAACTACCACTGAGCTATATATATTTATAGGATATCTATGCAAACTACGTGGTACGCCTAGTCATAGGCGTACGGGAGGGGGGAGCAGGGGGGGCGACCGCCCCCCCCCCCCCCCCCCCCCCCCCCAAAATTTTCAGCTCGATCATATTCGGGCAAAATTCTCGACATATTCGGGCACTGAAAGTTCCCGAGTCTTCTTTTTTTTTTAGAAATATACCCACTTATATTGCCAAGAACCGATTCCTACCCGAATCCCTAGATTCTATTGAAGCAAAATACCCGAATATCGAGATATTCGTGTGGAAGCCTTGTGGGCTGGTGATATTTACCTTGGTTGTTCGGGCACTTTAGGATTCATGGAGGTTTCGGTTTTGATCACCAGGCATCGTCAAGGTCATCATCAAGCACCGATTTAGCTCGCGAAACAACAGTTCACTTGGCCAGTGTATTGTCTTTAATAGTATTCAAAAATTCTCAAGCCAAATTTCCTATAGATCTTCATACGATTATGAATTTCTGAAAGTCATCAGAAATTCACTTATTTCATGCAATATTCCAATAAAATCTTGTTGAATTTTGTGAATGGATATGAAATCGTTTTTGATGAATATTCTCATGCGGAGTATCAAATTAGTAACTCTTCATGATCACTTTTGTGCATGAATTCCGACATTGTGAACATGTTTCATGTTTTTTTCTCATCCCTCTCGTCCAATAATTAAGCCAATTATGTCTCAGAAGTCAGAACGCAACAGATTGAATGTAGATTTTCAAAATTTTCTGGGGGAGGACCTCCCGCCCCCCTGCAGCGGGCATGGCCCGACGCGGCTCCGCGTTCAGTAGAATTCGGGCAGAGTTCGCGATTCGGGCACAAATCTCTCCCGCACCCCCAGTTTCAAAATCTCCCGTACGCCTATGCGCCTAGTGGCGCAACTATTCGATCGATTCGAATGAAAGTCTACATTACGTTGAATATATATCAGATCATGCTAATTTCCAAATTTCAGAGCGTTGCCTTGTTAAGAAATGGGGACATATCGAAAATTAATTTAAGTGCGTACATTATGTTGACTTCTTGGTATTCTAATACCGGCCAGAATAGCAGATAAATTATCATAAACTAGTCAATTCTGTAACAAAAGACTCTTTTTTTGTTAGTTGTAATTAATATGTATTTGGAAGTATTTATCAAGGCTTATATTTTAATTTTACGTGGTAAATAGCCTTATGAATGTTTCAGGGCTATTATATTTGCCACGTACGTGGTAAATAGCCACTACCCCAGAGTTTGGTGGATGAAAATTTCTCAAACAACCCCTCACCCCACGAGTTTATCTAGCACGCTATTCTAGCCTATTTTGTGTCAATTTTCCTAAAATTTCGTTAAATAGAAATATTTCGTTTCCTTTTTTTAAAATCAATTTCCAATATGTTCGAAACCAAGGGCAGATAACTCCTTTTTATTTTTTGGAAATGTTTTCAAACCATGTAATAATCTAATTTTAACAAAAAATAGAGGTAAGAATTAAATTTGTGTGCATATTTTATGAAGAATATGCACATAGTTACTGAAACAAATCAACAGGCTGTCCATATTTTGCAAAATAAAGTCAAAATGGTATCAAAAGCGACTGGTGTCTGTGAAATGCGAACCAAACCCTGGCTAAACGCCAAACTGTTTATACAGTACAGTAAAATTGATCATTTTATGTTCTATTTGATTTATTTGCAGTAGGCGTATAATTTTTTAAGTCTTTAAATAAAATTGAACATTGTGAATTTTGTCAATTATTTTCAGATTTTGATATTAGTTTAGTAAAAGTAAAAGACCATACCACACATCAGTCGTCATGGCCACTACCAAGGTACCCATTCAATCAACTGCTGGTGCAATTACTCTCAAAAATAAGAAAGGTAACTTGTCTGGTTTGTCAATTAGATCCATGTTACAATATTTGACAGAATTATCTTCAGCAGTGATCTGCAGAATCAGCTGTGACATAATTATTAGGGATTAGGACTGGGCATAATAAACGATTGCGATTATTGATTGACACGCTTTGAATTTTTAATTTCAATTTTCGCTTACGAGTTAGAGACACATTCATATACCGGGTAGGCCTACTATAGTTTTCAACTGTTCACTTCACTACTTTTTAAAGGCAAGGTAACGTACCGGTACCATACTGCACATCAGCACCCCATCAGCATTAGTATTTTTATCCATTGTTTTCTTATCCTGTGTACATGTATGCTAAGTAATTAGAGACTGATGCTATACATATTTGAAAATGACTTCCTGAAGTTCCTGGTGTTGGGACAAATTCTGTGTCCTGCACTTGCATGTAAACCCCCACCTGATACATAGAAAGGCCACAGGTTTGCATCTCTTCAAACTTAATTATTACATTTAACTAGCCATTCATTTATCACATTTATTGTACAGGAGAGTTAACAACAGAGAAAGTAAAAGTCAATCGATATGTCACTGGTAAAAGACCTGAGTATGCTCCAGATAGTAGTAGTGAAGAGGAAGAAGAACAGTTTGCGTTTGAGCGTACTACAGCACCAAGTAAAGAAATAGAGACAACAGAGACTGATGTTTCTGATAGAAGATTACGTAGATTACAAGAGAGAGAACAATATGAAAGTGACGATGATGACAGGTATTTATGATTACGATACAGTTCTCGAAAGGAGAATTTTGATAGTGATACTTTAGTGCCAGCACATTATATTGGATAGATATATTGTGATATCACATTGTTGTTTATCTTCGCATTACAAAAGTAGCCTACCAGAATACAATTTTTATGCATATAACTTCCATACAGGTGCATAAAAGCAAGAAGTAAAACTCCATTCATTTCATTTCTCATATTTAACTTAATATTAACTTGTTATCATACAATGGCACTGTACAATACTGATTAAAAAAAAATAGTGAATTTCAGATACGACAAAATTCTTTTGTTTTGATCGAATTTATAAAATCCCAATCAGTTAAGAAAATTCAGAAAGGTGAAAGCAATGATCAAGATCAAGGGAGATAATTCTTGTTTTTCCACAAACAAAAGGCAGAGGTCCCAGTGCTGCTCCGTCCTACCCTACTTGCATTGGTTTTTTGTTAATTTCTGAGCAATTGTTATGTTATTTAGAGTTGCACGTCATAGGCGTGAAGTGGTTGAACCTGAAGTAGTAGATCAGATGTCTGAAGATGAGCGAGAGAGAAGATATCGCAAAGATGAGGAAGAGTCCAGTGAAGAAGAAGAAGAAATTGATGATGAAGAATTTGAAAGAAGAAGAAATTTATTAAGACAAAGAGCCAAACAAAAACGTGAAGATGAGGTATAGTGACATCTATATTTTTACAAATAGAGTGCCAGATATCTGAATTGTAAAAATTAGTAGCTGTCCAAACTTTAATTTGATCTCAAAAATTGTAATTCAAGGCAATTCTAGTCAGTTTTGTTTTTTGCTCAAAAGTGATTGTAAAGAGTTTTTTTCAAAAGAACACTGAATGCATCATTAAGCATCATTCAAAATTTCAGTCAGACAACTGTGGTGCTTTTAATGCCACTTTTCCAACACTGTTTATGATATCTTTGGACCATTGCTAAGTGATGTCTTATTGAAATGGTGCAAATCAAGACTATTAGTGTCTCCACACATGAAAAAGTTAAGAAAACCTCTTTACAATCCAATTAAATAGTATGGCAACTCCCACTGTTTTTGGAGATTTCTATAGTATGAGATATTAGCATTATATTGCATGATAAACAGATGATTTTTAATGAAATCTCAATCAATTTATCCTATTTATCATACAGGAAGTAATGGATGTAGAAGAAGAGAAATCAGATGGTGAAAGTGATGAAGAATCATCAGAATATGAAGAATATACAGATTCAGAAGAGGAAGTGGGACCAAGATTAAAACCTGTGTTTGTCAGAAAGTAAGCCTACACCTTGTACTAATACTGTTGTTAAAAAGTGAACTGCTTACAATTAAAAAGTCCTTAAAGGTATTGTAAAGTGATTTTCTTAACGTTGTATGTATATCGACACTGATAGCATCAATTTGCGCCATTCCAATTTCTATTCCGACGTCTGTGGTTCTTGCAATTCCAATGAAACATATTTTATGACGTCACTGACAATGATCTGCATAGATATCAATAGTAGCTTCCGGTAGATCACTGTCAGTGATATCATATTACGCGTTAGTTTCAGTGGAATTGAAAGAACCAGAATGGAGATTGGAATGGTTCAAATTGATGCTATCGGTGTCCCTGATACACATACAAAGTTTAGAAATCCTCTTTACAATCACTTTAAGTATAATTGAAGTAAACCATCATAATATACCCAAGTAAAGTAACTTAAAGTGTTATGTGACATCACTTGGTAACAGCCATTTCACCAGCTGCTGGGTAATAATTCATGCAATTTACTGACTGTTGTTTTTTTTTTTATGTTGTAAAAATGTACTGACTGGTAGCGGGGCCACATGTGTTGAAAAGTTGACATTTAAATGACTGAATGTCAATGATAAACCAAGATGATGAAACAATGAATGCTAAAACAGTTTGATTTGTGATCATTGCAAGAAAGTCACAGCCTTTTGATATATTGTGTGTATGCCACTATTTATTCCAATAAAATACATTATTGTTGTTATTTCTCAAGGCGTGACAGAATCACAATTCAAGAAAAAGAAAGAGAAGAAATAAAACAACGAGAATTAGAAGTTGAAAATAAGAAATTAGCAGAAGAAAGACGCAGACAGACATTAAGGGTAATATTCAGGAAACTAAAATTTCCTTTTTACCAGTTGGCTAAAGATTTTTTTAGTTTTTGTAAGGGGAATGTTCAGCATTTTGGAGGGTTGATTTGGGCCTTGAATGTATGTAAATAGTTTCCAGAAGTTAAAGAACTGCACAAAAATCACAGAATCCCTTCAATTATATCCCTTGCTAAACAGTTATCTTTCGTTTTCTGTATATGTATGTGTTTTCTATGTAAAGAATACTCTCAATGAAGTAATATTTTTGGCTTTCAAATGCTGATAATTATGGATACACAGGAATTTTCAAGATCTGTGAACACTATTACTAATTAGCATAGCTAAAAAATTCAAGGTTCTGAAACGTTCTAAAAGTTTATTTGTCAAACGAATGGTAAACATATTCCTTTAAAAGTACCTATTTGTACTTTCCTAGCAAAATTCCCTCATTGCACACTGCATGGCGTTTGCCCGTCCTCAATTAGCCCATATAGGTGCTGAAAAGTAGGACGTAAAACTCCATTCATTTCATTTTCATTTCCATTTGTACCTATCCGATTTTCATATTTCTGTGATTCCAGATATTAATAAATTCATGACTGTCAGTAGATTTTGTCGTCACTAACACATTTGCCATTTGATCCTAAAACTTTATAATTGATTAGGGCCAAATCTATTTTATAAGAACAATGCTCCCTTGCCAGAATGCCTTTAAAAGTAAAAGATGCTGTCTTGCCAGATTATATTATGAAAGGATAATACCATAAAGTCATGATTATGTTTGTAATTATTATATTAAGATGGTAGAACATGAAGCTAAGAAGGAAGTTGAAGCTTTAAGAGCTACACAAGATGCTTGTGATGCTATGAATTCTGAAGGTGAAAATGATGAAGAAGAATATGAAGCCTGGAAAGTTCGAGAATTTAAAAGATTAAAAAGAAATCGAGACGAAAGAGAAGCGTAAGTACCATAAATTTGTTCTTATTTTTATACGCCCACACATTAATGTGGTGATTCACCTTCCTGTTCAGACTTTTTGTCAGGTTTTTTCTGAAATCCATAAACACTTTTAATCTAAGATTTTGATGTCAATCATCTTCTGAGGTCATATTTTCAAGAAACACCATTTTTCGATTTGACTTTTTTGTTTTTTTTGTTTCTAAGATTATGATGTCGTAAATCTTATGAGGTCATATTGTCATTTAAATTTAACTGCCTTCCACCATTTGTAATTTGTTTCTTCCCCTGATGAAGTCAAAACTTTTTTGACGAAACGTTGGGTATTAAAGGATGGTATTTGATGTCAAGTTTTGTTATTTATTACACACATTAATGTGGGCGTATATAGCCGTCGCCCCTGTCCTGTCCTGTCCTGTCCTGTCTCCTCAGTTGTTGCCGCGGTGGCTCAGTGAGTTAGACGCTTGCTCGATAACCTGAAGGTCCAGGGTTCAATCCCGGCATGGGTCGAGATGATACCTTTTGATTTTTATCAACCAGTCAGAGGGGCAGACAAGGAAAAAGCGTCCAGTCACTCGGATGGGACAATAAACCGAGGACCCGTGTGCTATTGGCTGTAGGCTACACATTAAAGATCCCTCGACAGTTGGAAATCGAAAATAAGAGCAGACTAACTCCATTCATTTCCTTTCTTTCTTTCTGTTTAATTATTTATCTCTATTGTTTTTGTAGGTTTGAGAAAGAGAAACTGGAAGTAGAAAGAATAAGAAATATGACTGAAGAGGAAAGATTGGCAGAAAGAAGATCCAATCCTAAAATGGTGTTTAACAAGGGAACTAAAGGGAAATATAAATTTTTACAGAAATATTATCACAGAGGTGCTTTCTTTATGGTAAGTATGAAACTTTTCATTAATATTAACTCAATATTTCATATGCTATTAATAGAAGCTTTATGAAAATTTTAATCCAGTGGTTTTTTTTAACACTTTGCTAGTGGATATGTCAACTACTTCAAGGTAATAATGATATTTTGGAGTTTGTATGCATTTGATATTGATATTGATATAGATTTTGTTGAGCACTCTATCTTGAGTGTACCATTGTCATTAGTGTTATTCGTAGCTAACTAGTTTGCTAGTTTGAGCACTCTGACATGATAGATGGTATCACATAATTATGTGGGATCATCTGAGGTGGCTATAGAGCCAAACCTCTACTCCAGTATCAGCACTGCACTGCACTGATGAGACCCAGAAGGCCAAAACAGTACTGTTTGCAGTTTGAGTGTTCTATTGCACAGTTTGTTACTGCGTTGTTCTTTACATACATGACGTTTGCTTGGATATGTGGAAATGAAGGTTGTTATTTTTGGTTCTCAACCTGCGTGTGAAAGTTCACTGACCTTGAATAAGTTATCTTCTCTCATAATTCCAGTCCACCCAGCTGTAAATGGGTACAGATAATCTGGAAAAGATGAATGCCAAGAGTTTTGGCCAAGGACCAGCTGGGAGAAAGGATCCTCATGGAACTTAAGTTGTTATCCTAGTAAAATATAGATGTTTCTTTCTTATTTCATGTTTTGTGGATATATCAGGATGAAGACAAAGACGTATTAAAAAGAGATTATTCAGCACCAACATTAGAAGATCATTTTGATAAAACCATCCTTCCCAAAGTCATGCAGGTTTGTGAATTTGTATTTAATACCTACCACAACTTATTACATTTCACCTAGTTACTGCATAAGGCTTTACTAAACAGGAAAATGATTTAAAGGAAGAGTCCCAGATGGATTTGAATAAGTGATTACATGCATTCTAATTATGCTATGTTCATATGAGTTTGTTCTGCAATTTTGTGGTAAAATACACATGAAAGAAAGTCATAATATGCTGTGCTACATTATATGCAAATTGCCAAAAAATCATATTCAATATGACACTTGATTGACACCATGGCACCATGCGTATGCAAGGATAATTTCAGAAGACTCCGGCATTGCATTTTTCGGCCATCTGATTTAGTTTTGTATGCCAATTAAATGTTAATGATGCTATATCACTCAAACCCGCACCAGAGGTAGATAATATCATAAACTAATCATATGCAAAATTTCAGTCCATTTGAGTAAATGCTTTGGATAATAGTGAAGGTCAAAAGTTGGGACATTACTTCAGGCCCACCTGATATATGCAATTTGCATATGAAATTTTTGATTGATTTTCTTTTGTCAAGAAAGCACATGAGCATACAGGGAATTACACATTTACATTGACATTTTTCGTTCTGGGTTAATTGAAATGTGTGGAAAATGTGTTATTATTCACATTTTTTGTTGTTGATATATTCACAGTTATACCCTAACTGTTATTGCCATAAGAATATATCATTGTTTTTTACAATTCTATGATGAATATGTGTTTTATGATGTCAATATTATAAAAACCGCTAATTATGGATCTACATGAATCATTTGTCCTTGACCTGTTCCAGATCTTCTGTTCCAAACAAGCTTTCAAGTAATTCTCGAATTGTTCTGGACAGGAAGTGGAAAGTTCTGTACAGAACTAATATCTGAGTAGTTCTAGATAGGAAATGACTGCACTGAAAAACGGTTGCAACATTTACCACCATCGCTAGTTGAAGCTAGTTGAAGCAGAAAATCTTTGTCCAGAACAGTGTTCCAGTTCACTCAAATCCAGTTCTGACAGTTCTGGCTGTTCTTGACTATGATTCGTGCAGACCCTAGATCACAAGCCCTTTTTCATGGGGTCTTCATAAAACAATTAGGTTTAGTTAGATCATAGAGAAATATATGAAATGATACACACTTCTTTAATACATTTGAGCCCATAACATTTCAACACAAGATATTTGAGATAAGAGAATGAACATAACAAACTATATAACAACTCACAAAAATAGAGGGATTAAGAGAGCCAATAGATAAAAGTGTAATCTTAAAGGGGAATGTTCAGCATTTCTGAGGGTCAATTCGGGGCTTAAATATATGTATATAGCCTTCAGAATTAGTATAAATCTACAATCCTGTATCTGAACACTTATCTTTCATTTTCTGTATTTATGTATTTTCTTTATAAAGCATAGTCTGATTAAAATATGAGTCGTATTTTTGACTTTCAATCATGGATTTTGTGGGAGAAGTGTGAATATCATTATGAATTAGATTTTTCAACCCGGTTTCCCCCTGTCAGTGATGCAGGTCGGATGGGCTGACATGGAAAAAGCGTCTAGTCGTTCAGATGGGACAATAAACCAAGGTCCCGTGTGCTATTGGCTGCCCTGGCAAAATTTCCCTCATTGCACACTGCATGCCGTTTGCCCGTCTTCAATTAGCTCATATAGGTGCAGAAAAGTAGGACGTAAAACTCCATTCATTTAATTTTTTTGCTACACATAGATAGTTAAGAAAATCTGTTTTCAAATTCTTTAAAATACTGTGTTATATTTTTATTTCAGGTCAAAAACTTTGGTCGTTCTGGAAGAACAAAATATACCCATTTACTGGATCAAGATACATCTCAATTTGACTCTCCATGGATGGCAGATACAGTACAAAATATGAAATTTCATTCCAGTAAAGGTGGCGGCATGAAACAAAATTTTGAGAGACCTTCAACTAAAAAAAAATAATGACAATTCAGGTTAAATATAGCACTGTGTGGACAATTTACTGATGAAAATTTTCCTTGTATCATCGGATTAAAAAGAGTTAAAAATGAGGCTGATGGTGACATCATTAAAATAAAAAGATCAATGCCAATAGGATTGACCAAGACCAGCTTGTAGAAAGAATCCTTGTGAACAGAAGTGGTTATCCTTGGTACATAATCCTGGTTGCTTGCTCTTTCTTTTTTAACTTTTTTTGACAAAGTTATAAGCAAAGTTTATGATCATGAGTGTGACCTAATGTTGCCATGGTAAAGATTACTCATTAAAAATAAATGGGAAAAAATCTTCAAATTGTGTAAATCAGCTGTCATAGTAAGGTTTGTCCTCAGCTGTCCTTGTCATAGTTAGGTTTGTCCCCAGCTGTCCTTGTCATAGTAAGCTTTGTTCTCAGCTGTCCTTGTCATAGTCGGGTTTGTACTCGTAAGGTTGGTTCTCAGCTATCCTTGTCATAGTAAGATTTGTCCTCAGCTGTCCTTGTCATGGTAAGGTTTGTTCTCACTTCTCAGCTGTCTTTGTAATACTAGGTTTGTCCTCAGCTGTCCTGTCATAGTATGGTTTGTCCTCAGCTGTCCTTGTCAGAGTAAGGTTTGTCCTCAGCTGTCCTTGTCATAGTAAGGTTTGTTCTCAGCTGTCCTTGTCATAGTAAGGTTTGTTCTCCGCTATCCTTGTCATAGTAAGATTTGTCCTCAGCTGTCCTTGTCATAATAATGTTTGTCCTCAGCTGTCCTTGTCATAGTTAGGTTTGTCCCCAGCTGTCCTTGTCATAGTAAGGTTTGTCCTCAGCTGTCATTGTCATAGTAATGTTTGCTCAAAGCTGTCCTTGTCATAGTAAGGTTTGTCCTCAGCTGTCCTTGTCATAGTAAGGTTTGTCTTCAGCTGTCCTTGTCATAGTAAGGTTTGTCCTCAGCTGTCTGTGTCATAGTAAGGTTTGTCCTCAGCTGTCCTTGTCATAGTAAGGTTTGTTATCACTCCTCAGCTGTCCTTGTCATAGTAAGGTTTGTTCTCAGCTGTCTGTGTCATAGTAAGGTTTGTCCTCAGCTGTCCTTGTCATATTAAGGTTTGTTCTCAGCTGTCCTTGTCATAGTAAGGTTTGTTCTCAGCTGTCCTTGTCATATTAAGGTTTGTTCTCAGCTGTCCTTGTCATAGTTAGGTTTGTTCTCGTAAGGTTTGTTCTCAGCTGTCCTTGTCATAGTAAAGTTTGTCCTCAGCTGTCCTTGTCATAGTAAGGATTGTTTTAGGCTGTCCTTGTCATAGTAAGGGTTGTTCCCAGATGTCCTTGTCATAGTAAGGTTTGTCCTCAGCTGTCCTTGTCATAGTAAAGTTTGTTCCCACTCCTCAGCTGTCCTTGTCATAGTAAGGTTTTTTCTCGTAAGGTTTGTTCTCAGCTGTCCTTGTCATAGTAAGGTTTGTCCTCAGCTGTCCTTGTCATATTAAGGTTTGTCCTCAGCTGTCCTTGTCATATTAAGGTTTGTCCTCAGCTGTCTATGTCATAGTAAGGTTTGTTCTCAGCTGTCCTTGTCATAGTAAGGTTTTTTCTCGTAAGGTTTGTTCTCAGCTGTCCTTGTCATAGTAAGGTTTGTCCTCAGCTGTCCTTGTCATAGTAAGGTTAATCCTCAGCTGTCCTTGTCATAGTAAGGTTAATCCTCAGCTGTCCTTGTCATAGTAAGGTTTGTTCTCAGCTGTCTGTGTCATAGTAAGGTTTGTTCTCAATCCTCAGCTGTCCTTGTCAGAGCAAGGTTTGTCAATTAAAGACGGACCTTGCCAGAGCTGCCTTTGTTATATAAAGCTGTGTCTAACAAAAATGATGAGATAATTTGGGTGCAACAGATATGACTGTATTGCTTGATTTTTATAAAGCCTTATCTGCCCGATATCTGCCTTTCAGTAAAGGTGAACCGTTAGAAATATTCATCAGAACCCGTTGAAAGACAGCAAGTGTTGCACTAAGACGTCCTTGTTTTTATTTTGTGTATATATAATAATGTAATTCATTTGTAATATATTCATTCATTAAATTCCAGTGAAATCAAGTGTTTTAATATTTACGTTGTTGACATCCACGTCCGTCCTTCCGTCAGTTTGTCAACGTTCATATATTAACGGTATCATTCGGCTCAAGCTTCGTTTTGCAGGAAAAGACAACTCTTGTTTCAAGGTTGATTTTGATTGGCTGTTTTTTCCGCGAAAGATGATGATGTATTCTGAAGAATGATTGTGATTGGTTGAACTATAATTTATTCAACATGAAAACACCGTACAGTACACGAGGTTATCTAGCCAGTCTATTTCCGAAGTTGATACGAGTGTCACGGTATATGAGAATGTGTACAGATCTTATTCTGATGGAAATTGCCGAATTGGTATTGAATTAATATAATCATGAAATAAAGTTCGAGCGTTTAATTAAGGATTAAAAGTACAATGTCATTGCCATTTCAATTGTTATGAGAAGACTTCAGACACCGGTCTTTTTCTAAACAATGTCTAAATCAGTGCATACAATTTCAAACGGAAACCAAATTGGAATTGGAACGGTTCGAGACACTTTTCGAGCTTAGGTACATATTTATCGCCAATGGCTCGCCAATGATTATTAAATATGCTATAAAAAAAGCTCTTAAAATGTGCAGCCTTCTAATGTTCAGTCAAACGCAGGCCCGTAGTCAGACATTTTTAGGGGGAAGAAGTACAATCAGGTGGGACACTTTAGGTAGATCCTTGTGAATTGTTTCGCCACATTACCTAAATGGCCTGGCCTAAACCTTTTATAGCTAATGAGGACAATTTTCTGAAAATTTGTCTTTCTGAAATGCTATTTTCTGACATTTCCTACAAATGCGAACTCAAGGCTTAATTGATTAGGGTACCAACATAAGAAATTTTGGAGAATCAGACACATAACCATGTGGGCCCACAACTCAAAGGCAGGGTGGGGGTGGGGCAGACCGACTTACCCGGATTTTGATGATGTTTGCCTGATTTTGTTCGATTTTTTGGAGCTCGCTACCCGAAAACATGCTATTTGGGGTCAGCTGCCCCAATGTCTCCTATATTGCCAATATGTTCACATGGATTTCGAGATTTGTTTTACGGTTGGAATCGTTCGTGCTTTGGTTTTGATTTGATTTGATAAGATTTGTTTTTTTTTTTCTTTTTAACACTGGTTTGTTGGTTTTTGCATCATTACCACCCACTATACATGTACCGAGAATGTGTCCTTAAACAAAATACCATTATATTGTGATGGTGAAGTACCTTAACACCCGCTTAGAAGTTTTAAAAGTAATCCTGTGTAAAGTGCTGCTGGTCTATATTTAGAAATATATGTGTGGGATAATCAATCTGATTAAGATGAAAGGTAACTTGACTTGATTATATCAACCACTCCTCCTTCTATTGTTATGTTTTATGTCAAGACACGGAATGTTGTGTTATTCTTTATATTATTTCCATGTTGTATATTAACATAACTAACATAATGTACACTACAGAGAACATTGACTTAATTTGTTCAAGTTACTATATTGCTGAATTAAGGTATGTTTTCAGTTGAAGTATAGAACTTAACAGTGGTATATTAAAGTTGAGTAATGTAATGGTCAATCTTTCTGCTTCAACCGTTTTCCGAAATCATAAGGCATTTTTATCGTGGGAATTAAGAACTAATTGTAACAAATCTCGAATTTATACCAAGAAAAAACTCATGACCATTCGTAACAAATAATCATGAACTAATCATTACAAATCTTGAACTCATTGAAGCAAACTATGAACTATAAACGTATAAAATCATACTAATCGTGAACAAATCATTAGCTAATCCTTGAAAAAACTTGAATTAATCTTAACAAATCATGAACTTATCGTAATAATGAACTATGAACAAATCATGAACTATAACCATAGCAAATCGTGATACAATATTGTTACAAATCATGAACTAATCGTAACGAATCGTGAATTAATCGTAAGGAATTTTGAACTTATCGTAACAAATCTCGAAATTATTGAAACATGTTATGAATAAATTGTGAACTATTCGTAAAACTATTCACGGAAAATTTAAATTGTATCAACAAAAAAAAAAATAGTCATCTGCGAAGGCTTTTGAATAATTACAGTTTTGCGATCTGTAGGGAAATTTAATGCACAATCAAAGAAATAAAAATAGGTGAACGGGAGTGGTTTGGAAATATTTCGCCCATGAAAATTGAAACACGCTAGTTCTTTATCTGGATATAACTAACCATATTTCAATTAATGATTTTTTACAGAGAAAACATTATTTTGCCCCTCGGCTAATTAAATGTATTTCCTGAAAAGGTTTTACGTTTCAAAGCTCTTAATCTTAGAAAATTAATTGACTTGTTTTAATTTTTAACTCTATCAAAAAAACGTCGTAAGCTAAAAGATGTCCAAGTACTGTCAAGTGTTGTATACGAAGTAAAGAGTATACTTCAAACTTGTCAGCCTATCAACGACTAAGAATGGGCAGACCATAAAATGTGTAATACTACATTATTTTACTGTATTAATCATTAACAAGTCAATATGTGGGCATCGATATTTCGTGAACAGAGTCACGTATGTAGAATAGTAGCAAGGTCAGATCAGGGTCAGGGTATATAGTATATACTTATATACTGATATACAGTGGAGCCGCGTTTATCCGTCCACCGGTACTCCGGAAACCCCGATATCCGCTCGCTTTTTGTTGGGAACGGAATATTTACGATGTAAAATTACCCGTTAACCCGATAATCTGGTTTTCGCTTCCGCACACCTATGATTGACTACAAATTAACAAATTCTATAGTAATTAATACATATATCATGTATCAAAAATATTCCTTATTAATACATGTAGTACTATTTTTGATGTGATAAACAAATTATATCATTGAGTGTAATTTAGGTAAAATGTACATGTGTAGTTGGTAACTTTTATCTATCACTCGTTGTAATGGAACATATCACCCTTAGATATTTAGATTTCATATAACGATCTAGAACACAGTGGTTCCCAACTTTTTCAAACCGTGGCCCAAATTCACAGTAATCCCAGAGTCACGGCCACTTGTTCATTTCCAAACTAGGAGATTAATGTTTAAATCACAGATTGTTTGCACTCCCGGCTTGGGTCGAGATGATACCTTCGGATTTTTCGACCCGTTTTCCCCCTGTCAGTGATGCAGGTCGGAGGGGCTGACATTGAAAACTCCATTCATTTCATTTCATTATAAAGATTGTTTACACAGATTTAACAAAGACACAGATATAATTTTCAATTCATTTCTCAGGGCCAGCTGGTGAGGAAAAGAAATTTCTGGGGAAAAAATCGGGTCAAAACCATAATGAGTTTGGGTGGCTGTTTTGAACAATCTTCATGCTTTTGATCACACATAACTACGGACTGTATAGAGCATATACATGAACATAAATAAAATTTGGGCTAGAGAAAAATGAAACACTTCCGCAAGCCCCATGACCCCCTGACAAATGATACATGACCCCCAGGTTGGAAACCACTGATCTAGCATCTTATACAACAAAGAGCACCACAGGTTGAGGATACAACGTTCAGATGTAGGCTTAGAATTTAGAATCAGACCATTATAAGAGGTTAGTGCTTAGCCGCCTTGTAAAATTAATTCTACAACGAAACTGTGTTAATTTGTTCAAAGTAGAATATTAACTATCTTTTTGAAAAATTTAAATGATATGGCCGATTTTAAGTTTCTATAATGAAGTTTAATATCCACAGTGGACGGAAACGACTCGAGGGAAATTAACGTCTTGTGACTCCGTTTAGAACGAAGAACTAATTAGAGAGTGCCTATAATACGCGGCCTTGTTTTTAATTGGACAATCACGTCTATAATAGACTAGGTACTGTCCATCCCATTATAAATAAAAACTCGTATATCATTTTCGACTATTGAAATCTGGACAAGCCTATAAGATATGAGAGTTCTCTAGGGAAGTATGTATTGTCTGGGTACACTGAACTTGTCAATAATATCTATATTCAGTATTCACAAGATTCCCTGATAATCAGAGCTATTAACAATACCCAGATAATAATAATAATCTGATTTGTATTTCTCTACACAGTACAAAAAACCTTGGCTTAATTTCAACTCGGGAGTAATTAGTCATTAAATTAAGTCTTTCAACATAGGGCGATGTAGGCGTGTAAAGATTGCCAGACTGATTAGGGTATTTATCCAATATGCATTTGAGTACAATCTGAAACATTATTAGTTCCATTGACGCTATATATTACTTTTAAAAAAAAAGTGTTGTATACTTTTAAAAAATAAAAATCCAGTTTAAAAAATAAGCAGTTCTTGTTGAAAATGTTAATTGGGAAGGACATAATAATCCAAAAGAGAGGAAAAACAACAGCACTTTCATACAATGCAATACGAGGATCCAGATGGGCAATTGCCCGTACTGATTGTAGAAAACATTTGAAAATAAAATCACGCATCATGGCACCCAAAAGTGTGCCGCGCGACGTCCTGATGCATGGCTGTTACTCCTGCTCAGCGGAAATCGCGTATATATATATGGCCATCATCACATATGTCCGAAAATACTGCATGATTTTGTGTTAAACTTAAAGCAAAGTCCAATCTAAAACTCACTAGAGCCCACTTAATCCTATCTCGATTACAAAAATACAACTAGAGCTGTGAACAGCACTGAGCGTGGCCCGTGATACTTTGCCTGATAACTGTAAAACTTTTAGACATTTTACTGTATTGTACAGGTAAGTACATTCTTTTGAGCATTAGGTTTACTATGTATGTGGTGCAAATGGATAGACCCTTGCGCCGCCGTTATTAGCTAACAGCCATTTTCTGCCAGTTGTGAAAAGAAAGCGCCGCCGATTTAAGTCAGCCGATTTCTGTAAATATAATCATCACATAACCCCATTTAAGTTAACCCAGTAATTATGTTGTCTGTAAAAAACATAGTCTATTTATACACACACACTGTCAGTATCGCGATCACGTGATAGATAGCGTAATGTATATATTGTGTATCACGTGATTGGTATTAGTACCTACACACACATTCATCATGAATGCAATAATTTAGATATTTTTAAGGAAGGAAATCCGTTTTTAGCCGCCGAAAACCGCCGATTTTTATTGCTAGCCAATTCGGCCAGTTTAATATTGGCTAACTGAATAAAAAAAATGGCTAGCCAGTCGGTTTCATCTGCTAGCCAGTCACTTTCTACAAAATAAATCGACGCAATGGTCTACATATGGAAAGGGGTCATATCGGCAGAAGCCTTTCCCCAATCTCTTTAATGTGTTAATGAAACAATCTATGTACAAAACAGATTGTGTATAAAGGGTAGCAGAATTAATAACTGTAAAAAATAAATATTATTGCCAATTACTGCTTAGTCTACGACATAAGTTAACTGGTGTAAATGGACCTTAATTATTAATCAACGCAAGATATGAGGATATGAGGGTCCGTTTCCTAGTCTAGCGCTTAAGATCAATTTCGTGCTTAAAAAAGAAAACTCAAGTCGATGCAAGAATTAATAAAACAATCTTAAAGCGATACAACCTCTTGGAATGAACAAAAAAAAAGTTCTCAAACTTGGTCAATCAGAGTATATATTCATATGTCCAAAGTATACAAACAGAATGCAAAAAGAAACATGAAACTATGTAAAATTTCCATATATTAACAGGTTATAATTGATAAACGCCTTAGATTTGATTAAGGGTTTTTCAATTATTGTATATAAACATTGTTTTCTGGATTTATCAGATTTTTTAGGTAATCTGTTGTATAGTTATGCAACCAGGCAAGTCCCTTGATGAATATAAACTCCTATTGACCAAATTTGAAAATTTAGAATTTTTGTTCATTCTAAGAGGTTGTATTCCTTTAAGTCGATTCTAACTTGGACTAAGGAGATTTTTTTTGCATATTGTATCTTAATGTTTGTGTAAGTTATGGACTGCTAGTCCAAAAATGATACATGCGTCGCTATATAGAACTTTCTTTGATGGTCTCCAGATTGCCTATTCAATATTTAATGTCCACATTAAATGTCTGAAAAAAATATGAATATAAACGTATGAAAAGCGTGTATGTCTAATGCTGCCTTCTCTCCATCACCGGTTTTGTATAAATATACGGTATTGAAAACGAGATAGTGCATTTATGTTGAGAATGAACTCCACGTGCAATAAATAGGTTTTATAGTTTTGAAGTCACGATCAGAATCAAACGGGTTAAGTTTAATAATTTTCGTCGAATGATTGCGACAAATTTATACGACAGTGGGGCGCAGCAGGAAATCAGCTCATGAGTTGCGAATATCAAGTCTCAAATGTCTTGTCGGGGCGTCGGAGTTCGTCGGAGTCTGTCAGAGGATTCATGACACCGTTTAAACGATTTTGATATGTCGCTTCTTGGTACCGAACCTTCCGTTCCCCACTCTTGTTAACATTCGTTGTCTCTCCCAGGAGGATTGATCCTACAATATGATCCGACAAGAGACAAGAGTTGTAGGGGGTGGGGAGTAAATGATCGAGATATTGATAATCGTGAAATTTGTTATGAGAGTGAATATCGACTATGGGGGTACAATTAGCATGTGCCCTTATTACGATGACCAAAATTACTTGTGCCAGGAGTACTGTGACGAAAATACCTTGTGCCCGGAGTACTGCGACCATACTACCCTGTGCCCGTTTTACTGTGACCAAAATTCCTTGTGCTCGGAGTAGGCCTATTGTTACCAAAATACCATGTGCCCGTTTTATTATGACAAAAATTCCTTGTGCACTTATTACTGTGCCCAAAATACCTGGTGCCCTAATTACTGCGACCATACTACCTTGTGATAATATTACTGTGACCATACTACCTTGTGCTCGTATTACTGTGACCAAATTACCAAGTGCCTTATTACTGTGACCAAACTACCTTTTGACCATATCACTGTGACCATACTACCTTGTGCTCGTATTACTGTGACCAAATTACCAAGTGCCTTATTACTGTGACCAAACTACCTTTTGACCATATTACTGTGACCATACTACCTTGTGCTCGTATTACTGTGACCAAATTACCAAGTGCCTTATTACTGTGACCAAACTACCTTTTGACCATATTACTGTGACCATACTACCTTGTGCTCGTATTACTGTGACCAAATTACCAAGTGTCCTTATTACTGTGACCAAACTACCTTTTGACCATATTACTGTGACCATACTACCTTGTGCTCGTATTACTGTGACCAAATTACCAAGTGTCCTTATTACTGTGACCAAACTACCTTTTGACCATATTACTGTGACCATACTACCTTGTGCTCGTATTACTGTTACTAAATTACCAAGTGCCCTTATTACTGTGAACAAACTACCTTTTGACCATATTCTTACTATGTGACCACATTTCCGGTGACCAAATTTACTGTGACCAAGTTACCGTTCACCAGTTGGATACGTAACGTACGGAACTAGTATGCCGATGATCATATTCAAAGATAATAACCATAAATAGCATACATAAATATGCAGGCGTTTAATGTATCCAATATACTATATACGCATTACATATTACCATTTCATTAAAATGAAAGTAAGGTCCACCCCCATTTCTAAACCAGCCAATCAATAAGTTATATGAGAAGTCAATCATAAATAGATTATATCCTCTATGAAAGAATTGTCAGTACGTATGGGTATTGATAGATGAGATTGGCTAGAAAGTTGGCGCTATCTGAATTGAGGAGGTGGAATTCTAAAATGTTGATGACGTCATTACTACTACTACTATGCCTATATTTATGAAGAATTTGTATATATTTATTAGTTATCATAAAAATAACCCGTTATCAACAGCGTCGAAGACATTAAATGAATTTCAGCGGTTTAAGTGCTAATATGGAAAATCTATGACTGTGAAAAGTCCGTAGGAGACTGCCCAAGACATTATGATATACGAAACGTGGAAAATACGATACTTGGTATATATTTATTGACTGCTGGCTAATTGTCTAATTAAGTTTTATAAGTGAGAGAATATGATGAAAGTTTGGAGTTTAGTGATGTTCATGTTATTAACCCTAACTCAGTCCACCAGGAGTTACCCGTTGATATCCACGGCGGATTTCCCTGATAAATACGGTATGTATATTAATTTTGCCAAATTCCATAAACAACTGGAGTTCTGAATATTCTTTTATATTATCTTAATATTTCTCTATATAGACTGCTGCTGAAAAATGTTTTAGTTTTTATGTAAATTTCCGCCAAGAAATTTATATACAATTTTACCTTATTTAGGTTCGGTAAAAAAAAATTCTCTAGACCACTAAGGAACTTAACATTTTAGTCTAAAATACCAGTTCATGTTTAATATGTTCAGAAACGTAATTGCGGAACCATAATAGACAGTATTTGCTCATCTAAGATATTTAAAGGGATTGTAAAGAGGTTTTCTAAACTTTGTATGTGTGTGTATCGGGGATGGCGGAATGGAAATTGGAATGGTGCAAATTGATGCTATCAGTGTCTCCGATACACATACAAAGTTTAGAAAAACCTCTTTACAATCCCTTTAAAAAAAACTTTGCCATTTTTTAAAGCTCTCAATACAATGTCTTGCTTGAAGCTCATTTAAATATTCAGAATGTGTCTTCAGAGCTGCAGAGTATTACTTATTTTCTCTGCTCTTCTTTTCTGAAATGCTACATGTTTACGACCTATACTTGTCACAAAGAAAATAAAATTGGAGCTTTGCTAGACCAAATGAATTAGATATTATAGCAAATCTGTCATAGTTTAAATTGCGTTATTGACATATTGAATTAGGGGTTCCTCAAAGAATATTGTTTTTCAGTAACTTGGTTGATAAGGATAATCTTGGCAATGTTCAGAATGGTAGTTGTTAGTATGTATTATGTTGTTTATAAACCATACCGTTTAGTCATTATTATAATGATTACTTGAATTGTGACGAGGGAGAGTTCAAGATAGGGTAGGTTAGAAATAGTCCCGTGTGTTACAGAATGTGAAAAACAAAAAATCTAAATTTTCAAATTTGGTCTATAGGATTATTTTCATCAAGGGACTTGCCTGGTTGCATAAGTATAGAACAGATTACCTAAATAATCTGATAAATCCAGAAAACAATGTTTATATACAATAATTGAAAAATTCAATCAAATTTAAGGCGTTTAACGAAGATCCGACCTTGTCATAGTAATATGAATCAGTTTCTATAAATTACTGAAAGTAACAAAAGACTTATTGTCTTAATAAATCTAGTTATTGGTTTTGTTTCATCAACATCTTAGGAAAATTGCTAATTAATTTCAGTAACAGGTGGGCCAGTATTTATCATATTAAAGGAATGAATATAAATGAATTGAAGTTGTGAGGTGGCTTACGTGCTTCTGGTTAGGTGCCCGCGGTAGCTTATCTGAAGGATTAGAGTTCAAGCATGGGTTAAGATAATACCTTAGGATATTTCAATAGACTAATACCGTTCTTCTGACAATATTTTCCTACTTGTAAACTGCATAACACTAAGACGTAAAACTCAGGGGGATCCCTATTTTTGGCCAACAGTGCATATCCTGGAACCCAATTTGACCCAACCCTCTAAAAATTTGCCGTTGAACTGGAAGCATGTTATATGTCAGAGCCCCCCCCCCCCTCCTTTCTCTCTTAATCCTGGATCAGCCTCTGAAACTCCATTAATTTTTTTTTCTGAAAAGCTGCTGTAGACATGCTTTATTATTGTTAGATATTGTTTGAAACTTCTTTTTTATTTCCATCTATCGGGGGTTTCAATGGCTTTTCCTTCGATGCCTGTATCACCATGGAAACAATGCTTTCTGCTCACTGAATAACATCTGCTAAGAGCATCTCAGATTTCACTCTAAACATGCAAGTATTATTCAAAAAATTGTATTCACCTTCAACTTCTTTACCCGTTTTACCATGACCTTAAAGGGATTGTAAAGAGGTTTTCTAAACTTTGTGTATGTATCGGGGATACTGTTAGCATCAATTTGTGCCATTCCAATTTCTATTCCGACGTCTGTGGTTCATGTAATTCCACTTAAGCTAACGCGTTTTATGGCGTTTTTACTTACCGGAAGCTACTATCGATATCTATGCAGATCACTATTAGTGACGTCATAAAACGCGTTAGCTTTTAAAATAGCTTAGAGTCTAATGCTGTCATTTAAAATAGGATGGTGTTTGGAATTGCTTGGTCAAAAGTGGACCACTTAATGGAAACTTTAGCCAATGCCGATTGGATGAAAACTTGGGTACTGAGAACCTAACATTGTTGACTACAGTGTCTCTAGTTTGATTTTCACAATCGCCCAGCATCCTTCGACTCCTGCGAGCTAATAAAGAACCAAGATATAAGGTACCTTGTAACTGTAATGTAAGAAATAAAATGAATTATTGGCACAGCTGACAGTAAGGTCCCAATCATTCGATCAGTATTATACCATGAAACAAGCTTCTAAGTTTAAGGAATTCTGAAAGAGGCTTGTCTGGTACCTTGTTGGGAACCACTCTACCGAAACAAAGTACATCTGTGATGAAAACGTTTACTTTCTCAACAAGACAAAAGTTCAAGATAAAACGCCTGTCCTTGAATCAAACCTAAGAGAATGCTTTCTTAATAACAACTATTTTATATAGGAAACACCCACGAGATGGAAATGATCAAAGCCAGAAAGGTCACATGTGTTTTCAAAGAGGAAACAAAGACAACTAACTACCGTGTTTAAAGAAAATAACATGAAGGAAAAGACACAACACTATATTCTATATAATTGGATAGAAAAACTCTCAAACTCGGCTAATAAACATCTTACATTTTGTGCTGTTGACACTTAAAGATCGTAAAGCTTTCAGTTGTAGTATGTGTCATAATTTCTACATCTCAATGGTTTTTGGTAGGCAATTAAGCAAACAGTTCATCTATCTGAACTTGAGAATGAATGCCATGTTCCTGTAGGAACGGGGAGGGAGGGGGGCAGAGGCAGTCAACCCTAAGGCCTTGAATTCTGCACCACCACTCTTGAGGATGAGTTTTGAGCAATCCCCCCTCCACACCTCCAATATGAAATTGCATCCTACGAGCCTGCATGGAACAGTACGGCCTTCATGCACACTTTATAGAACAGCACTGTACTATAGTGCGGTCGAGAATCGGTCAACTATTATATAGAAAGCAAGCGGGTAACAATCTTGTATACTATATGTTATATAATGCTATATTTTATGTTATAACATATTTATAATAAAGGTGTCCAGGTGTTTAAATCAGTTGTCATTAAAGAAAGTAAGTTAATTAATTCACAAAAGCACTCGCGTCATTCACGTCTGGACTGTTAAATACTTACCAAATACAAAACGTCATAGGTTGATATATACCAATAATATTGCCGATGTTTATCATACACTGCTTAAGTATCAGTTTGTGTTTTTTTGTTCTTTTTTTTTTGGGGGGGGGGGGGGGGGGGGTTTAAATATGATATACAATTGAAAATACCGAAAATATAATTCAGTTCTCAGAATAATAGTTTAAATTCCTCTATATAGAAGTTACGTCACCAAACACTTATTTTTGTGGAATCGCAGGAACCGCGGACATCTTATTAAAATTTGGAATGATGCAAATTCAGTGTCAGTATCAATGTCCCCGAAACAAATAATTTTTAAAAAAAAAAACTTTAAATAACTGCACATATCAATAAGTTAAAATGTTTTATTTCTTAAATGTGTGACAAATTCAATAGGTTATTCTTGTGTTTAGCCATCTACATTTTCTGACCTCTTCATTTAGAATTCCTAACACTTTCTACTTTGTTTAAATTTTTGTAATAGCTTAGACATTTCTGAATAATTGCAATAATGAGGAACCAATTATGTCCACTTAGCTGGAAATATTGTGCGTCTTTTAATGACGTTTGCATTGCTCAGTTTGAATGTCAACAAGAAATTCCCTCTACTATCAAATGTTATATCATTGAGATGTTACGTGAAACAAATGCCAAATAATGACGAAGTTCAGAGAACTGTCTTTTTCTGGTATTGAGGTCAGGATTCTATTTTAAGGGGCCTTACTCCTTGAACGTAATTCCATTATGAGCCAGCAAAGAAAAGTAACAGTTTCTACATACAAGACAAAAATAAGTCTTCAGTCGACACCTGCATGCATGTATAGCATCATTGACATAGCAATAACAATATATCTTAAAAGATTACATAAAGGAATTGTCGGAAACGTGCTGGTCCTCGTGGCTCTATTAATTATATCTATGATTACATAAGTGGGTTTATCCTCAAAGACATCTGCGAGCAAGAACCTAGTTAAAAATTCATTTGTAAAAAACGAAAAAATAGGCTATCATAGAATAACTTCTATAACGATAAACTGTGGCTAATTTCTTGATATTTTTCTTTGAATGGGTTAGCCATCTTTATAAGAGTATTAAAGGGATTGTAAAGTGATTTTCTAAACATTGTAGCATCCATTTGCGCCATACCAATTTCCATTCCGACGTCTGTGGTTCTTGCAATTCCACTTAAACTAACGCGTTTTATGACTTCACCACCATTGATCTGATAGAAATCAATAGTAGATTCCGATAGATCATTGGGGTGACGTCATAAAACGCGTTAGTTTAAGTGGAATTGCAAGAGCCACAGACATCGGAATGGCGCAAATTGATGCTATCAGTGTCCCCGATACACATACAAGGTTTAGAAATACTCTTTACAATCCCTTTAATTAACTTATATTAAAGAGATTAGACCGGTTTCCTATGAAGAAATGTAAAATGATACATATTTTATTACTCTTATACATCATGCAGTACTTGTCTCTTGTAACCGTTTTTATTTTCATAGCCATGTTAGCGATTGGTCATTCTTGAGCTGGCAATGAAATATAAACGGATACGATACGTAAGAAAGTAATAATATATTGTTAAAGACCGGAAATGTCTTCTGGCGTTATAATTTGTGTAATTATTGCTATTATCATTAAATCATTTTGGTCACTTCACTGTTACTTCCGAAAAGATATTAAAAAACTTTTAGTCTCATAACATGAAATTTTGTAGCTAATCTAACCTGCAATATTATTCCAAATTCTCCCTAAAAAGTCAAGCTTTCAAATCCCCATGTATCCATAAATATCAACGTTTGGAAGTCCAAAATACGACTAGTCGTTTAGTAAGACTATGACTTATATAGAAAACATATATACTGAAAATGTTAAGGTACGGGTAAAATAAAAGGGATTGTATGGTTTTTGGGCAGTTCTAGTAAATCTGAATGCTATTTACATATATTCAAGGCTCAAACCGATCCTCTAAATACTGAACACTCCCCTGTAAGGCCTCGAAGATTGTGATATTGGAACACTATTCCCGAACGACATGAAACATTTTAACAGTTTGTTGTAGAAAAACATTTATCCACTACAACTAGTGGTGCAAAATAACATGTGTAAGAAAAGAACTAGGGTCGTAACTTTCGTTAGATTTTGCGAGGATTTTATAAGAAAGTTTGTTTTTGATTGAAAATTAACAATTTCCACTTTTAGTTTCATTCAGATTTTTAGAGGGTGTACGTGTGTACGGATCATTTTTCGTGGGCGACATTAAATGAGTTTTGTAAAAACGAAAGTGTTTAATAAAATGTGGATGTAATAAAATTTCTATGACATAGGTTATTCCCACATACATTTCACATAATGAATTAAATAACGCTTCGTGTCAAGATAAATAATATACCCATTGTTACCTTTGTTTTCAATACTTTATTCGATTTTTCGATAATAATGGGCTTCTAATACCGCACATTATTTGCACATTCAAACTGATGGACCGTCCATGGTATATCCAAAAGCCTTACAAAAACCTGCCATACATGTCATTTTTTAAAAAGATTACTAGTCTACGTCAGAATAAAGCTACAATAGAACTTTCAGCTATATAATTTCTTAACATACACCAATTGTTACAGTACCAAAACAGTATGGAAGTTAACGTTTCTGTGTTGACTAAAAGAAAAGAAAAAGGGCAATAGTTAGATTACCGAACTGTGACATTGGCAATCATTGGGAACCTTTTCAATATTCGTTATCATTTTTAAATAACTGTATTAGACTTAGACAGTGGCTTTTGGCAAGGAAGTTGTTTGAGAATTAATTATACGATTAGTTGAAATTGCAGTACATAAAATAGATAATGAATTACAAAATAAATATTCTTTTGGGATTTAAATGCTAATTTGTTTCATAGGCAATAACTCATGATGATTGCTAGTTAGAGAATAGAACAATGGTTGAAAAAATGACTTTTTCTAAAAATGAATTCTAAAAAGATGTGAATTTTGACTTTAATAAGTATGTTTAAACATAATTTACAGAAAGCATTAGTTCTTCTGCGTGTCTTTTAACATTTCACAGTTAATGTTCAAAAGATAAATTATAGTTCACGAAAATAATCACACATTTTTGTCAAAGTTTCTTCCAATTAGCCTACAAAATGATGGAGCATTGTCGTGTGTTATTTCGTTGTGGTAAAAATAACAATGACAAATGATAGTGTTTGTAGAATTAATTTTAGATATAATTTCTACTGAAAGATTTAACATTTGTTACACACGTAGTCGTCATAGCTTGCAACTCCCTTAATATAGTTCATAGATGTATATTTTAATATAGCTGAAGGGCTAAAGACAATATAGATTACAATTTGCCGATATTTTGAAATACATTTGTGATTTAAGGAAATGCCAAAAATATTGAATCGGTACCCGTGGGTAGATATTCTGTTTTTCCTCGGGGTATTACATTTTACATTTACGGGAGAAAGTTAATTCTAATTATTTGCCTTTTTGGATTTGTAATTTGATAGCGCTCTTAGATGGGTTAAAGCGATACTACGTCTAAGAATGAACAAAAAAAATAAGTTCTCAAACTTGGTCAATAAGAGAATATATTCATCAACAGTGTCCAAAGTATACAAACAGAATCAAATAAACCATAAAACTATGTATTTTTCCATACAATTCCAGATTATTATTGATAAATGTCTTAAATTGGATTAAGACATTTTATCAATTATTGTATTTAAACATAGTTTTCTGGATTTATCAGATTATTTAGGTAATCTGTTTTATAGTTATGCCACTAGGTTTTTCCCCTGATGAATATATACTCCTATTGACCAAATTTGAAATTTTTTTTTTTTTTTCATTCTAAGACGTAGTATCGCTTTAAGGAAACCTATCTTTACATTCGATTAGACGTATTACTTTTCTTATATAGTAACGAAAGTATCAATTTCTTTTAATATTTTTCTTGTTTTTTTTTGGTTTTTTTTTTTTAATGTCATAGAGGAAGTGATCAATTTCAAATTCAAAGTCCATAAAAACCTATATCAACTATTCAAAATAAATATACGTTGCCTCCCACATTTATATTAATATAACATACAAAGCTTATGTTCCCAGCACAATCTCGAAATGACTCAAGCAGTATGGAATCCTTACTGGTATCGCTAGCAGGCCTTCTCAATTAATTTTTGTAAAGGGCCAAATGCATTTAATGAAAAAAATAAAAGGGCCAAATAGAGCTTAGTTAGCATAACGAGCAGAGCGTTTTAACGGAAGGGGTCACTCTTGAGGGGCCATTCTTAAGGGCGTCGCGGGCCGCAGACCGCCATTTGAGAAGGCCTGCGCTAGAACAACAACAGTGAAAATGTTACATGCCACTTTTACACTTCATGATACCTACATCTGTGTTGACTTTCTAACGACAGTTTTAACCTCGTACATGTATATATTTTTTATATTGATATGGCCAAAGGAAGAATTCTAACATGTAGAAAATATAAATGGCTTTTTTCCAAACCTACATCAGTAAATGTGTATTCCTTTGATGGTAGCATCGTATTTCTTATTGAGATAGATTATATTCTGTTTCTATGTTTAGCTTCAGACAAGGAAAACATTTTCTTATATTGAAACAGGATGATAATTATTCAGGCTTATAAGAGACGAAATTAAACACTTTCGTAATCCAATTATCATGGATGTCACTTAATGAGTATGTGGGCACGTTTCTAAATAGGGGTTAATGGGAGGTTCCCAGGGGGTTAACAGTAGTTAATGGGATGTTCCTAGGGGGTTTAACGGAGTTAATAGGAGGTGCCCAGGTGGTGGGGGTGGGGGCCTAACAGTACAACGAGAGGTTCCTAGGTTGGGTTAACGCCATTCCCGCTGTTTGAACTCCTCTCAGGTCTTATTAGGTCGAATTAGCCCACCTTTATAAATTTACGTTTTTCGGAAATTTCGCAGAATGTTCTCATCGATGGAAGGTAAAATCTTAACAAAAAACTCCCAAAAGTACCGTCTTACACTGAAACAAAATTTGAAGCAGTCACAGACGACTGAAGTCGGGATAATTAAAATGGCAGCCATCACTGATAAAATTTTCGTTAGGAAACTTTCGATCAAAATAAAGGTATTATTTGAGCTAGGCGATCATTTAATTTACATTTTTATTTAATATTTTATGAAAATGTATCGAGATGTGCCGATTTCCAAGGACACAGGGGCTTATGAAAGGAATTGAATTTCCGCAAAGCAATGATACAGCATGGCAGTCTGACATTGACCACTCAACGGCAGGTTTTATCTGACTACATGACTGTAGGTTCTGCTGTCTAAGAATACTGGCAAAAGTTAAAGCAATATCAATGTTTGGAACGACATGTGGATTGCCTCGGCCCACACGAGGTTTGCTTTATTTGCTGAAAGACAACAATTTCATTGTGAGCCATTGGAAAACAAAGTTCGACGTAATTATGGCTAGTTCAGGATAATTATCACAAAAACATACGTAAGGTACCAGATTATGCATCAAATCTTGTATTATCTTGTATATTATGGTGACGCTTTGAAAAAAAAATTAATTCAGAAATTTTTGAAAAGTTAATGATCAAAAAACTTAAAAAATCCAGAATCCGGTCATACTTGAAATGAAGTGAATTGCACTACAGCATGTAAATTGGCATTCATCACAAATAAGTGCTTTGATTTGATATAATGCTGTGCTATCATCGAAAAAAAAATCAAGAATTGAACATTACTACTGAGTTAATAACGCATGATATCTCACGCTTGACTAATTTCATAATGCTTATTCATTAGTTTGTGTTGAATGTTTCGATGAAACAATAATTCGGATTCATCCTTCCGATCATTGTAGGCGATAATGATATAGTTGAAATATTTATTGTTCTAAACTCGACAGGAATATTATAAGGTAGTATTGGAAACTGGTAATTGTTCTCGTCAAACAATAGATGATATCAAGCAATAATGATTAAATAAATGATAAATGTGATAAAAATCAATGTTTACTATTATTAATTGGGTATTTATCTCTCAGCTATTAACATAACAAAGGTACTTTTAAAAATTGTATTTGTTTTCCTATTAAAACCTTTAAAAAATCTTGACTGAAATCGATTGTATGGCGACCTGTATGTATACCGTGAACTGTAATCTTACAATATTAAGGTGTCGATGTCTCCTATGCCTGGGTTTTCATCTTGGGGGACATGTCCCAGATTGGGGACATTTGGACATTTTCATGGGGACCTTAACTAGGCTAAAGGTCTAAAACAAATTGTAATATTGTGTATTTTCTGGGTGGTTATTCGTGCAATGCTCACTTCCAGCAATGTTTTAAGAAGTAAAATGCTGTGACTTTATCATGCTTCAGAATGGCATGTTTTCGATGACTTCAGCTAACAATTCAGGGGACATAGTCATTTCATTGTGCGTAATCGGGGGCACTTGAGAAAACCAGTTGAAAACCAAGGCTCTTATGGGACATAAAAAACAATAATGTAATTAAAATTTACCATATTATTAATTATTAATTGTAATTAACAAATAATACGTGGGTTACAAGGTGAACATTGTCTCGTTAATTAAGATTGTGTGATAAAGAAATACAATCGTGCTCTGATCTTCAGCATGTTTTAAGATGGGATGGATGAGGTGGGCGGCGATCAGATCAGATAATACTGTATTTACTGTGAAATTCGCCTACATATTTTAATTTTTCATCAAACTTCGTTATTAGATTGTTCATACAAGGAAATAAAGTAGAATAAAAAGTAGATAGTCTTATAAATACATGAAGAATCAAAGGGTCATACGAATGGATGGAATCATTTGGCCATTTCCTGTCACCAAGGGCCCCCGGTCATGTTTAACACTTAATTTCTTTAATAGAAGTTGATTATGATGTTTTTGATATGTTTTTGATATGTTTTTGTCAAATGTATATAAGGTAGAAGAAAAGCCTATAGGCTGTTTTCATCCTAAACAAATTACAAACCTGAGATGATTCATTAATTCCTCATCCGAAATTTCTCTCACACCATTCATTGCATTGATAATGCTTTTCTACATTAAATTATGCACAGTGATACACAAACTTAAAATTTATTTGAGAAAATTTTATGGTCGTTATGGAGAACTCCTTGTCAAATACGACAAATCTGTTACTTGAATTTTGGCAGATTTGTTTAGTCAGGCATAAATTGATCTCGTTGCACTTCATGATTTTGACCTTTATAGCAGTGGCGGGTGTCGCGCGCGAAGCAGACCATGCTTACTCTTTTCGAAACACCTGATGGTACTTCTCGTATGGGAAGGTCACTACTATATAATTATTGCACCCGATTTTGTCATGCTCTGGACGAGATTTTTGATTAACGGAATTGTTTTGCTTGTACATATTTTTATTATTAGGGTGATATTATTTTCAGAAGTAGCCCTCGTCAATGAGAAATTTTGTCACTGAATAGAGACATCGTCAGTGGCGGATTTAGGAATTTCATAAAGGGTGTGAATGTGTCCCAAACACGTGAGCGACAAATTTTTGGAAGTTCACATAAGTTAAGGTTCAAATATACTCCCCAAATCTCTAAATGTATCCAAAGATTTGTCCATATTTTAATCAAATGATATATAAATTAGTAATAATAAAATCACAACAGTGGTAAGGGGGTGGCTGTGGCTAGCCTGTTGACCAGAATGACCTTGACATTGTGAAGATGACGTTGTAGAGACAACAGATATTGTTTTCCAACTCGTTGCCGTTTGTGACAAGAACATGTTTTTTGCCACCTAAATCAAGATGATTAAGTTGTTATCTGATGTGATTTATCAATGATAAGTCTAGTCATAAATAATGTATTCAGGCGTGGTGTCTTCATGTGGTCAAAATTAATTTCCTTATTATTCTGTATATATCGTCAAACCTTGCTCAATATTTATGTCTATTGGTTATTATCACGTTCAAATCGTTCAATATCATTGCCATTAGCAAATTAGCTGGATTCAACTACGAACCTTTAAGAGAAAACAAATTGGTTGAATCAAAAAATGTTAAAGGGGAATGTTCAGTATTTCCGAGGGTCGATTTGGGGCTTGAATATATCTAAATAGCCACAAGAATTACTAGAACTGCCCAAATCATATAATTTTTTCAAACTTCCAAACGCTGATAATTATTGATGCACAGGGACTTGAAGGCTTAAATTTCGAGGGAGAGTTGGGAACAATATTACGTATTAGATTCGCTAAAAAATTCCAGATTCTGCGACTAAATATTTTTTGGACAAACAGTTAGTGAACATATAAACTCTACACATAACGCTACCAGAGTATTTGAAGGATTTTTTCATCTTTGTAGACGACATTTCAAGTTTTTTAGAATATCTATATATATGTATTTTTAATAAAATCACCACATATTAGATCTTTATCTCATTACATAATAAATATAACATAGATCCTCTTATAGTAATACTTTACTTTCGTTTTATTTTTCAGACTTAGATGAAATCCTTCCTCTTGAACCAAAGAAGATTAATTATGAGAAAAGAGGTCATCCTCCAGATGTTGATGTGTGGCAACTCTGTCCTCACACCATGGCTCAAGCTGATTGCTTTTATACATATCTCAAAGTGTATGCAAGACTACGGAAGGGGGCTCGGGAAATAGACCCTGTTCATATGAGAAACATTGGCAAACGTACCTTTATAGATGACCAAACTCAATCTTTGTCTAATGTGAGAAGCGACCGACCTTCTATTGGGCGTGATTTACCTTCAGTGGGCCGCGGTTTGCCTTCAATGGGACTTGATACGCCGCCAGTGGAACGTGGTTTATCAACACCAATTCCTGACCAAATAACAATTAACTGCCCGGATGCCATGGAAAGTGTGGACTGTTTATATAGAACTGTAATATTTGCCCAGAAAATATTAAGAGTGTATAAAAATAGAAAATCATGAAATTAAATTTTTCTGTTGTTTTTCTGTATAATTTCTTATTTTGTCGGTAAATAATGAGAAATGAAACAAAGAAGGGTTAAAAATAAAAAGTTCTATCATTTTGCAACATTGATGGCGTTTGGTAACCATGTTAGAGGTCAAAGGAAATCTATGATATTATAATTATCATGATGGTCATCATAAATAGCTGTCAATTATATACGGTCTATGGCTATCCCCTAGGTAATTCCCCATCCTGTGTGACTTTTTCATTTCCGAAACTGTAAGATATTGTTGTTATTTCCGATAAGGTGACAAATCCCTTATTTTCAGGACTACTTCGTTTCTAAAATAAAATGAAATGAAAGGCGTTTAACGCACTCGTACTGCACACCATGCAGTGTGCAACGAGGGAGATTTTGTCATTCTAGCCTCGTGAGCTTACTATTTTATATTTTTAAAGTTTTAGTGAACAGCCTTTAACACATATGCTAAGTGTAACTTTTGTATATTTTTCTACAGATAGAAGCTCGTTCAAAATTGAATTCTGTTTTATTTTTCGATTTCCTAGTGAAATTAAAGCATTTTTTTTTACTCCGAATGGTGATGGGGTGGGTGGCATACTTCATACATGTAGGCCTATGGCCCTATGCAAGGTATCATCACAACAAAGCTATTTACTCCATCATATATCATTAAACCCTTCAGTGAGCTCAAGGTTACAATACACAAGGCGATCTCTGCAAACATGACATTATACATGAAGCAACCAAAATATCAACCAAGACATCTCGGTTAAGGATTGGTATCCAGTAACTTCTGTGCGAAATTTTCACATGTTACATAATATTTAGACATAACAAAAAACACTAAGGAATAATATGGTATGATATCAAATAAATCTAAACACCTAAAAAAATTTAATTAGCAACTTTTCAAAAAACCGATAAATGAATTTTTCAAAAATAATCGATAATTTTATCTAATATCAATATTTGTTTATTAAACATCAATAGTTTTATCTAAAATTAATAACTTTATTTAAAATCAACAGTTTTATTAAATATCAATAGTTTTATTTAAAATCGACAGTTTTATTTAAAATAAATAAGTTTTATTAATATCAGCAGTTTCATTTGATATCAAATAGTTTTATTAAACAAACCTCTTCAAAAAACAAACCCCACCCCACCCCAATATTTATTAAATATTAATAGTTTTATTAAATATCAATAATTTTATAAAATATCAATAATTTTATAAAATATCAATAGTTTTATTTAAGATAAATAGTTTCATATCAGAGCCGTAACCGGGGGGCCGGGGGGCTTCTGCTATTCGTAAAGGTCTGATTGCATGGAAATCAAATCATATTTCAAAATTTTCTTGTGATACCTATTCACGAGGTGTGCGTTCTCAACGAGAATTCTGTTCGGAAAGGCATCAGATGCAAGGAACTCGGACCTAATTTTCTTGGAGTAAGCCTACGATGCCTCCAAACCTTCTTCAAGTAGGAAGTCGTTCTCTAAGAGAATTCTGTTCGGAAAGGCATCAGATGCAAGGAAATCAACTCTAATTTTCAAAATTTTCTTGTGATGTAATGCCCCGATCCCCTATTCACGAGGTGTGCGTTGTCAACGAGAATTCTGTTCGGAAAGGCATCAGATGCAAGAAACTCGAACCTGAATTTGAAAATTTTCTTGGAGTAAGCCTACGATGCCTCAAAACCCTATTCAAATAGGAGGTCGTTCTCTAAGAGAATTCTGTTCGGAAAGGCATCAGATGCAAGGAAATCAACTCGAATTTTCTTGTGATACAATGCCCCAACCCCTATTCACGAGGTGTGCGTTCTTAACGAGAATTCTGTTCGGAGAGGCATCTTCAAAATTTGCCCCTAACAAACCTCTTCATAAAACAAACCCCACCCCCCACATTTATTGAAAAAATGAATAGTTTTCTTAAAAATCAATAGTTTCATTTAAAATAAATAGTCTAATTCATTATGAATAGTACAATTAAAATCAATCGTTTCAATTACAATCAATAGTTTCAATTAAAACTTATAGGTTAATTCAAAACCAATAGTTAAATCGTATATCAATAGTTTAATTTGAAAGGAATGGTTTGATTTGAACTGAATAGTTATATTTAAAATGAATAGTTTATTTTTAATAAAAAGAAGTTTCAGTTAAAATAAATAGTGAATTTAAGATAGATAGTTAAGTTAATATCATTTAGATCTTTTTATTTTAAAGCCCTCGGCTCGGAGTGCCTTGTTGGTATCTGATTGTAGTACGTTTTAAACCATTAAAATGTAACTTTAAACTAAAAAGTACGAAAATGACTAGACAAACTGAAGGATACATTATCAAAAGTTACAAAACCAAAGCGAAGGCGTTGTGGTTCCATAAGCGGAAATGTCCCATATTCCCTATTCACGAGGTGTGCGTTTGCCCCTAACAAACATATTTTTTTTCGCTTCCATATTAACAGTTGAGACAATACTTAAAGTGTGATAATTGGTGGTCTTCCTATTATCGCTTTTCGAAAAAATAAGATTTGATAGTAGTACAGGTAATTCAATGGTGGTTCAGTTCCAAAACCTCAAACAGGACCAAGACAGGATCAAACTGGAGATCGAATCGATAAAATGTAACAAACAAGTACGAACATAGCTTGCCAGGCAAGGTAATATACGCCCACTGGCCCACTGACTTTGACTTTAAACAAATATATTTGACAGTTACAAGAAAAGTGATTAAGAACATTCACATCAAGTTTTTTCAAAATAGCTAAAAATTGAGCATGTTTTCAAGAACAAGAGCAATAATTCATAGTAAATATTTTTTTATTTTGCTGATTTTCAATAGGGTTCATCCTTGGTGGTAATAAACATTATCAGCAAGTTTCATCAAAATCAAGAATTGTGACCTGTAGAGTGTTTACAAGCCAAAAATCAAACACGTTTTTAAGAACAAGGGCAATAATTCATAGTAACTATTTTCCGATTTTGCTGATTTTCAACAGGGTTCATCCTTGGTCGGTAATACAAATTACCATTAAGTTTCGTCAAAATCCGTCAAGAATTGTGACCTGTAGAGTGTTTACGAGTCAAAAATCAAACGCGTTTTTAAGAACAAGGGCAATAATTCATAGTAAATATTTTCTGATTTTGCTGATTTTCAATAGGGTTCATCCTTGGGCGGTAATAAATATTACAATAAAGTTTCATCAAAATCCGTTAAGAATTGTGACCTGTGGAGTGTTTACGAGCCAAAAATCGAACGCGTTTTTAAGAACAAGGGCAATAATTCATAGTAAATATTTTCCAATTTTGCTGATTTTCAATAGGGTTCATCCTTAGGCGGTAATAAACATTACCATAAAGTTTCGTCAAAATCCGTCAAGAATTCTGACCTGTAGAGTGTTTACGAGCCAAAAATCAAACGCGGTTTTAAGAACAAGGGCAATAATTCATAGTAAATATTTTCCGATTTTGCTGATTTTCAATAGGGTTCATCCTTGGGCGATAATAAACTTTATCATTAAGTTTCGTCAAAATCCGTCAAGAATTGTGACCTGTAGAGTGTTTACGAGCCAAAAATCGAACGCGTTTTCAAGAACAAGGGCAATAATTCATAGTAAATATTTTCCGATTTTGCTCATTTTCAATAGGGTTCATCCTTGGGCGGTAATAAACATTACCATTAAGTTTCATCAAAATCCGTCAAGAAATGTGACCTGTAGAATGTTTACGAGCAATTGAGGACGGACGGACGGACGGCATGACCGACGGACGGACGGACATGGGTGACGACAATATACGCTCCACATTTCATGTGGGCGTATAAAAATGACTAGACAAACTGGAGGGCACAATATTCAAAGTAGTCCTGATGCCAAATGGTCATTTTCCGGTAAAGCGTCATAATGATGTTTTTTTGTTCATTCATTATCTCTGGGCTATCTAGACCTGAATCAGGGACAAAAAACAAAATGTCCGCTTAGAAATCTGTTGAAGGCAATAAATTCACTTCTAATGCATTTAAAAAACAAAATTTTGATGTCTAGAGCTCTGTTTTTATTGTCGATGGATTTAATTGCGATGAAATTACAGGTCTCTCGGTCAAAGTTTTCAAAATGGCCGCCAATTTTTATGAATAATGGATTATCTAACGGTATAATATCACACTGTAGATCTCTGGTCGATCAGAGCTCTGTATTTTGGTCGATTCATTATATCTGGGCTCATGTTCCTTCAGCAACGTTAGACATTTGCATTATCTACCGTTGCTGGATTGACGGGGTTTTCTCGTCATTATCAACTAATAACCTCGTTTAAAAAACACTATACGTCACATTCAATTTATGACCGTTGAGACTCGATTATCACAAGGTAAATTTGCTACAAGAAATTTGACGTCTGGTCATTCGAAAGTTTTCCCGCAATAATTTGTTACAAGGAATTTAACTGGTCGACCATAATCGTTCGACCAATCAAAGTTAATGACGAGAAAAGCTTATCATGATAGCAACGGATTAATGTAATGAATTGAAATGATAGCCGTTGCTAAAGGAGCCAGATTGGTACTTTAGGAACTACAACAATATATATAGTTAGAGAGAAATCCTTTGAATAGGTTCCACACTTTATTTAGATCTTTCTTAGATCTGTAACCAAAACGGAAGCACAGTACCAGTAATTACAATGTAAACAATAATAAAGGGGAAGAACTCAATCATATACAAAACAGGGGAAGTTATTCACTTTAGTAGATATGAGGCGCTACAGTACCATTGAGAAAGTCCTTAACAGAAAACAAAATGGCCGCCATCGAAGGCAATATATCAACTTCTAATGCACTTGCAAACATCTTTTTAGTATGATAGTAATCAAGGAATTAAATTGTGATAAAATTATGCATAGGACTACTGAACGTGTCATTTTCCAAAATGGCCACTATTGCGTAATGAACAAGGCCGCCATCTTGGATTCGATTCAAGCTCTGTTTTTGAAAGTATTAGTTGCTGGAAGAAGCTGTACGATTTACAAGCGCTATATTCTCCTTTATATAAACATGCCTTTACAATTGATTACATGTGTTCGATCATCTCAGCCTCCTCAGACCAAGTAGGAAGGGGTGAGGCCGAGCCTTTAGTACCCAAGCACCCGACTGATAGCCCAGAGATGATGAATCAACCAAAAAACTTCATAATAACGCTCAAACATGCTTTTTCAACATTCCTCTGGACTAAAGTTGCAAAATCCAAAGCGAAAGCGTTGTGGTTACCTAAGCGGATAGAGAAAGTAGGACAACATATTTTTTTTTTCCACTTCCATGGTAACAGTTGAGACAGTAATTGGGAATACAATGTGATAATTAGTGGTCCCTATATTTCCTCTTCCTGTTATCACTTTTCGAAAGAAATTCGACAGTAGTACACGTATCAGGAGAACCCCCCCCCCCCCCCCCCCACGACAATTACCACCTGAGCAGTTGCCCCCAAGGCAATAACCCCAATAACAATAAGGAGAATGGATAGCCACATTTTTACATGTTTGATGGAAGTTCGAAGCATACAGGGTAGCCTCTTGATTCTTCATAAGTCTGAGTACTCCAATCAATAATCTACATGCAGTATAATTTTCTTTTATGTTCTCGAAAGATGTTTATTTTTATGGAAGTTGTGCCGATTTACTGAAAAATTGCATTTGAAATTTTTACTGGTCGACTGATATAAAAATACACGACTTATATTTAAATAAACTTTTTTTCAAGAAAATGGGCATTATTGGGGTTGTCAGACTCATAAAGCACCAAAAGGCTACCCTGTCCCCATGTACCTGTGCCTCAAATCCTTCAACAATTTCAAAAATGCCTTTCATTGTACGTCCTTTATAAAAAAAAAAAATTTATGTAGCAAAGTATGACGTAATTTTGATTTCATTTCACTTTGATGTTAATATTATTTCTATTTCAAGTTATTAAGGATACTTTTCAGTAGAAAATATGTAGTTCCCAAATCTAAACATAGAATTCCCAAATGGCTCTGCCTGTTATTAAATGCTTATTCATCAAAACTAAACCTTATTTAGTCGATACAGATTATATTTACTTGTTAAAGGCACACAAACTTCGTTTATAATTGTAGTGCTTGACAAATAATATAGGTTCTCTCGGGACAAAAAAATCGACTAGTGTTAATCTCACTGCATGTAGTAGATACCGTGACCTTAGACAAAGGCGTGGATTTGTCCCAAATTTTGCTCAATCATATGTGCTAATTTACTGGTATTACATAGTAGGGTCTAACAACGACGATCTGCACTTTCTGTCAAGTTGACCTTTGCCCAAACTGTGCCTATAAAGTGAAAACGTTTTTGGTAACCTTAACCCACCAATTGAGATCACTGTCTTGACCCAAGAAAAAAAGAAAAATCCACGAAAATTTAATTGCTGCTCAATATTATCATCATCATCATCGTCATTATTATTTGATAGGATATCTATAGCCTTATTGATGACGACACAGTATAATGTTAAAACGTTATGTGCCTAACTTTATTAAAGAAGTGTGTTATATTCCATAATATTGTCTTGTGTTTTGTCAAATGAAATGGAGTTTTACATTTTACTATTCAGGAAACGTTGGAATTAATGAGAATATATCGTTACAAACTCCTCGAGGCAAACATAATTCTTTCGAATGTGACATGAAGTGAGTTTAATATTACTGGAGTATTAAGCAATTATGAATGTCATATCTATCATATATAAACAATACGCATTATTCTGGAGGTTAAAATTTTAATTACTCTATATATTGTGCTTTATAATGGATAATTATTAATATCATTTAATAGAAATTACTCAATAGCTTCCATCCGCCTGTAATCAAATCTGTATTTACTGTTTTAATGAGTGATAGTTTAGTTTTTCAATGTACTTTGTTGATGTTTCGTGCAATTTAGGGTTGCTAAGAAACACTTCTTTGCGCTGACATGGGTGGATATAGTTTGAATAAATCCAATCTAACTTTGATAACAAAAAAATAAGGGAGTAAAATTAACGCCTAACACCCACCTCCAGCACCAAATGACCTAACTTGCATTACATATAATTAAAGATAAATACAGTATGTCCCTAAAGCAACGACAACAACGGTATATACTATCTTACTGATCTAACCGTTGCTTGCATGAGACACCTTTCTCGTCATTATAATTTTTATTGATTGAAACTTTTCTTCTCGACTAATCATATTACTTTAAACATATTATTGCGGGAAAATGTGACCCTTTCATTTCGTCATACCAGGAAAAATATCCCATCTGAAAACTTGATTTTATAAGGAAATGTTCTTTAGAATTAGCTGAAATTGAAAGTGAGTATCTAGGAGACATATAGTTGTATCTTACTGTCAATTTTCAAACCGATATCTCAAGGCGAAGGGTTTACTAGTCATTAATGACGAAAATATCGTGCCATAGGAGCAACGGTAAGATCATTAAGATCGTATACCGTTGCTAAAGGAACACGAGATAAATAATACATAAATACTTTATCTATATCATTATCAATATCAGTGGAATAAACAAGATGGAAACAAAGATAATTTAAAGTAGAAAACAAAACAAAATGGATATTAATTCTGAAACCACAAAAGTGATTTTCCTGATTCAACATTCCTTATCGGTGAAAAAATAAAAACTTCATCCTCAAAATTATGAAGTCGAAACCCATGTTACTTAAATTGCTAATTGAACATTCCTCAAATTTTTTCCTGATTTTTGGCCGGATTCGGCAACCTCAAGCAGTGATACTGTGATAGTCTTGATTCTGTAACCTCTGTATTGTTCTGATTCTGTAACCTCAAGCAGTGATTGTATTGATTATGTAACCTCAAGCAGTGATTGTATTTATTCTATAACCTCAAACAGTGATTGTCATGATTCTGTAACCTCAAGCAGTGAATGTACTAATTATGTAACTTTAAGCAGCGATTATTCTGATTTTGTAACCTCAAGCAGTGATTGTTCTGATTCTGTAACCTCAAGCAGTAATCGTTCTGATTCTGTAACCTCAAGCAGTTATTGTACTGATTCTGTAACCTCAAGCAGTTATTGTACTGATTCTGTAACCTCAAGCAGTGATTGTTCTGATTCTGTAAACTCAAGCAGTAATCGTTCTGATTCTGTAACCACAAGCAGTGATTGTACTGATTCTATAACCTCAAGCAACGATTGTCCTGATTCTGTAACCTCAAGCAGTGATTGTACTGATTCTATAACCTCAAGCAGTGATTGTTCTGATTCTGTAACCTCAAACACTGATTGTTCTGATTCTATAACCTCAAGCAATGATTGTACTGATTCTATAACCTCAAGCAACGATTGTCCTGATTCTATAACCTCAAGCAGTGATTGTACTGATTCTATAACCTCAAGCAGTGATTGTTCTGATTCTGTAACCTCAAGCAGTGATTGTTCTGATTCTATAACCTCAAGCAGTGATTGTTCTGATTACGTAACCTCAAGCAGTGATTGTTCTGATTCTATAACCTCAAGCATCGATTGTCCTGATTCTGTAACCTCAGGCAGTGATTGTTCTGATTCTACAACCTCAAGCAGTGATTGTTCTGATTCTGTAACCTCAAGCAGTGATTGTCCTGATTCTATAACCTCAAGCAACGATTGTCCTGATTCTGTAACCTCAAGCAGTGATTGTACTGATTCTATAACCTCAAGCAGTGATTGTCCCGATTCTGTAACCTCAAGCAGTGATTGTACTGATTCTGTAATCTCAACCAGTGATTGTACTGATTCTGTAATCTCAACCAGTGATTGTGTTGATTCTGTAACCTCAAGCAGTGATTGTACTGATTCTATAACTTCAAGCAGTGATTGTTCTGATTCTATAACTTCAAGCAACGATTGTCCTGATTCTGTAACCTCAGGCAGTGATTGTTCTGATTCTATAACCTCAAGCAGTGATTGTTCTGATTCTGTAACCTCAAGCAGTGATTGTCCTGATTCTATAACCCCAAGCAGTGATTTTACTGATTCTGTAACCCCAAGCAGTGATTTTACTGATTCTGTAACCCCAAGCAGTGATTTTACTAATTCTAAAATTTAAAGAATTGACTGTCATGCGCCGGTTTTGTCATACTCTGGACCAATTTATCGATTAACTGAATTGTTTTGCATTTATTATGATTATTGAAAAATGTCAAAGATTGTATTTTGATATTTTATGTTTCTAAAATTGTCTGTGCCTGAAATATAATTAGATTCAAATTTCAGCGTTCTCCTTAACAAAAACAGTGATAAAATTCCCTATGTAATTGCTTAATGAGGATGCTATGGTTCCTGTAGTATTGAAAAGATTTTCACAAATTTGGTATTTGGTAGGTGCATAATCAAAACATCCAGATCGGTTGTCCAGAAGCATTTGTCATGGGGTCATAAAGCACTTAACTCGACCTTCTTCCGAATTTGACCATGGTTGTTTCCAAAAATTTCTTTTCATCGAGGGCTAATCCTATTAATTGAATTTAAAAATTGCATCTGTCTCCATATAGAATTGTTTATGTAAAAAATATGTTATTTAAAATTGATTTCCTAGTTCGGAATTGACAAGGGGTCATGGCTTAGGGAGTGTTCTGAATTTGGGCAGGGGTTTAAAAAAAAAGATCTAGATCTGATGGCAGCTTTTGCAGTTTGCAATGATTGAGTAATGAACAGGATGAATCTATATTTTTTTCTTTTTTAAGTGTTTTGAATTTCCTTACCGATTTTTTAAACTGACAGTTTGGCTACATTTATTTAATCAGTGTAAATTAAATAAAAAAATCAGTTCGAGTTTTGTGTTGTAATCGAGACGTTTAAGTTATACACACGTGGACACGTTGCACTTTAGACCTTATAAAATAGGTTTATATTGTGTAACCTACATTAAAACTCCTTGAAATACAAGTTTACTTTGACAACACGTTATGTTGAAAATGTCTGTCGTCTATATTGGTTGATGAAATAATATCATAAGTAGTTACGTTAAATTCCAGCTGGTTAGTTGGTAGATGAAGTAAACGTTCGCTTCCAGCAGCAACTGATATCGTAAACTAGGTAGTTGTTGGTAGTGGTGGTAGTTGGTAGTTGATTGGTTCAAATTCCAGCTGGACCCGTAGCACTTTTTATAATCAAGCGTTTGAATCTGGCTCTAATGTAACCAAGCAAAACAATTTTTTTGATCAAATATCTGACCCAAAGAATGGAAAATTATTTGTAAAATGTGTATATTAGTGGACATCCTCCGAAGAGAAGTACCATCAGATGTTTCGAAAAGATAAAGCATGGTCTACTTAGCGCAAAACACCCACCACTACTATTTAGGCTCAAGTAACCAAACAACTACCACCATCAAGAAGATTAACCATGATCACAACGAGTTTGGAAGAATGAAGTAACACACGCCACAATACTCAGGTTAGAGTTTCACTGCATGTCATTCGACCCGATCAGATCTTACGAATTATCAAATTACCAAACCAACAGCACAGTACCATCCGATTGAACCAATCAACTACCAACTACTACCACTACTAGGTTTCGATATCAGCTGTTGCTAGAAGCGAACGTTAACTTGTCATCTATCAACCAACCAACCAGTCAAGATGCAAGAATCATGTTTGTCATATTTGAACTGGAGTTCCTGCAATGACCATAATATTTCCTTAATGTGTATCTATATGTGTTAAATAACCCTGCATGCTTAAGCAATATCAAATTCAAAATTCGTCCTTTTGTCACAAAGTATTGAGAAATCGAACAAATACTGACAATGGGAATTAATTGGGAACGGCATACACGGCATGGCTGGTGCTTGGGGTATGTTACAGCATATAAATGAAAATTAACGATAAGAAAATCAAAGATGTCGTGACAATTTAACAATTAGCAAGTCAGTGAAGAACGCTTTAATCATCTAATCAATACATGTAGTGTTTTTAACTGTTAGATTTTATGTATTAATAACCAAATGAAAAATTGTCATGCTGAAACATAATATGTCCATGAAGTAAATAGCCTACATGTATTTCAAAATGTTCAGAATTTTTGAGAATCGATTTGGGCCTTGAATATTATGTAAATAGTCCCAAGACGTACTAGAAAGGCACATAATCGCATAATCCCCTAAATTATATCTCTACCGAAACATTTATCTTTCATTTTCTGTATAGCCTATATGTGTTTTCTATATAATGCATATAGTCTCGCTAAAGTACGAGTCGTATTTATGACTTTCAAACGCTGATAATGATAATTATGGATACGCAGGGATTTGAAGACTTCAATTTTGAGGAAGAGTTGTGGACATCATTATGAATTAGATTAGCTAAAAAATTCCAGGTTCTGAGAGTTAGTGAATATATCCCTTTAAACGAATCTAAGGAAGACTAAAAATGTTACGAGTATAGAATGCTTTGGAGAAGTGAAAATCAACCACTAATTGCTGTGAGTGAAAGCAATTAATTATGAACACAGTTTTGATTCAATGATTTTATACTTTCTAAAAACAAATCATGAATTCTTAATGTCAAAAAAAAATGATTAACATGCAGACAGATTTAATTTCTTTTAATTACATGAAAAAGGTTACGAGAATTATAAAATATGATGAATTTGATATTTCAAAAAGGGAAGAAGAGAAATGGAAGAACATGCTGAGTTTGGTCAACCTCAACAAAGTATAAAAATAAGAAGCTGGATGCTGAAATGTGACCTATTTCGGACACAAATTAGATTTTGAATGGCAAATTTATTCAACATTTAATTTATTCGACCCTCTAAAAATTTTTAAAGACGATTTGTGTTTGAATTAAATCGTATTATGTACAAGAATTGGGCATGCAGTTACAGTAGGCTACAAGGCATCTGATAACAATAAAGCTAGCTTGTAAACCCAGTTAAATTTATATTTCAAAATATAATAGTTTTGTATACTTTTTCTATCTTAAGGTTTTAGCCCTATGTGGACCCTCAGTTCCATTAGGCTTGAGCTGCGGCTGTTAACATGCGATGATAATTCAATTTGCAGAAAAATTAACTTATTTATTAAATTTAACCTCTCAGATCCTATTTTTAGCCTTGGCCTACCTGATCAATGTCAGTTATATAAGGCGAAAATGAAAATGTGGATATAAAAACAGCAGTGTGGGAAACCAAAGTTATAGTATTGTTATAATAAATAGGTAAAGACGATGTTAAAACCAAGGGTCTTGTCTTTCTATATGTCCTGGGTTTTCCACTGGTTTTCTCAATTGTCCCCTATTACGCACAAGGAAATGACCATGTCCCCTGAATTGTCTGCGGAAGTCATCGAAAACATGTTATTCTGAACACTGAATCATGATAAAGTCACAGTATTTTACTCGCTTATACGAACTGTCTCTCAGGTAATAGAGTCATTGCAGACCTTGGACATCGGATGCATATTCATCCAAACAGTACAAAATATTAGGCTACATATTTTTTCAGACCTAAAGCTCAGATTGTATCCCTTGGAAAATGTCTAAATGTCCCTAGTCTGGGACATGTCCCCAAGTTGAAAACCCAGGATTTATGTGGATATAAAAAGAGCAGTGGGTGAAACCGAAGTTATAGTATTGTTATAATAAATAGATAAAGACGAGGTTAAAACCAACCTGCCAATATTCTGTTTTTAGATCTAATGATAGAATAACGTTGCTTCAAAACATCAGTTTCTAAGTTACTGACAATAATTAAAGTACAGTATTTCAAATTTGACTTTTTCGTGAAAAGCGCACAAATCTACATACAGCCAAAGGTGACGTACTTTCTTAACATATAGGAATACCAGAGAACGAAATATGGTTCTGTGAGCATTCAATTCACATTTAAACACATCGGCTTCTAATAGTGCAAATCAGGGGCGGATCCAAGGGGGCTCCGCCGACTCGAGCAGCATACCCCCCCCCCCTCCCTAATTTTGGCTGACTGATATCAGAATTCCTGTTTGTTTTTCTATAAACCAACATAAGCCCACTTGCAGGAGCCAGAAATGATAATTCTCATCTTAACAGTCCTCCCAACTTGTTCACCCCATGTTAAACCACTAACAAACACCATATTGGTATATCGGCGACACTACCAATACAACAAGTATGGATACCCACTTGTACCAATGAGAAAACGATTTCCCTCTAATTCCTTCGTCAAACGAGGGAAATTTCATTTCTCATCTTAACAGTCCTCCCAACTTGTTCACCCCATGTTAAACCACTAACAAACACCATATTGGTATATCGGCGACACTACCGAGCAGATGAACTCTAAAGAACGGGTTAACGTAACTATATTACATAGAACACTTTCAATAACTCAATAAATGTACACACAATTATAAACCCAAATTCTTGGAAACATTCAAACGTTTACACATACTATCTTTCACATAGCCATCTTTAGCACTTTCAGATTTCCAACGTCCGTGACGTTTAAACAATCGATCTGCAATTCCAAAATTAGCAGCAGCCGACGCCCCTCCCGCCCGAAGACCATGTAAGCCATAATCGTCTATATTGGCAACAAAAGGTTTAAATGCTGATATAAACTGTTCTCGAATCCGTGTATATGAGATAGGTTTAGCTATATTTCTCAAGACATAACCAGATTTACATTTCGTTAAAGCACGAAATAAAAATTCGTCACTATCATCATGTATATTAGCAGCTTTGAGATAAACTAACAGATTAACTACAGGACACAGCTTAGTTTCACCTTTCGATATAACAACCCAGGCCCCATCCCTATATACATCAGTTTTAGATTTCTCAACGAAAATCGACATGTAATCCAAATTAAACTTAACATCGCATCTCCGTAAATTTAATACTTCAGATATTCGAAAGAATCCGCCGTAACAAAGTAAAGAAATAATAATAATTCTTAAATTATATACATTAGTCATATCAAATAAAGAATCATATAACTTATTCAGAATATCAATAGTTACGATTTCTTTCTTCTTGATAGGTTGACTCAAAATTCTCTTCCCTCCCTCATACACATGCTTAACCATGGAATGCTCTGATGGTGACGTCAGACCAACCATATTATGTACCCATCGAATACTAAACATAGCATCGTTCAACCTACTAACAGACCCATTATTATGAATAATATAAGATAAATATAAAGCAAACATAAGAGGATTAATAGGTAAAATAGACGGCACATCATTCTTCTCAGCCCAGGATTTCCATTTTAGATAACCATAACGATATTTCCTGTTAGTACTATCAGCCCTCGATTTCGTCAGTAAATTTGGTATATTTTGAAGTTCTAGAATTAATTCATTATTAAAATTATCTGCATTATGTCCATAGGTCTGCAAAAATAAATGTAAAAACAAATATATAACTATTATACAGTCATGTATTCATATCAAAATTCAATCTTACAGAGAACACATTGATTATATTCAATATCAACCAAAAAGGTTTTAACCGAACCAAATAGGTTCTACCTAAACCAAATAGGTTATTTCAAACCAAATAGGTTTTCAACGTACCAAATAGGTGTCCATGACAAAATTGTTTGTCAATTGAGAAAATATACACATACTGAATCTCAGTAAAAATAGATGGTACTACCTAAAATCTATATTCAATGCAACCATATCAAAATGGAGATCTTTATTACCGAATAAACCCTTTCCAGATTTACAAATAGTAAAAACAGTTTTATCTCTTGGCAAAAACATATAATTCTTAACAGCTGGAATAAACACACTTCCAGTTGGACATAATAATGGCCAAAATCTTCCCGAATGCCAAAACGGAATAATTATAGTTCCATAAGCTTTAGAGAACTCCATATGTAACAACACCCTTTCAATTAAATATATCGGGGGCACGAACCATCCTCGTCGCCCACCCCAATTAACAGTAAATGCGTCAATCCCAAAAGAACCTGGATTCCAAAACTTTGAATAAAAATATTCAAGTTTAGCGTTATGAGCCGAAGCAAACCAATCGACTTCAAATGGACCCCACTGATTATTAATTTTATGAAAAATACTATGGCAAATGCCCCAATCATCAAAATCAATTAATCTCGAGTAAAAATCAGCTCTCTCGTTCTCAGCTCTTGGCACCCAATCCATTTCCAAAGACACTGAATTCTTTATCAACAATTGGAAAATATCATATGCTATCTCTTGTAACCAAGGTTTCATACTACCTTTCTCAACTATTATAACTACAGCTTGATTGTCAGAAAACCATTTAACTCTACACCCCTTTAGCAAATGAATAATGGATTTTAAAACTCTATAAACCGCCAAGTGGAACTTTTTGCACTTTCCTCAACTGTCCACATACCATGAGCAACACCATTTGGAGATTCTAAACAATATCCAGCAAAACCAGAATCACTGGCATCACTATATACAATTCTATTAGTAGGCCTATATGATCTAACTTCAATATTCTTACTGAAAGTCTCAGAAAAATTATCTCTCCAAAATTTCAATTCACATAAAATAGAAGGAGAAAACTCTAACTTAGAATTCCATGATATACTGACAGCAATTGCTTGACTCATAAATCGAGACATAATTTGGGTTAAGTTGCCAAGAACTATTGACATAGAAATTATTTGACCAACTATACTAGCCAAATGTTTTATATGTACCAATTTATGTTTATTATATAAATTCAAAGCATCATTTAACGAATTATTAATTTTATTAATACGCCTTTCTGGAATTTTTAATACTCCTAATTCTGTATCAATTATAATACCTAAATAAACCAAATTCTGGATTGGATTCCAACAAGACTTACTAACCTTCGGTACAAAACCAGAAGAAATAATATCATGTTTTACTTCCTGAGCTTGAATTGATAATAATTCTTTAGAAGGATGAGTACCAAACCCATCATCTAAATACATTAACATTTTCTTTCCTTCACCTCTCCACTTACAGATTAAAGGCCTTGTCAATTTAGTAAAAATGTATGGAGCGCTACTTAGGCCAAAAGGTAGAACAGTAAACTTATAATAACGAACTCCATCATCAAACTTCCAAGCAAAACCTAAATATTCACGATGGGGAGGATATATATCAATATGGTGATAGGCTGAGTGAATATCAAACGAAAACATCCAATAATGTGCTTTAACATAGACTAATGCCGTTCGAATATCATCATATTTCACACTTTGTTTCCATAAATGCTTATTAACCAATCTCAAATCTAGAATTAATCTCTTTTTACCGTTACTCTGTACAGAAACGGAAAGAGGATTCACTGCATATGGAAGATCAACACATCTTTCAATTAAATATCTAGATTCTAAATCTAAAATAGCCTGTACAACGAAGTCTTTATATCTAAGAGCAGATTTGTTATTTATTTCTCGAATCACATCAGGCTTAGAGAAAAATGGAATTTTGTAACCAGATTTTATAGTTTCAATAATATATTGTGAGGCCTCAATTCTACGCCAAAACTCAATATTTTCACTGAGTCTACCCTTAACAATAATTTCAGCAGATCCAGATTCATATTCAAAGAAATCACGAGTAAATCCCTCGCCCAACCCATGGGGATATAACGAATCTGAATACTCATCTTTTACAAAATCGGCATTTTCAAGTTGTTGTTTGCTGATTAGTGGAGGTTGCACCAGTGGGACAATCTCTTCTGAAATGGCCGAATTCACCACGACTGAAACAGGAGCCTTGGTTTTTCCTCGAGGGACGAAAGGAATAGTTCTGTCCCGATGGTTGACTTCCACTTTGACCTGAAGAAACTCCAAAAGACAAATTAGAAGATTTCCTTTTAAATTTCAATTTCGAAGCTTTCTTCTTCCTAAGAGCTGCCGCCTCGGCTCTGTGTATTTTCTTGTCATCGTCAGAGTCATCTGCCAAAGGATGTGCTTCATAGAGTTTTACTGTATCCCACCCGGCCTCAGATGAATCAGCGATTTTTATCAATTTGGAACGCTTGGCTATCTTATCCAGACAATCATTAATAATGTCTTTTACATAATCCAGCTTACCAACACTGATTCCCCACAAAGCCTGTGTAAGGTTATCTGCTAAATCAGAATTATACTGAAACTGATCTTTATTTCCAACACCTTTCCAAGCATACTGTTTATCATCTTTTAATTTCTTAACAGAATTATTAGCACCATTAATTTCTGATTTAAGGGATAAGATTTCACTGTCTAATTTACAATCTAAATACTCTTTCAATTCGCGTTTCTGAGATTTCAACTGCAAAAATATATCAGATAAAGTAATATTTTCACCTGAAACATTCTGTTTAGTAGATGGACCGGCTACATCAATATCAGAGATCATATCGTCGTCAGACATTGTAGAAAACCAATTTAACTTCAATTGAACTAAGTAATTAAAGATGTTCAACGTCTCGCAGTGTCGCCTGAAGTGTTTCTATCAACACTAATCACGTGCTTCAGCGCGTTATTAGTTACCACCAATACAACAAGTATGGATACCCACTTGTACCAATGAGAAAACGATTTCCCTCTAATTCCTTCGTCAAACGAGGGAAATTTCATTGGTTTTTACAAGATTTAAATTTTTCTTAATAAATAACTTCAGTCCATAACAATAAATAAAAATGATTATCGCCTCATTTTCCAAAATCACGAAACATCGATATTTCACAAAAAAATAATGACCAAGCATCAACAACTTTATTTTTGAGCATAACAATTATACAATAATTATCACAAATGTCTATATTTGGTATTGAACAAAACAACAGAATATTATTAATAACATTAATCACAGTTTAAATGTATTTGTGGACGTGATGAAAACTGATGAAAACTGATAAAGTAAGATATCAACATCTTATTAGTTTCTTTAAATTTGCTAATTGTCATCACTTAATGACAACACTGTGATTGATTACAGTGAAATTAAGAAATTTACTTCTTTTTAACTTATTCTTATAGTGAGTAATTCAAAAATTCACTAAAGGGAAAAAATTTACAAAATGAAATTATTAAGAATTAAGAATTGAAACAATGCAAGCCACCTTTGTGTCCATTACTGTTTTACTTTTAGCTACCTCATATGCACTGTACTACTGATGTGATCAAAAACCTTAAAGGGATTGTAAAGAGGTTTTCTAAACTTTGTATGTGTATCGGAGACACTGATAGCATCAATTTGTGCCATTCCAATTTCCATTCCGACGTCGGTGGTTCTTGCAATTCCACTAAAACTAACGCGTTTTATGACGTCACTATTAGTGATCTACAGGAAGCTACCATTGATATCTATGCAGATCACTATTAGTGACCTCATAAAACGCGTTAGTTTTAGTGGAATTGCAAGAACCACAGACGTCGGAATGGAAAATGGAATGATGCAAATTGATGCTATCAGTGTCCCTGATACACATACAAAGTTTAGAAAACCACTTTACAATCCCTTTAACTCAACTTTAACAATTAATCACTGTATCTTGTAAAATTCTTACAAGATTTTGTAGGAAAATGTACTTCTGTGCTTTTGAAAAGCATCTTATATTTGTGTCATCAATTCTAAATAAATGAAATGAAATGTTTTACAAATGGCTGATAAGGACAGGCAAACTCCCTACAGTTTGCAATGAGTGAAATATAAATTTAAACTAGAACCATGAATGGTACCATGCAGTGCGCATCCGGTTTCGTCCATTGGTGAAAAGTGACATCTTTCAATCCATGATGTCAGGTTTACAGAAGAAAGCTTGTTTTACATTAAAATGCAGAAGGTACCAAATTTTAAAACGCACAATTTTGTAGTGAAAAGTAGAATAACGAGTTCACACACGGTAGTCAAAAGTGAAATAAACATTTCATGTTCGGTAGTGAAAAGACATCTGATTAAAAAAGGCGTAATCACAGTTTGATATACATCAGTGGAAAACGCATATCACAAAATTTCTAAGATTTGTAAATAAGTTCTAAAGTGCAAGAAAGGACACATGAAAGAGCCAAATCTCAATTTAGAAACGGACTGCTCAGTATTCATACTTCATAGTTTGAAATACAGATCGAATTTTATCAATACATATTTCATTCAAAGAAAATATATCTTAATGTTTCTTTTAAACAGTTACAATGTAAAAAAAGTACATTAATCATAACTTATCGCCCAAACGCAAGTTAATGGGAGAGGGCGATCGCCCAAACGCAGCTTTATGTCAAAATGTAGTACTCTCCCTTCAACTGAAATTTGAATTTAATATTTTACAAGCAGATGGAATAACTAATTTTCAAAATTCAAAAGGCGCTATTTTCATTAAAAAATATTGTGTTGTATATAATTGAAAAAGTAGATTTAGCATAATTAGATTGTGAAAGAATTTGTGACGTACTTGAATTAGGTCACGTGTCAGAGCTCTTTAAAGTAAAAAACTGCAAATTTTCAAATGGATATCAAACCGGAAGTAAACATCGGAAAACCTAAATGAAAGTATCCGTTCGTAGGTAACATTAATGCCAATGAATTTTTTCAGGTCACATGGTCACCAGAGGTCAAGGTCACGAGATATGAGCCTTTAAAGTTTTGATAATTACTGATTTATCTTAACCGGAAATTAAAATAAATCAGAATTGAAATTCAAAAATCGGCTTCTCATGTTTTGGTAGCAATCGACTGTAGATTCCAAAGACATCAGAATTATGCAAATTTCATTACACCCTGAGGCCCCATTTTGCGTTTTATGAAAATATACCATTTCAAGATGGCGACTGATCTGTTACATCCGGGTCAAATTTTATTATTTGTATACTTTTGTGTCTATATTACAAACATACTGCAAAAAGAATTTTTCGAATATCTTCAAAATTCCGGAAGTTGAAATTTTAACTTTAAGAGCAAATGACGTCACAACCAGAAGTGATACAAAAATTTTGAAAACATATTTTTGTTCGCCATCAAAATGTCTATCTATCTGTAAGTTTTCAGAACGATCGAAATAAAATTTGAAAAAAACACGCACAGTTTCAATGGAAATTGGCACAAATTTTTCAAACTTTAAAAGGCGGAATTTTTATTCAAATGTATTGTGTTGTATATCATTGGAAAGAGCAGACAGAGCATATTAAGACGGTGAAAGAAAATAAGACATATGTAAATTAGGTCACGTGGTAAAGCTGTTTAAAGTTAAAAATTGCAATTTTCAAACGGCTATAAAACCGGAAGTAAACATTGAGCATCTGAAAACAATATGTCATTAGATACATCTCCTCAAGGGCAATAATTTTTGTACAGGTCATTAGGTCAAGAAAGGTCAAGGTCACGAAATATGGGCCTTGAAAGTTTTGACAATTACTGATTTATTTTTACCGGAAATTAGAAAAATTCAGAATTAAAATTCAAAAATCCGCTTCCCATGTTTTGGTCGCAATCGACTGTAGATTGCATAGACATTAAAATTATGCAAATTCCATAACACCCTGAGGCCCCATTTTGCGTTTTATGAAAATATACCATTTCAAGATGGCGACTGACCCGTTACATCCGGGTCAAATTTTATGATTTGTATACTTTTGTGTCTACATAACAAACACACTGCAAAAAGAATTTTTCGAATATCTTCAAAATTCCGGAAGTTGAAATTTCAACTTTGAGAGCGTATGACGTCAAAACCGGAAGTGATATCGAAATTTTGAAAATTGTTAATTGTTCGCAATCAAAATGTCTATATATATGTAAGTTTTCAGGTTGATCAATATAAAATTGCAAAAGTTGAAAAAGTGGTCAGGAAAAGGTGCTCCAAAAGTCAGCAAGATTTTTCTCAAAATGAGATTGTTAAACTTTTGTCTCGTGGAGAATCGATTAGAGAAATAAGCAAAGTCAGTCCGATCAAAATCGGTTCAAAAATAAAGCAGATAATGGCCAAATCATCAAAACCCATATGTTCTCATACCTCATTTCCGGTTGGTAGGGCATGCGCCATTTTACATTTAAACAATACCGAGCAGTAGATTATCGTGGGAAATCTTGACAGATTATGTGTGGCATGTGTAGTTTTGGCTGGGCGCTCTGACCAGAAGGCGAAAAAAAAAAAAAAAAAAAAAAAAAAAGTCATTTGCAAAACAAAGCAGTGCGTTCGCTAGAACGCACTGCAATAAGGAATCGCAAAGGAATGTCAGAGATCTATTATTATTCAACAAATTATTTCAAAAAGGCTCAAGCTTAAAAAACAAATAAATAAAGCATAAAATCACTGGGTGAATAAATTAAGGCTAAAATAAATATTATCACAGTCTTAAATATACATGTCTTAATATCAGATCCTAAAAATACTTTTTAAAGGGATTATAAACATGTTTTTCAAATTTTATGCGTGTCTGAGATTCTTATACATTATAGTATCAATTTGCATCATTCTAATTTTAAATCTGACTTATTCTAGCAGTTACACTGAAACTTACTTAGTTTGAGTGGAATTGCAGAAACAAAAATTGAAAATTGGAATGGTGAATATTGATGCTATCCCCAATACACATACAAACTTTAGAAAATCTTTTTTACTTATACACTTTTATACTTAATAACAATTCAGTCAAAACCTCTCTTAATTGTTAATCCTAAAGATAGGAATACAATTTTTTCAAATTTTCTGCAATCTATTTTGCTTTCAAATAAAATTTTTGAAGAGGTTTGATTCGTTTTTAAAGCGAAAGTACGTCTTAGAATGAACAAAAAAATTAAATTTTTAAACTTGGTCAATAGGAGTATATAATCATCAGAGGACAAACCTAGTAGCATAACTATAAAACGGATTACCTAAATAATCTGATAAATCCAGAAAACTATGTTTAAATACAATAATTGATAAATGTCTTAATCAAATTTAAGACATTTATCATAAATAATCTGTAATTGTATGGAAATTTACATAGTTTCATGTTTTATTTGATTCTGTTTGTATAATTTGGACATTGTTGATGTATATATACTCTTATTGACCAAGTTTGAGAACTTAATTTTTTTGTTCATTCTAAGAGGTAGTATCGCTTTAAGTCACTAATTGTGCTCAACTCTGGTTAATTAACGCTGATTATACCATATCTTCTCAATAATAGTTAAAAAATCTAGGCTAAATGGTTGAGTCAATTCCGCATTATTACAAAATATATCGTGATACTGAACCAATAAGTTCCGTTTTTTATAATATCTCTATTAGATTTTCATTATCAAGTCTTAATTAATGAATTTAACAGTAGAAATAACCTTCAATACATAACAATACTTTGGACGGATATAGAAATAAATAATTGAAATAAATTACAATTCAAAACAATAACAAAATAATGAAGAAAATAAGGCAAAATTGTTTGTGGACGGAGAGTCATTTTATTACCAAACAACAAGGTTGCACAAGCATCTTTAAAGCGATACCACCTCTTAAAATGAACAAAAAATTTAAGTTCTCAAACTAGGCCAATAAGAGTAAGAGGTATCTTCGTTATACAAACAGAATCAAATAAACCCATAAAACTTAGGTTATTATTAAAAAAAAAAACTTACATAAGGCTTAATATTTTGTATATCTTGTAGTAATTATAATATATTAGGTAGTTTTCTGGATTCATCAGATTATACAGTATAGTATATGACACCAGATAATTGTATAATAAATATAAACTCTTATGCTTAAGTTTGAGAAATTTGCTGAGGTAATATTCCGTTTAAATACATGTATTTCCTAATTAGAAATGTATCTATTTCTCGCACTAGTTTAGAATACAATTTGTTCAACTTTACTATTTTCCAAAACTTAACCTAATATCCAGTCAACTGATTGGTCAAATTCAGATCAAGATCTCTATATTTCTTAAAATCTGGATTTAATATCATTTATAAGAATAAGGCTCCAGTAAATTAAAATAACAGTTTTACATTATAATAATGAAAGACACATATTTACCCCTTATATAAATAAACAATTTCTAAATGATGCACAGGTTTCAATCAAAAATAAAATTCTAAATTTTAATAACATATCAATTTTATTCTGGTATCAAGTATTTTAACTAATTATAAGTAATAGATATTGTCTGTTCAAGTTACAAAGTTTTTTTGAATTTTTGTTATTATTTTCATGTGAATTGTGAAAACATGAACCGACCAGGAAAACGACTAGGGAAAGGTTTAAAATAGTTTGAGGTCGTTTTCTGGTTGTTTTCTTGGTCGGTTCCCATTTTTTTTTGGTCGTTTCCTGGTCGGTTCATGTTTTAGTAGTACGGGAATCCAGACAATATTGACTTGGGAATCACTGGTGAAAAATTCAAATTTTTTAAGTCGCCGTGTATAATGCGCACCCCTTATTTGACGGGCGCTTTTCAGGGAAAAAAAGTGCGCACTATACACTGAAATCTATGGTACTTAAAAAACAAAATATCAATTAACACTATATCTAATTTTAAACATATTTCAATTAAGTATATACTTAAAAAGAAAAATAGCAAAGATGTGCTAATTGCATGAAAACATTCTTCAAACTGGTGGTAATTTAAAGGGGAAATGTTCAGCATTTATTTCTAGGTTGATTTGAGCCTTAAACCTATAGTAAACAGTCTTCAGAAGTAATAAATCCAAAAATTGCCTCTGTAAAGCCTCATAGAAAAAAAATTACTTGTATCTTCTTTCGTTTACAAATTTCTCTTCAGCCTAAGAATTAGGCTACCGGAAAATTGTACGTCTTGTTGATCAGGTCTAATATAAAATAATGTGAAGGTATGAGACTGGATAATCCAAACTTAATATTTGCTACAAATGTCGGTTTGTTTAAATTTCGATTCGCCGTACTCAATTTCAAACACGGATAATTGTGGATTAGCATGGATTTGAAAGATAAAATTTCTACGGTAAGCCATGAACACTATTATTAATTAGATTATCTAAAAAATTCCAGTGTCTGTGACAAGGTTACGGGCGTTCAACGCCGCAGCATCGAGTTAGTGGACATGCTCCTTTAAATATACCTCATTACTACCAATTGAATTGATTAAAGGGATATGTTCACTAACCGTTCGACCAAAAAACTTTTAGTCTCGGAGCCTGGAATTTTTTTTAAATCTAATCAGTTATTATGTTCCAAACTCTCCCTCAAAATTTAAGCCTTCAAATCCCTGTGTGTCCAGAAAAAACAGTGTTTGGAAGTTGAAAAATACGACTCGTCGTTTAGTAAGACTATGACTTGTATAGAAAACACATATACACCAAATAAAAGATAACTGTTAAGGTACGGGTATAATTCAAGGGATTGTGCGATTTTTGGGTAGTTTAAAGGTTTTAAAATTTAATTTAAAGGTTATTTACATAAATTCAAGGCCCAAATCGATCCTCGAAAATGATGAACATTCCCCTTTAAGAACATAATGAATATTTAATAGTTGCTATAGAAATGACTTTCATTTTTCCACTCTATTCTTTCACATTTTTCCTAGTGATTTGATCACTTTGACTTTCACCTTGATTTTATAGTCTTAAACGTCCTTCTATAACATCAGTTACAAAGTGAAAATCTTTCTTATTTGTTAATATAAAAATCTTATTGTTTTTAATATAGTAAAGATAATTATTCAATTATCACCTCACACCTTTCATGAGGATGTAAACAACAGCTGAAGTTTCAATATTTTGTTGTTCACATAGTGACCTTGGAATTATTTAATTGTAAAAATTGAGATGAAAGCATTTTGCTTGATAATGAATTGTAACAGCTGTATTTCTTGATTTTTGGACTTATTGCTTATATAAATAATTTCAAGAATTATTATTTCTTCTTATACAAAATTATTTGGTCTATTTGAGATAATACTGACCTGAGTAACATAAAAAAAGTTCATTATCATGAACAAATTCCGTTTAATGAAACTTGTGCTTTGTAACTGTTAAGCCCAACGCAGACAAGGAACATTTTAAGGAAACAATCGTAAAAAAAATGTTTCGATCATTTTTTTTGTCGTCTGCGGATTACAGAAACACTAACAAAAATGTTCGCGAGAATTGTTCGTAAAATCAAACATTCATTGTTTGCCGTCTGCGTTAACGACGAACATTAGCACCGAACATTCATCGACGAAAGTCCAATCAGCGATCGAAGCCAGACCACATGACACTCAAAATGGACGGAGCTATTTAGAGGTCATGTGATTATCCCTGGCGCTGGCGTATTGATCGAACTAAAATTTCGTTCGTCTGCGGATAACGGAAAACAAAAATATTTGTTCGATGTTTCTGTTCGTTGACAGAAATGTTCCTTGTCTGCGTTGGGCTTTAATCCTTAACTTTTGTAAAATAACAATGCTTCTTTCCTCCTTTTAGCCTTGAATATCTGTGTGAGGGAACTTTATTGTTCCCATGACAAAGAATCAGGTATGGACTCGGTTATCTCTAAGACCTGGGTATTTTGCAAACCCTGAACAAAATGAAACCTATTTTAATAAACAACAAAAAACCTACACTAGGACATACAGTATTATTTATCTTAAATTTCTTGTTATTATAATGAAAACTGAATGATATTAGTGATCAATTTATTTACCCTCTTGAGAAGAATCAATCTTTTTGTTAAATTTTGCACGGAAACATCGATATCGACTATCTATTTAAAATATGAACATTAAAAAAAGTGAGACATTTTAGCTTTCTATTTTAAAGCGATACAACCTCTTAGAATGAACAAAAAAATTAAGTTCTCAAACTTGGTCAATCAGAGTATATATTCATCAACGATGTCCAAAGTATACAAACAGAATGCAAAAAAACAAAAAAATTTGTAAATTTCCATATAATAACAGGTTATAATTGATAAACGCCTTAAATTTGATTCAGGGTTTTTCAATTATTGTATATAAACATAGTTTTCTGGATTTATCAGGTTATTTAGATAATCTGTTGTATAGTTATGGCAAGTCCCCAAGTTTTAAAATTTAGATTTTTTGTTCATTCTAAGAGGTTGTATTCCTTTAATTTCGTAGTGATTTTTTTGAAAATTTAAAGTGATAAGTGATTTTTCATCTAGTCAAATTTTTTTAAAGTCCCTTCTTTTTCTTAGATTTCTTTCCAGTTTGTAAAGGTTGAAGTTTAGTTGGTCGTGTCATAGCTTCCTCTTCTATTAACTTTCCATGAACAGCTGCAGCACGAAGATCCTTACTCATTGGGTCCTCACTATAACTTCCATTAGATAAACTACTGACTTGATAACTGTTTCTAATCTCTTTCATATCTGTAAAGAACATATATAGAGGTTTAGGGTTTGATCACACTGCAGCGCAAAGCAGGGTGGAGCGTTGCAGCGCAGAACAGGATACAGCTTTGCTCTGCTCTGCTCTCCACCGTGCTGCATTGTTCTGCTTCATCTGATTCATCTGAGCGTCTTTTTGACAATAATGATAAACAATTATATCAAATGACAAAAGATACAATCCTATGACACAAGATAAGATATGATGATGAGAGATAAGATTCTACATGTATGACAAAAGATTAGATCATACATTACAGTAAAATCATATTTTAAAGACAAATAAGACCCCATGACAAAGGATAAAATCCTATGACAGATGAAATAAGACAAAAGATGAGGTCTGATGACAAAAGATGAGGTCTGATGACAAAAGATAAGATCCTATGACAAAAGATAAGATCCTATGACAAAAGACAAGAGATAAGATCCTATGACAGTATGACAGAAGATAAGATCCTATGACAAAAGATAATATCCTATGACAGAAGATAAGATTCTATGACAGAAGATAAGATTCTATGACAGAAGATAATATCCTATGACAAAAGATAATATCCTATGACAGAAGATAATATCCAATGACAAAAGATAATATCCAATGTCAAAAGATAAGATCCTATGACAAAAGATAAGATATTGCAAGATATACTTACTGACTTTCTGATGCAAATCTGGAGAACCAATCAAACGATTAGCTCTCTTCGTTTGAAAGTAAGAATTGTGATAATCATCACTCCGTCCCAATCGCTGAAAAAAACATAATATCATCAATACAGATTGGAAGAAAATTGGTGACAACAAATAGAACTATTTCTGAAAGATTTTCCTAAAACAAAGTATAAGACTGGTTAAATAAATCAAACAGTTCAGAACTCTTTCAAAAAGATTTTCCTAAAACAAAGTATGTGATTAAATAAATCAAACAGTTCAGAATTGCTTTAAAAAGATTTTCCTTAAACAAGCATTTGATTGATTAAAACAAAGAATTTGAATAGTTAAATAAATCAAACAGTTCAGAACTCTTTCAAAAAGATTTTCCTAAAACAAAGTATGTGATTAAATAAATCAAACAGTTCAGAATTGCTTTAAAAAGATTTTCCTTAAACAAGCATTTGATTGATTAAAACAAAGAATTTGAATAGTTAAATAAATCAAACAGTTCAGAACTCTTTCAAAAAGATTTTCCTAAAACAAAGTATGTGATTAAATAAATCAAACAGTTCAGAATTGCTTTAAAAAGATTTTCCTTAAACAAGCATTTGATTGATTAAAACAAAGAATTTGAATAGTTAAATAAATCAAACAGTTCAGAACTCTTTCAAAAAGATTTTCCTAAAAGAAGCATTTGATTGGTTAAAATCAAAGGTTTCAGAATTTCCTAAAAACAAGCATTTGATTGGTTAAAATCAAAGGTTTCAGAAATCATTCAAAAAGATTTTCCTAAAACAAAGCATTTGATTGGTTAAAATCAAAGGTTTCAGAAATAATTTTAAAAGATTTTCCTAAAACAAAGCACATGATTGGTTAAAAAAAACACTTCAAAACTCTTTCAAAAAGATTTTCCTAAAACAAGCATTTGATTGGTTAAAAATCAAAGGTTTCAGAAATAATTCAAAAAGATTTTCCTAAAATAATATATGCGGCATTACCTCTCTAAGTCTTTCAGATTCTGCATCATCTGGTCCATAATCTCCATTTGAACTTCCAGCATGAGATCTATTACGACTATCAACATTTCTCAAACCAGGCATGGTAGCTCCTGGACCTTAATTAAAATATTACAATAAATTAACGACGATCATTTTGGTACAACTGCCCATGTACAAGAGTCAACAAGTGGACCTCGTTACTTGAATGACCCAAGATATGTTGGTTCTTTTTCTTTTCTCAAAAAAGGATTTTTATATGTTTTAGAAAAAGTTGATGAGTTGACAACCCTAATTTCAGAGTATCAACAGGTGCTCTGAAAGTTTGAAATCTACCTGTCTTGTTAATAACACGGTGACAGTGAATCTGGCATGGAATTATGTTGACAAAAAAAATCTGTACAAGCAACACAATTTGACACTTTAACAAAATTTAGTCCAAAGCATGAAAAAAGTACCATTAGAGTAAGCATGCTCTAATTTTCTAGTGACACCCTATAGCCAAAAAGTCATCATAAATCAAATAAGATCTGGCATACCGGTAGTGTAAAATTATGAAACATTCACGCTATGAGCTGGTGAATGAGGTATATTACTGCACAAGAATGAAAAATTAACAATCTCATGACTGAAAATGTACCTGTAGACGGTAAAGATGTTCTTTCAATTTGAACTTTGGGGAGAATCCATCTTTCATTTTCACTATCCCATTTACACTCTAGTTTAATTCTGTCTAAGTTACTGTAGTTAGCGTCTTTACGTATACAAGGTTGGATTCTCTCTAATAATGACTCTAGTAATTTCATCTGCTTCTCTTGTCTTCTCATGGTATCTAAATAGTCAACTCTATCAAACTCAAATTCAGACTGTAAATCTATTATCTCTCTCTCTAATCCTAAAACCTAGAAAACATAGATGACTTTTATTATACTAGGATGAATCATTTCTGTTCACCCTTAAAGGGATATGTTCACTAACTGTTCGACCCAAAAATATTTTAGTCTCAGAATCTGAATTGTTAAGCTAATCTAATTGTTAATGTTGTTCCCAACTCTCCCACAAAATCTAAGCCTTCAAACACATGTGTACCTATAATTATCAGCGTTTGAAAGTCAAAAATATGACTCGTTGTTTAGTAAGACCATGCTTTATATAGAAAACACATATACAGAAAATGAAGGGTAAATGTTAAGGTAGGGATATAATTGAAGGAATTATATGATTTTCGTGTAGTTTTAGTAATTATGGAGGCTATTTAGAAATATTAAAGTCCTAAATAGACTATCGAAAATGCTGAACATTCCCCTTTAAAGGAATTCGAAAGAAGTTTTCTAGCCTTTTTGTGTGTATGAAAGACACTTCTAACATCTATTTGGTGCAGTCAGAATTCTCATTGGGTGCCTGCTGTTCCTGTTATTCCAGAAAGAAAAACGGGAAGTGACGTCAGTGTCTTGAAATAAGTGAGACTGGATGATCAGGTACAGGGCATTATAAATACATGTTGTTACAACGATATGACGTTATTAGATAAATGTTGTTACAGCGATATCATATAAGTCATAGCGTTGTGACAACATGTATTTATAATGCCCTGTACCTGATCATCCAGTCTGACTTATTTCAAGACACTGACGTCACTTCCCGTTTTTCTTTCTGGAATAACAGGAACCACGGGCACCCAATGAGAATTTTGAATGCACAAAATAGATGTTTAAAGTGTCTTTCATACACACAAAAATGCTAGAAAACCTCTTTCGAATCCCTTTAAGAATTTTATTATAAAAAATCTGATCCCCAAATTTGGCATATGTTAAAGGAATACTTCCTCGTAAAATTAACATGGATCTTGAATTTAACAAAAAAAATCTTTGCCAAAGTACCAGGAGCGCAGATTGCTTTTTCATTGCGGGAATGCGGGGGTACCAGTGTCATTTGTTCTGATCACACAATAATATGTGATCGAAATTCGTTAACATTGGCTTTCAACGATTTCTACCAATTTTTTAAAATCTTATACCATTGTTTAAACTATTCAATCACCAATACTGAGAAACTGAGCATACTAGATGAATTTCAAGGAACCCCCACTTATTTTTGAATATTTACATTTCAACTATTACTCCCTTCAATGAATCAGTTTAGCAAACTTTGTCACGTGACTCTTTGGCATCGTCAACGCAAACGCTAGTTATACTATGACGTCGTCAAAGCACTCACAATCTATTGGCACAAAGTAAAACAAGGCGGGGTGGTCAACTTGATTGACAGATGTCGATGAATTAAAAAAACATAGTTTTTTCAGTATTTTTACATAAAACAATAGAACATTGTGGAGTAGTTTGACGAATGTAAATATAAGGAATGAATGTGAATCTTGTTATCGTAATAAACGCTGGTTTACACGTGACAAGACGTACATGATCCGCTTCGCCGGGTCATTTATCTTGTCACGTGATAAACCAGCTTTTATTTCCCCATAACGATAACAAGATCCACATTCATTCCTTAAATGAATGTGGGTACATAATAAATAAGCTTTATGAAATCATGATAAGCCTAAACATCATAACACTTTTATATTTTTTTCATAAAAAGGGAACAGTCTAATTAAAATCAGACCCTAATTTCGTTTCGTTCGGTTTTTTTTTAAATCCGGTTTTTTACACTACATTAGGGTCTGAGAAGGAGACGCTGTAACAGCCATTCACGTTAACTTTGACCTAACCTTAATGACCTTTATTTAACCAATCAGATCTTTGCCCTCTCCTGCGCTGGGATTTTGTTCTCGAACAATAGGTGCATTCTAGGATTCCTAAGTGCTGTAGACTAGTTTATTAGGTCATTTTTATCAAGGTTAGGTCAAAGTTAACGTGAACGGCTGTTACAGCGTCTCGTTCTCAGACCCTAATGTAGTGGTTAAAAAACCGGATTTAAAAAAAAAACGAACGAAACGAAATTAGGGTCTGATTTTAATTAGACTGAAAAAGGGAAGGTGTCATAAATGTGTAATTTGATTCTTGTTATCCAGACAAGTTAAGGAAGTAATACTGAATAATTGGCTCATTTCATTTCATCATGAATCATTATCATACCTTTTCTTTTTCATGATCAAGTAGTTTATTTTTAACCTTTAATTCATCATGAACATTATCAAATAACTTCAACATTATCCCATCATCATCCATTTTAGCAACAGCCTCTGGAAAAGTCAATAATAGATTGTAAGCCATAGTGACATATGCCAACAGAAAGAGGTAGTACAATGTACATATATTTCATTACTAGATAAGCAACAAAAAATTAAGCTTTATTAATTTAAGCTTTTCATATCACTTTTTAAAATTCAAATCCTATATTTATTACCAACAACTGTATTTGAAAAGATTACATATGCCTTGGCATTTATCTACATGTTGGGAGAACGGAATGTCGGATTTTAATTCTGAAAAGTATTAAAGGGATTGTAAAGAGGATTTATGTGTATTCGGGACACTGATAGCAGCATCAATTTGTTTTATTCTAATTTCATAATAAAAGATCTGTGGTATCAGCGATTCATTTAAACTTATTTTTTAGGGCGTTGCTGGCTGCACTTGAAGGCCTGGTTAAAGTCATACATGACTCAACTATTGTGAATATATTTTGCACTAAAGCAGGAAAAAGTTATCTTAAGATAGATATTGTTTGTCACAATGTTTTATTTATAGCAAGTTCATTGCAACAATGACTTTTTCGGGTTTAAAGACAGTTTGCAGAAAATTAGCCAAAGAATCAGAGATTGACGAGCAATATGTTTTCCTGTGCTAATTTTTAAGGTAGGAGGACCGTTTTTTGTGTGATGTATCGAACAAAGACTAAGAGCACAAATTATCTGGGATTAACGACGAAAATAGTTATCAAAGCGACGTAAACAAATTAACAGATGTCGCCAATTTGGAAGGGTAGATAACACCTTGTTATATTATATGTGCATTGAAGAAGCAGGGCATGCATCATATCCTGTTAATTTTTGTCTGGAATAACAGGAACCACGGGCACCCAGTAGGAATTTTGAATATCATATTAATGAAATTTGAAGTGTCTCTTGTACACATAAAAAGGCTAGAAATCCTCTTTACTATCCCTTTAACGGCTTATTTCATACAGGATTTAAAATCAGTTAAAACAAATAATCTCCAAAATACCTGCTAATTTAAATCTTTTTTCTTCTGCAAATTTCTTTCTTTTGCTTCTCTTTTCTTTGATTTCCTTATTTCCAACATTTTCTCCTCCTACCATTTGGTTCTCTAACTCTAAAAGTCTACAAAATATTAACTTCTATTAGAAAATATTTCAATATCAAAGATATAACCCACTAAAAAATCAAAACTTTCATGAAACAAAAAGGCTAAGTTGAACAAAAAAGATATTTTTTAAATGTTTATTATCATAAGTAAGAGTTAGTTGTCTCCACAATTTAAAGCGATACCACCTCTTAGAATGAACAAAAAAATTAAGTTTTCAAACTTGGTCAATAAGAGTATACATTCATCAATGGTGTCCAAAGTATACAAACAGAATCCAATAAACCCATAAAACTATGTAATTTTCCATACAATTACAGGTTAATATTGAAAAACGCTTAACATTTGAGTAAGTGTTTATCAATTATTGTATATAAACATAGTTTTCTGGATTTATCAGATTATTTAGGTAATCTGTTGTATAGTTATGCCACCAGGTAGGTCCCCTGATGAATATAATATACTCCTCCTAAGTTCGTTCATTCTAAGAGGTTGTATTCCTTTTAAGAAATGTACATTGACAAGCTTTCTAAGCAATGATTTGAACCATTTTATCAATTGACAACCATTTACATCTAATGGAAAATTTCAATGATGTAAATAGAAGAAATAAATGCTAATGAAGTTACAGATCCCCTTTATCTTAAAGAAAGAAAGCAACATCTATATTTTACAAGGATAACAACTTAGTTTCCCATGAGGATCCTTTCTTCTAGCTGGACCTTGACCAAACCTCTTGGCATTGATCTTTCCCAGATTATCAGAACCCATACAACAGCTGGGTGGACTGGGATTATGAGTGAAGATGACTTATTTAAAGGGCCATTCTGCTTTTTTGAAAAAAGTTTCCATTATCAAAAACATCGCATTTTAGTTAAAACTTTCAGATACATTAAAGGACGCATAGTTAGAGATTTTAGTGTATAGTTTTCACACTGTTCCTTTAAGATCACCAGAATTTAAAACACATGTAATGAAAATGAATCCTACTTTTTCTTTGCTTCATCTTGAGTAGCTGTGAGTATTTCTTGGTCTTCCTCTGATTTGATATGTGGTGAAGGACCTGCTGTAGGTCTATCTACTGGTGTTCTTGAACTCACTGCCTGTTTAATACAATATATTTTATTAGATTATACTGTAAACATCTAGAAACAATCTTCTATATCAATAATGTTATACAGGGTCTGATAACCATTTTTATAAGCAGACCATGCTTACTCTTTTCGAAACTGATGGTACTTCTCATATGGTAAGTCCACTACTATATAATTATTGCACCTGATTTTTTCATGCTCTGGATGAGATTTTTATTATTCATGCACATCAGAAAACTATTTAAAATGTTAACAAATGTTAAGGAAGATTGTAAAAAAGATTGTAAACATTACTGAAAACAATATTGCAGGCAACATTGAAAACAGGACTTTTTAAATGAAATGAAATGAAATGGAGTTTTATGTGGGCTAATGAGGATGGGCAAACACCATGCAGTGTGCAATGAGGACAATTTTGCCAAGACAGAGACATTAGCCTACTCTTATTTTCAATTTCCAACTGGCGAGTAATCTTTAACATGCAGTAGGGCCTTGGTTTATTGTCCCATCTGAACGACAACTAGACACTTTTTTTCATGCCAGCCTCACCAACCTGCATCACAGACACAGGGAAAACTGGGAGCAAAGTTTTTAAGAAATCACAAATTTTCCAATATTCAGATGTCCAAATGCTATGATAGGCTACATTTTGTAAAATACCTTTGGTACCATTGGTAACTGTTTGAGCACTAACAATAACCTTAAAAAAAATATTTTACAAGATAAAAAAAAATCTTAAAAAAAATATAAAATATCTGAACTTACTGGACTCATTGCTTGATGACACATCATTTCCATTTCTAAATAGAAAAACATGCAAACATTACATTTGGACAACTTTTTTAGAAACATCATGAAAAAAAAGGGGTCAAAGCCAAAAGCAATCACCTCCAATTCCAATCAGCAGTTTCCTGTCTAACATATGGTCCTGGGTCAAATTTCTTGGAGTTCATCTTTCCCAGATTGATTTATAGGAATACCGGTAACAAGGAAAGATGACAAGATTATCTGGCTTCACGTGTCAATCATGATTACACAACCCCCCAAGAAAATGACATAATATAACCATGCAAATGATATCAAGATTATAATGCTGACCAAATGTACAACAGCTCATCCTTAATGGAAATACCAAAGGCATTTCTATAGAAAAATTGAGCACATATATTTTCGGAATATATAATTCGAAAAGTGAATATTCTGAAGAGGATTTCATCATAAAAGAAGCATGCTTACCCATTGGTTGAATGTGTGATGCCGCACCATTTTCTATTGGTGATAATTTGTGGCCATTCTCTAAAACTTCACCATTGGCACTGATTGGGGTATGTCTTTGTTGATCTAAAAAATATTTAAAAATAAATTACTGTTGTCTGAGCTAAATTTCAAAACATTGAAGATGATTCAGCTAGCCAGTTCTGGTATTTCCATAAAATTCTTTTAAAATTTATGATTTTCAACGAACTAAAACAAAGTCTAAGATTGAATTTAGTGTAATATTACATATGATGATGACCATACAATATATTATCCAACTAAAATGTTTAGAAAAATCACAATTTCTAATTATTGTTGTATGAATTGTGATATCAACTTTATACATGTGTATACTGAGTTTGTCTTTAGGTTAATAAAAAATACCATCAAATTTAGAAAATATTCTTTTGAATCCAGATCCCTTATCCCTCAAAAATGAAGAAAATAGTAATAAATGAAAAAGCAAATAAATCACCATCTCAACTATTTGCAAAACAACCTTGCAACATATAATCTAGTGATATTTTAATATCAATCAAGTGGTGCAATAACTTTATTTCTAGTCATCTAGTGATATTCTAATATCAATCAAGTGCTGCAATAACTTTATTCCTAGTCATCAAGTGATATTCTAATATCAATCAAGTGCTGAAATAACTTTATTCCTAGTCATGTAGTGATATTCTTATATCAATCAAGTCTAGTCATCTAGTGATATTCTAATATCAATCAAGTGCTGCAATAACTTTATTCCTAGTCATATAGTGATATTCTAATATCAATCAAGTGCTGCAATAACTTTATTCCTAGTCATATAGTGATATTCTAATATCAATCAAGTGCTGCAATAACTTTATTTCTAGTCATATAGTGATATTCTAATATCAATCAAGTGCTGCAATAACTTTATTCCTAGTCATATAGTGATATTCTAATATCAATCAAGTGCTGTAATAACTTTATTCCTAGTCATATAGTGATATTCTAATATCAATCAAGTGCTGAAACAACTTTATTCCTAGTCAACTAGTGATATTCTAATATCAATCAAGTGCTGTAATAACTCTATTCCTAGTCAACTAGTGATATCCTAATATCAATCAAGTGCTGCAATAACTTTATTTCTAGTCATATAGTGATATTCTAATATCAATCAAGTGCTGAAATAACTTTATTTCTAGTCAACAAGTGATATCCTAATATCAATCAAGTGCTGCAATAACTTTATTCCTAGTCATGTAGTGATATTCTTATATCAATCAAGTCTAGTCATATAGTGATATTCTAATATCAATCAAGTGCTGAAATAACTTTATTTCTAGTCAACAAGTGATATCCTAATATCAATCAAGTGCTGCAATAACTTTATTTCTAGTCATATAGTGATATTCTAATATCAATCAAGTGCTGAAATAACTTTATTTCTAGTCATATAGTGATATTCTAATATTGCTGAAATAACTTTATTTCTAGTCAACAAGTGATATCCTAATATCAATCAAGTGCTGCAATAACTTTATTCCTAGTCATGTAGTGATATTCTTATATCAATCAAGTCTAGTCATATAGTGATATTCTAATATCAATCAAGTGCTGCAATAACTTTATTTCTAGTCAACAAGTGATATCCTAATATCAATCAAGTGCTGCAATAACTTTATTTCTAGTCATATAGTGATATTCTAATATCAATAGAGGTTTAATTAGTAGAGTAAGGACGTGTTTTTTGACCGGTGCGGGATTAAGTTAAGCGTGACGGAGCTGTCGAGATTTTAGTTTTTTGAAGTTTTGAAGTGGGGAAATATTTATGGATATGGAGGAGTTCACTACAGCACAGCTCATCCAGAATGGAAAAGACTTGGTGAATGAGGGTCCAGGTAATAAAATATTTGAGACTTTGTTGGGTTTGATGACCAAAATGGACGCTCGACTTGGTCATATTGAGTGCGCTACGGCAGATATTCAAAGCTCTTTAACAACACTAACTGGTCAAGTTGTGAGTTTAACTAATATTGTTGAGCAAGTCAAAGTTAAACACCTCGAACTTGACAAGAAAGTTATAATATTAGATGAACAATTACATAAAACAACTGCAAATTGCGAGCAAAATAAATCTGAAATAAATGCTATTCGACAAAATGCACATTCCCTGGACGATTTCCCCCCAACTTTACTGCCAGATATACAACAAGTATTACGAGATCACAAAGATCTGAAATTGCAAGTGTTGGATCTTAAATGTCGCTCAATGAAATGCAATTTGTTATTTTTTGGACTTGAAGAAAGGTATGAGGAAAACACCGAATCGGAATTGAGAAATTTCATTTATTATGAATTGGGCCTAACAGAAAACTTTGAATTTGGCAATGTACACCGAATAGGAAAAAAGAAAGCTGGACCAAGGCCCATCGTTGCGCGTTTCATTTATAATTGGCAGTTAAGTCTCGTCCTAAGTAACTCTAACAGGCTGAAGGGGAAACGATATGGAATCAGTCAACAATTTCCAAAAGAAATCGAAGACACTAGAAAAAGATTATATCCAGTCATGAAATTAAAGAAGGCTAGAGGGGATAGAGTCTGGATGATTAGGGACAAATTGTATATAAACGGTGATTTGTACACAGAAGAGGTCAGTGATGTTGAACATACTCAGGACAAATCAATTGTTGATAGTGATATTGTGAGTGGTAGTGAAATCAGTGGTAATTATAATCCAAGGTCAGCCCCAGCCGCGAAACGCCCACGCTGTCCCTCCACCCCCAATACTCAATAGCGACTACAAGGGGAGATAAAACATACATTCATAGAAAATCAAACAGTTAAAATATTCAACTGGAATATTAATAGAAATATAGAGGGAAAACTTTGTGAAAACGACTTTGTAAAAATATTATTGGAAAATGACATCATATTTTTGTCAGAGTGTTGGCAAAAATCGTATACTGATCTGAATAAAACGCTTCTAAATGACGAATTTGAATGTCATAGTTATACACGTAGTAAAGGGACTGGTGGTGGACTGGTACTATTTGTTCGAAAATCGCTTAATAATTTCTCTATTTTAAAATACGAAGCAGACTCTATACTTTGGTGTAAGCTAATACAAAATGATTCTACTGACATATTCATCTGTTTTACTTATTTGCCACATGAAAATAGTGTTTATTATAAGTTATATGATAATGATATTTATGATATCATATCCACGGACGTGGCTATATACAGCTTATATGGACCCATTTTGATAATAGGCGATCTAAACAGCAGAACGGGTGAACAATTAGATTATATTGAACATGACATATTACCAAACAGTTTAACTGATAAATTAGAAAATGTCTTTGAATATGAGTTTGATGAACCATTGCCAAGACGTCTGTCCGAGGATAAAACGGTTAACTGTTTTGGTAGGAAGCTACTACAGTTTTGTAAATCCACTGGCATGCGTATTGGTAATGGGCGAATTAAGAGTAGTGAAAATAGTAAAATTACTTTCTTTAACCATTTGGGTCATAGTGTAATAGATTATCTGTTAATTGATAAACACAATTTTGACATAGTCGATGATCTACAGGTTTTAGATTTCAATGTCTGGTCTGACCATGCACCTTTAGTTTGTTTCATTAAGTGCACTAAAATTGATTCAAGTAATAACTTTAAAAATGAACCTAAGATTAAATATGGATATATTTATAGGTGGAACGAAAATAAAAAGGCCGAGTTAGAAATTGAACTGATAAGTAAGGCACCTGATCTGTATGAGAAAGTAAACCAAATTAAAGATGGTGGTATTTCGATTAGTAAAGGTGTACAAAATATCTCTGAACTATTGGCGTCCGTCTTTAATCCCTTCTGTCGAAAACGAATAAAGTTTAACAATAAGAAGAAAGCTAAACCTGTAAATGTTATAAAACCCTGGTTCGACGAGAAATGCAGAGATCTGTTCAAAGAGTACCAATTAAACTTAAGTCATTTCAATAGGCAAAGGACCCCCCTGAATAGAATAAAATTATCATTGAATAAGAGAAAATATAAGATGTATCAGCGTAGAGTAAAAAGAGTTTATAATAGATCAGAAGGAAATAGATTGAGCAATATCCGTAAGTCTAACCCAAAGCACTTTTTTAATATTTTTAAGCAGAAAAGAGGTAACAATACGAATATTTCAATTAGTGAATTCCATGATTATTTTAAATCCCTAAGCTCAACACCAACAATAGAATTCAATAATGACATTAATATCACATCACAATGCTTATACCCCGAATTAGATGAGCCTATATCCCAAGCTGAAGTAGCACGAACCTTGAAAAACCTTAAACACAATAAATCTCCTGGAATAGACCATTTGATCAATGAATATTTTTCGAAATATAGTGATTTTATGATCCCATACTTAAGTACATTGTTTAATTTGATTTTTGAAAATGGGTGCTTTCCAGACGAATGGTCTGAGGCTATCATAGTTCCGGTATATAAAAAAGGGTCCATTAACGATGTCCAAAATTATCGAGGTATTTCGTTGGTCAGTTGTTTATCTAAGATATTTACATGTATTTTGAATAATAGATTGTTAGTATGGTCTGATAAATATGGGTGTATTTCAGACGCCCAGTTTGGATTCAAGCCTGGTTATGGGACAATTGACTCGATCTTTGCTTTACAAGGTCTGATTAATAGATCACTGAGACAAGGGAAAAAACTATTCTGCTGCTTTGTCGATTATCGCCGAGCTTTTGATTTAATTCAAAGACCAAAACTAATATACAAATTATCTAAATCTGGAATTACTGGTAAAATGCATCAAATAATTTCTTCCATGTATCGAGGAATAAAGTCATGTGTCCGTCAAAATTCAGAATTGTCAGCGTTTTTTCAAAACGACATCGGTTTAATGCAAGGTGAGCCTCTATCCCCCTTTTTATTTTCATTGTACATAAATGACCTTGAGAATGAACTTATTACAAACGCTGGAGAGCCAGTCTACATTAAAGAACTTGCAATATTCTTAACATTGTATGCAGACGACACAGCTCTTGTCTCAGAAACTATTAATGGATTGCAGGAAAATCTGAACACTTTGTATAGATATGCATGTAAATGGTCCATAGAGGTGAATGTTGAGAAAACAAAAATAGTTGTATTTAGAAAGGGAAACAAACTCCCGAAACATTGTACATGGTTATATAATAATAAACCTATAGATGTTGTTAACTGTTTCAATTACCTAGGGGTGAATCTATTTTATAATGGTAAATTTGTTAAAGCTCAGTCAATAATTTCATCTCAAGGGAGAAAGTGCATGTTTAATATACTTAATATATGTAACAAAAATTCACTAAATATTGAAGCCAAATTAAATGTATTTGATTCCTACGTCTCACCTGTTCTAAATTATGGTTGCGAAATATGGGGCTTTAGAATTTCCAAGGAAATTGAAATGGTTCACACTGATTTTTTAAAATATATATTACATGTAAAAAGATGCACAATGAATTTTATGATGTATGCAGAGTTAGGTAGATTCCCGTTATATATAACACACTATATTCAAATTATCAAATATTGGTTTAAAGTTTTGACAAGTGAAAACTGTATTTTACAAAGTGTTTATGAGGACATGAATGAAAACACTAATGCTAACCCTAATTGGCTTGGAGAAATAAAGAGTTTACTATACTCTTTAGGTCTTGGTTATATATGGCAAAATCCGTTAAACCAACCTGTGTATAAAAGCATTAATATTATAACCTGTAGACTTAAAGATATTTTTCTCCAAGAAATGTTTGCTTGTTTTGAGTCATCTTCAAAATGTTTAATATATAAAAATCTACCATTTCATTTTACATTACAATATTATTTATCTAAATCAATCCCTGATTCTTATCGCTATGTTATTTCTAAGTTTAGATTGTCATCTCATATGTTAAATGTTGAAACAGGCAGGTATAGTAAAATCGCAAGAGAAAACCGACTCTGTATTTTATGTGATAAATTATCAATAGAGGACGAATATCATTTTATTTTAGAATGTACAAATTATAATGAGTTACGTAAGAAGTATATTAAACGTTACTATTGGCACAAACCATCAATGTTAAAACTAACAGAACTTTTATCAATACAAAATAAAAAGCAGCTTTGCAACCTTGCGCGATACTTAATTTGCTCTGTTAGGAAGAGGGACTTGTAGATTAATGTAAATGGTTATTATAATCATTATGCATTCTAAATAGATATATTGTTATTATTTATATTGTTTATTACCTCCTGTATTGTATATATTGTATATATTTATATATCATGCTGATGAGTCTAAATGGCTCTTTGCAATAAACTTGCAATAAACTTACTTATCAATCAAGTGCTGAAATAACTTTATTCCTAGTCATCTAGTGATATCCTAATATCAATCAAGTGCTGTAATAACTCTATTCCTAGTCAACTAGTGATATCCTAATATCAATCAAGTGCTGCAATAACTTTATTTCTAGTCATATAGTGATATTCTAATATCAATCAAGTGCTGAAATAACTTTATTTCTAGTCATATAGTGATATTCTAATATCAATCAAGTGCTGAAATAACTTTATTTCTAGTCATCTAGTGATATTCTAATATTGCTGAAATAACTTTATTCCTAGTCATATAGTGATATTCTAATATCAATCAAGTGCTGCAATAACTTTATTTCTAGTCATTAGTGATATTCTAATATCAATCAAGTGCTGCAATAACTTTATTTCTAGTCATATAGTGATATTCTAATATCAATCAAGTCGCTGAAATAACTTTATTTCTAGTCATCTAGTGATATTCTAATATTGCTGAAATAACTTTATTCCTAGTCATATAGTGATATTCTAATATCAATCAAGTGCTGAAATAACTTTATTTCTAGTCATCTAGTGATATTCTAATATCAATCAAGTGCTGAAATAACTTTATTTCTAGTCATCTAGTGATATTCTAATATCAATCAAGTGCTGAAACAACTTTATTCCTAGTCATATAGTGATATTCTAATATCAATCAAGTGCTGAAATAACTTTATTCCTAGTCATATAGTGATATTCTAATATCAATCAAGTGCTGAAATAACTTTATTTCTAGTCATCTAGTGATATTCTAATATCAATCAAGTGCTGAAATAACTTTATTCCTAGTCATATAGTGATATTCTAATATCAATCAAGTGCTGCAATAACTTTATTCCTAGTCATATAGTGATATTCTAATATCAATCAAGTGCTGAAATAACTTTATTCCTAGTCATCTAGTGATATTCTAATATCAATCAAGTGCTGCAATAACTTTATTTCTAGTCAACAAGTGATATTCTAATATCAATCAAGTGCTGCAATAACTTTATTTCTAGTCAACAAGTGATATTCTAATATCAATCAAGTGCTGCAATAACTCTATTCCTAGTCATATAGTGATATTCTAATATCAATCAAGTACTGCAATAACTTTATTTCTAGTCAACTAGTGATATTCTAATATCAATCAAGTGCTGCAATAACTTTATTTCTAGTCATCTAGTGATATTCTAATATCAGTGCATAAACTTAAAGTAGAGCCATATAAAAATACAGTTTTATAATATAAATATATAGTAATATAAAAATGCCACTGTTAAAGTTAAAGCTTTTTTTATATTGTATATGTATGGGGGACACTAAAAGCATCAGATTGTACCATTCCAAGTAAAACAGATATCTGTGGTTCCAGAAATTCCAAAAATTTAAAAAATATTCGAGATACATGATATTGTAGTAGATATAAAATATAATATATTTTACAATTTTTTTACTCATATTATGAGTATATATATCATTAACAATGTTATTATTAATAAAATGTAAGAAATTCAATAGTAGACTATTTGGAAAACAGTTGTACCTTTAGATATATATCTGATATAAGCTTATAATTAAAGGGATATATTCAGTAACTCTTCGACCAAAAAACTTTAAGTCTCAGAACCTGAATTTTTTTAGCTAATCAAATCTGTATTAATATTCCAAACTCTCTCTCAAATTTAAGCCTTCAAATCCCTGTGTATCCAAAAATATCAAAGTTTGAAAATCAAAATGCGACTCGTTGTAAGTCTATGACTTATATAGAAAAAACATATACAGAAAACGAAAGATATAATTGAAGGGATTGTGCGATTTTGGGCCAATTCCAGTAAATCTGAAGGCTATTTACATACATTCAAGGCCCAAAATGATCCTCGAAAATGCTGAACATTCCCCTTTAACTTTGGGCATTAAATATTAAAAGTGATTGTAAAGATATGAACCATTCCAGTCTAATATCAACTATATCTATTACAGCCTATTATCATCTCTCATGTCAATATATATATAAGATATTCTCCTTGGAAAATATATTGAAAACTGCAAGGTCAAATTAATATTTCACATGTCGTTTAAAAATTTCTGATTGGCAAAAAATAAATCAACGGAACTAATGTGGGAAATCATTCGTTAACAAATTTTGCAGTGTTGACGTCACATACAGGATTCAGAAAAAATTAATTAACAATTTATTCACACCAAATTTCAGTTTTTGCTAATCATGTCCAATTTTGATTATCATTTCATAAAAATTTTGTGCTTCAATTAACACTGATATACACTTAAAGTAATTCTATAATTAAAACAAGTGGGTGTATTTTAAAAGTGGTCTTAAAGGGCCATTCTGCTTTTTTGAAAAAAAGTTTCCATTATCAAAAACATCGCAAATGTTACCTGAGAATATTTCTAAAGTATGCTCATTATACCTATGCATGATCTTGATCAAACTGAATTTGTTTTTAAAGGGTTAATTACAAACAGGGAGTACACTTATTGTTGATTAAGCAGTTTGACCTAGTTTTTGTGTTTGGCTTAATAATGGCTTGATATTTCTAACTGAAAACTTTACAATACAATAGTCAAGACATTTCTCTACAATTAGGCGTTTATTTTACTCAAATCCGTTCAGTAGTTTTCTATCAGCGTCCAAAAAACATGACGACACTTAAAACGCTACGTAAGGTTTTTAAATATTTTAGCATGTTTTTAGCGTTTAAAAATGAACGACTGGATTTTTTATGTTAAAACATTCAGATGCATTAAAGGACACATAGTTAGAGATTTTGATGTATAGTTTTCACAAATTTGAGCCAAAAAGAAATTTAGACCTAAAAAAAAATTCAGACTGTCCCTTTAATCTTGATTTTTTTTCATTCCTAGATTTTACATTACTGTGTTTTTTTCAAATATTCAAGAATATACATACTAATGAACCACAGTTGAATTTTAGAAAAAAAAAATCTTATGAAACTCAGATACAAAACAAATTACTGAAAGACTCTGGCACTGTTTCGGTGTCAGATGGAAATGGTTTGATGGTGGCTTACTAAAAATTTTATGAAAAGGTTTATTTACAAAGGTCTTTGTGTGTCAGATACAATTAAGTTATGCATTTCATATCAAAATTCTATGATTACAAACATTTTTTTTTTTAAAAATACACTATGCAAGTGAAATTTCATAAATTTGTTTCCAACTTCAATATGTTTAGTCCACTCTCTTGCATTAATACAATTTTTACCAAGTAAAATGTTTACCACCTATCAATTTTAAACTTGTATTATAAACACCAATCATTTAATAGAAGTTTTTTTTAACTTTGGTGCCTTCTTGAAATATTTTCATTCCGACACCAAAACCAAAACGACAGAGAAAATTATCAGAATTTTATGTTTTTCAGTAGTTTTATGGTTTGTATTGCATTTAAGACATCTTGTCTTGATTATCTGATGCACTAAAGTCTGTTTCGTCAAATATAAGAAAATAAGCTAAATGCAAATAACAATTGCTGAAAAAAAAATTCAATCAAAGAACATCCAAAAAAAATCATGCAAAGAAGCAAAAACATTTAAAATCTGAAAAAGAATTTCATGCATATCTTTAAAAAAAGAAATTAGTAAAAAATAGCATGCAAAAAAATTATGAGTAAAAACTTCATGCAAAAGGAAAAGAAAACTCACTTTCAATATCTTTATTATGAACTGAATGACCTAATACTAAAGATATATATATAATATTTGTTAGTTGAATGGAATTTAGGAACAGATACAGTTTCTACAAGAACTGCTATTACCGGTAAATAATTTTCTATATAAAGACTGATGAGCTATATTTGACAAAATTCTTAACACAAAATGATATCACAGCTCTTTATAAAAAATAATTTGGGTAACTGGCTTCACTTCACATAATAGTTTAGAGGGCTTGGTAAATGTTAACCAAGAAATTATAACTTTTCTGTGATAGAAAATTTGAAATTCTTGTATATTGAGAGCGTATATAAAATATGTACCTTCTGCAGTGGTAGGTAAATGAGCTAGCTGTCCATTTACATCTTGTAGTTTATGGTCATAAAAAGATCTGAGTTTCTGCATATCATCTTCTAGTTTACCCTTATTAGATTTCTCGGCTTCATACATCTCTTTCATATTATTCATTTCTCGTTCATATTCCTGTTAAATATACAACATTTATATATATAACAACATTTACATTTCCATTCATATTCCTGTTCCTGTTAAATATACAACATTTATATATATAACAACATTTACATTTCCATTCATATTCCTGTTCCTGTTAAATATACAACATTTATATATATAAACAACATTTACATTTACATTCATATTCCTGTTAAATATACAACATTTATATATATAAACAACATTTACATTTACATTCATATTCCTGTTAAATATACAACATTTATATATATAAACAACATTTACATTTACATTCATATTCCTGTTCCTGTTAAATATACAAAATCTAAATTCATATTCATGTTAAATACAACATTTATATATATAAACAACATTTACATTTACATTCATATTCCTGTTCCTGTTAAATATACAAAATCTAAATTCATATTCATGTTAAATACAACATTTATATATATAAACAACATTTACATTTACATTCATATTCCTGTTCCTGTTAAATATACAAAATCTAAATTCATATTCATGTTAAATACAACATTTATATATATAAACAACATTTACATTTACATTCATATTCCTGTTCCTGTTAAATATACAAAATCTAAATTCATATTCATGTTAAATACAACATTTACATTCATATTAAGTTTAAATATACAATATTTACATTCATATTCTTGTTTAAATATACAACTTTTACATTCATATTCCTGTTAAATGTACAGAATTTACACTCATATTCCTGTTAAATATGCAATATTTCCATTCATATACAAGTTAAATATACAACATTTACATTAGTTTAAGTGGAATTGCTTGAATCACATCTATCTAATTAAATATTAAATAATTGCTACTTCTAGTGTCCCTGATACACATACAAATTTAAAAAACCTTCTATTTACAATCCTACTGGTAAATTAAATGGAAAAACTTACATCTCGTAATCTTTCTTTCTCAGCCTCTAACTCATCTTTAGTAATACCTGTAGAATGTACTATAGGTTCACCTTGTTTAATCTCGTTTACATTGATACCTGTAATAATAATAATGAGTAAAATATGAATAATGTTTACAATATTGGAATCAAAACTTCTCTTGTTTATGGTAAAAAATTAATAGACTATGAAGTAAGGTAGAGTTATGTGCAATGTGATATTACCATTCAATATTATGGTGTCTGTGGTATGCCAACTTCATGATTTTTAAGGACAGAGTGTGTATTATCTATCGTACCAATTTTTCCAAATTTGTTTTATAAATTACACAGGAGTACTTTTTTGGCAAAAATACAGTATGTCTCCATTAAAAGAGAAAATTTGGTACTTTTGAGGGACATTTTGGGTCTTGAATAAATGTAAACACTAAACTCTGCATCATATTTTTTACTTTCAAATGCTGATGTTTTTTGGATCATATGGATTTGAAGGCTTTCAACAGTGAATTATTAAGCTTAGCTAAAAAACAAATATAAGATATGATTAATTGATAATGATTGTTCCCATTAAACTTACCAGAAATACTATCAGCTGATAGAGGAATCTTTCCCATTAACATAGATTTTAACTTTTCTATCTCCTCTTGATATTGACGTAACAAAGCATCTTTAGGATCTTCATTAATCTTCGGCTTGTTCTTGATATTCTTCGCCCTGTTGGCATATCGTAGTGTACTGAGAGTTTCATCGTAATTATTGTCTGCTGGTGATAAACAGGCCACCATCATAGTTTTAGTATTACCACCCAATGAATCTTGAAGCAGACGCGTTAATTTAGAATCTCTGTATGGTATATGTTTAGATTTACCATCTACCAAAGCTGATATAACGTTACCCAAAGCTGATAGTGATAAATTAATCTTAGTTGCTTCTTTAAGACGATCTCCAGTTGCACCTTTAAAATAGAATTTCAAGCAGACATTCATTAAAATCGAGTACCTACACACTATACATGGGTAAATTAATTTTTCCCGATTCTGATGGGGTAAGGAAGGGGTGCGCATTATACATGGGTGCGCATTATATTCGGAAATATACGGTTATTACAATTTCTTACCTAATGATATCATTACTTGTTTCAGACTTAAAGAGATACTACCTCTTAGAATGAGCAAAATTTTTAAATTCCAAATAAGAGTAAATTATATAAGATAAGATCAGAAATATGCTGTACTTCTTAAATTCTCTTATTGACAAAGTTTGAAAATTTCGATTATGTATTCATTTGAAGAGGTAGTATTCTGTTAACATCAGTGCAAAGGATTTAAAAGCATGCAAATTAAGCAAACATCAGAAGACTTTTTTCATCAAGGACAAATTTAAATTGTTCAACATCTATTTCAATTTGGGGAATGATTGTGACTCTGTAACCTAAAGTCATGTGCATGTCTAAATTAGGAAGATACGTGATATTTGCTTTTTTATCACTCACTATTTTGGTGTCTGTGTTATGCCAACTTAAAATCTTTTGTCAATAAGGGGCGCGCATTATACATTGGTAAATGGATTTTGCTAGATTTTGCTTGGGTAAGGAAGGAGTGCCCGTTATACATGGATGCGCATTATATTTGGAAATATACGGTATTCAAGCTGCACTCACCAGTTTTGGCCTGTCTCTCACTTCCAGCTAAATCAACCAGATTCAGTTTGCCAGCTCTTATATGTTCCTCCCCAGATTCATCTGTGTTAGCCATTTCCAGATAAATAGAAAAGATTGAGTGACTTCTAGAAGAGTCAGCATTCATTAGAGTTGCTCCTGTAGCTCTGTTCTTCCAGCCTTTATCCATGACTTTCTGACATTCAATGACATTATGTACAGCATGCATAGTTAACCCTTTAATAATAAAGAGATGTTTTATTTTTATTTCAAAATTAATCAATGTGAACTTTTTCTAACGATTATTTCTTACAGTCTCATTTCAGTATATGACCTGGAGCCATCTTGGATTAAAGATTTAGATTAATGACAGGTCAAGAAATAATAATGAATCATGATCTATGATGTCCAGACAATTCCTATGCTATACGTAGACTGACAAAGACTGGATGATAGGTGCTAATTGAATATAAACACAAATCAAGTACATGCATAATAAAGGATAAATACAAAACTATGATTTTAAATGAAAATGAAAATGCGTCAAAAAAAAAAATTACTAATACTAATACAGAAACTTGGGGATGTACACCATGTTTAAGACGCAGACCTCCTTGTAAAGCGTGTGACACCATCAGCATTACCAATACCGTGACAAGCAAAGACTCAAAAGTATTTTACATAAAAGACTCTGTTAATTGTTCATCCAATTTTGTGATTTATTGTTTAACTTGTTCAGAATGTGGAATTCAATATGTAGGACAAACTATAACATCATTTAGTGTAAGACTTAACAAACACCGTTCTAATATTAAATTAAAGAAAGAGGGTAAAGCACCTAGAGTGTCTCCACATTTTAATATGCCAGGTCATTCTTTTACCTGGACTATTCTCCAGAAAATTTACCATGAGAACAAAATTAGATTAGATATGGCAGAATCATTTTGGATTCATAGACTCAATACTGTATGGCCCAATGGCTTAAATGAACAAAATCCTGACAATCTCAAAAACTTTTCAAAGTAAAATTTTTTTATTTTTTTATTTTTTTTTTTTTTATTTTTTAGATCAATACTCTCTTTAAATTGTTTTGGCTTTTACTTCTACTTTAATTATAGCTAGAATTTTTGTTATAAGTGTTGTTGGGTAGGACCTCTGATGTCATTAGCTTGATGACGTCATAATTTTTATGACTTCATCTTAATTTATCTCTTCATTTTGTATTTTAGTCCTCCCTGAGGAAGCTCTATTTTATTAGAGCGAAACGTTGGAATTTAAATGGTTTAATATGACAGTGTTTTTTTATTTTTTTTTATTTTTTTTTTTTTTTTATTTTGTATTAAAAAAAAAAATTGGTACGCACCATTTACATAAACTCCCTTTTCAGGATGTTCATGTAATTCCATTTTAGCTTTCACATCTTGGCCTAACAAATCACGAATTTCTTCATTATAGATTTCTAAATATGAGGCATGTATCAAAAATTTGGTACCATCTGTCACTGATACAGTTTCAAATATGTGATCGAAAGCCCTGAAATAAACAACAAATTGAAATGAAACATGTAAGTTTATAAACAAGAAAAAGGCAATCCGTTATTTTCGTAATTGCTCACTTGTAAATTACCCCGTCTACATTCGCTTCAACAGAAAAAGAAAAATACGATTTTACTTAATGTTAAATGTGCTCTATATGTGGTTGAGGGGCTTGTGCCAACCATGCAAATCCATAATTATCTGACCCCTACACGCGGGTCGTGGGAAACGCCTCAAACAAGCTAAGCATTTTGGGGACTGTGTTTCAACCAACATCATTGAAAGGCAAATGGTCAACAACACAAAAAGTTTAACCTTATCCAGTAACGGATAGACCTCTACAAAAACTCTTTTTTTCCTAAAACTGTGATTGACTGGAACAGACTACATGACAAAGTTGTGCGTGCTGAAACATTAAAGGGCTTCAAGTCAGCCCTCCACCAGCAGGCCTAGTGTACCGTGCTCTGTCTCCCGTTGCGCGTATGCCTTACCGGCCCTGCAATGTACCTATCCAAATCCATATTTCATGAATTCATTACATACCTTGGTATAATACCTCTCTGTGTAGCAGGCGTAGTAATACCTTGCATAGAAAACGATTTACCACATCCTGTTTGACCATACGCAAATATAGTTCCATTATAACCTTCTGTAACACCCTAAAATAGAAATTTTACTCCATTTGTACAGACATAAAATTCATCATGATATAATATTCAGACACAGGAAATGGACAATAGAGGCATAGTCTCACAAACACCAACAACTTGATCTTCGTTTTATGAATATGTATACACATACCAAATTTTATTTGATTCCATCAAAAACTCTAGTTTTTAGAGCGTTTACAAGCAAATGTTGACGGATGGACCGACGGACAGACAGGGGTTCCAACAATATACGTACTCATAGAGAGATGAGGGCGTATAAAAATTGATATATATAGGGCGTATAAAAATTGATATATATATCAATTTTTATACGCCCTCATCTCTCTATATATAATGATTTATTAAATTTATTTATTTCATTTAAGAACAACCCTACATTTTTATGTATTTTTGCACTTTCACTCAACTTTGTATTTTCATATTGATATTGATACATATTTACACCATGTATGGAATCATATATATGTCGTTTCAAGAAATGTTTACAGGCAAACAGACGTCATTATAAGTACATGGGCGCAGATCTTGGTGGGGACACTGGGACTTGGTATCAAATAATATCTAATTCATAGAATTAACTTATTCGTTTCTGGCAATTTAGATTTTTTTTTAAAGATATCTGGGAGGCCCCTTATTAGGCCCCATATTCTGCTTCTGGGCTTTGTTGTCATTGGCTTCATGTATAGTCAAACAGATATTTATTTTTTACAGTTTTATGGAAAAAATAGGACTGATATAGCGAAGGATGACGTCAAAGGTGTTTTCCTGTGAATTCCTGTGATTTGATTTTTTTTCAAGTTCAGAAGTCAATTGGTACTTTTTCATTAATTGTGTGAAAAATAGACAAAATATTAATTAGCTGTGACTTTTATCATTTTTTTTCTCATTTCCACCGATGTCTACCAAATAGATATTATCTCAGATCCTTCTACCAGATAACTGATAATCCAGGAAAGATCAATAGCAAGAGGTTTGGCCAAGGACTAGTTTGTAGAAAGGATCCTTGTCAACCTTGAGTCCTGAGTGTTTTCCCCTTTGTAAAAATTTCTTTTTTTGAGTTCAGAAAATAATTTTGCTCGAATTAAAGAAACTATTGACCAAAATCTGAGGAAATGTGTCCCCTACTGTTGTTTTTATGATCAGACAGAGGTCTTCAAAGATGTTGGCAACTGTTGCTCTGCTGTTCTAAAGTAGCATGATGCAACATCTGATTTTCTCTAATTTGGGCGCGCTGTTAATTTGGGCACATTGTTTACCATTGTAGCTAGCCTGTAATCTAAAGGCTTATTTTCAATTTTTCAATCTTCTAATTTTTCCACATATTCATGAGAAAAGCAGACCTTCCCTTTAAGTTAGACCCTTGCGCCGCCGCCATTAGCCGCCGCCGCCGCCGATTTCTTTACAGCCATAATCTGCCAGTTATGAAAACAAAGCGCCGCCGATTTAAGTCAGCCGATTTCTGCCACTTTGTAAATGAATTCAAGACGATCGTCACTTAGACCTACCATGCTGAACATGATCATTTTCATCCATGATAATTCAAAACTATTGTAGTTTGATTAAGATTTTGAATTGTGAGTTGATTATTCAGAAATAAATAACTTGCTAACAAACACCAGTTGTTTATGACACCTGCAGTGTATAATGTATGTTACTTCATTATAACTCAAATTTTTAATGGAGGAAATCCGTTTTAGCCGCCGAAAACCGCCGATTTGTTTTGCTAGCCAATTCTGCCAGTTCAAAACCGGCTAACCGAAAACAAATGGCTAGCCAACCAGTTTCATCTGCTAGCCAGTCACTTTTTACAAAATAAATCGGCGCAAGGGTATACTTTAAGTCAGCTGATTTCTGCCACTTTGTAAATGAATTCAAGACGATCGTCACTTAGACCTACCATGCTGAACATGATAACTTTCATCCATGATAATTTATAACTATTGCAGTTTGATTAAAATTTTGTATTGTGAGTCGATTTTTCAGAAATAAATAACTTGATAACAAACACCAGTTGTTTATGATGCCTGCAGTGTATAATGTATGTTTCTATAACTCAAATGTTTAATGAAGGAAATCCGTTTTAGCCGCCAAAAACCGCCAAATTTTTTTGTTAGCCAATTCAGCCAGTTCAAAACCGGCTAACAGATAACAAATGGCTAGCCAGCCGGTTTCATCTGCTAGCCAGTCCCTTTTTACAAAATAAATCAGCGCAAGGGTCTAAGTATCGGTGCAGAAAAGCAGGAAGTAAAACTCCATTTCAGTTCCTTTAAATTATCGGTACTCACCTCCACTAAAGGATAAGCTATGTCATTATAAATTTGTTCAGTAGTAGAATCAGTAAAATAGGAACCATCAAAGGTAAAATGTTTAGGTGGTGCTTTAGAATCATTGGGATTAGTGATAGTACATAATCCTCTGTCATTATCCATTTTGATAACATCTTTGCAGCTGAGATCTTTTTCTCTTTGATTCATAGGCCGACATCTTACTATTACTTTTACACATTCTGATGTCATTCTGAAAAAAGATAAGTAAAAAATGGATTTTCAGAGTAAATTATTATTTTCACAATTCATAACGTAACTGTATGGCCACACTGTGTTCTGAATTGAATTTTCACACTGTGTTCTGAATTGAATTTTCACACTGTGTTCTGAATTGAATTTTTCTCTCAGTCACAAATTTTCAAAATATGATTGTCAAATGCATGCCATTTGTCTAAGAATTATGCCTTTGAGTTTATGAAAATACAAGTTTTGAATTTTTTTATTTTAAACAATGACACTTCCTTCTCACATAAAAATTATCCACATTTTGGAATGAAATTCCCCACTGTAAAATCCAATTTCCAAATAATAATTGTTTCAACAGTCGCTTTTTCAAAAAGACAATTCAAGACCCTCAGAACTGATTTGAAGTTAATATTTCAATTCGTACAAAATAATAGGCAAGTGTGAGTGTGATTCAAAACTCTCTATGTGGACAGAGAAAAAAGCAAAGCATCATGATTTGTGCAAGGCTTTTGATTAGGTTCCAATTTCCATGAGTCACAACTCAATAATTCTGTAAACAGAAATGCTTCAATGTATTTTAAATTTTTGAAATTTGATATACTATTACGAACAAAATCACCGAAGGAAAATAGTAATTATTGAAAAAAAACTTTGTTGAAATAAATTGTCTAAATAACAAGGTCTAATGATTAGAAATTTTTTTTTTAAATTACATGTGTGAGATTTATAAAACATTTTTAAATTATAGGGATGGTAAAAAGAGTTCATATTCTTTGTATGAGTATAGCTAGACCGAACATCCTGTCCCTCAATTAGTGAATTTCAAGGACAGGAAACCATTAATGGTTATAAGTTGAAATCGCGCAATTAGTGAATTAGAGGGACAGGATGTTCCATTTGAACCATTCTGTTATATCATTTGGCAACTGTTGGTCCTGTTATTTTAGATGAACTTGATCAAAGATTAAAAACACTAAGATATATGGATATACTACTTCTGCATTTATTACATACTACGTTTCGAAACACATACAGGTAACGTTATCAAGTAAAAGTAGTATGTAATAAATGCAGAAGTAGTATATCCATATATCTTAGTGTTTTTAATGTAATCTTCCTACTTCTATATGTCTTATAAATATTGATCAAAGATATCGTCACATTCGCAAAATCTCCATTTGGCTCAAATGGCAATTGCGATATTGATATCATAATCTAGACATAAAGTTTTTTAATTGCCAGGATTAAAAGATCAGATGGTAATTGGACCCGATAATACATGAAGAGGCTGAAAAACTAATTGGTAACAACAATTAATTTTGGGGGATCTGCACTGTCCATCAACCACAAAGATTTCAAAATATAATTTCAGTACTTGAATTGAAATCACTGTGGCGGACATGAGAACCATTTCAACATGGTAATTTAAATCAAAATACAAAATATTACATACGGTGGAGGCATGATTGAATATTATCAACAATTCTTCAACACACAGACAATATTTCCAGATTACAAAACACTGAGTAACATTAACACTGACAGAACACAACACACTGATATCAAATAGCAACAAAATAGACAAACTAGGGCTTAAATCTCAATTCTTAATCCTATTATTGTATGACTAGTTATCATGTACCACACATTAACAGGTATTATGTCTAGATTGTTCACAACATTCAGCTCCCTGACATTCTTGATTATATTAATTATTTAAGCTTAATTAAAGATCAGAGTTGAACTTGATTACATATATCAATGAATCTATATTAACTTTGTATCAACTTGGTTGGTAGTCAGGTTACATGAATTATTAATCTGTATAAAACTATAAATAGGGTTTTTTAATCAATAATATGATCAGGGACTAATTAAATGAGCTTGAATGTGACTCCTATATTCTTGTTGTCAAGGAAGCCTGATCAAATTGAAAACTGATATTGTTATTACTAGGATATTGAGCTGAGGACTGTTCTTTTTTCAAAGTTCTTTTCACAGTTCAATCAGATGAGGTTTGTTTTTTGAAAGTATAAGACAGTTTGCCAGGAAATGAAACAAGACTACATCCGCTGTACAAAAAATTATTTTTGTTTTGTTTTTTTTCAACGACAAAGACTACATCCGCTGTACAAAAAATTATTTTTGTTTTGTTTTTTTTCAACGACAATAACTAGATGTGTGAACATTATAAACATAAACCTATCTATATATTATTATATATGCAAAATGAAACCAATCTTAAAACAAGCATAATCTGAAAATTTTTCATAAATGATCTACAATCTGTATGTATTTTTTATTGTTTTACAAAATGATGGTGATGTCATAAATCTCTAAATGGCATGAAGTAATAGCTACCATGTTTTCTCTTTTCAAAACGCCTGATGGTACTTCTCGTATGGAAAGTCCACTACCGTACTATATAGTTATTGCACCTGATTTTGTCATGCTTTGGACGTGAGTTTTGATAAAGGAATTGTTTTGCTTGTTCAGATTTTTATCATTTAGACTCAGCTTTATAGAACAAAGTTAGTGGACCACAGCCATATACGCCTAACGAAAAAGGCTTAAATTTAATCAGGAGTAAACTAAACTTTCTCAAACCTTTCGATTTAGGTCCAATAACATCCATTTTAAGTTTCAACAAAATTGGTTGAAAACAAAGATAGTCAATAGCATATTCAAGAATTTGGGGCGAGGGCAATAACTCTGCTTCTAACAGTCGAAAATAGATCAAATTCATACTTGATCTTCATTTTTTGAATATGTATGCACATACCTAATTTCATTTGATTCCATCAAGAATTCTATTTATTAGAGCGTTTACAAGCAATTGATGTTGAGAGAAGCACTAACTGTAGAGAGGTGAAAGGGCGATAACTTCTCAAAACTGATGAAAAAGGTCTAAATCTTGAATCTTAATTTTATTCAGGAGTAAACTTAACTTTCTCAAACATTTTGATTTAGGTCCAATAACATTAATTTTAAGTTTCATCAAAATCGGTTGAAAAGTAAGAGAGCATTGAGAGCAATAGCATATTCAAGATTTTGGGGCAAGGGCAATAACTCTGCTTCTAATGATCGAAACTTATATGGGCATTCTCTTTCAATTTTGAAGTCAACCTTTTGTTTTGATACAACAAAAGAGGGTCACAGTTTGTAGCTTAAATAATGGCAGTCATCAGGAATGTTCATTTATTAACATTGATGGTTTACATGTCCTTTCTAAATTTTAGAGACACACACATCATCAATAAAGTTAAAGGGTAGATCTACGGCTTATTAATATTTATACCGAAAATAAATGCCGCGATGGCTTGGTTAGTTACCAAATATTTTGATCTAAAATTTCAATGGAAGTCGAAAACTATCGAAGTAATAATTTCTAAATATTTCAGTATACGTCAAACACACCTTGTAATGCATGTAAAGAGAATGTTCTGTTAATTTCTAGTCTTGATTAACGAGTTTCTCCTCAAGATTAAAGTTTGTTTACTTTACTTTCGGTTATTTTCTTTAGTAACTTCCGGTTAAGAAATATGTGGCGAAATGGATGCTGGGATGGTGATTTTTCGTACCCAATACCACGCAGATACGTAACACGGGTAATCAAAATTCATAACCAATTATTCTATTAAACCTTTTTACTATCTGAATCATGATTTTGTCAGAATTAGACCCAATACCACGAGTGATAACGGTCCTGTCTCACACCCAGCCCATGGAGACAAACATAGTCTATACAATATACAACATATAGACACAAAAAAAAACTAGAGCTGTGAACAGCACTGAGCGTGGCCCGTGATACTTTGCCTGATAGCTGTAAGACTTTTTGAACTTCCAACCCCTAAAGTCTGGTATCCAAAATGGTCCCTGATAAATGGTCAAAATGGTCCTCAAAAAGGTCAAAATGGTCCTTCCAAAAAGTCAAAATGGTCTCAAAATAATATTTTTATTTATGATGTTACAAATTAACAAAACATAAAGCGCTACATAATATATTTTTTGTATAATCTTTTTGAGAACTTGAACTTCAAATTATATTGTAAGTCTTAGAATGTCTTTGACTTTTATTTTTTTGGCCATTCTAACCAATGAATTGGTTGAAATCAAAGAGGAAATTCAGAGGCCATTTTGACCAAAATAGGGTCCATGGTGACTGGCCATTTTGACCAAATTTAACTTTTATGGCCATTTTGACTTTGGCAAGATTAAACATTTACTTTTTATTGCAACGGATTAGCGCAGACGCTAATGGCCCCTCGTTTGGTCAAAATGGTCCCTGATAAATGGTCAAAATGGTCCCTGATAAATGGTCAAAATGGTCATCAAAAAAGGTTAAAAATGGTCTTTCCAAAAAGACAAATGGTCTCAAAATAATATTTATATTACATAATACACAATAAATTTTTTGTATAATCTTTTTGAGAACTGGAACTTGAACTTCAAATTAATATTGTAAGTCTTAGAATGTCTTTGCTTTGATGAAAATATAAATAGGAACACAATTTATGTCTTCAAAATTTGTTGTTACTGTTGTTACAGACTACAAGTGACCTTTTTTAGGGTTAAAATAGCTTCCAATTATTCCTTTGATTATCATCATATAAGCTAAAATTTATCAAAAAATCAGGGACCATTTTGACTTTTATTTTATTGGCCATTTTGCCCTCAAAAATTGTCATTTTGACCAAAGAATTGGTTGAAATCAAAGCATAAATACAGAGTCCATTTTGACCAAAATAGGGGCCATGGTGACCGGTCCATTTTGACCAAAATAGGGGCCATGGTGAATGGCCATTTTGACCAAATTTAACTGTTATGGCCATTTTGACTAGGGGCCATTTTGTATAGGGGATATACCCCCTTCCCCAACATTCGATCTGTGTAAACGTCAATATTTCCCTTTAAGGCTGAGTTGAAATACTGTCTTTTGTTTCAATGGATTGAAGCAGTCAGTAGCCAGTTGAATTGATGTTAGTCAATTAAGTGCCGTGGGTAAGAATCACCCTCAAAATAAGAAAAAATCTGATATTATATCAAATATAGCAAACACTCGAAAAAACATGTTAATTTTTATAAAGTTAAAACAATGTGTAATGAGATTAATTTATTTTTGACCTATAATAATCTTAGCAGACGATAAAAAACAATTTGAACACTTACTTTTATTGCAACGGATTAGCGCAGACGCGTAAACAGTTTTAATTGCTGTCTGCTAGAGTCCAGCCCTAGAGTTAAAAGATTATGTAGTCTGACTAATTTGTTTATGACCTTTAATAACCTTAGCAGACGACAAAAAGAAAATTGGTGTGTATCTTGTAGAAAGAGTTCTGTCAATGGTAGAGAAAAAATTCGAACAGGTTAATGTATCAAAAATTCACTGCTCTAAATGATTGTATGTAAAATTAATATAAGTGAAAATTTTGCAAAAAAAATGAATTTTTTATACTTTTTAGAGTGTTAAAAGATTACATAATCAGATTAATCTGTTTATGACCTAAAATACTTCACACCTCCATGTGAAAAGTTCATGCCGATAGTTTTATTACTATATTATATAACCTGCTATAACCCTGTCAATCATTATAATCCTCTCTACCTCTCTCTCTCTCTCTTCTCAGAAAAGGGGTATTCTATGCCTATTTTCACTTTAATGGATTTTGTATTAAACTGGTCATGTCATATGTCGTTGAAAAGAGAAAATTTAGTACATACTGACTATACACACCATATTGCTATTAGATAATTGCATTGTAAGTTAGATCCCTCAGTCGAAAAAAACGCAATATTTTGAAAACATATTTTAATGGGTTATTGTCATATATCGTTTAAAAGATAATCAAATCGGCATTACAAAATTGAAAAATTTAACTCTCTGTATTGATTAGAGAATGCGATATAGATGTCCAAAGTTGACAAAAATGTCAATTTTCAAATGTTCATAAAACCAGAAGTTAATATTTTTCAATTAATATCAGCATACCTATGGATAGCTGAGGTCAAGGACATCCTTCATTGGAATTTTCAAGGTCATCAAAGGTCAAGGTCACATAATATGGCCTTTTGAATTTTCAAAAAATTCAAACGAACATAACAAAATTTCAAATTCGAAATTCAAAATTCTGTTCCAACAAACTGTAGACAAGGTTACAAGGTTTTGATAGACACCAAAATCATAAAAATCGGATAACAAATAGAGGACTTATTGATTTTTTGCTTAAATGTGTCAGTCTGTGACGGCAGCTTATGCATCACTTCCGGTTTGGATTTTTTATGCTAAGTGCATTCTAATTATGACTGACAGACAATATATATAGTTTTTGTCAATATCTGAAATTTATACCGGAAGTGAGGCTGCTAGGCGTGATTTTGAAAAGCCGGAAGTTCTCACGTCAAAACCGGAAGTGATAGAAAAATTTTGATTAATTAATTTTATTTCTATGGACATTCTGTACATGTCCTATGAATTTCAGGTCAATCGGATAATTTGCTGCTGAGTTAGAAATTTTGAGCTTTTTTTAAAATTTTGGTTTCAAATTTTTTGGACAAAAATATTTAAAAATTTAAATTTGTGTAGTCCCAACTGATACTTCTTTTTACAATGAAGATATTAAAGAAAATTTCAGCCAAATCGGTCCATAAATAAACCCTACAGACTAAGTGCAAAATAATTGCATATTATGCAATAGCCCACTCCTGGTTCAGCAAAAATTGAGTTTCAGATATTCATTTTTGATTCCAGGTCATTTAATAATGTTTGGTGGATACAATTATGCTACACCATTTTCGATTTTCTCTAAAAAGTTTCCCAAAAAAAAAAAAAAATAAAAAAAAATAAACACTAGAGCTGTGAACAGCACTGAGCGTGGCCCGTGATACTTTGCCTGATATCTGTAAGACTTTTTGAACTTCAAACCCCTAAAGTCTGGTGTTCGTTCCCTTATTTTTAGAAAAAAGTTTTGTTAATGGGTAAATTCAATATTATATCAATATAACTTCTGGTATGGTAATTTTTATAGCTTCATGGTAGCTATAATATACAGGTATGTGTGAAACGTGAACATTATGTGACGGAATTCCTTTACTGATATAAATATGATCTATAAGTGTTTCACCTTCGTTAGTGTAATACTGAACAAGTTGTTGAAAACCAAATTTTTGAAAACAATTAAGTATAGACAAATGACCCTCCAAGATATTTTGATTGAAATCTCCCATAATAACATACACCAGATTCTTTTAATTCAACTAGTGATCTTTGTAACATTGGGAGAAATAATTCTAATCGATAAACAGGTGGTCTGTAGATAACAATTACGTTAATATTCTTATCCAGAATATTCAAAGTAATGTGTTCTATTTTTTAAACTCCCAAATTTAAGACATTTTTTTTCTTCTTTATAATAAGGGAGTCGCGGTGGCTCAGCGAGTTAGACGCTTGCTCGCTAACCTGAAGGTCCAGGGTTCAATCCTGACATGGGTCGAGATGACACCTTCGGATTTTTCAACCCGGTTTCCACCTGTCAGTGATGCAGGTCGGAGGGGCTGACATGGAAAAGCGTCTAGTCGTTTGGATGGGACAATAAACCAAGGCCCCGTGTGCGAATGGCTGTGCACGTTAAAAATATAAGAGCTGGCTAAAAACGACTACTTTGTGAATAGTGACTGCATAGACGATACATTACAAATACATTCAACAATTACGAACAAATAATAAGCTTAGCAGACGATAAAAAGGTCAAAATGGTCCTTCCAAAAAGTCAAAATGATCTCAAAATAATATTTTTATTTATGATGTTACAAATTAACAAAACATAAAGCGCTACATAATATATTTTTTGTATAATCTTTTTGAGAACTGGAACTGGAACTTAAAATTAATATTGAAAGTCTTAGAATGTCTTTGCTTTGATGAAAATATAAATAGGAACACAATTTATGTCTTCAAAATTTGTTGTTACAGAGTACAATTTTCAGTCAAATAAGTGACCTTTTTTAGGGTTAAAATTGTTTCCAATTATTCCTTTGATTATCATCATATAACCTACAATTTATTAAAAAATATCAGAGACCATTTTGACAAGCATAGGGGCCATGGTGACTAGCCATTTTGACTTGGGACCAATTAGGATAGGGGCTCAATTGACTATGGCAAGATTAAATATTTACTTTTTATTGCAACGGATTAGCGCAGACGCGTTGCCAGTTAAATAATTTATTGCTGTCTGCTAGATAGTCCATCACTACAGATAATTCTTTAGCTTCTGCCTTTTTGGGACTTTAAGCATATTGTTATAGTCAATTGGGCCCCTATCCAAAATGATCCTCAAAAAAGGTCATTTTGACCAAAGAATTGGTTGAAATCAAAGAATAAATGCAGAATCCATTTTGACCAAGATAGGGGCCATGGTGACCGGTCCTTTTTGAACAAAATAGGGGCCATAGTGAATGGCCATTTTTACCAAATTTAACTGTTATGGCCATTTTGACTAGGGGCCATTTTGTATAGGGGATATACCCCCTTCCCCAACATTCGAACTGTATAAACGTCAATATTTTCCTTTAATGCTGAGTTGAAATACTGTCATTTGTTTCAATGGATTGGAGCAGTCAGTAGCCAGTTGAATTTGTATGTTAGTCAATTAAGTGCCGTGGGTAAGAATCACCCTCAAAATAAGAAAAAATCTGATATTATATCAAATATAGCAAACACTCGAAAAAACATGTTAATTTTTATAAAGTTAAAACAATGTGTAATGAAATTAATTTATTTGACCTATAATAATCTTAGCAGACGATAAAAAACAGTTTGAGCACTTACTTTTTATTGCAACGGATTAGCGCAGACGCGTAAACAGTTTTAATTGCTGTCTGCTAGAGTCCAGCCCTAGAGTTAAAAGATTATGTAGTCTGACTAATTTGTTTAGGCTCCGGCCACTATTGCCTACATCCACTTTTGCCTACAGTCTAAAATAAACAAATTCATGCACTAGTGATTTTCAGGGATACATGCTATCAGAGCTATCCAACCTCTAATTGGACTAGTCCACTTTAGTGGAATAACGCCTGTAGGGCGACAAAAGACAGACAATTGTATGAAATAACTTTTTATTTATATATTATAATATATATATAATAACAACATAATAAGAACCTTCTTCCAGACTGCTTGCGTATAGTGGAAGAAGCACCCTCTGATGTCCTCAACAGCTCGCATCACAGCAACTTCAAAGTCCGTCTGTATTATCTGTGGCTGTAAAGGAGCACCTGTGATCTGCATAACCGTTTCCTTAAGTTTCTGAAATAGTCTGACATAAGTGGATGGATGGAAATACTGCAGCTACATCTGCTTCCAATGTGGCAACCTCTTCCTCAAAGATGGCCTGGATTGGGGTTGTCTCAGCTTGGACTCTCTCTCTAAGAACACTTAACATACGGAAAGCTGTCATATCTTCTGCTGGGTGGTTGTGAGGGCTGCATTTTCTGACAAAGTGTCCAACTGTGGTACACTTTCCTGTGCATCCAGTGGTTACGCATTTCCAGTGTACACAGGTCTGTCTTCTGTTATTAAGACGGTACCGATATCCATCAAGGATGACTTGTTGGCCACCTCTCTGGGATGTTACGAACTCAACTATCTGTGGATTAGCCATGTCTTATGAATGCGTTTTTTGGGAATACTATTTTCATTTCACTGAGATTATCTCACGAAGCTCTAAATATCTGCTAAAATCACAAGTCATGTTAATATCCCAACTAGGAAGGACATTCAACAATAACTTGACACTATCCAGTTAATTAATTAGATTTGGCTTCAGTCAATTAATGATATTTTTGTGAGAAATGATATATTCAAATATGAAGGATGTGCATTAATATCCAGCTAATTAACTGGATTAACTGAATTATACTTGACTCCATTTAATTGATAATATTTAAGTTGAGAAATGAAATATTGGAAGAGTTTATTCCTAGCATGGGTATGTTGTTTTAACTGTGTAGGTAATATTCCACACTCCTTTATTTTATTGTAGGCAATAGTCACTGTAGGCAAAAGTGCATGTAGGCATTAGTGGACGACGCCTTTGTGGCTCTTTATGACCTTTAATAACCTTAGCAGACGACGAAAAGAAAATTGGTGTGTATCTTGTAGAAAGAGTTCTGTCAATGGTACAGAAAAAATTCGAACAGGTTAATGTATCAAAAATTGACTGCTCTAAATGATTGTATGTAAAATTAATGTAAGTGAAAATTTTGCAAAAAAAATTAATAAATTTTTTATACTTTTTAGAGTGTTAAAAGATTACATAATCAGATTAATCTGTTTATGACCTAAAATACTTCACACCTCCATGTGAAAAGTTCATGTCGATAGTTTTATTACTATGTTATATAACCTGCTATAACCCTTGTCAATCATTTTAATCCTCTCTATTTCAATTCTTTCTCAGAAAAGGGGTAATCAATGCCTATTTTCACTTTAATTGATTTTGTATTAAACTGGGCATGTCATATGTCGTTGAAAAGAGAAAATTGTGTACATACTGAATATACACACCATATTGCTATTAGATAATTGCATTGTAAGTTAGAACCCTCAGAAGAAAAAAACCGCAAAATGTTATATATATTTTAATGGGTTATTGTCATATATCATTTAAAAGATAATCAAATCAGCATTACAAAATTGAAAAATTTAATTCTCTGCGTTGATTACAGAATGTGATATGGATGTCCAAAGTTGACAAAAATGTCAATTTTTAAATGTCCATAAAACTAGAAGTTAATATTTTTCAATTAATATCAGCATACCTATGGATAGCTGAGGTCAAGGATTTCCTTCATAGGAATTTTCAAGGTCGTCAAAGGTCAAGGTCACATAATATGGCCTTTTGAATTTTCAAAAAATTCAAACGAACATAAAAAAAATTCAAATTCAAAATTCAAAATTCTGTTCCAACAAACTGTAGACAAGAATACAAGGTTTTGATAGACACCAAAATCATAAAAATCGGAAAACAATTAGAGGACTTATTGATTTTTTGCTGAAATGTGTCAGTCTGTGACGGCAGCTTAAGCAACACTTCCGGTTTGGATTTTTTATGCTAAGTGCATTCTAATTATGACTGACAGACAATATATATAGTTTTTGTCAATATCCGAGATTTATACCGGAAGTGAGACTGCTAGGCGTGATTTTGAAAAACCGGAAGTTCTCACGTCAAAACCGGAAGTGACGAAAAAATTTTGATTGGGTAGTTTTATTTCTATGGACATTCTGTATACGTCCTGTAAATTTCCGGTCAATCGGATAATTAGCGGCTGAGTTAGAAATTTTGAGCTTTTTTGAAAATTTTGGTCTTAAATTTTTTGGACAAAATTATTTAAAAATTTAAATTTGTGTAGTCCCACCTGATACTTCTTTTTACAATGAAGATATTAAAGAAAATTTCAGCCAAATCGGTCCATAAATAAACCCTACAGACTAAGTGCAAAATAATTGCATATTATGCAATAGCCCACTCCTGGTTCAGCAAAAATTGAGTTTCAGATATTCATTTTTGATTCCAGGTCATTTAATAATGTTTGATGGATACAATTATGCTACACCATTTTCGATTTTCTCTAAAAAGTTTCCCAAAAAAAAAATAAAAATAAAAAAAAAAAAAAAAAAAAAAAAAAAAAAAAAAAAAAATAAACATAACGAAAACAAAGCGTGACAAATCGAAAGATTTGCCACGCAATAACGAAAACAAAGCGTGACAAATCGAAAGATTTGCCACGCAAAAAAAAAAAAATAAACACTAGAGCTGTGAACAGCACTGAGCGTGGCCCGTGATACTTTGCCTGATAGCTGTAAGACTTTTTGAACTTCGAACCCCTAAAGTCTGGTGTTCACTTCATCAATTCTTGTAATTCTTGTAATTCAACTAGTGATCTTTGTAACATTGGGAGAAATAATTCTAATCGATAAACAGGTGGTCTATAGATAACAATTACGTTAATATTCTTAAATATTCAAAGTAATGTGTTCTATTTTTAAAACTCCCAAATTTAAGACATTTTTTTCTTCTTTATAAGGGTCCAGGGTTCAATCCCGGCATGGGTCGAGATGACACCTTCGGATTTTTCAACCCGGTTTCCCCCTGTCAGTGATGCAGGTCGGAGGGGTTGACATGGAAAAGCATCTAGTCGCTTGGATGGGACAATAAACCGAGGCCCCGTGTGCTATTGGCTGTGCACGTTAAAGATCCCTCGACAGTTGGAAATCGAAAATAAGAGCAGGCTAATAACGACTACTTTGTGAATAGTGACTGCATAGACGATACATTACAAATACATTCAACAATTACGAACAAATAATAAGCTTAGCAGACGATAAAAACAGGTTAAAGTCAATTGGACCCCTATCCAAAATGGCCCCTCGTTTGGTCAAAATGGTCCCTGATAAATGGTCAAAATGGTCCTCAAAAAAGGTCAAAATGGTTGAAATCAAAGGAGAATTTCAGAGGCCATTCTGACCAAAATAGGGGCCATGGTGACTGGCCTGGATAGTGGCCCAATTGACTTTTTATTGCAACGGATTAGCGCAGACGCGTTGCGAACGCGAACCCTCAGTCGAAAAAAACGCAATATTTTGAAAACATATTTTGATGGGTTATTGTCATATATCGTTTAAAAGATAATCAAATCGCAATTACAAAATTGAAAAATTTTATTATCTGCGTTGATTAGAAAATGTGATAGAGATGTGCAAAGTTGACAAAAATGTCCATTTTCGAATGTCCATAAAACCATAGGGTTATAGTCAATAAATGGTCAAAATTGTCCTCAAAAAAGGTCATTTTGACCAAATAATTGGTTGAAATCAAAGAGTAAATTCAGAGTCCATTTTGACCAAAATAGGGGCCATGGTGACCGGTCCATTTTGACCAAAATAGGGGCCATGGTCACTGGCCATTTTGACCAAATTTAATGTCAATATTTTCCTTTAATGCTGAGTTGAAATACTGTCTTTTGTATCAATGTATTAGAGCAGTCAGTAGCCAGTAGAATTGATGTATGTAAGTCAATTAAGTGCCGTGGGTAAGAATCACCCTCAAAATAAGAAAAAATCAAATTATCAAATATAGCAAACACTCGAAAAAACATGTTAATTTTTATAAAGTTAAAACAACGTGTAATGAGATTAATTTATCTTTGACCTATAATAATCTTAGCAGACGATAAAAAACAGTTTGAGCACTTACTTTTTATTGCAACGGATTAGCGCGGACGCGTAAACAGCTAAATTGCTGTCTGCTAGAGTCCAGCAACCTTTACTCCCTAGAGTTAAAAGATTATGTAGTCTGACTAATTTGTTTATGACCTATAATAACCTTAGCAGACGACAAAAAGAAAATTGGTGTGTATCTTGTAGAAAGAGTTCTGTCAATGGTAGAGAAAAAATTCGAACAGGTTAATGTATCAAAAATTTACTGCTCTAAATTATTGTATGTAAAATTAATGTAAGTGAAAATTTTGCAAAAAAAATGAATAAATTTTTTATATTTTTTAGAGTGTTAAAAGATTACATAATCAGATTAATCTGTTTATGACCTAAAATACTTCACACCTCCATGTGAAAAGTTCATGTCCATAGTTTTATTACTATATTATATAACCTGCTATAACCCTTGTCAATCATTTTAATCCTCTCTATTTCTTCATAGAAAAGGGGTATCCTATGCCTTTTTTTCACTTTAATGGATTTTGTATTAAACTACTCATGTCATATATCGTTTAAAAGAGAAAATTTAGTATATACTGAATATACACACTTTACTGCTATTCGATAATTGCATTGTAAGTTAGAACCCTCAGTCGAAAAAAAACGCAATATTTTGAAAACATATTTTAATGGGTTATTGTCATATATCGTTTAAAAGATAATCAAATCGGCATTACAAAATTGAAAAATTTAATTCTCTGCGTTGATTAGAGAATGCGATATAGATGTCCAAAGTTGACAAAAATGTCAATTTTCAAATGTCCATAAAACCAGAAGTTAATATTTTTCAATTAATATCAGCATACCTATGGATAGCTGAGGTCAAGGACATCCTTCATTGGAATTTTCAAGGTCATCAAAGGTCAAGGTCACATAATATGGCCTTTTGAATTTTCAAAAAATTCAAACGAACATAAAAACATTTCAAATTCGAAATTCAAAATTCTGTTCCAACAAACTGTAGACAAGGTTACAAGGTTTTGATAGACACCAAAATCATAAAAATCGGATAACAAATAGAGGACTTATTAATTTTTTGCTGAAATGTGTCAGTCTGTGACGGCAGCTTATGCATCACTTCCGGTTTGGATTTTTTATGCTAAGTGCATTCTTATTATGACTGACAGACAATATATATAGTTTTTGTCAATATCTGAAATTTATACGGAAGTGATGCTGCTAGGCGTGATTTTGAAAAACCGGAAGTTCTCACGTCAAAATCGGATGTGATAGAAAAATTTTGATTGATTAATTTTATTTCTGTGGACATTCTGTACATGTCCTATGAATTTCAGGTCAATCGGATAATTAGCGGCTAAGTTAGAAATTTTGAGCTTTTTTGACAATTTTGGTTTCAATATTTTTTTACAAAAATATTTAAAAATTGAAATTTTTGTAATTGCACTTGATACTTCTTATTTCAATGAATATATTGAAGAAAATTTCAGCCAAATCGGTTCATAAATAAACCTTACAGACTAGGTGCAAAATAATTGCATATTATGCAATAGCCCACTTCCGGTTTAGCAAAATCTGAGTTTTAGATATTCATTTTTGATACCAGGTCATTTAATAATGTTTGGTGGATACAATTTTGCTACACCATTTTCGATTTTCTCTAGAAAGTTTCCCCAAAAAAAAAAAAAAAAAAAAAAAAAAAAAAAATAATCATAACGAAAACAAAGCGTGACAAATCGATAGATTTGCCACGCAAAAAATTTTCTTTTACCGAGGGTCGAACTCGGCTGCGTGAGACCCCGTAGGTGAGGCTCCAGCACGCTATCCACTCGGCTAGCCGAAGGTGCTGAAATGGGGCTAGGGTTAGCTAAAGTCAATGTCCTAGACAGGGGTAAACGCGTTTTTCCCTAATAGTAAACTACGTTTTGGTCAATAAATGTTTGAAAAAAAGGTCGAAGATGGGGTTTCCGCATATGTAACGAATCAGAATTTCATAGCGCATCTTCTCAACACAAAATTGGGACGATATATTATCATACCGGTCTTAACGGGGTCATCAAACATTTAAAACTCCCGCAAATGGCTTCCAAGGGATAAAAATCCGGTCAAAGGCAATTAAGCTTTTATTTTAACTGTTTTTTCAGTTGTTCACAACAGAAAAATATATGCTGAAATTGATGGACTAAACGAAAGTATTTGATTTTGGAAAAAAAAAGAAAAAAAAATTTTCTTTTACCGAGGGTCGAACTCGGCTGCGTGAGACCCCGTAGGTGAGGCTCCAGCACGCTATCCACTCGGCTAGCCGAAGGTGCTGAAATGGGGCTAGGGTTAGCTAAAGTCAATGTCCTAGACAGGGGTAAACGCGTTTTTCCCTAATAGTAAACTACGTTTTGGTCAATAAATGTTTGAAAAAAAGGTCGAAGATGGGGTTTCCGCATATGTAACGAATCAGAATTTCATAGCGCATCTTCTCAACACAAAATTGGGACGATATATTATCATACCGGTCTTAATGGGGTCATCAAACATTTAAAACTCCCGCAAAATGGCTTTCAAGGGATAAAAATCCGGTCAAAGGCAATTAAGCTTTTATTTTAACTGTTTTTTCAGTTGTTCACAACAGAAAAATATATGCTGAAATTGATGGACTAAACGAAAGTATTTGATTTTGGAAAAAAAAAGAAAAAAAAAATTTCTTTTACCGAGGGTCGAACTCGGCTGCGTGAGACCCCGTAGGTGAGGCTCCAGCACGCTATCCACTCGGCTAGCCGAAGGTGCTGAAATGGGGCTAGGGTTAGCTAAAGTCAATGTCCTAGACAGGGGTAAACGCGTTTTTCCCTAATAGTAAACTACGTTTTGGTCAATAAATGTTTGAAAAAAAGGTCGAAGATGGGGTTTCCGCATATGTAACGAATCAGAATTTCATAGCGCATCTTCTCAACACAAAATTGGGACGATATATTATCATACCGGTCTTAACGGGGTCATCAAACATTTAAAACTCCCGCAAATGGCTTCCAAGGGATAAAAATCCGGTCAAAGGCAATTAAGCTTTTATTTTAACTGTTTTTTCAGTTGTTCACAACAGAAAAATATATGCTGAAATTGATGGACTAAACGAAAGTATTTGATTTTGGAAAAAAAAAGAAAAAAAAAATTTCTTTTACCGAGGGTCGAACTCGGCTGCGTGAGACCCCGTAGGTGAGGCTCCAGCACGCTATCCACTCGGCTAGCCGAAGGTGCTGAAATGGGGCTAGGGTTAGCTAAAGTCAATGTCCTAGACAGGGGTAAACGCGTTTTTCCCTAATAGTAAACTACGTTTTGGTCAATAAATGTTTGAAAAAAAGGTCGAAGATGGGGTTTCCGCATATGTAACGAATCAGAATTTCATAGCGCATCTTCTCAACACAAAATTGGGACGATATATTATCATACCGGTCTTAACGGGGTCATCAAACATTTAAAACTCCCGCAAATGGCTTCCAAGGGATAAAAATCCGGTCAAAGGCAATTAAGCTTTTATTTTAACTGTTTTTTCAGTTGTTCACAACAGAAAAATATATGCTGAAATTGATGGACTAAACGAAAGTATTTGACTTTGGAAAAAAAAAGAAAAAAAAAATTTCTTTTACCAAGGGTCGAACTCGGCTGCGTGAGACCCCGTAGGTGAGGCTCCAGCACGCTATCCACTCGGCTAGCCGAAGGTGCTGAAATGGGGCTAGGGTTAGCTAAAGTCAATGTCCTAGACAGGGGTAAACGCGTTTTTCCCTAATAGTAAACTACGTTTTGGTCAATAAATGTTTGAAAAAAAGGTCGAAGATGGGGTTTCCGCATATGTAACGAATCAGAATTTCATAGCGCATCTTCTCAACACAAAATTGGGACGATATATTATCATACCGGTCTTAACGGGGTCATCAAACATTTAAAACTCCCGCAAATGGCTTCCAAGGGATAAAAATCCGGTCAAAGGCAATTAAGCTTTTATTTTAACTGTTTTTTCAGTTGTTCACAACAGAAAAATATATGCTGAAATTGATGGACTAAACGAAAGTATTTGATTTTGGAAAAAAAAAGAAAAAAAAATTTTCTTTTACCGAGGGTCGAACTCGGCTGCGTGAGACCCCGTAGGTGAGGCTCCAGCACGCTATCCACTCGGCTAGCCGAAGGTGCTGAAATATGGCTAGGGTTAGCTAAAGTCAATGTCCTAGACAGGGGTAAACGCGTTTTTCCCTAATAGTAAACTACGTTTTGGTCAATAAATGTTTGAAAAAAAGGTCGAAGATGGGGTTTCCGCATATGTAACGAATCAGAATTTCATAGCGCATCTTCTCAACACAAAATTGGGACGATATATTATCATACCGGTCTTAACGGGGTCATCAAACATTTAAAACTCCCGCAAATGGCTTCCAAGGGATAAAAATCCGGTCAAAGGCAATTAAGCTTTTATTTTAACTGTTTTTTCAGTTGTTCACAACAGAAAAATATATGCTGAAATTGATGGACTAAACGAAAGTATTTGATTTTGGAAAAAAAAAGAAAAAAAAAATTTTCTTTTACCGAGGGTCGAACTCGGCTGCGTGAGACCCCGTAGGTGAGGCTCCAGCACGCTATCCACTCGGCTAGCCGAAGGTGCTGAAATGGGGCTAGGGTTAGCTAAAGTCAATGTCCTAGACAGGGGTAAACGCGTTTTTCCCTAATAGTAAACTACGTTTTGGTCAATAAATGTTTGAAAAAAAGGTCGAAGATGGGGTTTCCGCATATGTAACGAATCAGAATTTCATAGCGCATCTTCTCAACACAAAATTGGGACGATATATTATCATACCGGTCTTAACGGGGTCATCAAACATTTAAAACTCCCGCAAATGGCTTCCAAGGGATAAAAATCCGGTCAAAGGCAATTAAGCTTTTATTTTAACTGTTTTTTCAGTTGTTCACAACAGAAAAATATATGCTGAAATTGATGGACTAAACGAAAGTATTTGATTTTGGAAAAAAAAAGAAAAAAAATTTTTCTTTTACCGAGGGTCGAACTCGGCTGCGTGAGACCCCGTAGGTGAGGCTCCAGCACGCTATCCACTCGGCTAGCCGAAGGTGCTGAAATGGGGCTAGGGTTAGCTAAAGTCAATGTTCTAGACAGGGGTAAACGCGTTTTTCCCTAATAGTAAACTACGTTTTGGTCAATAAATGTTTGAAAAAAAGGTCGAAGATGGGGTTTCCGCATATGTAACGAATCAGAATTTCATAGCGCATCTTCTCAACACAAAATTGGGACGATATATTATCATACCGGTCTTAACGGGGTCATCAAACATTTAAAACTCCCGCAAATGGCTTCCAAGGGATAAAAATCCGGTCAAAGGCAATTAAGCTTTTATTTTAACTGTTTTTTCAGTTGTTCACAACAGAAAAATATATGCTGAAATTGATGGACTAAACGAAAGTATTTGATTTTGGAAAAAAAAAGAAAAAAAAATTTTCTTTTACCGAGGGTCGAACTCGGCTGCGTGAGACCCCGTAGGTGAGGCTCCAGCACGCTATCCACTCGGCTAGCCGAAGGTGCTGAAATGGGGCTAGGGTTAGCTAAAGTCAATGTCCTAGACTGGGGTAAACGCGTTTTTCCCTAATAGTAAACTACGTTTTGGTCAATAAATGTGTGAAAAAAAGGTCGAAGATGGGGTTTCCGCATATGTAACGAATCAGAATTTCATAGCGCATCTTCTCAACACAAAATTGGGACGATATATTATCATACCGGTCTTAACGGGGTCATCAAACATTTAAAACTCCCGCAAATGGCTTCCAAGGGATAACAATCCGGTCAAAGGCAATTAAGCTTTTATTTTAACTGTTTTTTCAGTTGTTCACAACAGAAAAATATATGCTTAAATTGATGGACTAAACGAAAGTATTTGATTTTGGAAAAAAAAAGAAAAAAAAATTTTCTTTTACCGAGGGTCGAACTCGGCTGCGTGAGACCCCGTAGGTGAGGCTCCAGCACGCTATCCACTCGGCTAGCCGAAGGTGCTGAAATGGGGCTAGGGTTAGCTAAAGTCAATGTCCTAGACAGGGGTAAACGCGTTTTTCCCTAATAGTAAACTACGTTTTGTTTTGTCTATCCACTCGGCTAGCCGAAGGTGCTGAAATGGGGCTAGGGTTAGCTAAAGTCAATGTCCTAGACAGGGGTAAACGCGTTTTTCCCTAATAGTAAACTACGTTTTGGTCAATAAATGTGTGAAAAAAAGGTCGAAGATGGGGTTTCCGCATATGTAACGAATCAGAATTTCATAGCGCATCTTCTCAACACAAAATTGGGACGATATATTATCATACCGGTCTTAACGGGGTCATCAAACATTTAAAACTCCCGCAAATGGCTTCCAAGGGATAACAATCCGGTCAAAGGCAATTAAGCTTTTATTTTAACTGTTTTTTCAGTTGTTCACAACAGAAAAATATATGCTGAAATTGATGGACTAAACGAAAGTATTTGATTTTGGAAAAAAAAAGAAAAAAAATTTTTCTTTTACCGAGGGTCGAACTCGGCTGCGTGAGACCCCGTAGGTGAGGCTCCAGCACGCTATCCACTCGGCTAGCCGAAGGTGCTGAAATGGGGCTAGGGTTAGCTAAAGTCAATGTTCTAGACAGGGGTAAACGCGTTTTTCCCTAATAGTAAACTACGTTTTGGTCAATAAATGTTTGAAAAAAAGGTCGAAGATGGGGTTTCCGCATATGTAACGAATCAGAATTTCATAGCGCATCTTCTCAACACAAAATTGGGACGATATATTATCATACCGGTCTTAACGGGGTCATCAAACATTTAAAACTCCCGCAAATGGCTTCCAAGGGATAAAAATCCGGTCAAAGGCAATTAAGCTTTTATTTTAACTGTTTTTTCAGTTGTTCACAACAGAAAAATATATGCTGAAATTGATGGACTAAACGAAAGTATTTGATTTTGGAAAAAAAAAGAAAAAAAAATTTTCTTTTACCGAGGGTCGAACTCGGCTGCGTGAGACCCCGTAGGTGAGGCTCCAGCACGCTATCCACTCGGCTAGCCGAAGGTGCTGAAATGGGGCTAGGGTTAGCTAAAGTCAATGTCCTAGACTGGGGTAAACGCGTTTTTCCCTAATAGTAAACTACGTTTTGGTCAATAAATGTGTGAAAAAAAGGTCGAAGATGGGGTTTCCGCATATGTAACGAATCAGAATTTCATAGCGCATCTTCTCAACACAAAATTGGGACGATATATTATCATACCGGTCTTAACGGGGTCATCAAACATTTAAAACTCCCGCAAATGGCTTCCAAGGGATAACAATCCGGTCAAAGGCAATTAAGCTTTTATTTTAACTGTTTTTTCAGTTGTTCACAACAGAAAAATATATGCTTAAATTGATGGACTAAACGAAAGTATTTGATTTTGGAAAAAAAAAGAAAAAAAAATTTTCTTTTACCGAGGGTCGAACTCGGCTGCGTGAGACCCCGTAGGTGAGGCTCCAGCACGCTATCCACTCGGCTAGCCGAAGGTGCTGAAATGGGGCTAGGGTTAGCTAAAGTCAATGTCCTAGACAGGGGTAAACGCGTTTTTCCCTAATAGTAAACTACGTTTTGTTTTGTCTATCCACTCGGCTAGCCGAAGGTGCTGAAATGGGGCTAGGGTTAGCTAAAGTCAATGTCCTAGACAGGGGTAAACGCGTTTTTCCCTAATAGTAAACTACGTTTTGGTCAATAAATGTGTGAAAAAAAGGTCGAAGATGGGGTTTCCGCATATGTAACGAATCAGAATTTCATAGCGCATCTTCTCAACACAAAATTGGGACGATATATTATCATACCGGTCTTAACGGGGTCATCAAACATTTAAAACTCCCGCAAATGGCTTCCAAGGGATAACAATCCGGTCAAAGGCAATTAAGCTTTTATTTTAACTGTTTTTTCAGTTGTTCACAACAGAAAAATATATGCTTAAATTGATGGACTAAACGAAAGTATTTGATTTTGGAAAAAAAAAGAAAAAATTTTTTTTCTTTTACCGAGGGTCGAACTCGGCTGCGTGAGACCCCGTAGGTGAGGCTCCAGCACGCTATCCACTCGGCTAGCCGAAGGTGCTGAAATGGGGCTAGGGTTAGCTAAAGTCAATGTCCTAGACAGGGGTAAACGCGTTTTTCCCTAATAGTAAACTACGTTTTGGTCAATAAATGTTTGAAAAAAAGGTCGAAGATGGGGTTTCCGCATATGTAACGAATCAGAATTTCATAGCGCATCTTCTCAACACAAAATTGGGACGATATATTATCATACCGGTCTTAACGGGGTCATCAAACATTTAAAACTCCCGCAAATGGCTTCCAAGGGATAAAAATCCGGTCAAAGGCAATTAAGCTTTTATTTTAACTGTTTTTTCAGTTGTTCACAACAGAAAAATATATGCTGAAATTGATGGACTAAACGAAAGTATTTGATTTTGGAAAAAAAAAGAAAAAAAAATTTTCTTTTACCGAGGGTCGAACTCGGCTGCGTGAGACCCCGTAGGTGAGGCTCCAGCACGCTATCCACTCGGCTAGCCGAAGGTGCTGAAATGGGGCTAGGGTTAGCTAAAGTCAATGTTCTAGACAGGGGTAAACGCGTTTTTCCCTAATAGTAAACTACGTTTTGGTCAATAAATGTTTGAAAAAAAGGTCGAAGATGGGGTTTCCGCATATGTAACGAATCAGAATTTCATAGCGCATCTTCTCAACACAAAATTGGGACGATATATTATCATACCGGTCTTAACGGGGTCATCAAACATTTAAAACTCCCGCAAATGGCTTCCAAGGGATAAAAATCCGGTCAAAGGCAATTAAGCTTTTATTTTAACTGTTTTTTCAGTTGTTCACAACAGAAAAATATATGCTGAAATTGATGGACTAAACGAAAGTATTTGATTTTGGAAAAAAAAAGAAAAAAAAATTTTCTTTTACCGAGGGTCGAACTCGGCTGCGTGAGACCCCGTAGGTGAGGCTCCAGCACGCTATCCACTCGGCTAGCCGAAGGTGCTGAAATGGGGCTAGGGTTAGCTAAAGTCAATGTCCTAGACAGGGGTAAACGCGTTTTTCCCTAATAGTAAACTACGTTTTGGTCAATAAATGTGTGAAAAAAAGGTCGAAGATGGGGTTTCCGCATATGTAACGAATCAGAATTTCATAGCGCATCTTCTCAACACAAAATTGGGACGATATATTATCATACCGGTCTTAACGGGGTCATCAAACATTTAAAACTCCCGCAAATGGCTTCCAGGGGATAACAATCCGGTCAAAGGCAATTAAGCTTTTATTTTAACTGTTTTTTCAGTTGTTCACAACAGAAAAATATATGCTTAAATTGATGGACTAAACGAAAGTATTTGATTTTGGAAAAAAAAAGAAAAAAAAATTTTCTTTTACCGAGGGTCGAACTCGGCTGCGTGAGACCCCGTAGGTGAGGCTCCAGCACGCTATCCACTCGGCTAGCCGAAGGTGCTGAAATGGGGCTAGGGTTAGCTAAAGTCAATGTCCTAGACAGGGGTAAACGCGTTTTTCCCTAATAGTAAACTACGTTTTGGTCAATAAATGTTTGAAAAAAAGGTCGAAGATGGGGTTTCCGCATATGTAACGAATCAGAATTTCATAGCGCATCTTCTCAACACAAAATTGGGACGATATATTATCATACCGGTCTTAACGGGGTCATCAAACATTTAAAACTCCCGCAAATGGCTTCCAAGGGATAAAAATCCGGTCAAAGGCAATTAAGCTTTTATTTTAACTGTTTTTTCAGTTGTTCACAACAGAAAAATATATGCTGAAATTGATGGACTAAACGAAAGTATTTGATTTTGGAAAAAAAAAGAAAAAAAAATTTTCTTTTACCGAGGGTCGAACTCGGCTGCGTGAGACCCCGTAGGTGAGGCTCCAGCACGCTATCCACTCGGCTAGCCGAAGGTGCTGAAATGGGGCTAGGGTTAGCTAAAGTCAATGTCCTAGACAGGGGTAAACGCGTTTTTCCCTAATAGTAAACTACGTTTTGGTCAATAAATGTTTGAAAAAAAGGTCGAAGATGGGGTTTCCGCATATGTAACGAATCAGAATTTCATAGCGCATCTTCTCAACACAAAATTGGGACGATATATTATCATACCGGTCTTAACGGGGTCATCAAACATTTAAAACTCCCGCAAATGGCTTCCAAGGGATAAAAATCCGGTCAAAGGCAATTAAGCTTTTATTTTAACTGTTTTTTCAGTTGTTCACAACAGAAAAATATATGCTGAAATTGATGGACTAAACGAAAGTATTTGATTTTGGAAAAAAAAAGAAAAAAAAAATTTCTTTTACCGAGGGTCGAACTCGGCTGCGTGAGACCCCGTAGGTGAGGCTCCAGCACGCTATCCACTCGGCTAGCCGAAGGTGCTGAAATGGGGCTAGGGTTAGCTAAAGTCAATGTCCTAGACAGGGGTAAACGCGTTTTTCCCTAATAGTAAACTACGTTTTGGTCAATAAATGTTTGAAAAAAAGGTCGAAGATGGGGTTTCCGCATATGTAACGAATCAGAATTTCATAGCGCATCTTCTCAACACAAAATTGGGACGATATATTATCATACCGGTCTTAACGGGGTCATCAAACATTTAAAACTCCCGCAAATGGCTTCCAAGGGATAAAAATCCGGTCAAAGGCAATTAAGCTTTTATTTTAACTGTTTTTTCAGTTGTTCACAACAGAAAAATATATGCTGAAATTGATGGACTAAACGAAAGTATTTGATTTTGGAAAAAAAAAGAAAAAAAAATTTTCTTTTACCGAGGGTCGAACTCGGCTGCGTGAGACCCCGTAGGTGAGGCTCCAGCACGCTATCCACTCGGCTAGCCGAAGGTGCTGAAATGGGGCTAGGGTTAGCTAAAGTCAATGTCCTAGACAGGGGTAAACGCGTTTTTCCCTAATAGTAAACTACGTTTTGGTCAATAAATGTTTGAAAAAAAGGTCGAAGATGGGGTTTCCGCATATGTAACGAATCAGAATTTCATAGCGCATCTTCTCAACACAAAATTGGGACGATATATTATCATACCGGTCTTAACGGGGTCATCAAACATTTAAAACTCCCGCAAATGGCTTCCAAGGGATAAAAATCCGGTCAAAGGCAATTAAGCTTTTATTTTAACTGTTTTTTCAGTTGTTCACAACAGAAAAATATATGCTGAAATTGATGGACTAAACGAAAGTATTTGATTTTGGAAAAAAAAAGAAAAAAAAATTTTCTTTTACCGAGGGTCGAACTCGGCTGCGTGAGACCCCGTAGGTGAGGCTCCAGCACGCTATCCACTCGGCTAGCCGAAGGTGCTGAAATGGGGCTAGGGTTAGCTAAAGTCAATGTCCTAGACAGGGGTAAACGCGTTTTTCCCTAATAGTAAACTACGTTTTGGTCAATAAATGTTTGAAAAAAAGGTCGAAGATGGGGTTTCCGCATATGTAACGAATCAGAATTTCATAGCGCATCTTCTCAACACAAAATTGGGACGATATATTATCATACCGGTCTTAACGGGGTCATCAAACATTTAAAACTCCCGCAAATGGCTTCCAAGGGATAAAAATCCGGTCAAAGGCAATTAAGCTTTTATTTTAACTGTTTTTTCAGTTGTTCACAACAGAAAAATATATGCTGAAATTGATGGACTAAACGAAAGTATTTGATTTTGGAAAAAAAAAGAAAAAAAAATTTTCTTTTACCGAGGGTCGAACTCGGCTGCGTGAGACCCCGTAGGTGAGGCTCCAGCACGCTATCCACTCGGCTAGCCGAAGGTGCTGAAATGGGGCTAGGGTTAGCTAAAGTCAATGTCCTAGACAGGGGTAAACGCGTTTTTCCCTAATAGTAAACTACGTTTTGGTCAATAAATGTTTGAAAAAAAGGTCGAAGATGGGGTTTCCGCATATGTAACGAATCAGAATTTCATAGCGCATCTTCTCAACACAAAATTGGGACGATATATTATCATACCGGTCTTAACGGGGTCATCAAACATTTAAAACTCCCGCAAATGGCTTCCAAGGGATAAAAATCCGGTCAAAGGCAATTAAGCTTTTATTTTAACTGTTTTTTCAGTTGTTCACAACAGAAAAATATATGCTGAAATTGATGGACTAAACGAAAGTATTTGATTTTGGAAAAAAAAAGAAAAAAAAATTTTCTTTTACCGAGGGTCGAACTCGGCTGCGTGAGACCCCGTAGGTGAGGCTCCAGCACGCTATCCACTCGGCTAGCCGAAGGTGCTGAAATGGGGCTAGGGTTAGCTAAAGTCAATGTCCTAGACAGGGGTAAACGCGTTTTTCCCTAATAGTAAACTACGTTTTGGTCAATAAATGTTTGAAAAAAAGGTCGAAGATGGGGTTTCCGCATATGTAACGAATCAGAATTTCATAGCGCATCTTCTCAACACAAAATTGGGACGATATATTATCATACCGGTCTTAACGGGGTCATCAAACATTTAAAACTCCCGCAAATGGCTTCCAAGGGATAAAAATCCGGTCAAAGGCAATTAAGCTTTTATTTTAACTGTTTTTTCAGTTGTTCACAACAGAAAAAATATATGCTGAAATTGATGGACTAAACGAAAGTATTTGATTTTGGAAAAAAAAAGAAAAAAAAATTTTCTTTTACCGAGGGTCGAACTCGGCTGCGTGAGACCCCGTAGGTGAGGCTCCAGCACGCTATCCACTCGGCTAGCCGAAGGTGCTGAAATGGGGCTAGGGTTAGCTAAAGTCAATGTCCTAGACAGGGGTAAACGCGTTTTTCCCTAATAGTAAACTACGTTTTGGTCAATAAATGTTTGAAAAAAGGTCGAAGATGGGGTTTCCGCATATGTAACGAATCAGAATTTCATAGCGCATCTTCTCAACACAAAATTGGGACGATATATTATCATACCGGTCTTAACGGGGTCATCAAACATTTAAAACTCCCGCAAATGGCTTCCAAGGGATAAAAATCCGGTCAAAGGCAATTAAGCTTTTATCTTAACTGTTTTTTCAGTTGTTCACAACAGAAAAATATATGCTGAAATTGATGGACTAAACGAAAGTATTTGATTTTGGAAAAAAAAAGAAAACAAAATTTTCTTTTACCGAGGGTCGAACTCGGCTGCGTGAGACCCCGTAGGTGAGGCTCCAGCACGCTATCCACTCGGCTAGCCGAAGGTGCTGAAATGGGGCTAGGGTTAGCTAAAGTCAATGTCCTAGACAGGGGTAAACGCGTTTTTCCCTAATAGTAAACTACGTTTTGGTCAATAAATGTTTGAAAAAAAGGTCGAAGATGGGGTTTCCGCATATGTAACGAATCAGAATTTCATAGCGCATCTTCTCAACACAAAATTGGGACGATATATTATCATACCGGTCTTAACGGGGTCATCAAACATTTAAAACTCCCGCAAATGGCTTCCAAGGGATAAAAATCCGGTCAAAGGCAATTAAGCTTTTATTTTAACTGTTTTTTCAGTTGTTCACAACAGAAAAATATATGCTGAAATTGATGGACTAAACGAAAGTATTTGATTTTGGAAAAAAAAAGAAAAAAAAATTTTCTTTTACCGAGGGTCGAACTCGGCTGCGTGAGACCCCGTAGGTGAGGCTCCAGCACGCTTTTTTTTTATCTTGTAAATATTTATTCAGAAATTATAAAAACATAAATATCACAGTTACAAAATTATCACAGCTTACAAATAAATTAGGTGAAATCTAAAGTCACCTTGTTGTTGTCAACCTTTATATATGTATTGGAATTAAAACGATTAATAAAAGATGCAAAACCATTTTTATACAAAATATTCTGAAGTTGTTGCCGCAAGAACAAGTATAATAAATTGTTCCATATCAAAGGTCCTTGTAGTTTTCTATGAAACAATTATCCCAGAAAGTTTCTTGCACACATAAAATACCAACTGATAGAGAATTCACCAACGCAAAAAGATTCTTCAACTTTGTGATTGTACGGAGACCGGCAGCGTTTATTGAAAACACTAGCATTATCAAGATTAAGAAGTTACTTTTAAGATGCATTTTTATTTTTCTTCAATGCGCGCTGCTTACAAATTTTCTTCAAATGCTCTTCATTAGGTTTAAAATTAAGACGTTTGTACAGCGTCAGAACACCTCGGGTTGGACCAAACTTCTTCATCTTCTGCAATGCAGATTTACTATGAAATTTCCGAAATGAGACATCATCATTTACAGATACATTTGCAGCTTGAGAATTCACAGATTCATCGATCCACTCTTCCATATCATCCATTGAAGAAGTGTTACTATCAATAAAAACATCACTTACTATGGAACTTGGCAATTCTTTAGCATCTTCATTGGGAGAGCCATCCTCACAAAAGATAGTTGCATCCCCAATACCATCATCAATTTTTATAGGAATATCCACAACTTTCAAAATACCTTCAGAATCTAATATACCATCATCATCATCTGTAGTCTTATCAACAGTACTAGTTTGATCACCTTCAGCTTTATTTTCATCATTCAAACAAAATTGAACATCAGTAGCACCCAATGGCCAGATAGAGACGGGGATACAATTACATAAATTAACAGGCTCGCCACAGTCATCACATGACAAAACAGGACAGTGACGTTTAATATGACCAGACCTGTTACATCGTCTGCAGATTCGTCTTGGACAATTGACATTAATATGATCACGAGAAAGGCAGTTATAGCAAACTTTCTCCTGGTGGTCATGTCTTACGCTATAATATTCAACTCCAGACTCTGACTGGAATCCAACAGTGTAAGGCAATGATATTAAACTAGGCGGAAAGCGCACCTTCACATATCGAGTACCATCAAAAACTCCTTCATGCTCATAACGTCTGCGTTTAATTGGTCCAAGAAGCTCAACATTCCAGTTCTGAAGCTTTTGTTCGATTTCTTTATCGGTGATCAGGGCAGACAGATGCATAAAAGATACCACTTTGACTTTAGATGAAATATGACGGACAGATACAGGCTCATCGTTAACCATACAATCAGATTCGACCAAGACCTTAGCACAATCTTGGTCAATCATAGATACCTCAAATACACCATCGCCCTTAGGAACACATGAAAGAATAGCATCCTCACCACATATTTCACGGACAGCACTAATAATACTTGAAGCAATTAATCCTTGTTTGTTTTTGACAGTCAATAATACGGTAGCGTCCCTTAAAAACATAGGTTTAAAGATTTTCTGGCGACGATCTGACTTAGTGTCCGATTTGTCATTCGGTCCAACATTGACATCTGCCATTTTGGCAGACATCGGGACAAAAATGTCCCAAAGTCAAAAAATATGTAATTTTAACACACAAAACTTACATATTACATACTGGAAATGTCTTTTCCAAACAATTACAGTAAATAGAAGAACGGATGTCCTTTAGGTTACCAGATATTAATGGATTTTGACACACGATCCGAAGACAGTCTATCACATCATAATCCGAAACTCGCAACCAGAATTTCATAGCGCATCTTCTCAACACAAAATTGGGACGATATATTATCATACCGGTCTTAACGGGGTCATCAAACATTTAAAACTCCCGCAAATGGCTTCCAAGGGATAAAAATCCGGTCAACGGCAATTAAGCTTTTATTTTAACTGTTTTTTCAGTTGTTCACAACAGAAAAATATATGCTGAAATTGATGGACTAAACGAAAGTATTTGATTTTGGAAAAAAAAAGAAAAAAAAAATTTCTTTTATCGAGAGTCGAACTCGGCTGCGTGAGACCCCGTAGGTGAGGCTCCAGCACGCTATCCACTCGGCTAGCCGAATGTGCTGAAATGGGGCTAGGGTTAGCTAAAGTCAATGTCCTAGACAGGGGTAAACGCGTTTTTCCCTAATAGTAAACTACGTTTTGGTCAATAAATGTTTGAAAAAAAGGTCGAAGATGGGGTTTCCGCATATGTAACGAATCAGAATTTCATAGCGCATCTTCTCAACACAAAATTGGGACGATATATTATCATACCGGTCTTAACGGGGTCATCAAACATTTAAAACTCCCGCAAATGGCTTCCAAGGGATAAAAATCCGGTCAAAGGCAATTAAGCTTTTATTTTAACTGTTTTTTCAGTTGTTCACTACAGAAAAATATATGCTGAAATTGATGGACTAAACGAAAGTATTTGATTTTGGAAAAAAAAAGAAAAAAAAAATTTCTTTTACCGAGGGTCGAACTCGGCTGCGTGAGACCCCGTAGGTGAGGCTCCAGCACGCTATCCACTCGGCTAGCCGAAGGTGCTGAAATGGGGCTAGGGTTAGCTAAAGTCAATGTCCTAGACAGGGGTAAACGCGTTTTTCCCTAATAGTAAACTACGTTTTGGTCAATAAATGTTTGAAAAAAAGGTCGAAGATGGGGTTTCCGCATATGTAACGAATCAGAATTTCATAGCGCATCTTCTCAACACAAAATTGGGACGATATATTATCATACCGGTCTTAACGGGGTCATCAAACATTTAAAACTCCCGCAAATGGCTTCCAAGGGATAAAAATCCGGTCAAAGGCAATTAAGCTTTTATTTTAACTGTTTTTTCAGTTGTTCACAACAGAAAAATATATGCTGAAATTGATGGACTAAACGAAAGTATTTGATTTTGGAAAAAAAAAGAAAAAAAAATTTTCTTTTACCGAGGGTCGAACTCGGCTGCGTGAGACCCCGTAGGTGAGGCTCCAGCACGCTATCCACTCGGCTAGCCGAAGGTGCTGAAATGGGGCTAGGGTTAGCTAAAGTCAATGTCCTAGACAGGGGTAAACGCGTTTTTCCCTAATAGTAAACTACGTTTTGGTCAATAAATGTTTGAAAAAAAGGTCGAAGATGGGGTTTCCGCATATGTAACGAATCAGAATTTCATAGCGCATCTTCTCAACACAAAATTGGGACGATATATTATCATACCGGTCTTAACGGGGTCATCAAACATTTAAAACTCCCGCAAATGGCTTCCAAGGGATAAAAATCCGGTCAAAGGCAATTAAGCTTTTATTTTAACTGTTTTTTCAGTTGTTCACAACAGAAAAATATATGCTGAAATTGATGGACTAAACGAAAGTATTTGATTTTGGAAAAAAAAATAAAAATTTTTTTTCTTTTACCGAGGGTCGAACTCGGCTGCGTGAGACCCCGTAGGTGAGGCTCCAGCACGCTATCCACTCGGCTAGCCGAAGGTGCTGAAATGGGGCTAGGGTTAGCTAAAGTCAATGTCCTAGACAGGGGTAAACGCGTTTTTCCCTAATAGTAAACTACGTTTTGGTCAATAAATGTTTGAAAAAAAGGTCGAAGATGGGGTTTCCGCATATGTAACGAATCAGAATTTCATAGCGCATCTTCTCAACACAAAATTGGGACGATATATTATCATACCGGTCTTAACGGGGTCATCAAACATTTAAAACTCCCGCAAATGGCTTCCAAGGGATAAAAATCCGGTCAAAGGCAATTAAGCTTTTATTTTAACTGTTTTTTCAGTTGTTCACAACAGAAAAATATATGCTGAAATTGATGGACTAAACGAAAGTATTTGATTTTGGAAAAAAAAAGAAAAAAAAAATTTTCTTTTACCGAGGGTCGAACTCGGCTGCGTGAGACCCCGTAGGTGAGGCTCCAGCACGCTATCCACTCGGCTAGCCGAAGGTGCTGAAATGGGGCTAGGGTTAGCTAAAGTCAATGTCCTAGACAGGGGTAAACGCGTTTTTCCCTAATAGTAAACTACGTTTTGGTCAATAAATGTTTGAAAAAAAGGTCGAAGATGGGGTTTCCGCATATGTAACGAATCAGAATTTCATAGCGCATCTTCTCAACACAAAATTGGGACGATATATTATCATACCGGTCTTAACGGGGTCATCAAACATTTAAAACTCCCGCAAATGGCTTCCAAGGGATAAAAATCCGGTCAAAGGCAATTAAGCTTTTATTTTAACTGTTTTTTCAGTTGTTCACAACAGAAAAATATATGCTGAAATTGATGGACTAAACGAAAGTATTTGATTTTGGAAAAAAAAAGAAAAAAAAATTTTCTTTTACCGAGGGTCGAACTCGGCTGCGTGAGACCCCGTAGGTGAGGCTCCAGCACGCTATCCACTCGGCTAGCCGAAGGTGCTGAAATGGGGCTAGGGTTAGCTAAAGTCAATGTCCTAGACAGGGGTAAACGCGTTTTTCCCTAATAGTAAACTACGTTTTGGTCAATAAATGTTTGAAAAAAAGGTCGAAGATGGGGTTTCCGCATATGTAACGAATCAGAATTTCATAGCGCATCTTCTCAACACAAAATTGGGACGATATATTATCATACCGGTCTTAACGGGGTCATCAAACATTTAAAACTCCCGCAAATGGCTTCCAAGGGATAAAAATCCGGTCAAAGGCAATTAAGCTTTTATTTTAACTGTTTTTTCAGTTGTTCACAACAGAAAAATATATGCTGAAATTGATGGACTAAACGAAAGTACTTGATTTTGGAAAAAAAAAAGAAAAAAAAATTTTCTTTTACCGAGGGTCGAACTCGGCTGCGTGAGACCCCGTAGGTGAGGCTCCAGCACGCTATCCACTCGGCTAGCCGAAGGTGCTGAAATGGGGCTAGGGTTAGTTTCAGTCAATGTCCTAGACAGGGGTAAACGCGTTTTTCCCTAATAGTAAACTACGTTTTGGTCAATAAATGTTTGAAAAAAAGGTCGAAGATGGGGTTTCCGCATATGTAACGAATCAGAATTTCATAGCGCATCTTCTCAACACAAAATTGGGACGATATATTATCATACCGGTCTTAACGGGGTCATCAAACATTTAAAACTCCCGCAAATGGCTTCCAAGGGATAAAAATCCGGTCAAAGGCAATTAAGCTTTTATTTTAACTGTTTTTTCAGTTGTTCACAACAGAAAAATATATGCTGAAATTGATGGACTAAACGAAAGTATTTGATTTTGGAAAAAAAAAGAAAAAAAAATTTTCTTTTACCGAGGGTCGAACTCGGCTGCGTGAGACCCCGTAGGTGAGGCTCCAGCACGCTATCCACTCGGCTAGCCGAAGGTGCTGAAATGGGGCTAGGGTTAGCTAAAGTCAATGTCCTAGACAGGGGTAAACGCGTTTTTCCCTAATAGTAAACTACGTTTTGGTCAATAAATGTTTGAAAAAAAGGTCGAAGATGGGGTTTCCGCATATGTAACGAATCAGAATTTCATAGCGCATCTTCTCAACACAAAATTGGGACGATATATTATCATACCGGTCTTAACGGGGTCATCAAACATTTAAAACTCCCGCAAATGGCTTCCAAGGGATAAAAATCCGGTCAAAGGCAATTAAGCTTTTATTTTAACTGTTTTTTCAGTTGTTCACAACAGAAAAATATATGCTGAAATTGATGGACTAAACGAAAGTATTTGATTTTGGAAAAAAAAAGAAAAAAAATTTTTCTTTTACCGAGGGTCGAACTCGGCTGCGTGAGACCCCGTAGGTGAGGCTCCAGCACGCTATCCACTCGGCTAGCCGAAGGTGCTGAAATGGGACTAGGGTTAGCTAAAGTCAATGTCCTAGACAGGGGTAAACGCGTTTTTCCCTAATAGTAAACTACGTTTTGGTCAATAAATGTTTGAAAAAAAGGTCGAAGATGGGGTTTCCGCATATGTAACGAATCAGAATTTCATAGCGCATCTTCTCAACACAAAATTGGGACGATATATTATCATACCGGTCTTAACGGGGTCATCAAACATTTAAAACTCCCGCAAATGGCTTCCAAGGGATAAAAATCCGGTCAAAGGCAATTAAGCTTTTATTTTAACTGTTTTTTCAGTTGTTCACAACAGAAAAATATATGCTGAAATTGATGGACTAAACGAAAGTATTTGATTTTGGAAAAAAAAAATTTCTTTTACCGAGGGTCGAACTCGGCTGCGTGAGACCCCGTAGGTGAGGCTCCAGCACGCTATCCACTCGGCTAGCCGAAGGTGCTGAAATGGGGCTAGGGTTAGCTAAAGTCAATGTCCTAGACAGGGGTAAACGCGTTTTTCCCTAATAGTAAACTACGTTTTGGTCAATAAATGTTTGAAAAAAAGGTCGAAGATGGGGTTTCCGCATATGTAACGAATCAGAATTTCATAGCGCATCTTCTCAACACAAAATTGGAACGATATATTATCATACCGGTCTTAACGGGGTCATCAAACATTTAAAACTCCCGCAAATGGCTTCCAAGGGATAAAAATCCGGTCAAAGGCAATTAAGCTTTTATTTTAACTGTTTTTTCAGTTGTTCACAACAGAAAAATATATGCTGAAATTGATGGACTAAACGAAAGTATTTGATTTTGGAAAAAAAAAGAAAAAAAAAATTTTCTTTTACCGAGGGTCGAACTCGGCTGCGTGAGACCCCGTAGGTGAGGCTCCAGCACGCTATCCACTCGGCTAGCCGAAGGTGCTGAAATGGGGCTAGGGTTAGCTAAAGTCAATGTCCTAGACAGGGGTAAACGCGTTTTTCCCTAATAGTAAACTACGTTTTGGTCAATAAATGTTTGAAAAAAAGGTTGAAGATGGGGTTTCCGCATATGTTACGAATCAGAATTTCATAGCGCATCTTCTCAACACAAAATTGGGACGATATATTATCATACCGGTCTTAACGGGGTCATCAAACATTTAAAACTCCCGCAAATGGCTTCCAAGGGATAAAAATCCGGTCAAAGGCAATTAAGCTTTTATTTTAACTGTTTTTTCAGTTGTTCACAACAGAAAAATATATGCTGAAATTGATGGACTAAACGAAAGTATTTGATTTTGGAAAAAAAAAGAAAAAAATTTTTTTCTTTTACCAAGGGTCGAACTCGGCTGCGTGAGACCCCGTAGGTGAGGCTCCAGCACGCTATCCACTCGGCTAGCCGAAGGTGCTGAAATGGGGCTAGGGTTAGCTAAAGTCAATGTCCTAGACAGGGGTAAACGCGTTTTTCCCTAATAGTAAACTACGTTTTGGTCAATAAATGTTTGAAAAAAAGGTCGAAGATGGGGTTTCCGCATATGTAACGAATCAGAATTTCATAGCGCATCTTCTCAACACAAAATTGGGACGATATATTATCATACCGGTCTTAACGGGGTCATCAAACATTTAAAACTCCCGCAAATGGCTTCCAAGGGATAAAAATCCGGTCAAAGGCAATTAAGCTTTTATTTTAACTGTTTTTTCAGTTGTTCACAACAGAAAAATATATGCTGAAATTGATGGACTAAACGAAAGTATTTGATTTTGGAAAAAAAAATTTTCTTTTACCGAGGGTCGAACTCGGCTGCGTGAGACCCCGTAGATGAGGCTCCAGCACGCTATCCACTCGGCTAGCCGAAGGTGCTGAAATGGGGCTAGGGTTAGCTAAAGTCAATGTCCTAGACAGGGGTAAACGCGTTTTTCCCTAATAGTAAACTACGTTTTGGTCAATAAATGTTTGAAAAAAAGGTCGAAGATGGGGTTTCCGCATATGTAACGAATCTGAATTTCATAGCGCATCTTCTCAACACAAAATTGGGACGATATATTATCATACCGGTCTTAACGGGGTCATCAAACATTTAAAACTCCCGCAAATGGCTTCCAAGGGATAACAATCCGGTCAAAGGCAATTAAGCTTTTATTTTAACTGTTTTTTCAGTTGTTCACAACAGAAAAATATATGCTGAAATTGATGGACTAAACGAAAGTATTTGATTTTGGAAAAAAAAAGAAAAAAATTTTTCTTTTACCGAGGGTCGAACTCGGCTGCGTGAGACCCCGTAGGTGAGGCTCCAGCACGCTATCCACTCGGCTAGCCGAAGGTGCTGAAATGGGGCTAGGGTTAGCTAAAGTCAATGTCCTAGACAGGGGTAAACGCGTTTTTCCCTAATAGTAAACTACGTTTTGGTCAATAAATGTTTGAAAAAAAGGTCGAAGATGGGGTTTCCGCATATGTAACGAATCAGAATTTCATAGCGCATCTTCTCAACACAAAATTGGGACGATATATTATCATACCGGTCTTAACGGGGTCATCAAACATTTAAAACTCCCGCAAATGGCTTCCAAGGGATAAAAATCCGATCAAAGGCAATTAAGCTTTTATTTTAACTGTTTTTTCAGTTGTTCACATCAGAAAAATATATGCTGAAATTGATGGACTAAACGAAAGTATTTGATTTTGAAAAAAAAAGAAAAAAAAAAATTTCTTTTACCGAGGGTCGAACTCGGCTGCGTGAGACCCCGTAGGTGAGGCTCCAGCACGCTATCCACTCGGCTAGCCGAAGGTGCTGAAATGGGGCTAGGGTTAGCTAAAGTCAATGTCCTAGACAGGGGTAAACGCGTTTTTCCCTAATAGTAAACTACGTTTTGGTCAATAAATGTTTGAAAAAAAGGTCGAAGATGGGGTTTCCGCATATGTAACGAATCAGAATTTCATAGCGCATCTTCTCAACACAAAATTGGGACGATATATTATCATACCGGTCTTAACGGGGTCATCAAACATTTAAAACTCCCGCAAATGGCTTCCAAGGGATAAAAATCCGGTCAAAGGCAATTAAGCTTTTATTTTAACTGTTTTTTCAGTTGTTCACAACAGAAAAATATATGCTGAAATTGATGGACTAAACGAAAGTATTTGATTTTGGAAAAAAAAAGAAAAAAAAATTTTCTTTTACCGAGGGTCGAACTCGGCTGCGTGAGACCCCGTAGGTGAGGCTCCAGCACGCTATCCACTCGGCTAGCCGAAGGTGCTGAAATGGGGCTAGGGTTAGCTAAAGTCAATGTCCTAGACAGGGGTAAACGCGTTTTTCCCTAATAGTAAACTACGTTTTGGTCAATAAATGTTTGAAAAAAAGGTCGAAGATGGGGTTTCCGCATATGTAACGAATCAGAATTTCATAGCGCATCTTCTCAACACAAAATTGGGACGATATATTATCATACCGGTCTTAACGGGGTCATCAAACATTTAAAACTCCCGCAAATGGCTTCCAAGGGATAACAATCCGGTCAAAGGCAATTAAGCTTTTATTTTAACTGTTTTTTCAGTTGTTCACAACAGAAAAATATATGCTGAAATTGATGGACTAAACGAAAGTATTTGATTTTGGAAAAAAAAAGAAAAAAAAATTTTCTTTTACCGAGGGTCGAACTCGGCTGCGTGAGACCCCGTAGGTGAGGCTCCAGCACGCTATCCACTCGGCTAGCCGAAGGTGCTGAAATGGGGCTAGGGTTAGCTAAAGTCAATGTCCTAGACAGGGGTAAACGCGTTTTTCCCTAATAGTAAACTACGTTTTGGTCAATAAATGTTTGAAAAAAAGGTCGAAGATGGGGTTTCCGCATATGTAACGAATCAGAATTTCGTAGCGCATCTTCTCAACACAAAATTGGGACGATATATTATCATACCGGTCTTAACGGGGTCATCAAACATTTAAAACTCCCGCAAATGGCTTCCAAGGGATAAAAATCCGGTCAAAGGCAATTAAGCTTTTATTTTAACTGTTTTTTCAGTTGTTCACAACAGAAAAATATATGCTGAAATTGATGGACTAAACGAAAGTATTTGATTTTGGAAAAAAAAAGAAAAAAAAATTTTCTTTTACCGAGGGTCGAACTCGGCTGCGTGAGACCCCGTAGGTGAGGCTCCAGCACGCTATCCACTCGGCTAGCCGAAGGTGCTGAAATGGGGCTAGGGTTAGCTAAAGTCAATGTCCTAGACAGGGGTAAACGCGTTTTTCCCTAATAGTAAACTACGTTTTGGTCAATAAATGTTTGAAAAAAAGGTCGAAGATGGGGTTTCCGCATATGTAACGAATCAGAATTTCATAGCGCATCTTCTCAACACAAAATTGGGACGATATATTATCATACCGGTCTTAACGGGGTCATCAAACATTTAAAACTCCCGCAAATGGCTTCCAAGGGATAAAAATCCGGTCAAAGGCAATTAAGCTTTTATTTTAACTGTTTTTTCAGTTGTTCACAACAGAAAAATATATGCTGAAATTGATGGACTAAACGAAAGTACTTGATTTTGGAAAAAAAAAGAAAAAAAAATTTTCTTTTACCGAGGGTCGAACTCGGCTGCGTGAGACCCCGTAGGTGAGGCTCCAGCACGCTATCCACTCGGCTAGCCGAAGGTGCTGAAATGGGGCTAGGGTTAGTTTCAGTCAATGTCCTAGACAGGGGTAAACGCGTTTTTCCCTAATAGTAAACTACGTTTTGGTCAATAAATGTTTGAAAAAAAGGTCGAAGATGGGGTTTCCGCATATGTAACGAATCAGAATTTCATAGCGCATCTTCTCAACACAAAATTGGGACGATATATTATCATACCGGTCTTAACGGGGTCATCAAACATTTAAAACTCCCGCAAATGGCTTCCAAGGGATAAAAATCCGGTCAAAGGCAATTAAGCTTTTATTTTAACTGTTTTTTCAGTTGTTCACAACAGAAAAATATATGCTGAAATTGATGGACTAAACGAAAGTATTTGATTTTGGAAAAAAAAAGAAAAAAAAATTTTCTTTTACCGAGGGTCGAACTCGGCTGCGTGAGACCCCGTAGGTGAGGCTCCAGCACGCTATCCACTCGGCTAGCCGGGGGGGCTGAAATGGGGCTAGGGTTAGCTAAAGTCAATGTCCTAGACAGGGGGTAAACGCGTTTTTCCCTAATAGTAAACTACGTTTTGGTCAATAAATGTTTGAAAAAAAGGTCGAAGATGGGGTTTCCGCATATGTAACGAATCAGAATTTCATAGCGCATCTTCTCAACACAAAATTGGGACGATATATTATCATACCGGTCTTAACGGGGTCATCAAACATTTAAAACTCCCGCAAATGGCTTCCAAGGGATAAAAATCCGGTCAAAGGCAATTAAGCTTTTATTTTAACTGTTTTTTCAGTTGTTCACAACAGAAAAATATATGCTGAAATTGATGGACTAAACGAAAGTATTTGATTTTGGAAAAAAAAAGAAAAAAAATTTTTCTTTTACCGAGGGTCGAACTCGGCTGCGTGAGACCCCGTAGGTGAGGCTCCAGCACGCTATCCACTCGGCTAGCCGAAGGTGCTGAAATGGGGCTAGGGTTAGTTTCAGTCAATGTCCTAGACAGGGGTAAACGCGTTTTTCCCTAATAGTAAACTACGTTTTGGTCAATAAATGTTTGAAAAAAAGGTCGAAGATGGGGTTTCCGCATATGTAACGAATCAGAATTTCATAGCGCATCTTCTCAACACAAAATTGGGACGATATATTATCATACCGGTCTTAACGGGGTCATCAAACATTTAAAACTCCCGCAAATGGCTTCCAAGGGATAAAAATCCGGTCAAAGGCAATTAAGCTTTTATTTTAACTGTTTTTTCAGTTGTTCACAACAGAAAAATATATGCTGAAATTGATGGACTAAACGAAAGTATTTGATTTTGGAAAAAAAAAGAAAAAAAAATTTTCTTTTACCGAGGGTCGAACTCGGCTGCGTGAGACCCCGTAGGTGAGGCTCCAGCACGCTATCCGCTCGGCTAGCCGGGGGGGCTGAAATGGGGCTAGGGTTAGCTAAAGTCAATGTCCTAGACAGGGGTAAACGCGTTTTTCCCTAATAGTAAACTACGTTTTGGTCAATAAATGTTTGAAAAAAAGGTCGAAGATGGGGTTTCCGCATATGTAACGAATCAGAATTTCATAGCGCATCTTCTCAACACAAAATTGGGACGATATATTATCATACCGGTCTTAACGGGGTCATCAAACATTTAAAACTCCCGCAAATGGCTTCCAAGGGATAAAAATCCGGTCAAAGGCAATTAAGCTTTTATTTTAACTGTTTTTTCAGTTGTTCACAACAGAAAAATATATGCTGAAATTGATGGACTAAACGAAAGTATTTGATTTTGGAAAAAAAAAGAAAAAAAATTTTTCTTTTACCGAGGGTCGAACTCGGCTGCGTGAGACCCCGTAGGTGAGGCTCCAGCACGCTATCCACTCGGCTAGCCGAAGGTGCTGAAATGGGACTAGGGTTAGCTAAAGTCAATGTCCTAGACAGGGGTAAACGCGTTTTTCCCTAATAGTAAACTACGTTTTGGTCAATAAATGTTTGAAAAAAAGGTCGAAGATGGGGTTTCCGCATATGTAACGAATCAGAATTTCATAGCGCATCTTCTCAACACAAAATTGGGACGATATATTATCATACCGGTCTTAACGGGGTCATCAAACATTTAAAACTCCCGCAAATGGCTTCCAAGGGATAAAAATCCGGTCAAAGGCAATTAAGCTTTTATTTTAACTGTTTTTTCAGTTGTTCACAACAGAAAAATATATGCTGAAATTGATGGACTAAACGAAAGTATTTGATTTTGGAAAAAAAAAATTTCTTTTACCGAGGGTCGAACTCGGCTGCGTGAGACCCCGTAGGTGAGGCTCCAGCACGCTATCCACTCGGCTAGCCGAAGGTGCTGAAATGGGGCTAGGGTTAGCTAAAGTCAATGTCCTAGACAGGGGTAAACGCGTTTTTCCCTAATAGTAAACTACGTTTTGGTCAATAAATGTTTGAAAAAAAGGTCGAAGATGGGGTTTCCGCATATGTAACGAATCAGAATTTCATAGCGCATCTTCTCAACACAAAATTGGAACGATATATTATCATACCGGTCTTAACGGGGTCATCAAACATTTAAAACTCCCGCAAATGGCTTCCAAGGGATAAAAATCCGGTCAAAGGCAATTAAGCTTTTATTTTAACTGTTTTTTCAGTTGTTCACAACAGAAAAATATATGCTGAAATTGATGGACTAAACGAAAGTATTTGATTTTGGAAAAAAAAAGAAAAATTTTTTTTTCTTTTACCGAGGGTCGAACTCGGCTGCGTGAGACCCCGTAGGTGAGGCTCCAGCACGCTATCCACTCGGCTAGCCGAAGGTGCTGAAATGGGGCTAGGGTTAGCTAAAGTCAATGTCCTAGACAGGGGTAAACGCGTTTTTCCCTAATAGTAAACTACGTTTTGGTCAATAAATGTTTGAAAAAAAGGTCGAAGATGGGGTTTCCGCATATGTTACGAATCAGAATTTCATAGCGCATCTTCTCAACACAAAATTGGGACGATATATTATCATACCGGTCTTAACGGGGTCATCAAACATTTAAAACTCCCGCAAATGGCTTCCAAGGGAGAAAAATATATGCTGAAATTGATGGACTAAACGAAAGTATTTGATTTTGGAAAAAAAAAGAAAAAAAAATTTTCTTTTACCGAGGGTCGAACTCGGCTGCGTGAGACCCCGTAGGTGAGGCTCCAGCACGCTATCCACTCGGCTAGCCGAAGGTGCTGAAATGGGGCTAGGGTTAGCTAAAGTCAATGTCCTAGACAGGGGTAAACGCGTTTTTCCCTAATAGTAAACTACGTTTTGGTCAATAAATGTTTGAAAAAAAAGGTCGAAGATGGGGTTTCCGCATATGTAACGAATCAGAATTTCATAGCGCATCTTCTCAACACAAAATTGGGACGATATATTATCATACCGGTCTTAACGGGGTCATCAAACATTTAAAACTCCCGCAAATGGCTTCCAAGGGATAAAAATCCGGTCAAAGGCAATTAAGCTTTTATTTTAACTGTTTTTTCAGTTGTTCACAACAGAAAAATATATGCTGAAATTGATGGACTAAACGAAAGTATTTGATTTTGGAAAAAAAAAGAAAAAAAATTTTTTCTTTTACCGAGGGTCGAACTCGGCTGCGTGAGACCCCGTAGGTGAGGCTCCAGCACGCTATCCACTCGGCTAGCCGAAGGTGCTGAAATGGGGCTAGGGTTAGCTAAAGTCAATGTCCTAGACAGGGGTAAACGCGTTTTTCCCTAATAGTAAACTACGTTTTGGTCAATAAATGTTTGAAAAAAAGGTCGAAGATGGGGTTTCCGCATATGTAACGAATCAGAATTTCATAGCGCATCTTCTCAACACAAAATTGGGACGATATATTATCATACCGGTCTTAACGGGGTCATCAAACATTTAAAACTCCCGCAAATGGCTTCCAAGGGATAAAAATCCGGTCAAAGGCAATTAAGCTTTTATTTTAACTGTTTTTTCAGTTGTTCACAACAGAAAAATATATGCTGAAATTGATGGACTAAACGAAAGTATTTGATTTTGGAAAAAAAAAGAAAAAAATTTTTTCTTTTACCGAGGGTCGAACTCGGCTGCGTGAGACCCCGTAGGTGAGGCTCCAGCACGCTATCCACTCGGCTAGCCGAAGGTGCTGAAATGGGGCTAGGGTTAGCTAAAGTCAATGTCCTAGACAGGGGTAAACGCGTTTTTCCCTAATAGTAAACTACGTTTTGGTCAATAAATGTTTGAAAAAAAAGGTCGAAGATGGGGTTTCCGCATATGTAACGAATCAGAATTTCATAGCGCATCTTCTCAACACAAAATTGGGACGATATATTATCATACCGGTCTTAACGGGGTCATCAAACATTTAAAACTCCCGCAAATGGCTTCCAAGGGATAAAAATCCGGTCAAAGGCAATTAAGCTTTTATTTTAACTGTTTTTTCAGTTGTTCACAACAGAAAAATATATGCTGAAATTGATGGACTAAACGAAAGTATTTGATTTTGGAAAAAAAAAGAAAAAAAATTTTTTCTTTTACCGAGGGTCGAACTCGGCTGCGTGAGACCCCGTAGGTGAGGCTCCAGCACGCTATCCACTCGGCTAGCCGAAGGTGCTGAAATGGGGCTAGGGTTAGCTAAAGTCAATGTCCTAGACAGGGGTAAACGCGTTTTTCCCTAATAGTAAACTACGTTTTGGTCAATAAATGTTTGAAAAAAAGGTCGAAGATGGGGTTTCCGCATATGTAACGAATCAGAATTTCATAGCGCATCTTCTCAACACAAAATTGGGACGATATATTATCATACCGGTCTTAACGGGGTCATCAAACATTTAAAACTCCCGCAAATGGCTTCCAAGGGATAAAAATCCGGTCAAAGGCAATTAAGCTTTTATTTTAACTGTTTTTTCAGTTGTTCACAACAGAAAAATATATGCTGAAATTGATGGACTAAACGAAAGTATTTGATTTTGGAAAAAAAAAAATTTCTTTTACCGAGGGTCGAACTCGGCTGCGTGAGACCCCGTAGGTGAGGCTCCAGCACGCTATCCACTCGGCTAGCCGAAGGTGCTGAAATGGGGCTAGGGTTAGCTAAAGTCAATGTCCTAGACAGGGGTAAACGCGTTTTTCCCTAATAGTAAACTACGTTTTGGTCAATAAATGTTTGAAAAAAAGGTCGAAGATGGGGTTTCCGCATATGTAACGAATCAGAATTTCATAGCGCATCTTCTCAACACAAAATTGGAACGATATATTATCATACCGGTCTTAACGGGGTCATCAAACATTTAAAACTCCCGCAAATGGCTTCCAAGGGATAAAAATCCGGTCAAAGGCAATTAAGCTTTTATTTTAACTGTTTTTTCAGTTGTTCACAACAGAAAAATATATGCTGAAATTGATGGACTAAACGAAAGTATTTAATTTTGGAAAAAAAAAGAAAAAAATTTTTTTCTTTTACCGAGGGTCGAACTCGGCTGCGTGAGACCCCGTAGGTGAGGCTCCAGCACGCTATCCACTCGGCTAGCCGAAGGTGCTGAAATGGGGCTAGGGTTAGCTAAAGTCAATGTCCTAGACAGGGGTAAACGCGTTTTTCCCTAATAGTAAACTACGTTTTGGTCAATAAATGTTTGAAAAAAAGGTCGAAGATGGGGTTTCCGCATATGTTACGAATCAGAATTTCATAGCGCATCTTCTCAACACAAAATTGGGACGATATATTATCATACCGGTCTTAACGGGGTCATCAAACATTTAAAACTCCCGCAAATGGCTTCCAAGGGAGAAAAATATATGCTGAAATTGATGGACTAAACGAAAGTATTTGATTTTGGAAAAAAAAAGAAAAAAAAATTTTCTTTTACCGAGGGTCGAACTCGGCTGCGTGAGACCCCGTAGGTGAGGCTCCAGCACGCTATCCACTCGGCTAGCCGAAGGTGCTGAAATGGGGCTAGGGTTAGCTAAAGTCAATGTCCTAGACAGGGGTAAACGCGTTTTTCCCTAATAGTAAACTACGTTTTGGTCAATAAATGTTTGAAAAAAAAGGTCGAAGATGTGGTTTCCGCATATGTAACGAATCAGAATTTCATAGCGCATCTTCTCAACACAAAATTGGGACGATATATTATCATACCGGTCTTAACGGGGTCATCAAACATTTAAAACTCCCGCAAATGGCTTCCAAGGGATAAAAATCCGGTCAAAGGCAATTAAGCTTTTATTTTAACTGTTTTTTCAGTTGTTCACAACAGAAAAATATATGCTGAAATTGATGGACTAAACGAAAGTATTTGATTTTGGAAAAAAAAAGAAAAAAAATTTTTTCTTTTACCGAGGGTCGAACTCGGCTGCGTGAGACCCCGTAGGTGAGGCTCCAGCACGCTATCCACTCGGCTAGCCGAAGGTGCTGAAATGGGGCTAGGGTTAGCTAAAGTCAATGTCCTAGACAGGGGTAAACGCGTTTTTCCCTAATAGTAAACTACGTTTTGGTCAATAAATGTTTGAAAAAAAGGTCGAAGATGGGGTTTCCGCATATGTAACGAATCAGAATTTCATAGCGCATCTTCTCAACACAAAATTGGGACGATATATTATCATACCGGTCTTAACGGGGTCATCAAACATTTAAAACTCCCGCAAATGGCTTCCAAGGGATAAAAATCCGGTCAAAGGCAATTAAGCTTTTATTTTAACTGTTTTTTCAGTTGTTCACAACAGAAAAATATATGCTGAAATTGATGGACTAAACGAAAGTATTTGATTTTGGAAAAAAAAAGAAAAAAATTTTTTCTTTTACCGAGGGTCGAACTCGGCTGCGTGAGACCCCGTAGGTGAGGCTCCAGCACGCTATCCACTCGGCTAGCCGAAGGTGCTGAAATGGGGCTAGGGTTAGCTAAAGTCAATGTCCTAGACAGGGGTAAACGCGTTTTTCCCTAATAGTAAACTACGTTTTGGTCAATAAATGTTTGAAAAAAAGGTCGAAGATGGGGTTTCCGCATATGTAACGAATCAGAATTTCATAGCGCATCTTCTCAACACAAAATTGGAACGATATATTATCATACCGGTCTTAACGGGGTCATCAAACATTTAAACTCCCGCAAATGGCTTCCAAGGGATAAAAATCCGGTCAAAGGCAATTAAGCTTTTATTTTAACTGTTTTTTCAGTTGTTCACAACAGAAAAATATATGCTGAAATTGATGGACTAAACGAAAGTATTTGATTTTGGAAAAAAAAAGAAAAAAAAATTTTTCTTTTACCGAGGGTCGAACTCGGCTGCGTGAGACCCCGTAGGTGAGGCTCCAGCACGCTATCCACTCGGCTAGCCGAAGGTGCTGAAATGGGGCTAGGGTTAGCTAAAGTCAATGTCCTAGACAGGGGTAAACGCGTTTTTCCCTAATAGTAAACTACGTTTTGGTCAATAAATGTTTGAAAAAAAGGTCGAAGATGGGGTTTCCGCATATGTAACGAATCAGAATTTCATAGCGCATCTTCTCAACACAAAATTGGGACGATATATTATCATACCGGTCTTAACGGGGTCATCAAACATTTAAAACTCCCGCAAATGGCTTCCAAGGGATAAAAATCCGGTCAAAGGCAATTAAGCTTTTATTTTAACTGTTTTTTCAGTTGTTCACAACAGAAAAATATATGCTGAAATTGATGGACTAAACGAAAGTATTTGATTTTGGAAAAAAAAAAATTTCTTTTACCGAGGGTCGAACTCGGCTGCGTGAGACCCCGTAGGTGAGGCTCCAGCACGCTATCCACTCGGCTAGCCGAAGGTGCTGAAATGGGGCTAGGGTTAGCTAAAGTCAATGTCCTAGACAGGGGTAAACGCGTTTTTCCCTAATAGTAAACTACGTTTTGGTCAATAAATGTTTGAAAAAAAGGTCGAAGATGGGGTTTCCGCATATGTAACGAATCAGAATTTCATAGCGCATCTTCTCAACACAAAATTGGAACGATATATTATCATACCGGTCTTAACGGGGTCATCAAACATTTAAAACTCCCGCAAATGGCTTCCAAGGGATAAAAATCCGGTCAAAGGCAATTAAGCTTTTATTTTAACTGTTTTTTCAGTTGTTCACAACAGAAAAATATATGCTGAAATTGATGGACTAAACGAAAGTATTTAATTTTGGAAAAAAAAAGAAAAAAATTTTTTTCTTTTACCGAGGGTCGAACTCGGCTGCGTGAGACCCCGTAGGTGAGGCTCCAGCACGCTATCCACTCGGCTAGCCGAAGGTGCTGAAATGGGGCTAGGGTTAGCTAAAGTCAATGTCCTAGACAGGGGTAAACGCGTTTTTCCCTAATAGTAAACTACGTTTTGGTCAATAAATGTTTGAAAAAAAGGTCGAAGATGGGGTTTCCGCATATGTTACGAATCAGAATTTCATAGCGCATCTTCTCAACACAAAATTGGGACGATATATTATCATACCGGTCTTAACGGGGTCATCAAACATTTAAAACTCCCGCAAATGGCTTCGAAGGGAGAAAAATATATGCTGAAATTGATGGACTAAACGAAAGTATTTGATTTTGGAAAAAAAAAGAAAAAAAAATTTTCTTTTACCGAGGGTCGAACTCGGCTGCGTGAGACCCCGTAGGTGAGGCTCCAGCACGCTATCCACTCGGCTAGCCGAAGGTGCTGAAATGGGGCTAGGGTTAGCTAAAGTCAATGTCCTAGACAGGGGTAAACGCGTTTTTCCCTAATAGTAAACTACGTTTTGGTCAATAAATGTTTGAAAAAAAAGGTCGAAGATGTGGTTTCCGCATATGTAACGAATCAGAATTTCATAGCGCATCTTCTCAACACAAAATTGGGACGATATATTATCATACCGGTCTTAACGGGGTCATCAAACATTTAAAACTCCCGCAAATGGCTTCCAAGGGATAAAAATCCGGTCAAAGGCAATTAAGCTTTTATTTTAACTGTTTTTTCAGTTGTTCACAACAGAAAAATATATGCTGAAATTGATGGACTAAACGAAAGTATTTAATTTTGGAAAAAAAAAGAAAAAAATTTTTTTCTTTTACCGAGGGTCGAACTCGGCTGCGTGAGACCCCGTAGGTGAGGCTCCAGCACGCTATCCACTCGGCTAGCCGAAGGTGCTGAAATGGGGCTAGGGTTAGCTAAAGTCAATGTCCTAGACAGGGGTAAACGCGTTTTTCCCTAATAGTAAACTACGTTTTGGTCAATAAATGTTTGAAAAAAAGGTCGAAGATGGGGTTTCCGCATATGTTACGAATCAGAATTTCATAGCGCATCTTCTCAACACAAAATTGGGACGATATATTATCATACCGGTCTTAACGGGGTCATCAAACATTTAAAACTCCCGCAAATGGCTTCCAAGGGATAAAAATCCGGTCAAAGGCAATTAAGCTTTTATTTTAACTGTTTTTTCAGTTGTTCACAACAGAAAAATATATGCTGAAATTGATGGACTAAACGAAAGTATTTGATTTTGGAAAAAAAAAGAAAAAATTTTTTTCTTTTACCGAGGGTCGAACTCGGCTGCGTGAGACCCCGTAGGTGAGGCTCCAGCACGCTATCCACTCGGCTAGCCGAAGGTGCTGAAATGGGGCTAGGGTTAGCTAAAGTCAATGTCCTAGACAGGGGTAAACGCGTTTTTCCCTAATAGTAAACTACGTTTTGGTCAATAAATGTTTGAAAAAAAGGTCGAAGATGGGGTTTCCGCATATGTAACGAATCAGAATTTCATAGCGCATCTTCTCAACACAAAATTGGAACGATATATTATCATACCGGTCTTAACGGGGTCATCAAACATTTAAAACTCCCGCAAATGGCTTCCAAGGGATAAAAATCCGGTCAAAGGCAATTAAGCTTTTATTTTAACTGTTTTTTCAGTTGTTCACAACAGAAAAATATATGCTGAAATTGATGGACTAAACGAAAGTATTTGATTTTGGAAAAAAAAAGAAAAAAAAAATTTTCTTTTACCGAGGGTCGAACTCGGCTGCGTGAGACCCCGTAGGTGAGGCTCCAGCACGCTATCCACTCGGCTAGCCGAAGGTGCTGAAATGGGGCTAGGGTTAGCTAAAGTCAATGTCCTAGACAGGGGTAAACGCGTTTTTCCCTAATAGTAAACTACGTTTTGGTCAATAAATGTTTGAAAAAAAGGTCGAAGATGGGGTTTCCGCATATGTAACGAATCAGAATTTCATAGCGCATCTTCTCAACACAAAATTGGGACGATATATTATCATACCGGTCTTAACGGGGTCATCAAACATTTAAAACTCCCGCAAATGGCTTCCAAGGGATAAAAATCCGGTCAAAGGCAATTAAGCTTTTATTTTAACTGTTTTTTCAGTTGTTCACAACAGAAAAATATATGCTGAAATTGATGGACTAAACGAAAGTATTTGATTTTGGAAAAAAAAAGAAAAAAAAATTTTCTTTTACCGAGGGTCGAACTCGGCTGCGTGAGACCCCGTAGGTGAGGCTCCAGCACGCTATCCACTCGGCTAGCCGAAGGTGCTGAAATGGGGCTAGGGTTAGCTAAAGTCAATGTCCTAGACAGGGGTAAACGCGTTTTTCCCTAATAGTAAACTACGTTTTGGTCAATAAATGTTTGAAAAAAAAGGTCGAAGATGGGGTTTCCGCATATGTAACGAATCAGAATTTCATAGCGCATCTTCTCAACACACAATTGGGACGATATATTATCATACCGGTCTTAACGGGGTCATCAAACATTTAAAACTCCCGCAAATGGCTTCCAAGGGATAAAAATCCGGTCAAAGGCAATTAAGCTTTTATTTTAACTGTTTTTTCAGTTGTTCACAACAGAAAAATATATGCTGAAATTGATGGACTAAACGAAAGTATTTGATTTTGGAAAAAAAAAGAAAAACATTTTTTCTTTTACCGAGATTTGAACTCGGCTGCGTGAGACCCCGTAGGTGAGGCTCCAGCACGCTATCCACTCGGCTAGCCGAAGGTGCTGAAATGGGGCTAGGGTTAGCTAAAGTCAATGTCCTAGACAGGGGTAAACGCGTTTTTCCCTAATAGTAAACTACGTTTTGGTCAATAAATGTTTGAAAAAAAGGTCGAAGATGGGGTTTCCGCATATGTAACGAATCAGAATTTCATAGCGCATCTTCTCAACACACAATTGGGACGATATATTATCATACCGGTCTTAACGGGGTCATCAAACATTTAAAACTCCCGCAAATGGCTTCCAAGGGATAAAAATCCGGTCAAAGGCAATTAAGCTTTTATTTTAACTGTTTTTTCAGTTGTTCACAACAGAAAAATATATGCTGAAATTGATGGACTAAACGAAAGTATTTGATTTTGGAAAAAAAAAGAAAAACATTTTTTCTTTTACCGAGGGTCGAACTCGGCTGCGTAAGACCCCGTAGGTGAGGCTCCAGCACGCTATCCACTCGGCTAGCCGAAGGTGCTGAAATGGGGCTAGGGTTAGCTAAAGTCAATGTCCTAGACAGGGGTAAACGCGTTTTTCCCTAATAGTAAACTACGTTTTGGTCAATAAATGTTTGAAAAAAAGGTCGAAGATGGGGTTTCCGCATATGTAACGAATCAGAATTTCATAGCGCATCTTCTCAACACAAAATTGGGACGATATATTATCATACCGGTCTTAACGGGGTCATCAAACATTTAAAACTCCCGCAAATGGCTTCCAAGGGATAAAAATCCGGTCAAAGGCAATTAAGCTTTTATTTTAACTGTTTTTTCAGTTGTTCACAACAGAAAAATATATGCTGAAATTGATGGACTAAACGAAAGTATTTGATTTTGGAAAAAAAAAGAAAAAAAAATTTTCTTTTACCGAGGGTCGAACTCGGCTGCGTGAGACCCCGTAGGTGAGGCTCCAGCACGCTATCCACTCGGCTAGCCGAAGGTGCTGAAATGGGGCTAGGGTTAGCTAAAGTCAATGTCCTAGACAGGGGTAAACGCGTTTTTCCCTAATAGTAAACTACGTTTTGGTCAATAAATGTTTGAAAAAAAGGTCGAAGATGGGGTTTCCGCATATGTAACGAATCAGAATTTCATAGCGCATCTTCTCAACACACAATTGGGACGATATATTATCATACCGGTCTTAACGGGGTCATCAAACATTTAAAACTCCCGCAAATGGCTTCCAAGGGATAAAAATCCGGTCAAAGGCAATTAAGCTTTTATTTTAACTGTTTTTTCAGTTGTTCACAACAGAAAAATATATGCTGAAATTGATGGACTAAACGAAAGTATTTGATTTTGGAAAAAAAAAGAAAAAATTTTTTTCTTTTACCGAGGGTCGAACTCGGCTGCGTGAGACCCCGTAGGTGAGGCTCCAGCACGCTATCCACTCGGCTAGCCGAAGGTGCTGAAATGGGGCTAGGGTTAGCTAAAGTCAATGTCCTAGACAGGGGTAAACGCGTTTTTCCCTAATAGTAAACTACGTTTTGGTCAATAAATGTTTGAAAAAAAGGTCGAAGATGGGGTTTCCGCATATGTAACGAATCAGAATTTCATAGCGCATCTTCTCAACACAAAATTGGGACGATATATTATCATACCGGTCTTAACGGGGTCATCAAACATTTAAAACTCCCGCAAATGGCTTCCAAGGGATAAAAATCCGGTCAAAGGCAATTAAGCTTTTATTTTAACTGTTTTTTCAGTTGTTCACAACAGAAAAATATATGCTGAAATTGATGGACTAAACGAAAGTATTTGATTTTGGAAAAAAAAAGAAAAAAAAATTTTCTTTTACCGAGGGTCGAACTCGGCTGCGTGAGACCCCGTAGGTGAGGCTCCAGCACGCTATCCACTCGGCTAGCCGAAGGTGAGGAAATGGGGCTAGGGTTAGCTAAAGTCAATGTCCTAGACAGGGGTAAACGCGTTTTTCCCTAATAGTAAACTACGTTTTGGTCAATAAATGTTTGAAAAAAAGGTCGAAGATGGGGTTTCCGCATATGTAACGAATCAGAATTTCATAGCGCATCTTCTCAACACAAAATTGGGACGATATATTATCATACCGGTCTTAACGGGGTCATCAAACATTTAAAACTCCCGCAAATGGCTTCCAAGGGATAAAAATCCGGTCAAAGGCAATTAAGCTTTTATTTTAACTGTTTTTTCAGTTGTTCACAACAGAAAAATATATGCTGAAATTGATGGACTAAACGAAAGTATTTGATTTTGGAAAAAAAAAGAAAAAAAAATTTTCTTTTACCGAGGGTCGAACTCGGCTGCGTGAGACCCCGTAGGTGAGGCTCCAGCACGCTATCCACTCGGCTAGCCGAAGGTGCTGAAATGGGGCTAGGGTTAGCTAAAGTCAATGTCCTAGACAGGGGTAAACGCGTTTTTCCCTAATAGTAAACTACGTTTTGGTCAATAAATGTTTGAAAAAAAGGTCGAAGATGGGGTTTCCGCATATGTAACGAATCAGAATTTCATAGCGCATCTTCTCAACACAAAATTGGGACGATATATTATCATACCGGTCTTAACGGGGTCATCAAACATTTAAAACTCCCGCAAATGGCTTCCAAGGGATAAAAATCCGGTCAAAGGCAATTAAGCTTTTATTTTAACTGTTTTTTCAGTTGTTCACAACAGAAAAATATATGCTGAAATTGATGGACTAAACGAAAGTATTTGATTTTGGAAAAAAAAAGAAAAAAAAAATTTCTTTTACCGAGGGTCGAACTCGGCTGCGTGAGACCCCGTAGGTGAGGCTCCAGCACGCTATCCACTCGGCTAGCCGAAGGTGCTGAAATGGGGCTAGGGTTAGCTAAAGTCAATGTCCTAGACAGGGGTAAACGCGTTTTTCCCTAATAGTAAACTACGTTTTGGTCAATAAATGTTTGAAAAAAAGGTCGAAGATGGGGTTTCCGCATATGTAACGAATCAGAATTTCATAGCGCATCTTCTCAACACAAAATTGGGACGATATATTATCATACCGGTCTTAACGGGGTCATCAAACATTTAAAACTCCCGCAAATGGCTTCCAAGGGATAAAAATCCGGTCAAAGGCAATTAAGCTTTTATTTTAACTGTTTTTTTCAGTTGTTCACAACAGAAAAATATATGCTGAAATTGATGGACTAAACGAAAGTATTTGATTTTGGAAAAAAAAAGAAAAAAAAATTTTCTTTTACCGAGGGTCGAACTCGGCTGCGAGTAGTTATAGTACTTATAGATTTGAAGCGAGTTTCCCCCATTCCATTTTTCATTTCATGGGGAAAAAACTCGCTTCAAATCTATAAGTTCATGGGGGAAAAAATGCAACCAAATTGAGCGTACCCAAAACAAAACCCCTACATTTCATAAAACACCCTACATTTTTCATAGAATTCTTACAACAAACACCTTCAATAAATTTCCTACATTCCATCAAGTCCCTACCTAGCATAAAATACCTCAAATTCCATCATAAAATACCTCAAATTACATATTATCCCACTATTTGAAAATGATTTATTTATCTTTGAAATCCATTGTGGTCTGGTTTTATTAAGATTGACAGATTTAGTTCCCTTTAATCATGTTGCATTATCAAAGATTCATAATGGGGTCTGAAATGCATTATTCAATTAGTGTATAAATCAACTTGTACAGCAGCTTCATAATGGGGTCTGAAATGCATTATTCAATTAGTGTATAAATCAACTTGTACAGCAGCTTCAAAAAATCAATATTAATCATATTGTAAAGGCTTGATTATTAATCAATACATCCCGTATAAACGTCATTATTTGATTACTATGAGCTAACTGTATTCATGGTGAACTGATCAATAAACTATTTCTAAGAATCTAATCAAATACATTACGTGATAATATTGAGGTTGCAAGCTGTATTTGAGACATTAGTTCGCCCTTAGGTCTTTATTATAGATCAATATTGCATGAATATATAACGTCAATACATTGATTACTATGGGAACAAGCTGTTTCTAGGAAATAGTATTCAGTTTGCGTTCTTTGTTTGAGACAGACACATCTACAGGGGAAACATGGCAGAAGAAAGCATGTCAGTGGGATCTCAATCTTCAGACACAGGTAAGTACATTTTAATATGTAATTATCTGTCATTTTATAGCTGGGTGGCGTACGAGCGTGTTAAATAGTTTTCCTCGTTAAAACACTATGTTTTTTTTATTTTCAGCTCAGATTTATACAACTGATATTGAAGCTCACATAAATTACCACCAGATGCATTTAGATCATTATATGGAATTAAGAGAAAAGATACTACTTGAAGGTACAGAAACAGTTGCAGATTATCATTTTGAAATGAAAAAATCACTTATTAGAAAACCAAAACCTCTAACTTTCAACAAAAGTTTTACCAAAGATAAGGAAGTGTTAAAAAAACTCAAAAATAGTGTGTGTGATTTGCCCCATTCGCAGGAATTGAAACATTTTGACAATAGTATAAACGAGGAGAATACGGTTAAAGACATAGTTAAGGATTGCGATAGTTTTATTAAACAAAACTCAGCGCAAACTATTCAAGTCTATGTAACGTATGGACAGTGGCTCCAGAAACTTTTTATATTAAATTTTGGTTTATTTAGTAATTTCGTTAAAACCAATTTAAGTATTTCGCTAAGCCATTGTAGAAAACTAAGACGTCTAGCAAAACTCTGTACAGAATACCCAAAGTTTAAAACAGTCACAGTTTCTATTTCTCAATTACTTAGTTGGATGCCTGATTTTGACAAGGAATTAAAAGCCAGTACTGAACAACAAAGGTTTTGGAAAGGAACGTGAGTCATAATGACTGTACAATATTCACGTAATAGAGTTTCTAGATTATACAGAATGTATTGATTCAATGCTTCACTCGTTTATGACTCTGTCTAAATGGACTATTGATTTTACCCTTAACAACTTTCTTTGTGTAATGCAACATGTTGATAATCGATATTCATCACGTGTTACGGCTCTTATAGAAATAATACTTGTAACTATAGAGTGATCTCTTCAAAGCGGTCCCTGGATACCAGTGTTTATCCGTAGTCAAGGAGTTGATTGATACAGTATAAGTTGTTACCTCCCTTTACACATTGTTATTTATATAATAATACTTTAAACTATGGAGTTGATTAATACAGTAAAAGCTGTTACTACAAATTATTGAATTTATTTATTGTTGTTATTAAACATTATAACGCGGATATCTTTGTTATGGTGTATTTATATAGTATAGTGTTATAGCGTGTAATGTCATCATGACCGGCCCTGTAGGACCGCTCTAAAAATAACTCAAGCTTCACGCAATCGATAGTTTGTCTTCAGTAGATTTATAGTGTGTAATGTCATCATGACCGGTCTTAAGTAGACATATACCGCGTGTTATTTGTGAGTTGCTAGGGACATTAACTAAAAATAGATGTGTGTAATGTCACGATAACCGGCCCTGTAGGACCGGTATTAACATTGTGAGTGATACAGTAAAAGTTGTACCTCCCTTTACACATTGTTGAACTTATTTATATAATAATACTTGAAACCATGGAGCGATTCTGTATGATCACCTCTTGGTTACCAGTGTTTATCCGTAGTCAAGGGGTTGATTAATACAGTAAAAGTTGTTACTAAACATTGTTGAACTTATTTATATGTTGTTATTTTTATGTTATTAAACATTATATATACATATGGTAAATTTATTGTATTTTATCAAAATAATTCCTCTAAAAATGGCAAATAAAATTCTTGATCCAATTTTTAGATTATACGATCCAATTCTTTATTCATTTAATAAAAAAAAAGAAGATTTCATAATTGTTTCTCCGAGTGTTGGATCTAAATCCCAACTAAATGATGGTGGGAGGGTCACTTTCGAGATCAATTCACTGTCAAATTGGTTGCTACTGTCTGATGCCTATTTCAGATGCGATTTCAAAATCAAGGACGGAACAGCAAATGAAAATAGAGTCCCACAGACTAATACAACATTAGAAAATAATTTCTTTCCTTCTTTATTTAGCGAAATGGTTTTGGAAGCGGGATCAAACCCCATAGAAACCATCAAACACCCTGGAGAATTTGACACAATGTTGAAAACAGTCCTTTACCCCAAAAACTACGATTCAGTCTCGGGTTGGATACCCGATGTTGGTGATGGAAACGTTTTAAAAGAACCAGTAAGAAATGTAGCTAACGATGCTGATGAGGCTAGAATGAGAGTCATTGCCAGAAATAGCATTGAGAGAATCGGTAGAGCAGTAAACCATGGGTTTGACAAACGAGTAAATCAGTACAATAATGTTGTTGAGGATAATAGATGGGGTAATTACGTCAATTGGAAATTATATCCTTTATTCGGTCTTTTAGAACATAGAAAAGTTTCTATAGGTTTACCATTTAAAATTCATTTACAAAGAGAAATTAATGACGATAAGATATTCTTTGGAGAAGCTAATTCAAATGCAAAATTAGAAATAACAAATCTCCAACTTTTCATACCCGTAATAACACCATCAATTGAAGTAGAAACGAGAATATTCAACTCGTTAACTAAAGACATTGAAATAGCTTTTCTTCGTCGCAACACTGTAGGGAGCATGACTTTAACTGGAGAATCCACAACATGGCCAATCACTAACAGCATTAAACCAGCAAGATATTTAATAGTTGGTTTCAAGAACTTACCAGATTCTCAGACAAATAACAACAATATCTTTAGAGTGGCAATGAACCAAACTCAAGATCCTATAATCCGTAAAGTTCAAGTAAGATTAAACAACGATAATTATCCTAACCAACCTTTAACTATTAATCCATCCACAAAGGATTATAATGAATTGTATAGAAATTATAAAAATATGTGTGAATTATTTGGAAATCCACCTCAGTTTGGATATGTAGATTTTGCAATTAATCACCCAATCTTCTGTTTTGATCTATCAGCTCACCAAGAAGATCTTTTCAAAACTGGAGTAAACATAAATATTCATATCGAAAAAACACAAGGAGATGTAACCGGTTATTGTTTATTATTGGAAGAAGCAAAACATATAATAAAAATATCCGACAGACGGATGATTCGAATAGAATAAATTAATCCCTTAAAAATGAAACCCGAAACTTTAGTAAAAAGAATAATAGATGCTATCGAAACAGAAAAACCAACTACAATTACTTACAATGGTAAAAGAATCAGCATAACTAAAAAACTTATTGATAAATATAAACACTGTAAAGTACGAGATGATATAGATTTGGAAAGAATTGACAAGAACATAAAGGAAGGTGGATTTTTACCTTTCCTACCCTTGATCTTTGCAGGTTTGGCCGCAGCCGGTGCCACGGCCGGCGGAACAGCAGGAATAGTTCAAGCCGTCAATGCCAAGAAAGCAGCCGAAGCTGAAAAAAGTGAAAAACGTAGACATAATTTGGAAATGGAAAAGTTAGCAAAAGGTTCGGGAGTAGCAGACATATTAGGTACAGTTAAAGAATTTGGAAATCGATTTAGTGAAGAAACTAAGAAAACTGTCAAACAAGGATTAACTAAATTAGTGGATAGTATTGACACAGGGGAAGTCAAAGTCAAACATAAGGGTAATGGAATATTTTTAAAAAATATACACAGTGGAGAAGGAATATATCTTTCAAAGTATAAAGGAGAAGGTGTAATTTTTGGTACATAAAAATGGGAAAGAAATTTAATCATTCAGAAATATTTCCTAATAATCCAATGCTCATGTGTATATGCGGTAGTTCCGGTTCTGGGAAAACTCATCTCACTTTTAACATGTTGACAACACCCAACCTTTTAGATTTCGATTCTTTGTATATCTACACAACGACACCAGAACAATCGTATTATCAATTTCTCAAAGCTTTAGAATATTTACCAAAGAAATATGTTCAAGAATTATTTCAATATTACGATAAAGAAGAAATGGAAATAAAAGATATCTTAGATACCTTCATAAAAGAAAAGAATCCATCTTTCAATCCAACTGACATAAAAGTGTTTCTGACAAAAAATGTAAATGATCTGGACTTGTCTAATATTGATAGCAAACGAAAGAACTTAATATTGTTTGACGACTGCGTAGCGCAAAAAAATCAATCTGTTCAACAAGAATTCTTCACGAAGGGAAGACATCACAACTGTCACTGCTTATACCAATCCCAATCTTTTTACGGGATGGATTCTATGTTTATTAGAAAAAATGCTAATTGTTTTTTATTATTTGAATTAAACGATAAAGATTTATCTCAAATCATACAGTCGATAAATCACGGAATGGACAGAGATTCGTTTAAAAAGGTTTGTAAAGCTCAATGGAGAAATCCAGAGGAACATGGATATGTATTCGTTAATACAAGAAAACCTGCGGGTGAAAGAGTAATGATAAACATATGTTAATTTATTTTTTTAAAAATGGAATGGAATAATATTTTAAAAAGAAATAGAGAATATATCAAAGCTAAGAATAAAATAAAGACCCAAGTTGAAAATAACAGATTACAACAACTCGGATTAATGGAAAATCTACAAACTTTATTTAAACCAATATTAAAAAGTCAAGAGGATATCAAGAATAAATTAGAAGCTCCTAAACAACAAATTCAACAATCTCCTCCACAAATAGAATATCCCATTGAAGATGATGGAATCGTAATCAGGACATTAGATGATATAAAACGTTATTTTTCAAATCCAAATCCAACCCTAGCCAAAACAATAAAGCCAACAATTGATCAGGATGGATTGATTCTTAACGGTTTTAGGATACGTTTCAATCAACTCAACCCAACATTTAAGATTGACAGAATAGACGCTATATATGATTTAACACCCGGTATGATTAATCTTTTGAATGGGTATGATAAAGATTATAATTTCAAAGATTTAAATTCATACGTGGAAATTCTTAAATCGACAAGGACAGGAGGACCAAAAACTTTAAGATTAAGAAGACTGGAAAAAGAATTAGATGATAACACCGATGGTAGTGATGATAACTACAGTGATGATATTATAGAAGAGATCGATGACTTTTTGGGACATACAGGAGATGGTGTAATTTTTTTATCCGACAACAACGAAGAATTGCTTAATAGATTACAAATAATATTAGCGGCAATGAAGGAAGGACACCAATCACACAGACAATATAATGAATTAAATTGTATATTAAAAAGACTCCTAGAAAAGGGTATCATAGATAAAAATGATTATAAAAGTGTTATTAAAAATGAGTCAACTATTCGTCATCACCTCAAATAAATCAGACATTAAATTATCTCTAGATTATGAGTATGAACTCGATCGAAATCAAGAATATGAATTGGGATTAAAGTATTTCTCTGTTTACAATTCCATTAGAAATATCAACGAAGATAATAACAAAATAAAAATATCAACAGATAATGGAGCTACATTCAAAACCATAAGTTTACTACCAGGAAGTTACGAATACATAGCCATTAACGAATACCTATCTGAATACGCAGGAAGTGTCAATGGTAAAAACAATATTGAATTCGAAGGTAATTTAAATTTGAACAAAATGAAATTGATATTAAGAAATAATAGTCAAGTTGATTTCAACGTAGAAAATTCATTGAATACGTTACTAGGATTTGATAAACGAGTATACACCCAATCTACTATAGCACCACATAAAGCTAATATCGAGAATGATGTCGATGTGATCAATATACATTGCAATTTAATAAACGGTGGATTTTTCAATAAATACAAACGTCAGATTATTTACAGTCTTCCAACATTCACTGTTCCGATTGGATATAGAATTATAGAAAAACCATTTCAAACAACATATTTACCACTTAATTCCTTTATGATCAAAGATATAAATCTGGAAATCAAAGATGGTAAAAATAGGTTTATAGACTTTGGAAACGAAGAAATTGTTATTCAACTTCATTTAAAAAGAATTAAGTAACTCTTCATTCTCTTCTTGAATAGTTAGATAATCGAAATCATCAAATTCATAGTTTTCATCCAAACTCAATTCATCTTTATTACAATAAGGATACATGATTCCTTCACTATTTGGAGCCTTTCTCTTTACAAGATTTAAATAACTTCTAAAAACTTTCTTTTGTTTATCATCATCCCTTGGAATAACTACTCCATTTGTGAAACTTTTTTCCCAATTTCTCTTAAATTCATTTGATATATCATATCCACTAGCCAACCGAATATAATCGTCTACAGTTATCTTATCATTAGAATAACCTTTAAATGTTTTCTTTTCTTTTAAAACACCATCTGAAGTTAGTATGATATTGTATTTGACTTTCGGCGCTAAATATAAACCAAATATAATTCCACCATCACCGTAATCATTCTTTCCTTTACAGTATTCATTTTCGGATACTAATCCAGCTTCATTTAATTTATTCCAATTGCTAGATGAAATGTATAAACTATCAGTATCGGTATAGTATATTTCCGGTTGATAAAACCCATCTATTACGTGAATAAAATTGTTCATTATTTTCTTACTGTGCGATAATACGAATGATCCCAAATGACTGGGTGTAAGTCGTGTAGATTTACTATTTACATCGTCAATTTCTTTTTCTTCTTCTTCTATATCAACAATGTATTGAGTCTCATTTATTTTTTCATAGTGTTTAACATGTGAATCAAAGTTAGCCTTTAAAGTTACGTCATTCCAAAGATGTTTTGATGAAGATATATCCTTCTGAATAGATTTCCCATACAGGGCATTACCTAATAATTTCATGCAATTACTACCAACGATATTGCCATCCCTTTTGAATTGATTTCTTAGATCTCTCAAAATTAAAATGTAGTCTCTATAGGGAGGAGTTCTAAAGTTTTCTTCGTATACTATGCCATCTAATATTCTAATAATTCGTCCACCAGCTTTTACTATTTCTTGAATATCGACCGATGTTAAAACATCTGAACAGAAACCATTTCTGAATCTGATTTTAGTGCCAGTTTCCTTTTTTCCTTCTTTGTTCGTAAAACTAATTTTATCTTTAGCTGGTATCGGTTGGAAGAACATGTTTTTGGGATACTCAAACCAAACTGTTAAAATAGCAGTTTTGGGTCTAAAGTTTTGTTCATTGAAGAGTCTTACAAATTCTTCTTCTTCTTCTGGTAAAAACGGTCTACCACTTTCTGCTTTGGGATATTCACTATCTAAATCTGACATAGCAGAAGCATACAAACCGTTAGCATCAAATGCCATCAGTCTAGAACATGTTATATTTTTAAGTTTTGAATTAACCTCTGTTTTATCTTTATCACTTTTACTATATTCTTTAAATAAATCAATTATGTTGTCGTCATTTGTTTGTGTATATTCCTTTAATACATCACAAATTTCATTGATTTTATCAGTTGCAGAAACCCTTCCTCCTTTAATAGAGCGTCTTATAAAATGTCTTATAAAAGGGTTAGTGTGTGAGTAAACCTTTTCTATATTTTGTTTTTCAGTATGTTTTGGTACGAGTCTTGTACTTTCGTAATATGGTTCTTCAACCATTTCTTTATCGTAATGATACAAATAATACCACCCCTTTAAAGATAGAGATGGAGCCGTTAGATTATTAGAAACGCTCTGGAATACAACGTATTTCATAACTTTGTTATATTTTATCAAGCATGCTCCAAGACATAGGGTGTCTCGCTTTGCATATGGTTCCCATTCGTGTCTTAAAATTTCCCAGTTATCTTTGGTATATTTTGCAATGTCTACATCAACGATCTTTCTCAAATTCATTGGTAGATTAGACGACTTTCCCCATGTTGCTAAACTAGATGCTTCGTGTTGATAGGAACATGTGAAATTAATATGCTGTAAATAATTGGATTTACTTTTTATATCTTTCTGTCGTTTCCATCTTTTCTGTAAATCTTCATCAGTGTATGGATTAGATAATGGTAAAGAAAGAATTCCTCTGGGTGTTATTAGTGGACATTGTGTTAGTTTCTTTACGTTTTTAATTACGATCCAGTTATCAAAACCACTACCGTTATGAGAAATCAATGTTAATCTTTTTTTATCATATTTACCTAAATATTTCAACATTTGATCTATACAATCTGTGCCTACAAATATTTCTACTATTTTCATTAGTTTGTTATAAAATGCTTCTGGAATATTATCAGTGGGAGGTATCATCTCTAACTTTTTTCTTAGCTTTTCTAAATTAATTAACGTACATGAATAAGGAATTGCTTTACGCGTTTCACTATCTGAATACGTTTCACAGTCCCAAGCGAATAAAGTATCATCACTCATATTTGAAAATACGTTTAGTTTCAAAGGTGATACTTCTTTTACAGCATTATCATCTCTACATGTTTTCCATACCTGTTCATAATTATCTTCTATTTCTTTAATCCCTAAACTTTTTTGATTTCTTCTTATAAGACAGAAATGTGAGTTATGTAAATATAAAACCCAATCTAATGCCTTGTCCTTGTTTACATCTGTGAGGGTGGGGCGTACATTTCTATTTTCGGGAGTGTAAATTTGAAATGAAGTATTACATTTCTCATTGAATTTATTAATTCTAGCAGCTGTCATTACTCCTTTTCTATTCGCTTTTGGAAATGTATTAATGAATGTTTGAAATTTATTTGTTAAATCTTTTTTCAAAACATGATTTACGCATTTGATAAAACAGTTACCATCTGTTGGTATATAACAATTTCTACCTTTATATTCATTTATCTTTTTAAGTAGTTCAGTTCCTCTACCAGCGTTTGATCTTCTTATTTCCTTAAAATTGTCTCTACGTAAAATTATTTTCCCTGTAAAATACCAATCCGAGCAGTCAGATTTTGCATCCATATTAGACAAAATGGTCTTAAAAGTTTTGGAATTGAAACCAAGAAGTTTCATGAATTGTTTGTGATTTCCATTCTCGATTATCCTACCATCTATTTCAATTTGACCCTTAAATGTTGAAAATTTATGAGTAATAGCCCTGATAAGATCGGTAAATAGTACGTTTTCTATGAATGTTTCATCGTCTATAATTTCAATGTTATTCATATTTTTTATATGTTTTTTTTAATTACTTAATTTTGGAGTTCTTTTTATTATCTTTTATTGCTGATATTTGTATATTAAATTTATCCAAAATTTCATTAAATTCTTCCAACTCTTCAACGCTAATGATCTTATCTTCTCTTGATCTTTCGAAGAAAATATACAACTTATTAAGATATGTATTTAAGATATCTGTTTTCTTTTTAAAATAAGATTTCTGTTTGGATGTAAAACCCATAGCAATCAATCCACAAGATGAGGTTTGAATAGCAGTAATTGCGGCTAATACAGTTGGAATAAGTATTGGCACCATCAATCCGCCAGTTACTGCCGTTGCAATTGTTGTTCCTACTGTTAAAACTACACTTAGTGCTTTGAAAGCAGAATCAATTCTACTCCATCTTTTCTTACATTTATTATATTGTTCTAGTTTTACTTTTAGTTCGTTTTGTTTGTCTATCAGGTATTTTTGTCTGCTTTCTTGTTCCATTTTTAAACGTTAAATTAAGTGAACTTCCGATAATGCTCTACGTTTATCCTTAGGGCTTTGTACAATAGTGACATGTACATGTACTAAGAATGCTTCTTGTTTTGACTCCTTGTTCTTCTTATCCCGATAAACAAAAAAATTTGTTTTTTTTTCAATAGAGATTTCTATGAAAAAATATGATACATCTATATTTTCGGTTAATGCTATTGGAAAATGTTTTAATTGTTGATTTTTATTAACATCAACAGAGAAGAAAAGATCATTATGAACAAAATATAGTTTCACATATTCAAAATCTGTTGTTCGTAAAAAATCATAAATCTGTTTTTCATTTTCTCGTGGTTCTGGATTTCTAACTATGCTTACTGATGGTGGAGTTTCCGTTTCCAATATCATGTCATCAAATAAATCAAATACGCAATATCTCACCAAATCATCTTCCGGTTCGATTGAGATTCTAAGCTTATCTACATAGAACTGATTTGACGAAATATTAAAAGGTAAAAATACCTCCCAAGGTTTAAATTCTTTAGTATCTACGATGTTATCATTTTTGATAAAGTGAAAAAATAAAAGAGATTTACAATTAGTGAATCGATCACGAATTGAAAAATCGACTTTTACCTTCATAGGAAAAAATATTTCAATTATAGTTTTCCCCCATATTTGACTCTGACTCAGACTATCAAAAATCCTTGTAGGAATATCAATATCAGTATTAATAACACTAAGCCTTGTAGGAAGATCAATATCAAATCTCATAATTATTTTAAACCCACATTTATAATTAGAATAGATTCTTTCACGGTCATCCACCTTTATATGTTCTTTGTCCTCTTTAAAAGATGGAAGAAAGAAATAATAGGGTTTAATATATTCTAGTTCATTGAGATTATTTTGTAATGTGATTATATTTGTTTCCTGTTTTAAAACTTCATTATTAATAGTAGTTATCCGTTGTTGAATCTCACTATAATCAATATTTTGTATTTGTTGTTGAATATAAGTTTTAATTTCACTATCATCAATATTTTCTATCTGTTGTTGAATATAAGTTTTAATTTCACTATCATCAATAGATTTTAGTTCGTTTTGTAATTCAGTTTTAAATTTAGTTTCCAGAGCAGTTAATTCTTGTTGTAATTTATCTTCACTTATGCCTGGATTAATATTGGATATTAGTTGTTTAAGATCTACTTTTTGCTTTGTTAGTTTATCATCTAAATTAGATATTAATGACCTTAAATTTTGTAATTGAGTTTTATCTACTGTATTGACTAATTGTTGTTGAATAGATTCTATTTGTTTTTGTATTTCGCTATCATCACTAAGTTTACTTTCTAATGCGGTTAATTTGTCTTCACTTATGCCTGGATTAATATTGGATATTAGTTGTTTAAGATCTACTTTTTGCTTTGTAATCTTGTCATCTAATTTAGATATTAATGACCTTAAATTTTGTAATTGAGTTTTATCTACTGTATTGACTAATTGTTGTTGAATAAAACTTTTTAAACTTGTTACTTCTTTTTGTAATTTACCATCATCAATATAATCTAATTCTTTCAATTTAGATTCATTTATAAAATCTTTATTATTTATTTGTCGTTTGAAGAATCTTTTCACATCAGCTATTCGATCTTTTAAATGGTTTTTATCTACTTCAATTAAATTTATTTGATCCATTAAATATTTCTTATGAACAGCATCATTATCGTTTTCCGGAGATTTTAAATTAGTTATACCAAAATTATTCATATCAATATCACCCTGAAGAATGTCTCCGATTTGATCCACAAAATATGGTTTGATTTTATTGATTGAAAATGTAGTGTTTGGTTTTTTAGTATCTAAAGGTAAAGCGCCTAAACCAAATTTATTTGCCATTTTTATTGAGTTAAATTTATTACAATTTCTTCGAACTGTTTTCCTAAACTCAACTGATATAAAACCCAAAGTGAAAGTTGTCCACAAAACTTTTGACCCGGCTTTTGTATTTGAAATGTAGAAGATTTAATTGGTTGATTAGTTATATTCATTATCTCTTCAGTGGGATCTAATCCAAAAGAGTCGAAAAAATAAAAGTTAGAGTCTTTGTACAAAGCAGAATGATGAACACCTTTTTGATCGGAAGTGTGTATATTTGTTATAGCATAGAATTTACCTTTCTTACTTTTGAGATTATTTATTTCATCTCTCATACAATAATAAAACGGTGATATGTTTAACTCATTCGCCCATCTCATAAGTTGGAAGTTTGTGGTTGTATCGGTTCCATATTTATCGAGAAATTCATTCATTTTTAAAAGTCAGTTTTTTTAAGTTCATTTTGATAAAACCTACCTATAATTTGTTCTTTGTCTTGATCGATTAATTCATATGTTGGAGGGGATGTGCTATTTACTTTATCTACGATAAATATTTCGTTTGTCCAATAACCAACATATCCTTTTTCGAATTTACTTTTATATTTGAAAATACGAACTCGATCTCCAATTTTAAATTTGGGTTTAATATTTAAATTGTTTATCTCATTTTCGTAGTTATGTTGCGCGTTAATTGATCTTATAATATTTGGATTTTTTTAGGCTTGTGCTGGTGACACTCCTATAGATGAATGTATTTTGTTATTGTATTCGTCTACGACCTCTGGTAATATTTTTAGCCATTTTTGAGATTTTAATTCCGTGAACTTTTTGAATAGTTTATTTTTTAGAGTCCTGTTGAATCTTTCAATAACTACAGCCTTACCTTTGTTGTGAGTACTGTAAATTTCAAACCCCACAGATTTCATATTTTTGTTATAAAATTCGCTCCCTTTATCTACCCATAACTTTTGGGGCCGTCTGTCAGATTGTTTCATTATGGTTTCAAATGCGTGTTTGACTGATATTCCAGTTTTGTTTTTGAGAGGAATAACCCAAGCATAACGTGTATATAAATCAATAACTGTTAAACAATATTTATATCCCCTTTCAACTGGCATATTAATTAAATCTGCTGACCATATTTCATCTTTATCAAATACTTTAACTTTTAAATAATGTTTGTTTTTTCTAAATTCTTTATGAATTTCATCTGCCAATCCCATACCCAATTTCATCTTTGCTTTTAACAGTTTTATGATTATCGCTCTTTGCATTTTCTCTTTGAATGTTGGATTTGGAATATTTTCGAGTTCGATTATCATTTGTTTGTCTGCTTCGTGTCTGAAGTTTATGTCTTTGTTTCTGTAAAGTATGTCGTGTTTAAGCGCAGCAGCGTCAACTCTATTGACAGGTTCTTCACCTGGTTTTGGTTTATCGTTTTCGTCTAATCGCAGATCTAATCTAGTACCTGGACCGGTGTAATTATGACCTGGAAGATGTTTCTCGCCAGAGTATTTGGCCCATGGAAATCCAGGAAGATATCCTAATGATTTTTGAATATCGGAACCAAAATAGGTTTTTGGAGCGTGAGCGACTATCATTTTTATCCTATAACTTTAAACCCTTTTCCCTCTTTTACCTGCTGTTCTATTCTCTTGTTTCGTAGTTCTCTTATTTGCTGTAATTCTTTCAGTTCGTCGGATTTTTTCACGGCGTCGTTTATTCTAATTCCTGCTTTTGCCACGGACCCAACTGCTTGAGCTCCGGAGGAAATTAGGGATTTGTTGTTTGAAACAAAGCCAGCTACTTTTGGAATTATTTTTGAACCTAGAGAAAATATAGATGAAAAGATACCGTCGCCTGAATAATCTTCGAATCTGTATTGTTCATGTTTTAAAATTAAACTCATCCTATTTTTAATATGTTTTTTTTTGATGGAATGTAGGAAATTTATTGAAGGTGTTTGTTGTAAGAATTCTATGAAAAATGTAGGGTGTTTTATGAAATGTAGGGGTTTTGTTTTGGGTACGCTCAATTTGGTTGCATTTTTTCCCCCATGAACTTATAGATTTGAAGCGAGTTTTTTCCCCATGAAATGAAAAATGGAATGGGGGAAACTCGCTTCAAATCTATAAGTTCAGTAACTACTGCTGCGTGAGACCCCGTAGGTGAGGCTCCAGCACGCTATCCACTCGGCTAGCCGAAGGTGCTGAAATAGGGCTAGAGTTAGCTAAAGTCAATGTCCTAGACAGGGGTAAACGCGTTTTTCCCTAATAGTAAACTACGTTTTGGTCAATAAATGTTTGAAAAAAAGGTCGAAGATGGGGTTTCCGCATATGTAACGAATCAGAATTTCATAGCGCATCTTCTCAACACAAAATTGGGACGATATATTATCATACCGGTCTAAACGGGGTCATCAAACATTTAAAACTCCCGCAAATGGCTTCCAAGGGATAAAAATCCGGTCAAAGGCAATTAAGCTTTTATTTTAACTGTTTTTTCAGTTGTTCACAACAGAAAAATATATGCTGAAATTGATGGACTAAACGAAAGTATTTGATTTTGGAAAAAAAAAGAAAAAAAAATTTTCTTTTACCGAGGGTCGAACTCGGCTGCGTGAGACCCCGTAGGTGAGGCTCCAGCACGCTATCCACTCGGCTAGCCGAAGGTGCTGAAATGGGGCTAGGGTTAGCTAAAGTCAATGTCCTAGACAGGGGTAAACGCGTTTTTCCCTAATAGTAAACTACGTTTTGGTCAATAAATGTTTGAAAAAAAGGTCGAAGATGGGGTTTCCGCATATGTAACGAATCAGAATTTCATAGCGCATCTTCTCAACACAAAATTGGGACGATATATTATCATACCGGTCTTAACGGGGTCATCAAACATTTAAAACTCCCGCAAATGGCTTCCAAGGGATAAAAATCCGGTCAAAGGCAATTAAGCTTTTATTTTAACTGTTTTTTCAGTTGTTCACAACAGAAAAATATATGCTGAAATTGATGGACTAAACGAAAGTATTTGATTTTGGAAAAAAAAAGAAAAAAAAATTTTTCTTTTACCGAGGGTCGAACTCGGCTGCGTGAGACCCCGTAGGTGAGGCTCCAGCACGCTATCCACTCGGCTAGCCGAAGGTGCTGAAATGGGGCTAGGGTTAGCTAAAGTCAATGTCCTAGACAGGGGTAAACGCGTTTTTCCCTAATAGTAAACTACGTTTTGGTCAATAAATGTTTGAAAAAAAGGTCGATGATGGGGTTTCCGCATATGTAACGAATCAGAATTTCATAGCGCATCTTCTCAACACAAAATTGGGACGATATATTATCATACCGGTCTTAACGGGGTCATCAAACATTTAAAACTCCCGCAAATGGCTTCCAAGGGATAAAAATCCGGTCAAAGGCAATTAAGCTTTTATTTTAACTGTTTTTTCAGTTGTTCACAACAGAAAAATATATGCTGAAATTGATGGACTAAACGAAAGTATTTGATTTTGGAAAAAAAAAGAAAAAAAAATTTTTCTTTTACCGAGGGTCGAACTCGGCTGCGTGAGACCCCGTAGGTGAGGCTCCAGCACGCTATCCACTCGGCTAGCCGAAGGTGCTGAAATGGGGCTAGGGTTAGCTAAAGTCAATGTCCTAGACAGGGGTAAACGCGTTTTTCCCTAATAGTAAACTACGTTTTGGTCAATAAATGTTTGAAAAAAAGGTCGAAGATGGGGTTTCCGCATATGTAACGAATCAGAATTTCATAGCGCATCTTCTCAACACAAAATTGGGACGATATATTATCATACCGGTCTTAACGGGGTCATCAAACATTTAAAACTCCCGCAAATGGCTTCCAAGGGATAAAAATCCGGTCAAAGGCAATTAAGCTTTTATTTTAACTGTTTTTTCAGTTGTTCACAACAGAAAAATATATGCTGAAATTGATGGACTAAACGAAAGTATTTGATTTTGGAAAAAAAAAGAAAAAAAAATTTTCTTTTACCGAGGGTCGAACTCGGCTGCGTGAGACCCCGTAGGTGAGGCTCCAGCACGCTATCCACTCGGCTAGCCGAAGGTGCTGAAATGGGGCTAGGGTTAGCTAAAGTCAATGTCCTAGACAGGGGTAAACGCGTTTTTCCCTAATAGTAAACTACGTTTTGGTCAATAAATGTTTGAAAAAAAAGGTCGAAGATGGGGTTTCCGCATATGTAACGAATCAGAATTTCATAGCGCATCTTCTCAACACAAAATTGGGACGATATATTATCATACCGGTCTTAACGGGGTCATCAAACATTTAAAACTCCCGCAAATGGCTTCCAAGGGATAAAAATCCGGTCAAAGGCAATTAAGCTTTTATTTTAACTGCTTTTTCAGTTGAACAGAAAAATATATGCTGAAATTGATGGACTAAACGAAAGTATTTGATTTTGGAAAAAAAAGAAAAAAAATTTTTTCTTTTACCGAGGGTCGAACTCGGCTGCGTGAGACCCCGTAGGTGTGGCTCCAGCACGCTATCCACTCGGCTAGCCGAAGGTGCTGAAATGGGGCTAGGGTTAGCTAAAGTCAATGTCCTAGACAGGGGTAAACGCGTTTTTCCCTAATAGTAAACTACGTTTTGGTCAATAAATGTTTGAAAAAAAGGTCGAAGATGGGGTTTCCGCATATGTAACGAATCAGAATTTCATAGCGCATCTTCTCAACACACAATTGGGACGATATATTATCATACCGGTCTTAACGGGGTCATCAAACATTTAAAACTCCCGCAAATGGCTTCCAAGGGATAAAAATCCGGTCAAAGGCAATTAAGCTTTTATTTTAACTGTTTTTTCAGTTGTTCACAACAGAAAAATATATGCTGAAATTGATGGACTAAACGAAAGTATTTGATTTTGGAAAAAAAAAGAAAAAAAATTTTTCTTTTACCGAGGGTCGAACTCGGCTGCGTGAGACCCCGTAGGTGAGGCTCCAGCACGCTATCCACTCGGCTAGCCGAAGGTGCTGAAATGGGGCTAGGGTTAGCTAAAGTCAATGTCCTAGACAGGGGTAAACGCGTTTTTCCCTAATAGTAAACTACGTTTTGGTCAATAAATGTTTGAAAAAAAGGTCGAAGATGGGGTTTCCGCATATGTAACGAATCAGAATTTCATAGCGCATCTTCTCAACACAAAATTGGGACGATATATTATCATACCGGTCTTAACGGGGTCATCAAACATTTAAAACTCCCGCAAATGGCTTCCAAGGGATAAAAATCCGGTCAAAGGCAATTAAGCTTTTATTTTAACTGTTTTTTCAGTTGTTCACAACAGAAAAATATATGCTGAAATTGATGGACTAAACGAAAGTATTTGATTTTGGAAAAAAAAAGAAAAAAAATTTTTCTTTTACCGAGGGTCGAACTCGGCTGCGTGAGACCCCGTAGGTGAGGCTCCAGCACGCTATCCACTCGGCTAGCCGAAGGTGCTGAAATGGGGCTAGGGTTAGCTAAAGTCAATGTCCTAGACAGGGGTAAACGCGTTTTTCCCTAATAGTAAACTACGTTTTGGTCAATAAATGTTTGAAAAAAAGGTCGAAGATGGGGTTTCCGCATATGTAACGAATCAGAATTTCATAGCGCATCTTCTCAACACAAAATTGGGACGATATATTATCATACCGGTCTTAACGGGGTCATCAAACATTTAAAACTCCCGCAAATGGCTTCCAAGGGATAAAAATCCGGTCAAAGGCAATTAAGCTTTTATTTTAACTGTTTTTTCAGTTGTTCACAACAGAAAAATATATGCTGAAATTGATGGACTAAACGAAAGTATTTGATTTTGGAAAAAAAAAGAAAAAATTTTTTTCTTTTACCGAGGGTCGAACTCGGCTGCGTGAGACCCCGTAGGTGAGGCTCCAGCACGCTATCCACTCGGCTAGCCGAAGGTGCTGAAATGGGGCTAGGGTTAGCTAAAGTCAATGTCCTAGACAGGGGTAAACGCGTTTTTCCCTAATAGTAAACTACGTTTTGGTCAATAAATGTTTGAAAAAAAGGTCGAAGATGGGGTTTCCGCATATGTAACGAATCAGAATTTCATAGCGCATCTTCTCAACACAAAATTGGGACGATATATTATCATACCGGTCTTAACGGGGTCATCAAACATTTAAAACTCCCGCAAATGGCTTCCAAGGGATAAAAATCCGGTCAAAGGCAATTAAGCTTTTATTTTAACTGTTTTTTCAGTTGTTCACAACAGAAAAATATATGCTGAAATTGATGGACTAAACGAAAGTATTTGATTTTGGAAAAAAAAATAAAAAAAAATTTTCTTTTACCGAGGGTCGAACTCGGCTGCGTGAGACCCCGTAGGTGAGGCTCCAGCACGCTATCCACTCGGCTAGCCGAAGGTGCTGAAATGGGGCTAGGGTTAGCTAAAGTCAATGTCCTAGACAGGGGTAAACGCGTTTTTCCCTAATAGTAAACTACGTTTTGGTCAATAAATGTTTGAAAAAAAGGTCGAAGATGGGGTTTCCGCATATGTAACGAATCAGAATTTCATAGCGCATCTTCTCAACACAAAATTGGGACGATATATTATCATACCGGTCTTAACGGGGTCATCAAACATTTAAAACTCCCGCAAATGGCTTCCAAGGGATAAAAATCCGGTCAAAGGCAATTAAGCTTTTATTTTAACTGTTTTTTCAGTTGTTCACAACAGAAAAATATATGCTGAAATTGATGGACTAAACGAAAGTATTTGATTTTGGAAAAAAAAAGAAAAAAAAATTTTCTTTTACCGAGGGTCGAACTCGGCTGCGTGAGACCCCGTAGGTGAGGCTCCAGCACGCTATCCACTCGGCTAGCCGAAGGTGCTGAAATGGGGCTAGGGTTAGCTAAAGTCAATGTCCTAGACAGGGGTAAACGCGTTTTTCCCTAATAGTAAACTACGTTTTGGTCAATAAATGTTTGAAAAAAAGGTCGAAGATGGGGTTTCCGCATATGTAACGAATCAGAATTTCATAGCGCATCTTCTCAACACAAAATTGGGACGATATATTATCATACCGGTCTTAACGGGGTCATCAAACATTTAAAACTCCCGCAAATGGCTTCCAAGGGATAAAAATCCGGTCAAAGGCAATTAAGCTTTTATTTTAACTGTTTTTTCAGTTGTTCACAACAGAAAAATATATGCTGAAATTGATGGACTAAACGAAAGTATTTGATTTTGGAAAAAAAAAGAAAAAAAAATTTTCTTTTACCGAGGGTCGAACTCGGCTGCGTGAGAACCCGTAGGTGAGACTCCAGCACGCTTTTTTTTTTTTTTTTTTTTATAATGTTTATTAACATAAATTAAAATACATTACATAAAATATCACAGTTGTAATGTTAAAACAATATCAAATATAAGGAATATTTCTATCACAGTTTAGTATAATAATACATGTAAAAGTTTTGTTAATCCCAAATTACATCAATTTGATCACCATTAATTTTAACATATGGATTTGCCATAAACATTAAAGTAAATTTGTGACTTAATCCCTTTTGTTTCATATGTGTAAACATATTGATAATATGGTTCTTAAATAAATTGTTATACAATGATAATAAGTTGACAATAGAACCACTTTTATTGTACAAAGCTCTTCTTCTCACTATTGAGATTCTTGCAACAGAAAAAAGCAAAATGATGAATACATTATTGACAGTCTTACTGACAGGATAGCCAAACAATAACCAAAATAAAAACTGATCATTAGTATATCCCACATCTTGTAAAAAGTATTCAAGACAATCCTTAATTAAATCTAAAACATTTTGTACTGAATGACAATAATACAACATATGTTCAAGAGTCTCTGAGGTATTTGCATTACAAAAATGACAAGAAGGGTCATCTAAAATACCCACTCTGAATAATTTGCAGTTTGTCCACATAATATTATGAACAGTTCTGTAATCATTGTCAATTTGATTACTAGATTTTAACTTAAAAAAGACTGATGCCCACACTTTTGGCCATTCTATATCATAACCTTGTGCTTCCCAAAAAGCAACACATGATGGCACCTCAAACACACTATTTCTTAGAATTTTGTACGCAGCACCTGACTTTAAAGTACTTAAATTCAATTCATGGTCATTTACCTTTAAAGTACAATCCAAAGTGTTTTTAGCAAAATCATAGAAATTGTTAATACTTTCAATCCAATCATCAGGTAAAGATTTTAAAATAACATCATATTGTGATTTTATAACATCAGCATTAACATCTTGAAAAGTATTATCAAAACAATCTAAAATATCATTACTTGTTTGAAAACCTGGCTTAAAGAAATATGTAATGTCAAATATCTTAATAATTCCAGCTTCAACGAAATTCGGAAAATACAATGATTTGGAATCTTTAATGACACAGGGGTTATCAAAAAGTGGTTGATTCAAATAATCATAATATGATTTGGGAATAAATTCACCACATGCTCGAAAATCTTCCCAGGCTGTCAGCATTGAACAATAAAATGGAGGTATCTTGGTTAAAAAACATTTAGAATACTGAATAAATAAAAGTTCAAAAGAACATAAAAAACCCTTATAAGATTTTAAAAAGAACGACATAAAATATTTCCACGGGGCATCGTCAGAACACTGTATGTACTGTGATAACCAATATAATCTAAAGGATTTTTCTTTCTGTCTGATAGAAACTAAAGTTAACCCCCCTTCTAAGAAATCACCCCACAAAGTTGATGCCTTAATTAACGAAGGTTTACCATACCATATAAAGTCTCTGATAGATTTTTCTATACTTTGTACTGCCCACTGAGGGATATCAGCTACTCTAAGAACATACCATAATATAGATACACATAAAGTATTTACAACAGTGATTTTTCCTTTAAGTCTCAAACCCCTTTGCTTCCACAAATTCATAATTTTAACAATTTTATGACATTTTGGCTCCCAATTAAGCTTTTCACATTGCACTTTATCAGGACCCAAATAAACCCCTAAAATTTTCAAGACACCATTAGCAGGGGTAACTGGACAATTGTCCAACACAAGACCTTTAGCAGAGCCAGCCAATAACAGCTGAGACTTTTCAGGATTAATCTTGGCACCTGATGCCGAACAATAAAAATTCAGGGTCTCAATACTACTTAAAACAGAATTAAAATTAGACAGCGTTAGAGTTACATCATCAGCATGTTGAAAAAGTACCGATTTCATATCACATCCAGGGATATGAATCCCAATGATGTCAGGGTTTGATTTAATTAATACATTTAATGGTTCCGCTGATAAAACATAAAGCAATGCAGAGATCGGACACCCCTGACGTACAGAACGACCGATACCAAACGGTTTAGAAAGAAACCCATTAATTTTAATGTTACTTCTAATACCAGAATACAAAATCTTTAAATTAGAAATAAAAGAGTCACCAAAACCAAATTTAGCTAAAAGAGAAAACATATACTGGTGTGAGACCCTGTCAAAAGCCTTTTCAGCATCAACACTGAAAACAAAACATGGAAAATCAGCATACTCTACAAAATCAAGTAAATCTCTTATATTTAAAATATTGACTGAAATATCACGACCCGGAATACAACAGGATTGTTCAGGTGATATAATAGAATGAAGTACAGTTTTAAGTCTGAGTGCCAAAGTTCTAGAAAATATCTTGTAATCCACGTTGAGCAAGCTTATTGGTCTCCAATTTTTCAAATTGTTTTTGTCCCCTCTATTCTTATAAAACAAGGAGATTATTCCCCTTTTCATTGATTTACTCAACTCCCCAGCCACCTGAATGGCATTAATCACATGATAATACAATGGACCCAATTCAGGCCAAAAATGCACAAAAAATTCAACAGTGAGTCCATCTGCACCTGGCGACTTTCTTCTTTTCATTCCACAGAGGGCAGAATATAACTCCTTTTGAGAAATGTCAGCATCACAGTAATCAGCTTCAGAATCATCTAATTGATTGCTAATTAAATCAAAAATAGTATTTTGATTTATTTCATTAACTGATTCATAAGAATATAAATTAGAATAGAAGTTAACAGATTCTTGTAAAATATCATCAGTGGATGAAACTATAGTTCCAGAAGCAGTTAATAAAGACCTTATCACATTTGATTCTTGTTTATGTTTCTCTAAATTAAGAAAATGTTGAGTACATTTATCGGATTCCAGAGCATCTAATACTTTTGACCTTAAAATAGCCCCCTCACATTTTGATTTTTCATAACTTTCAATTTTAGATTTTAGCTCCAATATAGGTTCATAATTATAACCGTTAGTCTTACTTGCTTTTAAATAATGATAATTCAAAGCTGTTTGCAATTGCCAAAAGAGGTATTTTTCACGCTTTCGTTTTTGTTTAGCAAAATTCACACTTAAACTTTTAAGACTATACTTCAGATTGTCCCACCACACAAGAGGTTCAGATTCATACAAGGGATAAGATGTTGACGCTTTTAACAGTTTTCTCACTTCAAAACAGTAATCAGGATCTTTAAGATAACTGTTGTTCAATACCCAAACACCAGGACCTCTTTCACAAGTTTCAAAATTCAGAACTAAATTCACGAAACTATGATCGCTAAAATTAGTATGTGTGACAAAACAATAAAGCGAATATTTGACGACATCAGGAGAAAGAAATATATAGTCAATGCGCGATTGCTTGAGTTGTCCCTGAACAAGCTGTCTTCTCGTGAACACATTTCTATCCGGATTTTTCCGTTTCCAAATATCACACAGAGAATTCTCCATAACAAAGTTTGGAAAAACATTACCACTTTTACCAAAAGATGCCATATTCTCAGATCTATCCGTTAAAGAATTCAAAACGTCATTAAAATCTCCGCAGAGAACAAAATTCTTTGGAGATGTCAATCGCTCAGCAACGGACCTAAAAAATATAGAACGCTCCATCGCATCGTTTGGAGCATAAATACACAAAATACTGAGTACATAATCATTGATTCGTAGTTCACATTCTAGTAATCTCCCGGTTTCATCTGAAAACACTAAGTCACACTTATCCGAAAAGTCTTTCGTAATGAAGAGGGCACACCCCCTAAACCCACACTCACTGTTACAGTACAAGATCTTACCATTCCACAAATGTTTATATGAATCAATGAAACTAACATCCCAATGAGTTTCCTGAACACAAATAATATCCAAGTTTTGAGAATGAAAATAAGTACATAGTTTTTCAAATTTTGAAACACTTTTCATACCGTTAACATTGATGGTTGCTACCTTTACCATTATTAGATATAGTATGAATAAAACTACCACTAAGAGTTCAATTATTAGTTTTTGTTTTTTTAGCATCAGTAGCAGCATTTTTAATAGATTTTTTCAATTTTGATTTTTTACTCGTTTTGCGTTCCTGAATTACCTTAAGCACCTCATTATCAGCAGATGATCGATCTAAAAAATTACCTTTTCGCTTTGATACCCCTTTCCCTGGTGTCGATTGAGAACAGTTTGACTTCTCATCAGACATTTCATGATCACCATCATCATCATCAAGAAAGGAGCAATCGTCATCTGAAAAACTAGCAAAATTATCAGATTTTCTATTCAGAACAACATTAGAAACATAATCCTTATCCACAACAGTTTTCCCATAATTTTCAACACTTGAAACACTAACATTACTATCAGCAACATTTCCACCATTAGAAAATTCTCTAAGAGACTCTACTCGAGAAAAATCGTCAACCACACCAGCAGACGAGGTATTAGAAGATTTTTCACCATTATTATCAGCAATATTTCCACCATTGGAAGATACTCCAAGAGTCTCATCTCGAGAAATATCATCAACCACACCAGCAGACGATTTTTCACCATTACTATCAGCAACATTTACAACATTAGAAGATTCTCCAAGAGTATCGTCTCGAGAAATATCGTCAACCACGCCAGCAGACGAGGTATTAGACGATTTTTCACCATTACTATCAGCAAAGATATTTGTATCCGCAACATTGTGATCACATTCCCAGTCGTATTTTCTACACTTATGGCAAAATACAGCAGTACAGGACTTTTTACCATGACCTTGTTTTGAACATCTGAAACATTTGAAGTCAGGGCAGTCCGAAAGTTTATGCTCAGGACTTAAACACTTAAAACAGACTTTTTCCTGTTCATCATGTTTGATGAAGTAGGAAATACCATTGAAACTCGTAGCATATGGAAGGCTTTTAACAGAAATAGGAAACTCGACTTTCACAAAACGAGTTCCATCAAATTTCTTTTTACCTTTAAAGTCAAAAGAACGTCTGGATATTGGATTCAAAGGTTTCACGCCCCACAATTTTAATTTAGCAAGGATTTCATCATCGGGTAAATAAACCGGCAAATTCATGAATGAAACAATTTTAGCTCTAGAGTCTACAAAATTACACACAAGTCCATCTGAACCAGATATAATTCCATCTTCCACCAAAGATTTTGCAACATCTCTATTCACTAATGTTACGTCATATGAGCCTCTGGTGGGCACACATGCCAGAACACTATCGACACCCAAATTGTTTTCAATCAATTCAATAATTTCAGATACTTTATATTTTACAGCATCCCCCACACTGACTTTTACCGTGTTGTCCTTTATCAACAAGTCAATATTAGGAAGACCAGACATCGTCAAAAATACAATTTATCCTCCAGAACTTTTCGGATTATGTAAGAAAATTTCGGATTATATTACGTACGGACACTTTCGGATTACCTCTCCAAAAAGCACATTTTCGGATTAACGAAAAAAGTCACAACTGTTCGGATTAACAAAAAAAAAAGTCAGAACTGTTCGGATTAACAAAAAAAAAAAGTCAGATTGTTCGGATTAACAAAAAAAAGTCAGAACTGTTCGGATTACAGCCTGTCCATAGTGGACAGCCTGGGCAAAAAGCCCTCAAAAATCCAAAACACACACAATCAGTCAAAACAAAGATGCTACATAGTTTCTTAAATACCTTGTAAAGAAGTTCAAACACAAACACAGGTTCAAAACCAGACAAATTATCTGGATTGCACACGATTGATGGAGCTATATCAAAAACACATCTTCCACCATTTTCGTACAAAACGGAAGTCCACCCGTAGGTGAGGCTCCAGCACGCTATCCACTCGGCTAGCCGAAGGTGCTGAAATGGGGCTAGGGTTAGCTAAAGTCAATGTCCTAGACAGGGGTAAACGCGTTTTTCCCTAATAGTAAACTACGTTTTGGTCAATAAATGTTTGAAAAAAAGGTCGAAGATGGGGTTTCCGCATATGTAACGAATCAGAATTTCATAGCGCATCTTCTCAACACAAAATTGGGACGATATATTATCATACCGGTCTTAACGGGGTCATCAAACATTTAAAACTCCCGCAAATGGCTTCCAAGGGATAAAAATCCGGTCAAAGGCAATTAAGCTTTTATTTTAACTGTTTTTTCAGTTGTTCACAACAGAAAAATATATGCTGAAATTGATGGACTAAACGAAAGTATTTGATTTTGGAAAAAAAAAGAAAAAAAAAATTTCTTTTACCGAGGGTCGAACTCGGCTGCGTGAGACCCCGTAGGTGAGGCTCCAGCACGCTATCCACTCGGCTAGCCGAAGGTGCTGAAATGGGGCTAGGGTTAGCTAAAGTCAATGTCCTAGACAGGGGTAAACGCGTTTTTCCCTAATAGTAAACTACGTTTTGGTCAATAAATGTTTGAAAAAAAGGTCGAAGATGGGGTTTCCGCATATGTAACGAATCAGAATTTCATAGCGCATCTTCTCAACACAAAATTGGGACGATATATTATCATACCGGTCTTAACGGGGTCATCAAACATTTAAAACTCCCGCAAATGGCTTCCAAGGGATAAAAATCCGGTCAAAGGCAATTAAGCTTTTATTTTAACTGTTTTTTCAGTTGTTCACAACAGAAAAATATATGCTGAAATTGATGGACTAAACGAAAGTATTTGATTTTGGAAAAAAAAAGAAAAAAAACTTTTCTTTTACCGAGGGTCGAACTCGGCTGCGTGAGACCCCGTAGGTGAGGCTCCAGCACGCTATCCACTCGGCTAGCCGAAGGTGCTGTAATGGGGCTAGGGTTAGCTAAAGTCAATGTCCTAGACAGGGGTAAACGCGTTTTTCCCTAATAGTAAACTACGTTTTGGTCAATAAATGTTTGAAAAAAAGGTCGAAGATGGGGTTTCCGCATATGTAACGAATCAGAATTTCATAGCGCATCTTCTCAACACAAAATTGGGACGATATATTATCATACCGGTCTTAACGGGGTCATCAAACATTTAAAACTCCCGCAAATGGCTTCCAAGGGATAAAAATCCGGTCAAAGGCAATTAAGCTTTTATTTTAACTGTTTTTTCAGTTGTTCACAACAGAAAAATATATGCTGAAATTGATGGACTAAACGAAAGTATTTGATTTTGGAAAAAAAAAGAAAAAAAAAATTTCTTTTACCGAGGGTCGAACTCGGCTGCGTGAGAACCCGTAGGTGAGGCTCCAGCACGCTTTTTTTTTTTTTTTTTTTTATAATATTTATTAACATAAATTAAAATACATTACATAAAATATCACAGTTGTAATGTTAAAACAATATCAAATATAAGGAATATTTCTATCACAGTTTAGTATAATAATACATGTAAAAGTTTTGTTAATCCCAAATTACATCAATTTGATCACCATTAATTTTAACATATGGATTTGCCATAAACATTAAAGTAAATTTGTGACTTAATCCCTTTTGTTTCATATGTGTAAACATATTGATAATATGGTTCTTAAATAAATTGTTATACAATGATAATAAGTTGACAATAGAACCACTTTTATTGTACAAAGCTCTTCTTCTCACTATTGAGATTCTTGCAACAGAAAAAAGCAAAATGATGAATACATTATTGACAGTCTTACTGACAGGATAGCCAAACAATAACCAAAATAAAAACTGATCATTAGTATATCCCACATCTTGTAAAAAGTATTCAAGACAATCCTTAATTAAATCTAAAACATTTTGTACTGAATGACAATAATACAACATATGTTCAAGAGTCTCTGAGGTATTTGCATTACAAAAATGACAAGAAGGGTCATCTAAAATACCCACTCTGAATAATTTGCAGTTTGTCCACATAATATTATGAACAGTTCTGTAATCATTGTCAATTTGATTACTAGATTTTAACTTAAAAAAGACTGATGCCCACACTTTTGGCCATTCTATATCATAACCTTGTGCTTCCCAAAAAGCAACACATGATGGCACCTCAAACACACTATTTCTTAGAATTTTGTACGCAGCACCTGACTTTAAAGTACTTAAATTCAATTCATGGTCATTTACCTTTAAAGTACAATCCAAAGTGTTTTTAGCAAAATCATAGAAATTGTTAATACTTTCAATCCAATCATCAGGTAAAGATTTTAAAATAACATCATATTGTGATTTTATAACATCAGCATTAACATCTTGAAAAGTATTATCAAAACAATCTAAAATATCATTACTTGTTTGAAAACCTGGCTTAAAGAAATATGTAATGTCAAATATCTTAATAATTCCAGCTTCAACGAAATTCGGAAAATACAATGATTTGGAATCTTTAATGACACAGGGGTTATCAAAAAGTGGTTGATTCAAATAATCATAATATGATTTGGGAATAAATTCACCACATGCTCGAAAATCTTCCCAGGCTGTCAGCATTGAACAATAAAATGGAGGTATCTTGGTTAAAAAACATTTAGAATACTGAATAAATAAAAGTTCAAAAGAACATAAAAAACCCTTATAAGATTTTAAAAAGAACGACATAAAATATTTCCACGGGGCATCGTCAGAACACTGTATGTACTGTGATAACCAATATAATCTAAAGGATTTTTCTTTCTGTCTGATAGAAACTAAAGTTAACCCCCCTTCTAAGAAATCACCCCACAAAGTTGATGCCTTAATTAACGAAGGTTTACCATACCATATAAAGTCTCTGATAGATTTTTCTATACTTTGTACTGCCCACTGAGGGATATCAGCTACTCTAAGAACATACCATAATATAGATACACATAAAGTATTTACAACAGTGATTTTTCCTTTAAGTCTCAAACCCCTTTGCTTCCACAAATTCATAATTTTAACAATTTTATGACATTTTGGCTCCCAATTAAGCTTTTCACATTGCACTTTATCAGGACCCAAATAAACCCCTAAAATTTTCAAGACACCATTAGCAGGGGTAACTGGACAATTGTCCAACACAAGACCTTTAGCAGAGCCAGCCAATAACAGCTGAGACTTTTCAGGATTAATCTTGGCACCTGATGCCGAACAATAAAAATTCAGGGTCTCAATACTACTTAAAACAGAATTAAAATTAGACAGCGTTAGAGTTACATCATCAGCATGTTGAAAAAGTACCGATTTCATATCACATCCAGGGATATGAATCCCAATGATGTCAGGGTTTGATTTAATTAATACATTTAATGGTTCCGCTGATAAAACATAAAGCAATGCAGAGATCGGACACCCCTGACGTACAGAACGACCGATACCAAACGGTTTAGAAAGAAACCCATTAATTTTAATGTTACTTCTAATACCAGAATACAAAATCTTTAAATTAGAAATAAAAGAGTCACCAAAACCAAATTTAGCTAAAAGAGAAAACATATACTGGTGTGAGACCCTGTCAAAAGCCTTTTCAGCATCAACACTGAAAACAAAACATGGAAAATCAGCATACTCTACAAAATCAAGTAAATCTCTTATATTTAAAATATTGACTGAAATATCACGACCCGGAATACAACAGGATTGTTCAGGTGATATAATAGAATGAAGTACAGTTTTAAGTCTGAGTGCCAAAGTTCTAGAAAATATCTTGTAATCCACGTTGAGCAAGCTTATTGGTCTCCAATTTTTCAAATTGTTTTTGTCCCCTCTATTCTTATAAAACAAGGAGATTATTCCCCTTTTCATTGATTTACTCAACTCCCCAGCCACCTGAATGGCATTAATCACATGATAATACAATGGACCCAATTCAGGCCAAAAATGCACAAAAAATTCAACAGTGAGTCCATCTGCACCTGGCGACTTTCTTCTTTTCATTCCACAGAGGGCAGAATATAACTCCTTTTGAGAAATGTCAGCATCACAGTAATCAGCTTCAGAATCATCTAATTGATTGCTAATTAAATCAAAAATAGTATTTTGATTTATTTCATTAACTGATTCATAAGAATATAAATTAGAATAGAAGTTAACAGATTCTTGTAAAATATCATCAGTGGATGAAACTATAGTTCCAGAAGCAGTTAATAAAGACCTTATCACATTTGATTCTTGTTTATGTTTCTCTAAATTAAGAAAATGTTGAGTACATTTATCGGATTCCAGAGCATCTAATACTTTTGACCTTAAAATAGCCCCCTCACATTTTGATTTTTCATAACTTTCAATTTTAGATTTTAGCTCCAATATAGGTTCATAATTATAACCGTTAGTCTTACTTGCTTTTAAATAATGATAATTCAAAGCTGTTTGCAATTGCCAAAAGAGGTATTTTTCACGCTTTCGTTTTTGTTTAGCAAAATTCACACTTAAACTTTTAAGACTATACTTCAGATTGTCCCACCACACAAGAGGTTCAGATTCATACAAGGGATAAGATGTTGACGCTTTTAACAGTTTTCTCACTTCAAAACAGTAATCAGGATCTTTAAGATAACTGTTGTTCAATACCCAAACACCAGGACCTCTTTCACAAGTTTCAAAATTCAGAACTAAATTCACGAAACTATGATCGCTAAAATTAGTATGTGTGACAAAACAATAAAGCGAATATTTGACGACATCAGGAGAAAGAAATATATAGTCAATGCGCGATTGCTTGAGTTGTCCCTGAACAAGCTGTCTTCTCGTGAACACATTTCTATCCGGATTTTTCCGTTTCCAAATATCACACAGAGAATTCTCCATAACAAAGTTTGGAAAAACATTACCACTTTTACCAAAAGATGCCATATTCTCAGATCTATCCGTTAAAGAATTCAAAACGTCATTAAAATCTCCGCAGAGAACAAAATTCTTTGGAGATGTCAATCGCTCAGCAACGGACCTAAAAAATATAGAACGCTCCATCGCATCGTTTGGAGCATAAATACACAAAATACTGAGTACATAATCATTGATTCGTAGTTCACATTCTAGTAATCTCCCGGTTTCATCTGAAAACACTAAGTCACACTTATCCGAAAAGTCTTTCGTAATGAAGAGGGCACACCCCCTAAACCCACACTCACTGTTACAGTACAAGATCTTACCATTCCACAAATGTTTATATGAATCAATGAAACTAACATCCCAATGAGTTTCCTGAACACAAATAATATCCAAGTTTTGAGAATGAAAATAAGTACATAGTTTTTCAAATTTTGAAACACTTTTCATACCGTTAACATTGATGGTTGCTACCTTTACCATTATTAGATATAGTATGAATAAAACTACCACTAAGAGTTCAATTATTAGTTTTTGTTTTTTTAGCATCAGTAGCAGCATTTTTAATAGATTTTTTCAATTTTGATTTTTTACTCGTTTTGCGTTCCTGAATTACCTTAAGCACCTCATTATCAGCAGATGATCGATCTAAAAAATTACCTTTTCGCTTTGATACCCCTTTCCCTGGTGTCGATTGAGAACAGTTTGACTTCTCATCAGACATTTCATGATCACCATCATCATCATCAAGAAAGGAGCAATCGTCATCTGAAAAACTAGCAAAATTATCAGATTTTCTATTCAGAACAACATTAGAAACATAATCCTTATCCACAACAGTTTTCCCATAATTTTCAACACTTGAAACACTAACATTACTATCAGCAACATTTCCACCATTAGAAAATTCTCTAAGAGACTCTACTCGAGAAAAATCGTCAACCACACCAGCAGACGAGGTATTAGAAGATTTTTCACCATTATTATCAGCAATATTTCCACCATTGGAAGATACTCCAAGAGTCTCATCTCGAGAAATATCATCAACCACACCAGCAGACGATTTTTCACCATTACTATCAGCAACATTTACAACATTAGAAGATTCTCCAAGAGTATCGTCTCGAGAAATATCGTCAACCACGCCAGCAGACGAGGTATTAGACGATTTTTCACCATTACTATCAGCAAAGATATTTGTATCCGCAACATTGTGATCACATTCCCAGTCGTATTTTCTACACTTATGGCAAAATACAGCAGTACAGGACTTTTTACCATGACCTTGTTTTGAACATCTGAAACATTTGAAGTCAGGGCAGTCCGAAAGTTTATGCTCAGGACTTAAACACTTAAAACAGACTTTTTCCTGTTCATCATGTTTGATGAAGTAGGAAATACCATTGAAACTCGTAGCATATGGAAGGCTTTTAACAGAAATAGGAAACTCGACTTTCACAAAACGAGTTCCATCAAATTTCTTTTTACCTTTAAAGTCAAAAGAACGTCTGGATATTGGATTCAAAGGTTTCACGCCCCACAATTTTAATTTAGCAAGGATTTCATCATCGGGTAAATAAACCGGCAAATTCATGAATGAAACAATTTTAGCTCTAGAGTCTACAAAATTACACACAAGTCCATCTGAACCAGATATAATTCCATCTTCCACCAAAGATTTTGCAACATCTCTATTCACTAATGTTACGTCATATGAGCCTCTGGTGGGCACACATGCCAGAACACTATCGACACCCAAATTGTTTTCAATCAATTCAATAATTTCAGATACTTTATATTTTACAGCATCCCCCACACTGACTTTTACCGTGTTGTCCTTTATCAACAAGTCAATATTAGGAAGACCAGACATCGTCAAAAATACAATTTATCCTCCAGAACTTTTCGGATTATGTAAGAAAATTTCGGATTATATTACGTACGGACACTTTCGGATTACCTCTCCAAAAAGCACATTTTCGGATTAACGAAAAAAGTCACAACTGTTCGGATTAACAAAAAAAAAAGTCAGAACTGTTCGGATTAACAAAAAAAAAAAGTCAGATTGTTCGGATTAACAAAAAAAAGTCAGAACTGTTCGGATTACAGCCTGTCCATAGTGGACAGCCTGGGCAAAAAGCCCTCAAAAATCCAAAACACACACAATCAGTCAAAACAAAGATGCTACATAGTTTCTTAAATACCTTGTAAAGAAGTTCAAACACAAACACAGGTTCAAAACCAGACAAATTATCTGGATTGCACACGATTGATGGAGCTATATCAAAAACACATCTTCCACCATTTTCGTACAAAACGGAAGTCCACCCGTAGGTGAGGCTCCAGCACGCTATCCACTCGGCTAGCCGAAGGTGCTGAAATGGGGCTAGGGTTAGCTAAAGTCAATGTCCTAGACAGGGGTAAACGCGTTTTTCCCTAATAGTAAACTACGTTTTGGTCAATAAATGTTTGAAAAAAAGGTCGAAGATGGGGTTTCCGCATATGTAACGAATCAGAATTTCATAGCGCATCTTCTCAACACAAAATTGGGACGATATATTATCATACCGGTCTTAACGGGGTCATCAAACATTTAAAACTCCCGCAAATGGCTTCCAAGGGATAAAAATCCGGTCAAAGGCAATTAAGCTTTTATTTTAACTGTTTTTTCAGTTGTTCACAACAGAAAAATATATGCTGAAATTGATGGACTAAACGAAAGTATTTGATTTTGGAAAAAAAAAGAAAAAAAAAATTTCTTTTACCGAGGGTCGAACTCGGCTGCGTGAGACCCCGTAGGTGAGGCTCCAGCACGCTATCCACTCGGCTAGCCGAAGGTGCTGAAATGGGGCTAGGGTTAGCTAAAGTCAATGTCCTAGACAGGGGTAAACGCGTTTTTCCCTAATAGTAAACTACGTTTTGGTCAATAAATGTTTGAAAAAAAGGTCGAAGATGGGGTTTCCGCATATGTAACGAATCAGAATTTCATAGCGCATCTTCTCAACACAAAATTGGGACGATATATTATCATACCGGTCTTAACGGGGTCATCAAACATTTAAAACTCCCGCAAATGGCTTCCAAGGGATAAAAATCCGGTCAAAGGCAATTAAGCTTTTATTTTAACTGTTTTTTCAGTTGTTCACAACAGAAAAATATATGCTGAAATTGATGGACTAAACGAAAGTATTTGATTTTGGAAAAAAAAAGAAAAAAAACTTTTCTTTTACCGAGGGTCGAACTCGGCTGCGTGAGACCCCGTAGGTGAGGCTCCAGCACGCTATCCACTCGGCTAGCCGAAGGTGCTGTAATGGGGCTAGGGTTAGCTAAAGTCAATGTCCTAGACAGGGGTAAACGCGTTTTTCCCTAATAGTAAACTACGTTTTGGTCAATAAATGTTTGAAAAAAAGGTCGAAGATGGGGTTTCCGCATATGTAACGAATCAGAATTTCATAGCGCATCTTCTCAACACAAAATTGGGACGATATATTATCATACCGGTCTTAACGGGGTCATCAAACATTTAAAACTCCCGCAAATGGCTTCCAAGGCATAAAAATCCGGTCAAAGGCAATTAAGCTTTTATTTTAACTGTTTTTTCAGTTGTTCACAACAGAAAAATATATGCTGAAATTGATGGACTAAACGAAAGTATTTGATTTTGGAAAAAAAAAGAAACTAGAACCGTGATAACGGTACTGAGCAGTGCGCAATTTAAACATCCTTGAACGGTTGCATTTTAGTCCTGCATATAAATTAGGTCATGTGACAGAGCTGTTTATAGTTAAAAATCTCAATTTTCAATCGGCTATTAAACCGGAAGTAAACATCATTTGATAGATTTTATCGAGGGCAATAGCTTTGGTTCAGATCTAAAGGTCATCAAACGTCAAGGTCACGAGTTGTGAGCTTTGAAAGTGTTTGCTATTGCTGAATTTCTTTAACCGGAAATAGACAAAACTTTTAATCGAAATTAGGAAATCGGCTGTCACCATTTTGTTAGTAATATATTGAAGATGCCATAGACATCAACATTATGTAATATATCGATTTAAAGAAAAGTTGATCATTTCAAGATCTTGGTCTACTAGTTACTTCAAGGTCCAATTTTATCCTTTTTGTTCTATGAATGTTATGTCATTTTATATCTTCAAAAGAATGTGTCGACTCTCTTTAAAAATCTACAATTTAGGAACCACGAGTTTTTTCGCCCCAAAAAAGCCACGCAGTTACTTTAGAACAATGAACAAAATTTCCAAATTAAAAAAAAGCAAAATGATTAAAATATCTACTATTATATATCAACAGGAGATAAAGCATAATAAGAAAAGATTGTTTGTGATGTACGTGAATTAGGTTCAAACTGACAATTTTCATTTGGCTATAAAACAAGAAGTAAATATTGGACAACAAAAATTAATTCACCATTGGATAGATCTCATTCTGGGCAATAACTGTTGTTCGGATCATAAGGTCAACAAATGGCAAGGTTATGAGCTTTAAAAGTGTTCCAATAATTGCTGAATATCTTATACCGGAAATAGACAAACACCATAATCGAAATTAGCAATTCAGCTGCCCCCATTTTGTTGGCAATAGATTGAAAATGCCATAAACGTCAAAATTATATAAATCGGATGTCGATTTAAAGAAATCATGTTCATTTCAAGGCCAACGTGTTACTTCCGGTTACGATTTTGTCATATTTTTTTCTTTGTTAGTCATGTTCTTTCATATCTTAAGAAGAAATTGTTATCTATCTTATGAAATCCGTAATTCAGATAACACGTGTTTTTTTCCCGCCAAAAAAACAAGCAGAGTTACTATAGAACAAAGAACAAAATATCTAGTGTTATATATCAGTGGGAAGAGGAGATAAAGCGTAATAAGAAAAGAAAATATTTTGTGACGTGACGTCACGTGAAGGAGCTGTTCAAAGTTCAAACTAACAATTTTTAAATGGCTATAAAACCGGAAGTAAATATTGGACAACAAAAATGGATTCACCGTTGGGTAGATCTCATCATGGGCAATAACTTTTGTTCAGGTCATTAGGTCACCAAAATCCAAGGTAACGTGTAATAAGCTTTGAAAATTTTTGTCATTTCTGAATATCTTTTACCGGAAATAGGCAAACATCATGATCGAAATTAGCAAATTGGCTGTCATCATTTTGTTGGCCATAGATTGAAAATGCCCTAGACATCAATATTATACAAATTGGATGATACCCTGTTCACTTCTCTCGATTTAAAGAAAACATGTTCATTTCAAGATGGTGGTCAGCGTGTTACTTCCGGTTACGATTTTATCATATTTTTTTTCATTGTTAGTCATGTTCTTCCATATCTAAAGAAGAAATTGTTACCTATCTTATGAAATCCGTAATTAAGATAACACGTGTTTTTTCCCGCCAAAAAAACACGCAGAGTTATTATAGAACAAAGAACAAAATTCGAAAAAGCAATTTTGATCGAAATATCTAGTGTTATACATTTTTGGAAACAGGAGATAAAGCGTGATAATAATAAAAGATAATTTGTGACGTACATGAATAAGGTCACGTGACAGAGCTGTTTAAAGTCAAAACTCGACATTTTCAAATGGCTATAAAATCGGAAGTAGACGTCGGACAGCAAAAATGAATACATCAGTTGATAGATCTCATCAAGGGCAATGACTTTTGTTCAGGTCACAAGGTCACTCAAGGTCAAGGTCACAAGATATGAGCCTTAAAAGTTTTGACTATTACTGAAAATTGTTTACCGGAAATAAAAAAAAAAAATGAATCGAAATTCAAAAATCGGCTTCCCATGTTTTGTTAGCAATCGACTGTAGATTCCATACACATCATTTTTATTCAAATCGGATGATTCCCTGATTCTGAATTTCGATTTAAAGTAAAATTAGTCAGTTCAAGATGGCGGCCGATATGAAACAGCTGGGTCAGATTTTATCATTTTATATTTTGTGAATAATGATTACTAGCACATTGCAAAAAGATTTTGTAGAATATTTTCATTATTCCGGAAGTTGACATTTCAACTTTACAAGCGAATGACGTCAAAACCGGAAGTGATATAAGATTTTTGAAAAGATCATTTTGTTTGTCATCAAAATGTGTATGCATATGTAAGTTTTCATATTGATAAAAATAAAATTGCAAAAGTTGAGAAAATTGTCAAAAAAGTGCTTCAAAAAGTCAGCGACAAAGTTTTAAAAATGCATGTTTTTAAACCCCCAATTTGAAGACAATCGGTTAATAAAATAAACAAAAAAAATTCCATCAAAATCGGTTGAAAATCAGAGGTGAAAATGGTAAAAACATTAAATTGGGCTTATTGGCCATACGTCATTTCCTGTTGGACGAAAATGCATCATTTTATATTCACCTAATACCGTGCAGTTAGGCATAGTAAAAAATTATATGAGATAATGTGTGGCATGCTCCCTTCATACCGAATTAGCGTGACCAGAAGTAGACAAAAAAAAAAACATACATTATGAAAACAAAGCAGTGCGTTCGCTAGAACGCACTGCAAAAAAAATTTTCTTTTACCGAGGGTCGAACTCGGCTGCGTGAGACCCCGTAGGTGAGGCTCCAGCACGCTATCCACTCGGCTAGCCGAAGGTGCTGAAATGGGGCTAGGGTTAGCTAAAGTCAATGTCCTAGACAGGGGTAAACGCGTTTTTCCCTAATAGTAAACTACGTTTTGGTCAATAAATGTTTGAAAAAAAGGTCGAAGATGGGGTTTCCGCATATGTAACGAATCAGAATTTCATAGCGCATCTTCTCAACACAAAATTGGGACGATATATTATCATACCGGTCTTAACGGGGTCATCAAACATTGAAAACTCCCGCAAATGGCTTCCAAGGGATAAAAATCCGGTCAAAGGCAATTAAGCTTTTATTTTAACTGTTTTTTCAGTTGTTCACAACAGAAAAATATATGCTGAAATTGATGGACTAAACGAAAGTATTTGATTTTGGAAAAAAAAAGAAAAAAAAAATTTCTTTTACCGAGGGTCGAACTCGGCTGCATGAGACCCCGTAGGTGAGGCTCCAGCACGCTATCCACTCGGCTAGCCGAAGGTGCTGAAATGGGGCTAGGGTTAGCTAAAGTCAATGTCCTAGACAGGGGTAAACGCGTTTTTCCCTAATAGTAAACTACGTTTTGGTCAATAAATGTTTGAAAAAAAGGTCGAAGATGGGGTTTCCGCATGTGTAACGAATCAGAATTTCATAGCGCATCTTCTCAACACAAAATTGGGACGATATATTATCATACCGGTCTTAACGGGGTCATCAAACATTTAAAACTCCCGCAAATGGCTTCCAAGGGATAAAAATCCGGTCAAAGGCAATTAAGCTTTTATTTTAACTGTTTTTTCAGTTGTTCACAACAGAAAAATATATGCTGAAATTGATGGACTAAACGAAAGTATTTGATTTTGGAAAAAAAAAGAAAAAAAACTTTTCTTTTACCGAGGGTCGAACTCGGCTGCGTGAGACCCCGTAGGTGAGGCTCCAGCACGCTATCCACTCGGCTAGCCGAAGGTGCTGTAATGGGGCTAGGGTTAGCTAAAGTCAATGTCCTAGACAGGGGTAAACGCGTTTTTCCCTAATAGTAAACTACGTTTTGGTCAATAAATGTTTGAAAAAAAGGTCGAAGATGGGGTTTCCGCATATGTAACAAATCAGAATTTCATAGCGCATCTTCTCAACACAAAATTGGGACGATATATTATCATACCGGTCTTAACGGGGTCATCAAACATTTAAAACTCCCGCAAATGGCTTCCAAGGGATAAAAATCCGGTCAAAGGCAATTAAGCTTTTATTTTAACTGTTTTTTCAGTTGTTCACAACAGAAAAATATATGCTGAAATTGATGGACTAAACGAAAGTACTTGATTTTGGAAAAAAAAAGAAAAAAAAATTTTCTTTTACCGAGGGTCGAACTCGGCTGCGTGAGACCCCGTAGGTGAGGCTCCAGCACGCTATCCACTCGGCTAGCCGAAGGTGCCGAAATGGGGCTAGGGTTAGTTTCAGTCAATGTCCTAGACAGGGGTAAACGCGTTTTTCCCTAATAGTAAACTACGTTTTGGTCAATAAATGTTTGAAAAAAAGGTCGAAGATGGGGTTTCCGCATGTAACGAATCAGAATTTCATAGCGCATCTTCTCAACACAAAATTGGGACGATATATTATCATACCGGTCTTAACGGGGTCATCAAACATTTAAAACTCCCGCAAATGGCTTCCAAGGGATAAAAATCCGGTCAAAGGCAATTAAGCTTTTATTTTAACTGTTTTTTCAGTTGTTCACAACAGAAAAATATATGCTGAAATTGATGGACTAAACGAAAGTATTTGATTTTGGAAAAAAAAAGAAAAAAAACTTTTCTTTTACCGAGGGTCGAACTCGGCTGCGTGAGACCCCGTAGGTGAGGCTCCAGCACGCTATCCACTCGGCTAGCCGAAGGTGCTGAAATGGGGCTAGGGTTAGCTAAAGTCAATGTCCTAGACAGGGGTAAACGCGTTTTTCCCTAATAGTAAACTACGTTTTGGTCAATAAATGTTTGAAAAAAAGGTCGAAGATGGGGTTTCCGCATATGTAACGAATCAGAATTTCATAGCGCATCTTCTCAACACAAAATTGGAACGATATATTATCATACCGGTCTTAACGGGGTCATCAAACATTTAAAACTCCCGCAAATGGCTTCCAAGGGATAAAAATCCGGTCAAAGGCAATTAAGCTTTTATTTTAACTGTTTTTTCAGTTGTTCACAACAGAAAAATATATGCTGAAATTGATGGACTAAACGAAAGTATTTGATTTTGGAAAAAAAAAGAAAAAAAAATTTTTCTTTTACCGAGGGTCGAACTCGGCTGCGTGAGACCCCGTAGGTGAGGCTCCAGCACGCTATCCACTCGGCTAGCCGAAGGTGCTGAAATGGGGCTAGGGTTAGCTAAAGTCAATGTCCTAGACAGGGGTAAACGCGTTTTTCCCTAATAGTAAACTACGTTTTGGTCAATAAATGTTTGAAAAAAAGGTCGAAGATGGGGTTTCCGCATATGTAACGAATCAGAATTTCATAGCGCATCTTCTCAACACAAAATTGGGACGATATATTATCATACCGGTCTTAACGGGGTCATCAAACATTTAAAACTCCCGCAAATGGCTTCCAAGGGATAAAAATCCGGTCAAAGGCAATTAAGCTTTTATTTTAACTGTTTTTTCAGTTGTTCACAACAGAAAAATATATGCTGAAATTGATGGACTAAACGAAAGTATTTGATTTTGGAAAAAAAAAGAAAAAAAAATTTTCTTTTACCGAGGGTCGAACTCGGCTGCGTGAGACCCCGTAGGTGAGGCTCCAGCACGCTATCCACTCGGCTAGCCGAAGGTGCTGAAATGGGGCTAGGGTTAGCTAAAGTCAATGTCCTAGACAGGGGATAACGCGTTTTTCCCTAATAGTAAACTACGTTTTGGTCAATAAATGTTTGAAAAAAAAGGTCGAAGATGGGGTTTCCGCATATGTAACGAATCAGAATTTCATAGCGCATCTTCTCAACACAAAATTGGGACGATATATTATCATACCGGTCTTAACGGGGTCATCAAACATTTAAAACTCCCGCAAATGGCTTCCAAGGGATAAAAATCCGGTCAAAGGCAATTAAGCTTTTATTTTAACTGTTTTTTCAGTTGTTCACAACAGAAAAATATATGCTGAAATTGATGGACTAAACGAAAGTATTTGATTTTGGAAAAAAAAAGAAAAAAATTTTTTTCTTTTACCGAGGGTCGAACTCGGCTGCGTGAGACCCCGTAGGTGTGGCTCCAGCACGCTATCCACTCGGCTAGCCGAAGGTGCTGAAATGGGGCTAGGGTTAGCTAAAGTCAATGTCCTAGACAGGGGTAAACGCGTTTTTCCCTAATAGTAAACTACGTTTTGGTCAATAAATGTTTGAAAAAAAGGTCGAAGATGGGGTTTCCGCATATGTAACGAATCAGAATTTCATAGCGCATCTTCTCAACACACAATTGGGACGATATATTATCATACCGGTCTTAACGGGGTCATCAAACATTTAAAACTCCCGCAAATGGCTTCCAAGGGATAAAAATCCGGTCAAAGGCAATTAAGCTTTTATTTTAACTGTTTTTTCAGTTGTTCACAACAGAAAAATATATGCTGAAATTGATGGACTAAACGAAAGTATTTGATTTTGGAAAAAAAAAGAAAAAAAATTTTTCTTTTACCGAGGGTCGAACTCGGCTGCGTGAGACCCCGTAGGTGAGGCTCCAGCACGCTATCCACTCGGCTAGCCGAAGGTGCTGAAATGGGGCTAGGGTTAGCTAAAGTCAATGTCCTAGACAGGGGTAAACGCGTTTTTCCCTAATAGTAAACTACGTTTTGGTCAATAAATGTTTGAAAAAAAGGTCGAAGATGGGGTTTCCGCATATGTAACGAATCAGAATTTCATAGCGCATCTTCTCAACACAAAATTGGGACGATATATTATCCTACCGGTCTTAACGGGGTCATCAAACATTTAAAACTCCCGCAAATGGCTTCCAAGGGATAAAAATCCGGTCAAAGGCAATTAAGCTTTTATTTTAACTGTTTTTTCAGTTGTTCACAACAGAAAAATATATGCTGAAATTGATGGACTAAACGAAAGTATTTGATTTTGGAAAAAAAAAGAAAAAAAAATTTTCTTTTACCGAGGGTCGAACTCGGCTGCGTGAGACCCCGTAGGTGAGGCTCCAGCACGCTATCCACTCGGCTAGCCGAAGGTGCTGAAATGGGGCTAGGGTTAGCTAAAGTCAATGTCCTAGACAGGGGTAAACGCGTTTTTCCCTAATAGTAAACTACGTTTTGGTCAATAAATGTTTGAAAAAAAGGTCGAAGATGGGGTTTCCGCATATGTAACGAATCAGAATTTCATAGCGCATCTTCTCAACACAAAATTGGGACGATATATTATCATACCGGTCTTAACGGGGTCATCAAACATTTAAAACTCCCGCAAATGGCTTCCAAGGGATAAAAATCCGGTCAAAGGCAATTAAGCTTTTATTTTAACTGTTTTTTCAGTTGTTCACAACAGAAAAATATATGCTGAAATTGATGGACTAAACGAAAGTATTTGATTTTGGAAAAAAAAAGAAAAAAAAATTTTCTTTTACCGAGGGTCGAACTCGGCTGCGTGAGACCCCGTAGGTGAGGCTCCAGCACGCTATCCACTCGGCTAGCCGAAGGTGCTGAAATGGGGCTAGGGTTAGCTAAAGTCAATGTCCTAGACAGGGGTAAACGCGTTTTTCCCTAATAGTAAACTACGTTTTGGTCAATAAATGTTTGAAAAAAAGGTCGAAGATGGGGTTTCCGCATATGTAACGAATCAGAATTTCATAGCGCATCTTCTCAACACAAAATTGGGACGATATATTATCATACCGGTCTTAACGGGGTCATCAAACATTTAAAACTCCCGCAAATGGCTTCCAAGGGATAAAAATCCGGTCAAAGGCAATTAAGCTTTTATTTTAACTGTTTTTTTCAGTTGTTCACAACAGAAAAATATATGCTGAAATTGATGGACTAAACGAAAGTATTTGATTTTGGAAAAAAAAAGAAAAAAAAATTTTCTTTTACCGAGGGTCGAACTCGGCTGCGTGAGACCCCGTAGATGAGGCTCCAGCACGCTATCCACTCGGCTAGCCGAAGGTGCTGAAATGGGGCTAGGGTTAGCTAAAGTCAATGTCCTAGACAGGGGTAAACGCGTTTTTCCCTAATAGTAAACTACGTTTTGGTCAATAAATGTTTGAAAAAAAGGTCGAAGATGGGGTTTCCGCATATGTAACGAATCAGAATTTCATAGCGCATCTTCTCAACACAAAATTGGGACGATATATTATCATACCGGTCTTAACGGGGTCATCAAACATTTAAAACTCCCGCAAATGGCTTCCAAGGGATAAAAATCCGGTCAAAGGCAATTAAGCTTTTATTTTAACTGTTTTTTCAGTTGTTCACAACAGAAAAATATATGCTGAAATTGATGGACTAAACGAAAGTATTTGATTTTGGAAAAAAAAAGAAAAAAAAATTTCTTTTACCGAGGGTCGAACTCGGCTGCGTGAGACCCCGTAGGTGAGACTCCAGCACGCTATCCACTCGGATGGCCGAAGGTGCTGAAATGGGGCTAGGGTTAGCTAAAGTCAATGTCCTAGACAGGGGTAAACGCGTTTTTCCCTAATAGTAAACTACGTTTTGGTCAATAAATGTTTGAAAAAAAGGTCGAAGATGGGGTTTCCGCATATGTAACGAATCAGAATTTCATAGCGCATCTTCTCAACACAAAATTGGGACGATATATTATCATACCGGTCTTAACGGGGTCATCAAACATTTAAAACTCCCGCAAATGGCTTCCAAGGGATAAAAATCCGGTCAAAGGCAATTAAGCTTTTATTTTAACTGTTTTTTCAGTTGTTCACAACAGAAAAATATATGCTGAAATTGATGGACTAAACGAAAGTATTTGATTTTGGAAAAAAAAAGAAAAAAAAAATTTCTTTTACCGAGGGTCGAACTCGGCTGCGTGAGACCCCGTAGGTGAGGCTCCAGCACGCTATCCACTCGGCTAGCCGAAGGTGCTGAAATGGGGCTAGGGTTAGCTAAAGTCAATGTCCTAGACAGGGGTAAACGCGTTTTTCCCTAATAGTAAACTACGTTTTGGTCAATAAATGTTTGAAAAAAAGGTCGAAGATGGGGTTTCCGCATATGTAACGAATCAGAATTTCATAGCGCATCTTCTCAACACAAAATTGGGACGATATATTATCATACCGGTCTTAACGGGGTCATCAAACATTTAAAACTCCCGCAAATGGCTTCCAAGGGATAAAAATCCGGTCAAAGGCAATTAAGCTTTTATTTTAACTGTTTTTTTCAGTTGTTCACAACAGAAAAATATATGCTGAAATTGATGGACTAAACGAAAGTATTTGATTTTGGAAAAAAAAAGAAAAAAAAATTTTCTTTTATAGAGGGTCGAACTCGGCTGCGTGAGACCCCGTAGGTGAGGCTCCAGCACGCTATCCACTCGGCTAGCCGAAGGTGCTGAAATGGGGCTAGGGTTAGCTAAAGTCAATGTCCTAGACAGGGGTAAACGCGTTTTTCCCTAATAGTAAACTACGTTTTGGTCAATAAATGTTTGAAAAAAAGGTCGAAGATGGGGTTTCCGCATATGTAACGAATCAGAATTTCATAGCGCATCTTCTCAACACAAAATTGGGACGATATATTATCATACCGGTCTTAACGGGGTCATCAAACATTTAAAACTCCCGCAAATGGCTTCCAAGGGATAAAAATCCGGTCAAAGGCAATTAAGCTTTTATTTTAACTGTTTTTTTCAGTTGTTCACAACAGAAAAATATATGCTGAAATTGATGGACTAAACGAAAGTATTTGATTTTGGAAAAAAAAAGAAAAAAAAATTTTCTTTTATAGAGGGTCGAACTCGGCTGCGTGAGACCCCGTAGGTGAGGCTCCAGCACGCTATCCACTCGGCTAGCCGAAGGTGCTGAAATGGGGCTAGGGTTAGCTAAAGTCAATGTCCTAGACAGGGGTAAACGCGTTTTTCCCTAATAGTAAACTACGTTTTGGTCAATAAATGTTTGAAAAAAAGGTCGAAGATGGGGTTTCCGCATATGTAACGAATCAGAATTTCATAGCGCATCTTCTCAACACAAAATTGGGACGATATATTATCATACCGGTCTTAACGGGGTCATCAAACATTTAAAACTCCCGCAAATGGCTTCCAAGGGATAAAAATCCGGTCAAAGGCAATTAAGCTTTTATTTTAACTGTTTTTTCAGTTGTTCACAACAGAAAAATATATGCTGAAATTGATGGACTAAACGAAAGTATTTGATTTTGGAAAAAAAAAGAAAAAAAATTTTTCTTTTACCGAGGGTCGAACTCGGCTGCGTGAGACCCCGTAGGTGAGGCTCCAGCACGCTATCCACTCGGCTAGCCGAAGGTGCTGAAATGGGGCTAGGGTTAGCTAAAATCAATGTCCTAGACAGGGGTAAACGCGTTTTTCCCTAATAGTAAACTACGTTTTGGTCAATAAATGTTTGAAAAAAAGGTCGAAGATGGGGTTTCCGCATATGTAACGAATCAGAATTTCATAGCGCATCTTCTCAACACAAAATTGGGACGATATATTATCATACCGGTCTTAACGGGGTCATCAAACATTTAAAACTCCCGCAAATGGCTTCCAAGGGATAAAAATCCGGTCAAAGGCAATTAAGCTTTTATTTTAACTGTTTTTTTCAGTTGTTCACAACAGAAAAATATATGCTGAAATTGATGGACTAAACGAAAGTATTTGATTTTGGAAAAAAAAAGAAAAAAAAAATTTCTTTTACCGAGGGTCGAACTCGGCTGCGTGAGACCCCGTAGGTGAGACTCCAGCACGCTATCCACTCGGATGGCCGAAGGTGCTGAAATGGGGCTAGGGTTAGCTAAAGTCAATGTCCTAGACAGGGGTAAACGCGTTTTTCCCTAATAGTAAACTACGTTTTGGTCAATAAATGTTTGAAAAAAAGGTCGAAGATGGGGTTTCCGCATATGTAACGAATCAGAATTTCATAGCGCATCTTCTCAACACAAAATTGGGACGATATATTATCATACCGGTCTTAACGGGGTCATCAAACATTTAAAACTCCCGCAAATGGCTTCCAAGGGATAAAAATCCGGTCAAAGGCAATTAAGCTTTTATTTTAACTGTTTTTTCAGTTGTTCACAACAGAAAAATATATGCTGAAATTGATGGACTAAACGAAAGTATTTGATTTTGGAAAAAAAAAGAAAAAAAAAATTTCTTTTACCGAGGGTCGAACTCGGCTGCGTGAGACCCCGTAGGTGAGGCTCCAGCACGCTATCCACTCGGCTAGCCGAAGGTGCTGAAATGGGGCTAGGGTTAGCTAAAGTCAATGTCCTAGACAGGGGTAAACGCGTTTTTCCCTAATAGTAAACTACGTTTTGGTCAATAAATGTTTGAAAAAAAGGTCGAAGATGGGGTTTCCGCATATGTAACGAATCAGAATTTCATAGCGCATCTTCTCAACACAAAATTGGGACGATATATTATCATACCGGTCTTAACGGGGTCATCAAACATTTAAAACTCCCGCAAATGGCTTCCAAGGGATAAAAATCCGGTCAAAGGCAATTAAGCTTTTATTTTAACTGTTTTTTTCAGTTGTTCACAACAGAAAAATATATGCTGAAATTGATGGACTAAACGAAAGTATTTGATTTTGGAAAAAAAAAGAAAAAAAAATTTTCTTTTATAGAGGGTCGAACTCGGCTGCGTGAGACCCCGTAGGTGAGGCTCCAGCACGCTATCCACTCGGCTAGCCGAAGGTGCTGAAATGGGGCTAGGGTTAGCTAAAGTCAATGTCCTAGACAGGGGTAAACGCGTTTTTCCCTAATAGTAAACTACGTTTTGGTCAATAAATGTTTGAAAAAAAGGTCGAAGATGGGGTTTCCGCATATGTAACGAATCAGAATTTCATAGCGCATCTTCTCAACACAAAATTGGGACGATATATTATCATACCGGTCTTAACGGGGTCATCAAACATTTAAAACTCCCGCAAATGGCTTCCAAGGGATAAAAATCCGGTCAAAGGCAATTAAGCTTTTATTTTAACTGTTTTTTCAGTTGTTCACAACAGAAAAATATATGCTGAAATTGATGGACTAAACGAAAGTATTTGATTTTGGAAAAAAAAAGAAAAAAAACTTTTCTTTTACCGAGGGTCGAACTCGGCTGCGTGAGACCCCGTAGGTGAGACTCCAGCACGCTATCCACTCGGCTAGCCGAAGGTGCTGAAATGGGGCTAGGGTTAGCTAAAGTCAATGTCCTAGACAGGGGTAAACGCGTTTTTCCCTAATAGTAAACTACGTTTTGGTCAATAAATGTTTGAAAAAAAGGTCGAAGATGGGGTTTCCGCATATGTAACGAATCAGAATTTCATAGCGCATCTTCTCAACACAAAATTGGGACGATATATTATCATACCGGTCTTAACGGGGTCATCAAACATTTAAAACTCCCGCAAATGGCTTCCAAGGGATAAAAATCCGGTCAAAGGCAATTAAGCTTTTATTTTAACTGTTTTTTCAGTTGTTCACAACAGAAAAATATATGCTGAAATTGATGGACTAAACGAAAGTATTTGATTTTGGAAAAAAAAAGAAAAAAAATTTTTCTTTTACCGAGGGTCGAACTCGGCTGCGTGAGACCCCGTAGGTGAGGCTCCAGCACGCTATCCACTCGGCTAGCCGAAGGTGCTGAAATGGGGCTAGGGTTAGCTAAAATCAATGTCCTAGACAGGGGTAAACGCGTTTTTCCCTAATAGTAAACTACGTTTTGGTCAATAAATGTTTGAAAAAAAAGTCGAAGATGGGGTTTCCGCATATGTAACGAATCAGAATTTCATAGCGCATCTTCTCAACACAAAATTGGGACGATATATTATCATACCGGTCTTAACGGGGTCATCAAACATTTAAAACTCCCGCAAATGGCTTCCAAGGGATAAAAATCCGGTCAAAGGCAATTAAGCTTTTATTTTAACTGTTTTTTCAGTTGTTCACAACAGAAAAATATATGCTGAAATTGATGGACTAAACGAAAGTATTTGATTTTGGAAAAAAAAAAAAAAAAAAAAAAAATTTTCTTTTACCGAGGGTCGAACTCGGCTGCGTGAGACCCCGTAGGTGAGGCTCCAGCACGCTATCCACTCGGCTAGCCGAAGGTGCTGAAATGGGGCTAGGGTTAGCTAAAGTCAATGTCCTAGACAGGGGTAAACGCGTTTTTCCCTAATAGTAAACTACGTTCTGGTCAATAAATGTTTGAAAAAAAGGTCGAAGATGGGGTTTCCGCATATGTAACGAATCAGAATTTCATAGCGCATCTTCTCAACACAAAATTGGGACGATATATTATCATACCGGTCTTAACGGGGTCATCAAACATTTAAAACTCCCGCAAATGGCTTCCAAGGGATAAAAATCCGGTCAAAGGCAATTAAGCTTTTATTTTAACTGTTTTTTCAGTTGTTCACAACAGAAAAATATATGCTGAAATTGATGGACTAAACGAAAGTATTTGATTTTGGAAAAAAAAAGAAAAAAAAAATTTCTTTTACCGAGGGTCGAACTCGGCTGCGTGAGACCCCGTAGATGAGGCTCCAGCAGGCTATCCACTCGGCTAGCCGAAGGTGCTGAAATGGGGCTAGGGTTAGCTAAAGTCAATGTCCTAGACAGGGGTAAACGCGTTTTTCCCTAATAGTAAACTACGTTTTGGTCAATAAATGTTTGAAAAAAAGGTCGAAGATGGGGTTTCCGCATATGTAACGAATCAGAATTTCATAGCGCATCTTCTCAACACAAAATTGGGACGATATATTATCATACCGGTCTTAACGGGGTCATCAAACATTTAAAACTCCCGCAAATGGCTTCCAAGGGATAAAAATCCGGTCAAAGGCAATTAAGCTTTTATTTTAACTGTTTTTTCAGTTGTTCACAACAGAAAAATATATGCTGAAATTGATGGACTAAACGAAAGTATTTGATTTTGGAAAAAAAAAGAAAAAAAACATTTCTTTTACCGAGGGTCGAACTCGGCTGCGTGAGACCCCGTAGGTGAGGCTCCAGCACGCTATCCACTCGGCTAGCCGAAGGTGCTGAAATGGGGCTAGGGTTAGCTAAAGTCAATGTCCTAGACAGGGGTAAACGCGTTTTTCCCTAATAGTAAACTACGTTTTGGTCAATAAATGTTTGAAAAAAAGGTCGAAGATGGGGTTTCCGCATATGTAACGAATCAGAATTTCATAGCGCATCTTCTCAACACAAAATTGGGACGATATATTATCATACCGGTCTTAACGGGGCCATCAAACATTTAAAACTCCCGCAAATGGCTTCCAAGGGATAAAAATCCGGTCAAAGGCAATTAAGCTTTTATTTTAACTGTTTTTTCAGTTGTTCACAACAGAAAAATATATGCTGAAATTGATGGACTAAACGAAAGTATTTGATTTTGGAAAAAAAAAGAAAAAAAAATTTTCTTTTACCGAGGGTCGAACTCGGCTGCGTGAGACCCCGTAGGTGAGGCTCCAGCACGCTATCCACTCGGCTAGCCGAAGGTGCTGAAATGGGGCTAGGGTTAGCTAAAGTCAATGTCCTAGACAGGGGTAAACGCGTTTTTCCCTAATAGTAAACTACGTTTTGGTCAATAAATGTTTGAAAAAAAGGTCTAAGATGGGGTTTCCGCATATGTAACGAATCAGAATTTCATAGCGCATCTTCTCAACACAAAATTGGGACGATATATTATCATACCGGTCTTAACGGGGTCATCAAACATTTAAAACTCCCGCAAATGGCTTCCAAGGGATAAAAATCCGGTCAAAGGCAATTAAGCTTTTATTTTAACTGTTTTTTCAGTTGTTCACAACAGAAAAATATATGCTGAAATTGATGGACTAAACGAAAGTATTTGATTTTGGAAAAAAAAAGAAAAAAAAATTTTCTTTTACCGAGGGTCGAACTCGGCTGCGTGAGACCCCGTAGGTGAGGCTCCAGCACGCTATCCACTCGGCTAGCCGAAGGTGCTGAAATGGGGCTAGGGTTAGCTAAAGTCAATGTCCTAGACAGGGGTAAACGCGTTTTTCCCTAATAGTAAACTACGTTTTGGTCAATAAATGTTTGAAAAAAAGGTCGAAGATGGGGTTTCCGCATATGTAACGAATCAGAATTTCATAGCGCATCTTCTCAACACAAAATTGGGACGATATATTATCATACCGGTCTTAACGGGGTCATCAAACATTTAAAACTCCCGCAAATGGCTTCCAAGGGATAAAAATCCGGTCAAAGGCAATTAAGCTTTTGTTTTAACTGTTTTTTCAGTTGTTCACAACAGAAAAATATATGCTGAAATTGACGCAATAATTAATGTACAGAGTTTGATGATTTAGAGATCAACTGATCAAGTACATGACCACATGCTACTGGATATTTTTGTAAAAATCCTAATTTATCTTCACATGGACATTATGGAATGCGTATTATCGAGTTAGCCTATTTGTTGTCTCAGTATCGTAAGATAATATCCCTCAATCGCCTAATGGGTATATTCCATCTTACTTTTTGTTATTTGTTGTCTGTAGCATACCAGAAATAATTTTATTTTATTAGATTTGTCTCCCTTTAATTATTGGAATAAATAATGTTGACTGTAAGCAGAGTTGACATACAATGGCAATCGTGTCTTATGACTACCAAGCTCAATTTACAGAAATTTAATGTTTCATTTATAAACTCGAAAAAATTGACCCATAGGTCCTATATTCCATCCAAGCCTAAAATCGGATTGTATTCAGAAAATATATACAATTGAGCAATAAAAGAAAGGATACCATTCCATTTTGTAATTTTATTTTACAAAACTAACACACTCTCTTTAAGGTAGCAAATTTCGGACCAGCTTGCCGTTAACTTGGTAGAGGTCAAAATCATCTGAGATAAATCCAGCAGGCGATATTTAACAGCGGATTGGTCTTGTTAATGATTCCAGTTAATTCAATTATTCTTGATTACAGTAAAACACTGCCTCATTAGTTGCTAACAGGCCAACACTAATATGGCGTGTTTCTCTCCAGCCTAATTTGATACCAACATTTATTTCTTATACTTGTGGTTCTTGATATTTATGCCAGAGAATGAAACGATATATTTTCAGGACATTTATATCGTTTTCCATAATATGCTATATTTCAGGGAAAAAAAGTGTTAGTGTTGGATATGAAAAGATTACAACAAACTTTTCATGGGGAGCAAATCCGAGCCTAGGGCAAATTCTTCATCTATTATTGATGCAGCTAAAACAGTCCCGTGAACGAGAAATGACCGGCTCAGGACAGCAGATCGAAAGCTGTTTGCATGTTAAAGACCCAACTGTTGGAAACTGGCTAATGGTATCACCAATGCCTTTATATAATGTACAGTATTTAAATAAGTATAATCAATTACATGTTTGTACAGGGCCGAATGTATTTTATGAATTATATATATATATAATTATTTATATTTCTTTGTAGTAATGTCTTGGGATCACTCTTGAGGTTATAATTCGAGCTACTCTTGAGGTTATATATTCGGACCACTCTTGAGGTTATAATTCGGGTCACTCTTGAGGTTATATCTTCGGACCACTCCTGAGGTTATATATTTGGTCCACTTGAGAGGTTATATATTCGGTCCACTCGCGAGGTTATATGTAAAGATTTCCTTTTCAGATGAGTCAACTGAGTGTGGTTTGTGAAAAACACACTTGTTCACTGAATATTCTGTCTGAAATATTCCTGACCTGTACCAACATACCTTTCAATCAACCCTGAGGACATGTTAAAATTAACAAACTATTTCTTTGATTCGGTTCCACTGATCAAAGACAGCAGATTTCAATAACTACAGAATCTATAAGATGTTAGGAAATCTTCAAGGGACAAATTGAAATTGGATCTTAATATCACATCACAATTTACATTGGAACTTGAAGTCGTTTCGTTTATTTTGCGGTTAATCTCAATTTTGTTAGTCAGAATCAGAATCGTTCTCAGTGTAAATGAGATTGTCTTTTGAACCATGACACCATGCGATCCAGAAGATACTATGCCCTGCTTATGCAGCCATCTGATTTATCCATGGAAAAGTGGCTGTGGACCACCATGTGATTCCTAAAGATACTTTATGTCGTGCTAAATCACGTATAGCCATTTGATTTATCCAAGGGGAAATGACTGTGGGTCACAGTGTGATGCCAAAAATGCCCAATCTACCCTTTTATATATTATAAAGCAAGTTAGTTTTGAAATATCAAACTGGAGGCGGTCTTGAGCCTATAAGTATGACCCTGAACCACAAAGTGACAATTTTCATAGGAAAAAACCGTGGAATAAATCTTTTTTTATTTGTTCATAAAGCCTATACCTACGTATTGAAATAAATAGGTCAGCCAAGTAGATTTATAAAAGATTTTAACTAAAATATTGTTTACATTAAAAAATCTGAAAGTTAAGACTTATTACAATATATGAAAATAACTTTAATATTCTATACAAACGGAAGACGGTGCCAATTTAAGTATCCGGGCGAATAGTTAAGAACTTCCTGTCTTTGAGCCGTACTGCCATTTTCTCCTGTTTTATATTCCTACTCTTTTACATGGAAACAATGCTGAAGTGTCGTCAAATCGCAGGTAATGTCAAAATAATTCTAAGGCTGAGATTTTCTAAGACTGATTAATGAAAGGAGTTGATAATTAGACTTCATGTTGTAAACCTTTATTGAAAGGCAATCGTATACAAGCGTCATTGTGCCTTTAGAAAATTTCCGATTTATTCGCTTCCTATCGGAAATGTTCGATGATAAATTAGTGTTTATGAGGAGTTGATTACAAGCTTTGAAAAGATTTAAAACTTGACATCAACAAAGCAGAACATGAAATAGCTATTATTCTAGAACATAAGGTGGGGTCCAACGTTTCTCGCTACAGCATTGTCATAGTTTTATAATAAAAAAATAAATGACAAATTTTGAATTATATAATAGATTTAATCTCATTTTCGTCGATTAAATTCACAGATAATCCTCTGTAATCTACGACAGTAATTCATCAAAATCAAAAACGTACAATGGAAACTATAAAAATTATACTTTTATATCCTGCAATATTTCTCTTCAAAGCATATGATAATTACATTGAACCATACGCGTAAAATATGATGAATTAATTTCAGATATCATTGAAATCTATAAAAATTTGAGTAAATGACGATAGAAATATCATTGAAACGTCGTGCACACTAGTTACTAATTTGGGTTTTACTAGGTAATCATTATCAAATATACATAACATTCGGCAAAATTCTGTATTTCTCGGAAGTTGTTCGGAAGAACGTTTTTCACACTTTTAGAAGACTACAGTTCCCATCATGTTCCCATTTTATGCTTAATGACATTTCAGATGTTTTGAATATTTAAGGCAATCTCTCATACAGAGTTGTCGTTCCTTGACGTCACATTAAAGGGACTGTTAGGACAGACAACTCTGTATGATACATTGTATTTAAGGTTGCAAGGTGTATATGACTAAACGTGCGTTATGTTAATATTTGGTACTGTATCCATTATGCGTTTCCGTCCACGCAAAAACATTCAAGAAGGTTTTATATTATACTGAACAGATAAAGAAACGTTGCATTATTAGATTTTTGGGGCAAAATCGTGAATTTTTCTACATAAATATTATTTTTAGACTTTTAAACGTTCAGTGCATGAAATTCCACTGACAATACCAGTTCTTATAATTCTGTAAATTTTTCACTATTTATTTTTTGTTTTGCGACGTTTCTTTTTCTGTTCAGTATAGTTATTCACTAGTTATTCAGAATAACTTTTCGTCATTTTTAGAAGCTGAAAAGACGTAGGCCTACACTGTATAGGCCTATATAAAAAATCAAGAAATGTGATATAAGCTTGGGTTGAAAATGATTCGTTTTATTTTCAATAAGATTAATGTGAATCTATAGAAACTGATGGCAGATAAAAAAATCAAACAATTGATCAGGTTCTCAGAAATGCCGTCGTTGATACAGCAGGCGGTGAATATTCAGATGCTGCCAGTCGCAAGATCGACCCGTGTTCCTGTTAACAGTTCATTTTTATCAGAAGTGAGGTATATTGAGGACAAACCTATATTTGATTATAAATAGTGTCAAGAAACAATGCCAATTGATTAATATAAGATGTCAATAATAAGAAGAAGTATATAATTGTTTAATATATTGATATTCCTAATCAATTACCGTACTTCATATAATATATTCTTCATCTTTTCTTCTATATTATTATTGATAATCGAAATTCTACCGTCTTTTCGTTTTTATTTATTGACCCGTCGCCATTCTGTTTATTTGCCGATATTTTTCGACCAAAAAGAAAATTGAAAAACAAAGAATATTTTATATCTTAAGCTTTTCAAAGACATTGCCTCCGGTGTTGTATTGCTCGCTCTAAATTTCTTTCAAAATTGAAAATATTCATAAAGGAACATTATTTGACTAAATAAAAAACAAATATTCAACAGCAAAAAAAAAAAAAACAACAATAATAGGCCTATTTTATATTGCAAACATGATTCCCATAATATATTATAATGAACAAGATAACATAATTTAATAATATAATATGTTATGAATAAATATAAATTTATATGATATAACATAATCAAAATATGTAATTATAATAATAATGTGGGCATTGTTGCATTATAATAAAAACAATATATTATTATATTTATAAAAGAAAAAATATCATGCAAATCATTAAAGAATCATTATATAATAAAGAATATGAGAAACGGGAATAAACTCAAATGATTTTGAAAATATTTGATCATAGGCCTACATGTATATTATGCAAACCATAAAAACATTATGAATAGCGTTATATCAGTTTCTCAATACCAAGTTAATTGTGAAATTCAACAGAACTTATATTTTATCCATTATTATATTCCTCATAAAAAAAAAAGTTTCTCATTGCACACGTCTTGGTGTTGCCCGTTTTCTTTATCTCATTAATGAGCAGAAAAGCTTGATGTAAAACTCTTATTTATTTTGACATTATTCTATCATAAAATTAAATGAAATTGAGTTTTACACCCTTATTTTCTGCATTGTTCTATCGGACAGAAATGCCTAATGTATTTTGACCGAAATCTAGAAATCCGCACATTACGACAAAAATGTATGAAGATGATCATTGTCAGTCATTATTTTTTAAACTGTTGTCAACAACACGTCAGTTCAGTCGAAAATACATTTAATTGTTGGCATTCCGTCACTCAATAAGGTCAAGAGAGACATGGGATCGTTAAAATCGAACTCTTATCTTGTATTTGCTGTGAAAAGAGTTAATAGGACGAACGCTTGATCAATTTTCTCTGGCTAATTAATTTCCTAGGTTAGTTTTCCCCACTATAATTTAACTACAATTATTAACTTAATTATAACATTCATTATTTTTGTTTCTTTCAAATAAAATTACACCCTTTCTTCATTAGCTTCAAAATTCTTCAAATTACAAAAAAAATGTTACGATTTAAATAAGACAAACGTGTCTGCAATTTTGACTTAAATTACGAAAATTAGTTTAGAAGAGAAAAATTTAATCAATTTTTTTAAAACAATGAATTATAAAATCAATAATTGATTCGTCTTTATTCTAATAATAATTTAACAATGTTTGAAAAGTAAATATACATTTTAAAAATGTCCACGATAAAGAAATTGATTTGGGTTCATCATATTTACAAGTTCTAAATAAGAATACTGATTTATGATATAATTCATCATGATATATAAAAATCATAATAAAGTATGATTTGTATGATAATGTGATATGTATGATAAAATAATTATATACAATGATAATATGATAAGATAATGTTATCATAGAAATATTATTAGTTTTTGTCATAAAGATTTAATCTCAAATACATTGCAAAGTTCTCGGAGAGAAGCGTGTTCATTTTAATTGTAAAAGTATATTTTATCGACGAAAATGCATCCATAAACTTCAGTATTATGCAATTTTAAAGTGCATCTACAAAAAAAAAATTCAATATTGAATTTATCAAACAACTTGGACAGTATGGCCTTGTATTTACTAATATTCATAATAAATGTGTAAAATTGATAACTGCAATATGAATTCAAGAATTTTTCTAGTAGAATAAATTAATTTCACGCCATTGAATTAATTTCAAGGTATGTTGCCAATAACGGTACTCGACAAACAATATTATGAAGTTTACCTGAGATCAGTGTCGCTCGGTCACGAGCCATGTCATTTGGCACGTGTCCACCTTGCACCAGATGGTATCCAAAAGACGTCATTTAGAAGAATTAAGGGAATTAAATGAGAGTTGCCGATCGTAGGTGACATTTTCACTGAAGAATTAACGCCTTATATTTTACGCATGAACTCAGTCTTACCAAGGACAAATTATTTTGCCATCTTGACCATAAAATTAGAGTGACAGTGTTTAATTACAGGTTGATAAGTGCACAGTTGAAGCTGATGGGTTTTAACGCTTTCTATTCTCGGGCCTTATCTATTTTTTGCCAAACAGTAATGTTCTCCTCTGAAGTTTGCTAAGTTCCCATAAGTTGTAGAACTTACCACTGTCGCAATTATCATTGGTTTGAATGGTCTTAGCGACAATGATGTCATTGTAAATTCAGACAATAGAATCCAGAAATAAGCCTTACCACCTGATGCACAAGGATTTTGAAACGCAATATCCTAAAAAATATTCCCTGTAGCCCATGTATATATACCTGTAATAATATTTGAAATATTATTTGGAAAATGCCCGTAGGAAAAAGGGGGGGGGGGGAGGGGGCTGGTTGTTTGCAGCATTTTTATTCTTAAAACATGAAATTTGTGGTATGTTGTTAGGGCCAGTAAAATCAAAATTCTTGATAATGAGTTTTGCACAATTAACCTCCCTAAATGAAATTGCTTCCTACGGGTCTGCTGAACCGATAATTTATTTGATACATGTATACGATTAATAACTGCACTAAAAGCATTCTGGAGCGTCGGAAAGTCTGCTATTATAACCGTTTGATTTTATCAGGGACTGGAGGCTTTTTGTATTGTACAATTTAGGTTTGTTAAGTGTCTTTTAAGTTGGAAACATCTTGTACCCAATGTCAATTAATCAAAATGGACCTTAACATCGACTTATATGTTACTTAAACGAGAAAGACAAAATGTAAATTTGGACTTAGAAATTATAATTTGTAGTGGACGAGTACTAATATTTTGTAATTTTCTAATACAGCTGGGACAGTCCTCTTGTTGACACTGCACTATAAAGACCAAGGTGTGCACACGTAAAGCTTACATTGACAACACCTGTTGTACTGAGTTTTATAATGATCATATTCAGTTCATTATTTAATTTACTGTATTAAAGGATCACTTTCAACAAAATCGCACTCTGTCCCCATTGCATATTAACATTGGAAAATATTGATACAGGGCTGAATTCAGACCTCAAAGGGACCGCACAAGATTTACAATACATTTTATATTAACGGATTTAGACGTTACGTTTGGTTACGACTTTGTTTGACTAATGATTACATTCTATACAGAAAGGGTACTGAGTATCTAATAATTTTGTCAGATAAGAAATTAGATAATCAATATCCAATTCAGTGATTACGATATTATTGACTTAATCCTATTCATATTAACAAATCGCTCGAAAAAGTCCGTCTGTTCCATTATCTAATGTTCCGAAATGCAAATGGCAAGCTATGATGAGATTCTGCACCTTCGACTATTGTCAAATAATGATAGGGGCTGGTGAGTGTCAACAAGTATAACCAGTTGATAAGAGTCATACTATCCATCAGGGGCTGGTAAGAGTCAGCAAGTATCATCAGCAGATAAAGGTCAAACTATCCATCAAAGTCTGTTAAGAGTCAGCAAGTATCACCAGCCGATAACAGTCAAACTATCTATCAGAGTCTGGTAAGAGTCAGCAAGTATCATCAGCAGATAAAGGTCAAACTATCCATCAAAGTCTGTTAAGAGTCAGCAAGTATCACCAGCCGATAACAGTCAAACTATCTATCAGAGTCTGGTAAGAGTCAGCAAGTTTTACCAGTCGATAAAAGTCAAACTATTCATCAGAGGTTGGTAAGAGTCAGAAAGTATTACCAGTCGATAACAGTTTAACTATCCATCAAGGGATGTTAAGAGTCAGCAAATGTTACCAGCCGACAAAGGTCAAACTATCCATCAGGGGCTGTTAAGAGTCAGCAAGTATCATCAGCAGATAAAGGTCACACTATCCACAAGGGACTGGTAAGAGTCAGCAAGTGTTACCAGTCGATAACAGTCAAACTATCCATCAAAGACTGGTAAGAGTCAGCAAGTGTTACCAGTCGATAACTGTCAATATCTATCAGAGACTGGTAAGAGTCAGCAAGTGTTACCAGTCGATAACTGTCAATATCTATCAGAGACTGGCAAGAGTCAGTAAGTGTTACCAGTCGATAACTGTCAATATCTATCAGAGACTGGTAAGAGTCAGCAAGTGTTACCAGTCGATAACTGTCAATATCTATCAGAGACTGGTAAGAGTCAGCAAGTATCACCAGCCGATAACTGTCAATATCTATCAGAAGCTGGTAAGAGTCAGCAAATATCATCAGCCGATAACAGTCAAATATCTATCAGAGGCTGGTAAGAGTCAGCAAGTGTTACCAGTTGATAACAGTCAAACTATCCATCAAAGACTGGTAAGAGTCAGTAAGTGTTACCAGTCAATAACAGTCAAATTATCCATCAGAGACTGGTAAGAGTCAGTAAGTGTTACCAGTCGATAACAGTCAAACTATCCATCAAAGGCTGGTAAGAGTTAGTAAGTGTTACCAGTCAATAACAGTCAAATTATCCATCAGGGGCTGGTAAGAGTCAGCAAGTATCACTAGCCAATAACAATCCATCAGGGGCATCAGAGTTAGCATGTATCATCAACTGATAACAGTCAATCTATCTATCAGAGGCTGGTAAGAGTCAGCAAGTACAAATGTGTCATCAGCTGATAACAGTCAAAATAGTTGGTAAGAATCAGCAAGTATCACTAGCCAATAACCATCAAAGCATCTATCAGGGGATGTTAAGTGTCAGCAAGTGTTACCAGCCAATAACCGTCAAAATATCTATCAGAGGCTGGTAAGAGTTAGCAAGTATCATGACTGTCAAAATTCGTTACAGTCTTTGACAAAACAAAGGCAATCTAGGAGTTGGTGTTTCAAAATGTACAGATTAAAGTATATTTTATTCACAAATGTATATGGTGAGAACAGTACAATGAAAAGATATTGTGTTAATCATCAAGAAAGTTTAGGTTTTTTTTCATTATAGGTTGGAGGTTCTAATTTTTCACCTTGTATTCTTTTTTCTTTACGTTGCAAGTATTCAGCCATATTGTCAGTTGTTGATTTTCGTAAATTAGGGTAGATACATTCTATTTTAAGACAACCTGAAATGACAAAATTAAATTCATGAAGAATTCTTTATCCATTTATCTAAAAATTATATTGCATGACAACATACTATACACCAACTGGCAGCTTTATCTATGTTAGGTGAGAGTGGTTGTAACAACAATATACATTTGGAATTACAAAAGCACAGGCCAAGGTGAAAATTCAGCTCCATGTTAGGGTATTTGGCAGAATGGCAAACATTACTAGCATAAAACAACCTTTTTAGTCAATTGTTTTATTTTATAGCGTTATGACTTCTTGTGTATATTCTGTATAAAAATGGCCATAAGTTGAATCGTGTACACTTGTGATATTTCTCCTTTTCAAAAATGTGTTATTGAAGTCATTGAAATATTCAGCCAATGAAATTCTCTGATCTATGCAGAAAAATATTAGTGACGTCGTAAAGCGTTAGTTTTAGTGGAATTGCAAGAACCACAGATGTCGACATGGAAATTGGAATGGTGCAAATTGATGCTATCAGTGTTCCTGATACACATACAAAGTTTAGAAAACCACTTTACAATCCAATTTCAAAAGTCTTAACATGCAGTTGCTATGGAAATGCTGGCACAGTACCATAATTTCATTCACTAAACTCTGGTCGGAAACAACAAGGAATTTTTTGAGTAAAGTTTAACAAGTTTCATTCTTCTATATAAAGTGTCAAATCTTTCACTTGTAACCAAATTATTGGAAACTTGTGATCTTGTTAAAGAGAACTAAATGTCTTTTCTTATTAACAATTCAATTGTTTCTGCACTTTCGAAACCTTACGACTTGTGGCTGGCGACACTTTCACTTTCTGCCAAATTAGCTGAGCATCTAAATATTTAACTACTTTACAAATTACGCGTGGCAGATCTTTTCAAATATTACCAGACAATCAAATTAAACTTTTCCCGGTTAAAAACAATTTGCTCTATTTTTAATCTGTTTAATATTGTATAGTGTACAGAAACTCTTTATTTATTACTTTTATATTCCTCAACAACCAATCAAAATACGTGAATGTTATTTGAAAATAATTAAGATTATAGCACTATATTTTCGTTTTCGTGGGTATCAACAACTCCAATGGGGAAACGCCAAGATCATTGTGGTCATTGACATTTGAGGATTTATAGATTTAAAGGGGAATGTTCAGCATTTTCGAGGATTGATTTGGGCCTTGAATATATGTAAATAGCCTTTAGATTTACTAGAACCGCTCAAAAATCGCACAATCCCTTCAATTATAACCATAACAGTTATCTTTCATTTTCTGTATATGCATTTTCTGTATATGTGTTTTCTATATAAGTCATAGTTTAACTAAAAGCGGAGTCATATTTTTGATATTTAAACACTGATATTCATGTATACACAGGGATTTGAAGGCTTAAATTTTGAGAGAAATCCAAGTTCTGAGACTAAAATTTTGGGTCGAACAGTTAGAGAACATATCCCTTTAACAAACTTATTCCTTCTCAAAATTATTTCCTACCAGGGGCCTGTTTCTCAAAAATTCTTACGATTTAGTAAAAATACAAATTTTTGACAAAACAGGGGCCTGTACCATAAACAGTGGGAGCTTTACAAGAACATGAACCGGTTATACATGTTAATATTTTTTAAACTTAATTGTGTCTATCTTTACTTATAATCTGGCTAAACTTTTATTTCTAACCCTTTGCGCAAAAACCACTGTAAGAAAATGTTCAGCACAAGTTGTACTGGTCTTGCCACTAGAGATACCGGTAGTCAGTACTAAATATATAAAACTTGGCATTTCATTTAATTAGGTGGCAGAACAATAAGGTGGCAAATGTCAGACTTCCATTATTAATCTACTATGACCTTCATATTTTTTCCAGACTAATAAGGTGTTGATTTATTAAGAACTGTATGGTAATGTGAGTAATATTACTAGTAATTGATTAGGTACTATTTTATTGTAACTAGGGTAATTACTGGTATCTCCTACAAGGAGCAGAACATCAACAAAAGGGTACATGACCATAAGAAGAGTACATGACCATCAGAAGGTAAAAGACCATCAAAAATGACCATCAGAAGGGTACATGACCATCAAAAAGGTTAATTTCTATCAAAAGAGAACTTGACCTAGAGTACATGACCATCACCATCAGTAGGGTACAACAGAACATGATTACTACATGACCATCAAAAGAGACACTATCAGAAGAATACATGACCATCAGAAGAATACATGACCATCAGAAGGGTATATGATCAGGTGGAGGGTACATGGCCATCAGAAGAGTACATGACCATCAGAAGGGTACATGACCATCAGAAGGGTACATGACCATCTCACCATCAGAAGGGTACATGACCATCAGAAGGGTACATAGTACATGATCATCAGAAGGGTACAGAGTACATGACCATCAGGAGGGTACAGAGTACATGATCATCAGAAGAGTACATGACTATCAGAAGAGTACATGACCATCAGAAGAGTACATGACCATCAGAAGGGTACATGACCATCAGAAGAGTACATGACCACCAGAAGGGTACATGACCACCAGAAGGGAATATGTCCATCAGAAGAGTACATGACCATTGGAAAAGTACATAACCATCAGCAGAGTACATTATGATCATCAGAAGAGTAAATCATTATCATCAGAAGGGAACATGACCATTAGAAGAGTACATGACCATCAGAAGGGTACATGACCATCAGAGGAGTACATAACCATCAGAAGCGGAAACACTCACAATTGTCTCAAAACAAACTTTTAAATAAGACAATCATTTCTATTTAGAAGCTGGTACATATAATTATTCCTAAAAATAAAAGTATGAGGAAACTCTTATGGGTTATGATACCATTACCAACCAATCTACCATGTAAATAATGTCTTTTGCTTACCTGAGAAAAAGTCTTTTAACGTGTTGAGCTTGTTTAGAAATTGTTTTGTTTTTTCATCAGTGCACAATATTAACTGAAATACAATCATCCATAACAATATTATACTGTATCAAGCTTTTTTTTATTACACATGTGTCCAGAAGTTTGTTATAACAACAAAAATATTTCCTAAATGAAGTTTTAAGCCTATGTTTCAAGTAACCCTGCTTTAGCAATTTCCAATCTAGCCAGAAAATTTTCCTTAACTAAGCAAGCCCTGGCATGGCAGAGGAGTTATGAAACATACATGCCATAAGCTGGTGAATGAGGTATGTTACTGCACATGAATGAAAATCTAACAATAGGGAAATCAAAGTTTGGTATTTACCTTCTGTTGTCCAGTCTGACCAATAATATCATAAACTAGTATAAAGTTATCATGTATTGGTTGTAATATATATAACTTGTCTTCAATAATAACTAAATCTAATATATCTTTCTCTATCTCTATACACTGTACTAATACTAGACTAGTTTCTTTATCTTGTATTCTTAATCTGTAGATTTCTATAGACATATTACTGAAAATACAAGATATATCAATTGTGACCAAGATAAATGAGAAACCAAGAATATACGACAGCTTGCAAGGTAACAACATTAAGTACATTATAAATTTTGATAAAAAATTTATTCCCAGTTCCTTGTTTAGTAAATTCTTACATGACAAATTTCATATTCTTTGACAAAATCTCTATGACATTTGCCTTTTCACAAAAGATCATACAATCAAAAGCAGCCGTTTCATCTGATCATGAATATCAGTCATTTCATCTTAAAATCAAAATAAGTTGTTTGACAAAAGATGTTACTTTCAAAATTTGTTGTTTGACAAAAGATCTTACTTTCAAAATTAGTTGTTTGACAAAAGATCTTACTTTCTAAATCAGTTGTTTGACAAAAGATCTAACTTTCAAAATAAGTTGTTTGACAAAAGATCTTACTTCCAAAATAAGTTGTTTGACAAAAGATCTTACTTCCAAAATAATTTGTTTGACAAAAGATCTTACTTTCGAAATAATTTGTTTGACAAAAGATCTTACTTTCAAAATAATTTGTTTGACAAAAGATCTTACTTTCAAAATTAGTTATTTGACAAAAGATCTTACTTTGAAAATAAGTTGTTTGACAAAAGATCTTACTTTCAAAATTACTTGTTTGACAAAAGATCTTACTTTGAAAATAAGTTGTTTGATAAAAGATCTTACTTCCAAAATTAGTTGTTTGACAAAAGATCTTACTTTCAAAATAATTTGTTTGACAAAAGATCTAACTTTCAAAATAAGTTGTTTGATAAAAGATCTTACTTTCAAAATAAGTTGTTTGACAAAAGATGATACTTTCAAAATTTGTTGTTTGCCAAAAGATCTTACTTTCAAAATAAGTTGTTTGACAAAAGATCTTACTTTCAAAATTACTTGTTTGACAAAAGATCTTACTTTAAAAATAAAAAAATAAAGACCACTACATTTTGAATAATGTAAATAAAGTGTTAAATACAAATACATTACTTACTTTCCAAAACCAACAGCTAATATTTTATGTTTTGGGCTATAACTCATACATTTTATATAAGGTGTATCTTTAGTTGTATCACTTGTATCTGACATCTTACATTGACATTGTTGACAGTATTGTTGTTTACCATTATAGTCCCATAGTCTTATTGTACAATCCTGTAATAACAAAAATACTTAAAATAACAATAACAGTACCAAATCTACATAGAAAATCCTAAAAAGAATAACAAATTTTTGAAGATCCTGTCTCCCAGCTTATACTTTCCCAAACGTATTGGCATTGAACTTTTCTGTATGGGCAAATAACGAGGAAAGATGATTTATTAATCACCAACCCTTCAACCAAGTTAACAAACCATGGTTACTATATTCTAACCAAAAGCACACACTATTAAAGGGATTGTAAAGTGGTTTTCTAAACTTTGTATGTGTATCAGGGACACTGATAGCATCAATTTGCCCCATTCCAATTTCCATTCCGACGTCTGTGGTTCTTGCAATTCCACTAAAACTAACACGACTTATGACATCACTGACAGTGATCTACTGGAAGCTACTATTTATATCTGTGAAGATCACTGTCAGTGACATCATAAAACGTGTTGGTTTTAGTGAAATTGAAAGAACCCGACGCTGGAATGAAAATTGGAATGGCGCAAATTGATGCTACTAGTGTCCCTGATACACATACAAAGTTAAGAAAACCTCTTTACAATATCCCTTTAACATGCCATTCGATAATATAAAATATTTATGAAATATACGTTTAAAGTCACTTACTCCTGATCCTGATATCAATAATTCACTTTCTTCTTCATAAATTACTTTATTTATAAACCTAAAACAAATTCATGTGTGTTAAAATGGGTTTTAAAACTTTTTAGACCAAGGCTTTATCATACTATGAGTACTGTGGTATGCTCATCTGTTACTATCAAGTTCACTCTTTCACATAGGCGTACGAGCCAGGGGGGCTGGGGGGGCTGCAGCCCCCCCCGAGTCGGGCGAACATGAGTTTTTTCGGGCAATTGTCAACTTTTTCGGGCAGCGCTCGAAAAAAAATGTAAAATAACGTTTTTGTCAAGAAAAATATAAATTTTTCAAAAAAATTAATAAAATCTTTCCGACCGCCAGAACAAAGTGCCCGAAATCCGGGGTTTTTTGCTGATCCTGAGGTAGGGTTAGTCTGAGCTTCCCAGTCAGTCTCGGGGAAATTTCTTCTTGGCTTCTGTTTGCGCCCGAAAAATTGTTAAATAATGTTTTTGTCAAGAAAAATCAAAATTTTTCAAAAAATTAGAAAATCTTTCCGACCGCCAGAAGAAAGTGCCCGAAATCCGGGGTTTTTTTGCTGGTCCTGAGGTAGGGTTAGTCTGAGTTTCTGGGAAATTTCTTCTTGGCTTCTGTTGGCGCCCGAAAAATTGTAAAATAATGTTTTTGTCAAGAAAATATTTCAAAAATTAGAAAATCCCTCCGACCACCAGAACAAAGTGCCCGAAATCCGATGGTCTGAGCTTCCCAGTCCGTCTCGGGAAATTTTGTTTGGAGCCCGAAATTGGTAACTACATATTAATCGACAGACCAGATCTTCTATTTATTTAAAAACCAGTCCAGATCGAATTGATAAGTCAAATCTTGCTTTTAGAGATTTGTTAAGATCTTGAGATTGTTTTGCAGATATGACTATGACTCCAGCCTTTCCAAAGGCCTTTCTGTGTTATATATACATAAATAGGTAGGATATAGCCAATGTTTGCATTTAACTAATTCCATGCCTTACGCATTCAGTTCAGTATAATTTCATTTCAAGATTTCCATGCAATGAGACTGCAGATTGTGATCATTTAAATCTTTGCATTTCAATCTTCGTGACTTTATTAAATTAATTCTTGTGGATCCGTGATTAAGCAGACCCGAATCTTTAACAGGTTGATAATTGAAAATGTCGTCCAAACCAAAGACCCCGGCACCATGTGGCCAATTTCTATGAACTAAATTCAGAGGTTCTGAAAGCTGAACGTGAATTATATCGCAGAATAAGCTTCACTTCTCCAATGCAATTGATCTTCTTTCCATTATGTATAATCATGATCTGATAGATTTTCTTCCTGAATTTTCAAACGTGGTAAAATTGCTGTGTACCATTCCTGCGACATCGTGCTCTTCCGAACGCTCATTCAGTGCGTTGAGAAGACTGAAAGCTTATCTGAGAAGCACCATGGGCCAGGAACGTTTGAGCGAGCTCGCAATGATCAACATCGAACGATTTTATGCCAATGCTGTGATTGAAAATGATATGGACAGAATCATCGATGTCTTTGCCAGTCGCAAAAATCGTAAATCAAAATTTCTTTTGAACAAGACACCTCAATTTTCAGACTATGACTATTTTCGCTATCACTATCAGCAGTGTACGTGTTTTGCTTTGCTAGTTGATGTAAACTGTGAAAACGCCATGGCCAAAGATTAATCCACATTCATTTTCGTGCTGTTCGTTTTCTGCGCAGATGTGGGATTCATCGGCAGACGACAGTCACATCAGTTTTGCACGTTTGTATTAAAATTGAAATTCTTGATGTATGAATGATCACTTTTTCTTACACTGTATGTATATGGTGAAAATAAAATGTTTCCATTGTGGTTCAAATCGATTATCTCGATGTTACTGAAAGTTGATGGTGCTCTTAGGCGGTATCAATAAATTGGTCATTTTCGGGCATCATGCATATTTTTCGGGCAAAAATGGTTCAGCCCCCCCTAGAAAAATCAGCCCGTACGCCTATGCTCTTTCAAATCACTTTAAAGTCATACTATTGGCATAGTGTTAATTTGAGCCTTGAAAGGCAATTGTCAATTTTGATAGCTCAAATTTAACTTTAAACTCTGAAGTGTGAACACTGTGATTAGCATAGTCTGAAACTTGCTGACTCTATTACCAACCTTTGAAGCTATTTGGACAGATATGGCTGAGGGAGGGTCAGAAAAACTAAGCCACAAAAATTGGGGATTTTCCACACCTTACGCATGCAGCCTTTCATATGGCGAGCCACAGATTTTATTTCTTGGAAAACAACTTTGATGGTATGAATGAACTACACAATCATCCATCTTTGCAAATATATCGAAGTTTCATGGATTCGAGGTAAATAAGTATGTTTAAAACCCCTCTGATTTTGAGATGGCAATTGATAAGACGAAAGCAAGAAAAAAGAACTTACTGTGTATGTCCTAAACAAAAGGAATGTATAAGATAAGAATTAGGATAACAACTAATACGAATTTTCTCATCTTTATCACAAGTTACTAAATAATTATCATTCTTCATTAACACCTAAAAATAGAACAAGTAACAACATTAAATGTAAAAATTTAATATTAGTTTTTAACATAACAACAAGACAACCATTATACATACAGAATTTATGATCATCACTTTATATACTAATAAATTAGGTGTCTGTCATTGATAAAAGCTATGTATAAGAATGCTAATAACTTTTTAAAAATCTAGTTAAGGCGCCCGCATACGGAGAGAAAGTGGTACACTCTAATTACGCTCAACTATTAGGTGATTTTCGATTTGCATTTGTCCACACAATATCTATCGGATTTGATAATTCTGGACTTGTATGACAAATGGCATCCCGTGTGCGGGATACATGCATTGCTTTCTCTTTCTCAAACAAAGTTCTCAATGCACATGTGTAGATGACAATAAAAGATAGCCATTGGCGCCTGACAAAATCTCTTCGTGTCCAGAAGCATTTTTAAGTGTCATATTTTGTCAATTACTTTATTTTTCATTGCAGATGAAGGGAATGGCAACATTTTTTCTTAAGAGTGATAGCTGAAATAGAACATGATCAGTTTGGAATTTGAACAACTATATTTGTGTGTAAAAGAAACTTACCAGATCTAAGACCATTGATAAATGTCCTAATAATAATTCTCCACATTGTTTCTGGTCGCCTTCATTTGTTTGGTTCTGTTCATCTTGCTTCTGTTCTGTTAATATCTGTTCATCTGGTTGCTGGTCAATAAGGAATCTGTAAACATCTCCTGATTTATCTGATATAATAACATATTTTTCATCTTGACTAAATATTACACTGGTACATCTTCTTACTACAGTCCTGAAATATACAATAGTTTTATCTCCTTTATATACAATAGTTTTATCTTCTTAATATACATTAGTTTCACCCTTATAATATACAATAGTTTCAGTACTATATATATACAATAGTTTCAGTACTATATATACAATAGTTTTATCTCTTTGATATACAATAGTTTCACAACTACAATATACAATAGTTTCACCCTTGTACGCTGTAATATACAATAGTTTCACAACTACAATATACAATAGTTTCACAACTATAATATACAATAGTCTTATCTCTTTAATATACAATAGTTTCACAACTACAATATACAATAGTTTCACCCTTATAATATGCAATAGTTTTTCCCTTTTAATATAAAAGTTTTATTCTTGTAATATACAATAGTTTCACCCTTTTAATATAAAAGTTTTATTCTTGTAATATACAATAGTTTCACCCTTGTATTATACAATAGTTTTACCCTTTTAATATACAAAAGTTTCACACCTAAAATATACAATTGGTTCACACTTGTAATATATAATCGTTTTAAACTTGTAATATACAATAGTTAAAACACTGTAATATACAATAGTTTTAATCTTGTAATATACATTAGTTTCTCCCTTGTAAGATACAATAATTTTACTCTTGTAATATACAAAAGTTTCATGGCTAAAATATACAACAATTTCTCAAGAATATACAACAGTTACAGTTTAATTCCTGTAATATACAATAGTTTAATTCCTGTAATATACAATAGTTTTATCTTCTTAATATCGTTAGTTTCACCCTTATAATATACAATAGTTTAATTCCTGTAATATACAATAGTTTAATTCCTGTAATATACAATAGTTTCAGTACTATATATACAATTGATTCACTACTATTATATAAAATTTCATTTTTGTATTATAAGGCTCTTAGTCATTTTGTTCCTACACATATGATTGGAAAAAGTGACTTTGGTGCAAATTTTTTTGAAAAAAAATCATTTCTGAATAATTTAGTTAGTTTTTTAGTTTTTCATTGCTAATTAATTATATCTTTCAAATCTCATTTATCAAAATTTTAAATAATAAAAAAAAATCATTTCAAAGACATTAAAATCTTTGAAATAAAATTGAAAAAAAAAATTGACTCTTTAAATGTGAAATAAAAAATGTTATTGAAAGCTAAAAAGAGATAGTCCATCTTGAAAAAATGAAAAACAATGCATGGAAACAACAAAGAGAGAGAACAATGTTGAAAATGTAATTAATGAAAATAATAATTATTTCTTGTGGAGAATCACAAAGTATAAATATGAAGACCTAGTTGTAAAAGTTGTTCTGGCTCGCCAAGCGGAACCCACCACAAAACATACACCCTATTGACGTGAATAGCTTTTATATAAAAAACATGACAATGGGTTATTTTCAATGTCTATTGTTTTTATAATTGCTTCATTTCTATCCGTCTTTCATTTATGTTACATCTTATGTTAGTTATAATACAAAGACATCAAATCATATCTCAAACTATAAAGTAGTTACATTTAATTTTTTCTTAAAGTATTTATTCGAAACAATGTATGAGAATGTTTCATATCAAGATGGTTGAAATATTTATTATTTTATCAAATGTATCTCATTTTCATGACCAGTAATTGGCTTTTTACTTCAAGCAAAAAATCTTTCTCATGATTTATTTCAAGTGCTTAAAGGGACTGTAAAGAGGTTTTCTAAACGTTGTACGTGGATCGGGACACTGATAGCATAGATTTGCGCCATTCCAATTTCCATTCTAACGTCTGTGGTTCTTGCAATTCCACTAAAACTAACATGTTTTATGACGTCTGTCACTGACGTCATAAGACGTGTTAGTTTAAGTGCCAAAAACCACTTTACATTCCCTTTAACCCTTTTAACATCAGCTGCTGCTTTTTATTGGCACTTATCAGCTGTGGAAATTTTTTTTTTTGATGATATGTTCTGAAAATGGTGGCCACATTGGACATTTGGTCATTTAATTAGGTGAAATTACCAAAACAACTTTCTGTGAAATAAAACAGTCTCAATTTTTATACTTTTTGAAAAATCTTGAAGGGTTATCATTATTTCTCTGCCTACCAATATTAGTTGTTTTATCTTGATCAGATTCAGTGTTCAGGAGGTCATTATCTGTACTTCTATCAAAAACTGCTTGATGTCAGTTCAGCCGTTATAACAAGAAATAAACTTCTCTCAAGCGAATCGCCATTCTCAGTAGGCGTTTCGATATGGTTTCGATTTGCTAGTACGTTTTGGTGTAATTTTCTGTGGTCCACAAATGTACCGGTAATTAGGCAGCCTTGACTGTCAACAAAAAAAGGTCACGTGTATGTTATATATGACGTATTTGATATATCAGCCAATAGTATTACGAACTGTCACATTCCGCCATCTTATAACACCTAATCGAATCGCCTAACCACCTCTTGGGATGGTTAGGTCGATTAGCCTAATCAGTTTAGGTAAACGAACTCACAAATGCACCTATTAGCATAATCGAACTGGCTCACAAATGCGCAAAATAGCTAATCGATCAAATCGAATTGTCCCACAAAAACACCTAGTGTCTGCAATTTTTTTGTACGATAGATCACATGAACTGTCACATGATCTACTGAACGTCAGTGTTTTCAGCCAAATGCTTATTGTCTGTGCTGAAACATTCAGCTGAGGCAATGGCCCCGTGAGGTCGCTTGCTGCGTACTTAGCTCTCGTCTGCAACAGGCTTAAGAGAACTATATCCTTTAAGATAGGCAGTATTTTTGTAACAAACAAATTTCTGTGAAGGCAGCTGCATCAATTGGTCTAAAGTTTTATATTTCAAACTATTAATAACTTTAATCTACAAGATTTTAACAATTTCAACTTTTTTCAATGTACAATTCTTTTGTTTAGTATCAGTTAAAAATGCACTGAGATCGTATCAAATTGTTTTGTTTAAGTATTTAAAATGTTTAGGTTTAAAATGGTGACCATTATTCAGATTACAAAGTAAATTGAGGTGTAATAACTGTAATCACATAATGAATATCATAATTGCATGATAAAGTAATATTAAATACAAAATGGCTAATCTCTTTGATCTTAGCCACCCCAGCAGAATGTGAGTTTAATATTACCATTGTAATTAAACTTGCATCAAGAAGGGAAATAACAGTGTAACTGATTGTAAGTGCAGTGTAGCAATCCTATCTCAATTCATTTAACCAGCTACTCTCAACTACATGGATGAAGTTTCTCTTTCAATTTATGCTTTTATCAAATTTCCATGGCTAATCTCGCCAACTTTGTGATTGATAGCTTAAATGACTTTTGGTCCATTACATATGATATTAACGATATGGTGTAAAATATGGTATCAATGGTTTGTTTAACCAACAGATAATCATCAGAATTTTTACAACCATGCAGAAAATTGGCGTCAGATTTCCCCTATCTGATACTGTGTAGTTAATAAGATGGCTAGAAAGAAAAAATATTTGATAGGAATTCAGTACATTCACATTATTTTTTATTTACTTTTTGTGATTTCAAATTGAGTCAGATCATCTATGTCCCTTAACCCTTTCAACCCAAGCTACCGGCCTATCCTTACGGTAAAGCGGTCGTTGTCAAGTGAAGTCATATACTGAAATAATGCTGGGAGTTCAGGTTAAATGAATTACATTCAATAACACTTTAGCAATTTTTGATAAATTTTATGTCCTACTATTTTAAGGATTTCAACGCCATATTTTGATATTGCTTAAAAGTTTATTCCACATTTTTTGTTCAACAAAATGAAAATTCCAAAATATGGATTTGACTAAAAAAACCTAAGATTTATAGTTTGTGGTTTGGATAGGTATAATATGTCAAATTTTTCTTTGCAATCAAATTTTTTTTACGATCAATCAAATTTCACATTTGGTCCAGAAATACCATCTAACACCAACAAAAGATAAATTAGGTCTATGATCAATTTTTCATCCAATTTTTTTAGCTGCATTATAGTGTTGTCAACCTGCATTGACATGGTAAAATCAACAAAAAGATTTCTACTAGTTCCATTTTGTTGACATGAGAACAAATCTTAAATCTATTCCATGTCAACTTTTAATTCTTAATAACAGGCTTCTTTTATTTATTCAGCAACTGTTGCAGGAAAATAAAAAAAAAAAATCTTTTCATGAAAATTCATCACCATATGTTAGAATATGAGACAGCCAAAGAAATTTGTTAGAAAAAAATTCATAATGATAGCTGTAGTGTTGACCTACTCTTAAGAACTAACTAACAATCGTCAAAAGTTATGTCCCCTTTTATTAAGGACAATCCTCTTTGATTCTGGCTCGTTAAGTTGGACTGATTACAACACCTTCAATTAAACAAGAGGTATGATTAAGTTGTCACTATCACACCTGAACCTAGTCACTATATTGTCATACTACAACACAATTCATACCCAATACCAACTCCCTAATTTCACTGACAATGATTGACATATGGTAAAGAACTGTTCACGTCTAATTGACAGCTCAACGAGAAGGAAAACACTTCAAGTGTTAACCATATGCAGCAAATCCCAATCAAATTGTACAAGGAAATAGAGAAAATTATCGCCTTGCATGACAAGAGTGCAGAAAATAACCAAAGACTTTCATAGGATTTGAATCTTTTAAGACAAAGGACATGGGTGGGTACTAGCAATTGCTTCATGCATTGTTGCTGTATCTTGCTATCTTTTTATTATGTCAGACTCGAGCTACAATAATGATTTTTCGGCAAAGGCTCACAAAGATTACAGACAAAATGTATTTATGGTGTCAAAAATCAAATCTTTCTACCATCTTGAATGCATCAAACTCAGTTTTTACCTTTTTTCCTGTCTCTCCCTATACACTAAATAGAATCGTCCTTGAACATTTCCCACATTACTAACCCATGACAGTGATCTACCGGAAGCTACTACTGATATCTATGTAAATCACTGTGAGTATGACGTCATATAACACGTTAGTTTTAGTGGAATTGCAAGAACCAGACGTCTGAATGGAAATTGGAATGGCGTAAATTGATGCTATCAGTGTCCTCGATACACATACAAAGTTTAGAAATACTCTTTACAATCCCTTTAACAAATGATGATTAATGGAAAAGATCATCTATTTTAAGCATTGATCTTTAATAGAAAAAAAAAAAGAAAAAAAGAAACATTTATCATTTGAGAGGGTTATTACTATCTATACATCTTGAACTTTGATCCCCAATGGATAGCCATGTTCCTTTAGCAACGGCTATCATTTCATTTCATTACATTAATCCGTTGCTATCATGATAAGACATTCTCGTCATTAATTTTGATTGGTCAAACGATTATTGTTCAACCAATTATATTCCTTGTAAAAAATTATTGCGAGAAACTTTTGATTGACCAGATGTCAAATTTCTTGTAGAAAATTTACCTTGTGATAATCGAGTCTCAACGATCATAAATTGAATGTGACGTAGTGTTTTTAAAACGGGGTTATTAGTTGTGAATGACGAGAAAACTCCGTCAATCGAGCAACGGTAGATAATGCCAATGTCTAACGTTGCTGAAGGAACATGATGGATAGCATGCTTTATGAAATCAATAATTGTGACCTAGGCCAGTGCTTCAAATAAAAAGATAGTGGACCACAGCCATATACGCCCACCACGGCATAAGGATGGTGAAACTAAAAATATTTTGAAGATGTATGCACATACTGATACCGTCAAAACTGACGTAAGAGGCCTAAATCTCTTTAAATTTAATCAGTAAACTTAACTTTCTCAAACCTTTTGATTTAGGTCCAATAACATCCATTTTAAAATCAGTTAAAAACTATAATATTCCAAGATTTGGGGAAAGGGCAATAACTCTACTTAATACGATTGAAAATAGCTCAAATTCGAACTTGATCTTCGTTTTATTAATATGTATAAACATACCGAATTTCATTTGATTCCATCAAAAATTCTTAGTTTTTAGAGCGTTTACGAGCAAATGTTGATGGACGGACCGACAAGAGAGTTTACAAGCAACGGACAGGGGTGCCAACAATATACGTCCACATAAGAGAGATGTGGGCGTATAATAACAAGGATGAATAATTCAAGGTCAATAGGATTGTCACATGTTTACACAAACAATAATTTAAAAATGTTCGACATAGATTTATAAATTAGAGCAAACTTTTAAGAAAATAATGTCAAAGAAGAAGTAAAAGACAATAGAATTAGTTCTTTTATAACCTAGAATAAGCTAGAAGTATGAATTGAATGGAGATGCTGGTCAAATAAAAGAAAATAAAAGTTCAAACTTGCTAATTAATAAGTTGATTTAAAGGGATTGTAAAGAGGTTTTCTAAACTTTGTATGTGTATCGGGGACACTGACCGCATCAATTTGCGCCATTCCAATTTCCATTACGACGTCTGTGGCTCTAGCAATTCCACTAAAACTAACGCGTTTTATGACGTCACTAATATTTATCTGCATATATATCAATAGTAGCTTCCGGCATCACTATTAGTGACGTCATAAAACGCGTTTGTTTTAGTTGAATTGCAAGAACCAAAGACGTCGGAATGGACATTGAAATGTTGCAAATTGATGCTGTCAGTGTCCCCGATACACATACAAAGTTTAGAAAACCTCTTCACAATCCCTTTAATTATTCCTCCACAAACCACTGAACAAAAACAGGAAGTAGTTCAAGTAATCTAGTACGAACAAGGCAAGAAAAAATAGAGGCGGTTTATTTTGATGTATGTGTCTTATAAATAAAACGGGGTTACAACTTAATTACTGCTTGGAACACTGCATCAGGCTCCTTTTTGCTTCAACAAACACGTGTTTTCCATTTAGCTTTTGTCTGTGGAACAATATCTCCCTTCCTTTCATAACTTTATAGCAGAACAACCTACCATACTTTGACTTATGTTTTTCAAAACAGATTTCAAGAAGAACGCCCAACAATTGTTTTAGCTTAGAGACTGTGGCTAATGGACACACAATTATCTTTAGAATATGAAAATGTTGATAACATTTGGAATTGTTAGTGTCATCTTTGGAATGCAATAAAGTGGAAATTTAATTGGCAACGTGAAAGAATAGTGTACATATAACAAACATTTTCTATAAATTCTACTATTATTCTCACATATTAAATTGCACTAAAGGATTTATATTTTCTATTCAAATGCATCAAATAGAACGTAAACATTTTTCAAACTCATATTTTAAAGGGGACCAGTCTTCATTTTGATTTGGGTCTTGAATATATTTAAGTATCCTTCAGAAGCACTAGAAATGCACGAAAATTGCGTATTTCCTTTAAATATACCTTAAATTAGACATTTCTCCTTCTATTTCTATAGATGACATTTCTATATATTGCATAGTATTGCTAATGTGTAGTAGGCATTATAACTTTCAAATGCTAATAATTATGGATGCACATGGATTTGAAGGCTCAAATTTCAATGGTGAGTTGTGATAACCAGTACTAAATTGCTGAGCTAAAAAATCCCCGTTTCTGAGACTTATCCAAATGGACCCGCAAAAATGAAGCCTGTGCCACTTTAAAGATTAAAATAGTCAGATAATGGAATAGCCTTGAGAAAATAAAATCTTACATAACAGAAAGTTGAGTACAAGAATAAATATGATGCATTGTCATCTATTGGATTATTAGGTACAATCACACTCACAAGTCTTATCCATACACAAAGATAAAGAGCCAAAGATAGATAAAGAGGGATACAAGAGTCAAAGATGAATATCAAAAGATTGATAAAGAGCCATTGCAGGATAAGGAGTAGTACGGATTAAGAGTCAAAGATGGATAAAGAGATATAAAGATGGATAAAGAGACAAACCATGGATAAAGAGCCAAAGATGGATAAAGAGACAAAGATGGATAAAGAGCCAAAGATGGATAAAGAGACAAAGATGGATAAAGAGTCAACAATGGATAAAGAGCCAAAGATGGATAAAAAGCCAAAGATGGATTAATTAAGAGCCAAAGATGGATTAATTAAGAGCCAAAGATAGATTAATTAAGAGCCAAGGATGGATAAAGAGCCAAAGATGGATAAGAAGCCAAAGATGAATAAAGAGTCAACGATGGATAAAGAGCCAAAGATGGATAAAGAGACAAAGATGGATTAAGAGCCAAAGATGGATAAGAAGCCAAAGATAGATTAATTAAGAGCCAAGGATGGATAAAGAGCCAAGGATGGATAAAGAGCCAAAGATGGATTAAGAGCCAAAGATGGATAAGAAGCCAAAGATAGATTAATTAAGAGCCAAAGATAGATTAATATAGAGTCAAAGATGGATAAAGAGCCAAAGATAGATTAATTAAAAGCCAAAGATGGATAAAGAGACAAAGATAGATTCAGAGCTAAATATGAATAAAGAGTCAAAGATGGATAAAGAGTCAAAGATAGATTAATTAAGAGGAAAGGGGTGAGGAAAGCCTGTTCCCTAATCCATGAATAAAATATTGTTTACAAAAAAAAAGATTAATTAAGAACCAAAGATGGATAAAGAGCCAAAGATAGATAAAGAGCCAAAGATAGATAAAGAGACAAAGATTGATAAAGAACCAAAGATGGATAAAGAGCCAAAGATGGATTAAGAGCCAAAGTAATAAGGGATCTCTTGTGATCGGCACTAATATTGACATTGTCCTTCTGTTTTAAAAACACGCACAAAGCAATGTCACTTGCATTACATCTTAAATCAGAATTATCTGAAAGAAAGTAGTTTTATCTTAAATTTTGGAAGTAAAACTTGGCTTTAGTAAAAAAAAAAATTATGAACTTTCATCAGACATGATCGGCTAATACAGCACTTTGCTTCATACTTTCCCTGAATAGATATTCATTTTATCAAGATTGTAAATTCATTAGTTTTATTTCCTAGAAGAGGATTTAGCATCTCAAAACTTTTATAAAACTTGACAATCCGTGCATTAGCTAGCCTCAAATTGAAATCTTGCTTTTCAGTCTTTCAATAAAACGCTAGCTATTAGTATTATCCTCTAAATGAACTGTGTGTTTATTTTAGCGAAACTCGGGAATTATTTGTTCATCTTGTCAACGAGAACTTCCAGATGATACTTTTCCAACCTCTTTCCTTCGTTAATGGAAGAGTAAATCCCAATTTTCTCGTGCTAAATTGGCATTCGGCATGTTTTCCAAACATAGAATGCGATTCGTTGTAGAGCAAGATACGCTTTTACTGAAAAGTAAATATTAATGGAACTGGTTGAAGTTGAAGTAGTTGTATTGTTATCCTCGTTCAAATATATGTAAATATTTTTACTGTTAATTTCTTTTTGTTTTTGCCGTGAACGTGATAACAACCTTAAAATTTCTTCGTGTGTTTTTACAACATAGAATTTTCTAGATCGAGATTGTCTTAGAAATAAAACAAACATCATTAAAATTGTCAGGAACAATATCTCAAGATGTAGGATAAGATATTAATATATGTGGCAGCATGAACTCTGCAAGTAGCATCGTGAATCCTGAACAGTGGATAAAGGATGTACTTCAAATTATTTTTCAACCAAACATTTAACTTTTTTTTTCGATGTAAATATTACGTGGAACACAGGGCAGCTAGGGATATCAACTTGTCATCTTTTGGAGAATCCACATAACTTTATCATTTTCACCTATCATAGATCTAATGAGCAATGATAAGTGATGTTAAATAATGGCCATAAAAAATCTATGTTAATAAGCATATAATAAATTAATGGGGAATGTTTCGAGGATCGACATATCCCTACCCTAACATTTATCTTCCATTTTCTGTATGTGTTTTTTATCTATGTCATAGTCTTATTAAATGATGAGTAATATTTTTGACTTATAAACGCTGATATTTATGGATACATGAGGATTTGAAGGCTTAAATTTTGAGGGAGAGATTGGAACTTTATTACTGATTAGATTAGCTAAAAAATTCCCGGTTCTGAGATTAACAGTTTTTTGGTCGAACGGTTAGTGAACATATCCCTTAAAACTTGAAAGCTTTCAAACTTAGCACATACATATGCAGGACATGTTTCCAAAACTGAAAAACTAAAGTCGCGGCAAGTAATGTCAAAATTAAACATACAGCATGTGGAAGTCAAGTACATGGATAGCTTATAATATGTCAAGTAATTGCAACATGCAACAAGTAAAAAGATAGCATGTAATTCAAACCCAAGGCATGATAACATAAAGCTACTATTGCCATATTAACAATTATATGTGACGACATAATTATATAATTCTTCAAATTAAAAGCCTGCAAGCGCATTACGGTAATTTGTCTAACAAAACAATGTTGTCTAACTAGTTGGGACAAAAAACATCAGAAAATTGTAGGTTTGTCTATCTCTTGAACAAATATTTACACAGTTTCCATGGCGATTGGGGATGTTAATTAAAAACTGAATATGGACCAGTGATTTGAGAGTTTGGATGATTCCTTGTGTTTAGCCATGGCCACTTAATGAAGCAAGAGGAAAATACAAAAATTACATTCACTCTACTCTAGCAGCCAGAAATTTCCAACTCAGTCGTGATTGAACAGTGGATTCTTGAAACAGGAAATTGCATTAATTCGTTATCAAAAACATTCATTAAGGCAGGTACTTAATGTCAGAGATAGCACTCACAAATTAGCGCATGCCTTTTGGTTAAATTTCTCTCAAGTAAATAATGTTGTATTGACATTAAGAGCGGCTGTCGGTTTCCCCTGATCACACAATTCATAATTTCAACTCAAATGGCTTAATTTCTAATATACAACAAAACCTATTATCGTACTACTTAATTCTCAGCGTCTGCCCCGAAATGATTACGTCAAATAACACAAGATGGCACACTTTATTGTCTTCAGCAATTTACATATCAGTTATTCAAGTGCAAGTCAACTTCTTTATTCTTGTATCCATGTTTCTGAATATACTGAACTATCTTTTTTTTTTTTCAAAATTTCGTATAATAGAACTCTCTTTAAAAAGAGGCCAGATTGTATACTAATTCAGAAAGTTGTGAAAGATATATTTCAAAATATTGGTTGCAGTTTGATTAACACAGACTCAGCTTATGTTTACCAGTGTTTGGGATAAAAAATAGCTGGCTTGAAAATAAAGGTTGAATTTTAATTATTGGGCAAATGAAAAGGAATCACAGATCTTTTTTAATTGCTCTTTCAAATTCCAATTTCCATTCCGCCGTCTGTGGTTCTTGCAATTCCACTAAAACTTAACACTTTTTTTGACGTCACTGACAGTGATCTACCAGAAGCTATGTTAGTTTTAGTGGAATTGCAAAAACCACAGAAGCCGGAATGGAAATTGGAATGGCATACAAAGTTTATAAATTCACTTTACAATCTTTTTAACACAGAAACTATTCTCAACTTACGAGTTCATTTCATGAACTAGACTAGCACGTCTGCTAAATAAAACATGACCAATAAGGTGCTTAACGTAGAACAATGAAAAGCTGATCTAAAAATGACCTTAATGACCCAATGATTAGTACCATGGACTAGTGAAAATCGGCTTTTTACCATAATAATGCGAGTGAATGAAGGGTATTATTGGTGTGATCAATGTAGCGTAAACAATGCCAGCTATTTAAATTCAGACTGGGTTAAAGCAGGAAATTGTAAGAGGTAAATCGTGTTAGGGAAGACTAATTATAATTCAATTTGGTGAAAGGTAATTCTAACTACAGGTGTATTGTTTGAGTGGAATTGGTTATAATGATCATATCTTGTATAATCTCATTTAAAAATCATTATTTTCCATAATATTTAGCGTCGACTTAATTCGTATTACTCTATTCTTTCAAATATTCTGACCTAAATAAATATTTCACACAATATGTTGCTTTTCTCTTTTTATGGTCAAACGCTTATATTTTGAATCAATTAAAAACATTATTCCTTATAGAATCTCTTTTCACTGATTTTCAATTTTACTCTGTGACGTGAGCTTATTTTTAGAAATATTGTCAAAATAACAGTAAAAATTTCACTAAGCTTGGTCAGATAAAACTATTAAAAATATAAGAATAGAGATAGAAATAGAAATATTAAGCACTATTTTAACAGTAAAAATATTGTATCATTATTATTGTAAGAATAGAGATATGTATTTTTTGTTTCAAGTTATAATCTTTTATCTTATTTCAGATCCAGTCAATCATTGCCACCAGATAGCTTCTTCAATTTTATTTCTAAATGAAGTATCTCCTTCAACTTTATGCCTGTGCATGAGAGAGAAAACCCTGCCTTTCCCTCAAATCCAAGAAAGAATATTACGATCCATTGGTATCTTGTATAATATGAATTACAGAATTACCAAAATATACTGGATCTTTATGTCATTTTTGTTGTTATATTTTCTTGAGAAGCTGTTCTGTGGCATTTTGTTACTTGCTTTCTGCGATTGGATTTTTCAGTAAGCAAAGATTTTAATTCTATAAATTGCAAATGCTTACATTTTTTTTACATGAATCATGCTAAAAACAATCGCTCTACATTTCTGTCTTAAGCTAATTGGAACTTCACCCAATTTCCTGAGATTTGAATAAGAAAAATATCCAAGATCAATGTAAAATTGTTGTTTAAACACAAGAAGTATAATATGAAGGTATTTATTGACAAATTGATCATTAGAAGTTCTAAAGAGACAACATGTATTAAATAACTGTATCATGATATTATCTGACATAGGGATCCATATATTGACAAAATACTACAGACCTACATATACACTTCCCGCTAGCAGCCAAACGTCAAGTTTACACACAGACATTTTCATTCATTAACTAATATTGATATCTGGTTAAGGGTAATTTATTTACGCTTAAATCTTGTTGAGAATCAATTTGTTTATAGATTTCTAATAGTTTGTATTATTCAATATCTAATTAACACCTGCTTGTACTTAAAACATCTATTTATAGTATTAAAATGTAAAATAACTATTTGATGATGGTAAAAACAATAATCGTCTCTACGGAATGTTTGTTGTAAAATTATTTTTGGATTGGAATTATTTTATATTAAAGGAATACAAACTACAAAATCTAAATTTTCAAACTTGGTCAATAGGAGTATAATTATATATTTATCAGGGGACAAATCTAGTGGCATAACTATACAACATATTACCTATATAATCTGAAAAATCCAGAAAATGATGTATATATACAATAATTGAAAAACGCTGACTCAAATTTGAAGCGTTTTTCAATAATAATCTGTAATTGTATGGAAAATTACAATAGTTTTATGGGTTTATTTGATTCTGTTTGAATAATTTGGACACTGTTGATGAATATATACTCTTAACTTAATTTATTTGTTCTTTCTAAGAGGTGGTATCGCTCTAAAGAGGCATTATAAATAATAAGAGCTGCATGACACGAATGACCGAATTTACATTTGAAAAAAATAAATATTTGAGTTTTTTATATCCATTTCTCTTTAATATTATTAAATCTATTTGGATGTTCATATCACCAGAGCCCGATACATTTCCTTCACAATAGTTTGAAATGAAATGGTGTTTTACGACCCACTTTTCTGCACCTATTGGACTAATGACAACTTGACATGGATTTGAAGGAATAAGCATCAAAATGTATTAAATGAACTTGGGCTATGCATTTTGTCATTCATCAAAAACAAAAGAGACTTATCAATAGACTTTTTTTTTTAATTTAAAAAGATTCTAAAATATTGAAAATAAAGAGAAGGATTTTTAAATCAAAATAAAAGCAATAAAAAATGTACTAGTTGAACAGTTCAAACCATAAAAAAATTCTTTTTGTAATTTTTTGACGTATACACAGTAAAAATTCAATTTACAATTTGTTTTTTATTTATCTGTCAAAATAAGCTTGAGATAAAAATTATTCACAATAAATTGTCAAATTCCATACGAAATTAAAAGTCATTTATAAGAAATTATAAGTAGAAGGCAAGATGTTGCCACGGAAAATCCATTTATTGACCCTTCTTTGTATGCATAGTTTTACATTTCACAAATTTCATAAATATACACCTATCAAATCGATAAGTAACTATTAGTATTTTTATATGAACTGCGTAGATATGACAGGGCTATAATGTCAACAATACCTACTGCTACGTTATATTCAAAATATTATTCTAGAAAAACATGAAAGCATTGTCGCATGAAATAATGACATTTTCCCACCAAATTGTGTTTTATCCAAATCAATATACTCAAGAAAATGTTTTGTGTTTTGAAGATTAGAAAAATAAAATAACAGACATCAGCTGGAGGTAGTCTTTGACAAAACTGTTCTTGATGAACTTCAAGTTTAATTGTGGGTTTACTGTTATGTCACCTAATATTATACTTTTCCTTCTATATTCCATTTCTCAGAAGATTTTTTAAGACTTAAAAATAAGATGAGCATTGAGGTTCAGCAAGGTTGAATTTTGATGAAAGATCTTGTTGTACCCAATGAATTCTATGATTTCTTTTCTGGCCCAAATCTTAGGCAAATCTTTCTTTTAGTCCCAATTCTTAGAAGAACTTAGAAACCAATTTTTGGTATACAATGAACATAGTTATATGTAACATTGTTTCAGAATAAAGATCTGAAGTAAGTAATACAATAACAAATAGAAAAGATAATGAGTTATTTCCCTTTGGTCAAGTTGAAGCAGACGTTAAAAGTCTAGTGGTAGAAAAAGAGACAGGCTATCTGGAATATTGATAAACAATTGTGATAAAAAATAAACAATAGAAGTTGGTAATAAACACATACTTCACAACCATAAAAAATATATTTTCATATCATACAATAGCCACTTTAGCTGGGCCGTTCTCAATGGAATACAAACAACTCGCAGTTTGGTGTCAATTGCAAGGTTTATAAGAAGACACAAAGACCTGATTAGAAACCAGAAAGGTCTGCCTCGGTAAATAGCCAATAACATGAACATTTTAATAGTGAATTTATGTTTTGGTTTGTTTGATCAAAAATTAACACAAGGTTGATTCAATTATTACCTTGACAGCCAAACAAACCAAAAACACAAAATCAGATTATTTATTAACCTAGATAAAGTATTTCAATTCGTTTTTAATTTTTAACATCTATGTAGATTACATGCTTGGAGGACCAACATAACTACATGTATATGTATCCCCCTAAAGATCATAACCAAATTTTTTGGCAACTGATTTCAGTACATTTCAGTTTTTTACTTCGACAATTTCTCTGGGTATTTTGATATTCAGCTTAGAAAAATTAGATAGGATAAAAATTGAATATTTACATTTTGTTACATGTTTCATTTGAGGTTATAATTTTTTCAACGGCAGCCATTTTGCATTGGAAGCTTTCTCTTTAACAATAAAAATTTGATGATGGCATCTTGAGGTGCAGAACCTTAAGCACACCACAGGCTTTCTACAAACAATGTGTCACAGCAGAAAGCATGCCAAGACATATTTTTCAATTTCAGAAATTTTAAGAAAAGAATTAAGCAGTAAAAAAGGCCTTTTCATAGCTTAATTAAAACACTTGGAAAACTTAATTTTTTGTAAACATTTTTAAAAAATTCAATCATTTTACAAAACTTGGACTTTAAATGAAAACTTATGATTAAGTGTTTTTTTTTTACTATATATACTAAATAAAATATTAATAATACTTATGATTAAGTGTTTTTTTTTCACTATATATACTAAATAAAATATTAATAATACTTATGATTAAGTGGTTTTTTTTTCACTATATATATACTAAATAAAATATTAATAATACTTATGATAAAGTATTTTTTTTTATATAAAACATACTAAATATACTAAATAAAACATAAACTAAGTGAATTATTAATATCATTCAATACCTGGTTATAATCTATATTTTTCACATAACCAGAAACCTAAATACTTCAGCCTGTATTTATTCAGCTACTAATTAAACAAAAACCTTAAATAAACGCCTGATACGGCTTTATTTTCAGACCATTTGCTTTTGATATTGCTAGAATAAATAGAGTTCCATGCAGCTTCCTGTCCACAGTGGAAGCTGTGTCAACAAGGCTGAAGCCATTACACATAATGATGACAGTTTCCAGAGAAAATTCTTTTAGAATTATCTTATTAATTCCCAACTCATTTTAAAACAAATTTGAAGAGCTACCATCGTGACATATATGAACTTAAACCAGAATGGTAGAAGACGATACATCCAGGTCATTGAGTAATTAACAAGAGTAAAAATAATAGTAGAATCGTAGATACCGCTAGTTTTCAAGACGAGCTAAAAATTGCAATTTAAAGGGATTGTAAAGAGGTTTTCTAAACTTTGTATGTGTATCAAGGACACCGACAGCATCAATTTGCACCATTCTAATTTCCATTCCGATGTCTGTGGTTCTTACAATTCCACTTAAACTTAAACGTTTTATGACGTCACCCCCACTGATCTACCGGAAGCTAATATTGATATCTATGCAGATCAGTGGGGGTGAAGTCATAAAATAAAAAGTAAGAATCATTTGCATGAAATATTTGCTTAAAAAAATCAAAATTTTCAAAACTATAAACATAAGGTATCAAAGGTTAAATTATGTCTAACTCAAACCTCTTTGGTAGATCAAGATGAAGAAAGTCTTATCAACATAGTTATTTTAAATCTAAGTACTCAAAGACCCCAACGAGAGCAGCCATGAAATGGAAAACAATAATGTAGTGGAATTAACACAAAGCTTACTAGTAGAATTTGGTATGTCATGGGACTATTATTTATTTTCTAATTAACTTGTTACGGGCTTTAGTTACTTAATGTTACTAGGTGATTTAAAATCTACGTTGACTCTCATTTCGTCGAGTATAATTAGAGTTATTTTCCCTGATTCCAATCACTATCATTATCATTAGCAGAAAGAGCCCTAGCATTAACTTCTATAAATGAACAAAACTGATTAGAAAACAAAGGTCATATTGATTTTTTTAGAATATCACATAATTTATTGCAAAATTCCATACAAATAGAAAAAAAATGCCAGAAGGCTGCCATTGTTTTTGTCCGAATTTTTATTCATTCATATGCATTATTCAAATTCACTTCCATAAACTACTTCTAATGGAATGTAGTTGCTAAAAATTCAGATTGATTTACTTCTAATCAACATTATCATGGGCATCTGCAGACATTGGCAAATGGGGATACTTGACCTCAAAAAGAAAAAAAGTTTAAAAAGTTAAAATATGCAAACAGTTTTCTGGCTAAAGAAGCACAAAATATATGGGTATACTATTTCTGACATTTACTAACTCAATGTTCCACATGCTCAAACAGGCAGCATTATCGAGAGAACTGAATAACATAACAATATATTTTGTGCTTCTTTACCTATGCCTATTTCAGTTTTCTGGATACTAGAATGTTGAAATAACTGCTTAGATTAATCACTGAAATAACCATCACGTATCTATTCATATACACCTCAGAAAGCTTCATTGGATGGTCACATTTTTTAAAATTTTCTTTGCAATGCAAGATATAGCTGTGAATGAGCCATATCCATAGCCTTAGGAGGCATTGGGGCAAATAGTATGTTTCGGGCAGCAAGTACCAAAAAATTGGGCAAAATAAGCCCAGTGAGCTGAGCAAACATCATTAAAATTTGGGCAAGTCGGTCTGCCCCCCCATGTTGAATTGTGGGCCTTTAAGGCTATGACCATATCTGCTGATTTTATCTGGGTATCATTCACAGAGACAAAATTCAAGAGTAACAAGAATTTTCTGATTTGCAACAAAATTCCTAGTGTCTGGAATAGATAAGCATTGTAACATTATAGTGGGCAACAAAAGCAACCATGGCAACATGATGCTTAAGTTGCATTCCTTGTAAAATATATGGGAGTGTTCTGTCCCTATTTAAAAGAAGACATAAAGAGAACAAGAGATGAGAAGTTAAGATAAAGACCATTCACAAAGATTATGTCACAATATTATTCTAAACATCTATTTTAAATAGCATTTCAGAATCAGTCACATAATAACCCCAACATACTAAAGAGGTCTTTTGTTTTGCCTTAAAACAGTTGATTGCATGAAATAAAAGCCACTTGCTACTCAATGGTGAATTTCTCAGGAACTCTATTGTTGTCTCCCACAGCTTGATGGCAGGAAAGCACAAAATTTAACTTTAAAGAGGAAATAATATTTTCTTTATCCACAAAGCTATTGATATACCTGTAGAGTGTTTGAGTATTCATACCTTGTGACCATGGCAACAGTAAAAAACATCAGGAGATTTTAACCTTAAAAGGCTTTATTCAAAGTCGTTGGCTTTTCTGTAAACAGAATTCCAGCTATTTTATTACAATTGCAATTAAAATACCACGGTATAAGAAACAAGTCAACCATTTTGGAATTGTGCTTCTGAACTTATCTAAAGGTTAATATGGTATATTAACAGCTTATACCCACAAAAGTAGCGAAATTGTAGAATTATGCTTGAGTTTTTGCATGAGTATGTTTTTAAGAGTACCAGGCTTTATTTTATTCAACTATAGACATTATTAAACTGAAACTTAAAATGAATCATTCAAAAGTAAGGAACTATAGTCATATCCAATAAGAAACTCTAAACTATATACACACACATCCAAACAATTAAAACTTTAGTCATACTGATACCCAATTTAAACTTTAGTCATACCTATATAAACAATAAGAAACTTTAGTCATACTCATTCAAACCATTTTGTCATATCCATATCAATTTAAACTTTTAGTCATACCCAAAAAGAACCTTAAGTCCTTAGACCTACCCAATTTGAAACGTTAGTCATACTCCTCAAACTATTTTGTCATAAGCATAACAAATTCGAACTTTAGTCATACCATACCCATTTAGCAACTTTAATCATACCCTATTTGACACTTTAATCATACCCAACAAGAAACTTTAGTCATACTCATTCAAAACATTTTGTCATATCCTTACCAAATTTAAAACTTTCATCATACCCAAAAAGAAACTTTAGTACTACCCAATTTGAAACTTTAGTCATGTCATACTTATTCAAACCATTTTGTCATACCCATAACAAATTTAAACTTTAAGTCATACCCATTTAGAAACTTTAATCATACCCAATTTGACATTTTAGTCATACTCATTCAAAAAATTTAGTCATACCCAATCCAAAGTTCTTTTACATAAAGAAAGAGAAAAACATGGGCTATGATTGATAATATGTCTTCAACCTCATAATATTAATTGTAATCTATATTAAATTTAATTAAGATTAATTATCTCAGACGTTTCCTTTCTTTGTTTTAATTAAAACTTTTCAACTGAATCAGAAATCCAAGTAATAATTAAAAAAGAAGATTAAGTTACATGAATTTGGTGTTCCAGTCCACATATCAAATGAATATGAAACATATTTAAAGTTTTTGAACTTTTAATGGTTTAAGCTACAATTCCCTATACGCGTCATGCGGACATAAATAGCCTTTGCGGATCCGTCAAGAGTCAAATATGATTCCTTATGTGTGTTAAACATTATTTTTCTTTTGACGCACAGACTTCTAGACAGATGGATGCAAAATACGTCACATTTGAGAGATCTCCACGTGGAAAGGCATCCAGATGCGTCAAAAATCGCTACACCTGGCCATTTGACTACTTTTTGGATATCCGCATGACACGTACATGTAATCTTAGCTTTAGTAGTGCTTTACATTCTTATTGGTGTTAAAATGAAATGAGCGTATAACTCATAAAAGGCATAGGCTAGGTCAGAATTCTCACTAAGAACAATTATGTCAAATTGCTGATTAGCTTAGTTAGGTATTGTTAGTTAAATTAATAATCTTGCGAAATAAAATGCGAACATGCTGATTCACTAGGCCCCAGTCTGTTACCTTAACTAGAAAAGATTTGTGATGATGCTCTTCAATTCATGAGCATGCTCATTTGATCTATGTTATTGCTCGTTCAATCCAAAGTGATGCTCCTATCATCCAATAGGATATCAGAAATTTTAAAAAATTTGAAAAAATCTTAACAATTTGAAGAGCCTTACCAAAACTTTTTAGAAAGTTTGAAAATTATGCTTTTCATTATCTGAAACAAAATACAGTAAAAAAGTATTTTCTTCGTTAATTTGTGAATTTTGTGGGTCACTTGTTCCCTATTGAAGTTTTACTTACAAAAGGCATCAGAATCAGAAACAGAAATTTTGAAAAACTTTTAATAACAATTTAAAGAGCCTTACCAAAACTTTTAAGAAATTTTAGAGATCATGCTTTTCATTATTTGAAACAAAATACAATAAAAAAGCATTTTCTTTGTGAATTTGTGAATTTTGTGGGTCACTTGTTCCCTATTGAAGTTACACTTGTTAAAGATTACATGCCCTGAAATGCACTGACAAATCATAGCTTTATAATACAATTGATAATAAAACAAAGAAAAATATTGATTGATACAGGCTATAGTTGATCTTTTACTCTTCTTTCATCTATTCTACAAATTATTACCACTTATTTTCTTTTCACAAAACATGACACAAATTACTACACAACTTGTCAATTTTACACTCAAAAAATATCAGTCTTTCACTGCAGCCTTATTATTCTTTCAGTGACAGTAATTAAAACAAATTGTAAATCTTATAGCCAAGAAAATACATTTTCCGCTAAAATATTATTCCACCGAGCAAAAGGCCAACAAAATCACCATTTATTTTATTTTCTAACTAGAGATAACCATTTTTTGATTGGGTCTAAAACTCGAGATTTTTGTGCCAGATTAATAAAGAGATTTATGTCTGTTGATATTTTATCTTGTAAATTCTTCTATAACAGTCAAATCAATACGAGGGTAGTAGGGAATTTCCAGTTTTAACAAATCCTATCCAAGCAAATCCAAGTCTGAAAAGTCCAAAGTTTAGCAAGGCCAATTCTGACAAATTCCAAGGAAGCATGACTATGTCTGACATGTCTAATTTTGACAAGTAACAAGTTTAGCAAGGCCAATTCTGACAAGTTCCTGGTTTAGCAAGGCCAATCCTGTCAGTGAAAAGTTTAAGTTTAGCAAGGACAATTGTTACAAGTTTTAAGTTTAGCAAGGACAATTGTTACAAGTTTCAAGTTTAGCAAGGACAATTGTTACAAGTTTTAAGTTTAGCAAGGACAATTGTTACAAGTTTTAAGTTTAGCAAGTTTAGCAAGGACAATTGTTACAAGTTTTAAGTTTAGCAAGGACAATTGTTACAAGTTCCAGGTTCAAGGCAAATTCTGGCAACATTTCGCATGTTTGACCAGGCAAAATTTTGCAGGACACGTTCAAGGTTTAGCAAGGCTTAAGTTTCAGTTTTGACAGGTCTTGTTCTTAACAAGCAAGCAGACAGCAAAATTATTCATAATAAAAGGGATACTACTGTTCAAACTAAATTCTGTAAAATGTGTTTAAAAAAATTAAACAGTCACATACAATTTAAACTACTTGCTCTATATTTTCCAGAAAGATAATAAATCAAGCCATCAGGGCATCATAATCTCAACTCTTTGATAAAAAAAATCAATAAAATCACTTGAAGGTTAATTATATCCAATTGTAGGGATTTATATTTAAATACTAATACAATTCTATCAAATCATCAAACCCTTGATATATAATAGCTAAATCATTTTCAATCACAACTGAGCATTAGACGGGTATTAGGCCTGGAGGAATGCTAAGCCATCGAGTGAGACACGATCTTACTCTGAACTTTCAGACACTATACAATATCAGCATTGATAATCAGCATTCCATCATTCAGATGAATTTCTTAAGGCATTTTTCTTCATTTCTAATGTTTTCATTCAAATTTTTCAGTGAGAAATTCTTAAGGAGAACAACAGTTGGCCATTTTGATAGAAGCGATTATGGAATTCAAATCATATTCACATGAATACATGTCTGTGGTGTTTATGCAGTAGTTTGAAATTATATAGGTCAAGGTGGTCTAGCTAGCAATCCAAGCAGTAATAATCTAATTCAACATAATTATTAATCATGGAAAAACACTTCAGTTGGCCCTAACCTTGAGACTCCATTAATCAAATATTTTGTAAATAATGAATTTGCATGGGTTTCATAGCATTTAAAGGGATTTTGTCAGTGACGTCATAAAACGCGTTGAAGTTGAATTGCAAGAACCACAGACGTCGGAATGGAAATTGGAATGGCGCAAATTGATGTTGTCAGTGTCCCCGATACATATACAAAGTTTAGAAAATCACTTTACAATACCTTGAACAGATTTCTTATTCTGCAGTCGGGTGCAAAAAAGTAAAATATAAGACACCATTCTTTTTTCATTTCATGTCAATCGAGAGCACGTTCATCATACTAAACAGAGAGGCTGTGATTGGTAAGTGATTTAGAAAGTTCATACTTCAATCTGGTTTGGGTCAAGATCATACCTACCAGATTGGGTCAAGATCATACCTTTGTATTTTAACTCATTGATGCAGATCGAAGTGAAAATGAATAGTCGTTTGGTTGGAACAATAACCCAAAGCTCCTTGTGCTATAGATTCTTGACATTGAAGATCCTTTGACAATTAGAAATTGAAAATATAAGAAGTCTTATGTCTTTGCAAATTTGTACACTGCATGGCGCTTTCTTGTTCTTATTAGAAAAGAAGGATGCAAAACTCCATTTCATGTTACAAAAAAAATGGTTCATGAAATGTTTGTATATCATCTTTTCTTATGCTTCTTTGCTATTTAATATACTATATGCCTATATTGTGTTTAATATATAAATATATAAAATTATTCTATTTAGGTTCCATATTACAAGAGAAAATAAACCACATGACAAATTAAGTAGGCAATTTGATTGGAATATTGGCACTGTAATATCAAAATAATTTTATTACTTTAACAATACCAGCAAGTGTCATGGTAATTGGATCAAACTTGACTACCATAAAGAACACAAAATTGTAGCAAGTAGAAGAGAAATGATGGATGGGTTTAGTATGAAAATAACAAAGGATTAATAGTACACAGTGTATGAAACCTGGTTTTATTTTTATTAATTTCCACTCTCTCCTTGTCTCTGTTATGAAAGAAAGCTTTTTCTCTCGGAATCGGACGGCCAAGTGACATGAAATTGGTATAAATACATCTAAATTAACCTAACACAGTGTTTGTTCATGCCTGATAGAGAATGAGTAAATTTACTCCGAGTTGCATTCACTGACTTTATCTGCATATTCCTTAAACATGTTGCTATGGCAACATATTAATGAGTCCCGTGTAAATGAAGGCTAGTAGAGATAGTCCGTGAAATGCTTGAATACCCATAATTTGATATTAAAACGATTAAAGTGTCCATTTTCTTGTTCGGCTTTACATAAAGAAAAGAGAGTGAAAGAAAGATAAGGAGTTCTATTCAGTCTCGAATGCAGCATTTACATTTAACTTAATGAGTATACAAAGAAAAAACCCAGTCCTAAATACACAGAAACTTTTTAGATGAAAGATAGTCAAAATAATTGGCTGTAGAACTTAAGAATTCAGAAGAGTTTTCATGTATTTGATTTAATGATAATGATACAGTTTCCATTCACAACATTTTTCTCTTTCCTCAGCAAGCTTATACTTCTGAAAAATATTACTTGGAAGCCAAGTAACTGAATTAAAGAAATGAAATGAATTTTTATCATGATTTTCAATTAACAGTTTATGAATAAGAACCTTTTAGAATACAGGTAAACAAAATAGAATAAGGTCATAGAGTACATGAAAAAAAGGTTGATTACAGCACATACAGAATCTAATTACGTATAGAGAGGGTTCAATATTAAGGCCTGTGTCCATATTTCCGTCAGAATACGCCTCAAAATTAAGGGGCTTAATACGCTTCGTTGTACACTAGAGTGGAATATATCATAGCCTGTAGCACATGGGGCCTCAGTCGGTTGTTCAATCCAATCTATTAGACACTTTTTCAATGTCAACCCCTGCGACCTGCATTATTAACGGGGGTGGGGGGGTGGGATAAAAACGTCCATAACGTTAAAAAATCTGAGGGTATCATCTCGACCAATGACAGGATTACACCCTGGACCTTCAAGATAGCAAGCAAGCATATACTCACTGAGCAACGACAGCTCCCAGAAAGACGATATAAATTACAAAGATAGTGGACCACGGCCATATACGCCTAACGAAAAATTTAATCGGGATAAAATTAAACTTTCCCAAATCTTTCAATTTAGGTCCAATAACATTCATTTTAAGTTTCATCAAAATCGGTTGAAAACTAAGAGAGTAATAGCATATTCAAGATTTGGGGCAAGGGCAATAACTCTGCTTCTAATGATCGAAAATAGCTCAAATTCGAACTTGATCTTTGTTTTATGAATATGTATACACATATCAAATTTCATTTGATTCCGTCAAAAACTCTAGTTTTTAGAGCGTTTACAAGCAAATGTTGACTGACAGACCGACAGATTTGTGGCAAGGGCAATAACTCTGTTTCTAACGATCGAAAATAGCTCAAATTCAAACTTGATCTTCGTTTTATGAATATCTATACACATATCAAATTTCATTTGATTCCGTTAAAAACTCTAGTTTTTAGAGCGTTTACGAGCAAATGTTGACGGACGGACGGACAGGGGTGCCGACAATATACGTCCTCATAGAGAGATGAGGGCGTATAAAAAGAGATAGGCGCTCATGTAGAGAAAGATCACAACACATTTAGCTAAGATAAAACATAACGGGTGAACCAATCTTACTACAAATGTTATGAGTTTTGATTTCACATTGCATTCTTGCAGCAAAAGTAGTCAATTTTGTAAAGGGCCAAATGCAATTTATTAAAAATAATATGAGGGCCAAATAGAGCTTAGCTTGCATAACGAGCAGAGCGTTTTTACAGGTAGGGGTCATTCTTGAGGGGCCATTCTCATGGGCATTGCGGGCCGCCATTTGAGAAGGCCCGATTTAAAGTATACATACAAATTTCATTGCACATACATTTAATGAATACTGCACATATATTGCAACATAATGTAATTTATCAATGTACTATCTATGGCACATTTAACATGATAAGTTAGGCTTGATAATGCTTTAGAACTTGGGATTAAAAAATAACACTGTTTGAATGAAAACTGATAACATAGCCAGAGGGGAATAGAATATAAAATATGAAATTATCCTGCAATTGTTTTCAGTTTTCATAGTATTTACGAGAAATCTACCGTGAACCGTGGCGTTTTTAAAATATACCTTACCCTTTTCAAAATGATGCCCTTTACCTTACACTTTTCAAAATGATGCCTATACCTTACCCTTTTCAAATTGATGCCCTTTACCTTACACTTACCCTTTTCAAAATGATGCCTATACCTTACACTTTTCAAAATGATGCCTATACCTTACACTTTTCAAAATAATGCCTATACCTTACCCTTTTCAAATTGATGCCCTTTACCTTACACTTTTCAAATGATCTGCTATACCTAGCCTACTTTCCTTTGGTCTAAACAGGATTCTTTACTTTTAACTTGCAGAGACAATAAATTTAGACCGAGTTCAGAGAGAATGGTAGGAAAATTTCTTGATTTTGTTTCAAGTCTGCACCCGGTCCGCACTTATCTGGTACTGAGTATTGAGTCAGTACTGTACTTAAATCCTGACAAGAAAAATTTCCTAATTTTTTTCCAGGTCTGTCCAAACTTATCTGGTACCAAGGTTCTAGTCTTATAATCCTGACAAGAAAAAAAAATCAAAAAAAAATTTCCAAATCTTTTTTCAGGACTGCACCCTTTTCATACTCATCTGGAGTATTGAGTATCCAGTATTTAAATCCTGACAGAAAATAAATCAAAAAAAATTACAGAAATCTCAAACAACTATGATATAAAGTTAGAATAATTGATAGAATTGCTGAGACACTTGTTTGATTTGATCATCAATTCCCCCTAGCTGGTCTGTTGAAACATTCTAACATTGATCATAGTAATTGACTCCATTTGATTATGTGCTGTCATGCTTAATTAAGCCAAGCTAGTCAACGCTTAATACCCAATCACTAAGTCATCTCGACATGGAAACAATATGATAAACATCTAATCAACCTCATTCCTATATACGGTAGAAAAATAGGCCTTCATCTAAATTTTATTTCCTGTTTGAAAATACAACGGCTGCAAGGCTAAGAGTAGTTAAAAAAATCTGATTTATTTACAACTGTATTCACTATAGTAAAAATGAAATGGATTGTTTTGTGTTATTTCTTTATTTAACAGTTTTTCCTTGAAATGAAATTGAGTTTTACGTCCCACTTTTTAGCACCTATTCTGGCTAATGAGGAAGGGTAAACAGTGTGCAATGAAGGAAATTTTGCCATGACAATAGTATTAGCATACTCTTTTTTTGATTTCCAACTGTCAAGGGATCTAACTTCTTCTAAATTTTATTTCTTGTTCGGAAATACATATAGGCTGTAAGGTAAAGGGTGGTGAAAAAAAATTATTTATTCACTGGAACTATAGTAGAAATTGATCGAGACTGTGTGGTATTTCTTTAACTGTTTTTCCCTGAAATGAATAAGGAGTTTTATGTCCTATTTTCTACGCCCATTTGGGTTAATGAAGAAGAGCCATGCAGTATGCAATAAAGGAAAATTTTTCAGGACAATGGCATTAGAAAATTCTTATCTTTAATTTCCAAATGTTTAATGTGTAGTCTAGAGCACACAGTGCCTCAGTTTTTTGTCTTTGGCGAACAACAAGACACTTTTTCCATAATTTGTCCATGAAAATGAAATGAGCTTTCTCCTTTTCCATATTTACGAACTTGCTGTATAGCATGAACTTCAAATATCAAATAACCTAATACTAGATGCTATGTGAACTCTATACGATTAATAATCAGATATTGTTTTACCATGGAACCATTCTACGTCTGCTACAATAGTCTTGTGACAACAGACAATAACATGGTGCCAACATTTAGTAAATAAACTTCAACTTGTCCACATTTCCAAATCTAAATAAAAGTCAATTTCCTACGGGTGGACTATCTAATGGCCAATTTCCTATGTCTGTGCTTGCTCCACGCTCGTATCTAGTAAATGAACATCTTGTTAATGAAGCTGGAGCGATGGTTGAAATTTTACATGTAAATCAACTAGTAAGAGCTTGTCAGACATTAGCCTGACCTTTTTCATTCAACCAACTACATTAAAGAGACATTCAGGAGAAAGATTTCTAAGAATGGAATGAAAAGTATTCTTTGGTTCTCCGGAACACATTCAAATTTATCTTTCAAACCAAAAAACACAAAACACACAAGCAACATAATAATAAAGGGGAATGTTCAGCATTTTTTAGGATCGATTTGAGTTTGTAATCTATGTATAGCTTTCAGATTTACTGGAACTTTCCAAAAATTTTACAATCCCTTCAATTAAATCTGTACCTTAACAGTTATATTTCATTTTCTGTATATATATGTGTTTTCTATATAAGTCATAATCTTACTAAACAACGAGTTGTATTTTTGACTTTCAAATGCTGATATTTATGGATACACAGGGATTTAAAGGATTAAATTTCGTAGCAGAGTTGTGAACATTATTACGGATTAGATTAACTAAAAAAATTCCAAGTTCTGATACTAACAGTTTTTTGGTCGAACAGTTAGTGAACATATCCCTTTAAAAGATCATGTTGATGTAGTAAAATATTTTTGTAGCTAAAGAAGTATGCAATGATATGCAGTGTTCAATAATGGAAATTTAAGAACAACAGCAACCATTATCAACATTAATCCCTTCCGTACTTTCCAGTAAAGGAATCTTAAAAATGTACTGAAAGTAGCTTAATCTTTTTGTGAAGAGGACAAATTTAAAAAGTTATTCCTTTAATGTTATACTAAAAGTAAAAAGATGAGTTGTCCACTTTATAAAATAATATCTCTAAATATGCATCTTATTTCTACTTGATTAATCAAACAGACGCTTTTACTACATTAGTGGAATAATTCCTTGTCAGTTTCAGTCATAGCTTATCTGAAATTTGGAATCAAAGTGAAAGAAAGAGAGTACCAGAAACAGGGGCCGCAACACGACTCCGGATCTCACCTCCACCATTACCCCAATACTTAAACTCCACAGATTTAGGCCACTAGATTTTCAGATTCAGTACATTATAGTATTTAATCTAAAATTTTTGTGAAAAAAACTAAAATTTATGGGCCAAAAAGTGGGGGCCCCGAGGAACATTTTAGGCGAACAATCACTTTGTTCGTCGCCTGCGGATTCCAGAAACATGTTGGATTTTTCAAAATTGTTTGCCTCCTGAACAATTTTTTGTCTGCCAACTGCGTTAACGACGAATATTTTCATTGAATATTAACCGACAAAAGACCAATCAGCGATTGAAGCCAGATCACATGACACTCAACATGGACGGAGCTATTTTGAGGTCATGTGATTTTCTGTATAGCTGGCGTATTGTTTGAGCTAAAAGTTTGTTCGACTGTGGGATTATATTCGTCATTTGTGGACAACAGAAAATAAAAATATTTGTCTGATGTTTTTGCTCGTCGACAGAAATGTTCCTCGTCTGCATTAGACAATGATTAGCTAAAAATTCCCAATTCTAAGGTTTGATTGGACGAACGGATAGCGAAAATATCTCTTCAACAACCAAAATTTCAAGTCATAAAAATAATCCTACTAACATGTTATGTAAGAATATACAGTAGTACAGACATGTCACTTTAATTTGCCGTATTAAATTGGTTGTGAATCAGACTAAATCATTTATTCTGACATCTAAGATAAGTTGACGTCATTGAAACTACAGTAGAAATATCTTGACATATTATAGGTCTAATTAAAGCAGTCAGCCATGTGTAAAGTTGCCTTCTAAACGACAACCAATCAATAACTAAAATGTATTTTTATGGACATTGGTAATTTAATCAAAAGAATATGACTGCTGTCTCGAATATTTTTTTTTCGTGCAAAAAGTGTCGACTCGTATAAGAATTTCACAGACAAAGTTTTATGAAATAATGAAAAAATTAAACTGTATTGTATTACATAATAACTGAAGATATTTTTTTCATTTTGTTTAAGTTCTGCAATAGTTACTGCCATTATTATCATTAATTATTATTACCTACTACTGAAATGATGCAATTTACCATTTTCTTGTATATCTCGAAAAGGTGCCAAGCTTGCATTGATTTCCCACATATTACGAACTTTGACATTACCTGAATTACTGTTATTTCAGTTCAATTTTTATACCAGACATTAGCTGAATTACATTTATTTCAGTCTTGGTACCTTGACATTTACTGAATTGCCTTTCCTTTTAGTCTGTTATTACACTTTGACACTAGCTCAGTGATTCCCAACCATAAGGTTTTTGTCAGGATGCCGTGGGACATGAGGATTTGTATCAACTATATTTTACTGTAAAAGGTCTGTAGTTGCTTGTTGTCAAATGCATCTGGCCTCTCGAAAATAAGAAGTCACAAAAATACAACCCTTGCATTCCGCAATATTTTGCCCTAGTTTCGAATTGAAAAGGGAGTCAGGGCTCTGTGAGTTTCTTGACATTGGCTAAATCACACTGCATTTCAGTTGGCATACCTTGACATTAGCTAAATCACCCTGCACATATTTCAGTTGGTATACCTTGCTTGACATTGGTCAAATTACCCTGTATTTTAGTTGTTACACCTTGACATTGGCTAAATCAACCTGAAATTCTAGTTGGGATACCTTGACATTGGCTAAATCACCCTGTATTTCATTAAGTATTGACATTGGATAAATCACTCTGTATTTCAGTTGGTAAACCTTGACATTGGTTAAATCACTCTGTATGTCAGTTGGTATACCTTGACATTGGCTAAATCACTCTGTATGTCAGTTGGTATACCTTGACATTGGTCAAATTACTATCATATCAGTTATTATACCTTGACAATTAAATCATCTTTTATTTCCTTGACATATTAAGCTGAATTACCTTTTATTTCAGTATTGCATGTCAATAAGTTATATAACATAACACTATTATATCTACAAAATATTTCATTTTTAGATTGTAGCTAATGACAAACAATATTTGAAAAAAACTGAACAAGTTTTCGTGATCAGAAAATATTGAATTTCACATTGAGTAGTTTTTTGAAAGAGAATCACGGAATGGAACAGGAAATATCTGCTATAAATTTTACGGCAGGCTGAAGGAATATGTCAGATGTCAGCAGAGTTAGAAATAAAACACAAATCCACTTAGACTGTCCCAAACAACCTCACCGGCTTTCTGCTGGCATTCAACAACAAACAAAAGACCAATATGAAATTTTGCAATTTGCTGGTTTCCTCTAAAGCTAAGGTAACAATAGACTACTGAGAATGCTTGAATGGGTCTGATTAATGCCAAAGCATGCCTGACTGAATGCTATATCACAACTATTTCTTCAATAACATTACATTAGATTGTGTGATTATAATTACAAACTAGGCTAGCTTTATTATTTTACTTTCAAAACCCCTTTTGTAACTAATTTCTTTCTTTGAACAAAATACCACTGCAAATTTATAATATCTTTTTTCTATGAAATGGGAATATTGCCAACTGACTAATAAAGTTATTTAGAGAAAATGATAATAGACAATAGTTGTATAATCCTATTATATACAGAAACTCTCACAACCTGTACTTTAGTATTTATAGTTTTATCAAATGAGTTTCACAACATAATTTGATGAGCTGATAGGCAAGATAAATGAAAATTGGTTTACTTCTGTTGCATACTGATAACAACAATGAAAATAGCATAAAATGAAGTGACAAGTTAAGTACTAAATATGCAAAAAAAAAAAATACTAGTTCGTTTCTTTGAAATGTACTGTATTCAATGTTGCCAAACTAAACATGAGTTTTTAATGGTGTCCTAGATAAGGAGTCTTTTTTAGCGTATTCCATGCCTATCAGTGTCTCTGATATACACATATCTAAAAAAAACTTTTTACAGAGTCCCTTTAATGATAAATATACCTAAAGATATTTGACACACCCAATATCAGAGTGTTATCTGGTGTTACCAAAGGGTATCAACAAAGTACAAGGCCACATCCATTATCCATTTGATAACCCCTAATGCAGGCCGCGGCGCCCTCTCAAATGGCAGGCCGAGACGCCCTGAAGACTGGCACCTCAAAAGTGACCCCTTCCACTTCAAAGCTCTGCTCGCTATGTAAGCTAAGCTTTATTTGGCCCTAATATTTCATTCATAAAATGCATTTGGCTTTTTACCAAATTTAATTGAGAAGGCCTGCCCTAATGATAAAGATGTATTGCGTAACACTTACCATGATTACTCAAAACAGGTTTTATATCTTTCCTATTGAAATAATATGAGTAATGTAGTTTTAATGTCAACTTAACAACTACATGTTACATAATGAACAAGTTATAACATAGTCAATTCCTCTTAATTTAATTCTCAAATACATTTTCATGCTTTCATCAAATTATATGACATGCTGTTCTTTATTAATCAAATATGTCTAAAAAAGATGACTTATTCGTACCCATTTACAACTGGGTCAACTGAAACAATGTTTACAAGAATACAATGTTACTGTTCATATAATGCCAATGATCTTTATAAGATTATCTCTTCTAGATTATCTGTACCCATTAATAACTGGGTATCCAGGAAAAGATGACTTATTTTCCGGGATAATTTATACTGATTACCAGCGTGGTCTCCAAAGAAAAGATGACTTATTTTTCTGGATAATTTATACTGATTACCAACTGGGTCTACAGAGAAAAGATGACTTATTTTTCTTGATAATTTGTACTGATTTCCAACTAGGTCTACAGAGAAAAGATGACTTATTTTCCTGGATATTTGTACCCAATAACAACTGGGTCTCTTGAGAAAAGATGACTTATTTTCCTGGGTATTTGTACCCAATAACAACTGGGTATGCAATAAAAGATGACTTATTTTCCTGGATATTTGTACCCAATAACAACTGGGTATCCAGGAAAAGATGACTTAATTTTCTGGATAATTTATACTGATTACCAACTGGGTCTACAGAGAAAAGATGACTTATTTTTCTTGATAATTTGTACTGATTACCAACTAGGTCTACAGAGAAAAGATGACTTATTTTCCTGGATATTTGTACCCAATAACAACTGGGTCTCTTGAGAAAAGATGACTTATTTTCCTGGGTATTTGTACCCAATAACAACTGGGTATGCAATAAAAGATGACTTATTTTCCTGGATATTTGTACCCAATAACAACTGGGTATCCAGGAAAAGATGACTTATTTTTCTGGATAATTTATACTGATTACCAACTGGGTCTCCAGAGAAAATATTACTTATTTTCCTGGCCAGGATATTTGTACCCAATAACAACTGGATCTCCACAGAAAAGATGACTTATTTTCCTGGATATTTGTGCTCAATTATAGTCAGATTTTTTAGAAAAAAAGATGGTCTTTTTTTTCTGGATTATCTGTAACCAATTACAACTGGGCCAGCTTGTTTTTCGTTCCTAAAAGGGCTGACTAACAAAGATACCCTAGCTAACTTCTGAGAAATTAAAACTGTCACTCTCTAGAACCCTGAAGTTGAGTAAGATTTCAATCGCAAAAGAAAATCTTTATTGGTTACATAAAACACTGTCTATAGTTTCTTTCTGAGTAGCTTAGATAGCTAGAAAACTAATACGGGAAAGGAAAATGCGGGGAAATAAATGTTAAACGTTAAAGAAACGATGAGAAAACAGCAGTCTGTGTCGTTAATAGACATAAACCATTCCTGCTCTCCAATTGCTGAATTTTAATTACATTGGTACCTCCTCAAAGAAAGAGTTTGAAATAAGCTGGAGATCACATTCTAGTGTGTGTTAATACCAGCACACGCTCGAGTTGGCTAGAAATACTTGAAATAAGAGTAAGTTATGTACAAGCACCAGTGAGAGCCGACCAGCTGTGGACATGTGATTGATTGAGAGACAAGAAGAATAATCGCCACAGAAGCTGAACCAATACAAGGTAACATGGCTATAGGAGAGGATCCAAACACCAGGCCAATTAAAGTTAATGTTAAATTACGAGGATATTTTATAAATTGTATTAGATTCAGAGATTGCATTAAACTGATTACAACCAAAAAATTTGTGAAACTGGGCATTTTATAAAAAAAACCTTCACAGGCAATGGGCTGAAATAGTAAATGACTTAGAAAAGAAAGAAAGAAAGATCTACATGTATATTTTACAAGGATAACAGTCAACTTATAGGTTCCGTGAGGATCCTTTCTCCCAGCTGGTTCTTTGCCAAACCTCTTGGAATTGATCCTTTCCAGATTATCCGTACCCATTTACAGCTGGGTTGACTGGAATTATGAGTGAAGATGACTTATTCAAGGTCATCGTATTTTCACACCCTGATCGAGAACTGAACTCTCAAACATAAACGACCACCATTTCACAATCCACAAGGATTACACCATTTCCTCGTATCCAAGCAAATGTTTTTTTAAGCTCCCTTGGTGAATATTAAAGGTTCTGTTTTGACATTTATAAAAAATTTGTACAAATACAATACTAAATAGGTTTCTTAATTTAGTATTTAGAAGAAAATCTTGTTTAAGTAAAAACATTCTTTGGAACTTTCCAATTATTTCCATTGAACACAAATCTAAAGGTTTTTGTTGTCAACCATTTCTGATGTGAATATTTTTATGTAAGAGATTCAAAATAGGGCTCTCTTTCCTTTGAGTTCTGTATGTTTTATCTGGAATCCATGAAACCATAAACCTTGTGTTAGGGTGATATGAGAATAAAAAATCCCATAAAAAGCACTGGCCTAGGTCATGAATATAGAACTATATATTTTAGAGTGCAGTTAATTCCATTAGTATATTAAGATAAATAAATAAAAAATGTATAATAATCTGGAGGTACCGACTTTTTACGATCATCTGAAATGAATATAAGGAATTGCAAAACTGCCCTTTTATGAGACATCAGTATGGTGAAAATAGAAGAAATGAGTGTCCCTCAATTAAATAAAGAAAGTCTTGAAGATTTCTAACGAATCCCTTTAAAAGAGAATTTTGATATTCAATGCTAAAATGATATGACAGACAACGCAATGAGTAATACTTTAATGCTGATATGTTTACTGATAAAACTCTACTCTAGAATTCTCTTGTATTAGCCTAACCAGCTGTTAATTTGCTGGAATTTCTCAGGCTTAATTTGCTTACGGTAAAAGATAGAAGATGAGTAATCAGAAGTTTAAACATTAGAACCTTCAGCAACTCGGACCAAAAATATTCTATTACACACAATTCTTTCATGAAATGACAATGTTTCTATTAGAAAATAGACAAGACACTCAATAATGCACTTTCGTTCAACTAAAAAGCATCTTCAAGTTCTAATCACGATTTTGTCTGGAAGCAAATTTTGTAAAAGTGCATATCTCTTATGAAATTTAACAAAAATTTAACGTTCTACTTCTTATAGGATAATAATCTGAAATTTTAGGATAAGAAATCTTAAGATATATACCTATAAGTATACTGTTGAAAAAGCAACACAAGTAAAAAAAAAAAAAAACACACAATAAAATTTTTTTTTTAAGAAAGGTCAAAATCTTTGTGATAAGGTATTAAATTTAAATCCTATTTTTTTTATCAATTGGGAACTAAAATATCAAAAAAATGGGTTCTTTGATAGTGGAAAGTTTTCTAAACTGCAAATCACAAGTTGTATAGCCTGTCACCCCACATTTATTTCAGAAAATCTTAGCTAAAATAATATTTGGATTTGTGACACAGTACATTTTATTACCAAATATTTTCGGTAAAAGTTCATATTCTCATAAAATAATTTGGAAAAAAAAGCATTTTGCAGCATGTACATTATCATTATTGTAACCAATAGTGATGTAAGAATTTGAACTGAACTCTCTAACACGTAACCACGTAATCATTTGCTGTGCCTTTAACGTGAACACAGTTACAGCTGGCGTAACATTAATAGAATAAAATAGAAATCTTACCTCGACCACAGCAGACGTCGCTCTTCACTCAAGTAAAGATGGAGGTATTTTCTGTCATCAGCTAAGGCTAAGTATTTTCCAGATTTGGAGAAGGCAGAAGCCAAAATTCGGTTATCATCTTTGATGGTGTTGCTGCTAGAAGAAAGAAATTAAAATGAATAATAAAATGGAGACTGAAATATTCCTATCAATAAGATTGACTACCAAAACATGGCTGACAAATAGATTTGTATAGAACAAGTCAATATTTTCCTCACAAAATATTGACAAAATTTCTGCAAGCTTTCTACCCCCATTGCATTATACAATAATATAGATTTCTGTCCCAATGAATTCCGTTTTCAATCCATATTTTTCATCAATTTTCCAATTAAGTGGTATTTAGTAGAGAAATCTATTCAGTATGGTTAATATCATTGAAAATAGACAAGATTGTTTTTCATAGCAAAACATGTAGATTTTTTTGCAAACATTTTGTGTTAAGACAATACATTTGTTTTATTTTGCAGTAATTTTCATCAAATCATGTAAAGACTTAAAAGGTCAAATTGACTGAATCATTTTATCAAAGCTGAATTTAAAATTTTATTCAAGCTTTAACATTACAAAAATTTTCATTACAGAATTTGAACTAGTTTAATACATCCCTAAAACCTGAGTTAAATGAGCTTATATATGAACTAGAGTATTTGGTTATTCCTTGATAAAGCACCACCAAGTACATAAAGCTATGATTCCATATATGCGGTAGCTGTATCCGTCAAATGGTCTCTGTCATGCGTCAAAAACCAACCATTTCGATTTTTAAACCCATGACGGATGACGCGTATATGGAATCTTTGCTTACAACTACCAAATTTTCTTGGCATTCCCTTTCCAGGTTTTACATTTTTTGAACTGAACACAAAATTCTAGTAATATATTTTGACACTAAGCTTGCTACTAGTACCTATCAATTGATGATTATAATTATATTTCTATTATATATTTGTTATATCCTGTTTAGATAGATGAATAAATTATAGAATATGTATCAATAGCATTTCAACATTATGCGGTCTTGACATCAAAAATTGATAAAACAGATATTATCATCTTTTCAGAATTAGAATTTGACACCCCATTCACCTACGATATAATGCAAACATTGGAATTCATTGCAGTCTAAATTTCAACAAAATGTTTTACTTTGAATTGCCTTAGATTAGCTAAATAATTCTGGATTCTGAGACTAAAAGTTTTTTGGTCTTACAGTTAATGAACATATCCTTTAATCTATCAGTTGGTAAAGGAAAATGTATTATATCCCTTTTGCTCTACTAAGTATTCGGTAAGACTAAACTGACAATTCAGGACTTGGCTTTTTAGTTACAAAAAATATCAATGATAAAACTGAAACTGAAAATTGCTTCCAAAATAAAAATTGTGGACACTGATACAGCTTTAAAAGTTGTATTTAAAAAATTCACAAAATTTTAGCACGTGGCAACGAAAAATGTGAGCGATTTCAGACAAGTGTTACCAGGAAGTAAGGAAATAATCAAGCCGTGAGAAGACAATACACCAAGATGCTAATGAAAAGTAAATATTCTGTAAAATAATAAATCGTGTTTTGAGAAGAGTGGACAAAGTCTGATCATAATACTACTTTTGTCTCTTCAAGTGCTTATCAATTTAACAAATTAACCACGCCGCGTAAGATACATTACCCATAATCCTCATTGTGTTACAGCTGAGTTTGTTAACCTGATTGGAATTCTCCTCTAATAATATCTTCTGCTTATTTTAGTTGCCCTGAACACATTAGCCACGGATTATGTCCTTAACCAAAGAGCTCGTTTTGAAAGGTTTTCTATCGTTTGCTGATTTTCCATTTGGTTATAACTCATTTAATGCTTAATTTAATGGCCTTTCTATCTTCTTACAATCCACCATCTTAACACTTTTGAAAATGTTATTAAGAATTTACTGACGACACCCAACGCTTTGCTCAAGTTGTCATTAGGAACTAGTTTAGACTATATTAAAGCGATACTACGTCTTAGAATGAACAAAAAAATTAAATTTTCAAATTTGGTCAATAGGAGTTATATATTCATCAGGGGACAAACCTGAGGTTTTCTAAACTTTGTATGTGTATCGGGGACACAGATAGCATCAATTTGTGCCATTCAAATTTCCATTCCGATGTCTGTGGTTCTTGCAATTCCACTTAAACTAACGCGTTTTATGACGTTACCCCCACTGATCCACCGGAAGCTACTATTAATATCTATGTTGATCAGTCGGGGTGACATCATAAACGTGTTAGTTTAAGTGGAATTGCAAGAACCACAGAAGTCGTAATGGAAATTGTAATGGCGCAAGTTGATGCTATCAGTGTCCCCAATACACATACAAAGTTTAGAAAACCACTTTACAATCCCTTTAATAGGATTATAATGGCATTATTAATGTCACAGAACTAACAAACCCTATTTTATGTTTCAAGAAAATTGTTTATAAAAATCAGGTCTGTGTTTTAATTACAATTTATTTTATTTTCAACAAACAAAAAATTCTGTGCCTAGCTTTCAGCATTGCATATCCCAACTGGAAAAATGCAAAATGTCCAAAATCTATTTCAGAATCAATAAATTCCAAATATTTACTGAAATTTGTTTTTCAATAAAACCTAAATGACAAAAACGTGTCACTACAAAAATCTTGAATGACTTACTAATAAAATACTGAGATTTGGGACCAATAACTCATTTTATTTTCATCATGTGCCAAGAATAACAACAAAATTATTTTACAATTCAATGGACATAAAAGAAATCAGGGAACAAAAGATATCTACATGATTGAATCAAGTTTCCTACAATTTTATTTCTTTTCAATACATATCAACATAATCTTATTCCAAAATAATATAAAAAAATACATTCGTCAAGCCTTTTTTCAAATTGTCAAATTCTTGCGTCAAACTTCTCGCGTAAACAGGTTTAAGTTTCATTTAAATTGAAAAGAATTCATTCTTGAATTAATCGGCAAGGCTTAAGGCAACATTTGGTGAAATTATTATATATATATCATTTTCTATTATACATCCAGATGTTACTTAAGAAAGTGAATTCAATAAAAAGAATTTGCATTAGTCAGAAATATGAATATTAGAATTGGAGAGGTTTACAGCCTTCACAATGAGTATTAATTCAATATGTTACCACTAATATCCAGAAGAAAAGAATAGGAGGCAAGTTTCTTTTAGCATAACAAAATCCTATTTAATATGTCCGACCAATAGCCTACAGTCTAAATACCTGAATACAATACCATTCTAGCTTTTCAAACATTGGTAGTAACTTTTAGTTTAATGTCATCATAAATCTAATGATTTGAAAAGAAATTCTATGAAACAAAATGCACAAATTAGCCAAGAATAAACCACAAAATGACTGGGAAAATTAAAATAAATTATTTCCAACTAACTGTTAACCTTTTTGAAAATTTTCCCAGACTCATAATTCAGAATTATATTTGAGTACAACTGGTATTATGCCTTATTATCATTCAAAAATTAATACCTTTACAGAACTGAAATGTGAAATTTCTTTTTTATTTACAGAATTTGGCACAGATAAAAAATATAAATGTTAAAAATTGTCCAAATTCTATTTCACTCAAAAAGTATATGAATTCAAGGCAAGTCATAAATTTGCTCTGAACCGGGACGATCTGGATTCTGTTTATCGTTAGAATATGTACACATAATATAAGTTCCTGCCGATTCTACGCACAGAGTATACGGGCCAACCCTGAAGAATGAACTTCGGGGTTTGTGAGATCATCCAGGACAATACGGTACCAGTATTCAAAAGTTGTCTGAAGACACACCTGTTTAATCCTTTCAACCCGAAAAGCCGGTATACCAGCTCATCCTTACGTTTTATATACGGTAATATACCCGACAAGCCGGTAAACCGACCGCTGTCAAGTGAAGTCATACAACGTTAACGTAATACGTTTTAAGAAATATTGCTGGGAGTTCAGGGTATATGATGTTTTAAAGTCAGTGTTCATAGGGATAAGAGATATTTAAAACTGAATTACTGTCTAGCAATGTTTTTACCTATTATTGTAAAGTGATGTGATACGTAAACGTCACTTAATTCAATTAATATCATAAATAATAAAACCCACGCATGAATGATCTCGTAAACAAATCTCAATATCCATAAAAAAAATTTAAAATATAATATTAGTATTATTCACTTTCTGGTAAAACAATCTACTCATGTATTTCTTATAATAACTGCCAAAAGAAATGAAATGGTGTTTTACATCCAGCACCTGTATGGGCTTACGAGGACGGGCAAATGCCATGCAGTGTACAATGAGGGAAATTTGTCAGGACAGCGGCATAAGCCTACTCTTATTGTCGATTTCAAACTGTCGAGGGATCTTTAACGTGCACAGCCTGTAGCACACGGGGCCTCGGTTTATTGTCCCATCCAAACTAAAAGGCACTTTTTCCCAGTCAGGTGCCTTATTCTCAAAAACTTAACTTACAATGATTTTAGTGTTCCAGTCATCTGATTGGACAATCACTAAAATTGATTTTAGATTAATCTTTATTATCCAATCAGATAACTGTATTTCTTAAAATCTGAATTTTATCTTAGTTAAGTTTTCGAGAATAAGGCCCCAGCTCCTCTGACCTGCATCACTGACAGGAAACGATAAAAATTGTTGCAATGATGTCAAGTTCGTTCTAGATAAAAAAAATTTGGCAACCTCAGTCTGTTTCATTGATTACTATGACGTCAAGATTTTTCCATTAAAAAGCTATTCGCTTCAATAGTTGTTTATTTTTTTCCGAAGTGAACATGAATTGCATGTTACAATTTTTACACCATTCTTCATTAAATATACTACACATGTCATACTACAATATTATTATGTACAACCAGTATGACACATGTAGTGTCAAAGATACATGATAAAACTACAGATTTTATACATCAAGATAATTGGTGGAGATTTGAAACAGATTGATTGTAGAAATGAAGTATTGAATATTGACAAGGTCAATGGTATATCAATATTAATACTCTAGAGAGATCTCACCACAATCTCAATCTCAATCTATACTAGCTACCACTGACATATAAACATACAAATTATTATACTTGACTAATTACTCTCTTTCTTACTATAGTACAATAAAAATAAGGAAATTGGAACCCAAAGATCGGAGCCAGTTCTGCAAGAGTCCTGGGGCCTTATTCTCAAAAACTTAACTTTGATGATTTTAGTGATCCGGTAATCTGATTGGTCAGTTACTAAAATCAGTTTTAAATTAAGTATTATTATCCAATCAGATTGCTGTATTTCTTAAAATCTAGATTTTATCTAACTTAAGTTTTTGAGAATAAGGCCCTACTTCATTTTAAAGTTTCTGAAGTAATCTAAATTGGAGAATTGCACTTAAAATAATCATTTATTGACGCTATGAATTTTAAAATTTGATTATCCATTATCAAATTTCACAAAAGGTTCAAATACAAAGTAATGTTTACTTCAATGATGATGTTAAACAACAAATATTCAAGCAATAATTTATGTCGAAATTAAAAAAATTACCACTAAAAATGTTTTGATTATCAATGGATTATTATACAACCCACAGAGAGTTCTAGAAAAGTGAAAAACCTTCTGTAGCCTTCTCAGGATCTCTTGCCTTATATTTTCCTTGCTCTGATAGGCAGGACGTGCCTAAACTTATGTAATCTAAAGCTCTGTAAGTAGGGACAGCTGGATTTGAACTTTAACAACTACTAAACAATTACTTAAAGGGACTGTAAAGAGATTTGAGATGTGCATCGGGGACACTGATAGCATCAATTTGCGCCATTCCAATTTCCATTCCGACGTCTGTGGTTCTTCCAATTCCACTTAAACACGTTTTATGACATCCCCCCCACTGATCCGCATAGATATCAATAGTAGCTTCCGGTAGATCAGTGGGGGTGACGTCATAAAACGCATTACTCATACAAAGTTTTGAAAACCTCTTCACAATCCCTTTAAACAATCAAATCCCTTCCAGTTAAGGATTTCACTTACTTTTCTTTCTTAGCCTCGCCTTCTTTCTGTTTTTCTACTATTTGTGGTACTTTGACTACCTTTATATCTGGTTCCACATCTCTGAAAAAATATTTGATATAACATAATGAAGGCATACAAAACAGCACCTATATATACAAAGATTTTTTCAAGCATTATCTACCATGCTACATCTTGCTTTATACAAAAATAAATATTTTAACAAACAAATAATCAAAGAGGAATGTTCAGCATTTTTGAGGGTCGATTTGAGCGTTTAATATATGTAAATAGCCTCAAGAAGTACTAGAACTGCACAAAAATCGCATAAACCCTTCAATTTTATCCCTTCCTAAACATTTATCTTTCATTTTCTGTATTTGTCTTTTCTATATAAGCCATAGTCTTACTAAACGACGAGACAATTACGGCTACACAGGGATTTGAAGGCTTATATTTCGAGGGAGAGTTGTGAACAATATTATGGATTAGAATGGCTAAAAAAATTCCAGGTTCTGAGACAAAAATTGTATGGTCGAACAGTTAGTGATCATTACTAGAGTTGATATTACATGCACTGAAATTAAAAATATTCTGCTATGTAATTTTATCCTACTCTCCTAAGAGACCACCTGCAGTAAGCGACCGTTTTGAGCAATTCCCTTCCGCGGTCTCCTAATACAGGTTTTACTGTACAACTGTTTAGAGTTTAGAGTTTTGATAGTACTGATAGTTTTAGAATGTTTTTTCATTGATATAAATCTACTTCCCTCTGAGAAATTTTAACAGAATATGTCCCCAATTGTGGCTGAATATTGTCCGATGTAAAATAACATTCAAAGATATAAAGAATATCCATATTTACATTCTAAGATTTTAATGTTTTTCCAATAAAAAGAGCGGATAAATATAATTTTCCAACGCAACTTCAAAGCATCGTTAATTCCACAATGGAGCAGAACAGTCTATGTCCAGGATTCGCAACCTTTTGGAATCTTTGTACCCCTATTTCTTTTACTCATCTTCTGGTAAAAGTTTAAGGCAGATTGAATAATAGTACACTACTTATTAAAATTGTCTAAGAAACTTCTTAGGTACCCCTCGTGGTGTTCGTTGGTACCCCTGGTTGGGAACCGAGAGTCCATGTGATCTTAGGAAAAAAAAGGCCTGCAGAAACACATTCTGGGTTTGTTTGGAACCATGTGTGAAATCATAGGGAATATATGAATAATATGTTTTCATCATATTGGGTACTGGGTAGAGGCCTAGGTTTTATCATAGTCCAAGACTTGCTGACCCTCTTCCATCCACAGCTTAATGACTGTAAATATAAATTAATATTGGTCATCAACTTGTAATTTTGTTTTGTAACTAGCATTATGAGAACTGTGACGTTGAATCTTTTGTTGCACATGCATCCAGTTTATTTTTTAGTCTAGTCAACAACTATTCAAATTGTTATTAGCGTCTAGAAGAGGGTCAAAATAGACAACTGGGACAGTGGCAGTGGCAAGGACTGAAGGTGGTACCAGTATTCTTAAAGGGACAGTCTGAATTTTTTTTTGGTGAAAAATTTTTTTTGCTCAAATTTGTGAAAGCTTTACACCAAAATCTGTAACTATGTGCCCTTTCATGTATCTGAAAGTTTTAACTAAAAAAATCCAGCCGTTAATTTTTAAACGCTAAAAACATGAGAAATTTTTTAAAAACCTTACGTAAGGTTTTTAAGTATGTTATGTTTTTTGGACGCTGATAGAAAACTACTGAACGGATTTGAGTAAAATAAACGCCTAATTGTAGAGAAATGTCCCTCTTGTGTATTTAAAAGGTTTTAGCTAGAAATATTGAGCCATTTAAAGGGCAAACACCAAAACTAGGTCAGATTGCTTAATTAACAATAAGTACTCCCTGTTTGAAATTAACCCTTTAAAAAACAAATTCAGTATGATCAAGAAGATGCATAGATATAATGAGCATACTTTAGAAATACTCTCAGGTAATATTTGCGTTGGTTTTGATAATGGAAACTTTATTGAAAAATGCAGAATGGCCCTTTAAAGTTATTTTATCTTTATGCTACCAGAAAATCAACTGATCTAAACCGCTAATAGTCATGCCCATGTTGTAAAAAAATATACATACATGTACATATTTTTTATTGAGAATTTCAAAACATTACATCATTGTCATTATCATTTTTAATAATTTCATGTTCAAAACATTTAACAAAATCACAGCTGATGAATAATTGACTCAAACAACAAATCGAATATCAATTACAGGATTTTGTAGTAATTGTAGTAAAATTCCTTCACATTTGGATTCCCTGAAGAATTTCCATTGATAAAATGTATCGACCAAAATGATCAATACCCGACTGAGCTATAAACACATCGCCCGCCTCTCAATCAATGGCAGGACAGGGGACTTCCGTACCCCAAAACAGGACATTTAGAGAAAAGGGCATGTTAATGGACGGTGTCAGTGATAGGTTTTCAATATACCAATCATATCCCATTCATAAGAGACGCAGACAATTACCTCAAATCAAATAAGATGAAAGAATCGGCACAAGATATGGATATTTTGGTCGAACATGTTCTAATCGACGCCATGCTGGATTTCACGTGTCCCTTGTATCAACGATCAATGTACACAAACAAATTTTATTAAACAAATCGATGAAAATTGATTGTTGGACAATTGATTTCAATTATTTAATTTGTTCGATATGTTTCTTGTTCGAATTATTTTGAAAGACTGTCTTAAGAAACCTCGTGTCTTTTGTTTACCATCAAGAAAATGTTGAAGCGGCCCACTTTTTGTGTCGATGGCTGTGATTGGTTAATTGATCCAGTATTGATCAGTCTGATGACGTCAATAAAACTACCTCGTGAATATCTAATGAGGTAAAAGAGAAACAAAAGAAACGCCTACTTTTATCTACCTTTTCGGACAAAATAAGTTATTAAATTTCACCGACATTAAATTGTATTAAGATAAAACTCAAGAAATGTCAAAAAAATATTCACTTAAAAAAGTAAAAGTCATTGCATCTTGACCATATCTGGTTTAGGCCTAGGCCTACCTTGTAGGCGTAGGCCTTAAAGTTGTTTTTTTTTTAAATAGGGTTTTTGTCAAGTGTTATTACATTATTTTAAGTTATCGCGGTTCCATTTTAAGTTGCAGGCCTAATTCTACAAAAAAATACTTGACAAAATCTAGCTTTGGACACTGAAAAAAAAGTTCTCCGCTTTTATATTAGTTGGATCTTTGAGAAAATAAACAATTCTTCACAAAAAGGACTTTCTTACAATATTTTCAAAGATTAAACATAACAAAATTTGCTACAAATAAATTGGACAAGTTGAAAAAAATTATTAAAGTTAGGGTAATTGACATGCAATAATTGTCGTCACAATTGGTAAAATCTATCATATTGTTGTAAAGTTCTCGTCACGGTTGATTTGGGCACGCGTCAGTGTATAACAAGTAGCGGGAGGGCAATTAGACATAATTTTGATAAGGGCCACTGTTTTTTACGGGTTAATGAAAAGGTAATTAATCCAAATACCAGGTAGCCATATGCCATATATTTACAATGATATCAGTTGACGCCTAATTCAAAATTTGAAAAACTGTGAAACTTTTGACAAAGACCGAAAATGAGGATAGCGGACGGGGACGCATAATTTCTACCAAAAAAATAAAACGTGAAAAAGATAACTCATATTTTTTAATTTACAAACCAGCTTCTGTCAAAGAATATAACTTAAATATATTCATTAATTGAATATATAAAAATGAAGCGCGTAATACGGGTGCGATTTTTACCGCTTAAATCTCATTAAATTGACTATCGTTCAAAACGGTTAATATTTTAATAGTTTATAACTATGCGTTATATCGGGCATTTTTTTATATCAACTATGCGTTATAACAGGCACTTTCAAATATTAAATATGCGTTATGACAGGTATTTCTGATATCAACTATGCATTAAGACGGACATTTTCTGATATCATCTATGCGTTATAACAGTTATTTTCGAATATCAACTATGCGTTATAACAGCAATTCTAATATCAACCATGCGTTATAACATAACTTTTCTCATATTAACTATGCGTTATGACATAATGTTTTTTTTTTTATAAAACTATGCATTATTACAGACACTTACGAATATCAAATATGCTTTATGACAGGCATTTTCTGATATCAACTATCAACTATGCTTTATAACCAAAGTATTCTGATATCAACTATGCTTTATGACCAAAATATACTGATGTCAACTATGCGTTATAACAGACATTTTCTGATATCAGCTATGCATTATAACGGGCAATTTCTGATATTAGCAAAGCATTATAACGGACATTTTCGGATATCATCTGTGCGTTATAATAGAATGTCAAATATCGCCATGAAATACGAATAAAAGATATTGTCCGTATATTATATTCATTTGCAGATAATAATATACTTCATTTGACCATTGTATCAAAGTGTCCTATATTGTTGCAAAATGTTTGAAATCTTTTTAAAGGGATTCGCGATGGATAATTTTAGGTTATGATTATTCTTTTCATTTTAAACAATTTTGATGTATTTTCAGCAAATATTTTTGTACATTTTCACCTGTACGACTTAAACAGGTGGCCATGTGGATAACAAAGTATTTTGAAATACCTTGTTTTATATACCGATGTCCTTTTTTATGAAACAAAAAAGTTGAATAGCCGCAAGTGTGTTCTTTCCTTGCCTTCTCTGGTATATTTAGCAATCTTCGGAAAATTCCCAAACTTGGTATAGATCTGAAACTCCTTATCAAGAGTCAAAATAGGTTTCGATGAACTGAATTTGTAATTAAACTTATTCTAGAAGTCGCATACAACTATCGCATTCCGTAAAAGATTCGCTTACCTTATAAAATGCGCAAAAAGTTATGCCACGGAATTCCAAGTTTCAAGTCCATACACGTTAAGCATTATCCTTTAATATTTCATATTTTATAAAGAAAATCTTTTTAGATTTGTTAAGCATGTTCCGCTATCACTGGAGAGACTAAATAAATGATTTTGCCATATCAATTCGCCTTATAACTCTGCCGTCTGTCTTGATATTGAACGTTTAATTGATGAATTGGAATTCGTTTGAGACCGGTATTCTACCATAAAACTTTTCCAACTTTAATGTATGCATGCTTTGGAAAACAAAAGAAATGGTATTTGAGTTTATAAATGTTGTGTTAAAGTTATGCTCTACTTTGATTAAAGTGGACCGCTTCAATATAAGAAGGCGAAAAAATAATGTTGGCGACAAGTGTATCGTTAGGTGACCAAAATACAACTAAATAGAAATTGTTTCCTATGTAAAGTTGGCCACAATGAAAGGTAAACGATGTCTTGGAGGAAATTATTTGCGCACGCGTATTGTGGTTTTCTAGATGCGCAGTGGTTGATGCGCAGGTCGTTGGGTTACAGCTGTCTAAACATGGAGGACGACTAAAGGGGGAGACTTCGATTACTAAGCGTACGTAATTGCCCCCAAAACAGAACGAGCCAACCAGAAGATCCCTACCAAAGGTTACAATAAGTGACAGTTTATCATTCTTTATTGTTCGATCGTTTTTGATTGTAGGAATGACGATGGAAAACATGGGAGACATTCCCAGCGATCAACAAATCAGTGAGTCGACAGTACCGCCCGTCAGCTCGGCGGATGAGGAATATACAAATCCACAGGAAGAACTTGAACCTACAGTGTCCAGAGCAGAAGCAGTTCCCGTTACGGTGAGCAGCATGATCGACAGTGGTGATTTCCGCTCTCACATGGGTGATGCTACCTATCACACATTGAATGGAAGGATGAGTCCGAACTACAGTCCAAACAATAGCTATGCGACGCTAACGCCATTGCAGCCGCTGCCACCTATTTCTACAGTTTCTGATAAATTTAGTCATGTTCCTTCATCTAATGTTAGCGGAAGTTTTACTTTAATGCCACAAAATAATGGACTTGGAAATGTGATGGATATGAGTGCTTACCGTTATGATAAAATGAGTATGGGAATGAACATGGGACCGACATTAGGAGCTACGCCAATGACAATGATGTCACCCAATACACTTCAATCATATCAACAACACGGATTCACATCATACGGTTACGGACAAAATGGATTAGGATCGCCAGTAAAATCAGAACATTGTCACAAGATGATATCACCAAATTCGTTTGACTCGTATGTTGGATCTCCTATGCGTATTGAATCTAATTCATCTCGGTTACATTCACCAAATATCATGATGTCACCAATGAATGGAATTCATCACTCGGCACCCACACCTTCACCTCATAGTGATAGCCCTCAAAGAGATCTCAGAGCAACTACGTCAGGACTGGAATCCCCTGATAAACAAGATTTAGAAGAAATAAATACAAAGGAATTGGCCCAAAGAATAAGCAGCGAATTAAAAAGATACAGCATACCACAAGCGGTATTTGCTCAGAGAGTTTTGTGTCGGAGTCAGGGAACCTTGAGTGACCTACTTCGAAATCCAAAACCATGGAGCAAATTGAAGTCGGGTCGAGAAACGTTCAGGAGAATGTGGAAATGGTTGCAGGAACCAGAATTTCAGAGAATGTCAGCCTTACGTTTAGCAGGTAAAGTTCTTTCAAAGTTGTCTAGAAAATGAATGTTGTAAACTATTTTATGTTAGTATCAATGTTTGTATATGTGTTACCTTTGGCATGCTATCTTTCTATTTCAATATCTATATCTAGTTTTTGTGCTAAGATTCTTGAGACATCCACGTGCTTTGTGTTTTGACCAAAATGGTTCAATAAATTGTCTGGAGTTAAATGATCGATCAAGGGTTAAGATTATTGCTATTATCTTTGCCGATAACTAAATGCTGGAAGCAATATTGTCACATTTTCATCATTGTTAACAACCAAATTAATTTGTAGTAACAATTAGCTTTTATTGTTGTGATCAGAGGGTATTGTGTATATTTGTAGTAACAATGTTGTAATTTACTGTTATATATCAGGAGTGTATTGTCTGTTTACTTGATATGGCCCTGTTCATATACCACAGTTAGTTGGGCCATATTGCTCATGTTCATATACCAGGTAGTTATATGGGGATATTGCCCTGTTCCACTGTAGTTCTTTGTGATATTACTTTATTCATCAGTAGTGCTTTGATGTATTGTGTTCATATACCACAGGTCATATATCATAGTTGTTTGAAATATTGCCCTCATCAACAACCACAGTAGTTAGTTATTTCTGATATACCATGATAGTAATATAGTATTATGTTATTTTGGGGCATATTTATTCTAGATTTGATACTAGATTACCTATCAATAGGTCAATAGGATAGATAATGTTTTTAAATGTCAATTAATTTAAGAAAAATCAGGTTAAAAAAAATGGTGAAAGAAATAAATAACTCACTTGACATAAAAATGACAAAACGGATGAATTATTTATCTGTCTTTCTAAACTATTATTTATCAGTGAATAGCAAGATAATTCTAAGTCTTGTCAATTAATAATGAAAAATGAACATGGATGAATAAAGGTTTGTTTCATGACAAAATACAGTAGCACTAAATGTTTAATGAGCACTATTAAATGGGTGTCCTCAGTACAGATGGTGGCCTGTGCCTTGACAGTTGTCTAATCAGTCAAGCATGACTGTTCTGTATCCTGATATGATGTTTTTATATACATACATTGGATTAGGTATTTGATTATCATTCACTTAAGGATTTATTATCAAGCAATTTGATGAGAGATATTGATATATAGTTTGATATTTGTCAAAAATACATCGTAGATTATGATATAACAAGTTAATTTGGTATTTTATACCAGTAATGAGATAAAATACCTTCTAACTCCTAAATACCGTACATGATAACATAAAGGTATCAAAAATATGCAATTTGTCTGTAGATTCCTTTCAAGCATTTTGTTATGACAATATGTTTTTATTAAGTTAGTAAAACATAATGCCAGTTCCATTATAAAAACATTCATATTTGTCTGAATTCGACTAATGAAATATACTTCAACGCTTCTTCGTTCTCATGATAGTTATAAAACACTCCCTATAATATTTTTATACAGGACTAAATAACGTAAGCTTACTTATTTCCATTTGACTACTTTATTAGGAGAGAAGTTAATTACGTTCTTCACTACTGACTATAACAATAACAAAAAGCTTCATTAGCAGTGCCCTCATTATCATGCCTTTGCTTATAAATTCATGGGAAAGTAAAGTTGCTTTGTCGTGGTGTTTTCTCTATCTGAAAACCGTATTCCAGCTAGGCCTATTGTTTGTTCGTGGTTATTCACTGGTCTCAACATGTGGCTACCGAGAACTGAAATCTCAATTTCCTCTATGTCTCTCCTATCGTAATCTCGTTGCCTGGCAACCTCTTTTGTTTCATATGAAGAGAACAGGATTCTCTGCACTGGTCACGGTGAAGGATTTTTTATATTCGATTCACTTGGTTGCTTTTATAATAATTTTCTATTACAATAACTATATTAGGGCATTGGTGTTTATGTCCGGTTAATAAAAAAAACTCCCTGACGCATGAATTCATTTCCATTAGGCAATTATTATATATTGTAAAATTAGAGAGGTAAAATGTATTATTTTTTATTATATAGAACAGGATATTTGTTTAATTAGCGAGATTTATGTGTCTTGTATTTTTATTTACATACAAATATTTACATTTATGAATAGGGTATTAAATTTGGAATCGAGAGGCCTTGTAAATAATTAGATATGACAAATGAAAGAAAAGCAAATTTAACTATAACTAAGAACACATTGGAATTAAAATGTTATAAAAGATATAGAAATATGAAGATATAACAAAAAAATATACGAATATACATCATAATTGTAAAAAAAAATGTTATTAGTCATTCCAATATAACGTAGATACATGACATCATGGTTGGGAAATAACAGAGTAAAACATAAGGATAGACTAAGTTGATGTTCAAACAATAAAACGTCATGACATGATGATAAAGGAATTATGACAGTCTGCTCATTATTGGAATATATTTACCTTGTCACTATTCTAAATTAGAAATATTTCTACTGTACTTTCACTAAAGGTTATTTGGTAGATGAATCTTGATAAGAGCAAATATCATTAATCTAGACTTTTTACTCAAATTATATACATATAATGATGTTATGCTTGAATTGAAAATTGTGTTATATAGCAGAATGCAAAAATTTAAATTCAATTTGACTCTTAAATAGTGGTAAATGTTTTTATTTAGGCAACCTTAACATTTTTGTGATCATTGCTTCAACCGTGCCAGTGCCAGTGCCAGTGCCTTCTGTTAAGTAGTAACTTGTTGCTTTCAACCACCCTAACCCCTAAGGCAAAGTATTTGGGGTAAAAACTCTCAAGCCAACTTAGCCATTTCTTTATAAAGTGTAATTAGGTGATTGAAATGAATATTGAGAATAAATTTGTGATAAATTACAAGAAATGTCTTCTGTATTTCTTGATGTCAGTCAAATTAATTGGCCTAAAAACAATAGGATATATTGTAATTTAGAAGATTGTCCATGGGATAGAGACAGTCCAAAAGATTACATGTACAACCCCATCTGTTCATGAATACAGGATTTTAACCAAACTGTGGATAACTGTCTCACCTCTGCAGCGATAATTAAGCCATTGTTTAGGGCTGTTAGCTCAGACCAGCGGTCAGTGTTGGGACATCTGTTGAGTTTACCCTTGTTGTTTGGGGACAGGAAACAAAGAGGATTATTAGTAAATAGTTTATTAGCAGCCTAGCTCAGCTTGTTGTTGATAGGTTTCTCTCATGTACACCTGCTTTGTGACCTACTTTGAATATGAATTCTATTTAGATGTCATGTATATTATTAATATAGAAATATTATATATCTAATGTATATGTTATATATATATTTTAACATCCTGAAAGCCATAATTCATTTGATATATTTATTTGTGTAGGGAAATAGCTGTAATTTCTCAATGTAATCAAATAATTTTATCACATGTCAAACATGTTAATTATACAGTCACCTGATGTCATTATGCTATTGGGTTTGCCAACTTTCCTTTTAGAAAGTTTAAATACAAACAATGCATATTTCATAAATAGTATTCATTATATTGTAGTATTAAATTCTTTTATGAAAAATAACTACCCCCGCAAATATCTTTCAAATACCCCCTGCCCCCTAGTAAAATTCTCGTATACTCTATTGTATTTTATATAAATTATATGATGAGCTGATTAATTAGATGACATTAATTAGAAGATTATTTTATATTATATATAAATTATATTATTATTATATACCAGTATATAACAAGATGTATAAATAGTTTGATTGATTATAACTTAAACACATAGGTTCCATTACAGAACTTCTTAACAAAATGACAAAATTTAAATAAGAGACTTTCAATCCATCCTGTAAGTAAAGCTTTTAATTCCCTCCCTCAAAGTTGTAGGTTCCTAAATAAGCTTACACATAATATTGAGAACAAAACACTAACTTTGGACAATACCAAGGCTTAGAAATTTGCAAGAAACAAAACATTCAAGGCCTGAATACAACTTTAATACAATTTCTTTTAGATTCAGTTGTTGATTAAACTATAATTGTCAAACTTGATTTTCTGGTGCCCCATGTAAATGTTCATTGGATCTAGGTCTACTTTAAAATTAACTTTGATATTTCTCAACCTTTTTTGGGGCAAATTTCAGTGGAAATTAACAAAGAGCTATGAAATGCTTTGATTTGTTGCTTAAATGTTCACTGAGGTCATGTATTTTATGCTTGATTTTACTAAAGCTTTTGACTGAGTGAAAGGGATAAATTGATATTTGGCACGGTATGTATGGTCCTGACAATATTTGATTGAATTTGTATTGTAAGTCTTCTTGTTAATAATGTTTGTTGATGTTGATAAAGCCTTTGACCTTGTATAAGGTAACTATGTTAGAGACCAACCATTGTGAATCAAATTTCAACTGCTTAAGATAATCCTCTGAAGATATTTTCATTGCTTGAAGGAGAAACAGAGAAGGAATTTTATCTTTTTTTCAAGACTCTTCTGTAAATCAAAAAATAAACGATAAATGTATTTGCTAGTGTTTTCCTTTGAGTCTGAGTAGAATGAGATGATAATGTTTGTAGCCTTGTTTAAAATCACCACCAATTGTGGGGAAAACATGAAAAGATAAGGAATCGTAAGACAAACAAATGATCACAGAAACCAGGAAATTAAGAGAAAAACAGATCAGAGAATATTTTTTGTTATTAACCAGTCTCTGATAGAAATATTATTTCATGACTTGGTTATTGCCTTTGATTAGAAACAGTTACTCTGATAAACCACTCAAAAAAGTTACTGTATTTTGTCAAGTGACTCTTACTTTTTCAACCATCTGTGTTTTAATTCCAAACATCAACAAACTTTCAAATTTTTGTCTCAGATTAGTTGAAATTAAATGTAGTTTTTACATCATACTTTTGATTTATATAGACAAAGCTTTATGGAACAACAATCACTGGTTTTAAGCTTTATGCAACGTTTCCCCCTGACGACAGAGGAAACACATCAAAACATTGCATAAAACTTTAAACCAGTTAGGGGGAAACACATCAAAACGTTGCATAAAACTTTAAACCGGTGATTGCTTTTTCATAAAGCTGCGTCTATAAGCTTATATTGTGCTTACAATTGCTAAATTCCATTTAAAAACTTTATACTTTTGATTGATTACGATAAAAAAGATTTGGAAATCAGATGTTTTAAAAGTGAGTCCCACCGACCAATTAATGACTGTGGATATGATATAGACCAAGTTTATAAATATGAGCTATTATGTTAAAATAGTTGGTTATTCGTGTTTTTCTTATCAAGCTATATGGATAGCTCTCCACACAATTGCTTCATTTTATCACATTTTTAACAAGTATTTTCCATTTAGCTGGAAAGGGTAAATAAAAGACTTTCTCCTCTCACAGACTGAATGAGTGAATGAATAGGCTAAGTTGAAGTTGATTTGTTGAATTTGCTGCAGGAACAAGTCATGAGTTATCAGTAGTTTTTACTTCTTTTGTTTGGTATTTCCATCTCTATAGTCTTTGATGACATGTTTCTGCAGACAATTTTTTGTTGTTGGTGCCATTGAATTATTCCTGGAAGCAATGATAGTTAAAGTAACCATCCCAGATAGGAATTACATTAATTGTAATCAAATATATCTGAAATAGTGTTATTACTATTTTTCCTACCAATACATTCTTAATGAATGTTTACCGTCCTCAATTAGCCCATATAGGTGCAGAAAAGCAGGACGTAAAACTCCATTCATTTCATTTCATTTCTTAATGAATTTTTAGGTATGTCTCAAACTCCTTAATGTACCTGACTCTGAATTCTTTCCTTTCTGAACTGCATTTTTTGTTTGTTTTCACTGTTATTTTATGTTTTCTTTCATTTTCAGTTATATTTTTTATTTTTTTATTTTATTTCATTTTAAGTTATTTCAATTTCAGTCTTTTAAAAAGAACCAAAATAAAATCACTGAATTCCGACATGCAGTTTGAATCAGGTATTGAGATTTGCTTTGCGTTGAATCATCAAACTAATTATCTAATTAACAATAACATTTTGATTGAAATTAATTAGTCATTGATTAACATTCATTCATCCCTTATCTAGTCAATTCATTCATCCCTAATTATCCACCTATTCATTATCTCTACCATTCATCCAATTCATTTCTTTCCTAGAGTGCCAATCCTTATTCCATTACTAATAATCATAACAAGGAAGTTTGACCTCATTTCCGAAGCATGGAACAAAATATTCTATTCACATTACCATCCAATAACCCCTATTTTAGAGCATGGACTCATCCCTCAAATGAATTAGATTATTCCATTTAAAAAATCAAGGGTAGTTAAAGCTTGCGTTTTGTGGAGTGATTTTTATGTGATTTATATTCAAGTTATACAATCAGAAAAAAGTTTAAATAAAAATTTAATTGATACATTTCCTGCTTTTATCAATGAAAAGGAAAGTTCATTATCTTTTAGAATTATTGTTTATTACATTTTTGAAAAGTAGATAATATTTTATTATACACTATATAGATTTTAGTTGCATCTATAAGCTTATCATTTAATATATAGTCATAAAGCCATTATGTATACTCCATATTTGATCACCTTTATATTCATATATTATATATATTCTAATAGCTTTACAGGTTATGTGGCAATGTTCATTTGTGCCATAAAAGTGTTCAAACTTGCAAAATTGATGCACAGATAACACAGCCCTGCATTAAATTTTTGGAACGGAACACTTATGTTATAGTCTACTTACTGCATATAGATTTAGATGTATAAAAAAACAATGTCACTAAAGCTTTCTCAAAATTTGTTACATATAAATATCTCCTTTATATTGAACTAGCAGATACAACTGAATATATAAGCTTACTTTGGAATATGGATAGTTGAAATCAAGCTTTTAGAATTAAAATATTTTCACCTTTAAAATAGAGTCAAATGTAGAGAAGTATACGACACATAGATTTTAGATTATATCACAAATGAAGCGTTTTTCATAATAAAAGAATATTTAGAAAGAAAATGTAAATACCCAAGAGAAATCTTTAATATTAAAGATAAAAATAGTGCTAGTAAAATATAATGATAATAGTAATAGTTTATTGAGGAGTATAATTAATAAGTGTTATAGATATCTGTATATAACTAGAACAATAAATATCTATATAGTTTATCAATATACAACAGACAGATACATCAACACTCTTACACTACTACCATTCATTCATATCCTAATCACTGAATGGCAATACAATCTTGTATTGACGATTCGTCATTTGACCTCCACGATCAATATATGACCTTGAAATCTCCAGGGAAGTAGACATTAACACACATTACTGTACTCAAGAGTTGGGGAATTTCATTTCTCGACAAATTCAATCTGTAATTGATGTCATGTTCAGTTAAGACTGGATGTTAGCGAGACAATATTTACGACATCGTTGCCACTGAATAATAAATAATCATTTCATACTTTATAGAAAATATAGGCTTTGAATTAATCGCTAACATTCTCCATTTTATTACAGATGTTTTTATAGTCATTCGAATATAAATCTTTTTGAAAAAATTTTATCTCTGTTTTAACATTATTATTGAAATTGACTCGCTTATATCTGGGTTATAGAGATTGTATATAAAATTATACACATTGTATATCAAGTATACAGAATGTATAATAGAATATACAGATTGTACAGGTATATGAATTTAAAGATTGTAATATAAAAGTATACAGATTGTATATAAAATTATACAGATAAAATTATACAGATTGTATATAAAATTATACAGATTAAATTATACAGATTGTATATAATACTACACAAATTGTATATAAAACTACACAAATTGTATATAAAGCTACACAGATTGTATATAAAGCTATACAGATTATACATAAAATTGTTATGCTGGTGCAGTTTGGCTAGGTTAAAATCTAGTAAAGTCAGTAGACAATCTGTATGCATAGTATTAAGTGGTTGTATATTGATCCACCTCCCTGTAGTTTTACAAACATTACCAACACACTTAACTTGACATCATGATAAAAATTTAGGTTAAAAAAATTGGAAGTAGAGGATCATGAATATTAATCTACCATTACTTTTAGATTTCAAATTGAAGCATAGGATCTTAGTCAGCAAGTGCTTTTTCCATCATTCGGCTCAACCTTCGTCATTGTTCGTGACTATGTTCGAGACTATGTAATGACTCGGCAATGATAGGTGGACATTGGTATTTGGGCAGGAAAAGACAACTCTTGTTTCAAGGTTGATTTTGATTGTCTGTTTTTTCCGCGAAAGATGATGATACATTCTGAAGAATAATTGTGATTGGCTGAACTATGATTTATTCAACATGGCAACTACCGTATACATAGTATACGAGGTTATCTAGCATGTCTAGTTCCGAAGTTGATACGAGTGCTTTTTCCATATGAGTAGATTTATTAAGTGACATAAATATACTTTAAAAGTTGAACTAGTTTCTTGTTGATTGATGGATTTGTAAGAAACTAAAAGTCTCAGAACGAAACGTGAATTAAATAACTATAAGAAAGTTGGAAATAATTTTAGCTTTTATTGTAAATTGCAGATGTTTAGAGTTTCAAATCATTTGGGCTTTATAATTAGACAAGCTCTTGTTAGCCAGCTTTTCTTTGAAATCAGAAGGGATTTGGTTCAGTCAGTATTTGAATTGTTTTACCAAAGGCCTCATTGTAATAGATGTTACGCATGATGACTTAAACATGGTGTTTTCACAGGCTTTCATATTAATGAAATATTCAAATCCAGTAACGGTCTGTTGATTTGAAATAAAAATTCTTGGTTTAAATAAACTTGGAATCTGACAATATCCTTCTTTTGTTTTAAGATTTCCATGTCTTCGCTCTTCAATTATTTACAGCTTTATTGTAATTAGAAAGCTTAGAATGTTTTATGGATTGATATGGAAGATTGCTTATTCTGTGGATTGGAAGCCATGGCATCTTAATGGTAATTGATGCTTGTTTAACCTAAAGCATTGGTTGAGAAAGAACTTTCAGGTTTTTCCAGTCAGTGATGCAGGTTGGAGGGGCTGACATGAAAAAATGTCAAGTCGTTCAGATGGGACAATAAACCTCCAAATTTAGACATAAAGCTCCTTTTCAGTTTTCATTTATCTGCTTTGGATGTTCCACTTTTGCAATTGACTACTTTCAAGATTAAAAACCCACGATTTACATGCTGATTTTTGCGTCTAATTCCAATGGTTAAAAGAAATTAAGATTGTAAATAACCAATTAGATCTCTAAAGACTCTTCATTTTCATTTCCCCTCATTTAACAACTCTTCAAGCTATTTTTAGATCGTCAGTCTTTTAGAATTTCTTTATACGTTGGCTGGATGTCAAAGTACTAGAGGCCATGATTGTTGTGTCGAATTCATGTCAGTTACATGTGACGAACTTGAAATACTTGACAGGTTTCTTATTAATTATGCATGATGGCTGACCCGTTTCCAACAACAGTCCAAGAGGCAACTTGTCATATTCGCTAGCGATTTAGAAAAGAGTTCATTTCCTAGTTCCTTGTTATTTGCGATTGTTCCAGCTGATGCAATAGAAATCATTGCGGGCCTGTCGCGAAAACTGCTATAAGGTATAGATTTTGTGAGTTGATTTCGACAGTTACACAAGGGGTCTGTAATCCAACATGGCAGCTAGAAAGTAGAGGGTATAATTTACCATGTCCTGCTTGCTTGTTTTGCCAATGTTTTAATAACAAGTTACATTTTCCTTCTGTCTACAAATTATTTGGCATTTCAAGACTTGTTATTGATTACCTTGTTATATTGTCTAACCAAGTTGAAACCTATAGTCTCCTTCACCCTATTATACAACACTCAATAGGGAATTCCACGTTTTTTTCTCAGAAAAAAAAAGGCGTGAAGATAATTGGGTCATTGAATGATTAAAGCTTTGTAGGTCTAATTAATCTTCCAGTATTGATCTTGAAATAGGAATCTAAGTCTTCTAATAGCGCCATGGGAATGAGTCCATATAGACTTCAGTATATTTATAGACATATTGACAATAATTATGGATGTTTTATTAGCTTTTAAATTTTCAAGTCATTCAAATCAGATACAATTGATTGTCAAGAAATCAGTTCATGTTTTCATTCTATTCATGGGTCATTGGGTTTGGTTTTGCTGTGTTCTATAGGCTGTTCAGATTTTAAAAATAAAGAAGGAGAATGCTGTCCTGACTAAATTTCCTTCATTGCACACTGTTATACACAAAAATAAACCTATGATTAAAAATGTAAATGAAAATTTTTGAAACATAAGGCAAGCCTAATTTGATTTCTTTTGAAATCAGACCCATATCATCCAAAACTAATCTTACGAAAATTTAGCCGAAGTAAGGATTCATGAAGCCTGACTTAATTCTTCTTTTACTCTCCTTATCTTTTGTATGGAAGAGATTGAATAATGACACCAGACATAGAAGCACTGGTCATGGTGTCAGAAATTTTCTTATCTTGAAGGGGATGGCATGGCACTTTAAATCATCTAACAATCCAACTCCCTTTCAATGTAATTAAGAATTGCATGTGCGAAGAAAAAAATCCCTTGGACATTTGAGACTTATATTTCATAGTATCAACCAATTTTGTTTCAAAAAGGAAAAAAGTCTGACTGTGATAAATTTATCTAACATTTTTATTTGAATGAATAATTAAAGGCTATAATGATGATATGTGATATAGGTCTATCTTTATGTAAATCTCAATCGTTATATTTAGTACACATTTGATATATACGGTAACTATTTATCAGCTCTCAATGAAATATTGCTGGCCTTTTTATTATAACAGAATAAAAAATCTGCCTTGCAACATTGGGTTGTATTTCTTGAAATTGTAATTATAACATTGGAATGAATTCTTTTTAAATTGAAATTATAACATTGGAATGAATTCTTTTTAAATTGAAATTATAACATTGGAATGAATTCTTTTAATTTGAATTATAACATTAAAATGTATTCTTTTTTAATTGGAATTATAACATTGGAATGTATTCTTTTAATTTGGAATTATAACATTGGAATGAATTCTTTTAATTGTAATTATAACATTGGAATGAATTCTGTTAAATTGGAATTATAACTAGGATGGATGCGTTCTTCTAATTAGGAAATATAACATTGGAATGAATTTTGTTAAATTGAAATTATAACTAGGATGCATTCTTTTAAATTGGAATTATAACATTGGAATTTGTTTAAATTTAAAGGTATTCCATTTTGATGCAGTTTTCTCATATCAGATACATATTTTGGCTTTCACTCTCAAACTTTTGTAATTGAAAATTCACAGGTCTTATTAATGGACTACATGAACTTTTCAGTATTAGTATGAGCCCACGAAGACAGAATAAAACAGTCTTGAGATTTTCATTATATATAAGTTATGTATTTGAAATAAGAAACATAATCATAATTGGAAAGTTTATTTCAACGAGACCATTATTAATTTAATTCTTCATTAAGTCTGAGTTACTAGAAAGAAGAAATGTTTTCAAACCATCCATGTTGTTGCTATAGCAACCATAAAAATAACAAAACTATACTGAAAACACCATTGGACAAATAAAAACAGTTACTACTAAACACGGACAATGTTCGTAAAGTTCGTATACATTAACCAACTGTTATTTCCCTAACACACTTTAATCACAAAGCTTCTGATGAAAATCTCATCTTTAAGAAAATGTTTGCTCGAAAAGTAAATATTCGTTGGTCGGTAGTGTAAAGAAAGGCTTGTAACTGGTGGCGTCAGGTCTCATCTGTAACCACCTACCAAAAATGTAAACAACTGTTCACCGCTACATTAATTCAGTTCCTGAAATTCGTGAAATTACTTGCATTCAACTTCAGTATCTGGTTTTGGCTCTGGACTTGAATTACGTTTACGGAAATGTATTTGAATAATTACCAGCTCTATTGCTTTAGTTGAAGACAAAATAATCTTTATTTAGATCAGTGATCAGGGTCTTTTTCGGTCTGCTTTAATCAATGTATTGCAGGATTTTAGGATGTAAAACTCCCTGTCATTTCATCAACACTGATTCAAGAAGAATGTTTTGGCTTCCTTTATAAGTCAAAGACTTTACTTTCAATTTAGTTTGTTAAGAAATTTGTCAAATACTTCATGGTCATGGGACAAAAAAAATCCGAAGCTATGTGTAAAAATAAATGCTAAAAAAATGTCTTTTGAGCATCAGCTTCTCTTAATCCAGCCAGCAAGTTAATTTGAAAGAAGATGTTGCTCAGTTATCTAATGAAAAATAGTTCTTACATGACAAGAAAGCTATAAAGATGTAGAAGGGAAGGGTTTTATATGGAGCTTTTTCAATTTATATGATAACCATTAAGCCAATTGTGTATCTTTTACTGATCCCTGAGCGGGGTTAAAATGTGCAAATACGTCTTCCCATTAATCAATTCTGACATATTCGGCCATTTTCACAACCTAGCGTATTTAAATTGAGATACTTTTCTCCTGTTTTAGAACAAACTATAGCTAGGTAGAATGAAAATGGTGCCTCCCAGAGGTACTAAAGAGATCACAAGGTCAGGTCTAAATTATAGCACGACTGGAAGCTTTGAATATTTTCTTTATTCAAGGAAAATTGATGAGGTAAAGTTCGAGAAAGCTTTATGAATTTAAGACATTCAAACAAAATCTCCCAAATGGATTTTTGGTGTAGTTGAACAAGAAACGTGGCTCGTTGAAGACCTAGGGACCACCAATACCCATCTTTCAATTGTGGTTTTTAAGAAGAGATATTATTCTCAATGATATTCTATTGCTTCGTGTAACTTTATTAGATAACGTAAAACAGTTCTCAATACATCTCTCTACAGAATTCTCGCGTCAAATAGAGGCTGTAAAATCCTTGTCTATACTAATGTTATTGCCCTATTTGTGACTTTACGCTCTTGTTAGCAATGTGAAGGAATAAACTTGTTGCTAAGAGCTAGAAAATAAGATTTATGAAATGAGTCGTGGCATTGTGTTCTACATATAGTTCACTTTACAAATTTTACCAAATCTATTTTATGAATATCACATTTTATATTCTCTGTCGAGTTTTATTTTCTGATTTCACATCGTCCAATTAACTTAACACGGTAACAAAACCCAAGATTGGTGAATACTTTCAGATATATTTCAATTTAGAGATATTATTTTTTATGGCGCTGGTAATTCGGACTGAATTTCTCTACTTAATTAGATTGTTGTCAGTTGTAGAAGATTTCACTGCAAATTCATTTAATTTGAGACACAGACTTGTTTGAGACGGAAATTTTATTTTGAAATTATCTCCTTCTGAAATGAAAACAATTTTCTCAAAATATTTTAGTATTAAGTGTATCTAATAAAACTGTTATATGGAAAAGGTTAACTCTTCAGAAAAAAAGTTAGATAAACAGAATTATAAGAATGGAAATTTTCAGATAAAATTCCAGGAATGAAATTAATTAAGACATTGAACAATATTTCAGTCTGTGTGTTTGTTTTGTGATACTTCTATCTGCACCATGCCAGGCTGAGGTCTGTGGTTCCTGTTAATTTTGAAAAGCTTGACTAAAATATGATGCCTTGTTGCAAATACATATATACCATTTGGCTAGACTTGAAGTGCTAAAAACACTCTTTCAATGCAATTTGATGAACAATTTGTCAATCTACCGATTTTGATTTGAGATTAATGCAAAGGACTAATGTGCAATCCTCAACCAATGCTTCTGTAAATGATCTTCCTGTAATTTCTGTAAAGGCTACAGTCTGTTTCAAGAAACCACTTCTGTTCAGGAAAATATAATAAAAACAACCAGTTCTGTATTAATTCTGATGAAATACAGTCTTAAGGAAGAGAGAATACAGACTATAAATAGACATTAGTTCCAGTTGATCTGAAGGGAAAAAAATGATGGAGCATAATGATTAGGTTGAAATTTATCAGGAATTATAATAAACTGTAAGCTGATAATTATGATATATCAGTAATGTGCGTGTAAAGCTTGTGATATGGACCATCAGAAATATTTACTACCAATTGAATTATTGTGGGAAGTTGCCGTCTGCTGTTTGTTGACTTTGGTCGTCTTTTCAACCTCCTCCTTATCAAATCACATCATAATCATGTCCAATTTCAATGCCTCGCTCCTACTTAGTTTTTAAAGGTCATTTTGGGACATTAGAACCACCGGTTTTAGTTTTCAATTTAAAGGTTCAATTATTATTTTTTGTGAAGAAATTAAATTTTGACGTTTCTTGAAGCCTCCATTCTACCAATCTGCTCTGCTAAGTTTCATTCTGTTAATCACAGTTTCAGAACCTAGACTTATATTCCGTCTACCAATTGAAATTATTTTGAAAGAGCTTTTAGTCTTGGCGCTAGTTATTTGACCTACTCAACACTTGATGGAAGAAAGAAAATGGCTGAATGTAACCGTGACCTTATAGAATGATATTAAGTCTTATATTCCACAGATCTATTATATAAATAAATTGGAAAAGCTATAAAAGTTGAGTGTAATAGAAGTACATATTACTTGGTCTTTACAAATATAAAGATAAACATTGAAAAGGTATCTGAAATGCTCCGAGTTATTTTCTGTTTTAAAATAGTTCGTTGAAAGATAAAATAAAATAAAAAGCGTCATTGAATGATGTTTCTTGTTTCTCTAGACAGTAAATGTATCATACATTAGATCTTTTGTTCTTGTCTTGGAAGCCATGTTTGTACAGTACAATATTATACTTCATGAAAGGGTTTCGCTTCGGTAAAAAAACATAACGGTTAGTAAATGCTAGGCTTTATAGAATAGAACTGCCACGGCAATTAAACACTTGCTGTCTATCTTATAGTAGTTTTTCCTGTCACTCGAACTCAGTCGAGTTTTAACATTCAACACAGCTTTTAATAACAGTAGCATGCTAGGTTGTGTTTGGTTCGTTACCATAGCGAGAAAGAGGCTTTTCTGCATACACTAGAATTAATCTAGTTTTTGTTCTATTGTCAGAGAGAATCAAATTTAGAAGCTGGTTAAACTTCGCTTATCTTCCACTCACAATACATGCAATAAATGTTCCTTCAATTAATTGAATTTATGTAATTATGACATTTAGAATGTAAAAAGGGTTTGTTTACCTAAACCTGGGAAGAAAGATGGCAGACAGTGTGTTGAGTACCTTGGTCTAGAATGAAAGATGAGACTGTACCTATTTCTACCCTGATGATTAATTTACTGATTAATTCACAGAAAATTGGGACATTTATCTTGATCATATTTCCCCTTGTCCATAATTTTACAACAGTATTTTGTATGATCTTGACTATAGGGCAGTGTTTATAGCTAAGTCTGTAGCAAGTTTGCCTTTGCTTGACAAAACTGCTATTATGTTCAAGTCCTACTTCATTCTTGATACCGGGTAGTTGACCATTTTCTGCTCTTCGTCCTTTATCATTTGATACGAACTTACATTAAACCTAATACTATTTCATCTGTACAGAGGTTTCTTGAGTGAAATAAATCAAATACTAACTAGAATCGTGAGACGATACTGGGCAGTGCGCATCAGGTTTCGTCTGTGGGTGAAAAGTGACGTTTTCAATCCATACTGCGAAATTTACAGAACATAAACATCGGCATATAAATTTGTTATATTCAGTGGAGTTTCCAGGAATTTTTAGGTGGAGGGGCCGCGTTGGGGCCAAATAATTGTCAGGGGGGCTACCAGCACATACCATCTGTATTTAACATTATACAAAAATTTCAAAGTGGGGGGGCCAAGGCCGAGCCAGCCAGCCCCCCCCCCCCCCCCGTAGAAACGCCACGGGTTATATTCGGGAGTGTAGAATAACCAGTTCACGTTAGGTAGTGAAAAATGGAATAACCGGCGTATGTTCGGTAGTGAAAAGTCATGTGATTAAAAAGTCGTTGTTTTTATTATGCACATATTTATACATCATTGGAAGTAGAATTGTTAAAGAATATTTATTAATATTTTTCATGTGCAATATCATACACATGAAAGAAATGAAATGAATGAAGTTGTACGTCCTAATTTTCTGAACCTATATGGGCTAACTGAGGACGGGAAAACGCCATGCTGTGTGCAATGAGGGAAATTTTGCCAGGACAGCGGCATAAGCCTACTCTTATTTTCGATTTCCAACTGTCGAGGGATCTTTAACGTGCACAGTCAATAGCACACGGGACCTCGATTTATTGTCCTATATGAACGCCTAAACGCTTTTTCCATGTCAGCCCCACTGACTTGCATCACTGACATCGTGAAACCGGAAGGAAAATTCATATCGTCCCAGGATTTTACACTGGGCTGTCAGGTTAGTAAACAAGCGATTACCTCACTGAGTCACCGCGGTCACTACATATGAAAGAGCTAAGTCTCATGACATCAGAATACTGTGTGCTAACTGCCTTACACTGAAGATCACAGCTCGTACAATGTCATTATATTAAAAATTAGCCAAAAATCTATTTTATTATCTTTTTTTAAAAACATTTTAATGGTCAACGTTTTTAGACACGCAATATTTTTTGAATAAATGACAGAACCAGATTTTTAGAACAGATTTTCTTCTTTTGGCATTGGATCGTTATCTACTACATTAATTATTAGATATTTTTAAATTTTTTTACTACATAATTTAAAACGATAAAAATGCAAGTTACTATGTAAGAAAGTCATGTTAGAGCAATTGTCAGTTGAAGGGAGTGAACTGAATTTAAACATACAGACAACAAACATTTGTCAGTTGAAGGGAGAGAACTGTGTTTAAATATGCAAAACATTGACCAGTGAGAAGCGTTAAAGGAAACAATATGGTAAATTGTAACTTTCTTGTAATTGTTAAACTGAGCTTGAATTATATGAAGTGCTGTGGGAAAGAAATGTTGTAATTCTACAACGAAGACTCTCGCATAATATCAGATATAGTGGCATAGATTGATCTTATTGAGATGTGTAACATTTAAATGAAGGTTAAATGCTTACTAGTCACTTCAACTAATAAATGTAGAGATTGAAGTCTTGAAAGTTTCGGTCATTACTAAAGTTCTTGTTCCAAAACTATATAGAAATCGAAATTAAAAAATCAGTTGTCATAAGGTTGTTGGCCGTCGACTAAGGATTTCATACACACCGATATTATGCAAATCCGATTATCACCTTAAGTCCCATTTTGAGTTTTATTAGTCACAACAACATAGCACCTGACATAGTACTTCCGGGTCGGATTTTATCATTTATATCTTTTATGATGACCATTTCTAACATAATCCAAAAAACAAAAACAAAATTCCAAAATAACTCCATAAATTAAAATTTCAAGTTTATAAACAAATGACGTCAAAACCGGAAGTGATATCATTATCAAATTGTCCATCTTCTTGTAAGTTTTCTGATCGATCAAAGTCAAATTTCCATAAAACACGCACAGTTACAATGAACTTTGGCACAAAATTTGCAAGTTTTAAAAAGCGCAATTTTGATTCAAATATATTGTGTTATATAACATTTGAAAGAGCACATTTAGCACATTTAGCATAGTAAAAATGAAATAGAATTTGTGACGTATGTAAATTAGGTCACGTGACAGAGCTCTTTAAAGTTAAAAGTTGCAATTTTCAAATGGCGATAAAACCGGAAGTAAACATCAGAAATCGGAAATGAATATATCATCTGATAGATCTCGTCAAGGGCAATAATTTTTGTACAGGTCAAGAGGTCATCAAAGGTCAAGGTCACTAGATATGAGCCTTGAAAGTTTCGGTCATTACTGAAATTCTTGTTCCGGAAATATAAAGAAATTGAAATCGAAATTCAAAAATCTACAACCTACATTTTTTTTGCAATCGACTGCAAAAGTCGTAGATTTCAAAATTAAAAAAATTCGATTAGAACTCGGTTCTGAATTAAAATTTTAAGAAACATAGGTCAGTTCAAGATGGCGGCTGATCCCTTGCACCTGGATAAAATTTCTTCATTTTATTTTTTATGTATGACCAAATCTATGATAACACAAAAATTTTTTTTCAAATATCTTCAATATTCCGGAAGTTGAAATTGAAAGTTTAGAAGGAAATGACGTCAAAACCGGAAGTGATATCGAAACTTTGAAAATTGATTTTCTTTGGAAATTCATATGTCTATGTTATTGGAAGGTTTCAGATCGATCGGAATAAAATTGCAAAAGTTAAAAAAAATCCTTTAAAAAGTGCTCCAAAAGTCAGCTACAAAAGTCAAAATATGAATTTTTCAAAATTGCAATTTGTAGCTATTGGGTTAAACAAATAAACCAAAAAAGACCGATCACAATCTGTTGGAAAAATGAGTTGAAAATGGAAAAATCCTGAAATACAACTTTTTAATATACGTCATTTCCGGTCAGGCAAAAATGCGCCATTTTACATTTAAGCAACAACGAGCAGTTAATCATCGCAGAAAATGATGTCAAGTCATGTGTGGTATGTGCAGTTTTGGCTGGAGAGCGTGACCAGAAATAGACAAAAAAAAAAAAAAAAAAAAAAAAAATAGTCAATTGCAAACCAATGCAGTGCGTTCGACAAATCGAACGCACTGCAATAATATGTTTAAAAAGTGAAGCTACCATAGCTGTTACCTTTCTTGCTTTCTGTGGTATGGGGCTCATACTGATTTTGAGATTCTCATATGGATAAATTAAACATTATTAGGGTTCCATCACACTACAGACTGAGCCGAGTGGAGCGGTAAAGCGCAGAATAGCGTATCGCTTTGCTCTACTCCCCTCTCTTCCGTGCTGAGTCGTTCTACTTGCGATGTAAACAGCTGAGCTTATGTACATTTAAAACCATCTGTACATTAATGCTGCTACTAACCGCTCTGCTCCACGCCACCTTGCCCTGCCTGTTGTCTGATAAAACCCCTCTGGATAGCCAATAATTATGACTTTCAAGGCTCTTATGTGGTTCGATACATCAAGAATATAATGCTTATGCAGATGATCTATATTTAAAAAAAATGTATGATGCAAATCTTAAGTCTATTTAAAGAATAGAACAAAACATCTTAAAAAACTGACAGACGAAAACACAATTGAAGAAGATAATCTGATATATTTTTATATTCAATTCAACTTTAAATGACAGAAAGAGAGAAACACTTATCAAAATCAACAAATGAGAAGTACATTGGCTAATCCCACTGGTTTGGCTTACCAGTGTTTCTCTATTGGTTTATTGATGTAGTAATTCAATAAAAGTTAGTTACTTGTCACTTTGATATCCATATTGGTCGACAATTTACAACCATATTTTATCAACCTACTTTATGACTCAATCAATGCTTGTGTATCCATACATCTTTAAATATGTCATTATGTCAACTCTTGAAATTAAAATTTTGACTTTATGACTCAACCAATGCTTCTTGTGAAAATTTTTACTATGTCATATTCATTGTGGTGTCAACTTATTTAGTAAATTTTGTATCCATATTGGTCGACAATTTACAACCATATTTTATCAACCTACTTTATGACTCAATCAATGCTCAATGCTTGTGTATCCATACATCTTTTAAATATGTCATTGTGTCAAATCTTGAATTTAAAATTTTGACTTTATGACTCAACCAATGCTTCTTGTGAAAATTTTTACTATGTCATATTCATTGTGTCAACTTATTTAGTAAATTTTGTATCCATATTGGTCGACAATTTACAACCATATTTTATCAACCTACTTTATGACTCAATCAATGCTCAATGCTTGTGTATCCATACATCTTTTAAATATGTCATTGTGTCAAATCTTGAATTTAAAATTTTGCATGGATTAAAAAATCAATCTACTTTATGACTCAATCAATGCTTGTGTATCAATACATCTTTTAAATATGTCATTATGTCAACTCTTGAAATTAAAATTTTGCATGGATTAAAAAATCAATCTACTTTATGACTCAACCATTGCTTCTGTGAAACCATGCCAAACATATTTATAAACCTACTTTATGACTCAACCAAACTTTTTATTATGTTATTGTCTAAAAGTAATTAAAATCAATAAACTTGAAGTTTGAAATTACTGCTTTCTTGTCATATTGGTACTTATAACAGTAATTTTTGCCCTTGCTCTTTTATAAAAAGTCAAAAGCAATACCAGTACCTAAAAAATGGTTAAGTTTTTAGCATTAGGTGTATATGTTGTTATGTAAAATGTGAACTTTCTGAATTAAAATATTTTAAAATTTACGATATGAAACAGAACAAAATGGGAAAAAATACTCTGGTACAAGTATTATATATCTAATGCATTTTGCTGTGTGATTTTGCTTCAAAAGTAACTTTTTTTGACATTTCAAGAAGGAGATATAAGTGCAATTTAATGCAATGCTTAATTTTAATTTGCTGAAAAATACCACAGTCTAAGTTCATGTATATTGCACTTCTTTGTTTTAGACTATAGCCAGCTAGTCTAGAGAAATAAGACAAAGAAACACCTGAGAGACATTTGAAACAGTATAAAACACCTGTCATTTGATTTATACCTGCAAAATGATTTCACATCAAAGCTTTCAGTCAGCTAGCTAGCCATTATATTATCTTATTAGGCTATAATTCATATATAAGGGTATTCAAATGCTTTCTAAACATTCTATTTCTATTTGATGCTTTATTTAGTGAATAGATACGATGTTTAGTTTTAATTAAGTTTTATATCTGTACTAGGTGGCGATATATGTGAAAAGTAAATTATTTTCTGCAATAACTGTATTATACTGAATAACGAATAGCAAGGTGTTTTAAATTGGTTATTTTGTAATTAAAAGTTCACTTTTATTAGACCAACCAAGTTGAACCCACACGTGATGCTGAATTTTGAGAAACACGAATTGTAAGAGCTTAAAGTACAATTTTGTGTTATACAATAGAAAAGCAAATTGTAAAAGCTTATTTTCAATTTAAGCTAAGTAAAGACGTACCGTATACAAAATTCCTCATAATGTGGACCTCACGCATGATGCTGAAATTTGAGCTTGACTACGAAATCTTATTTTTAGATTGGAGGCCAGACTAAAACACATTAGATTCATTGCATTCTGCATTTTCGTGTAAATATCTCCCAAAAATTGCAGAATCTTCTTAGTTATGGTCATAAATGACATTTTTAAAGTGAAATTCAGAACTTTGCAGACGCAAATTTTTATCTGGATTGAGGCTGTAAGATTTGGCCAATTTTTTGTAGCTTTCTTCACAAAAGAATGTGCAGTGATCCACACCCTCATTACATGTAAGATATGTCTTGTGTCAAGTAGTCTTACTCAAGAGTTCTCAATGATATTTTAACTAGTTTGCAATTGACAACCAGTTTCTACTCCTGCATTGTATGACTCCTTTGACAATTGGAGTTGACGCAAATCTTGTAGAAATACGTCAGCTGTCGTCGTTCTCAGGCTACTGTTACTATTCAACACAATTTCTTCTTATGAATGCCGACTATTTTCATTGCCTGCGAGGTCAGAACTTGTGAAAGTCTGTCCAAACAACATTTGTAGAGTTTTCCCCCCTTTGCGCTGAATGAAATCACTTATCGATTGTCATCCTTCCCAAGCATCCTTCCAACTTGTGAAATGATGAAAAAGGAAATCCATAAATCTATCAAGGAGAAGAAAGGGTGCAAATATAGTAAGAAGAGAAAAGCTTGTTTGTTATTGTCTTAACCATGGGAGCCAAATCAGATGGCTGTAGCGTAAGACCGCAGGCTGAACTGCTTAACGTAAAGTTAGAATTCTACCCGTGGCTTAAATGCCCGTGGAATTCGTTCATGTCACGCAGCGGTCTATTGGTAAATCAACCATCAGCCAATACAGTTTGTTTAAAGAAATTTGATTCCTTCAAAGGATTTTCGCTTAATTGATTCTCTGTTTAATTATTTCCCAATTCTACAAGACAATATGCTTTCCAAGTTTGGCTAATATTTGGAAACACTGCATTAATAAATTGGTTGTTCGCATTTTCGCTTGGTAGCGGCAACATTGGAATCAATAGATCAAATAGAATGCTTGTCGTTATCCTGTCATTAGATTTATATAAACATTAACTATATCGAAACTTGTTTTATTGGTCATTTGTAGTGTTTTATATTATTAAAATCTAATTTGTGTCCTTTGAATTGTCTATTAGTTGTCAGAACATGACATTAGGACCAACATAAACAAAAAAAGTTTATTTTGGTATTAAAAATATTACTGTATATTTGAGTTTGATATATATACAATTCAAATAGAAAAAAATTTGTGAAACTTTCTTCTTTGTCAAAATTTGCTTCTTCACCAAAAATAATTTTTGGTGAAAAATTCTTAACGGACAATATTTAGTTTGACAGCGTAGTGAATTTGTAGTCTAGTATAATGTTGTCACTTTAGTTTCTCAGACATTTTATAACACGCTGCCAACCAATTGCTAATTGAGTCAAAATAAATTCCCTATTCTATTTAAAGAGCAATTTAATCAAGTTGTAGCTGTCAGAAAACAGAAGACATGTTATATCAATTTATAAATTTATTATTCCTTCAATTTCCATAAAACTACCTAATTAGACAACTTCTCCCACTATGGCTCTTTTGTTATTACCATGCAGGGCGGCCATGTTGGGATATTGGAGCTGTATTCAAAAACAAGTTGCTTAGTAACGGTGAAGACCAATTTGACAGCTGTATTGCTGAAGTTAGTAGAAGGGGTTCATTAATTCAACTAAAGCAAATATGATGGTGTTCATGGTTCTTTGTTAGTTACCTATGAAAATCAACCAGAAATTAATCCAAAAGACTAAAGGAAATTGAATCATTTATTTTGCTGTAGGCACATGACATAAACTAGCTAATTTTCTCATTTAGTCCTTATTGTATTAAATAGGAAAACATTATGTTTTGGACTTCTTTTTACTATTAGAAAAAGCAGGTACAGCAGGCAACAGATCCATTGCAGTTGTTCATTTTGAGAAATTTCATGAAAAGATTGCCATACACATTTTGCCTGTTTTCTTTCATAAATCTAATATAAGTCTTTACTAAATTTTGTCTAGAATAATTCATTATTGGTACAAAATGCCTAACAAATGATGCGTGCATTCAATTATTAAAAGAATTTGAATTTTGTAATGTATTTCAAGAGAATAGAAAATGAGAGGAAAAACACATTCATGTCTGATCTTGTCATTTATTATAGTACCAAAGTAAATATTCTTATAAGGGAAATAACTCCATTCACTTCTGCTTTAAATTGGAAGCATTACAATAACAGGAATTTCAGCACCATGTATTATGTTGTGTAGTTTTTGTTAAGAATGATGCACAACGTTTTTAGCTCTGATAGAACATAAGAGTGGGTTAAATGCTATATATGCATCTTTTGATGAACAATGTTTTTAGCTCTGATATGTTGGAACATGAGAGTGGGTTAAATGCTATATAAGCATCATTTGATGAGCAATGTTTTTAGCTCTGATATGTTGGAACATAGAAGTGGGTTAAATGCTATATAAGCATCATTTGATGAGCAATGTTTTTAGCTCTGATATGTTTGAACATAAGAGTGGGTTAAATGCTATATATAAGCATCTTTTGATAAACAATGTTTTTAGAATTCGACAGAAGTCTTCCAGTTTTCTACTTATTTCTATTAGCTTATATTTATTCTATTTGCACGTTTATTAACTGTTGTTTTCTCTTTATATTTTGCATGAACTAATTGACCTCTCTTGCATGTTTTTAATTCAATTTATTCTGAATTGTTGTCAACTTATATGTCTTAAATTCTTCCTTATATTAATTAATTACAATTGTTGAGAATTTTATATATGAAGAGCTTAAATCACATTCAGAGCTTAAAATATGAATATATGTATCCAATTATATTGCATTTATATCCAGAAAATGGAATTTTATCAATATTGAGCCAAATTTTTGGGACATGCAGAAGAGAGGCCATAAAGGAATTTTGATTTAAATTAGCTATTATTTTGCACAAAATAATTTTTTTTAACTGCTTTTTATATCAAGCAATATTTTAATTTTGCTGCAATTTTTGTCAATTTGCTGCTTATTATTAATCCTATTTTGGTTATGACCTAAAAAGGGGTATGTAACAAATCAGTGCATTTTCCCAAAAACCTGTTTCGTAATTTTCACGAAATGAAAACTGTACCAGCCCTTGATATGTCCCAAAAATTTGGCATTTGAACCTTTTTTCAAATATTTTTACCTTGTTATATTTAACCATTATTTCAAACCCTTCCATTTGTCCCTTCACAGGTACAGCTTTCCAACCTTTTCATATGTCACCAAACGGCAACCAGTCCAGCCCTCAAGGTGAGTTGGGTCAAGTTAATGGAAATGGTGCTATTCCAGAGCACAGAATCACCCCTCTTATTGTTGACAATTAGAGTTAAGTGAATACACTCAAATGTAATATATCATTTTAACTTCTCATGTAATGAAATGAGATGGGGTGCTACTAAACATGTGAAAAAGTCCAATTTGAGGATATATGGCTACATACCCTTTTATACCTCATAGTTAATTTTTGGCTTGGGTGCACACTAGTTCTTACTTTTAAAATTGATTATTTATTTATCATGCATAGAGTAGATGCTTTTTAACATCAAAGCATTTAAAGCATCATTTGCCTTTTTTGCACATTTCCTATTTATTAGAGAGTGGCTTAGGAGTGCATCATCCATTTTTCCATAATATGCACCATTTTTAACAGATTAAATTACACGTTTTTAGTCAGATACTAGCTGTTAGAATGAGCATAAAATTTAAAAATTCTCAAACTTGGTCTAGATTTAATATTCATCATTGGTGTTGCAAGTATAAAGACAGAATCCAATAGATCCAAAAAACAAAGTCATTATCCATAAAATTTTGAGTTGTTAAATTGAAAAAGACTTAAAAAATCTTTATAAAGCTTTTTCCATAATTGTATAATACAAAGTTTTCTGGATTAATTTTTTATAGTTATGACATCAAGTTATGTTATATTCACCAATGAATACAACATTTGGCTAAGATTGCGAATTTGAATTTTTGCTCATTCTATGACCTAGAGGAAGAAAAAACAACGAAATACTCTGAAAGTTGAAACTTATGGTTAGGATGGAAAAATGGATGAAAGGTGTTGCTCACAGTTCGAAATCTATGTGCAGAAATGAAAATATCACTTTTTATTTTTTCAGCCTGCAAGCGAAAAGAACAAGAAATTGATAAATCAATTGAAGATCCAAGATCCCCCAAAAAACCACGCTTGGTGTTCACAGATATACAGCGCAGAACACTTCATGCAATATTCAAGGAAACTAAACGTCCTTCAAAAGAAATGCAGACCACAATTGCACAACAACTTGGACTTGAAGTGACAACAGTCGCTAATTTCTTTATGAACGCAAGAAGGCGTTCGCTAGATAAGTGGCAAGACGACAATGGAAATAATAATCGTGAAAGTGCGTCCTCGTGCACGAAAAGTTAACCATTTTGTGTTAAAATATCCTATTTACGGACCTCATAACAACAAACAATATTTTTTTCATCGTCATCAAAACAAACTTGTCATCTATGATGCAAACCCCCCAAAAGACAATTGTGGTTTATAAAATAGTGTGGGTTATTTGTACACCCTAATTATCATTTTGTATATTCAATAAGTAATTGTTATTTGTGTGTTAAATCATGATTTTTTAACTTATTTTTAAACTAATGACTAGATTTGGTCATATGAAATCAGGTTATTGAAGTTAAATTTCTTATCAATGACAGTATCTTGGAATCTCAGATTATTGATGAACAATCTTTATTTCTTAGTATTTATTTCTATCTTGACTATTTATTTCATATTATTTGGTCAGTGGCCATTTGGTATTTTTGTTATGTTAAAGGTTGAAATTGTTGATAATTTTATTACTGAAGGTGAAAAATGGCATTGGTGGTCAATTTTCAACTTAATGTCAAAAAGTTAGACATGATCTTTGTCATATTCCACTTTTTTGAATTTCAAAATGTTCAAGATATCAAAATAATTTTGAAAAGTCATGTCTAACTATTTGAAATGACGTTCTTTCAATTTGAGTTGTGTTCTTTAAGAAAAGTCCATCCCGATCTCTTGTTATTTATTTTGCTAGACATATCAGACAGGACAAATTTTATTTGTGAAAATAATGTTGCTGTGTACGATTTAATTTTTACCATTTTGAAAATGCAGCTAGTCAGTTTTAAGTATGATATTTATTAAGTATATTATTGATGTTTTGTACATATATCTATAATGTATATTACTATTAGATAGCCTGGGCAATCACCAATGGAATATCTTAACTTGTGCAAAATTCCCCTTGTTTTAACGTGAAAAAATATTTTGGTAATAAGTTACAGAAATACAAGTAAAATATCCATTGGAGATTTGAACCAGTTATGTAGAAATGTCAGTAAGTACTGTACTTGGCTTTTGTACAAGTCAAATTTTACATGTATAAAAATTCGTGCAATATTTTTCACATTTATAGGAGATTTCTGTTTTGTCTCTTTTATGACTGAGTGTGAGATTGTTTAATGTTTTTGTTGTGATTTTCTTTTTTAATTTTGTCTCATTTTTCCAGTATTTCTGTTTATTTTTTGTTTCAAGTGCTAAATCCAACCATTTTGTGTTTTTAAGAAAGTATTTCACTATTTATTATTGTATTATTAAGGATTATGAATCTTGTTCCATTTTGTTGAACATTCCTTTTATTCTGGTCATTTATTGTTGTTTATTTTATTTATTCCATCTTTTACATTATTTATTCTATTTAAGACTAAAACGGAATTCCAAGAAATCCACATTCCATATTTCCATTATTTATCTACAAGTTATTTATATCTTGAACGAACTAAAATTACATTTTGCGAAATGAAAATATTTCATGCAATTCCAACTTACTCATTTCATTCCAAATGATGAAATTTAAAACAATCTATGTTTGTATTTTTCAAAACTTGAAAATGAAAACAAATTCAATATTTATCTACAGTTATTTTCATGATTAAATTAAAATTCCATGTTCAGTAATGAAAATATTTTTTAAGATTATTTCATTCGAGATGACGAAATTCATATTTATATGACTTTTTCAAACATGAACATGAAAAGTTTTTTTCAATTTTATTGGTTACATCCAATTTTAAATCTCAACTGTTCATCAGAAACATTTATCGCTTTGAAAAAATATATCTGCATCTTAAAGCAACTTAAAGGTTTTGGCTAAAATCAAGATATTGATATCTCCTGACCAATTTGAATTTGAATTTTCTTAATTTATTACATGGGTAATATATTATTTATTGTTTTAAGTTATTTATTTATTTATTGAATGTCTGATTTATTATCTATATTTATCATCAGCTACATATTACCGACATAAATGAAGTCAACAAAAATTTTCTTTCAAAATAAATTTGGGTCTTGGAATTGACAAAATTTTTCAGGTATTAAGTTTTAATCATTAACCCTTTAAACACTGAGAAACAGAGAAAAATGTATTATGTTCGGTTGATGTTGTACACATATCGCACAGTTTGGTTGTCGATAGTGTGTAGAGTGGGCGTGAGTGTTCAAAGGGTAAAAAAGTCGTCGGTTTTATCAAAATTTCACTAAAAGATTTCAATATGTAGCTATGATAAACAAAATCTATATTATTTAATGGTGTTTTTTCTATGGAGTAATATTGTAAAAACAACTCCAGTCCATGCAATAATTTTTCAAATATTCATCGATACAGAAACTGGGGTTGCCAGAATTTTTTTCTAAAATTGTACATAAATCATAAATATATATTGTAATTCTTTCTAATGTAATCATCATCATATGGATTCATTGTTCTGTAAACTGAATAGCTAGCAAATAGTCACTATTCACATATTTTACTTAGAAACATTTATATTTTGTGTACAGAAAATTGGAACTTAATTAAGGCAGTTTCCATCAAGTGAACAAAACCTATGTTGAAAATACTGCGTGTGCAAAATCACTAAAACCAACCTAAACGATGTGTTCTGTTTATAGTGTTTCCATGGTGATGTCATGGACATTGTGTAGAAAGTTTTGAAAATAGACATTAAGGTATCGCTGCTTAAGATTGTTTGGATAAAAAGAGAGTGGGGATGTTAGAAGAAGAATATTGAATACAATAAGATAACGGTTTATAATCTCTTACAAATGGTGGGAATTCCAACAGATGGTGTTTCAATGTATACAATTCCCTTCATTTTCTCTTCCTAAAGCAAATACCTTGAACAAATGGCACTACTTTTAGAATGCAAATATACTAGAAAAAAAAATTCTGAATTCAATTAAAAATTTATTTTGGACATTAAACTTTTTGCAGATTTGTAGAAAGCATAGAAAATTAACAATTAGTTTCATTTCATCAACAAAAAATTATTTCATCTAAAAGTGAACTATTTCGACATTATTCTACTCAAAATGTGCAATACATATTCTAGTAAGATTTTGATCAGTGTTCTTGTGAAATGGAGACAAATATGTGTACATTTACTTTGGAATCCTATTTTGTGGTGCAATTATTTTTCTTTTTAATTTTTTGTGAGCAGAACCATGCCCTCTAATCCTTATTGTAGTTAGTTATAAATATATATGCCATATCTATTTTCAGATATATTTTGAGCTTTTTGCTTTGTTCAGATATCTAGTCAGTCAGTACTTGTCAGATATCCCAATTTTTGTCAGTAATATTGTCAGTTATCAGGAATATTTTTTAGTTGTCAGATATTGAATATTAAGTGTCTGATATCCAATTAGCCTTATATGTGTATTTTGTCAGATAGCCATATATTTGTCAGCTTTATTTATTTATTTTGGGCTGACATTTTATGTCAATGTGTCATACCAAATCATAACAGCACTTTTTAGTCATAGAGTCTTATTCACTGAAAAAAAGAAATGAAATATTATGATGGTGCTTTACTATTTCAAATTTTCATTGGATATTCACCAAAATACAATTTTTTTCAATATACCCTTTAAAGCAGGCCTTCTCAATTAATTTTTGTAAAAGGCCAAATACATTTATGAAAAAAAATATAAGGGCCAAATAGAGTTTAGCTAGCATAGCGAACAGAGTGTTTGAGGGGAAGTGGTCACTCTTGAGGGGCGTCGCAGGCTGCCATTTGAGAAGGCCTGCCTTAAAGTGAATAAGATTCTATATTAGAAAATTTGTACTAATCATATACTCTTATCACAAATGTTATTATTTTGGGTAGTTTGAGGTATATATTGCATTTTTACAGACAATTTACGCCATGAAAAAAGTCTGTTATTAAAATGGTTTATATGCCTGCACAATGATATCATGTACATTATATTAGGTTCAGTTTCTATATTCAGCAATGACTTTCTATATTTTGACACCAGCTTCCTAGTAAAAAAAATCTTTCTTCATTACATTAGACATCTCATTTAGAATTTTTTGTTCACAACATAATCATCTAAAATAGAAAATACAACGTAAAAACACAAGTAGTTTGGAAAAATATAATGAAATTTAATATTGTTCAAAGTAGAAAGTCATTGCTTATGGTAGAGTGTTGTTTTGTATCGGTGTGGCGCTCACAGTCAATGATTTTATCACTCATATGCAAACAATAGATTCAGTCTGTATAAATGAAAACAATAAAACTAGGCACCAGAAAACAGTGCTCTGTAATACAACAATCATTGTTTTAATATAAATTGTTAAACACGATCTTTATCAAGTTGATCTACATGCTTCACAGCCTTCATTGTTTCTGATGTAATAGTAATGGAACATTTTCATGTCACAGACTAGTGCATAGTGTAGGCTCTATAGCATGATCTGAGTTGGAATGGGTCATATTAGTTGAATAATATTATATGGGGTTTGAGTGTGTCTACTTATAGCAGGCCTTCTCAATTATTTTTTGCAAAGGGCCAAATGAATTTTATGAAAAAATATCAGAGCCAAATAGAGCTTAGCTAGCATAGCGATCATAGCGTTTTAGAGGAAGGGGTCACTCTTTAAGGGCTCACCAATTATGGTGGTTATTGGCTGATATACATCTATTCTAATAACAGCCCGACAACCCACCCACCCCCTTCTCTGTTTGACATCTCAACATAGGCTAATAGCTTAATTGTTTTGTTTTAATGGTAAAAACTTACTGCTTTTCGGCTAGAATGGTGGTCAGCAAGTATCAAACTTGTTAGCAAGCGTGGAAAAACTAGGTTTGGCATTGATTTAAAATGCTAAAAAAGCGGGCATGAATTAACAGGGATTTTTTTCCAGTCCCAATTTCCAAAACCTACATTTTTATTTAACATACTGAACCGAAAGCATGGGCTCGTATGTCATGGAAAAAAGAAAGAAACAAACGGCCTCAGAATTTTGACGAAGACATGAAACATGCTAGGCTAACATCCATAACGGTGTCCATAAATCTTATCGCATCCCTATTTTTTATCGGTGTATGGATAGCCTAACCGTAAAAATAGATAGGACACTTTTCATTGGCTAAAACATTTTCCCGCGCATCTGACGTCATAGTGACGTTGTTTTGTAAGAAAATCTAAAGAGACGTGCGTTCTTATTGGTCATCTGCATAGCTGTCTCAATTAGAACGATGGTGATCTTGCAAAACGACCTCGAAGGTATGGCCTTATATTTCTTTTTGTTTAACATTAAGTTCAATCGGTTCGTTTGGGATCCAGTAATAGAAGAAACCATAGACTATCCCCCGAGTGTTACGATAGGCATAGGTAAAGTATGAATCAACCCCGTTACCCTAAGGTTTATGATTATGAATCAGGCCGTAGACAAAATCATTGTATGCCTGTTCTGTAGGTATTAACTCGGCGAGTGCTTTTGGTGATGTGCAGCCTTCATGGTTACAATCTGCACCTTCTACTTGAAAAGCTGTTACAAAATTCTCGAGGCTTCATCACTTATCCAATAAAATATAGGCCTAAATACCATTGCTATGGATATCGTTGATGATGGTTTCTTACATTAGCAGAATATCGTGAAAAGTAACAATTTAAAACCTCATATTGGTGAGTAGCCTACACAATGTGGCAATGTAAACGATGTGTAAGGTTGTATTGTAAGAATAATGTATAAACCATGTTCATCTGACAAATGACTCGCCCAAAATAAATGAGTCTGAGAGGCTGAGAATTAATGGCGGGTTAATGTATTACATTAACAACCTTAAATGACAGATCAGCCAATTATAAGCTACTCGTCCATTTCTTATCGACTAAACACTTGGTATAAAGAAGAATTGCTTTAATCAACTATAGACTACAAATTTAAAAAAGAAAGAATTAGTCTCCATCCCCTATACATATAATCTGATAAGTGAATTCTGCAGATTGATGTGAGGAATAATCCAGACAGTTAAACCTTCGCAACCCATAGGCCACTTTCAAAACTGAAAGAGCACAATCAAAGGCATGAAATCAGTAATTGTATGGGTATAGATACATTGCATTTGGTTAAAGATTACAACATTGCATATGGTAAAAGATTACAAAATTGTGTATAATGATGAAATATTACAATATTTTATATGGTAAAAGATTACTACATTGTATAATAGGAAAAGATTACAACATTGTACAGTATATGGTAAAAATAACAACATTGTATATGGTAAAAGATTACGACATTGTATATGGTAAAAGATTACAATATTGTATAATAGGAAAATATTACAACATAGTATATGGTAAAAGATTACAACATTGTATATGGTAAAATTTTACGACATTGTATAATGTGTATGGTATTGAATAAGATTTTTATAGGTAAAAGAAAACAAAATTACTTGTTCATTGTAGTTAAGATATGTGAGATCAATACCTTCAATGCACTTGCACCTTTTATGATGTCGTTGACTAATTAACATTTTAATTTGGTGTATTATATTTCCGAATGTTGCTTTAAGAGTTAAAATAGTTCCCCAGTTAATTTGGGATGAGGCCAGTTGTTGTAAGAATGGAGGCGAAAACGTTTGGTTTAAACAGTTATATTTGTATCTCTAAAAACGTCTATCAAACACAAAGTGGGGGAACACAAGAAATGTTAATCGATTTTAGAAGGAAGATTGATAAATATAACAGGTCGTTAAAACTTTCACCGACACTTTTTATGCAGAAAAAATATCTGAAATCGAAAGCAGAAGGCATCACAGTTTACTAACACAAACCAGAAGTTAACATTTTAAGAGAGAAGAAAAAGTTACATCAACGACGCGTACCTGTGTTCAAATATTGTCTGCTAAACGATCAACAAAATTATATCGGAGGAATGCGCCCTGTGTGGACACAAGTTTTTATCTATACAACATTGGAGACGATTATATGTTAAAACATGACGATTATCGACTTAAAGTCTTGTTATCATGAACCCCGCTTGTTTTCATTGCTACAAAAAACAAAACATCTTGTTTCCACTTAATTTCAGGTAACACACGTAACATTTAAACACAAATCTCATGTCGTGCTAAAACCCTGTTGCAACACTTTGTTTATTGTGGACTTTAAAAACGTGGTTCGGTATCTTTGGTCAAACTTCTACATCTTGTAAACCAAGTTCAATCAACATCGTGTATTTTAGAAGTGAAAAAATATATAAAGAGGTTTTTGTCTCCCCACTATTAAAAGATTTGGCCGTTGTGGGTCTCTTACCCAGGCCAACTTACATGTATACGTGTATTATTTTGGTGTACACAGTAAATTCGAGAAAGTTGCTTTTAAATTTTAAGTTAAATGTTCAGTAGTTCAATCATTCTATGGCTCTCATCAATGGACATGGAACGAATTCTGAACGGATCTAATACAATTTATCTAGTCACTCAAGCACTGCAGTAAAATAACCTAACTGTCTTTCCCGCCATCTGAGGTCAAATCTTCAGGGACACAGTTACAAAATGGCTGACACCAAATTCATAATGAGAAACGTAACCAAAAACTATGCTAGCTCCCTGGGAAAGGGTTAGATTACATTCAAGTAACTTTTAACATCAGTTGTCACTGGAAGTTAATTTCTTATAATTATACATCAATAGAATATTACACAGGAAGGGTCCCTTCTCGCCATCGTGGAAGAACGTCTTGATACAAGCGTGACAACCAGAAGTGATTGAAACGTACGTTTAGTTCAAAGTGTCAGACTGCAATAAGTCGTTTCGTGTCTTTATGGTGATTGAAATCATAAAGTTTTCAGTTTGAAATATGATCTAATATGTACAGTTATGTCCCAGTCTTAAACATAAATGTCCCAAATCAAGAACCACAGCCTGCTTGTTTAAGCCATTTGAAAACAGAATTGAATAGGTCTTCAATCCTAATTAAAAGAAACAAATGTGGTAAAAATCCCACTAAAACAACAGAATTAGATATATAAAGACTAAATTTAACAAGATTTTCGAATATTTCAGTGTGCATCTGAAATTAAAGAAGATCGATGTAATGGCACATATCTGAGGTGACACTTAGCTTTGGTTGGTTAGAATGTTAACGTTGTGGACAGAGCGAAACGAGGTATTTTTCCGGCAGGTTACAAACAATTCAAGGAATCACAAATAGACGTTAAATATATTTTAAATTTCCGCTGACAGATATGGATCGATACATCCACTGAAGCAAAAGAACTGAAAAAAAAGTGTGGAAATCATTTGAGTTTGTGATGTTTGAAGCACATCGTTAATGATGCAGGATTTTATTTGATAATAATGAAAACATATTGTTGATGTGCTGTTATTTTGATCCCTATTTCAAATCGTCTATTTTTATCGAGAGATTATGAATGCCCCAACCTTGTTGTAATTTTCAAACCATTGCAAATTCGTTAAGATATTTGCTTAAATTGAATAAGACATAATTCTTCTAGTTAAAAGTTTATAAGCTGTTACCTATGTTTTCGTCAAAATGTCTTTTGATTTCGGGTTTCGTTTTGCTGTTAGGATCGTTAATACTTGGTTCTTTATACAACCATAAGTGTTAACTTCTTTTCCTTATAATGGTTTCGGCTACGTTTATGACCACTGGGCACCATATTGCAGATTCTCGTTGCATACTGAAAAATGAATTTCAATCTTACAAAATGGGAAAACTACTCTTCTCTGTCATTTGTTCTTTACATCTTAGCAGAACTTCTTACAGACCATATACCATTAATTCTTAGTCGAATCTCTAAACACTTTCATTAAAAGATAATAATTCAAGAGAATTTATGGAGCGGAGTGAAAGAAGTGCGTTTTATTCACAGAGCGTTAAGAGACAGTTCATATCGTTTTCCACTCTTAGTTTTACGAGCGTATCATGAGTTCCTTACGATTTGGAAGTTAATGAGATTTCTACTAACTATTTAGCTATATTTTATGTAATTTGGATGGCTAGATCAAATTTCCCTGGTTGCTAGCCGTATACAGTCGTTTCGTGTCAGCCTACAATAAGCTTGATTTACAGGGTTGGTAAATAGAGGCTCTCTCCGGACCTTTCCGCAATTTATCGCTAGTTTACGATGGATACACGAAATTTGCTCGGAGAGCACACAGTGGGAATTGACTTGTTACTGGTTAGTAAATAAATCTGACAGCTTGAAGAACTAGTAACATTTAAATCTGTTTATACTATCAGGCTATTCCCTTCTCATTCTTCATTTCTATTAGACTTCATTTCATCACATCACAATTTTCTCGTATTCTTTATTTTGTAAATTAGATAGACATCGCAACCAAAACAGATACCAGTGCAGAAAACCTTACTGTAGACATTAGAATTTTAGTTAAAACAGTCGGCTAAAGCTGGTAAAAAGCAAATAAAAGCAAGACCCTTAACGGTAACCCGGTTTATTTGACCGTAATTTATATCGAAAATCTAGTCCAACATACTGACCATACTTCTATTCGGATCTGCTGCACTTGAACTGATAATAATTATATCCATAATCAGTTCTATACAAAATCATGTTCATATGTATTACAAAATCCAGTTCATCTGCTTATACTTCTACAAAATCCAGTTCATCTGCTTATACTTCTACAAAAATCCAGTTCATCTGCTTTTACTTCTACAAAAATCCAGTTCATCTGCTCATACTTCTACAAAATCTAGTTCATCTGCTCTATGAATCTATAAAAATCCAGTTCATCAGCTCTATGAATCTAAAACAAATCCAGTTCAGCGGCTTATATCTCTACAAAAATCCAGTTCATCTGCTAAAACTTCTTTAAAATCAAGTTCATCTGCTCTATGAATCTATAAAAATCCAGTTCATATTATTATACGTCTGCAAAAGCACACCCGGTTACAATTTTATCAATAAAGCAGTTCAACTGATCCTACGTCCCATCGAAAAAGCCATCAGATGTTCAGATTTCCATTCTGAAGCAAATTCAGATTTTAATTATTTCTGCATAATCTTGCTCTCGATTTTGCCATGGTTTTGGATGCGATTTATATTAACGGAATGGTTTTGCTTGTAGCCTACGGATTTTTATTAGCCTACATGTATAACAAATAATATACAAGCAAGGGAACATTGCAAAGAAAATCACAATTCAGTATTAAGATAATCATTAACAAGACTTGTAATTTGATGTAAATGATCTGTGTTTTCTTCAGAAAGTTTTGTAAAAACAAAAAACGTAACAGCAAACAGGTATTGTGAGTGAAACCACGCCATTATCACTCGAAGGCGGCTTGTGAGATATCTTGACGACGATTATTGACTGATATATACAGTAATGTGTAATTTCTATCTCATAGAAGGTAGACAACTGGTGCAAATTGAACAAAAACTGCATGACAATGTCAATACTGCTGTTGTTATTGCCTTATCATATCAAACGAAATAAGGCGTCTGTCATGTTGGTTGTGTATAAAAATAAGATTTGCTTGTACGCGGAAACGAACATCGGAAATAACTTGTGACTGCTGGGACCAGTATTTGTTTTTAGGCAGGTTCATTTGCATTTACTTTCTTGTCAGTTTATACAGAATTGTAAATACACAACACCCCTCTTTCACTTCCTGTTCCAACAAACTAACAACAAATCTCTTTTCTTCATCGTATATATACCTTTTACGTCGCCAGTATTGTGTCCTCTATTTTACTTTCCTGAAAATGTGGGAATTATAAATTAAATTTATTTCTAGAAAAAAGCATATTCTTGTATAGTCACTTTAGTCACTAAACATTTAGTTTAAGAAGAATTTCTTGAAGTACACACGTCAAATTAAAAATTGTAATGCAATCAGTGGCGTATAGTATCAGTGTCCCTGATACGCATAAGGAATTTAGAAAACCTCTTTACAATCCCTAATACTATTCGTCAGTTCAAAGAGTTCAGGAAAATTCATCAAGAACCACCAAGAGTATAACAAAACATGTACAAGATTTTTTAATGATACAAAAAGTTAGTGAATGAATTTTGATTGAACATGGTTGTATATGTTGAAAACAGGTCAACAAACTTCGATGCAGTTCAAATTCAGGAATGGGCTCAAGAACACGTTCTAGTTTGTTTTCTTGGAAAAACACCTAGTTTGGCCACAACATTAGCTTATCTCATTTGATTTATTTCGTTTGGACAACACCAACACGTCTTGTAATATACACTATAAAAACTCCTATTCGCCAACCCTAAGAAAAAGTAAGTGTGTATATGGCATGTTCGGTCAATATTGAAGACTTTGGAGGCAATATGATCAACGTGTGCCGCCCTCTTCCTCAAATCCTAAGGTAATTATTATAGAGCTTGTTTTGGTTAAGTATCAACTCAAGTGCAAAAGTGCATGACGAATTGGTGAAAGTTTCTTCAAGCCAAACTCGGCAACTGTTTACTAAGATGATCTTCCACAAGCTGTTAGAATTTGATGACGATATAAAATCAATTTCGACCAAAATGAGGTCCGTTCTGCATATCGGGTGTGTATTTACTCAAGGACTTAATATCAACGATTGTTGTAGAAAAGAGAGTTAAAACTTAATCTCTACCAATTTGCTGCTAACATTCTATGAGTCATGAAGATAGACATTGGAATCCGAGAAAATTGTAATCAAACTTTGGAAATTGAATGGAATTGAACGAAAATGAATGAGATTTTTATTGAATGGACCTTAATAAACCTGCTGTTTGGTGGAGAAATGTGTATAAGTTATGCCATATCAAAATAATTTGAACATAAATCAAACAGAAACTAGAAAGGTGTCTGAAATCTGTGTTAAAAAACGACAATGAAAATGAAATCAGGTCAACAGATTAAAGATTTTAATGCCTAACTAAGAGGATTTAAAGTGCCACTCTATACAACAATCTGGTACAACCCTTTAATCCGATCAAATATCATTGTTTGTTTACAATTTCTTCAATTTTAACTCTATTTTTATTTATTGGCTCTAAAAATTCAGGAAAATTATCAATTTCAGCTTAAAGTATTCTGATTTACTTCAGATATTCAACACATTTATTTGCATCTCTCCTTTTTTTCAAAGTTAAATCTAGGTTTGTGAATTTCTTTTTCTCTATTTTAAAGTTGTAAAGTATTCGAGAAATTTCAATATTATTATTTGGGTTAATAAAGTCAATAAGATGTATTATAACAACTTATTTTATTAATTAAAGGGATTGTAAAGTGATTTTCTAAATTGTGTATGTGTATCGGGGACACTGATAGCATCGATTTGCGCCATTCCAATTTCCATTCCGACGTCTGTGGTTCTTGCAATTCCACTTAAACTAACGCGTTTTATGACGTCACCCCACTGATTTGCATAGATATTAATAGTAGCTTCCGGCAGATCAGTGGGGTGACGGCATAAAATGCGTTAGTTTAAGTGGAATTGCAAGCAAGAACCACAGACATCGGAATGGAAATCTGAATGGCGCAATCAGTGTCCCCGATACACATACAAAGTTTAGAAAACCTCTTTATAATCCCTTAAATATTTATATCAGATTTAATTGATTAAATTGTTTTTAATGATTATTCAAATATAAGCAACCTAGTTTTAGGACTTTTTACTGGGCTTAGCATGCATTTTATGGAACACTTTCTTAGTTGTTGCTTAAGAAAGCTCTTTTACAAAATTTCTTCAATATCTCATTTCCTGATATCTTTGCCATTGACCCATAAGAAACCAAACGATAAAAATCGAAGACGTAGGAAGGGAATATAGAAAGACAAAAACGTGTTCAGGTGTAGAATATTATATAGTAATTGAATGTAAATAAATCATCAACATAGATGAACAAGATACTCCACAATATTTCTTTTATTTCCTAACAATTATCCCTCAACACTTCTGTAATAAGTGTGCCCGCAGCCTTGTACGCCTGCAATTAAACAGCTTACGTCTGCCATTGTGTCACTTAGCCTCGTTTCCGATGTTAATGGCGGGATAAAGTTGGATGATTTTTTGTTTGTTTTTCTTCAGTTGTCTTTTTGTTGACAATTCTAGTATCTTTGTTTCAAAACAACTGTAGGCTTTTAAATTTTTGAATTCGGTCTTGTTCCAAAACATTAGTTTCGTATTGTGTGATTGTATTGCTTTCTTGTGGGTTGACATAAAACGTGGTTTTCGGTATAAAACAGAATAGTCTTGTAAACTGTTTTCAAATCTCAAGTATTTTGATAGAGACGAAGATTTTATTCAACACAATCTCCCCTTATTACAGAAAATCTTTTTCTGTATTGAAAGATTTTTCAAGAGTTGATATATTATAAGATTAAATAGACGCACATGAATATGCTATTTAATAAGTTTATTGTGAGGGCCAGAATTTCTTGTTTTCTTAGCGACCCTTGAAAAGAAGGAGGGATATGTATTTATCACAAGAGGGCACGTGGGACCCCTTACTGAGTTTTATAGAGCTCTTCGACTTAATATAGAAAAGGGCGTAGCCTGTTTAATTATTTTTATTTATAAAATTCTGTGAGGCGATTACTGTTGTATTAAAGTTAATTTCTTTGACAGCTGCAAGAAACATTTCATATTTTTTGAGTTTGTGAAAATATCACCTTTGAATACCTGATAAACAAAAGACTAAATCGTCATGCTTTTCACTCAGCTGACAATTGAAGAATAGTGTAGAGCGTCCACCATACTGGGTGTATTATACAGAGTAAATTGTGTGTAAATAAAATGATAATTCTATACAATCTGACAGAGATTATCAAACCTATCAGTTTTATAGACGGTTGATACTTCAATCAGTTGTAAAATATGAGATATTGGCATTTAAATCGGATTCATGAACTTGGTGATTCTGCCTAGGTTCGTTATGGCCAGTTTCATACCTCTTTCACCCTTTTCGCCATCTTTAGACCTATGACTTCACAAACCCCAAATGAATGTTCTGTTCGTCACAAATTGAATCTTAACAGAGGCACCCGACTTTCCAAATAGCCCAGCACCAGACCTCTTGCTTTACACGTTTCCTTTTCCTGGAGCGCCACTGCCAAAATCCAGACCTTTTCTTTTGAGGATTTTCTATCAAAAGGCAGCATGGAATTCAGACAAGCGTTTCGTCTTCAATTAACACAAACGCAGGCTACCATTGGAAATCACTGTAGACTAAGCTTCCATTCTGTTAACATTTTTACAACTTGAAATTCTTACGTTGTTCGAAGATGTCTTAATAATCAGAAAAGACAATTTATTTTTCTACACGGCGAATTCGTATTCTCAAAATCAACACCAAACCAAGTCAGAATTTGTCCAAACCTCAAAATAAAGAGAGGTGTAATGTATAGTGTATTTAATGATTTCAAATGTACTGTATTGATGGCCAATATTGGGATAAGTGGAATCCATTACGGCGTCGATATAGAACCAATAAGCTATTGTGTAACTTTTAAGGGTATAAATTCGTTAACGTTTTTCCCAAAAGTAACCTGAACTCGACTATTCATGCAGTTCCACGGACGTGATATACGAAGGTTGGTTGGTTGGTTGGTAGATGACAAGTTAAGTAGTTAACGTTCATTCCAGCTGATGCTGATATCGCAAACTATGTAGTTGTTGGTGGTTGTAGTAGTTGGTAGTTGGATTGGGTGTGATATACGAGGCAATTTTGTCCTATTTGTACATGAGGAATATGGAAAGGTCGGACATAAGTAACTGATGCCTTAGAGATATCTGTTTTGTTGAGATGTTCTTGTTAATATACATGCTAATTAGGATACGCCTTTTCAGTGTCCTCTTAAAAGCAAGAAAAATAAGTATAAAGGTGAAACAATAAAAATACCTATGGTTGCGGATTTCTTTTACTCGTTAATGTTTAACTGCAATTTCTTTATACTCGTTCATAGTTACCTAAAATATTCTATACTCGTTCATATAGTTACCTAAAATATTTTATACTCGTTCAGAGTTAACTGAAATATTTTATACTCGTTCATAATTACCTTAAATACTTTTAAAAAAAGTCATGGTCTCATCAATTCATGTTCAGGTATTTTTATTGTTCCTAGTAACTGAAATATAATATAATATAACTGAAATGTCCAAATGTAAATTTCCAGAAAATCGACTATATAACTGAAAATTATAAATTAACCATCTAGATAATGTCACACAAATTTCTTAAACAATTTCTACACTTGACGAAGAGTTCGATGAAGAAGAATTTGATAATGACATTTTTTTAACAACTGAAAAAAAGGTAAAAGCAGGTTTCTGATCGTATTAAATACAGATTTGAAAGTGTTTGATATTTAGTTTGGACCGGTCTTTACTCGCTATTATAAACATTACAATCACTGACAATATAGACACTACGACCTTCTCTCAACCATCGCCATGTTTATCTAGGAGGGATTCGAAAACAGGACAAATTTGTCTTTAAGATTCCCAAAACATTGAAATGCTCTAAAATAGGAGGTGTAGGATTATATCCAGACTATAAATTGCCCCTGTTTATATTTGATCGTGGAGTTACAATTTGAAATATTCTCTTCTACTTGTGAAAAGTATTTAAAAGTTGGTGTAAGCTCTAGTATTTGGGAGAGAAACGACCTGAGTTCAGCTATAGCTTGATTTGTGGTTTCTCAATCGATTTGAGTCCACGCGGCAATAAGACTTTATGAATGCCATGAATGAAAGGTGGAAACCTATTCAAAATACGACAATAAAATGGTATGTCCGTCATTTTAGTCCCAACACGAGTTTCTCTTTTCTTTGGAATCAGTGTCAAATCTTTACATGGATTTTAGCCAGTTTTCATACATAGAAAGATTGTCAAACTGCCCAGTCATACACCTATTCATCGCTTTAGAAAATAGCCTTTACCTTTTATGTTGTACATTGCAGTTTGTTGGGATTGTTGATATGGATGTACTCATCCTTCCAGAACACTGCTGCTGTTCTGCGATTGATTTTATCGACTCGGCATCTCTTTTTTCGTGTCAAAATCGCTCACATAGGACGTTTTTATGTTTCTCTGTTTCACATAATGTTCGTCTTCAGTTAATCTCTAGCCTCATGAATACAATGCGATGAAAATTGTTAGTGCAAAGGGCAGGGCTAAATAAGCGTACTTCAAAATCCAAAAAATATCTTTTAATGTGTTCCTAAACTATGATATATCACGAAGTCGATATTGATGAAATAATAATAATTATTAACTTTATTTTCTACTTTTTCCAGTCTAATTACTAAATTATCATCAATTAATTTCACTTCTTTTATTTAAAAAAATAATAATGACCTGGACATTATTTTTCAGAAGTATTTCAAGACTTTTTCTTTTCTTTCTATAAAAGGTATTGTTGTCCAATTAGCGACTTGTTATTTCTGAATATCAAATTATTTTGATTGCCTACTTGAGTCTGTGTACCTGATTTCAAATTATAGAGTAGAATCACAATTGTACACCTGAGCTCCTCTAAATAAGGTGTTGTGTTCACCAGGAATTCATCTTGGCATTGATTTTTCTTCACTTTATCAGGCCTTGATCTTCAAACTGCTCTTTATGAGATTGTAGTAGTAAGAAAACAAGGCCAGATTGAAGCTGATTTTTTAATAATAACTCATAAAAGAGATGCATAAAAATATGATTGTCCTAATTACCATCATTATCTTGCCATATTCCACTGTCTATCCGCTTCTAAATAGGTAGTCTGTAATTTCTATTTTCATTCAGATGTGAGTGGTCTTAATATTGTTTGGTTTATACCTCATATAAGGAAGTCAAATCATCGTCCTACAAGTGGGCTTACGAGGGTCTTCGACACACAAAAATTCATATCTGATTCTGTCCAGTTGTAAGTATTTAATCCAAATACTGAAATCACCAAAATGGGAATCTGTAAAGTAATCTGATAAGGTATATATTAACTGCAAACAGTACTGTTCTGTCTTCTGGGTCTCATCAGTCCAGTGCCGATACTGGAGTTAAGGTTTGGCTAAAAAGCCGCCTCAGATGATACCACTATTATGAGATGTCATCGTACCATGGCTAGTGAGCTACGCAGAAAGCTAACGACAATGGTACAATCCAAATAGAGTGCTCAACAGGGTATGAGCCAAGGAGCGTACAGCTTACAGTTTGGAATTTTAACGTTTTCCCTTTTTCTACGATTGGACCCATGATTTAAAGGGGGATCTGCAATCAGACATAAGACGTTGAAATGAATTGGTGCACATAGATGCTGTACGTGTCTCCGATATACAAAGATATTGTTTACAAAAAAAAAAATATACAAAGATACCGGAAACGATACCGGAAACATATTTTCAATACCATTAAAGAATATAGGCAACAGGACCGACCATACAAACTATAAATGCTGAATCTAAAGATCCAAAAATAATTGTTTTCCAGAGGACAAGCATCATTATGAAATGTAAAAATGGTTGATGTGTATTTTTAGAGCCTCAACTTTGCCCTCTTCACGTCATTTCTCAAGTTTTTCTCGACTTTTTGTTTTGTTTTATTAACCGTGGGAATCTTTAATGGATGAAAAAAATAAGGAGCACATAAAACAATGACATGCGTCATTAGCTCAATTTTATGTTCTTGATGTTTTCTCAGAATTCGTCAAAAACAAATTATTTAAGTGCTGTCTACTGCTATTTAATGACCACACTGAAGTAGTTCAATATGACATGTTGTTTAAAGGTACCATACCATTCCCAAGAAATTGGTTGTAGACATCTAACCTTTAAACAGAAACATTGAATCTCCTAACTACAAGGTATTGGTCCCCAACAGTAAAATGTTGTTTGTGGCATCCAGAGTGACTTTTCCACTCTTTTCCTTTATGTATTTTTACAGAAATCATTTTTCTGTGTCTCAAAGAAATATAGTTGTCTAAATATTAGTAATTGAGCTTTTTATCTATCTTATTAAAGATGATATTAATACTGAGCCAGGACGGGTGTGGTTTGGTTCCAGGTAGGATATGCTTACTCTTCTTGACACCTGATACCACTTTTCATCATAAAATACTTGCGCATGTATGATTGATAAATTCCTCATTTGAAAAGTTCATAAGCTGTTACCTATGTTTCGACAATATGTCTGTTTGGATTTCGAGATTCGTTTTCCGGTTCGGATCGTTAGTAGGCCTTTTTGGTTTCTTTATTATAGTGCCGTTAACGACTACCAACATTCCCAGAGCAGCATTTTGCACTTCAATGATCTCCGCATGAAAGTTTTACTAGTGAAACGCAAATAGAAAATGAAAGAGCTGGTCAAGTCTTATTAGCGATAATAAATTGAAATGTTTTGTACTTTTGATTGTTATAATATTGGTGATTAATAACTAGGCATGCTGTGTGACGACGTTTGGTCCCGCCTTTTGTCGTGGTCCTTGCCATTAAATTTGATGGTTATCCTCTCTATTATTAGGAATTGGAAGGTCCTTTATGGTCATATCTGCACGGCTTAACTTTATACACGATAATTTGCTGTGATGGCTGGCAGTTTGGAGAAATTTGACAGACACGTGCAATTTACCATGGTTACCATCAGACATATGATTGTGGCAGTAGCGGATTAGCTTTGGACCAAGGTACGACTTGGCTTAATTTGGTCACACGCCTGTCTCATGGCACGTGAATGTGAGAGTGATTGATTTGGGTGGTCATCTCTTGACTTCTAAGAACTATTACTGATGATCCGAAAACTTATTAATTATCGTTTCTTATTGAAAGATATAATAAGCAAGATGGACATTGCGTTGCAGTGTAAACGAAGTAGACACCCCGGGTGGGGTCGTGAGACCTGGCTTTGGGTAGCTGGGGTCCTCAAGTCAATTTAATATCGTCCTATCCATTCCCTGGCACTGCCTATAAAGTCTGAGGCTATATACCAGATTTTTTATTTTATGATGAATTTCCGGAACTACTACTTTTAATGTTTTAATATTCATTACAACATAAGCATTGTGTCATTATAACAAATTATTGTTTTTAACTAGAGGATTTGGGATGCCGTATTAGAGTATTTGTTGCAGGGTTGATTTTCTTCATTTTGTTAGGATCATGGGTCGTTTTTCACACCAAAGATGATATGGATCTGTCTTATATGTCGCATTACAAATCCAATAACACTTTAGAATGAGTTATATGGTTTTTACACCCGAACGACTAGGTTACTTTCGACATGTTATTGTTGGTCTTAAGAAATTCACACTGATGTATAATTTTTTATTCATTATTTACAAATAAAGAGAAATTTTCAAGAGACAAAATATTATCAATTTTAAATAATAAAGAGGAAAATATAAAGAAAAGAAAAAATACACCAATAAAAATTCCAATATATTTTTTGTCAATTTCTTTAGTGTGACATAAAGATCTATAATTTTATAAACTTAAATAAAGTCTAGAGGAATTGTACATCCTTTCAAAACTTGTCTTAAAATGGAGTCCTAATTAATAATTAACTGAGTTCCTATAGTATCAAAGAAAGAGAGACAAGTGCGACAATAAGATGGTCACATTGCGTTATGTATTTAAATTCAATATTTCCCTTGTTGATTTTTCCGATAACCTAATACTCTCACAGAAACAAAAACATAATCCCTTTCTTATTACTCATCTTTACTTCGATCCATTTTACGATAAATCGATTCCAACGTTTGTACGCAACACTTGCCACTTCGCATTTTAGACACAGCCGCCATTCTTCTGAACTATTTAGCGAAGCGACGAGTTGGAAATATATTTAGTGTTAGTTTTTCGATAACCACTTGATCACAATCAAGTTTTTTCCTGTCAATGAATAGTTTTTATCTGACTAAGTTCGATTCTTCTCCAGGCTTAGTGATATATTGTTAAAGGTAATTCAATCGTTAATCATCATCGATTTCAGCTTCTCCGACGTTTTAGCGTTAGTCTTTTGGCGGCTTTTCATTTACTTAGACTTCTCTGGTAGCCTCAACCCAATTTTATAATCATCTGCGTCTCACTTTTAAGTGCCTGAAACAGAAAAACAGTTCGGAGAATATAAAAATGTAATAATAAGAACGAATGATACTTTGGTTTCGTTGAGTTATATAGTCTCCCAAAGATGATTTGGTATACATGTACTAAGGCTGTTTCAAATTTAAAACCATCAGACAAAACTTTTGCTTCAGTCACAAATTCCAAAATTATTGCCCCCAGCCCCTAGCAACCCCTCGCCCTACCCCCGGCTCCCACGGGCCTGTATTAAAGTATCAAAATCAACATTTGATATAAATATTTAGGCAGTAGGCGATTTAGCTAGATAAATGAAATATTAATAAATCGGAATGCCCTTTGAGTTTTACACCAAACATATTGACAAAATAATTTTTTATTAAAGAAACAAAGACTTTATTTATCAAAATATTAATCCTTTTGAATTATAATATACCGTTATTTATACAATAACGGCAACGATTTTGGCCCAATACCATCAAAGAATGCAATTATGTACGCTAATTCAAAATATAAAAACTCGGAACACCAAATGAGGCGAGATGGGAGATAATGTAATGAAGCTGTCAACAATTACAACCCGCCTCTCAACTTTTATTCAAATTTCAACAATTATAAACTAATGCTCAAAAGAAAGTACCCACCTATATATTTTGCTTTAAAACCAACGAAAGTAAAAATTAAGTGATAAAACCCAGGGTTCGCACAGCCTTGAAAAACCCTTGAATTCTGTCCGTTGCCTTGAAAAACCTTGATTTCAAAAAAAGTCTTTGAAAACACCATAAGAAACCCATTTTCTCTTGAAAAGTCCTTGAATTTTGAGTTGAGTGAATTTGTCAATCGTATGTTTTTATCGGACATTTTTATTTGGGTAAGATTTATCAACAGAACAGCCGTAAAATAATAAACGTTGACTTGGAAGTATTTAGATTAGTAGGGGATATAAAGCAACAGCCATGGGTCATGTAGTCTCGGTTGTCATCTATGATTTCTATTATCTCCACACACCATGATGATCGAGTCAGTGATTATTATGTTACTATATATAACTTATATGGTCAGGTCTCGCGATGTCTGTCAACTTGAATAAATAACATGCTTTTATTTGTCACTGTATTTGATCTATTCCCAATTATATTTTCTAATAACAAATAAAATTGAACTTTATATAAGTCTTGGAAAACAATGAGAATCCGTTAAATTGTCATACCTTTGATTAAAATATCTCGGGGTCCGATATTCGACACAGGAACGTGGAGGCGTGATTGTTACTATAAATAGTATCATAGTCACAGATTGTGTTGAGCAAGGAATATACTTTTCGGGAAAGTGCATGATTGATATGGCCTTCTTGTTTGCCTTAATAATAACTGCAAAGACAAAAGCTTCGTCGTTTATAAGTTTCCTCTATCACCCTGTCCTTATTTGTCTACGTATAGCTTTGTCGTAGATATGTACAATCTGGGTGTGAGAGACTAACCCGTACGACCTTGAAAATTCAGACTCAATGTCACGGGAATATATATGACAAATGCCAGTATTGATGACTTCACAAATTACTTGAATATATAAGGAGTATAAGAAAAGCCATTATTGAAGAAATTATATAAAAAATGAATGTGTTGGCCTGGGTGGTATTTAATCACTGTTGATGGAAATGTAATTTTAACGCTAATATATTGGTGTCTTTTTTGTGCCAACTTGTTTATTATTTTTTTCGTCCAGAGGGATGCACATTCTTTACGGTGACAGTTTTACAAAGATTTACTTCACTGCTCAGATAAGAAATTGCTCCACAAAATTTAAAACTGCTGTGCAATATTGGCCAATAGAGCAAAAAAACTACTATGCGAATAAATTTAGTAATTTGTACCCTGACACACACATCTTCCTGCAAATAACAGATTAACCCCCTTGACAAATATTAACTATCTTTATTGATTTCACAGTTCAGAATGTACAAATGTATTCTGCAGACTAATATCCTTGAAAAGTCCTTGAATTTCAAAGCCCAGAGTCCTTGAAAAGTCTTTGAATTTTTGAGGCAAAATGCTGTATGAACCCTGAAACCACTGTGATGCATCTCACAAACAGTCAACACAATACTTTTTGTGAAAAAATTATGAAAAAAGTGAACGCATCAAGCAAACGGCGCAAGAAACAAAAAGCGACAAATTCTGATGTTGCACGAAATACACATGAATGATGGCGGTATAAACCAGCTTACTGGACTCGCAAGCAACAGAGGCGCAAGAAAAACACAAAAAACATGCCACGTTTGAGCCAGAATGAAACAGAGAGAGCTGCGGAGATGGTGCAACAAGGAGCAGACAGCCCCTTGATTGCAAGAATCCTCAGCTGCAACATCAAAACTGCAACAAGACTGATGCGGCGTTTGAGACACACAGACAATACACCCATCAGACAAGCCTAGGAGTGACCGACTACGTGTCACAACACCAGTTGAGGACTGCAACATCAGGAACATTCATCCGTGGAATCATTTTGTTCCTGCAACGTCAATGGCACCAGCGACATTGGAGCACCATATCAGCTGACACTCAGTGTCCTGGCGACTAAGGCAACATCATATTGGAGCATGTTGACCCAACTGCAGAGCGCATTTGACACTGACGTCAACAATTAACATGGGCCTGGGGAACTTGGCAATGCCGGATACGTGATTAGCAACGCCCTCGGTGCGAATCCATCACTTATTGTACTGTTCTTCACGTAAAGTTATGTGTTGACCGTTTTCAGATGCATCAAAGTGGTTTAACTTTTTATTATTGGCTTTTGAAAATTTAACTGTAATGTGAAAAAGTGGGTACTTTCTTTTGAGCATTAGTTTACATCCATCTATATGCATCCACCAAACCGGTAGTAAAAACAAATATCTGGACAAAAACTGCAGCATTGTAGGCTACTTTTAATTCCTCGTGGTTCGCACAATCATATATTTTTTTTATACAGGTTTAAAAAAAAAAGTGACTTCGACTAAATTGTGAGTTAAATTTGAAAATTATAGATAAAAAAAATTATCACACCCAATAAATTGTCACTGATTATTATAATTTCTAATTAATGAAGTTTCTTAATAATATAATTACAACAGATAGGCCTAATTAGAAATTATTCTTCATCATTATAGATTTTTAAAACTAGATTTTAGATTTCTAATTAGGAATTTGATTTTTCACACCAATTACATGGAAAAAAGTTAATCACTTTAATTAAATTAATTTTTCAAAATTCTGTTCATTTGTTAATTTTTTATCATCTAAAATTGAAATTATTGATGACGTCTTAATTTTTCCATAATCCATACAAAATAGAGAACCAAACTGTTCGTTAAAGGTTGTTTCCATAAATGTGAATTTGTTCCAGAAAACTATCAGAACAAACAAGGTGAAGCGTTTGTAAAAAATGGTGACCTGATATGACTTTATATGGGCAACTCGATAACTAACATCTAATTACAAATTTGATAACAATGCTAAAATATAAGATGCCTGGTCAATAATTGCATGATAAGTCTCTTTAAACCATTGGTTCACAAAATCTCATTTTTCCCCTCCTCATCACCCAGGCAAGATGCATTTGACCACATGCAATAATTGTAGATCTTACCCAGTGAAATATAATTAGAGCTAGAGAAATAATACAAGTCTTTATGTAGGCATATTAAGTAGCCTATATATCTCAAAATTAATAAGTATACCACAAAATGAAAATAGATATTCCTTTGTAGCCTACTATTTGAAAATGATTATTATTCACATTAAAATGACATATTGTCTTGTTTGATTTCTGCTTTTCCACCTGATGGAACTTGTAGGCTTACAATCGCTTCCAACTGCTTTATTTCATTGCAAAAGTGATCTTGGGACAGGCACGTTAACGCATTACAGGAGCATTACAGAAAACGGATATAGTGTGATTTTTTAGCATTGTGTACGTTAATACTTTTTTGAATAAAGTTACATTGTACTTACATCTGGAAACCAATTAGTAATCAACTTATGAGCAACGCAATGGCTTCTCAAACCAGGTTCTACTGCGTTACTGAAGATGGGTTTGAAAGGATGGCAAATCTCTTTGGTGTCATCTGATACCTGGAAATAGAAGAAGGGGTTCAGTGGATCCCAATTGTCAAATCTTGATCTTGCATCTCCTCATACCTCAAAATTAATGATGCTGTGAAACTCTTACCAAGCATGTTAAATAGAATAATGTTACACGGTGGAATTGTAGTGTGTTCATCAGATAATGTAAGACCTATAAATCAAGCACGTAGCAAGCAAAGGGCAAATTGTGCAAAACTCATTCTCAAGGGTCTTTGTGCAGATTTTGATTTTACTGGTTTTAACAACATAACCAGTAGTTTCTTATTGCAAAAACCATAATATGTTGCCGACCTCAACTTGCCTGCAGACACTCCACATGATACGAGGGAATTACCAGGAGGCACCTCACCAAAGTGTGGGGTGATAGGGCCTATCCAATTGTGAGGTGGGGCACGGGGATAAAAATAGAATATCGTGCGCTTCTAGATTCACACATGAACAAATATGCCAACAGCTGCTCCCCCCTGTTTCTACGAGCCTGCTAATTTGAATGGGATTTATTATTTTTCACCAGATTCTCAAAAATGGTCAAGAAGTAACGGATCCTGCAGACATCTTAACAGCAAGACAAACAAACTCTTTTTATATCATATCTTTTCTTTTGTAGGGCTAAAAAAGCATCAAGCTTAGCATCACTCTTCCATAGCTATCATATTCCAAGGAAGATTGTATGACAAAAGCTATTATTAATTTTGTCTCGGTCTGTGACTAGTCAGATCCGAATGAAAATATTTCCTGTTATAAATCTAAGAGAATAGGAAAGATGATGGTTTTGCTGTTTGTTTTAAAACCAAACACTCCTATTCATGTCTCTTATTTTTCTTGGCTAAATGCACAGCTTTTTGTAGATGGGTCTATTATGTAGTCATAATGGATAATTTGTGTGGATAAGAACACGGGAAAAGTAGATAAATAAAGGCCCATTGCTTCGTTAATGGCGGATGATAAAACAAGAGCCGAGATCGTTTTCACTGTCAAATTAAAAACAACTTCAAGTTATATATCAGTAAAAGCTTGGAGATCTTCTATACAACTTCACCTGAGTCTAAAAGACAAAAGAAATGCGATAAAAGCTAGAGATACGATATTTCTTCTGTTTATTTTGCTCTTGAAGAACGCAGACATCGTAGAGGTATATTCATGTTAAATGACGTCTTTTTATTTTGTGGAACTGGAAACAATTTCAGATCAGCCCGAGGGCACAAAGTGCATTTGTTAGAAACGTTGGCGAAACCTTTTAATATAAAATACAGGCTTTTAATATCAAAACCTTTCTTTTATCAATAGAAAAGGGATATTAATAATGAATGAATAGAAAGAAATATATTTCTGGATTGAAAATGTATTAGTTTATAAGTCAAAGTCATTCACATTTGAATCTGGATTTTATCTCAGAAACAGAAAAATGTTTTTTTTACAACTGTTTGAATGTATTTCAATGTAAAAGGGTCAAGGGTAAACTCTCTATTAGTAGGGCCTATCTGCACATTCTTTTAGCACAATGCAGAGATCCGAAGCCGATACCATAGTTCCATATTGTATACCAAGTTGACGATAAGCTATCTTCAGAAATAGCTGTGTTCAAATCATTTTTCACAACAAAAAAATTATGTCGTCAACATTTAAAAAAAAAATGAAAATTTTTGCGCCAAATTAACGAAAAGAAATTGTTTCATTTAAAAAAAAAACTTAGCAGAAAACGAAAAAATAATTTTTGAGAATTTGATTTATGCCTCACTCATTAAGATAGAGATCAATTTATCGACAGGAAGACCGGCACTTGATAAACCAAGTATATCGATTGAATCGATCAAGCCGTAGCTATCTAGCCATTATTAGCTACGAAAACTGTCAACCAAACACGACCAAGAGTCTCATTAGACGCGGTAAACCCCTTTAAAACCATTTTAATGAGTCTAAACAGAAAATAAAGTTCTTGTATCTACCTGATATTATTTTCTAGCATCCTACAAAATCTTTTGATCCTTTTCTGTATTCAAGTGAAATCCTAAACATAATCGGACACAAACTCATCAAGCATCAGATTAAAGAGCCACGGACACTTTGTGATAAACTTATTCCAAATAATATAATGTCCTTGATGACTTGATAACATATAATTGCATACATATTTCTTTTTTTTGGGGTTTTTTTTTTTCAAGTTATAAGACTTTACAAGAAAAAAATATATGATACATTTGTTGTAAATGCCTCACTTTTGCAACGACAACCAAACTTCGTGGCAGAAGTGTGATGGTATAAAATTGGACAATTTTAAGATGTTATTATCATCAACGCGATAAGGTACCGAAAAAATTGGTGTAAAACTTCATTCCAAGTACTTGTACATAATTTATGTTTCAAACTGTCAGACCTTTTGACAACTGTCGTAAAAAATGCCAATAAATATTCTGCATGTCGTAAATAGAAAAAACATTGAAATTGATGAGTATCGAATTATGTAAAATAATATATTGAGTGGGTATAGATTCAACTGATAAGTGGGTAACATATTTCCAATAAAAATTGAAACCTGGTATTTTTAAGTTATTTGAATACATGTTAATAATGAATTCATCACAACAGGTGCTGTTATTGGTCGCATATTGATTTCATATCTCGCTATCTGTTTCCTGTCAAAATATCCTATACTTTAATTGACAAGTCATCGGACTTTTCATGGTCGTTTTTACACCTTATAACGGCAACAAGTTACTTCAATTCAGATCAATTAATGTCTATTGAAGCTACAAATCAACAGCAACATTATTCATATATTCGTAATAAAATATATTGACCAAGAGCGAGGAGCAGTGACAATTTTTAACAGTCAAAATGTAATATTGCATGAAATATTAAAATATATATATATGATTAAATCTAGTATTTATATATATTATAACTTGCACTTTAAGAGTGAAAAATAATTAATAAATTTAGGAGTTCTTATATAAGCGGACACCTTTGCATCTGTATCATTTTCTTCTGGTTCTTTAAAGGGCCATTCTGCTTTTTTGAAAAAGTTTCCAATATCAAAAAAATCGCAAATGCTACCTGAGAGTATTTTTAAAGTATGCATATTGTATCTCTATACCTTGTTGATCAAACTGAATTTGGTTTTAAAGGGTTAATTACAAACAGGGAGTACTTATTGTTAATTAGGCAATTTGACCTAGTTTTGGTGTTTGCCCTTTACATGGCTCAATATTTCTAGCTGTAACTTTTTAAATACACAAGAGGGAATTTTTTTTTACAATTCAGCGTTTATTTTACTCAAATCTGTTCAGTAGTTTCCTATCAGCGTCCAAAAAACATAACACACGTTTTTAAAATTTTTATTATGTTTTTAGCGTTTAAAAATTAACGGCTGGATTTTTTTAGTTAAAACTTTCAGATACATTAAAGGGCACATAGATACAGATTTTGGTGTAAAGTTTTCACAAATTTGATCAAAAAACATTTTGACCTAAAAAAAATTCAGACTGTCCCTTTAAATAAAAAATTAAAAAAAAATTCTGCGATAATAAAGCCGCTCATTCAAACATCAAATTGTGGCAAATAAATGAATTAATACATCAAAAGTATCAGTCAAACAATATCTTAAAATGAATAAAAAATATAACAAAATTTCCAAAATTTCAGTATTCAAACGATTGAGATTAATTCTTTGAAATATAAAAAAAAATAACTATCATTATTATTAAAAAAAAACTAAGTTTATTGAAATTTTGTATTTTAATTGACTTCTTGGCAGTTCACCGTGGAAATCCTTTCAAGTGATTCGGATAATTTTTTGCACCTTTTTTATTTTCATTTGTAATCCTGACAAAGGCAAAATTGGGAGTTTTCAGTCGCTATTATGAAAAGTATTTCAAACGAAACGTTTCTCTCACGCGAATATTGTAAATGATAAAAAGGGTCAAATTTGAAGCATTTATCTCGAAATGAAGAGATCTAACAACCATGCGTTGCTTTTACTCAGTTGACCCTTTTCTTAATAATTAGCATACAGGTATTGTGACAATAAGGTTTTATTTGCTGGCTATTCAGTCCTGTCTTATAACTAGGTACTATTGTTAGAGAACTAATTGAAAACTCCGAGGCCTTTCATTCATAACGCAAGCGACTTTAAATTGAGAAGGGCAGAAAGCACGTGGCGAACGGCAAAGCACGCGCGGGCGTTATTGTGCCAGAACGTGCCGTTATTTCGTATTTCATGAAAATGCCACAATGTGCCTTAATAAATGACATGAGACGGGGTTTTATTCGAGTTCTGATTTAAATTTTGTTTTTATTCACGTTATAAGTTAGATGTTTGCTCACTAAACATATGCCTTGTTGTCAAACACCTCACCAGTAATACATACGCCTTATTATACAATCAGGGCCATATTAAAGGGGCGTTTACGAAGATTTAACTGAAGAAAAGCAATATTGGTGTTTATTAATCGTGACTTTTTTGACTTATGATTCTTGCTGAACGAATTCGCTAATATTTAATGTGCATTAATGTTTGTAAAAGTACAATATTTTGTTGTAAATCTTTAACGAATATAAATAATATTTACTTTTCAGGGCCTACTTAAATTTTGATTATGATCCGATTTTTTTTCGAGCATCCAAATTGTTTTGTTCTGTAAATATTTCTCAAACTTTTTAAAATTAAACTCTCATTCTGAAAAGTGCTGAAAGAACGTAACTAGTAAAAGTTATCCTGCTTTTCTGCTTCTGGCTGCCCTAATGAAAGCAACACCGTGCAATGAGAATTGTTTCCGGGGACATCTTATCCTGTTTCCATCTGCACACAGATCTTTAACAGGCACAAAAAAGCCCTCGGAATATAGGTTTATCGCCTGATCCGAAAGACTCGTTGTCCAACATTCATATTGGCAAAGGGAAACCGCGTTAAAAATCTAATGTTTTCGACCTTTTGCAAGATAGAACTACCGACTCGTAGCCAATGTCTCACTCGCTGAATGATCGCAGCTCTCAAATTTGACAAGAAGCAATGATGTCCGAACACTTGACATTAAGGTGTACTGCTTCACCTAGAAATAAAGGTCAAAGAATTCCTTTATATCTTAGAAACTGTTGAATGCCCTCATTGATATAACATACAAGAACTGGAACATCTGTTTCATTATTAGTCCCGAGAAAATACTCTTTTTAAAAACAAAAACATACTTTTTTCGGCAGAGTTAAAGGGGACATTATCTATACAGGTATTGAAGACGAAATAAAAATATAATAACATGAAAATATTATAGCTTCTATTCATAATCAATTTCAATAGATTTTTGATAAAAAGTTATCCATCATTTTCATATCATTGTGACTTTTTATTAGCGTTTAAATCTTGTACAAAGTGCTTTAATCTTTTAAACTAATAAAACAGATCTGACTAGTGAACAACGAGCAGAAACCTTTATACTAGGGTTTCGTAGCTGGGACACTGCGTTAATTTTACCATATAAAGGGTCATCTGATTTGAAAATAAATACGGTACTAAAGACTTAAAGTAACAATGGTTCTATTGGTGTTTATTGTAATAACCCTCGAGCTGGACAAATGAAAATGTTTTTATTAGAAGTGATTGGTCATAGTGAGATTTGAATGAGTTCTTTTGTATACGGCAGGTGAGGCACACGAACTCGGTCAGAAACACACGCCCAGCACGCGCCTACTTGGGACGTTAAACTACCTGGGCTTAAATATAAATATGGATACTGACTTCCATAAAAATGACCACACAGTTTTCTCCATTGAAGCGGAAACTGATATATTCTGCTTCCCCCAAAGGCATTTAAATGAGATATTCTCGCCTTGTTATTATGAGTACTGGGGACAAATTCATGTACATGTACTTTAAAAAAAAATGATACATATTGTTGACTTCAATATAGCAAATACCATTAAAGGGATATTATGTTCACTAACTGTTCGACCAAAATACTCAGAACCTGGACTTTTTTAGCTATTCTAATCAGTAATAATGTCCTAAACTCTCCCTTGAAATTTAAGATTTCAAATCACAATGTATCCATAATTATAAGCGTTTGAAAGTAAAAAATACGACTCGCCGTTTAGTAATAATATGCCTTATATAGAAAACACATATACAGAAAATGGAAGATAAATGTTAGGGTAGAAATATGTTGAAGGGATTGTGCGATATTTGGACAGTTCCAGTAAATTTGAAGGCTATTTACATAAATTCAAGACCCAAATCGATCCTCGAAAATGCTGAACATTCCCCTTTAAAGCTATTTCACCCATAAAGGCCGGAAAAACTCTTTTTCACCCTCTTAACTCAATTTGTCATGTTCCTTATGCTAATTTTCATAGAAATGATGAAAACCAATGAAATAATCTTCAAAGATAAATTCTAATTTAGGATACAAACTATCTGCATACACATAGAACGCTGAAACAAATAATCATACCTTACTTATTAATCTACAGTGTTGTAAATATAAGAAACTTTTTCAACCTACAAAAATTATAAAAGCAATAACTATTCCCCTCCGAAAAAATGAAAAAAACATTTCAGAAAGTTTGGAAGGACTAATTTTAAATTTTAGCTTATTTTAAAGCTCCTTCCCTTTTCACTGAAAATTCAATGACGAGAAAGGTGTCTCATGCAAGCAACAGTTAGATCGGTAAGATCGTATATACCGTTGCCAATAGAATATGCTACTTTTGTAACGTTGTGTGAGGTGACAAACAAGATCTGTACCCGCTCTTTGCACAGATATGAACATTTTAAAAGGTTACAAAACCTAGGACAAATATATAGTAAAATCTAATAATTAGTCCTATACTTTAATAGTTTTCAAGTTGATTTTCTACAATATATTATAGTAGAATTTTGCAAAAGAAGAATATATATATATTTTTAGAATAATACTTAAAAAAACTATACCCTTTTAAGGCTCAATATTTTTCTACGAGTTTTCGTAACTTTAAAAGAGCAATTGTACAATATATTCTGATATCGACTTTCAGAATTGTTTTGTTGCCATCAAGAATAAAAAAACAAACATTTCAAAACTTCTCTTTTTCTAAATAAGGGTTGAAAAGAAAGAATGGTATTCCATTGTCTTAAATGGAATAAAAGACTGGTAGGATTCCTGGCAAGAAAATCGTTTGGATTGGCATCGCTCTCTTTTGTTTTCAAGATGTTTAGAGGAGAGCATTTGTTCATTTTCTCAGGTGATAGAAGTATTTCTAAAGGATGGTTTTATCGATAATCCTTCTCACTAATTATATATTTACCTTCAGAATTTTTCCTACTTTTATTAACTGCTTACAGCAAATTACAAAATTATCGACTTCTTTATTGTCTTGTCCTTTCCCCAAATTATTTGTGTTTTCAAAGATTCTGGTGTAGAACCCTCAAGATATGTAGTAATAACATAGTTAATATTTATAAAGACACAGTGCTTCGTGGTTTTTTCTTTGATATCTTTTCATCCCATCTTACTTTATGACTGCTCAAGTTTTTTTCTCCTATTGTTAACTTGTTTCCAGTGTTTTCCTGTATCAATCGAATATTTTATCAATCGTTTCCTTCTTTTTTTGTATCTAGACATTACATATCAGTTTTTACGATATAAAAAACCAAAACGTCGATGACAACTAAATTTATCAATGATTCCTGTGATAAACTGAAGGAACTGGTATTTATACATGCCCATTACATATGATTGTGGTATCAATTTTTTCTATATAGTTTTCAGATTCTCAGAAGGAGTTGTTTTCGTAAAATTATATGTTGTATCCTATATGATTTTTCTGATGATTGACATATTACTGATGATGAAGCTAAAATTGCTGCTGATGACACCAATTTAAGTTGCTTGTTAATATTATGCGCTCTGATGATGCTATTGCTGGTGGTGACACCCATTGTATGGTATGAAGTCTTGATGATCATAATTATTCCAATCAGAACGAGGGTATTGAAGTCCGGAAGATGGTATTGATGTCGGGATGATGGTATTGAAGCCGGGTTGATGGTATTGAAGTCAAGCTGTTGGTTTTGAAGTCTTGATAGTGATAATTCCAGTCAAGGTAATGGTATTGAAGTCAGGATGATGGTATTGAAGTCAGGATGACAATATTGAAGTTAAGATGGAGGTATTCCAGTCAGGATGATGGTATTGAAGTCAGGGTGACAATATTGAAGTTAAGATGGAGGTATTCCAGTCAGGATGATGGTATTGAAGTCAGGATGACAATATTGAAGTTAGGATGGAAGTATTCAAGTCAGGATGATGGTATTGAAGTCAAGATGATGGTATTGAAGTCAGGATGACACTATTGAAGTTAGGATAGAAGTATTCCAGTCAGGGTGAGGGTATTGAAGTAAGGATGATGGTAATGAAGTCGGGTTGATGGTATTGAAGTCAAGCTGGTGGTATTGAAGTCAGGATGATGGTATTGAAGTCGGGATGATGGTATTGCAGTCGGGGTGATGGTATTGCAGTCGGGGTGATGATATTAAAGTCAGATTGATTGAGTAATAATGGTATAGGTGTATATGATATCTGGGTAGTTGTAGGCCTATTGCAGTTTGGACTGTCTAGGAGTCAGCTATATAGGCAATGACTAGTATCACAGTTACATGTACAATGATTGTATTCTTGCAGATTGTGCAATATTGCATGATGAAGAGATTACTGTATCTTACAGCGTGATGGTCAAGATCAATCTAGTAATACAGTCATCTAGTAAAATGTTGCAGTGACTGTTTTAAAAACTTATCTTTATCTTGAGAAAGTTCTGATCAATGTCTTCAATATTCTTGCATTAAACATTCGTTGGTCTGGTATGTCTGGTATAGATAGCCAATACAAGGCTGGACCTTTTATGTTGGATTATCTGTACCATTAAGAATGTTTAGAAATGATGACATATTGTTTTTGGTGTTTAAAGCAAAATATGTAACTGCTTAATTCTTTAACCAAGGAATGGTCGTCTAATGTCAATTAATCCAATGCTAAAGATATTATCGAATTACAAGCTTGAACAACTGGAACATTTTGTAATCTAGTTTGTGATTGACAATACTGTCGATCTGGGGGTTATTCCTGCCATTGAAAATTAACTTTTACAAGACATGATCATTTGAATCGGGAAATATTTGGTCAAGAAGATCGTGTCGTCTATCGATTGTTAAGTTTGCTTTCCTATCTGATCTTTACCCCATGTCTTCCCGCCTTTTTCTGGTCTTCTGCTTTTATTGATAAAATTGTTAATCGTTACAGTATTGCCAGATTTAACGTTTGATGATAATATTGATAAAGGTTTTATTTGTCGAATTATCGAATTAAGATCGTGCCGAGGACTAGGAAAGGGGACAAATATCCGACAAGGAAGACGTCAGCTTGTTTTTGATCTTTCCTTCAAATAAACTCGCGTGTAGCAAGTCAAAATATCGACAATTGCTTTGGATATCACTATTATTGTCGTAATCTATCATTTTATGTTTTCTCTTCCTTTCATTTTTTGTGTAAAATTTGGAAAATCTTAATTTTGTAACATGATTAAATTGATAAGTGCTTTTGTTAACTACAAAATTCCGTGTGATAGTTGAGTCTTTGTTCTGGTGCTGCGAGTGTCAAGTCTTAGTTTACTTGCTAAAAATCTTGTTAAAGTCACATAATTTAAAACACAATTACTCTATGTTCAGATCAACATCTTCGGCCTCCCTGAAATTGATACTATATTCCTCTGCAACAAATTATGATTTACGAACAAATGGATTAAGATATACATGTGTCCCAATGATAGGTTTAAGGATTCAGTAGAGATGTATACTGTTTAAGCACAGGTCCGAAAAGGATCAGTCAGTTAATTCGTCATTGTCATTGTACAAATGCTATTTCCGGTACGTCAGTTTCACCTTTTGTTTGCACCCATGTTACAAAAACCATATCACTTTGCAGGTCCGTAGCAACAGGGGGGTTGGGTGCGAGAGGGCAAGCAATGCTACTCCGAAAAATGTCCCCCAAAAAAATTCTGACGACCACCCATATCAATGACATCATCACTACATTGCCCCTCAGAATATTATAAGTCTTGCCTTCCTGCACAATAAAGCCTTCAACAGGCATGTCAATTTGTTATATTGAACCTTGTTCTGACTCATGTGAGAAAAAGGCACAATCTGCTATCTGTATCTGTGGTGTGTAGCTGCTGTTAGGTGTGTTGTCGATAGAGAAAACACTATTGGAACAGCTGGTTTAGAAATTGGGGCCAATATTCCAACATTAGAACTGAAGACTTGTACCATACAATATTCAGAACCATATTAATTTTACATATAACAGGACTTTGCGTAATTTGTTCACTTCTGTCTGGAAATTATGCTCAGAATAAAAAAAGCAGAAAATCTGAAAACTGAAAGGTCAAATTTCTAACGTGTAAATATTAGATTAAAACAAAAGGAAATAAACGTGGTTTTCTATACTTGTTCATGTTGACGATCATATAATTATTTTGCGTTTGTAAACATATAAAAACAAACATTAAAATGCCTTTTATTTGTCTTCAGTTAATGTCAACATGGTAAAATATGGACCAGGTTTTACTGCACTGGTAGATGTGTTTAATGTCAATAGCAAAATACACAACAAATAGTCAAATATCTCTAGGGATTTACAAGGTGTTTAAAGTAGAACGATTTTCAAATTTACCGCCAAAAATCATTCAAAATCCATTTACAAACTTTTGGCGCTTTCAAATTTTTCAAATCTGTCGTTCACTTTTCTTTTTTCCCGCCATCGTCTGATTCTACACCAGGAGCATTATTGCTGACACCATATTTGATATTTGAGGGAAAGGATAGAAGCAATATTTTTAACAAAGATAACGTTAACATCTTGGATCATTTCCACCAGCTAGTAATTTGCATCACCTCTTTGCAATTTACAGCTGGATCAACTAGTATACTGGGGCAAGATGACGTTTTGCCAGTTTAGGGTAGATGCATATCCATTCCTTGCAAATTGGATGTTCTGTGTTAATCCTTATAGGTTAATAGCAAATTCGAAGAACTTTTATTTGCTACCATTGAGGTTTTCATATAAAGTTAAAAATTCAAAAATATAATTGAGGCAGAAACATCAGTTGATTCGATCTTCTTAACTTTAAAATGGTGTGTTTGGAATCGATAATAGTAACCGAAAAATAGATAAATCATCGAGTAAAGCTCTACACAATATTCTCTAATTATGATTTATTACTAGATTCTGGAGAATTCAGATGTTACATTAATAAAGTCTGTCCTAACATGACTGTGTGCTGGAGGAAACATGGAATGTGTTTTAAATAATATATAATATTATTTAGGTTATGGGTACAATGTTTTTCAACTCTATAATTTTCAAGTGAACGGAAGATATTGATTTAGATGATGTTTGTAGTGATAATGTTGATGAATGATGAAGTAATAATGTTATTTATAAAAGTTGATTAGTGATGATGATAATGATTGAGATAATTTTGATGATGATTTTGATGAATAATGATGTAAAAATTTTATAACAATAAAAGTATATAAAAAAGTTGAATAGTGATGATGATGATTGCATTTAAGTGTAATCATTTGCTTCTGTTGATAATAATGGTGGCAGAGAAAATACAATGTATTATTAATTAATAGTAATTACCGATTAACATTATTATCCTTATTATTATTATTATTATTTTTATTATTATTATTATTTTCTGTTATTGCATTTGTTGCTAATAACAGAAAAAAAATGCCCTCATCGTTATACATGCTTATGTAAGTTTATAATATTTTCGTCGCATCTATTACAAGAATTGATAAGATTTTACAAGTGAGAAGAATTAAAGCTGACATAGAGCAGAGTTCATTGAGACATCACATGGAAAGGGAGAATGATATAGTCTCACATCTCATTAAGAACAAGTCCCATGATACACTCCGTTGCAAAACTACTCATCATCAAACAATTTTATTGAAAGTTGTAGAAATATACGATGTTTTTCTTATCACTATTTCAATCCTAAAAGCAGATTAAAAGATATATTTCAATATTTTATATTTCTATGTGATATTTCTGAATTGTACAATAATATCTTCAATATTTTGAGATCTTTTCTATGTGTTTTCGAATTGTTATTACAGTTTTATTTGAAATGTAGACCTATGTAAAATGAAATGAATTTGTGATATTTTGTCAATGTGATATTCATTTTGCTTATATAATAATTATATTGTTTATATATATATTAATTTATTATTATATATTAAAATTATGCTTTTTAATATATTTCTATGTGATATTTAATTTGTTATCTTTCCAATTTGTGATTTCTTTTTGTCTTATTCAAATTGTTATGATTATAAATTAATTGGATAATTTGAAACGTTTGTAAAATGAAATAAATTTGTTATCTTTCTTATAGTGGTTTCTTTTCAGTGTGCTATTTAATTTGGTATCATTTTTCACTTGATACTTTATAATGTATCTCTAAAATGAAATTTAATTTTTAATATTTTTATGTGATTTTATAGGTTGTTATATTCAATTTGTTATCTTTCTAGGGGATATGGGCTGTTATTTTTTCTAATTCATAAAATGGTATGAATATTTGTTATTTCTCCACGAACACAACATATAAATGTTGTATTTTTTTTTTCTCCATAGTATTGGTTATGCAAGATGTTCGTGTTAAATTCAATCAATTTTGTAATCTTCCAGGTGGCGGTTTGCATCAGCAATTTTATTCACCTTCATTGTTAGTGATATTTTAATCGTATTATATTAAATTTTATAATGTTCTGATTTGCTTATATTTATGTAACATGTTTACAATTTATACAATGATAAAAGGCTACATTTCAATATATAATGAAATATTTTATCAATTCCAAATTCATTTTGTTATAATCTATCAATGATAAGTAGGCCTATATGAAGTATTTCCGTTATCACAATGTATTCAATTTCATTAATTGAGGATTTATGATGTATGTTAATTAGAATTAAATTCAATTTGTTATTTTATTTCATAGTGATAAGGTATTTGATATTCAACATATTTCGATAACCTTTTGTTATTTATCGGATATTCACTTATTTTGTTATGCTTTCATGGATTGATAAGATATTCAATTTGTTATCATTACTAATTGATATGTGATTATGATAATATTCAGTTTATTTTGTTATTATGTATATCATATATGCAATATTATATTTTGTCATTTGTATTTTATTTTGTAATACATGTAGAACATTGATATTCATTTGATTTTGTGATATTTGATATTCATTTGATTTTGTGATATATTATGATATTCATTTCATTTTGTGGTATATGATATTAACTTCATTTTGTGGTCATTTTCTTGTATTTGATGTTCATTTTGATTTTGTGATTTGATTTAGGCTTGTCTTTTATATTTGATATTCATTCGATATTCAATCCCGGTTGTTATGTAATATTTTAAAAATAATATATCATTATCCTTTCTTAAGAAATATTATAAATCTGATAATCGGTTCATTTTGTTCTTATATTCACACGTGATATTAGCCTATATTATTTGATATTTGAATTATTTTGTTATCTGTTCATCTGATGTGATAACATTAACATGATTCAATTTGTTATTTTGTTGTTGAATAAATTTCTATTTTATTTGAAAGAAATATTTTGTTGATAAATGATATAATAGTATGTTAATTTGTAGCGATTTTAGCTATTTTTGTTACGTTTTAAACTATTATATTTGAATTTTTTATCTTTATATTTTATCATCTCGATCTCTACTTCGGTTTTATTTCATATCCCTAAAAGAAACTCTCTTGTAACAATAATTGCTGTTTGCCAGGCGATTAAGTGCAATGAGTTCGAATGCCCTCATGATAAAAAAAAATCATGTTGCTTCCAAGAGTCGACCTTTTTATCTCTTGCAGAAACCAGAGAAGTGAAATTGTAACCGACAATCTTGCAAATCGCGTGTTATGTTATTCCATGTTGAATCAGAAATGGCGGTAAGTTATAATAGCTATTCTAGAGATATGCACGCACGTCAACACGTGTTATTAACGATATAATATGATGATAAAATAAGATGATTAGCAAGATATTAAAGTAATAATTTGAACAGACAATATCTAAATATAATCAATGAGAATCCAGACAACCATTTTTTTTTATCAAGACATAACATGGTATTGAAATTGAAAAGATCATAACATAACATTGTACGTTTTTGACACAGATGATATAGAAAATGGCATAAAACGCGAACAATTAAAAACAAATTTTAACCGAGATTCCTTTCAAATTTAAATCAAAATGTCCTTATATTCGACGAAATCAAAAATAATGTTTCTGTTCTCGCCGGAGTAATTTATATTTTTCAAAAGACAGCGCAATTTCGAGATAAAAGGCGATTTCTTAGAATCCATAATATGATATACATGTACCTATCGAAGTCTTTTTAATTGATAAGAAAAATTCCGTTGCCCGAAGGCATAATTCTTTAGCAACGTTTTGTCAATTAACAACTTCAAACAATAAGAAACACAATTTACATATACTTACATACACTCAATAAAACAAAAAATACAACAACTTTGATGAAATAGTTGGAAGTAATTTTAGAATGAAAAGCCTTTACAATTTAACAAATATTGATCCAATGTGTACCTACCAAACAGGTAAAAATTACAAGTATCAAAAACTCCTTGAAAACTTCGCCATTTTTCCTTGTTCGGGTATAAATCCAAATTCATTTTGATACCTTGAAAATATTTGTTAACAAGCAAAAGGTTACCGTTTATGTCGTGCGCCAGTGAGACTGACAAACACTTTATTCGATCTAACAAGGATGTTGAATATTGAACCTTGTAAAAAGTCGAAGTTTTCAACGAAGATTTTCGATCTTTAGCGCTTGTCGCCATAATAAAACTGACACTGATATCCGTCTGTCAATTTTTCTTATTGATTGTCGATTAAAGGGAAATAACTACATTTTAAAAACACAACGGATTACCTTCAATACTTTTTATTCATATTTATCATTCAAGGATTGAATGTAGATTTGATAAAAATGATTAGCAAAATTAAAATTCAATTGTGAAACTTTGATTCGAATTTCAGTCAAATTCTGTGTCAGTGTTAACAATTTTCCATTACGATAATAATAGTAAATTTATCATTTTGTACAAATATTTGCAATGTACCTCTGCTATTCCTTTAAGGCTAAACAGTCCATGGAACGCCAGAATAGACAACCGAGCATTGCCTCGAGCTGCCCTCCAGTCACATATACGGCTTTGACGGGGAAGCACTAAACTGATAAATCACGATTTGACAAAGAGAAGAGATGTAAGGAGGAATATAAGATACGGGAGTAAGTAACAAGGTGAAATGTAATGACGAGAAAGAATATGGGGAAGTAGGAAGCAGTGTGAGAGAAGGGAAGGAAGTTATATGATGCGAGAGTAGGAAGAAAAGAGTTGGTTGAGATTGGGCTATAGGCGAATTAGAAAGTGGGAAGAAGACGGGACGAGGAGAGACTGGATAAGGAAGAAGTGTCAGGGACCTAGGGAGTGGAATGAATACAGGACGAGGAGAGACGGGATAAGGAAGAAGTGTTAGGGAACCAAGGGTGTGGGAAGAAGACAAGGGATGAGAAAGATGTGTCAAGAACCAAGGGAGTGGGAAGAAGACAGGACGAGTGGGAACGAGGAGAGACGGGTTAAGAAAGAGGTGTCAGGGAACTAAGGGAGTGGGAAGAAGACAATACGAGTAGGGAGGGACGGGGAAAGATATTAGTAGGTAGGCTAGATATAGGATAGAAGAAGTGATAGGAGATCAAGAGAGTGGGAGGATCGTTAGAGATGAGAAGGAAGGGACGGATTATTATTTTCAATGCAGGATCTGGTATTGCGAACATTGGGGTGTAGTGACAAAAATAATGGAAAGTGGGGAGGTGGGCATATGGGTTATTCTCTTATATTGAAAGGTATTCATTATACCTTCGTGCAATGCTTCGAATTACAGTACTCCGAAGACTTATTATTTATATCTTCTAGTTGAGTGAAGAAACTTTGAATGAAATAGAGCTAAAATTATATATAAACCATTTTCATAACTAGTCTCAGTGGTCAAATAAATTTCAGAGAATTTGGTCACATAAAATTACAAAGAATTCACTCCCTTGGATAAATCGTCTTTCATTAAAAAACCACCGCAGTTTAAAATGTTCCATTGTAAATTCCAGGTCTATCTTGTCTATAAGTTCTCACAAATTTTTGTAATAATTATTAATACTTCTCATGAATAATTGACAATATTTTTTGATTAGCAAATCGTCGTAAGGACACGAAAGCTATCACATACCACGATGTTCCTTGAAGAATTTATACTTAGCTGGCAAAGCGAGCAGGGCGTTTTAGCGGGTGGGGTGGGCCGCATTTGAGAAGGGTTGTTCTAAGGAACGAATAATAATTGTGAACTTAAAAAAAATTCCTAGTCAGACTTGGATTATTCAGGAAGGCAAGTAATATATCAGGAAGGAGGATTTTAATTGACATTCCTTTTTTTTTCAGCAAGCGCCCAACAGCTACAAGCCTGCATCAATGGCCATCAATTGAACATTTCTACTGTGATATGAGGCCAGCATTGAAGTATTTGGAGAAATAGGCCACAATGGAGTCATGGCAAAGAGTAATGCTAAGTCAATGCCTGATGCTAGAAACTTGGTGCCTTATCCTGGGAATGATAAGGAATAAGGATAAAATAGACTTTTATATGGTTCAAGGATTGTATTCATTTCATATACAAATAAACATTTACACAAAATATAAACATCATTATGATATTTTTTACAAATTGCTTTATGATAAAGTACAAGTGATATCATATATATTATTCCACATTTAACAAAATATAAACTGAAATCAGCTGATACAAACAGATACACAAACACAAACAGGCTAGAAAAGGTAAATTATTCAAGATCAATTTGTAGTCCTAATTCAATCTGTAAAAGCTTATTATAGTGTTAGAAAACAGAATTTTACTTATGAAAGCGAAATATTTTGCCATGTCAAATTAATTGTCTTACAAAAAAACTCAGAATTTTTTGTATAAGATTGTGATTTTTAATGGAATTCTTATATTTCTTCTTAAAAGTAACCAAATATCAATTTTTATTCTTAAGTCTCTTTTGATAATACATGTACAAGCTTGATTTGTTAAATTATTATTTACAATAATGGAATTTTTTTTACAATTTTTTTCAATCAAATTTCATATCATTTTAATTAAATACTGGTAATTGGACTTTGCTTTGTGTTGTAAATCATTTTAAATACATTAGCCATGATTATCATAAATTAAATTAGATGGCTTCAGATAATTTCCACTTCTGTCAATTGCATAACTTACAGAAACCATAAATTTCAACAAAACATCTCATGCTAATGAAATAAAATATTGCTGCTTAATATATTCATCCTAGTTCTGTAAGGCTACAAATTATTGCGAGATAGAAATTAATGCGTTAAATGCGACCTATCCGCGATCGCATTAATTTGTATCCGCATTTTAAAATACATATTTCCAAGTGAATTATATGGACAAATGGTAATATAGGTCAAGTATTTAAATTGAGACCGGGCTGGATTAAGTAATTAGGTAATCTCTAAATTTGAAGCTGATTAGTAATCAAACTCGTTGATCATGGCTTGAGTTTTAATGAAAAGAACCCTTAATTGATAAGATTAGAGGTGAATACAGCACTAGCCGTCAAACTTCCATTTTCTTTTTTATGATATTAAAAAATGCGACACCTATCGCGGATCGCATTAATTTGTACTCGCATTTTAGTCTGTATACCCTATGTCGCATTAATTAGTTGACGCATTAATTTCTAGCCTTACAGTATAACAGTGTCTTAACTTTTAAGAGATTAACTGATTCTATAAATTGACGTCCAACATATCAGAGCATTCATCCTTAAAATGTTGCCTATTCATAATTTTTTCTCCAAGCAATATTGCCTTGATTAATAAATGCGCTTTTAACTTGTATAATATATTATTGCAGATCTCTCTTTATCTGATATTTTCTTTTATAAAAATATATTTAGTAACAAAATATTTCATTTTTTAAGTAAAGTAACAAACCATTTTCTTGGGTTTTTGAAATTTTTAACATAATCATAACATGTGCATTTTGATCAAAAAAAGTGATAAGGTCTCTGAACAAAACATTTAAGATTTATTTACAAAATAGACATCAAAAGATATTTTCAGGCTATTTTTTTGTTAGAAATATTGTAATCATATAATCAAGAATTTCAATTGGCCAATCTTATGAAATACTGGTAATATCAACCAATTGAACTTCTCAAAACATAAATACAAGAATAGCAAATTTTGAATTGTGGTAAGCCTTTTAAGAGAAATTGAATGCCTTTTTTAGAATGGCATACAAATATAATAGCAATTGAGTACGGTACAGTATATATGTAGTAAATAACTGGACACATTTGTATAAAGAAAGGCAATCACAGAAGTTCAAATGTTCAAGTTTGAAATTGTGGTAAATTAGCAATAATGCCTTTATCATTTCCGTATATATTTCCTATTTTCATATAAAATTTGTAAATTTATCTTCTCTTATGATCATACATGAATTGTGTCAAATTTTTCAAATGCCCTGGACCTCATTTAATCATTTCTCGTATATATTTTGTATTTTTCTATCAAATGTGTAAATTTATTCTCTCTTCTCATATGATATTTTCAACTGAACAGTAATGACTTATAAAAGATGCCAAATGTATGAAAATTGGCATTAAAGATGACATGATCAATAAATTAAAATGGAGATCAAACAGAAGCACATAATGATGACAGCAGTGATAAGTATTATTTACAATCATGGAAAATTTACATCAAAATACTATTAACAGCAGCATCTAAATCAGTCTCCTCATCCTCTTCATCAGAGTTATCTCCCTTTCTATGTTCTTCTTCACCACGAGATGAAGAATAGCTTTCCTCATCTTCCTCTACCTCTTCCTCTTCACTCACTTCCTGACTATTGTAAGAGTTAGATTGACCAGCAATATAATCTTCAGTATCCTCTTCGTTGTCTAAGATGCTATCAATAGCACTCTGCATTTGATTGCTTAACAAGGCATTGGGTGGATTAACTACATTGTCTGAACTAAATGACGTATTAAAATTGTCTTGTTCAAAATCATCAGACACTTCTGTAGATGATATTTGACGTTGATATGATATGCTAGATTGAGAAATGGACTGAATTTCATTTGGATTTACAGACAATAATTCTTGAGATGTTTGAGAATTGGTAAAATGTTCGGAGGTTGTATACGTCTCTGTCGTAGATATAATACTATTTAAATCATTACCAGATTGAATAATAGTCGAGGTGTATGAATTAGATGTCATCATTGCACTTTCCTCCTCACCGTGATGATGGCCTGATAATCCTAAACTAGTTTGATATGCAGGACTTTCAGAATTATAGGTAGCACTTTCAACCGAATCTACAATATCACCACGATCGCGTCCCGATTGATCATTGCATAAACTTTGAGTCAAGTTTTCACCAATGTTTATTGTCATACTATTTAATGTTTTTGATTCGTCCGAATGACGATGAGAGGGTATCACAGGTGATATAGAATGATCTAGATCTTCTACCATACTGACGTCACTAATATCAGTATGTGGCATATTAGTCATATCACGACTTATTAAAACACTGTCTTTATAGTCTTCGTATGATTCATCTGAATGCTGAAATGATGTATCGTGATGCAGATCTGACGAGTCTGTACCCTCCCCACCTACATCAATATGTAAAGGATTTTTTACATCAGAATTTTCCAGTTTGATTTTAGTTTTCAATGAAGCACGAAACACTGAGGAGGATGTTTTAGAATGTAAAGAATCGCCTGTCTCCATATCGCATTCACTATCTAAAGGTTCGGATTTTATAGACACAATAGGAGAATTAGCTTTTTCACTTCCAGAATCCTCGTTTGCTAAACTACTCACAAAACCTTGACTATGTTTTCTAATCAGTAACTTCATAGTTCCACTGGAAGGTGAGTTTTTAAACACTCTTTGTTCCTGTTTAATATCAGGCACCACAATACTAGGTTCTGACTCATCAGAGGTGTCTCTAACACTACTTTCTTCCTCAAAACTTGATTCCTTTTTAACAACTTTATCTTCATCAAAACTTTCATCTGACTTAGAATCTTTCGATTTTAAATATTTCATTGGCATGGGTTCAAATGAATCTGGAAAAAAAATTGGAATGTCACTATTATAGAACACAATTTGGCCACACCATTCTTTTTTCAGAGACAAATTTAGATATCAATATCAAACTTCAGCAGTGTTTTATTTTCAGTTTGAGTTACGTCCACCCAAACCCCCTTTTGCCTCATTTAGCTACTGCTGTAACTTATTTGCTGTTTTTTACAAGAAATCTGTCTGAATTCATATATACAAATATACAATACAAGAAGTTATAATTTGTACCTGGATCTTCTTCAACCTTTCTCTTATCTTCTTTAATACAAGTTGTTAAATCTTGGTGTAACATTCTCTGTATCATTACCATTTCAGCTGATGGTTTCTCTCTCTACAATATATATAGTAATTTCATAACTTTAACATAATAATAGCATTGTCATTTACATCTGTGCTATATTTTTATAAAGGTTAACTTAAGTTTGTAGCAAGCAAAATGAAAGGGAAATTTCCATCCTATTTTAATCACCTGATTGAGCTAACAAGGACAGACAATACTGTGTGCATGGAGCAAATTCTTGCCATACAATTCAGTTTCCAAATGTGTGCACAGCCTGTAGTACATGGGAGCCCCCGTTTATCGTCACATCTGCAGAACTACATGTTTTTCCCATGTCAGCCCTTCTGAACAGAATAAAGTATTTGTCTCCATTTTTTCAATCATCATTTTTCAAGGAATTCCCTCAGAGTCAATGATGACTCAATGTATAACTAACAAAACTTACCATACTATCATTGAGTAAAAGATGTCTATATTTATCCATCATACTTCTACTTTTATTTAATAAATCTTGTGCTCTTAACTCCATCATATACTCAGCTTAAAAAACAACAATATTATCAATTATAAATACAAAAGAAAATATAGGAAATAAATAATTATTAGCTTATATAGGTTAAAAAAAATCTTACACAGGAAAAGTATGGTTCAAAACTCTTGTTTGTTTCCTTCAGATCCAACTATTTGAAATGAATGGATTTTTATGTCCTGCTTTTCTGCACCTATATGGGCTAATTGAGGACAGGACGCCATGCAGTGTGCAATGAGGGAAATTTTGCCAAGACTGCAGCATTAGCCTGCTCTTATTTTCGATTTCCAACTGTCGAGGGATCTTCAACGTGCGCAGCCAATAGCACTTGGGGCCTCGGTTTATTGTCCCATCCAAACCCTGGACCTTGGTTAGCGAGCAAGCGTCTAACTCACTGAGCCACTATTTGAAGAAGAAAAAGTTACCTTTATCATGTTCCTCCTGTGATGGACCAGACCATTGAAACACATGATACCTCAATAATCTGCGACAAGCTTCACGAGAATTCTTAAATGGTGTTTTTGTATCTGGGGCTACAGCATTTTGTTGATCTTTGCTCATTTGTTGATGAATTCTAGAGAAAAATACAGGAGTATTAATCATAAATTGTGTCTCTAAGCATTTCATCTTTCATAAAAATTAAAAGTAGAGTTACCGTACGCTGATAAATGTCCTTAGTGATTAGACTAACAAATTTTTCAGATTAAAGCTAGAAACCATCAGACATTTTCTTTAATCAAACCATATCTGGTGCTAATGTTTCATCTTAACTGGAGACGAAATAAAAACAGCAGTTTCCAGAATGAATAAATAAACAATACTTACAATGATGCTTTAGGTATTTCTGGGGCCACCATTTTAACTCTATTAGAAGTAAGAGCTGTAGTGGATTGTGCTTGCTGGCCAATAACCTCGGATTTTATAGGTGTTCCAGACACTTGCTGTAAAATTTACAAAATAATATCAAATTGAGAAGAGAATAAGTAAGCATATAAATCAGGATAGTTGGTTTGAAAATAGGGTTAAAATTAAAGGGATATGTTCACTAACTGTTCGACCAATAAATTCTTGGGTCTCAGAACCTGGAATTTTTTAGCTAATCTAATCCGTAATAATGTTCACAACTCTCCTTTGAAATAAAAGCCTTCAAATCCCTGTGAAGCCATAATAAAAGTAAAAAATACGACTCCTCGCTGTTTAGTAAGACTATGCCTTATATAGAAAAGACAAATACAGAAAACGAAAAATAAATGTTTAGGAAGGGATATAATTGAAGGGATTATGCAATTTTTATGCAGTTCTAGTACCGTACTTCTGAAGGCTATTTAATACAAAATAGGCTCAAATTGACCCTCGAAAATGCTAACCATTTCCCTTTAAGACCTGGGATATCGGCATGTGGGTTATGGGTTATGAGCGAACTGATTTTTGCAATCAATTTTGACTGATTCCAGCAGATTCAAAAGCCACACCAAGATAATTTTCAATCTAAAATAAAATCCAATTTAAAATTTAAGAGGGTTACCTGAACTGTCAAGGGAATTTTCGAACCACTTTGTCCAACTACAATATTAACCTTCTGAACTTGTTGTTGAGCAGCAGCTGCCTGTAATGCTTGAATATGTTGTTGTTTCTGTTGTAATTTTAAAGTGGACTGCTGTTTCAAAAATTGTTCTTGTTGCTCTATTGACATCTTTGATAAGCACATTTGAAGTTTGTCTTTTTGTTGTGGGGATAAATTTAATGTTAACAACTGATTTCCAATCTGAAAAAAGATTATCATTTTTTAGTATGAACATCATTTATGGCAGTGAAATAGTCCAGTCAGTATAAGTCAGATGATTGGCATTATGTGCCTCAGGTTCAAATCCTCAAGTTAAAAAAATGCTAGTACTTTTAAATGAAATGAAATGAATGGAGTTTTACGTCCTACTTTCTGCACCTATATGGGCTAATTGAGGACGGGCAAACGCCATGCAGTGTGCAATGAGAGAAATTTTGCCAGGACAGCGGCATTAGCCTGCTCTTATTTTCGATTTCCAACTGTCGAGGGATCTTTAACGTGCACAGCCAATAGCACACGGGGCCTCGGTTTATTGTCCCATCCGAACGACTAGACGCTTTTCCATGTCAGCCCCTCCGACCTGCATCACTGACAGGGGGAAACCGGGTTGAAAAATCCGAAGGTCTAGTACTTTTAAGAAATTATTTGGCAAATCACCCATGAAAGTATGTTTTAGTACCTGATGTAGGCTACTTCTATGTCTACAGTTTTTATTTAAGGTCAATATAAACTGCGTTCAAGAATCACTGTCGATAGGATATGCAAAATTCATTTAAGTTCATCTTAATTTGAGAGAAAAATATCAGTAATGTGAACTTTACTAACCTTTATTTGGGTAGGGACAGCAAGAGTAGCATTAGCAGGTATTGGAAGTTTACCAGTTGGTGCACTTGCAATAGGAGTACCAGTTGACATTATGGGACGTGGAGCTGCCACACCATGAGCTGGTTGTATTTGTACCAGATTCTTTGAAGCAGGCATGTTTGATGATACCAGATTAGAAGATAGCTGTGGCTGGGCAACAGAAAACTGAACAGCATTATTGGTAGACTGAAGTTGGAAGCCAGAGTTGTCTATTGATTGGAGATTTTGGACCGGTTGGATGACATGTTTAACTGGAGTGACTTGTTGGACATTTGGGGATACTTGAACCACTGGAGATGTTGTTGGTTGTGATTGGGTCATTTGAGCTATCGGTGGTTGACCAACCATTGGTAAGATCTGTTGTTGTTGGATTGAAGAACTCTTTATTTGATTCTGATTAGAATTGATCAGTTTCTGTTTCAACATACTTAATCCCTGTAGTTGTTGCTTCTGTTCCATTGTCATTGATTTCAAGCTCATCAGTCTCTTTATATCTGTTTCTATTCTCTGAAGATGTTGATTGGTATTTGTTGTCTGTTGGATGACAACATTCTGCTGCTGCTGCTGTTGCTGTTGCTGAACAACTGATCCAGACTGGCCCACAGTGACTACTTGATTCAAATTTGACGACTGAAATTGGTTACTCTGAATAAATGTGGGTTGTGAAACACTACTCATCACCTGTCCTCCTAAAGATGTAGATGCCATCGTTAAAGAATTTGATGTCTGAACAAAAGATTGAGAAATGGTAGTTGTGACAATGGTACTCTGAGCGGTACTTAGAGAGCCGATGCCACTATCTAACCCAGTCACACTTCCCACTTTCCCCATAAGGTGTGATGTTGGAAAATGGGATGAAGGTTGAGATGTCGTGCTGGAGACAGAAGTCACCTGCTGAACTTGTTTCTTTGATTTAGACTTTGAAGGCTTTTTGACTTCAACAGGTGGAGGTGTTGGTGTAGGTGTTGGACTGGGATCACTAAATGTTGATCCATTTTCAGTTATTCCAGATAAACTCAGAGCTTGTGTCAATGGATCGATGGGCTGGTTTGATGATACTGAGGATGTTACTTTTGTGGAAGTTTTAACAGAGCTGGATATTTGAACTGACTGTTGTACTTGTTGCTGTTGTTGGGTGGGTTGTTGGATGATAAACTGTCCACCAGATCCCATCTGTACCCCTTGCAGATTGTTAGGATTAAAGTTAGCAAGCTGCTGAAGATTAAGATTTTGTCCAGCCAGATTCAAGGTAACAGCACCAGGTTGTTGTGCTAGTTGACCACTTGGGGTTACAATCTTCATTTGTTGTCCACCAGCAAACACTTGCTGAAACTGTAAGTTTTGTCCAGAAGGCTGACCAATGATTTGTTGTTGGAGTTGTTGAGGCTGGATAGTTTGTGGTGTTTGACCAGGCTGTTGGAGAATGATATTTGGCTGAACACTTCTTAGGATTATGTTTTGGGGTTGACCAGGTACTTGTGCTCTTTGAATAAGTATCTGCTGACCCTGACCACCTCCCAAGTTGAGAAAACTATAATTGGGTTGAGCATTCTGTGATTTATCTTGCTGTGGTGCTAATCTGATCATATTTCCTAAATTCTGCTGATTCTGAAGGATGGGTTGTCCAACTTGGTTCGATTGTACAATATTCTGCATACCAGCCAGGTTTATTTGCTGTCCCTGAAGTTGGTTGTTTGGAATTAATATACTTTTTCCCTGGGCTGTCTGTATTATTGTACCTTGAATATTCATGGGATTCTGCATTGTCACTGGAACACCCTGCTGTCCCATATTTTGAGAGTTATTACACAACACATGAGCAACGTTTAAATTCACAACATTAGGATTTTGTATCACTGCATTTTGAGTATGTACAATATTTGGTGTCAAATTCGACTGGCCAGTCATAATACTGTTTGTGTTCGGACTAGGATTGGAAATCAGACCCTGTAAAGGCAGTGAGTTAGCGAGCTGAACTTGTGCTCGTGACTGGAGATTGTTATTATTTTGATTAAACTGCATCATATTAAAGTTGGGTGCTGGACTACTGGAGTGACTGGGTGGTCGACTAAGATTACCAGCACTAACTATAGATGTTGATGTCTGTATGGGAGTAATAGATCTAGAGACTAAAGGAGACATGGCTGGTGCTGGACTACAACTAGGAGTTACACTACGAGATGCTAGTGGTGAGTTAGCTGAGAATGGTGAGGCAGCTGGAGCTGGACTTGATCTTGGTAGCTGTTGGACTGGTTGTGAAGGTTGAGTCTGGTTGGTTTGTACTGGTGGTGTTGGTCCAGCACTGGAGGATTTGATGATAAACTGAGGCACAGAGCTAAAAAAAGAAAAAGAATTTTGAAATGACAAGGGAAGACATGAATCTTAAGTTGGCATGGTTATAGAAGCTTCACTGATGATGGGGTCCAATGCCAAAGTCTTTTTTGTTCAGTCACATTTTGTTCCACAATGAAGACAAATTTGATTATTTTTCATATAAAAATCTCATGTGTGTATGAATCGTCTAAATCTAAATACCATCACCTTTTATTTCTTAAAATCAATATAATTAACTTTTTAGTACCAAAAGAAAAAAATAAATCCAATCCATTGTTTAAGCATGTGTCAAAAATAAAGTGTTTTTATTTGTAAATGGTAATTTTTGGTGTAAAAAAATATAACCACAGTGCAACATAACCAAACACTCTATAAACCATTATCAACCCATGCAAATTTCCTTTCCCTCAACCATTTGGAATTTTAACTTGAATTGGAGCTTATTATATTTGTGCCATATAATAATTATTGAGTGTTAGAAAAAATTTGTTAAAAATTCCAACTGAGAAATATATGATCAACTGGTCACCAAAATAGTTTATATTAACGTACTGAAAACCTTTTTTTCTGTATTTGGCATGACGAAATGAACACCTGTAAATCAAAATATGAAATAATCCTCAAAAATGTTTTTTTTTCATAAAGCTTTTCCATGAATGATGTAGGATTTAAGCCTAAAAAGAGTTTATATATCCTTTCTACAGACATACCGGTACCGGTAATGTAAAATTCAAAATTGGATAGTAAAGGATATACCGGTATACAAAACCTGAAAAAAAAAATCTACACAATTCAAATTTCGAATGTTAAACAATATAATTACCCTTGAAGTATGCCAGTAGAATTAGAAACTTGACTTTGTCCAGCTGGTAGATTAACAACATTTGGAAACTGTTGTACAAGCATAGGTTGTTGACCGCTACCAATAACTGTTGTATTAGTTTGTCGTACTTGCTGATGCGATACATTAGCAGTGGCTGATACAGATTGAGGTACATGGTTTTGAGATACTTGAGCAATTGAGGATGGCAGAACATTTGTGGTTGTTGTGATAGAAGCTGATGCCCTCTCATGAAAAGCACCTTCAGCAGATGAAATAAAGTCATCGGCCCATGAAAATCCTTCTCCATCTCCAAAAGATGGAATCTGAAAAAAAAAACAAAAAAACAATAGAGGAATCCCTTAACCTAAATGAAATCAACATACCAGTACCCATAATTATTTTCCAATCACCATCCATTTAACATTGTACTGTAGACACACAAATAAAAGTTCTACTAGTAAATTATCAACAGATAAATAGGCTGAGGATCATTAATAGTCAAAGATCACAGAGCATGAAACTTTGAGAAACAGCATGTTTCAGTTTGTTTAATATATAATAATCAATATATTTGAACTATCTACTTACTGATGTACTGCCTTCTCCAAAGAATTCATCTCTGTAATGAAAAAAAAAATTGATGTAAAGCGATACCACCTCTTAAAATGAACAAAATATTTCAGTTCTCAAATTTACAGTACATATTCATCAACAGTGAATATAGGAAAAACAGTGAATATAAATTCACCAAGAGAATTTTGCTTTTTTGATAAATCAAAGAGATACTTTATTGAAAATATCTGACAATATGTAGAGCATGTATATGCAAACGTTCAATGAATTTTTTTGTATCAGCTTATTTAATTATCAGTCATATTTATTTTTCAAGTGTAGATGATACAAAAGTTCATTTGAGAATTTGCTATTGGCCTATTATGTATCAATATATAAGGCTTTTTAATCATTAAGCCAAATATCAACATAGAATAATTTACTTACATGTTAACCTCAAGGCCATCCTCCATTTCAGAAGGAGCTGAAATAGAAATTAATCATATATTTATCTTGATGGGAGAAAAAAAAGAGAATGAATAAGCTTATGGCAAAGCATGTTTTCCCATAGAAATTTGGGTTTCCGAATTAAACCAGACAGGTGCTTCTTATCAACTAAAACATTTTGACAATTAAACTTGTTCAATCTTGGCTTAGAATCAACCCGAATAGTAATATTTGGCCTACTTAAACAAAATAAAAACTTACGCATCGGTTTTTAAATTTTGAACCTTTTGCTCCACGACCATACACCTCATTTTCTATACCCGCCTTCATCCTGAGAAGAGAAAGAAGGCAAAATTGAGCGAACTGAAAATTTCGGTAGAACCTGTAACTCTTAAGTTTGACCTTGTGGATGAAACTATTCAAAAATCATTAAACCCCACAAATATAGAAATAAGTATTATATATTAGGTATATATTATATGGTAGGTCTATTATGTCAATCTAGACAAGCTGGGCCATAATCAGCATTTTTTGAATGTATTTTGGTCTTAAAGTCAATTGCCTTTAGAACTTACTAACACTGTTTGAAAATCTATAATCTCTTCAAATAAGCATATACTTTTTATGCCATACTTGAAATTTTACTTTCTAACTCCATATTTGCCTTTGGCCAAAACTCATGAAAAGTAGAGTAATCATTTGACAAATTCTGACTTCAAGAACCTAAGTTCTGGTGGACATGCTAATTCAAAACATCTTTCTCAATTTTTTTGTACTTAATTTTTTATTAATCAGCATTCAATAGATGTTCTATTAATTACTGTAGCACTGAACCATTTCTTTAAATAATTTTTGACATGCATGATATATATATTTACATAATTTACACCATATTGATAGCTTTTTAAATAACAATTAATACTTAATGATCAAAACATAATATTTGTCAACAATATTGGTCAACATATTGTTTATTATGACTAATACCATGTTGAAAATACAAGTAGGGAAAATTGATGGGTTTCACAATTTAGATTGCTATTTAGACCCATATTCTGGGCGACAAGCTCAATGTGACATTGATATTATCTTGTTTAATACAATATAAGCTTAGAGAACAAAATATCAGAAGAAAAAAAGAAACATTTTGATTTAGTTTTGATCAGAATCTAACCCACTTTTTCATCCAATCAGCATTGGGTATAACGTCTATGAAGTGGGTCACTTATTCATTAAGAGTATTTTAATCATTTGACAATGATTTACAACACAGATGTAGAAGCTTACAACATAATCTACAAATTTATTCAACCAGCAATTGATGAATTTGACAGACAACTATTCCCTTGCTTGTTTTATCATACTAAGTAAAATTTAATGATCTTAATTGTCTACAACCTGGGTTTTCAACTGATTTTCTCAAGTGTTCCTGATTACACACAAGTGAATTGTCCACGGAACATGCAATTTTGAAGCATGATAAAGTCACAGCATTTTGCTTTCTACAATGTTGCTGGCAGTGAACATTGCATGCATTTCCCCCCAAAATATTATTAATTTTTTAAGACCTCTAGCCAACGAAAATGTCCAAATGTCCCCATAGTTGAAAAACCAGTGTCTACAAGGTTATAAGATATAACCATCAGTGATTTAGATTAGCCTACATTGAATTTGGGCACATTCTGTATTTGCGAATCAGACGTGGATATAAAGGCAGCAAAATGTCCTGGGTGTATCTCTCTAATTTTGACGTTTACTGTTGTTACTAGTAATATGCAATCTAAAGGCCTGACTTTTAACTTATTGAGTGGGACCCAGAGATCTTAAATTGCATAAACAAGAGCCTAAGCTTACGCTACAAACCTCCATGAGTTTATTACTATGCTTCTTTTTAAAAATTTACAACTATTTCTAGAAAATTGATTTTATATAAGCTTACAATTTATTTATTTTTTTAAAGAAATCCAGCTGCAGGCCTACCCCTACAAGCTTTTAAAAATATGAACATCAAATACATGTATAGAAATTGTTGATCTGGCTGTCAATACTGACATTGAAGGCTAGACTAGAGACGAGATCTACACTTAATATATTCCCAAGTACTCAAGTAGGCCTTTCTTCTAGATATGTATGGTGTATTGACTTTGATAAAATATAACTTTAAATAGATTTATTGCATTAGGCTAGCCTGTAGTACTAGTAGGCCTAGCCTGTGTAAAAGCTTATATATATCAAGTTAATTCAACACCAACAAAGAAGTAAATTATAATTTTAACTGGGCCTTGGGTATTTTTAGTCTATTCTGATCAGATGATAGGCCCTAGCTATTTTCATATTAATACATTCTCTTGAATCTTATCTTTTAGTCATTTAACAACACAAATTTCTTTGGTTTTTTAATATTACTATGGCTGTAGGCCTACTGGCCTACTATATAATGGTATTTCTAGAGTATGTAAATAGAATATAATTAAATTTAGTGAATAAATAATCCTTTTGAGGCTTCACGAAAACATTATGAATGAAAGCATGAAGTCTATAAAATGTTGTATTGTCATAGCTTGGCGGGATTTTTTAGAGTTTTATCTGTCAAAATATAAACTACGCAGTTAAAAAAACATTTGTTTTGAGCAGTCAATAGGTACTTTATAGATTTATCTGCGATTAAATTAATAAAGGAATGAAAGAGATGGGCTAAATGATTTCTGTAGCACGATGGCGACTGATTTGTTAAAAGCTAGACAAAATCTACGGGTTTTCAAGCTAGTCGTTCTCAGCTATATGACCTCATCCACTATAATGCATTGATGCAAGAAATGGAAATGTCATTTCTACAGCTCATTGTACGTGTCACGCTTGCAAAAAATGCATAAATTTCGAGTAAACAGGATGACAAAACTGTCATTTAGTCCTGTTTGAGCTTGAGAACACGGCTTTACCCTGCAAATTTTATCAGCGAAATAATATTCAGAAAACACTCACCGTCATGTAACGTGCCAATGATTAACGGGGTTCTCATTTTACTGCGCAGGGGTGGATTTGACCTTTTGACCTTTGAATTGACTATTCGTTTTCTTCAATTTTTGAAATATTAAGCGATCGAATTTGAATGAATCTTTGTACAAGTGATCATTGGAGTATAGTTGAGAAATCTGTCGCAGAAGTTTTGAAAAAAATGGCCTAGGACAAGCATTATTGACATGAAAATACATAAGAAATGATTACACATATATGCGTGACGTCATATGGCGTGACCTCAATCGTGGTGATTTGACAAGTGGAAGTCCAAAAATAGAAATTAGAAGGTGGACTTTTCATTTCGTCCCTCCTTATTTATTTTGATCATTTATGCATTTATATCGACAGAATAGACATTCATCGAGTTTAAAAAGCTTTTATACAGGGGTAACTGAAGTGATAAAATGTTTAAAATTTTGGCCGTGACGGTTCGATGAAGTGTGGCATATCGTTGTAAATACACATGATTTGATGACGTACGTCGCATACAAATATTGATTGATACATTCCTGGTTATATCGGTATATGACCATAGTATAATGCTTATGTGACATTTTATAATGCCCATGTAATGTATATTATTTAGTATACAGTACATAATAGTCACCATAATCATTTATTATATTTTCAAACCTGACTATGTAGGTAGATTTATAACCTACATCCACAAATTATACGCCCACGTGAAATGTGGAGCGTATATTGCCGTCACCCATGTCCGTCGGTCCGTCCACAATTGCTTGTTAACACTCTACAAGTCACAATTCTTTACGGATTTTGATGAAACTTGCTGAAATTGTTTATTATCACCCAAGGATGAACCCTATTGAAAATCAAAAGAATCAAAAAATATTTAATATGAATTATTGCCCTTGTTCTTTATAACGCGTTCGAATTTTTGCTTGTTAACACTCTACAAGACACAATTCTTTATGGATTTTGACAAAACTTGCTGAAATTGTTTATGATCATCCAAGGATGAACCCTATTGAAAATCAAAAGAATTGAAAAATATTTAATAGGAATTATTGCCCTTGTTCTTTAAAACGCGTTCGGTTTTTAGCTTGTTAACACTCTACAAGACACAATTCTTTATGGATTTTGACAAAACTTACTGAAATTGTTTATTATCACTCAAGGATGAACCCTATTGAAAATCAAAAGAATTGAAAAATATTTGATATGAATTATTGTCCTTGTTCTTTAAAACGCGTTCGATTTTTAGCTTGTTAACAGTCTACAAGTCACAATTCTTTATGGATTTTGACGAAACTTACTGAAATTGCTTATTATCAGCCAAGGATGAACACTATTGAAAATTAAGAGAATCGAAAAATGTTTAATATGAATTATTGCCCTTGTTCTTTAAAGCGCGTTCGATTTTTAGCTTGTTAACACTCTACAAGTCACAATTCTTTACAGATTTTGACGAAACTTGCTGAAATTGTTTATTATCACCCGATAATGAACCCTATTGAAAATCTAAAGAATCGAAAAATATTTAATAGGAATTATTGCCCTTGTTCTGTAAAGCGCGTTGATTTTTAGATTGTAAATACCCTAGATGGCACTATTCTTTTTCAATTAGATTGTAATGAAACCTATTGAAATAGTTTATTATCACGCGATAAACCCTATCGCAAATCAAAAAATATTTGATATGACTTATTGCCCTTTTCGTTCAAAATAGGTTTTAGTTTTAGCTCATAAACAGAGAAGAATTTTGACTAAACTTGATGAATGCTGAACCCTTGATGAAATCGAGAAAAAAAATGTTTGGACGACACTTAATTTAAGTTCTGATTGAAATGTAGGCCTATGACGACAGGTTGAATATTTGATGTTTTCTGTTTCCTACCAAATGTTATTTTTCAAACAAAGCTGCCAGTGGGCGTATATTACCTTGCCTGGCAAGCTATCTTTTAATAAGTAATGAAATATAACACAATATTAAAGCTAACATGCCCCAGTTAGTAAATTTTAATAATTTTTTTCTTCTAAAGATAAAAAGCGTTTAATGCCAATAAGGTTTCTGCTACCATAAAATGGGGCCCAGTGACTGTTATATATATAGGCCTATGATATTACTGATTTCCTTATAATTGGGGGCTTCTTACAAGAGTTAATGAGAGGGGATAAAAATGAATGAGTTTAAGAAATTGTAAAGTGATGTTCTAAACTTTGTATGTGTATCGGGACACTGATAGCATCAATTTGTGCCATTCCAATTTCCATTCCGAAGTCTGTGGTTCTTGCAATTTTGCTAAAACTAACGCAGTTTATAATGTCACTGACAGTGATCTGCAAAGATATCAATAGTAGCTTCCAATAGATCACTATCAGTGACGTCATAAAATGCGTGTTTTCATCAGTGACGACCAATGGACCAATTCTGCCGTACTGAACTGGATCTGTTCCATTTAAATTAACCTATCTATTTCCCTTCGGGAAACGTGTGTTTGTTCGATACACAATTTTGTTGAACGTGGTGTTAAACTGTGTTCTTACTATAATTTCAGAAATTAATGGTTTATGCTGAAAGGAAGTTATTATCAAGTTCATTTCATATCCATTATGACTTATATTGGGTATAAATCAAATTGTATGATATCACTTTATCTGCGTTCTGATAATAAGGTTGATGGAAGCTGTAGTGGTGTGATTCTTGACAAGAAAAATGGTTTAGTTCTCACTAGTGCTACTGTTTTGGCTCCACTAGTAGCTAAAAGTCCAAGTTTGGTATCATCACTTGACTCTCCTTTGCCAACTGTAAAGGATGAGCTTCTTGCAATTGAAGTCTATTTAGAAAAAGAATATTTACCTGCAGAACGAAATACAAATGTCCAGTCAACTGATCAATCAATTCATCAATCAAGAGATCAATCAAGTCATCTATCAACTGATCAATCAACACCTTACCAGTCGCTTAATCAATCAACAAAATTTTCTACATGTAATTCCAATACATATGACAGAATTACATGTCACAAAAGTAAAATAATCCAGATTTTTTCCTGTGATAATTTTGATAGAGCATTTGAGGGTTTGTTTGGTGGTTCCTCATGGACTTTCTCTGCTGAGGATGAGAACAGTGATCCTATCCAGAAAAATGATTCAAACAGTATCCAAGATTTGCATCTAAAACTTATTCCTAAATTCATCTTGCTCAAAATTTTCACAATTACAAAGGATTTTAATTTTGCTGAGAACTTCTTCCCAGAAATCAATCAAGATATTCTAAACATTCATGATCCCATTAAACTTTGTGCCACTCCATTTGGGAATCTTAGTCCAGAAGTTTTCATGAATTCTTGGAGTACTGGAATTATAAGCAATGTGTATGGGAAGAGGAATTGTCTTTTACTCACAGATGCAAGATGTGTTCCTGGAACAGAAGGGGGTGCAGTTTATTCCACAGAAAATGGAATAAGGTAACCTTTTGATATACTATACAAACATCACAATATTAATGTTTTAGATTTACTACAAATATCGCAATATTTATGTTTCATATTAACTGTGTGATTTACTACAAACATCACAATATTTATGTTTTAGATTAACTGTGTGATTTACTACAAACATCACAATATTTATGTTTTAGATTAACTGTTTGCTTTACTACAAACATCACAATGTTTATGTTTCAGATTCACTGTGTGATTTACTACAAACATCATAATATTTAGGTTTTAGATTAACTGTGTGATTTACTACAAACATCACAATATTTATGTTTTATATTCACTGTGTGATTTATTACAAACATCACAATATTTATGTTTCAGATTCACTGTGTGATTTACTACAAACATCACAATATTTATGTTTCAGATTCACTGTGTGATTTACTACAAACATCACAATATTTATGTTTTAGATTTACTACAAACATCACAATATTTATATTTTAGATTTTCTTCAAACATCGTGATATTTATGATTAAGATTTACTGTATAATTTACGACAAACATGTTTTATATTAACTTTGTGATTTACTACAAACATCACAATATTTGTGTTTAGATTTACTACAAACATCACAATATTTATGTTTTAGATTTTCTTCAAACATCATGATATTTATGATTTATGATTTACACTGTTATTTACTGCAACCATCACTATATTTATGCTTTAGATTTCCTCTGTGATCTACTACAAATATCACAATATTTATGTTTCAGATTCACTGTGTGATTTACTACAAACATCACAATATTTATGTTTGGAATTCACAGTGTGATTTACTAAATTCATCACTATATTTATGTTTTAGATTTCATCTGTGATTTACTACAAACATCACAATATTTATGTTTCAAATTCACAGTGTGATTTACTACAATCATCACTATATTTAAGTTTTAGACTTACTGTGTGATTTACTAAAAACATCACAATACTTATGTTTCAAATTCACTGTGTGATTTACTACAATCATCACTATATTTATTTTTTATGATTTACACTGTTATTTACTGCAACCATCACTATATTTATGCTTTAGATTTCCTCTGTGATCTACTACAAATATCACAATATTTATGTTTCAGATTCACTGTGTGATTTACTACAAACATCACAATATTTATGTTTATAATCCTTAAGCGACATTTAGGGGTAGAGATCACATTAAATAACGGAACACAATTTTATGGTATACTACTCCTTAGTTTAATTACACACAACGTTTCAACAATTTACATTGTCATCTTCAGGTGAAGATGACAATGTAAATTGTTGAAACGTTGTGTGTAATTAAACTAAGGAGTAGTATACCATAAAATTGTGTTCCGTTATTTAATATTTATGTTTGGAATTCACAGTGTGATTTACTAAATTCATCACTATATTTATGTTTTAGATTTCATCTGTGATTTACTACAAACATCACAATATTTATGTTTCAAATTCACAGTGTGATTTACTACAATCATCACTATATTTATGTTTTAGACTTACTGTGTGATTTACTAAAAACATCACAATACTTATGTTTCAAATTCACTGTGTGATTTACTACAATCATCACTATATTTATTTTTTATGATTTACACTGTTATTTACTGCAACCATCACTATATTTATGCTTTAGATTTCCTCTGTGATCTACTACAAATATCACAATATTTATGTTTCAGATTCACTGTGTGATTTACTACAAACATCACAATATTTATGTTTGGAATTCACAGTGTGATTTACTAAATTCATCACTATATTTATGTTTTAGATTTCATCTGTGATTTACTACAAACATCACAATATTTATGTTTCAAATTCACAGTGTGATTTACTACAATCATCACTATATTTATGTTTTAGACTTACTGTGTGATTTACTAAAAACATCACAATACTTATGTTTCAAATTCACTGTGTGATTTACTACAATCATCACTATATTTATTTTTTAGATTTTCTCTGTGATTTACTACAAACATCACAATATTTATGTTTTAGATTAACTGTGTGATTTACTACAAACATCACAATATTTATGTTTTAGATTTACTGTGTGATTTACTACAAACATCACAATATTTATGTTTTAGATTAACTGTGTGGTTTACTACAAACATCACAATATTTATGTTTTAGATTAATTGTGTGATTTACTTCCAACATCACAATATTAATGATTCAGATTCACTGTGAGATTTACTACAAACATCACAATATTTATGTTTTAGATTAACTGTGTGATTTACTACAAACATCACAATATTTATGTTTTAGATTAACTGTTTGTTTTACTACAAACATCACAATATTTATGTTTTAGATTAACTGTGTGATTTACTACAAACATCACAATATTTATGTTTCAGATTCACTGTGTGATTTACTACAAACATCACAGTATTTATGTTTCAGATTCACTGTGAGATTTACTACAAACATCACAATATTTAGGTTTCATATTAACTCTATGATTTACTACAAACATCACTATAGGCCTTCGTATATTGTCGGCACCCCTGTCCGTCAGTCCATTCATCCGTCCGTCAACATTTGCTCGTAAATGCTCTAAAAACTAGAGTATTTGATGGAATCAAATGAAATTTGATCATTAGAAGCAGATTTATTGCCCTTGCCCCAAAATCTTGAATAAGCTATTACTATCTTAGTTTTCAACCAATTTTGATGAAACTTAAAATGCATGTTATTGGACCTAAATGTCCGAAGTTTAGTTTTATCCTGATTAAATTTAAGGCTTTTTCGTTGGGCGTGTATGGCTGTGGTCCACTGTCTTTATGTTTTTTATTTACTACAAACATAATATTGATTTTTTACTATTTTCATAGTTTTTCTTTTGAGAACAAGGACATTTGCAGAATCAATTTAAGAACCCTACATCTGGTAATCATGTAATATTTTGTAGAAAACTGAGTGGACTTGTTGTATGTTCTTTATGTTGGAAGAATAATGAATGGGTTGGACTATCTATTGTTTGCTCTATACAAGAAATATTAAATACATTGAACAGAAAACTGAATATTAACATTCCTGCAAGTTCGGAACAATCACTTCAAAGACTTGGTAATTACCGTTTTTTTGTTTAAAAAAAGAAACATCCCACTATTATCTCAAAATATCCATTATTTTCACTTCAAGGTGTTGTTATTCTCCTAATTAGGAAGAGAAAAGTATGACATAAGTCTTATTTTTCAAATTTTAGTCTTGGTTCTCTCAGAGAATTTTATCCTTTTCAGGGGCCCTGGAACGTCTTGCAACCCTTGGTTGAAAATTTTCAATATCCAACTCTCACCCTTACCACCAAAACTCCCCAGATTTCAGCCACTCTATATATTTAAATGAAGAAAATTATCTTAGGAAAATGACAAAAATATGTTAATGAATATTAATATATTTCTTTTATTAGACAAAAAAGGGGAGTCTTCCTTTTTCTAAAAAAAATCAGACTTAACTTTAAGAGCTAATAAAACTTTTAAAGAACCAAACTGAATGTTTTTCAGGTTTCTACAATCCAGTAGTACAATCTATATTAAAGAGAATAGTATTAGTTGAAACTGGTACTTCGTGGGGTAGTGGTATTATAATAAATACTAATCCTGTCTTAATACTAACTTGTAATCATGTTGTTAAAGATCAATCATCAATAGGTAAGATACCAATTTACCCCCACTGATGTGACGTCATACAACGTTAGTTTTAGTGGAATTGCAAGAACCACAGACGGCGAAATGGCGATTTCAGCCAATCAGAAACTACCTTGCAGATCGCATGTCTATGCATTGTGGGAGAACAAAAAGAGAGTAAAACGACACAGCAGTCCAAATTATGACGTAGAACGAAACGCGCTTGTAAACGTAGCTCTGATTGGGGGAAGGATGGCGCGTGCTATAAATAGCTTATTTTGTCTTGTTAGATTACAATGAGGCCATTCCCTCAATGTATTAGTGGAGTCGGTAGAGAGTTTGTCATCTGCTATGCAAATAGGTGCCATGATTTCAGGTCCCCTTCATGATATTAAGACAAATTTTAATGGCACAGCCAGTGCTTCCGAATGTCAGTCATCAACCCTATCATGAGATGAAATTGATGTCAGTACATAGAATTGTAGGAAAAAATAAATCACACAATAACATGTAAAGAGTAGGTAAAAAGTCGATATACTGAGAGAATAAATGTAGCTACATTTCGAGATCAAACCCTTTATCAAGCAAAAACAAAAAATTAATTGTTTTAATTTTTATGTACATTAATTTACTAAAGCAGTGACAGTGACAACATATTATTTTTCCATAAAAATTGTCTTGTGTTTGTATTCCTTTAGAGTGTTCACTTATTGTTTTCAGTTCAGATCAAAATGGGTATTAATTGCCCACTTATGAATGCAAAAATAGTTTATAAACACAAACAGGGGCTCCAATTTGATGTGGCATTATTACAGATAGAGAGAAAATGTAAAACATCAATCCAACAAGAGTTAGAAATAGCTTCACCCAATGAAGGTATGAATATTTATTTTAATTACATAAAAACAGATTCTATGCTTAGTTTTCCTATTTTTTTTCTATTGTAAATTTTCCATTCAAGTGCAGTAACATACCTCAATAACCAGCTTATGGCATGTATGTTTCACAGCTTATCTTCTTAAAGGGCCATTCTGCTTTTTTGAAAAAAGTTTCCATTGTAAAAAAAAATTGCAAATGCTGCCTGAGAGTATTTTTAAAGTATGCTTATTGTATCTCTATACCTTCTTGATCAAACTGAATTTGGTTTTAAAGGGTTAATTACAAACAGGGAGTACTTATTGTTAATTAAGCAATTTGACCTAGTTTTGGTGTTTGCCCTTTAAATGGCTCAATATTTCTAGCTGAAACCGTTTACATACATAAGAGGGACATTTCTCTACAATTAGGCGTTTATTTTACTCAAATCCGTTCAGTAGTTTCCTATCAGCGTCCAAAAAACATAACACACTTAAAAACCTTACGTAAGGTTTTTAAAAATTTTAGCATGCTTTTAGCGTTTAAAAATTAACGGCTGGATTTTTTAGTTCAAACTTTCAGATACATTAAAGGGCACATAGTTACAGATTTTGATGTAAAGTTTTCACAAATTTGAGCAAAAAAAAATTTTTGACCTAAAAAAAATTCAGACTGTCCCTTTAAATTTACGAGGACTTTCTGACTAGAGGACGGAATTGTTTTGCTTGTACAGATTTTTATTACAAAAACATCAGGAGAACTTGAATGGTACAAATTGATGCTATGAGTGTCCCAGTCCAAAAACGTTTAGAAAATATCTTTACAATCCCTTTGAGGAAATGTGTAAAAATGAATTTGTGTGTTCGTATGAAATTGTCTGTACATATGTAATATATTACAGGGGAGGCAGTATTAGTTATAGGACATGGTGTATTTAGTTGTGATTATAATATACAACCCTCTATAACTTCTGGTATAATATCTAAAATATTATATTATAACTCTAGTCCAGTTTTAATACAGGTCAGTATTAGTTATAGAACATGACGTATGTAAATAGTCTTCAAATGTGCTAGAACTGCACAAAAGTAACATAATCCCTTTAAATATACCTCAAACTAGATAATATTTAGCATTCTATTACAAGCTTGCTGCTATGCAATCCTGTTGTTGTGCTTAGCATTTGATAGTTGGCCTGTTTGACAAATAGATTGATTGTATCTAGCATTTGACAAATTGCCTAGTGTTGGGTGTTATACATGATTCTCTCCTATAGAAGAACTGGCCTTTGTCCCTAGCATTTAAAGTTGCTGTACTATTAATTTCAGTATGTTCTTGTCCATTCCAGACAACTTGTGCCATACATCCTGGAGCTAGTGGTGGTGCCTTAATAAATCAGTCAGGACAATTACTTGGTATTATAGTTAGTAACACTAAGTAAGTATTTAAAACTTGTTTCAGTATGTTTTTTTTTTAAATTTTGAATGTGCCTTTTTTTTTAATGACTTCTAGTGCAGTTAACGGATAAAGCTATTTCTATGTTACAGGGATATAGAAACAGGAGCTAGTTTTCCACATATTAGTTTATGTATACCAGTAATAACTATCTGGCCAGTGATAAAACAATATCTTCTAACATCAGATATCAATAGTTTAAATAAATTACAAGTTAATAATAAATATATCAGAGATGTATGGTGTTTAGAAACACAGAAGAAATGTAAGTATCTCTATTATTAAAGAGGTTTTCTAAACTTTGTATGTGTATCAGCACTATTCCAATTTCCATTCCGACGTCTGTGGTTCTTGCTATTCCACTTAAACTAACGCGTTTTAAGACATCATCCCCACTGATCTACCGGAAGCTACTATTAATATCTATGCAGATCAGTTGGGGAGACGTCATATAACGTGTTAGTTTAAGTGTAATTGCAAGAACCACAGACGTCGGAATGGAAATTGGAATGGAAACGGAAAAATTGTCTAGTCGTTCTAAGCTTTGCATGTTAAAGATCATAAAATAACATAATGCCGCTGTCCTGGCAAATTTTCCTCATTGCACACTGCATGGCATTTGCCCATTATCATTATCCCATACAGGTGCAGAAAAGTTTGATGGATAAATTACATTTTTTTTTAGACAGGCACTTGTTTGAGGTATTTCAGTAAAATTTATTAAGAATTTGAGTATAAACTTTGCGTACAGCATTACTTCTTGTGTACTGTCTTTTTATATTTATAATTTATTTCATGATTAATTTTTCAGATACAGTTGTAACCAGTAAATTGTGAAGATCCATGCTTGTTATTGTTATTAAATGGTTTTTATTTCTAAATTGTTATCTTTTGATGCTTTCTATTACATCACACATCACGTCAAATAATAAAACACTACGGGGATATGGGTGAAGGAAAAAGTCAAGCATAGAAATATAATCTATTTAATATAAAGATTCTAATGTATATAAATTACAAATATAAACAATCCATGGAAATATCCTGTAACATTGCATTTTGATATACAACTACAGAATATTAAATTTCAATTTAGTTATACCATCTTGAAATATTACACATAATTTGAGTTTTCATAGCACATAACCCTGGCTGTGGATATCTTAATAGCCTATACATTAATTTCGTAGTTTGCTGAAATAAATGGCTTGCACATTCATTTTTAGCGTCAACTGAATTAAATGGCTTGTACATAAATTTAGCAGCCAAATTTATTGATTTGTACATAAATCATGCAGCCAACTGAAATATATGTCTTGCACATAAATCATGCAGCCAACTGAACTAGATGGTTTGTACATAAATCATACAGCCAACTTAACTGAATGGCTTGTGCACCTTCTTAACATAATTGACGTTGGGGTCAAGAACCAGAACTTAAATCACTAGTTGACTCATTACTGGAGCTGTCCACTACATTACGTTTTAATTTTTCACGTAAACGTAATTGTGGTAAGTCTACTGAATTAGCACGTTGATGTATAGCTTTATAAACATGAATAGATGTTAAGGCATTTCTAAAATTTCTTGACACTACCTCTTTAATGTCTGTTGTTTTAACCACAGGGGTAGTTCTAGTTCTAAAACTACCTATCCTATTGCTACTGTCTTTAGTCACTAAAGGAGGACCCACATTTGAAATGGGGAGTTTGTAAGGACTTTGTGGAGGTTTTGTTGGGGTAGCTGCTTGTGGAGGTTTTGTTGGGGTATCTTTTATTGGAGGTTTTGTTGCAGTAGCTGTTGGTGTAGTAGTTGTTGAAGTTTTTGTTGGGGTATCTTTTAGTGGAGGTTTTGTTGTAGTAGCTGTTGGTGTAGTTGTTGTTGAAGGTTTTGTTGGGGTATCTTTTAGTGGAGGTTTTGTTGCAGTAGCTGTTGAAGGTTTTGTTGGGGTATCTTTTTGTGGAGGTTTTGTTGGTGTAGCTGTTGGAGGTTTAGTTTGTGTAGCTGTTCTTGGAGGTTTTGTTGGGGTAAAAGTTCTTGGAGGTTTTGTTGGGGTATATGTTCTTGGAGGTTTTGTTGGGGTAGCTGGTCTTGACAATTTTGTTGGAGTAGCTGTTTTGGAAGTATTATATAATTTAGATTTGATCACAGGGACATGTTTGGTAGTTTTATCTGTATTTGCCAGTTTATCTGGAATTTTTGCACTGTTTGGTTTTCTTAATCGACCACTATTTGTTTTTGTAGAATAATTTTGCGTAGATCCTTTCTTGAGTGGTTGTTTACCACCGATAGCACTATTTTTAGCTGAATTATAGAGTCGAACATTTGTGCGTCTGAAATTCCGTGGTCCTGATGAATCAGATGAGCTGCTTTCAGACGTTGTTTCACTTACAGTACTAGAAGAGGAACAGTAATCCTGCAAATTATATTTTGCATTTTGGCGCCAGATGGCATTAACAAATGGGTCTTTTATAACTGTTTTACTTTCAGATTTCTTTTTCTCTATTGCACTTGTTTCTGACAAACAAACTTTTCCCTGAAATGGAAATATAAAAATTTACTCACTAAGAATAACTTTGCGTGTAATAAACATTTTTTGAAAGAGTCTAAAATAAGTGGAATTCCTATAAAAAAAAACACATCAGAAGATGCTGTTTTAGTTTGAAGAAATGGTTATTCAATTCCCAATCATCAAGACAGTAGTTTCTGTAATTAAGTAATGAGAAAAATATAGCTTGCCAGGCAAGGTAACATACGCCCACAGATAGCTTTGATTGTAAGTGCGAGTGTTTGTTTGTTGCCCATTCACATTTGGTTCCTGTAAGAAATTTGGAAGTAAACTCTGTTGTATTGCATCTTATCTTGTTCATCACAAAAATCAATAGGGATCATCTTCATAATGACATTGACACACATAATCAAAATCAAAACAATCTGTACAGAAATATAGCCTGTAGAGTGAGCACTAGTTGAACAATATAAGTAATAGCTTAAAATTGTCAAGTCAGACACGTTATTTCGATGAAAAATTATCCGATCATCACGAAAATCGATAGGGTTCATCTTCATAATGACATAACACACATAATCAAAATCAAAACAATCTGTAAAGAATTGTAGCCTGTAGAGTGAGCACGAACTAAATGTGAACCGACGGACCGACAGGGTGATTACAATATACGCCCATCTTTCGTGTGGGCGTATAAAAATTACACTTTTTTTTTACATCCAAACACATTGATAAGGATATGGTGCACTGCAAGGGTTTAGAACATGCAATACAAATTTCATATGAATTGAATAAAATGCTTGGAAGATACTATAAATTCATGCTGTGTAGGGCTTTACTGTGATCAAGGGCGTAGATTTAGGGGGGATGTGGGGCTTGTGGTTGTGGCGCTCTGCGACGTACTTGGTCTCTACAACCCATGCTGGTTGGTCCCCCCCCAAAATTTTTGACAAATCCACGCCCCTGACTGTGATAAGCAGATGCAAGTATACAGCCGAGAATTTCATAACAGTTACAGAACATGCACCAAAACTTGAATTTATTTGTACTCTTATATCTGTTGGTCATTTAATTTGAACGAAGCAACTTAATGCTATTGGTGTTTTCAATACACGAAAAAAGTTAATAACACTTTACAATTATTTTACTTATCATGATTTCATTATAGCAATTGAATTGTTTGACGGAGAGTTTGTAAAGTCCCTTAACCCCACATGAATGTTACAAAAATCCCATACCACCAACACCGTAAAAGGACCGACTAATGATGTTAACTCACTTTAAATCATTTTCGTTTGAGGCTACATGAGGTTAAAGGGATTGTAAAGAGGTTTTCTAAACTTTGTATGTGTGTCGAGGACACTGATAGCATCAATTTGAGCCAATCCTATTTCCATTCCAATGTCTGTGGTTCTTGCAATTCCTCTAAAACTAACACGTTTTATGACATCGTTGACAGTGTTCTACCGGAAGCTGCTATTGATATCTATGCATCGTGTTAGTTTTAGTGGAATTGCAAGAACCACAGACGTCGGAATGGAAATTGGAATGGCGCAAATTGATGCTATCAGTGTCCCCGACACACATACAAAGTTTAGAAAACCACTTTAAGAATTATTTCCTAATACATACATTTATAATGATAAAAACCTCCAACCCTAGCAAGTGTTATACCTAGTGTAAGCAAGCATAGTATATAGTGTAGTCACCTTTATAATCGTTTCCTAGGTTTGGGTTTCTGAAGAAAGAAATGTTGAGTTGTTTTAACTAGATAATGGAAGATAAATACCTTTTTTCAATATATTCAATATACATTGGACTTTAATAGGCAAATATCAAATTAGGTACAGTAAACTCTATTTTATCAATATCCAAAAAATAGTAACAATACTTACAATATTGTAGTCACCTTCAGATTTTATAATTAATTCTTTTATCTCTTCTTTCCAACCTATCATATCTACAAATTTCTGCATAGTTTCTAAAATATCTCCTGTTAAAATAGACAAAACATTTAGATAAATATAATTAGATATACTTTTAACACCATGTTATTAACCCTTTCAACCTGTGCGGCCTGTATACAGACCCATCCTTACGTAATATATACCCCAGCGGCCATTGTCAAGTGACGTGACATTCAGGGTTCAAAGGGTTAAACTAGGTTAATGTAAGTCATTACTTTAAGTCATTGTGCAATGAGGCAAATTCAGACAAGATATTCTCATATATATGCTGTATCATACAAGCGTATCAAGTGTTGTGATGTCATCAAACACTTAGTTTTAGTGGAATTGCTAGAACCACAGATCACTGATTGAAAAGTGGAATGGTGCAAATTGTTGCTGTCAGTATATCCCCAGTAGAATATACTTAGAAAACAGCTTTACAATCCTTTTAAAACTTCAGCAAATGAAATCCAAACATACCCTCTGCTACGACATCTTTACTTCTGCGTTGATGACGAAATGGACCTACTATATCTCTGTTAAATAATATTCTAGGTACCTGCCATCTTACAGAATCTATTATACCAGCAAACGGTTGAACCTGTTTAATAAATTGATGATATCAGTGTCCCCAAAACACATAAAAATTTTAGAAATTGAAAATCACTTTACATTCCTTTTTATACTTAATACTAACTTTTCCAAGGTTCCAAAAAGGTAATGCTGTTCCCTTAAGTATTTTTGAAGTGTTTACACAAGTTCTAAATTATGTCAGCGATTGAAAGGCAATGACATCAAACAAATCAGTCCTTAAATGTTATGCAACCTAATATTGCTTTATTTCGCAGAATCCACATTATGTTGACTGGTATTTACTATGATGACATCCTAATTCAACCATTTTGACTTGAATTACTGACATGAAATTGTATCTGTCATAGCTTTAACATAGCTTTTAGTGTAATACAAAATATAGTGTGGACAAAGGCTACATTACCTCCCTTGAATCTTTTATGCAATATGAAATATATTTTGAAAGTGTAGTATGAACAAACCTCTAATGATGTTCCCATAATTAAAATAATATCAGCTTGTAACATATCTTTAAGATGATAATAAAACTTTCTAGGTAAATCTTCACCAAAAAATACAATGTCAGGTTTAACCATTCCCTTTAACAAACAAGATATGGAGAGTCTAAAATTGATCTCAAATTGAGACATTCGTATATTCAGGAATAAGCTATAAACACAGTGTGTTTTTTCCATGAAATTTAAAGGGATTACCTCCATGATTCAAAAGTCTATTACAGAGATAAAATCGTATAAATAAATATTTGCTCTTTCATGGGTCAATTTTTACTGGATCAAAAGCTACCAACTTTTGCTTGATCTGTCAGTCATAATTAAAAAATACACCCCAAAAAATAGCCACTTTAACAGTAAATAGATTCTATGTAAGAATTTTAATTAAAACTGTATTTCTACTTACAGAACAAGAAGTCTTTTTACATTTCGGTAATTTATCATCTAATATTCTATCCTACCAATATAAAAACATAATAATCACTCAACCAGGTAAATATCTCTGATGTCTATGGAATGAAAACTGAATTTAAACAATGAATTTGAAAAGTTTCTCTACAGCTTTCTCTAGATTCTAGACAATTATGTCTTTGGTTCAAATTTCAAATACAGTGAATGGCCAAGATTAATCAAAAGATCCACACTGAATTTTCATTTTTAAAAAAATGCCATATTGGGGTTAGTTTTATAGTTGTCATTGTATCACATGATTATCTTATTGATAAGGTAAAGCACAAAATTTTTACTAATATTTTTTAAGAATCCTTACCTTTATGTCATCTCCATCACATTTATGACCACAGAAAACACAAGTTGCTGTAGCAAATGTTCCATGTGCTTCAACTAATTTTGATGGGGGAATTCCAGCTACTGAAAACATAAATATATTTTTTAGAAATTATTTGGAAGTTGTCATGGAAAAATTTGAAGGAAAGAAACACTTCTTTTTATGATATTTTCATTGAATAGTCTTTCAAATTGCTTATTTTTGGTGAAAATTGCTCCCAATTAGCATCTCTTATGCTTTAAAATAATTTGGTCAGTACTTACGTCTCTCCAAACCATCAATATTTTGTGTATACATTCTGAGTAGCATTCCTTTTTCATGTAACATACGTACAAAATAGTGGATATAATTTGGTCTATAGTTGCCAAGGCTAGGGAAAAGTTCCTTGGCTAGGGTGAAGAAAGGTTTAGGGTTTCGGTGGAAGTAATCTATATCAAAGATAGCCTCAGGATATGGAATCTGGTACTGTTGTAAATTGTCATATAGACCAGTTCCTGGCGTCCTGAAACAGAATAGATCTCAATTAACAATACAGGAATTCAACAGTGTTTTTTGGCCTGTTTATGTATATCTAGGATTTTGAATGCAAGATTAGAATGTTCTTTCAAACACTCTGTGGTTCTTATTTCTAAAATTACTTGACCAGAGATGTTCATGACATATGGATTTTATTCTGAAATTTATTACTAAATGTGTACATGAACAAGATTTTTATAGGATTGTTTTTTTTTAGTTATTACTCATTTAGCTTTGTCCTTTCAAAGTTTTGAATTCAGAGCCTTGATCATGCCAATATTCAAGAATGGAGTACCAGTATATATTCCAGCAATGAATGCAAAACTTTATTCTGATCAATCCTCTTCTAAATATCTACTGTGGAATGAGGATATGCAAAAATTCACTTGTGACCCTAGAGATCTAATATTAGTTACCTGAAGTCAGGTATTCCACTTGGTGTACTTATTCCAGCTCCAGCCACAACTACTACATTTTTAACTTGATTCTCACTGAAGATCTTAGCTATATCTTGTAAACTTTTTATATTTATTCTACCACTGTTACCAGTACAAAACCCTCGTCTATTAAATACATATAAATTACACAGTTACTGAACCAATGCACTATAATTCTATAAGATCATCGTAAAAGAAAAAAAACTTTTACAAAGATAACCAACTTAAATTCCCATGAGAATCCTTTTTTATCAGCTGATCCTTTGCCAAACCTCTTGGCATTAATCTTTTCTGGATTATCCATCCACATTTACAAATGTCCAAAACATACTTCTTTTTTTTATTATATGCATGTTAATGAATATAAGAATTAGTCATTTAAATATTTTCTTGGCAAGCTCATGAAGCTCAAGCCTACCTGTTTAATAATATTAATTGCTGATTTAGGAATTTTCTTCATCAAAAAACATTTACAAACCTTACTGGCCTGGTAGATGGTGGTTTTGGTTTTTCTCGTAGATTTAAGTTTCTGAAGTCTGAAACCAAGGATGTTTCTGATTTTGTTTTATATACTGGACTGCTCTTAGACTGAAAGGCACGAATCTGGGCTTTGGTGTTGGTCATATTTTTTGGAGAAAAGACTGTACTAAGCAATTTCTTATCTGCAAAAAATATTTACAAAATTAAAATATTTAGTTATTTTGACAGAAGTTGTGAGAGTGAAAAATAAAGTTGACCAATCCAAAATTATACCGGTAGGTTATCAGATTCTATGCCTGAAATGACCCTGGACATTCAGGTTGGGTAGGCCTAAGCAAACATGTAAATCACTAACTTTCTGCAAAGCTAACTAGCTACAGTAGTAGTTTAGGCCAAGCTTATCTTTCAGGATCAGTAAGAAATACAGTCGAGTCATTTATAATTTATATTTATTTATCACCTCTTTAAAATTAAAATTGAAATATAACTACTTTAAATTGTTTTGTAAAAGTGTCAGTTAATTCTGGTATTACCTGATTTCATTTCATTTCTTATTTATCTTCACGTAGTATGTGCAGCCTAATAGATGTATTTAAAAATAGGCCAATTTATAAATTTAGCCACCTATCAAAGCATTTCCATTTTCATCTCAGAGAAATGTAGTCTACTGTATATTTAGATTATTTAGTGAATCAACTCTGAATTTGAATTAAGCCTCCATCCATGGCTATGACTTCGAGGCGTTTTTAAGAGAGTCCCGTGGTTGTGAGCCTCTGTCAGGATGTGCCTATGGCAGACACAGACACGGCTAAGTTATGAAAGGCTTCAGGATCAGGTAGCCCACTCTCCTATTAGTCCTAGCAAGGTAGCCTAAGCCTAGGCCTAGTCAATAAATAATGAAGAAACTCGAAAGCAAACTTTCAACGCCAAGATACTAAAATAGTTCCAGTACCTTTGGTGTTGAAACGTGACGAAAATGACATAATCGCTTTCCTTATCATCCTGGATTAGATGAAAATGCACATACTAAAATAAATGGTCTACATCTGATTGAATTTTCTGATGTTATTTTTACACAGGTGAGAAGAGGCCATAGTTACAATACATGGTAGACTGAATCTAACTTACAATCACATTCATTGAAGAGTCTTATTAAGGGGAAATAATTCTGCCTATATTAAATCGAGTTATTTCCCATGAATTATTTATCTTAAAATGTCAAGAAAAACAAAACCTAATCCCCAATTTACAAGGACAAGCTCTATTATCAACAATAGGCCTATCTGTAAAAGGTTTCAGTCAATCTAGACAATGTAATCCATTCAATGCACGTGCGTGTAAATGGTTTTGAGGTTACGTATCTTAACTTTCGTCGTCTGCTAGAGATCGAGACTACTTATGAAAACCGGAAGTGTTCATTTGACAGGTGCATTAACTGTTACAGATCCTATTCTTCAATTTTAGGATAGAAGAAAGCACCATTCTGAATTTGCATACACCTATTCGTGAACGGTTTAACGTAAGGAGGAAATTCTCGTTTAAAACATCTTCCAGAAAATGTACCAAAATATCGTGCGCACAGGCACTGCGCATCAATAAGAAGATCGCCATCTTGACACATTGTTTTGGAATAACCGAAAGAATTATATTACAGAGGTGTCAGATTGTTGTTTCAGGATCAATCTTCAGGTCCTGAGTTAAGCTGTCAAGCTGGATAAGCTACCTGAGTATCTTCGAGATACGATGGATTGGTTTATGGGGTAAGTAGAAAGACCATTTTTAGAACGATACAAAACACGATAAATAAAGATGGAATGAATGGAAATGGCACCAAGTCCAAAACCACTTGGTTTTGTGACTTCTTTGAATTTAAGCGGTAGTCAAAGACATCTTTCATTATTCACTTACACTATAAATACAACCAACATTTAACATGACATATGGCTATTCCCAATCTATGTCAGTAACATTAGCCTACATATCTGAGATCAATTAGGCTAAAGAGTCAAAGAGAATAATTTAAAACACAAGTTCTTTATAAGTTGATTGGCTTGGGACCTTGGGTACATTTACATTAACATGTAACTCACCAACTATTACAGTATTGTACCAATATATTTATAGGCCTACACCTACAAAATTAAAAACTCTCAACCACTCTTCATTTTAATAAGTTTTAAAATATTTATTGATTAATTTACTTCCACCAACATATTGCACATATTAAAGTAATAAAGATGAAAAATGATGTGCAATTGATTATAAACTAAGAAGGTAAGGTAAGGCTTAGTTATATCATAAGCTTTACAAATGATTAAAGCTTAAGAATAGGCCTACATATAGATCTTGTAATATATCATATTAAGCCAAAGTTGATGAGTGGTTGGTAAGAGATCTTAAGTATTGGGTTGAGAGTCAGGTAATATGTGGTATGGAACACAAAGGTCTTACTCTTAATATAAAAAAAATCAATATGATCGTGAATGAAGTTCTGAATTCTTGAATAATCAGATTTACAATGTGCATAATGTTTATCAAATTTTAAAAGTGATTGTAAAAAAAAAAATGTTGTATAAAGACATATATATATAATGTAATTGCAATTTCATTTAAAATTTTGCGTTTTATGACTTCACTAATGCAAAGGTTCTGAGATTCTATGTTTTTTTAAGGTTAAACTATACTGTCATCATAAATAAAGTTTAAGCTGGAATTGCAAGAACCCCAGCCCACGTAACTTACTGAAAATTGGAATGACATGCAAGTACATCTTAAGCCAATGCTCCCACAACCACCAACTCAACTCAACTCAAATGTTGGTTGTTGTAAACCCGCTCGATGTGACATGTCCCACAATATCCATTGCGTTGTGTTACAACTACATCTGCAAGACTCAGCAAGTTAAGTCGCTGCTTGCAGTAGGTTTGAGTCCATGCAAGTTATCAGAGAATCAAGAAATATTTTTAGCTGGAATCAAGACAAAAAGTGTAGGGTACAGTAATGGAGCAGACACTCATCTGGCTGGGGGGATGCTATGATGTGCGAAAATTTATGATTGGGCACAGATAATCCCCTTCAGAGAATTGTTATCATATATATGCAAGATAAATTTAATCAAGATCGGATAGATAATCCATTGATAACATAGCCAATAAAATTCAATATTGGACTTTATATTTCACTCTACCGGTATATTGATTTCATCCAAGACAGATGTTGCAATGAATAATATAAGAAAACAATCTTCTACTTTCACTTTATCATGGTGAATGTACAGGCAATTTCCTTGATCAATAAATACTAACATAATACAGTTTATTAGAGCTGATATCACGTTCACAACTAACCTAGTTAATCTAGAATATGTATAATATAGACAATCCAGATGTTCATCATAAACTTATTAAAAATATCGATATAGATAATAACCATGATTTATATAAACCAGAACTTTATATTATCTGCATGAGTCAATTTTTCCTAGAATTACAGATAGACGCAATGTTGAAAAAATTCATTTAAAATTAAAGGAATACAACCTCTTAAAATAAACAAACTTGATGAATAAGAGTATTTATTCATCAGGGGACCTGGTGGCATAACTATACAACCAGATTACCTTAATAATCTAAAAAATCCAGAAAATTATGGTTATATGTACAATAATTGCAAAACGCTTAATCAAATTGTATTGAAATTTACTTGGTTTTATGGGTTTAATGGATTTTGTTAGTATACCGGTACTTTAGACACCGTTGATGAATATATACTGTTATTGACCAAGTTTGAGAACTTAATTTTTTTGTTCATTCTAAGAGGTGGTATTTAGTGGATTATTTTTTAATGTACGGCACTGTACATAGCTGGTTTATAGGTACCGTACTGTAGTAAGAATGATACAATGTATGATAAATCCAATGACATGAACAGTAGTTTCAATTCAAAAGAAATTTCTGAACGGAGAGTTGTTTTCATTTTATATTACAAATAATTGGTATCTTTTACTCAATTCAGCTGGATGCCTAAATTCAAAGCAACATATTAGATTTGGAGTCCATTGAGAAGTCTGAACCCTGAAAGAGAGTGGTTGATAGTGGTTGCGTGTGTAGGAATGATAAGAATTTAAGCTATTGTTATGTTATAAGAAGAACATGATATTATCTAGAGATGATCAATATGTCAAGCTTTCACCATTCTCACTATGACTAGTATGAGATTCTACTAGACCTTGACTTTACATTCTTTTATTTCATATATCAATAATAGAGCTCTGCTAATATTTGTATTATATTAGATATGTCATGTCATTGACAGCAGGCACACTTTCTGATGGTTGTTAAAGTAATAGTTTATATAATTGTTAGTTGTCATAGATGGTTTACAATGCCATACAGTAAAAACTGCTCGTGCGCCCACCTTTATTCAGCAATCACCTTCAATAAGCGACCACAATATTTCCCCCCAACGATATTTCAATGTAATTTACTCTTGCTAAGCGCCCACCTTCAATACGCGACCAGCGACAACCAGTTTCCACTCCCAATCAGTCAAAACAAGTCAATTAAGCGACCATGACACTGATTGTCTCCCTTGATTAATCCTCTCGGGGTTTCACACGGCGGTGAGATCATACAAGATTACCGCTAATCGGTAATTAACTGATAATAAAAAGATTAATTTTATAGCAAGCTGGCTTGTTCACGATTAATGTCAGTATAGGAAATAAAAAGGGGGATAGAATGCCAAACCATATTCAATTTTGAAAATGTCTAAGTCAGCAGCACGAAAAGTTCTTACTCTGAACGAGCGGGTCAAGGTCATCAACTTAGCGAAAGCTGGTAAGAGTGGCCGTCAAATTGCAGATGAAATAGGATGGGAGTCAGCTACCAGTTGTTTACAGAAATAACAAGAAGGCATGGATGACTTCATTTTTATTTGATGAATGGATAACCAATCTGAATAAGAAGATGAGGTCTGCCCGTAGAAACATTTTGTTATTTATGGACAATGCCCCTTCCCACCCCAAAATTACTTTGAGCAATGTGAAAGTGCATTTTTTTCCACCAAATACAACCTCCAAATCGCAACCAATGGACCAAGGCATCATAGAAAATTTTAAAAAGAACTTTAATAAGCTCAAAATTATGCATGTTATAAATGAAATGGACAAAGATAAGACTGTCAGTTATACTGACATTTTAAAGAAAATTGATATCCTGACAGCTCTTTACTGGATCCGAAGTGCCTGGCGTGATGTAGACTCCTCTTGTATAATGAAGTGTTTTTTGAAAATTTTTTAGAAAATTAGAAGTAAAGTCTAAACAGACATCAATTAAAGATTTCTTTGCTGTAAAATGAGTCACTTGTTATGTTGTATTGTTATGTTGTTGTTGTTAATAAATATATTATACATGTACAAGTATTCTTTTCTTCTTGCCATCGCCGTCCTTCTCACCCTTTGCTAAAAGCCCACCTTCATTAAGAGACCATTTTGAATCATTCCCCTGAGCGGTCTCTGAAAGCAGGTTCTACTGTATTAGTTTACAGTCATTTTTAATATGCTTTAGCTTGCAACACATCTTATTCTGAATAAATCTTAACACTTGGAGTCATTCAAATTTTTTGAAAAACTGAGTGACAATTTGAGTTTTGTGTTTTACTTTTTTGCTCCCAAACAAGAGATTAAAATGAAAAAAGACAACTGATGGACATGTATTCAATTAAAGAAATTCTACCAAAACATTTTAAAGAACATATAATTATCAGAAGACAAAGTCATTATGCTATGTGCAGGATTAAACCTAAAACTTGGAATTTGGTTTCACTTGCATTTTTATTTAAGTGCCTTTACAATAGCTACATCAGAAAACACTTATTTAAGTTAAATTGCTAAAACCACCGATGTTTTGATTGAAAATTTTGATGGTGAAAGACTGAAAATTGATCCTATCAATACATGAAAATCTGAGATTACCAGTATATTGAACATTAATTAGTCTTACCTTTCATGGCTTGATCATCTCTCTATTTCCTATGATTAGAACTGGTGATGGGGTATCATTGAATAACACACAGGTATATTATTTATTTATGTATCATGGGGGGGTATCATTTGTATTATATAAATTTCATAAGAACACTGTAGACTAGAGTTGATTAATTTATCATTGACTGATATGGAATTAAATTATTTATGTTTCACACTCCTTCACATTGTGATTACTGATCAAGTAGCAAACTGACAGGTTAACAAGGAATACTACCTCTTAGAATGATCAAAAAAGCAAAATTCTCAAACTTAGTTTATATTCATTAGGCAACTTGTCTGGTGTCATAACAATACAACGGATTACCTGTATAATCTGATAAATCCTGAAAACTACCTTATATATTATAATTACTACAAGACATGCAAATATTAAGCGTTTTATTTAGTGTTTTTCAATTATAACCTGTAATTTTATGGAAAATTACTTAGTTTTGTGGTTTATTTGATTCTATTTACAGGCAATTTTGATTATAAGCTTACTCTTATTGGCCGAGTTTGAGAACTTAAAATTTGCTGTTTTGCTCATTCTAACAGGTGGAATCGCTTTAAGGTTTGAGTTTGTATGGTTATCTCAAAGAACGAAAATAAGAATTCCTTTTTTCATGGACGTTTAGGGTTTGAAGGAATTTCTCTACTTAGTCGGTTCTTGTCCAAATCCAAAATGTACTAATATCCAGTGGAATATTGGGGAGAGGGAAATGTTTCAGGCTGTTGCACACTCACCAATTTTTTCAATGTATGTATCTTAGATGACTTGAAAAAAATTTCAAAGCTCTAGTGAAAAGAGGTATTTGTTATTCTGACATAGGTCTAAGCTAAATATATCAACTTAAGACAAGACATTTCTGAATAGTAGCCTACATGATTATCAAAACCATGTCAGACATGACTTGTAAATTTTATCAACCCTGAAGAAAATAAAAAAGTATACTGGACACAATTATATTAAGATGAAAATTGATAACCTATCTAGCTGTGAATAATGGGATATGGTAAGCTTATATAGGAAATGAGGCAGAAAGGGTAAAATAATAAAAAGAAATTGTTTTGGTTATGTTTGTAATGGTGTTGATCACACATGGTGAAGATCATGGTTTATGATGAGATGGTAATTATCACAAGATATTGTGGTGTTAGAGGTCATGTCCTTTTCACTTTCATCCCACCTCAAGTTTTTTTTAACATACCACCTACTTGATCTTGAGGTGAAACCAGTTCACATAAATAAACTTTCTTCTACTGTTGGAGTTTTGTCTCTTTAGGCCAGAGCTTGCTGATCCTTCTAGAAATATTAAATATTTCCAATATTCAAACCTTATTAACATGCATAACCTGTAGCACATAGGGCATTGGTGTATTATCCCATCCGATTGACTAGATGCTTTTTCCATCTCAGACCCTCCGACCTGCATCACTGACAGAAGAAAACCCGATTTCATGATCTTATACCGTACTTCATGCTGGGATTAAACCTCGGACCTTCACCCAAGGGAGCAAATGTTTTAACTCACTATAACCACTGCTCCTCCATTCCAGCAACTGTTAAAATGAATATAAGCTTATACAGTAAAGTTTAATAATGTACTGGTAATGAATTTCCTCAATGCTCCTCAATTGCTATATATCCATGATATAGCTACATTGGTCATTGTTTTGAAGATATTAAGCTAATTGAAATTTGGGAAATGGCTTGATATTGCTCCTATAATTTATGCTAAATACCATTATGATCAATGAAATTTCCATCTTTCTTTGTACAACTACTATATAATCAAGACTTTCTTAGTAATTAAGTCTATTTCAATTGATAAAAGCATTATCAGAACCATATCATGCTAATTTTATTGGCTAGTGGCTACATGTCTTTAAGTTTCTTCAATGTTAGATCTAACAAATTGGTTGGAGTAACTTTGCTTTGCATTGATCAATCAGGCATAATCTAATCAGCAATTCTTTTTTGAGCACATGTTTATTGTTTTAAACAAAATGTCATTTATCACATGATATCAAGATCCGGGTAAATTTAAGTGAGATTATTGGCTAATTTAAATGCATATATATATATTGCGATTAGTCATACTAATAACCACATTTTTTAAAGGGATATGTTCACTAACTCTTCAACCAATAAAATTTTAGTCTCAGAATCGGGAAATATTTGGCTTATCTAATCCTTGTTATTGTTCATAACTCTCCTACGAAATTAAAGCCTTCAAACACACATGTACCCATAAATATCGTCGTTTGGAAGTCAAAATTACGACTCGTATTGTAGTGAGACTATGCTTTATATATAAAACACTTATACAGAAAATGAAGGATAAATGTTTAGGTAGATTATTGTGCATTAGAAGTACAACAGTCTGGAGACTATTTAGATATATTAAATTCCTAAATCGACTATCGAAAATGCTGAACATTTCCCTTTAAGATCTCCTGATATGGTAATTTATAGTGTACAGTATATGAATATGTATGTTCATATTGTTACTTATTGAATAATATTTAGGTCACTTTACCTGTCATTTTACAAAGGTTTTACTATCTAAAATACTATAGGAAATTTATTGCTGACAGTTCTAAACATTAACAAAATATCTCTGACCTTATTTATTATCAACAAAGTGAACAAACCTTCCGCAATGCCTTATATATTCAAATAAGAAAAATTGGAAATTAGTCATTTTCCATGACTCATCTTGATCTAGATGTTTTCAATGACTATTGACAGGCTTATTGTATGCATATTTTGAAGTCAAATCAACATTGTATCTTGAAGTTCAGAAAAAAAGAGATTAATGCAACTTACCTTGTCAAATTGCCCTAATAGCACACCTCATTTCATTTGTCATCCTGATTAGAGGGTATAAAAAATTGAAATTTTTTATCCATAGACGTCAAATTACCAATTTTGGGTAACGCGTGACCTGATATGTTTCTTTCTGTCTGCAAACTAAATGAAAAATAGTGCATGATAAAAAGCTATTATTATGTGGTTTTTGTCATATTTAAAGTGACCTTTGTTGTCTATTATTTGCTGTGCAAATTGATCAATTTCAGCAACCCATAACACTCTTAAGATGCAAAACCTGACATTTGGTTTGCTTACAATATAATAAATATACTGACAGAGGGGAAATAGTTGCATATTGATATGCCATGCAGTTGTAACACATATCACATGTCATTATCAGTATCTTTGTTAATATTTTGACAACTACGCTTATATTTTTGTTAAAACGGATGGCGAACGTTTCCCTTTAAGGGTACGGCTGATGTACTTTGTATTAATAATCAGTTGACATGACTCTGTTATTTATTACCTATACCTTCCTTTTATTCTCTTCAATGTTTATCAATCTTTATTTATAGTACACAAAACATCAGACCACATGTTAAATACAGGTCATAGGTAAAAGGTCAAAGATCAATTAATCCAAATTATCCAACCAGATTGAAGATAAAAAGTTCATGACATTAAAGAGCCAATCAGCTGAGCAGATATAGAGTGTTTATTATGCTAATATTGTTGAACGTTGAATGGAGATATTTATATCTGTCAATGATAGTACTAAAACATTGTGTTCAAGTTTTTACATCTTACAGTGTGTATACAGTTCCGTTTCTATTTTGATTAGATAGCTTGTGTGTATGCTCATAACTGATTAGATTTTAACAGTTTTACAAGTGTTATTTGTTTTTTTGTGTTAAGTGTTTCATCATTGTGTTAATGCGTTAATGTTACTACTACACTTATGACAGCGATTTTATTATCAGTGTTTAAAAGGTAATCTTTTTTTAAAACTCAATTTCAAATCTGTTAAAAGCTTAAATTTTTCAAAGAATTTTGATAAAAAAAATATTTATTTTGAAAAATATTTTAACATTTTTTTTTTCACACTTCTCTTAAATTAAATTTTTTTTTTTTTATATCAAAATCGAAAAGGATGACTTTTCATATTTAAATGTGGTATAAAGTCAAATGGTTGAAATATTTATTGTATTTTATAGAAAAGTTTAATATGAATTGATTGATAATTGTATCACTCTGATATATGATCAACAAGGTGTCATATGACATGTCATTGTTAACATGTCAGATATGATCTCCTGATTATGATGTCATTACGTATAGGTTAGGTGTTATATAGTTCACTTATATATATGTTTAATATTCGTTTTCATTTTTTATAAGTTTTGTCTATGACTTTGGGCCATTTAAGGTGTACATTGTTTCCATAAAAAATTTTTTTGAACAGAAGGTGTTTTATTGAAGTTTTTTTAAGTTACAAATTAAGTGAAACATTCTTTTCTTGGTCAAAAATTTTAAAGGAACTTTTTTCTCTTGCCTGCTTTAAAGTTATTGGGTTTTAGATTTGCATATTTGTAGAGTATTGATTGAAGATATTGCCTTACTGTTGGATTGGTTTGGTATTTATCGGTTTGCAATAGATAAATGATGAAACATTTTCACATATTATTAGTAATTTCTTTGAAAGTGATCAAATCATATGTGGAAAATTTCCATTACCGGTTTAACGTTATAAATTTCCATGAAAGAGAATGTGACTTATGCAATTTTTGAAAAACATATGATGGAAAAATCTCCAGCGCAAACTTAAGTACCGGTATTTTATATTTTATTCTTGTTTGATTGTCTTATAATAGTAAAAACTAACTGCACCCCATACAAGGCAATTGTTAGTAGAAAAAAGAGCAACTCTATAAATCCATGATACCAAATATCTTATGAGTTAACTCGTGAGTGGTAAAGAATTTTGTTTCCCTGATTTTTTGTGAAATTCAAAGAAAGTCATGGGACTCCTAATTTTGGGACAATTTTACCTTTAAAACTTTTGCTGCATAAAAAAAGAAATGAAATTATCCATATTTCCTGTTTGCATGTGATTAAGACTATCCTTAGGTTTTCCTTGAATTTGTTTCAAATTTAAATTAAGGTGTGTATGAGGAAAAATTGAAATTCAGTTTTTAGGTTTGGTTTCATTAAAAAAAAAAGTCGTGTTCTCTGAGTATTGACTTGTAACAATTTTCCTTATCAATTATTTTCAAACAAGTCAAGTGTGATCTATTTTCCTCATACAGGCTTGAGGTATAGGTTTGTTGTTGCTGGCTGAGGGAAAGGGGTCTTTTCTTAATTTTGTGACTAATAAGATACATTTTAAAAAAGTACCGGTTAATGTAACGAAATGACATGAAAAAGAGAATGTTTTTCGTCTAAACCCTTACAAGTATTATATTAAGCATTAAAATTTGATAAAACTCATTTACATTCAAAGTTATTCCCCTGTATTCATAAAGAATATCAGTATCTTTCCTTTCTCCATACAAAGCAATAAGATGAATTTATTTGTGTGTTTAAAAAAAGGGAATTTTCCTTTGAAAATATAATTGGAAATTAAAGCATGATTCTTAAATAAGTGAATAAAGGATGCATTTGTGATGTCATAAACTAAAAGATAATATAAATATCAAAAAGTACAATTAGTTATGTTCGGACATAAAAAAAAACTTTTCAGAAAGGTAAAATAAAAGCAATCATTAAAAAAAGAAACTTGGCATTATCTGGAATGCTAGTGTTTCTAGATCTGTATAGAATGTTCTTGATGAGAGAGAGAGAACACAATATAATTAATTTAATACATGATTAATAGATGTTTTTCTTATCTCTTATCTAAATACACTTCTTGTAGGTTTGTAAATAGGCTGATAAGTCAACAGAAGTATCTGTTTAAACATTAAAAGATTTTATTTGACCTAATGGTTAATCTAATTCAACCTACTCTCTGTTTTTTTCTACCAGTTTTCTTTGATATCCAGAGATGTCTGCTGCAATATGTGTTGTGAGAATGTCAGCTAGTATAAGATGTGTTTTAATGAAGTTAGAAGTTTGGACAGATTTAGTTGTGGAAATTTTAGACTTTGCCAATGTTTTTCTGCTACCGGTACAGAATTTTGATTGACAAGACTTTTGAGAAGTTTTTGGTGGGAATATTGATCCAAATTGGTTTTCATTAACTAACTTATATATGCGCCTTTTTCAATCCTAAGTTTATTAAAATGTAAAGGAACAAAAATATAATGTAAAAGTGTTTTTAGATAAGTATCTTAATGGACTGAAAAAGCAAAATATCAAATTTATGCATCCATTATTGTTTTGAAGATCTTGAAATAAAACAGATGAAATTTATTACCATGCGGCCTCATTATGACCCAAGTTTAATATTTTGATTACTTAATAATTATAATGTACAGTGAAATTTTTATGTGAAAATTTTGGGTGCTTAGAATTCCAAACTTAGACCTAAACCTATTGATAAAAGTTTGATGGATTAACTTGATGTTAAAAAAAATGGTTTATACGATTGCAGACAGTTTTCCATTATGGTTTTGTTATAAGGCAATGATATAGCTATTTAACGAAATAACAAAAGATGCATTGGTTTGAAATAAAGAAAAAAAGAAGGAAAGTCTGAGAGAATGGAGATTGAGTTTGTTAGGCTAATCAAATGATCATTAATCTTTGACAAGGCTTATCTTCTAAATTGACTTTGTCATTAATTACATTTGTATAGCTAGACATAAAGTCAATTTTCATCATCATTACTTTGAGAATAATACCATATTACATTACATTATCATGTTCAATCAGTGCTATACAACCATGTTCAGCTTCAATTTACTCAATTCAATCTATTTCTCTCAAATCTGATCTCTTGATGTGGGTGGGAGCTGTGGTAGCTCATCATGGTCTAAGCCTTCAAAGTTGTTGGCATTCTGGCTTTGCAGTGCTTAAAAAACCAGTCACCCTAATTTCGTTTGTTTGTTTTTTTTAAATACTATATTAGGGTCTGAGAAACAGGCGCAATAATAAGCGTCAAAGTTAACTTTGACCTAACCTTTATGACCTTTTACCAATCAGATTTCTGCTCTCTCCAGCGCTGGGATTTTGTGATGTGAACAATTGGTGCATTCCGAAGTGCCATAGTCTCGTTTTCTCGTACTGTGCCGAATTCGGTTGAAAGACGTTTTTTTTAATGGCTGTTCCATATGACGTCATTAAGATCTGATTGGTTAAAACAGAGGTCATAACGGTTAGGTCAGTGTTAACTTAGACACTTCTTATCGCGCATGGTTCTCAGACCCTAATATAGTGTTTTAAAAAACAGATTTATAAAAAACCGAACGAACGAAATTAGAATCTGATTTTAAGAAGCATGGCACATCTTATATTTTTTAATTTGGGCCCAGCCTATTTGGGAACAGCTTTTAACATAACTAGCATGAAAAGCCCTGTTCAGTTGCAGAAATGAGGACCAGTTTATTCAATTCATTACTTGATCGTTTGGATGTTGAAGTTGATCAAAATTGTGAGAGCGCGGACAAGAGGAATTTGGATGAGAAATTTAATTTGCCTTTACTCATTTGATGCTTAATTCTACAAGAAAGGCAAAATAAACCAACCTTAATCATGTTCTAGAATAAAAAAAAGGTTGTGTAAGTTGACCATCTGGATGCCATTGTTTTCTCTTCGTGACTTTATAATAATAAAATATCATGTCTTGGTGCTTCAACTGGCTAGTCTGCCAAATATACTCATTCCTTCTCTATTTTTATTCCTTCCGTTAACCTTCTGTATATCCTGCTCTTATATTCTTACCAGTTGTCACAAATGATTTCATTAGTTCAGAAAAAATCAGGAATGAATTAATTTCGTAGTTGAAAGACTTTCTTTGATATATTTTTACTCTTGATCTTACCACATTTATTTTAGTGTTACAAATCTTTTTACAACACCTTGTGCCCCTCTGCAATTGAGTCTGTTAACTTTGAAAAAGTATAGGCTTTGGGTACACTTTTTCAACAGAAGAAAAGCAATACATGAATAATAATTATTTGGTAAAAGGGAAGATATCCTCAGTTTTACTCCAAATTCCCTGCAAAAAATTGTTGGAAAGTCATAAGATCTGTGAAAAATTTGCAATTCTGAACAATGTTGATCTAAAAATTGGAATGTCGCTCAGTTCTGGTCAGTTTTGGTACATTTTACCACCTTAAATCTTTCAAAATAAGAGATAAGTATTGCATCATAATACGATTATATAGATTATTTATTCAAACAAGGATGTGAGGATAATATAAAAACTATATCCACACCTTTATGTACATAATATTGTTTATAAGTCTCAGTAACATAGTAACCATAGTATTGATAGTAGTTAGAATTATGATATTATTATAGGATGGCATTGTCCTAGTTTGTCAATATATGTCCTAACTCCAAATTAAAGAAACTTTCCATATTACATCATGGATTTTTTTCCTGTTATTGTTTTTCCCATAGCATTATTGGAAGATGTTTTGAATACATATTTTGGAAACGTTGCTTGTTGTCAGAGACCAAAAATTTAAGATATTATCTATATTTTAAGGTTTATGGAAGAATCTAGGGTTTTAGTACCAGTATAACGAAGAATCTAGGTTTTGAGATATAAGGTAGAAGTTAGACCTATTCTGGTTACCATTTGATAGGTCTGAAGGGAAGGTTCTGGCATCCACCTTAGACATATATGACAGATTACAAATCTGGCATTGCATTCTACAATGCCTGGTTTGAGAAATGGATATTCCCGTCCGCAGTGTCCAGCTGCCTGAAATGAACTCTTCATGAACATATCATAACAAAGCAGTTGTATACCTTGTTCTGTTATTTAATGTCATCTGTACACCTTCATGTATCTTGAAGATTATAACTGTAAAATAAGTAACTCAATCCAATAAAGTGCCCCTTTAACCACAAACTTGTAAACCGGATGTATTGTGTACTTAGGTACTTGAATTTGATAAGGTATTGTTAGTTGGTATTGCTTCATTCTTTAGTTATACAAAGTTTATATCGTAGTTCACTGTAGTTCACTTAGATACGATTACTAATACAGGAAATACAACTCAACTATAATTATTCTGTATTGATAACAATAGATACTATTACTTTTTAATATTCATTCAGTTGTCATTCGTTTCAATTACTTTGTTAGTGACTATTAAAGTTGTTGGTATTGCTGATATATATCAACCAAATAATTTATGCAATATTTGAAAAGTTCAAATTTTATTAGTGTTTTTAGTCTAATTTTGAATGTGACTACAACTGAAATGATATGTAATAATAGTTTCAAGCAATTATATTGAAAATTTAACCATTTTTTAAAATTTCCCCACAATATTTGACCACTATTGTCTTTGCTGCTGTGCTGACAATCATAACCTTTTCTGACATTATGGTTATTATTCTCATACTCTCACGTTGATGGTTGTTACCTTGTCTGGCAATGTATGTACAACATGACCATGATGAAGGTTGAAATAGAGTTTTTCCTGTGTTTGAGGTCATTAACCCTATGTTGCCAAATTTGTGGTTGTTACCTTGTCTTGCAAGGTTCTATCAGCTTATACACTGCCATTTATGACCAAAATCAAGGTGGAAATAGGGTTTTGCTGGGTTTGAGATCATTAACTCTATGTTGCTATGTTGGTGGGTGTTACCTTTTCTGGCAATGCACTGCTGTAAACCAACATGACCATGATGAAGGTTGAAATAGAGTTTTTGCTGTGTTTGAGGTCATTAACCCTATGTTGCCATATTTGTGGTTGTTACCTTGTCTTGCAAGGTTCTATCAACTTATACACTGCCATTTATGACCAAAATCAAGGTTGAAATAGAGTTTTTGCTGGGTTTGAGATCAATTAACTCTATGTTGCTATGTTGGTGGGTGTTACCTTTTCTGGCAATGCACTGCTGTAAACCTAACATGACCATGATGAAGGTTGAAATAGAGTTTTTGCTGTGTTTGAGGTCATTAACCCTATGTTGCCATATTTGTGGTTGTTACCTTGTCTTGCAAGGTTCTATCAACTTATACACTGCCATTTATGACCAAAATCAAGTTGGAAATAGGGTTTTGCTATGTTTGAGATCATTAACCCTTTGTTGCTATGTGGGTGGTTGTTACCTTGTCTGGCAATGTATGCACTGCCGTAAACCTAACATGACCATGATGAAGGTTGAAATAGAGTTTTTGCTGTGTTTGAGATCATTAACCCTGTTATCACAGTAGTTGGTCGGGGTCTAAAGGGTGAATTAATCTATTAGTATAAGAGTAATTACTGACTGTAATCTTACCACCAAACTAACAAGTATCACTTGAGGTTTTTTAACTATCTCCCATCATTAGATATATATCTTCTTATCTTAATCACACCAATCTCAACAACAAGTATTTTCTTCCTAAAATAGTTTCTGTTTTGTAATAGTGTTTATAAAAAATTTTGGAAAATGTTCCTGCTATCCTTTAAAATCACTTTCTGATTTTTTCATAGTAGTTGTTCTGCAACTTAAACAGAAAGATATAATTACTTGGTTAATAACAAGTTAAATTTTTACATTATTTTATGAGCAATTGAATGTCTTTTGTTAGGCTAAATAACTGTCTGAACTGTCATATTTTCATCTGACCTTTATCTTTAATTGGTGACAAATATACATTAAATATTTATATCAAAATGTGATACATGTATATGAAATAACATTCAGAACTTTGTCATACCACAATGGTTTCATGTGATTTTCTACAACTGTCAAAGTTTCAAAGACTTCAGAACTGGTACTGTGTATGTAATTGCTTTATTACATCCATTGTCATATCTTTGTCGATATTACTTACGGTACTATGTTCAGCAATTCTTGATGGTATTTAGTGACAACTGACAATAAAGAGAAACTTGTTCTGGATGGGTTGTTTCATACCCTTGAAACATTCGTAAAGGTTGTCAATTATTAGGACAAAAAAATTATTGGGTCACCTACATTCATTAGATTTTGTATGCTGTAAGCTTATCTAAAAAAGATGATTATCTTGTTTATTTGATTATTACATTTTTAATAAAAAAATCACTAAAACCTGTTTAACTTTAAGAACTGCAACGGAAAAAGCGTTTTCAGTCTTAAAGATAAGATAATAGAACAAAATCCAATTGGAAAAAGAAGAAGAAAAAAGTAGGCAAATGCGGCAAAATAACCATCATTGCACACTGCATTGCGTTTGTTAATTCTTATTAGCCCAAACAGGTTCAGAGAAGAAGGAAATCAAATTTCTAGATATTTCAAGAAAGTTATATTGACTAGTTGAGATAGGAGGTCAGTGGACTGTCATTTAAGATGTTTTTAATGAGGGTTTTATCAACTACCAAGATTTCTATTAAAATATATAATGAATTCTACCACACGAGGATTTGTTTGTGTCTATTTAACAACTAGTATATCAAAGAGGTCAATTTGTGGTCTGATCATAAGATTAACTGCTTTCAAGTGAAATTTGAACTGGGTTTGCTAATGAGACTTGTAATTGTGATGGATAAGTTTTTTAAGGAGATTTTTTTTCAAAGAATAAGCTTGTTTTTTATTGGAAAAAAAGATCGAAAAGGTGCCAAATATACAAATCTCACAAAGGCTTCAAAAAGTTTGTATAGGGTTACAAAAAGTTGTATATTAGGCTACGGTACAAATTTTTTTACATTAGGCTTCAGAAAGTTTGTGTTGTGATGAGAACACAGTCTCATAAAGGCACTGGCCTAGGTCACAAAGTAAAGATTTATGATGTGTATTAATTAGGCTACAAAAAGTTTTTACATTTGTCTTCAAAAAGCTTGTATATAAGATAGGCTACAAAAAGTTTTTACATTAGGCTACGGTACAAAATCTTTTACATTAGGCTTCAGAAAATGTGTATATTAGGCTACAAAAAGACGCTAAATGAAATATAAATCTATTAATTGTAGGAAATAAAATATTGACTATGCTCAGTCTGATGGAACACCTGTTTCCATTTTCCAGAATCGCTTTTGAAAAGGTTTCATAGTAACCAATGTTCATGTGATGGTTAACATTGATATTAATGAAATTCACTAATTGTTTTTAATGCATTGACATTTTTGTCTCACTCACAGACAATAAACATTACTTCAAAATATTTACACAATCTCAATTCCATCAGTTATTGAATGAAGTTTATAACACTGTTCTGGCATTTGTCTTGTTTGATAATGGTAAAAAATGATTATTGCATCATGGCTGGCCTGGTATTGCTAAATACAGGTTTGGTGAAGTCTATTGGAGATAAAACATAAAGTAAGGGAAAAATAACACAGATAACAACTTATAGGTTCTTCAGATCTTTTCTATGAATTGGCAGAAATTGTCCAAACCTTTTTGGCTTTGTTCTTTTGATAGCACCCATTTCATTTAAAGGATACCGAAAATCAGAAAACAAAAGGACTTATTCATAGTCACCTGACATGCCAACTGTGGTTAGAACCCATGACTATTAAAGTAATATTTTGCTTGAACAGCTAATATGGTTAATGATTTTGATATTGTTGACCTAAGAAAAAGTAAATTATGCCAAAATTGAACTTTGTAAACAATCTTTTGTTCATAGTATAAATTATTAAAACTTTTCTGTTACACCCTCAATTATTAAACAAATTTCATAGAAAGTGAATGAAAAAGTCTAGAATATTGTGAATTATTTTGCAATGTTAAAATTATGACGGTATATAATCGGTGACAGCTGTATCCAATAGGTACACAATGGTAATAAGGTTAAAACACCATACTTTAAACTTCAACCTAGTTGACTTAGTGTTGTATATGTCTGGAGAAAGTACTCATAAACTTGAAATTAGGCATTGGATCTACGCAAAAGGTTATTGACATAATGAAATTTTGATTGTTGTGGTACTGGATGCGAAGAATGAAATTGATGACAAAATAAGCGTTGTTGACATTGTCCTGTAGTGAAGTTTAGTGATATAATCTAATGTGATAATGATACATTAACGCATGCATATTTTAAAAAAAAACTGCTTAGTTACCAAACATTCAGTCAACAGAGTTTCAGAAATTGAAATTGATTATTGTTTGTAAGGAGGTAAACAAAAACAGGAATTGAATTTTTATAACAAGTGTTGTTTGTGTGCAGATTGATTACATAAGTTGATGTTATAAGCTTACAAAAATTATAAAAAAAATAACATTTATACAGAATTTTTAAATTAAAATGTATTGTTAAAGAAAGTAAGTGGATACTTTGGATGAGGATGTCTTTGGATATCTGAAACAGTAGATAATTATATCTTTGGATATCTGAAACATTTGAAACAACAGAAGATGTTTTTAGATATCTGAAAAGTAGATGATTATATCAGTATCTGAAACACGATTATATCTTTGGATATTTTAAACAGCCATGATGATATCTTTGGATATTTGAAATTTGAAACAGCTGATGATTATATCTTTGGATATTTGAAACAGCCGATGATTATATCTTTGGATATCTGAAACAGCCAATGATTATATCTTTGGACATCTGAAACAACAGAAGATATCTTTGGATATCTAAAACAGTAGATGATTAAGCTTATATCTTTGGACATCTGAAACAATAGATTATTATATCTTTGGATATCTGAAACAGTAGATGATTATATCTTTGGATATCTGAAATAGTGAATATATCTTTGGATATCTGAAACAGTAGTTTATTATATCTTTGGATATCTGAAACAGTGAATATATCTTTGGATATCTGAAACAGTAGATGATTATATCTTTGGATAACTGAAACTATCTGAAACAGTAGATGATAAAACTTATATCTTTGGATATCTGTAACAGTAAATGATTATATCTGTGGACATCTGAAACAACAGAAGATATCTTTGGATATCTGAAACAGTAAAATGATTATATCTTTGGATATCTGAAACAGCAGATGATTAAATCTTTGGATATCTGAAAAAGTAGATGAACATATCTTTGAGTGTATCTGAAACATTTATTACTTAACCCTTACAACCCTAAATGCCGCTATAGCGGCTTAATGATAACGTGATATATACCCGAAATGCCGCAAAAGCGGCCGTTGTCAAGTGACGTCATTCAACGTTAACGTAATACAAATCAAGAAATGGTGCTTGGAATTCAGGGTATATGATGTTTTAGCCAAAATAAAGTCAGGGTTCAAAGGGTTAAGATCATTTTATTATTGTTCGATGTCTAAGTAGTGACACTCACCAATTAAACTAATAGTCTCAATGGAATATGGATTGTTGTTGGTTAGGGTTCGTAAATTTATTGATAACATCTTTAACAGGTAAAATAATTATTTTATATTCATTATAATATATGTTGACCTTTGACCTATGACAGGCTGTTGTAGATAATCTATAATGGTCAATAAATGCACAATTGTTATATTTCAATATTTACCTCATGCTCATGTACTCATTTGATATGTATGTACATATATGGTTATGCTTTATTATGATCTATATATCATGAGTTACTGTACTAAATGTTTTGGGTATCAAATGTGTCAAAAAAAAGTTAATGTCCCTTTAAATCCAATTTAAGATCTGAAAATACATTTCCCTATCACTTTTCAGAATGTATCGTTTATCGACGATTAAATAAAATCATAAAATGTTAAGACATTCAAACTATTTGAATTCTTACCATCAGTGATAAGTGACTGTACAACCATTTATGAAAAATTTAGAAGCATTTTATAATTGTCCATAACGTCCACCCAAATTTTGGCTCTAGAGCTAGCCATTTTTCCTGATCAAAAAGTTAAAATTGATAATAACACAGAATCTATATCACTTGCATACAATAACACGTATAATGATAATTTGACGTATAAATTGATATTTCAAACGTGCTTCAGAAATACTTGAAATATGGTACTAGGAGGGTTAATTGAATATATCTTGCTGGAATCTCTATTAATCACGAACATGCTCCAATTGAGAACTGATAAATAAACCTGTTACAGCAGTGGAAATAATGAAGTTTCATATTCATCAAATCATTAAAAATATTTCTATATTGAAACTTTGACAACAGAATCAATTTTTCTATGAACGAAGTTATCAAAACACTATCTGTTTATCTTCAAGGTATATAGCTTATCACTTCTGCCTCGCTGAATTATTATCCTATCATAATTTTTTATTTGTGAATGTGATAAGAATTGTGATGAGAAGATATATTGACATGTTATCTATTTATATTGACATTTTTATTGAACCAAAGTCCAAAGCTTTATTGAATATCATCTCCACTCAATTTATGAGTTCTTGGGTGATGTTACTGGCAAGGTTTGTGTGCTCTTTTGGAGCACCTAATGCCACTCTGTGTCTCAGTTTGGTAGATGTGTCCGACAAGCTGAAATTTGATATAACTCTAAACGTAGTTAAGATTATTACATGTTTAAGAGCTGTTTACACATATACTAGAATACAATGCTGTACTAATATCTAACGGAATGCGATAAATCGTAGAGCACCTGTAGCCAGACGATTGATTTCAATTCTGAAAAGTGCTAAGGATGATTGAAATTTAGTTCAATATACCCCGAGATGCAGAATAGTTACATGCTTATATATCATGACTTAAGACTATCATTCATTATGTAAAACCTGGAAACAGATATTGATTTAATTACTAGTTTTATTGAGAATCTATCTTAGTTACAGTAATTCTCGTATTCAAAAACCCACCAGCAAAGTCTAATAAAAAAAATCTCATTTTCATCGAGTGACGTCAAAGCTCGCTGATATAAAAACTTTTTTATTGACTCTAATATATTGACTTTTATTTCATCTAATTTGGCTTTGATTGAACAAGTAATATCTGTTTGACGAGGGGGTTCCGTTCATATTCTGATCAATATTTATTTACTATTGGTCAAGCTAGCTATTTATGGCCCGATATCAACATGCCGTTTGGCCGAAAGGTTATCATTAAATAACTCTATTCAATAAAAATGATGAAGCGTTGAAGTAAATCATATAGTGTATGAGATATAAGTGATAATATTTTTGTTATATCTGAAATATTAAATATCACTCACAGTTCATAATGTCAATAGTACAACCTTCATTGATTGCTTTATAACAAGTTGCTCTTTATTTCTTCTTAAAGGGATTGTAAAAAGGTTTTTTAAACTTAGTATGTGTATCGAGGACACTGATAGCATCAATTTGTGCCATTCCAATTTCCATTCCGACGTCTGTGGTTCTTGCAATTCCACTAAAACTAACTCGTTTTATGACGTCACTAATAGTGATCTGCATAGATATCAATATTAGCTTCCGGTAGATCACTAGTAGTGACGTCATAAAACGCGTTATTTTTAGTGGAATTACAAGAACCACATACATCGGACTGAAAATCAGAATGGCGCAAATTGATGCTATCAGTGTCCCCGATACACATACAAAGTTTAGAAATCCTCTTTACAATCCCTTTAATGTACTTTCCACTTGCCAAAATTGTATCTTTTTACTATCAAACATCTGAACTGATTTTTATGTGGAACCAACAATTTGAGTATGTTACTAATAGTGGTGCCTAAAATTTACTATACTGGTTCCAATTTGGACAGCTAAACTAGGCATCGTTAAACTTTTCATTTCGTCTAAATGTCTCTTTGGATTTAGAGTTTCGTTTTGCGGTTCGGATCGTTGGTACTTGGTTTCTTTATTATTACTATACTTAAGTTGTGCATATAAAAGATTCCTAAAGCAAGTTGGAAAATGACAACGAGTGGTTAAAACTGTTTTCTCTTATTATACATTGCCAAAAACCCAAGTTTAGGAGCAGGAAAGTGGGATGTAAAACTCCATATCATTTTTTTCCAGATATATTAGCTTATAATATCAATGAAAATATAGGAGCCAAGTTAAAACAAACCATACTAAAGTACCAGTATCTTTAAAGTTGTCCATTTGGTTAGATTGATTAATAAAAAATTCATGGTCAAACTTCCCACAGGGTACAGTTGACATGACATCTTAATGTGTTTGTTGTCTCCACATGTAATAAATATTAAACGAAATGTGTTAAATATTCAACTCCTTACTATTACGCCTGAAACAGGTTGAGGTGACAAGTGAAGGTGACTATGAGGTGATCTGCGTTATTTCATATTTTGACAGCTTTTTATACGCCCACACATTAATGTGGGCGTATATTGTAGTCGCCCCTGTCTGTCTGTCCGCCTGTCTGTCCACAATTGTTGTGGACACGATAGAGAGCTGGTTTCTTGATGGATTTTGATGAAACTTGCTGTGAGTGTTTGTTATCACCCAAGGATGAACCCTATTGAAAATCAGACGAATCGAAAAATATTTCATGGGTTATTGCCCTTGCTTTTGAAAATATCTTGTGGACACCATAGAGAGCTCGTTTCTTGATGGATTTTGATGAAACTTGGTATGAGTGTTTGTATTGACATTAGGATAAACCCTATTGAAAATCAGAAACATCGAAAAAATATTTGATGAGTTATTGCCCTTGTTCTTTAAAACGCGTTAATTTTTGAGCCTTTAACAAAGTTGTGGACACGTTAGAGAGCTGGTTTCTTGGTGGATTTTTATGAAACTTGCTGTGAGTGTTTGTTATCACCCAAGGATGAACCCTATAGAAAATCAGACTAATCGAAAAATATTTCATGGGTTATTGCCCTTGCTTTTGAAAATATCTTGTGGACACAATAGAGAGCTGGTTTCTTGATGGATTTTGATGAAACTTGCTGTGAGTGTTTGTTATCACCCAAGGATGAATCCTATTGAAAATCAGACAAATCGAAAAATAGTTCATGGGTTATTGCCCTTGCTTTTGAAAATATCTTGTGGACACCATAGAGATCTCGTTTCTTGATGGATTTTGATGAAACTTGGTATGAGTGTTTGTATTGACATTAGGATAAACCCTATTGAATATCAGAAACATTGAAAATATATTTTATGAGTTATTGCCCTTGTTCTTTAAAACACGTTAATTTTTCAGCCGTTACACTCTCAAAGTTGTGGACACGATAGAGAGCTGGTTTCTTGATGAAACTTGCTGTGAGTGTTCATAAACACCCAAGGATGAACCCTATTGAAAATCAGACTAATCGAAAAATATTTCATGGGTTATTGCCCTTGCTTTTGAAAATATGTTGTGGACACGATAGAGAGCTGGTTTCTTGATGGATTTTGATGAAACTTGGTATGAGTGTTCATAATCACCCAAGAATGAACCCTATTGAAAATCAGATTAATCAAAAAATATTTCATGGGTTATTGCCCTTGTTAACTTGTAGTTGTAAACACTCGTTCAATCGTTCAATTTTGTAAACATTCTTGATGGCACGTTTTTCGACAGATGTTTCATTTACTGATAGTTCTTGTCGACCTCCCAAACGACTTGGATGCCATTACAAAAGTGGGCGTATTACGATGGGGCATCGCTATTTTTGTCCATGTTGACAATCTATTGTAGCTCTTTGAGTCTGGAAGTTACAGCTTATGAGTGGCTATATTGTGGGTGACGAAGAACAGGGCTAAACCACTGCTATAAACTAAATTTTGCTCTTTAAGTGTAGATTGCCAAGAGTTAAAATATTTTTGTAAATTTGGTTTTATGAATTAAGTACAAAAAAGTTTTATCAAAATTATGAGAACTTGGAAGATGTACCATTAATTGTCACTGTTATAAATTGTATTTTATCAATGCTAATATAGGTAATATAAATTGTATTTTATAAATGCTAATATACATTGTACTTTTTCAATGCTGTTATAATTATACTGTATTTTATCAAAGCTCCATAAACTGTATTGATTAGACTATCTAATCTGAAATAGTTATATAGGTAAATTATTATAATTAACAGGTGTCTTCTATACAAACTGCCATTTAAATCTATTTCTATAACGTCACTTTTTATCAATTAATTTGATTACATTGGCAACCAATACAGTGAATACACCAATATCATGAAACTTGTATATATATATGTCTGGTTTTCAAAATTTGGTTTGAAACAACAGCATTTATAATAGAGCCTTTTACTTTTAAAATAGTATAGTAATAGGGTTTACAAAGGCTTATCTGTTGCCTAAGTCAATCTTGCAACTAGCATAATTTTTTTTTGTAATTGGCGGCACATGGATATAGTCAACCTGACCATGACCAAAACATTCTCTTCTAGTCTTGTGTTTTCTGTGAATAAAGAGCTTAGAGCCTATATCTGAGTATCTTCTTTAAACAACAGCTTGACTCTGTGATGTTGATTCTTTGAATATATATATGCAGTATTTATTGGCATCAGTCCTTGCCTAGTTTGTTTCTGTGGAATAAGCTTCTTCTGTATATAAACAGAAAAGCAGGACGTAAAACTCCAATCATTTCATTTTTGAATGTAAACAGACCTATTTCTGTAAACTTATTCATTGAAAGAAGCTTCTTCTAATAACTGTATGCAAACAGACCTAATTCTGTGGAATAAGCGTATTCTGAATGTTTGTAAACAAGTTCTTTCTTGGATAGCCAATTTCACTTTAAGTTTTTAGAAATTGATTGTCATTTGCACATCAGATTAGAAGGCTCATATAATAGACATAACCTTTTACAGGCAATTTATTTAATGTTTACCAAGTATAGAATCACTAGATAATACTAAAATACACTTCCATTGAAACTAGTAAGTGTTCAGTTTGTTTTGTGAATCAGTAGAAAGTGTTATAACACTTTACTTGATCTGTTTATAGACCAAGTTTTCTATTTATTGACAGCCACCTCAACTCTGATATTTTCTTCTCTTTTTAACGAAATGAACTCTTTTTTTAGCAATAACAACTTCATCTAGGTTAAGTGTCTGCAAAACCCTGTCAATTTTCATTAGGTAATGTTTTCTGTGTTATTTATCGATCTTCGTGTTGTTGTTTTTTTAAGTACATCACATTCCTTATATAGATTGTTTACAATATCAGCAGTAGATTATAAGCTTGGATTGTGAGGCATTTAGTTGCAGACCATGCTTAATTAATGTTTTAAAACACCTGATGGTACTTGTCTTTGGAGTAGTCCACTACTATAATATAACTATTGCTCTCGATTTTGTTTTGATTTGGGATGAGATTTTGATTAACAGAATTGTTTTGCTTGTACAGACTGATATGCCAATTTTAGCATAAGGTTTTTCTTCTTTATTCAAGGAAGTTCTCAAATCAAATTTGGGCCACCATTTGAGAACGACTACATTAAACCATTGAAATAACCAAAATTGCTGTATGTTGAAATACAGGGAACATGGTGTTATCTGTTGCAGACAAGAATTCTCTAGGAAACAGGGCAGTGGTCTGACATATGGTTAACAATCAATTATTACCTCAGTTGTTTGGTATGATTATCTAACCTGCTTGATATTTCATGGTCTTAGTTTATTTTGACTGTAGTCCAGGAATACACCGTAGCCCGAATATTTGATACAGTGTGAGTATGTAGGTGTACAGTTGACCACATGTTCTTATCTCTACCTTATACTTCCTCACAGTTGTTATGTTCACAGCCTGTACAATCAATGATGACTAGGTAGATACTAGATATTAGGCTGGACAAGCATTTCAACACTTGTTCAGGTAGCGTTAACTCGTGTTTTTAGCTCAGTACCATAGTTAGTGTTAAAAGCTCAGTGTTTTTTTTAGCTCATTGGATGTGTTGCTTTTACCTCAGTGGTTGTTTTGTTGTTTTGAGCTCTCAGTGGATGCTTTTAGCTGTGTGAATGTTCTGGTTTTAAGCTGAGGGAATGTTTTGTGTTTTTAGTTCAGTGAATGATTTGGTTTTAGCTTGTTTTATTGTTTGGGCTCAGTGATTGTTTTGTTATTTTAAGCTCAGTGATTGTTTATTGTTTCCTGATCAGTTGCTGATGTTTTGGTTTTTAGCTCAGTGAATGTTCTGGTTTTAGCTCAGTGAATGTTTTAGTTTTTAGCATAGTAAATTTTCTAGTTGTTAGCTCAGTGGATATGCTTTTGTCTAGCTCTCTCAATTCTTTCGTGGTGTTATAGTGATTACGAATTTGGGACAAAGGAGTGTGTTGTTGCTCAGTAAGCTTTTCTTGATTTCATCATCATAGTGAATGTGGATTTATTTTGGAATTATGATACTCATCTCAAAGGTATTGTCTTGATGATATGTAAACTATGTTTGAAAAATAGACTTGTGAAAAGATTACATCCAAACATCTTTTGATGCATTGTTGTAGGAGAGTATTAAAAAAAAAATACAGAAATGGGTTCTATTCATGCTTCTACTGTATCCATTTCTTAAGATCTTTTAATGCATTTTGATAAGCAAATCTTTCAATGCATTTTGATAAAGACATTATCTATTTTATCAGGCTCTACTTGTTCTGTGTTGTGTCTATTAGGGATTATAGGTTGTAACTTTATACTAATGACAAAGTTACGAAAGCACAGACGCAGGACATAAAAGTTAAATGTTTTTTAAGAAAAAAAAATTTGCGTGTTAACTATTTAGTGTTCTATTATGGATGCACCTCAATTTTTCAAAACACCTGTTGCCACTTAGAGATTGGATGTCAACCACGATTCTTATCAGATATCAATGATAGCTATATAGTTCCATGACAAGTATGAATAATACGAATCAGCTGATAATATGACTACAGTATGACTTTCAGTGTGATTTATATCAATAATGATATAGTCTGTGACTCATTCACCAAGCAATGATATCCTGAATGATGATTACGTAATGCTAAGTTGGTACTGACTATAGTTAAGCTCTATCTATTTTGAGACCTGATTTGTCATTCTGTCTATTTTAGTCTTAAAAATCTGTCTTGAGAATCATGTTTTAAATTGTCCAATGTTTTTATAAGATTCTTACTTCATACACTTCTATAAACATGGCTTATTGAATGCTTTGTGTATAAAAATATATCTTGTACTGATGAGAGCTTTATTGGAGATGATTTAAAGGTAAATTTAGTGAATAGGATTAAAAACTCTAATGACGTCAAGGAATATCTGTTAAACTTTGATTTTACTTGACATACTTGATGGACTTAATTGACATAGCTGTTGGACTTATTTGACATACTCGGTGGACTTACTTGACATATTTGTTGGACTTATTTGACATACTTGGTGGACTTATTTGACAAGTTTGGTGGACTTATTTGACAAGTTTGGTGGACTTCTTTGACATACTTGGTGGACTTCTTTGACATACTTAATGGACTTATTTGACACATACTTAATAGATTTATATAATAAACTTATTTGCCATATTTGATGGATTTACTTTTACTTGTTTGATAGAGTTAACACAATGAAAGGAACTAATTTCAAATTATTTATCAGTGATTAACTTCCTGAATTGTATTGAAAATTCCAAACACTGAATCTCTAGGATGTTAAAGGGATTGTTAAGAGGATTTCAAGCCTTTTTATGTGTACGAGAGACACTTCTAACTTCATTAATTTGATATTCAAAATTTCTGCTGGTTGCCCGTGGTTCCTGTTATTCCAGAAAGACTTCACGGGATATGGAGAGATAACACCTTGTTATATATGTGGTCTGAAGCTTTGTAGCAGCAGGACGTGCATCATATCCGTTAAAGTCTTTCTGGAAAAACAGGAACCACGAGCACCCAGTGGAAATCTTGAATGTACCAAGTAGAAGTTTGAAGTGTCTCTAAGGCTAGAAATCCTCTTTACAATCCCTTTAATCTGCTGAAAAGTCTTCCTATATACTTCTTTGTCCTCGTTCAATATATAGGGCAATAAGACATGCATAATTATAAATCAGTCTTGTTAAGGTAGTGTTACTTTTATGTGTGTCTCATATCATTATATGAGTTCAAATAGAAGTAAGATATTATGCATGTTGTTTTTTTAATGGTTATAAAAAAAGGTGAAATCAAAATGAGTGATAAGTAGTTTTAGTCAGAGTTCAAAAGGTTTTATAAGGTGAATACTCTGACTTGTAAGCTAGAGATATAATGGTAATAATTGTGGTTGATTGTCATTTTGTGATCTTGTTATGCTGTTTGAAGTATTAGCATAATTTGTGCAAGTATTCAATTGGATAGCTAATGATACTTAATTTAAACTTAAGTATGTTTTCAGTTTTGATGTCTTAGGTGCTTTAACCTGTGATATGATTCAGTTTTATAGTAGAATAACTTTTAGATTGCATGTTCATATGCAGGATCTTGTGCTTGAAATATGAAAAGCATTTTACTTGTCCTTTGATAGTTTGTGCAGAATATTCCAGTGCTTTTTTTAGTCGAAAAGGTTGATCATATATCAGAGTGTTTTAAGTGTTAACTAGTGTTTTATATTATATTAATATATTTGTTTCAGAATTGTGATAGAATTCAACAGTGCCTATAAACTTAAAAGATAACTTTTTGTGGTAAATCTCAGAAAATAAACTTTTTATATACCAACATAGTTTTGTACTGAAATTTTGAACTTATATATATTTATAAACAGTGATTATATCTATATAAAGTGTGAATATAACTTTAATACGGAAATATTTAAATATATAGATTTACACTAAATTGTGAATATAACTTATTTTATACCCGAATAGTGAATATAACTTTATATAAACAGTGTAAATGTAAACCTATATTGTGAAATACATACAACTTTTTCCCCGCCGAAAGGATTTTTTTTTGTTCGGTGAAGTTGAATGGAAGACATATCTTGTGATGAAGTTACCATAGTTAAAATTGGATTATAATTCACGTTTTTTTTTATTATACTATTGACAACATCACCACCATTAAAACTGGATAATTTTCTACCTCTCAAGTTTAAAAGACACAGCATGACCACAGGCATTTTATTTGTCCTGAATTTCTGGTAAGTTTTTCTTACATCAAAATCACTATCGTTATAAAAATCTTGGGTTATTTTGGGATGATGTGACCTACTGAATGCTTTTATCTCATATTTTAAAGTGGCTTGAAGCCCTTTTTTTTACTTTTTAATGCATAGATCCTGAATGGGTTTAGTTTTCATGATATTTCTATTAAGGTGTTACTGAGTTATTGCCCTTGACTTAACCACAAAAATAGCGGAGGGAATTATGTTGCTTTTCAATATAATGTGTATTATATAAAGGTCAAAATGCCCTGTATCACAAACAAATATCTGCTGATAATTTTCAGACAGTTATCTGTATTTATCAGATAAAGCCTCCATTATGAAATATCACATGTAAAAAGTTCAATCACATGTTTTAGAAACAGAAATAGATTGCAATGTCTCCCAAGTACCCTTATAACATCATGTTTCTGTCAAATTAGTACTGTTTCAACATTTAAGCATGGATTGCAGTTACAATTGGTTATTGGCTTATAATATTAACCATAATATGACATGATTATTATGAATAGGATTTGATAACGTTTAAATTCCGTTAAAGATGGGTTATCTTATTTTCATTTCATCCAACTTACAGCATTTGAAAAGATGATATCTGATATATATGTGACTTTCAAAGGAGACCTAAAGTATGTCAAGGGTAATTAACATTGGAAATGGAGCTTCTTTAAGAAAACTGTATAATAGCTCTGCTTGAAATGAGGTTGAACTTGAAACTATTGTACACATTGTACGTAGTCTTTTCACAAACTTTAAGATGCTTTCACTAAGAAAAAAAACTTTTAAAGGCATTTGAAATTTGAATTGGTTAATAATGTCAAACAAGTGATGGTTGTGGGTGGTTATCTTGATCAATGTGTGAAATTTTGATTTTTTTGTTCCTCTTTCCCCAGGAAATATTAATGCCAAGGGGTTTGTTCAACAATCGGCTAGAGGATTCTCGTTAACCAAAAATGTTATCTTTCCTTTTAATGATAGACAGGAATGCCAGGGCAAATATGAGGGGCGGTGGCGGTGGATCTGCACGGAACCTAAGTTGTTATCTTTGTAAAATATAGATGTTTCTTTTCTTTTTCTTTTTGGGGTAAGGACACAACAAATTTTGCTTGAATACATATACGCCCCCTGCCCCCGTGCTTCCGGCACTCCTGATGATAGATATGTCTTGAAAATCCCTCAAAAATATAAAGATCACTTGTACAAACATGTCTTATTATGTCATAACTATAATCTTTACAAGTCAGATGTGAATAAGTGCTCCCTAGGATTTATTTCCTTATTAAGGAAGAAATTATCATATATTCATCATTTCCACGAATTCACTTAAAAGCTTTATGAAAAGGACCCTAAGTTATGACACACTTTTGAATATCAAATTTCCAAAATTATACAAAGGAATGAAAGGATGTGGTCGTTTACTTAAAAGGAAATACAAAGATGTGTAATCCTACCATTAGTGACGTTTGTATACTATTATTATCCAAAATTTGGGGGTGAGCCAAGCGTTTCTAGGGATATTATAATGACAATGATTTAAGACAGGGAAGGATATTACCTTGTAGTGGTGTCTACACGTAAAAGATAAGCCGCTTCCTTGCATCTATACGTGATAAAAGGCGTATTAAATTCCGAGAGAAAATCCGCATTTAAAATAAGCCGCCTTTACTTGTGACGATCGAACTGGCGAGTTTAAACCCCCATTTGATACCGTGTAGACAGAATCCAAACTTAAACCGTCTTTTCTCGTTATGACGCCAGAGCGCGCGAATTATCTTGTTGTTAAAAATGTTACAAATGACATTCCAAGTACGGTATATGAAAAAAGATATTGGTGAACTAAAGAGATCTGTAATGGGACCTTTTCAGGTGCAAGCACGCTGAAACGTCCATTAGTTTTATTTTTTGTTTGGCCTATAAAGGCTAAAATGCTCGTCGAAGAATACAAATTGTTATTCGATCAAGTTTCGTATAATTCACCCAATACCGCAACCCCGCCCACCGGCCCTTCTTAAAGCGTATACATAGGCATTGCGCAAGTCCGAGGACAGAGAAAAGACGGATTAAGAAAAGGCGTTTTACCCTTTTTACGTGAAGACGGAGCGTAAGAAAAGCCGTCTTGAGTAAAGGCGGCTTATATTTAGAAGCGCCTTTAATAATTGTACGTGTAGACACCACTTATGTAATGCAACCCCTAACAAAGAGTCATCTACCCTTTGTTTGTATACAGTTTCGAGTCTTCCTTTGGTATGATTTATGTCTTTTTTAGGTGATTTACATTTGATTCAGGGTTTTAGATTATATGCTTGTTACCACTAGTGTCTGATTTAGCTTTGCAAAAATTAAAAAAATTAAAAAATGGAAAAAGATGTTGCTCTATGCTGTAGAGCCAGAGATGCCAACAACTTTGAAGGCCTGCATCGATCATAGCAGTAATGCAGCTTGTCAAATGAAACTCTAGAGAATACTTATACCCCTTTTACACTAGGCCCCAATAAAGAGAGCCTGACCTGGATCGGTGCTCTCTAACTAAAAAGACTACACAAGGTCCACAAGGAGTCAAAATGGCGAACAATAACAATGATTTGCACGTGCGCAGAAGAATTTTTAATCGGAGCCAGGAACGCATTTGTTTTACACTAGTAAAATTGAATTGGGCCAGGCACCAATCCGGACCTGGCCCACCTCTTATTGCCGTGCCAAGCCTTGACTTGCTTTTTGGCTCGCTTTTTTCCATTTACTAGTAAAACTGAAGTGGGCCAGGCACAGGGCCTTGGCCAGACTAGTGTAAATGGGGTTTAAATGAGTGAAAATACTTCTGTAGCAGCTCATTCTCTGAATCAGCCTATATTTGATTTTTTATGGTGTGCCAAGTGAAATGACCAGCTAAATGATGTCAATTTTGACCCTTTTAGGCTCATCTTTTGTTAAATTTTTTTAAATAAAAACACATTATCTTACATTTTATCTTAACTATTTCTACTTATCTTTATGGTTGTATTATAGAGATAAATATAAACCTTCAGACAATTTTTATTTATTATATGATTATTACAGTATTATCAAATTATCTTTCATATTAACCTCAAATAAATCTTAAAGCTGAGGTAATTCTCGTAAAGGCTTTGTGTTAAAATCTGATTAATAACATGTGTTTATGTATTTCCAAATAGAAAATCTTTTTTGGTCGAAAAGCAAAATGTTTTACCAGTAATCAAAATATTTGGATTTACCAAAAAAAGACAAATTTATCAAATCAGGACAGCCTGTTTTGAGTTCATTAGTTTAGAACAATAATTGGCATTAATACTTCAGTTTTAATCATGATTCAACTACAAATTCAAATGATTTTGGTGTATGAAAATCTATGATACCCTACATCAGTGGTTCCCAACCTGGGGGGCATGGGGTGTTTGTCAGGGGGCCATGACGCATGAGGAATTTATTGAGGATGTATATCATTTTTTTTTCTAGCCCAACTTTTAGTTAACTATATTTTGCTGTGTTAGGTCTGTAGTTGCTTGTGGTCAAATGCATCTGGCCTCCTGATGAGGAGGAGGCACAAGACAACAACTCTTGCGCTATATTCCCTATTTTGCCCTAGTTTGGAATAGAACAGGGGGGCCATGGCTCTGGAAGCTTCGTGAATTTGGGCCACAGATTGAAAAAGGTTGGGAACCACTGCCCTACATAGTAGCAATACCCAATTTTATGCATTTGTTAAAGGGATACATTCACTGTGATTCCCATTTTAGTTCAAGGTTTATTTGAAGGGAGCTTGGTGCAGTTCTGCAACTTATTAAAGGGATTGTATGTGTATCGGGGACACTGATAGCATCAATTTGCGCCATTTCAATTTCCATTCCGACGTCTGTGGTTATTACAATTCCACTATAACTAACATGTTTTATGACGTCACTGACAGTGATCTACCTTTCGGTACTATTAATATCTATGCAGATCACTGTCAGTGACGTCATAAAACGCGTTAGTTTTTGTGGAATTGCAAGAACCACAGACGTTGTAATGGCGCAATTTGATGCTATCAATGTCCCCAATACACATACAAATTTAGAAAATCAATTTACAATCCCTTTAAGACTCCAGAATAAACCCCCTTTAATTCAGTAAGACTTGATAATTTTACATCAAACTTTTTACTTTATTTGATTACAATTTTAGTGCAGTTTACTGTTTACACCCCATTAACTTAGTACAGGTGATCATGACAGTCTATTCTGTTAACCAGACTGATATGTGTCTTTAATCTACTGTCTATAAAGATATAAAGTATATCATATTATATAGCCTACAGGTTATTATATTATAACATGTATTGAAAACTCTCTGATCAGTCATATATCTACTTTCATTTTCTCTTTGTAATATTCATACTACTCAAAGAGCAATATACACTCTTTTGAATGTTACTGATATAAAACGACAGTAAAGCCAATTGGCTTTTGAATGTGAATTAGTGCCTTTTGTTAGATACTTATGTATGTCAATAATCACCTCTGAACACTATATACACTTACGGTTGTACAACAGGCCGTTTATTTGTCATATTCAATTTTAAGTGTGTTAAATTGTTAAAAAAAGTGTGCAGTAATGTGCATACTAAAACTGACACAAACTTGTGTCAAAATAGACATTCAATTGCACCATCAAGATAATGAACAAATTAGTTAATATTTTATGGGGTCCTATAGCACAGACAGTTAGTGCATCGTTCTTTACAAACATGATGTCATTTCCTTGGTTCATGCAGTTGAAGGTTGTTGTGGATGAGAGTTTGGTTCTCGATCAGGGTGTGAAAGTCTGATGACTTTGAATATATATCATCTTCATTCATAATTCCAGTCAACCCAGCTGTAAATGTGTACGGATAATTTGGGAAAGATCAATGCTAAGAGGTTTGGCCAAGAACAAGCTGAGAGATAGGATCTTCCACAATCCTGGAATTTGTCCAAGGAGAGTCTTTGAAAAATATACCTACAATACAGACAATATTACACTTAGAGTCTAACTATGTCAAGGTTATATTATTATTGATTGCTGTGGAATTCCAGTCAGATTTCTATAGTAATTAGGTTCTTTCATTAATATATTGAAGATTTGTTCTGTGTTGTCACAGCTTTAGAATTACAAATTGATTTTTAAATGTCATAATTAATGCAGCGGACACACTAGGCAAATTTTATTCGCTGGTACTTCGGATGAACTATTCGCCGCCAAATCCATTCGGCTGATGGAGTGGACACACTAGGCGAATGTTTGTGTCGATAATTCGCCAGCGAATTAAATTACGCATGCGTAGGGGGGACTTAGTCACATGATCACAAAATTGCGGTGTCCAGAAAGGTCGCCATTTTGTTTGTCATGTGACGCTTCGGCATCTGTGATTGGTTGAGTTATAGGAAAGTTCGTCTTAAACTTCGCCCGAGTGGATACACTTGTCGACGTCGATTAATATTCGGCCGAACTATTCGCTGTGAAAATTCGCCTAGTGTGTCTGTTGCTTAAGATTTCTAAGTAATGTCTACTATAATACTTGTATTATATATTGTGGCTGTCTTAATTGACTATATTAAAAGTGACTTTTGCTACTTGTGTTATCTGGCATTGCTGCCTCTCTGGATCATTGCTACATTTGATCGCCATTTTATATTTAGAATATTGCTCACCTATTGCTTAAAATGCCTCTACATCAAAAATTTAGGTATCTGTATACATTGCTATATTATGAAATTACCACTTGGTTTAAAAACATGTATATCTGCAACTAGGGCCATTATGGAGTTGTGTATACTCATTGTCATTATGCAGTTCTCATCCCATTGAAAAATTCACCAAATAATACAAGTCTGCCTCTCGCATTTTTGAAGATCTGGTTTCAACTCTTGATTTTTACCTCTATGATTGTGGCAATGCAGACAATGCTTTCTCTTTTCAAAACACCTGATAGTACTTCTCGTATTCTTCTATTATTAGAATTATTTAGCCGGATTTTGTCATGCTCTGGACTAGATTTTTGATTAACAGAATTGTTTTGCTTATTTATACAAATGTTTATTATTGAGTAAGCTTAAATATTGTTAATAAGTTGTTACCTGATACAGGTAATGGCATCTGACACTCCCAGACAAATTGTCTTTTATTTATTCCTGCTGGTAATTAATTGTGGGTTGGAATATGTCTAACTTCTATATAAACAATAGATTGTTAGTGGAATCTAGGTGGTAATAAATACCATGATAAATTAGTCTGCTTCCAATATTACAATAGTTATTTTTATAAAGGAATTTGTTTATTTGACTGTTCTGACCTCTACAGTCTGCTACTTAGTTAGAATTAATCAGAATAACATGGTCCAGATTTATGTTTAAAGGGGAATGTTCAGCATTTTCGAAGATTAAATTGGGACCTTGAATTTATGTAAAAATTGCAATCTTTTATACCCCTACCTTAACAGTTATCTTTCATTTTCTGTACATGTGTTTTCTATATAAGACATAGTCTTACTAAACGACAAGTCATAATTTAGACTTTCAAACGCTGATATTTATGGATACACAGGGATTTGAAGGCTTAAATTTATTATGGAGGGAGAGTTTGAAACATTATTACAGATTAGATTAGCTAAAAAAAAATCCAGGTTCTGAGAATAAATGTTTTTGGTCAAACAATGAACATATCCCTTTAAGGCATGAACACTGACAGCTTCTATTTTTGCTACAAGATTCAGGTTACATACTATAAAAGCCTTTAAAAAATGACTGTAATTCAGTTATGTCACATGATTCAGATTGGATTGCTTTATATGACATTCAGTGTTAAATATAGGATTAAGAGAATGTTCTTAAAAGATGGGGGGGGGGGGGCTTAGGCAAAAACAATGCTATGAAATGCTTAGTTTAAGTGGAATTGCTCTAGCTAGACTAACAGACATATCTGTGCAAATATGATATCAGTGTCCCCAATACACATACAAACTTTTAAAACTTCATTTAAAACCCTTAAAAATGTCTTTATTTTAGCTGATCGGTGATATCTATCTATAGGCCTTTGTGCTAGTGATGTCATAAGACTTTTAATTTGAAGTTGCAAGAACTGCAGATGGCTATAAGAACTCTAATGGTGCAAGTCAATGAACCCAATGGGTTCTTATCTTAACAATGGATATTAAAGTAGATGCATCTCAGGTGATTTTGAAGAAAGTCAAGCCAGATATCGTGTGCTAAATCTTGTATCCCTTGACATCACATACGTCATATACCATTGGTGATATTATTAGTATTAGCCTTATTAAGCTGACAGCTCTGTCTAAATGAGGCTTTAGTTCTAGAGAGTCTTTGCGAAGGTCATAAAAATAGAATGAATTGACTATGGTTACAGGGAAAAGACTGAAATCTTTAAGGAAGAAGGAAACACAAATGATTTATGTACCATATTTGACACGTATTTCAATATACAGCAAATAGTCACAGATTCCAATTGCCCAAAATTTAGAATAAATTACAAACATGCATCTGACAGCAATAATGTTTTTTGGGTACCCTAGAGTTGACTTATACAGGAATTGATTACATTCTCCCTGATGTAAGTTTAAATAAGTCCTAAAAAATCCAGTTCCTCAGTTTATACCAGTTGCAAAGACACCCTGAGTCCAATCAAAATGTATTTTTTGTCAATAGATTGGTCAATTTAATTTTCTGGTAACCTATATTGCATATTATTATATAACATATGGCGTGGCCTTCACAATTATACAGAGGATAACAGCAATATATTGAAATATAGTCTATAGATATTCCTTATCTGTCAGATTTATAACTTTATTACAAATATTCTACTAATATTTATTATCCTCTATTATTTCCTAAATTAAATTTATGACCTGGTATGTCTACAAGTAGATAAACTCATAAAATATCAAAATTATTAACCAAAATAATCTCAGTACCATCACATGAAACTATGTAAAATCTTGATGGACTCAAACATTTTTCAGTTTTATAGAAATACCAAATGTTATGCAAAAAATTGCTTTTCACCATGATCAAAATAATCAAAAAATTACCGACCAAATAATGGATTTGACAACTCCCCAAAATGCAACATTATAAGACTGGCCCTTCACAGTGAGTTCTGACATATATCATGTTGGTTTAAATTCTGGGTAACTATCGTACTGTGTGAAAATTGTACTGCTTTAAATTCATTTTTTGGAAGCAGACTATCCTCACAGATACATAAACCACCTTTTTCCTTTTTTTTTTGATATTCATGAAAGTATTTAAAAAATCAATAATCAATAATGATTGAAAATTCAATAGTATATTTCTTATTATATCGACTGCATTTGCACTAAAATTATTTATTTTATGACTCTAAAGAGTAAAACATGAGGACTTATTTGATGGATTCTATACCAGTAAGGATTCTAATCACTTTATTCCGAATTATTATATTAATCAATTGATATACATCAAATGAATTTTGTTTGTTACTTAATTATATATATTTCCTGATATTATATTTAAGGTCATGACATGCTCACCTGACACTTGTTGACATGTCAGTCTGTCACATATCAAAATATATAAGTAATTGTAAATTTGATTGATAGGTAATGATAATTGATAAGCATGTTGTTTAGATCATGTAATATTCGATCATGGCTACAGTATACTCTTTGTTCATTAAGATCAAAACGTTAAGGACTAACACACCGAAGAAGAAGTGAAAATTTTGGCGGTGTTTGGCAATGCCATGTGATATTGTAGATATAAGGAAACCAATGGATATCTTGTTGAAGATGGTAATGTAAGACATTGTTCCTTCTTATTGAATAATAACTCTTAAAAAGATGATATCCATTGAAATAGTGTAACTGTTCGAATGTATGAATGAGTGCTTGGTGTTTGGTGCCATCCATCCTTGTGTTAGGACAATCAACCAACTTTTGATAAATAAACAATACTATTCCTTACAAATAGTTGATGAACAGACAAGTTACATGCTTGCTTTTATGCCACATCACCTTATTTTTTTTTTTAAATTGAAAGTACTTGGATTGGTTCATTTATTAGTTAATTAATATGGTTGGTATACGTTGCTTTCTTTACAAAAAACCTTTATTTTTCATAATAATGCTTATAAGTAGGCCATATAACTCATTTATTAATGTAATATCTATGTCCCTTTTCATAGTTTATGACGGGGCAACCCGTACATACCACTCTCATGTACTATTTAAAAATTGGAAGCATCGTGGTTCATTAAGTCATTATATAATTTTGTATTCGGTGATGATTTTTAACCAATCAAAATATCGTTTCCATACAAAAAAAAATGACTGGCCATTCTCAAGTATTATTCAGAAGATTTGTATCATGCTTTGAAGAAGTGTAAAAGACATTATCTCATTTGAATTTTTATAACTTTATCCCCATAGTGTAACACGATAATCATGTATTATTAATATAAAATATCTGATTACTTTTATTTCGAATTTTGTAAGTTGAAACACATAGTTTTGGTTTCATTACATTCTTAGTCTATATTTTTTCTAAATTTAAAAACACGACATTGCATAATGAAGCTGGGTGGAGTGTTTAATTAGATTAGAAAATTACATTTCATACATAACTTCACAGATTATGCAGTCTGCCTTTTTGCCTTTTAAATAAATTAAATTTCAAAGTATCATGTAAATTGGCTAAAACTGTCTCAAATTTTAATTCACTTAAAGAATTAAGGTTGATTAACCCTTTCTTTACTGAAGGCTTATAAATCTGCGACGCTATGTTCCTGGACATTTCCTTGAAATGTCACGCCAAATGGGTCGTTTGACCAAATTAAGAACAGCAAAAAAAGTAACGACATTCAATGAATAAAAGTTTGGATTTTTAGAAAGGTAATTGAATTCTCTGTCTATTGGAAAAACAATAACATTTACAAATTAATTTGTAGAGTAAATATTGCATCCAATATACAAAATATTTTTGAAAAAAAATTAAAAATTCAGGTTTGAGAAGAAACTTAATGCTACAAACTTCAAAAGTTATCTAGAGAGTTTATTTCAATTGAAAGAGAATTCAATTTCCTTTTAAATGACACCAAAATTATTGCTCTGTGTCAATTAGTAAAAATTCTGTCAATGATTTCCCAAAAAGACCCTCTCAAGATGACGGACGGAACGGACAACTCCAATTGGATGAAGAAAATAAAATAAATCAGTTGTTAAATTTTTTTTCAATTATAATCTTTACAACATTTATACATATTTGCAATAAAGTTCATTCATTTATTTAGTTATTTATCTGTTATTTGGGGCAAAAACAACCCTTGCACAAGTTCATAGCACAAATATTGAACATAAAACAAGTACCGCCAATTCTAATCTTTACATTTGCAATTAAGTTCATTTATTTATTTGTGATTTTGGGCATTTGCAATTAAGTTCCTACTTATTATTTATTTGTGATTTTGGGCAAAACAATCCTTGCATAAGTTCATAACACAAATATTACAATGGACAGACTCAAAGTCTTAGAAAGATTCTTCACGTGCAATTTATACACAACAAAGCTGTTTATGCATGCCACATTCAATATTAACCACAACAGGTCCGCAAATTCTAATCTTTACATGTACACATATTTGCAATACCAATAAAGTTCATTTATAGAGTTATTTATTGATGATATTGGGCAAAACAACCCTTGCATAAGTTCACAGCACAAATATTACACCCGAACGACGACTGAACACCACGACCACTTGGAGCCTTCCGTCCTGACACACTGCACTGGACACAAACACGTTTCCTGCCATTGAAATGGACCAAAGTATGTCCTAAATAGTCAGCTTCTAAGTTCCTGTCAACTTTTCGCTTTAGCACTCTTCTGTAACCAGGAGAAACAGCACCACCTATGAGCGATTTTGCCAAACAAAGACGAAATTGCAAGTGGGTCATTGGCTTCTTAGAAAGATTCTTCATATGCAATTTATACACGACAAAGCTGTTTACACATGCGACGTTCAACATAAACCAAAACAGGTACCGCCACCATTTTGTCCCAGTTCTACCGAAGCTGTAATAATTTCGTAACTGGTCAGCATAGTCGACACCCCCCATGCCCTTGTTGTAGTTGATTATGGCATCAGGTTTCGAAACAACTTCAACCTCTCCTCCTTTTGTTGTGCGGCTTATTTCTGTCATGTTTGGGCTAGAATTTGTTGATAACACGTGAACAGTCTTTTTGTCCTGCCATGCTGTTGCCAAAAGATTTCCACTTTGTTTGAATTCTGTATCCCCTCTTTTCATTTTCGGCAATTTATTTAGCGGATAATTTTTACGATTTGAACGTATAGTTCCACAGCAATAAGTTTTTTTCTTCAAAAGTTCCACTGCAAGTTTTACACTCGAGAAAAAGTTATCAAAATATATGTGTCTAAATTCATTTACCATATTTGATGTCAGATCCATGACGACCCTTTCACCCAAATTGACTTCTCGTCCATCTGTTTCTTTTCCTGTATAAACCTGAAACTTGTGAACATATCCAGAATCTGGACTGGCAGCCATCCACACTTTTACACCCCTTTTCACCGGTTTCATCGGCATATACTGAATAAATCCAAGTCTGCCCTTGAACTTGATCATTCCTTCATCTACACTAATGTTTTTGGAAGGTATATATTCTTCTTCAAATGTTTTATTAAATAAGTCCAACAATGGTCTAACTTTGTACAATTTATCAAATCCAACCTCACCTTTGGCTGGCTGATTTTCAGCATTATTCAGGTGTATAAAACGCAGAATGTTCATATACCTGTCTCTAGACATGCTCTTTCTAATATATTCACTTTTGACAGATTCATCAGAGCTCCAATACAAAGGAAGACTTGGCAATACTACAATTCCCATCAAAACAGTAATTCCTATAAAAGTTTTCATTTCAAATTTTGATACAGGTTTCCAGGATTTACCAGGGCACTTTTGAACAGCATATCTATTTGTTTCATTTACGAGAATGTCCCAAACATCGGCCGGTACTTGATTATTGAAATATTCTTCCGGTATCGGAGATTTCTCACTCGGCCTATTCTCCACATTTTCCTCGAATATCGGAAAATTCGTCGGTCCCGACTTTGCTTTGAATTCTTGTAGAATTACGTCCTTTTTATCGCTAGACCATTCTAACACATCCATATTTGCGTAATAATCTCCGGCCGCCATGTTGTCCATCGGCATCGGCATCGCCGTTTCATTTAGATTTTTATTATTTTCATCGTCACTGGAGTCGCTTTCATCATGATCAGTTTCGATTTCAATGTCACTTTCATTTTCGGAATCAGAATCAACTTTTTCTTCGGCTAAACGAATGTCCTCATCGTCAAATCCATAAAACTCTGAACCACTCGATTCACTAGAATTTTCTTCCATTATTTCCTCCGTGATTTTCTTCTTTCTTTTTCGCGATTTTTTGATGAAAGTTTGTCTAGTTTGTCCTCCATTTTGACCTCTGACAAGCGGTAACCAAGTAGCTAGCGCCACCATCCGTGACAACAGAACACGCGCTGAGTGAATGCTATGTGAATGGAGTCGAGTGTAGTCGGGCGGTTTCGGGCGTTCCCGGAGAAAAACATCCGGGCGCAATCGGGCGCTCCCGTAAAGAAAGGGTTAATTAAAAAATGAAGAAAATAAATTTGTTATTTGATAAAGACACTGAATAAGGATAGATTTGTGTGTATGGGTGTGAATTGACAAGATGCGTGAACATTTGGGATTTTTAATACTTAGCAATTTTAGTACCGTAGAAATTAACCAATTTTTTGGATCTGTACCTTATTACCAGTGTCTTCTATTTTCTACTGTGTCCATAATTTCAAAATTGTACACTGAACCTCGGCCTGTGCTTTCGTAATTCCAATTATATATTGTTGTTACAACCACTCTCACCTAAAGCCTTAGCTGTACTCACTCATACTTTAGTACGCAAAGGGTTGAAAAGAAACACCAGGTCTTCATAGGATACTGGTATCAGGATTTTCAAGTTTTACTTTCTAAAAGAGTTTCTTTTGCATCAAAAGTGATCAAAATCCAAAGGTACCAAAATTTTGAAGGGATCCAATGAGCTAAACAAATTTGACATCCAGCTTATACAACTTTCAGCTTTCAGCTTTCAGAAATGTGGAATTGAGCCCTTATATTGAAAATATTTGAATACATACACCTACATTATAGTAAACTTATAAAGAATAAGTTAATTGTTATTAGTTGTTATTGAAAGACAAAATAAGGTGATTGATAGCTTATTACTACTCAAATAAACATATTATTAGACTGGGTGATATAACTTTTTGCCAACTTTACATTATTTCTTATATTAATATCAACAACCAACAACAACTTTATTTACTTGTTTATTTACAAATAAACATCAAGTCTAACACAGTCCAAAACTCATAGTTATAATAATCCAAATCTTCTAGACCACAGAGTCTAATACTCTTAACATATTCTTGTCATTTATAATATCATATTTTCATAATTTCATCTTTTGCCAATATTTACTGGCTGATTGGGATAGTTTGAAACATTGACGCCCAAATATATCAGTGTAAGGGGGCTTAGTTTGTAATTGTATTTTTTGTCCTGAGATGAATTATCCTTTGACAGGTTACCAGCAGACAATGCAAGGTGTACCTCAAAGACAATTTGAAAAAAATAATTTTTCTCTCTACTGTGGCAGAAGTCAAATGCTTTTTTGCTTGGGACAGATGACAGGTTAGGGACTTATGTGGCAAAATCTTAGAGAACAAGCATTGTAAAGAGGTTTTATAACCGAGGGATAAGCACCACATTTCAATTTTCATTCAGATGTCTGTGGTTCCTGCAAACAAAAATTAGAATGGTTCAAATCGATGCTCTGTCAATTACACTTGGGTGCCATGTGAAATGTCTGGTGTTTTTGGAGCACCGGATAATAATAATAATATAATAATAAACTCTTTATTTTACATGGGTCAGAATTAGGCCCAATACCACGAGTGTCTCACACCCAGCCCATGGGGACAAACATAGATACAATATACAACATATAGACACCCAAAAAAAAAAAAAAAAAAAAAAAATTAATGTACAGAGTTTGATGATTCAGAGGTCAAGTACATGACCACAGGCTACTGGATATTTTTTAAGATATACAATATAGCAATATACACAAGTACATGTGTATTAAATGGACATATTATCGTCAAGTGATTAAGTACATTGCAACAAATTGTAAAGCAAAAAAAAAAAAAATCATTAAATTTGTGAAGCCAAAGGTCAGTGCAAGTGCTGTTCATTTGAACATCATCAAAGTTATTCTGACAAACATTCACTTGGTATCCTAGTGATCAATTTAAACAGGAGATTATGACAAGATATTGTGTACATGACAAAGTAACATTAAACAATGAATTCACTTGATATTGTCTGACAACTTTTACACGGCATAAACATATTGTTTTCTTACTCTATATAAAACACCCCCATAATCTCACCATAAATACCAGATTACCTGAGAAAAATCAGTATTGGTAGTTAACAGGTATTTTCACAAAAATAACCAAATTAAAGCCACAGTAGGAGCACTTGTTCTTGCCAAGATATAATTTACAACAAAATTATTGTATAGATTCAAGGTAGTAGGCTACTGGTAAATCCAAAGTTACTTTGCAGACATCACTGAGCACATGTAACTGCAAAACTTAAGCAGACATCATTTCTGTCAAAATTGTAAAGTATTAAAACAATCGTATATATGTCGGCCATTTTCTATCAATAATAACCTCGTATGCAGATAGAAGAAAACCTTCCAAGATGATTTGGCGAAAGTAGAATACGCGATAAAAAATAGTTCCTCAGCTTATGCTAGTTACCTCCCTTGTACATTATCTTTCAGACAGAAAATGTCTGGTGATCAGAGACTAGTCAGAAGTCAATTTGAAAGTAGTGCGCTTTATCCGCCAGCTGCATACGAGGTTATTGTTAGGCGTAGCGAGAATGGCCGACATATTTACGATTGGTATTAAAAATGTAAATTATAAGTTGATTTGTTAGATTCAACAAATCTGCTGGTAAATTCAGATTAAGTTTGCAGACATAGCTGTGAACATAACAACCTTGAAACTTAAGCTGACATCATTTCTCTCAAAATTGTAGACAAATTGTCATAATTTCAAAATTAAAAAGTATTCGGGATAGAAATTATAAGTTGATTTGTATTTGAACAGATCTGCTGGAAAATTCAGATTAAGTTTACAAACAACACTTTGTACATAATAATAATTTGAAAAATTAATCTGACAACGTCATTTCTGTCAATATTGTAGACAAACTGAGAGTCATAATTTCAATTTTAAAAGTATTAAAGATAGAAATTACAAGTTGATTTGTTAGATTTGAAACAAATATGCTTGTAGATTATGAATAAGTTTGCAGATATCACTGTATTTATAGCTTGTAGACTTAAACTGTTATTTGAATTTTTAACTGCTGTATAATAAAAAGTTTTTTTGCAAGATTCCACAAATGTGATTAAAGGGATTGTAAAGTGGTTTTCTAAAATTTGTATGTGTATTGGGAACACTGATAGCATCAATTTGCACCATTCCAAGTTTCATTCCGACGTCTGTGGTTCTTGCAATTCCACTTCAACTAACATGTTTTATGACGTCACCCCCACTGATCTACCAGAAGCTACTATTGATATCTATGCAGATCAGTGGGGGTGACGTCATAAAACGCGTTAGTTTAAGTGGAATTTCAAGAACCACAGACGTCGGAATGGAAATTGGAATGGCGCAAATTGATGCTATCAGTGTCCCTGATATACATACAAAGTTTATTAGAAAAACCTTTAAGTTTGCAGATATTGCTGTATATAACAGTTTGAAAACTTCCAATTTGTAGACAAATTGAGCGTCAAATTATGATTTCGAAAAGCTCTCAGGATAATTTCTAATAATTGACTATTTTTCTAATTTTAGGAAGGGGAAACGAAAGGATAAAGATTCACCTACACCACCAGCAACAGAAGAACAGCGTGAATATTTAACAGATGAATGTGTTCAAGAAAGAATAACAGAAGTTGATCTCTTTAAATTAGCCTCCTTACCTCCTAGTTTAGATTATAATGAATGGTTAGCTACGCATAGTGAGTATATAAACTTGTATTTCTCATTTGTCTTAAGCCCCTTTCCCACTTACAGGATTTGTAAGCCGAGTACGATTTGGATATAAAATGGAAAACGCCTAATATCCTCGGAAGGACTCAACAAATTTTGGTTGCAACTTGGCTCTACTTGTAGACACTTGTGGTACTAGACAAAACATTTTAACGGTGGCTCAGTGATAAGATGCTTGAATGTCCAAGATTCAATCCCATTAGTCATAGGGTTAGATACAATCTTTGGGTTTTTCAAACATTTTATCCCTTGATGATGATGTTCAGTGGAGCTGGTATATATATGGAAAAAGTGTTTTAATTATAGTTATGTGGATGGGACAATAAATTCAGATTACAGGATGTGCATGTAAAAGATCTCTAGACAGATGATAATCATATTTGAAAAGGATAATACTTTTGTGCTTGTAAAAATTCCCCTCATTGCTCACTTCTTCGCATTGCCTATTCTAATTAACCCAATTGATCAGGCTTGTGTTGTCGTCACACATTTGTTGACAAATCAAAATGTTATGTGAAGTGGCAAAAAATCAAGTGAAGAGTGAAGAAACACGAAGAAAATATTATGTAGTGTTGTTTTAAATCAAATTGGTTTTAACAGCTATTTAAAACTATAAAATTATAGCATCCCTTTCAAACACTCTCAAGTAAACTCAGTTTAAATGTAAATTGCATTTAATTGTACCTATTCATGAAGAAAACAGAAGTTTGTTTATTTTGGTGGAGTAAGATGTAGCTACTTTTATAGTCAAGATGAACTTTGGCCCTAAAGACTAAAAGAGGCTCAAGACTAATTCATCTTTTAATACTAATTATAATGTAGATTATTATCAATTCAAGATTCCATATTACCGTTTGCTCAGACTATACCAATTTAAGGTGGACATAAACAGGTACTTAAAGCGATACCATGTCTTAATGTGAACAAAAAAATTAAGTTCTCAATCTTGGTCAATCAGAGTATATATTCATCAACAGTGTCCAAAGTATACAAGCAGAATGCAAAAACCCATGAAACTATCTATGTAAATTTCCACATAATAATAGGTTATAATTGATAAACGCCTTAAATTTGATTAAGGGTTTTTCAATTATTGTATATAAACATTGTTTTCTGGATTTATCAGATTATTTATGTAATCTGTAGTATAGTTATGCCACCAGGTAAATCCCCTGATGAATATAAACTGCTATTGACCAAGTTTGAAAATTGAGATTTTTTGTTCATTCTAAGAGTATTCCTTTAAGTTGCAAGGTTTTGAACTTTATCTTCTAATGCTACGTTACAATGTGCAAACCATATTGGGATTTTTTAGAACCACCACAAACAAATCTAGTAAACATTTGTTACTATGTGGATTTGTATATGCTGATATATAATAAAAAGTGGAGCGTATATTGGCTGTTTTTCAAAATGTTCTCATTTGCACTCCATAACATTCTGAAAGAAATATCTCATGGATGTGATCGTTCAAGTTCTGCCATATGATCTTTTTCAAACAAGGCTGTGGCATTGCATTTTACCCTTCCTGGCAAGATATTTTTTTATAAAGTACCATGACCATGAGTTGACGGCCTCAGACATGAAGAGCTGAGGCCTGTTTCTCAAAAAGTCTTACAATTAAAATTTTTCTTAAGTGTGGAATTATTCATTGCTAAATGCAGAACTTACAACAAAATTTATCTTAAGTTTTTTGGAGAAACAGGTTCCTGTTTACTGCTTTGCCAAATGTGATCAAAATAATTTAAAAGGTTTAAATTGATTGCCTGCCACCTAAACGTAATTGTCTATAAGTCTAGTATAATGATCAGACTAAAGATATTAGAAGAATGAAGATGTATGTTTCTAATCACCTTACACCCAAACCAATGTAAATAAGTAATGTGTTTGATGTCTACTATCTTATAACACACTACATACCTGTTAGTCAATATCTATCTATTATTGACTCAATTCAAGGCTACATTAGACTACAGATCTGATTCAAGTCCAGTTTACATGAGTTTGTTTTAAGTCCAGTTTACATGGTCTGTTTCAAGTCCAGTTTCCACGAGTCTGATTTAAGTCCAGCTTACACGAGTCTAATTCAAGTTCAGTTTACATGAGTCTGTTTCAAGTCCAGTTTACATGAGTCTGTTTCAAGTCCAGTTTACATGAGTCTGTTTCAAGTCCAGTTTACATGAGTCTGTTTCAAGTCCAGTTTACATGAGTTTGATTCATGTCCAGTTTACATGAGTCTGTTTCAAGTCCAGTTTATATGAGTTTGATTCATGTCCAGTTTACATGAGTTTGTTTTAAGTCCAGTTTACACGAGTCTGATTCAAGTCCAGTTTACACGAGTCTGTTTCAAGTCCAGTTTACACGAGTCTGATTCAAGTCCAGTTTACATTCATGAGTTTGATTCATGTCCAGTTTAATTAAGTCTGTTTCAAGTCCAGTTTACATTCACAAGTCTCAATCTATAGTCAAGTTTATTTTTACGAATCCAGTTTACATTTGAATAAAGAAACCAAGTACTAACGATCTTATTCAAGTCCAGTTTACATGAATCTGAATAAAGTCCAGTTCATATTCAAGATTCTAAATCAAGTCCAGTTTACATACGTTGTCTGCCAAGATGCAGATATGAGGCCTAAATGTGATGTAAATATATGGAAAAAGTGTCTTACTGTTTAATAAGATTGCTTATATGTTGCATTATCTATTTCAGCTATAGCATTTTTTGACCATGTTAATTTAATGTATGGTGTAGTATCAGAATACTGTACTACAGAAGTTTGTCCTGCCATGACAGCTCCGGGCAATGTGTAAGTAGCTTCAATTCCATCAATTCAAAACAATTAGTAGTAAGTGGGTTACCAGTAACCATTTTTAAACGCCCTCATCTCTCTATGAGGAAGTATATTGTCGGCACCCCTGTCCGTCCGTCCGTCGGTCCGTCCGTCAACATTTGCTCGTAAACGCTCTAAAAACTAGAGTTTTTGACGGAATCAAATGAAATTTGATATGTGTATACATATTCATATAACAAAGTTCGAATTTGAGCTATTTTCGATCGTCAGAAGCAGAGTTATTGCCCTTGCCCCAAATCCGTTGGTCCGTACGTCATTATTTGCTTGTAAACGCTCTAAAAACTAGAGTTTTTGATGGAATCAAATGAAATTTGATATGTGTATACATATTCATAAAACGAAGATCAAGTTCGAATTTGAGCTATTTTCGATCGTTAGAAGCAGAGTTATTGCCCTTGACCCAAATCTTGAATATGCTATTACTCTCTTAGTTTTCAACCGATTTTGATGAACTTAAAATAGATGTTATTGGACCTAAATCGAAAGGTTTGAGAAAGTTAAGTTTGCTCCTGTTTAAAATTAAGGCTTTTTCAAGATTTAGGCCTCTTTCATCAGTTTTGAGGAGTTTTTGCACTTAACCTCTATATAGTAAGTGTTTCTATCAACATCAATTGCTTGTAAACGCTCGAAAAACTAGAATTTTTGATGGAATCAAATGAAATTCGGTATGTATATATACATCTTCAGAAAACAAAGATTAAGTTCGAATTTAAACTGTTTTCGACCGTTAGTAGCAGAGTTATTGCCCTTGCCCAAAAGTCTTGAATATGCAATTACTATCTTAGTTTTCAATGTTATTGGACCTAAATCGAAAGGTTTGAGAAAGGTTAGTTTTATCCTGATTAAATTTTTCGTTAGGCGTATATGGCCGTGGTCCACTATCTTAATCCTAACAGTTATTCTCCTGGCCACATAATTCTCTCATTTATGTACCCAAGTAGTCAGTTAAGCATGTTTTTGTTAAATTTTGTGAAATGTCCCTTTTTTCACCTTTGTGCCAAAATGATTTGATATTGAAGTTTCTGAACTGGTTACCATTCTTTAAGCCCAGTCTTTAGGTAAAAACTCTTCTCCTTTTGAAGCCTTTGAAGTTTATAAGATAAATGATAACAATGAGAAACAATAATAAACAAAAATATCATTGAACAATTTTTTGAAAAAAGAAAATCTTGAGAGCAAAAAGTATTTTTTTTATCAAGGATATGGATTTAACAATACTGTTTTTGTTAATGACAATTACGGATAATGACCCTTTAATGTACTAACTTTGGTACAGCCAATAGGCTGCTGACTTCCTGGTTTCCATGATTCCCATTGCCTTATTTCTGTCATATAACAAGTTTCAGTAGAAATAGTAAAAATAAAACCATCAACAACTAATCAGGACAGAAAAACCTATAAAATCAATAAAATGAAGCACCTTTTCATGTCAAAGAAGACATTAGTAACATTACACATTAGTTGTATAACAATAGACCTATAGAAAACATAGCATCTGAAAAAATCAATAGATCTGCCTTAAATCATAGAATAAAGGTATTATTTACTTATGATTTTAGATGTCATAATCACATAGTCTGAAAAACAGGGTTGTTTTTTTTCTCAAAATGGTGGACATTTTTTAAATGGCCTCTGTTTGTTTTTTTGTTAATTTTGCGCTAGTCTTTTCAAGTATTTTCAGCCCTGAATGTTGTCTAATGTAAAAAGTAGATTTTTTTTTGTGAATATTTCTAGAGATTGTAAAGTTTTCTATTTGAATTATGGACACTGATATCTTGGATATGCATCATTCTGGTTTCCGCTTTATGGCATTGCCATCACAAATTCCTTTAGACATTCGTATAGGCTTCATAAGCCTTTAAAATCTGAAATTTCTCAAATAATGCAAAAGTTTATGAGATTGTTTTTCATTTTCCAAGACTGATAATTTTTTTTGTTAAGACTGATTCAAGTCCAACAGGTTGAGTTTATATCTAAAAAATTATCAACTCAATTTCCTTTGTCATGGATGTCAGTTGAAAGACCTGACTTGAAAAAACATGAAGTTGTTTCATTTGAACTTGAAAATGGTCATATTTAATGCATTCTCTTTTGTTCAATTTTCAAATAGTGAATGACTTAATGTAAAATACAAAAATGTAGAGATATCATTTTCTATATTTTATGACAAATAAGCATGCAAGATAACATCAATGATGAATAGTGACTGTACTATATCATAGAATTAGTCTGCTAACTACGTTTCGAGTGCACCAAGCATAATTTGATTGTCACTATAAATCTAGTATGAAAGCTTTCAATGAAACTGTAGTGTAAATAGAAAAAGGAAGTTTGAGCAGTGAATCATATAATCAAGTTACAAGACAATTATTCTGTCTTATTCAATGATTCATGTAGAGAATTAAATGTAAAGAAAGTACTGGTTCTAGAAATTGCTCTGAAACATGACCATGAGTAGTCCACTTTAGTCTAAGATAGCTCAACTAGTAAGCAACACAATATATATTTACTGTATACAGTTTGAATTGCTATATACTGTACCTAAATGCTACTTTTGAAAGTCAACTTTTCTTAGGAATGATGAGTAATTGGACCTAAAAATGAAGTTGATTTCTCATGCTTATTTTTTGAACAGGACCAGTTTTGTATAACATTTTTCAAGGCTTATCCTAAAAAGAAAAGGGGGGGGGGGGATCTTTTGAAAAGCACATGTATATAATTTTGTACTACATATTATTGGATGGTTCTATTTGTACCAAAAAACTTTTAGTCTCAGAACTGGAATTTTTTTTAGCTAATCTAATCCATAAAATAATGTTCCAAACTCTCCCTCAAAATTTAAGTATTCAAATCCCTGTGTATCAATAAATATCAGCGTTTGAAAGTCGTCGTTTAGTAAGACTATGACTTATATAGAAAGCACATATACTGAAAATGAATTAGGTAGGGATATAATTGAAGGGATTGTGCGATTTTTGGGTAGTTCTAGTAAATCTGAAGGCTATATTTACACAAATTCAAGGCTCAAATCGATCCTCGAAAATGCTGAACATTCCCCTTTAAAGTCACTTATATATATATTTTGACTGTGTATCTTTCTAGGCAATATTATTGGTATGATGATAAAGGCAAGAAATATAAATATCCAGCCTCACAATATATAGATTATGTCATGTCATATGTACAGAAAACAATTACCGATGAAACAGTCTTTCCTACAAAATTTGGTAAGTACATTGAATTCTTTGGAGAACATGAATAAAAAAACTTTTTTTTAAAAGGGATAGCAATTTTTATTAGAATGTTCTCTTCCAGCTGGTCCTTCAACAACCTCTTAGCATTCATAGATTATCTGTACCCATTTGCATCTGGGTCAACTGAAATAATGTCCAGACGAAGATGAGAATCCACAACCATTATTTGTTGCTTTTGTGCTTTATGGACTACACTTACAGTACTTTTGGTGGCGTTAAGATCATAACAAACAAACCCACATTCACACCATTTTGTGACCTTACTTTAATGAAAATATTATTTTAGCGTCTGACATGAAAAGATTTGAATAATTTTACTCCTAATACTGTCATGACCGCCATGTGACCTCCTTCAATATTTTCTTATGGTATTGACATATGTTTTTGTTAAACTGGGGATTTACCTAAACTCAGGTTTACTGACATGATCATTTACCTGTTGATCTAATCAGGTGAACTATGTTTGATTTAGGTTCTTCTGGCTACAGTGTGACAGATCTGACAGTTAATTACCTTAAACAAATCTAGAATTTAAACTCACTTCGTATCTCTCTCTCTGTTTGGCTACATTTCCGCGATTATTTAATTATAATGCAGATCTTGATGTTCGTTTCGGGGACTACATCCATGGTGACTCCATAGGAGCCTTGGCCTTGCCCTCCAATAAAATCCCCCATTTGCATAAAATGTATCAGAAAGCACCATACCAATGCTCTCTTTCAAAAAATTTCTTAAGGAGACACTCTTGAATCTCCTTACTGGAGGCTTGCATCTTTGTCTCTTACTTATTGGTAATTTCAACCCTAACAGTTTTCACTTCCAAAATTAATCAATCTGCCCCCTATTTGTACCCTCAGTTTCAGGCTGACAAATGGTGGCATTTTCCTTCCATAATTTGTTAGAAGTAATTTGATTGGTAGAGAAGAAAACTCTCTACCAATGAGAATTATAATGACAAGAAAGGTGTATCATCGTTGCTAAAGGAACATGATGTAAAATAATTGTAGTCTTTGTGATCAGATTAAAAAGTACCACGTAGAAGTTTTTATTACAAAGATAACAAATTAAGTTCATGAGCTGCGGCCTTATTCTCGAAAACTTAACTTAGATGATTTTAGTGTCACAGTCATCTGATTGGTCAATCACTCAAATTGAATTTAAATATAGCTTTATTATCCAATCAGATAACTGTATTTCTTAAAATCAGGATTTTATCTTAGTTAAGTTTTCAAGAATAAGGCCCTTGGTCCATAGTCAAACCTTGTGGCATTGATCTTTCTTGGTTGGGTCAACTGGAAAGATTACTTTTCAAGGTCACCAGACTTACCTTCATCAAACAAAGATTATTACTATATATGTTGAAACTGATAGCCATTAGGATCTCAAGAAGGTCCACCTGTAGACTTATAAACATATATCATGTATCTAATACGGTAATACGCAGGTAATACGGTAATACGCAGGTAGAAGGCTAACTCTATCATTTAGATCTCTTAATCTGTATGATATTTATTATCACCTGTATGTTTGAGACTAATCACTCATATATATGTACATGTATAATACAGATTAACTCTTATAGCTTCAGTCCTCTTTAGCCCAGGTGCAGAAGAGTATGATTTTAAACTCCATTTCATTTGTATCAATTGACAAGGTAATATGTGACTGGCACAAGGAAAACATGATTGCTTAAAATGGCTTCTTAGTGCTAGAGAGGGTTCTAAATTGCTTCTTACATGAAAATAAAACTTCCTTTTTGATGACTCCTTGTCAGTGATGCAGATCGGAGGGGCTGACATGGAAAAAGCGTCTAGTCATTCGGATGGGACAATAAACCGAGGTCCCGTATGCTATTGGCTGTGCACGTTAAAGATCCCTCGACAGTTAAGAAAATAAGAGCAGTCTAATGCCGCTGTCTTGGCAAAATTTCCCTCATTGCACACTGCATGGCGTTTGCCCCTTCTCAATAAGCCCATATAGGTGCAGAAAAGTAGGACGTAAAATTCCATTTTCCTTTTAGATGATAACTTTAGATCAAAATTTATAACATGAATAGGCATGCAAATATATAAAAGGGAAGATGTCTAAGATACTGTTGATGATATTTGTACACCGTCATTACTCCAAAATTATTTGTGGTCTGAGACTCTGAGTCCATTTGTCTCTTTAAAGTATGGAATGTAGGAGTGACTAAAGAACATCATGTTCCATTATTAGATCAATGTGTTAGATCTAAATATAGCTCTCTGACTAAAGCGGCCATTTTTAGTGCTGATGAATATAGATTTTGTGAAATAAAAATATTACAATACTATTTACACCGCCCTTGATAAATATTGAAATATTGAAATATTGACACATTTTATATTAGAACATAAAACTGACATTATTTGTTTTAGAAAATAAATGTCACTTTAACCTTTTGAAAAAATTGTTTTTGATTAGTGAGCCTGAATGACCTAACACATCAAAGGCCTTGCACAAATCACAATTGTCTTTGAATTATCAGTTTTTATTGTAACATAAATTACATGGTTTATTACAAAGTAATTGTAGGTTAAGAAAAATATTTCACATTAAAGGGATTGTAAAGTGATTTTCTAAACTTTGTATGTGTATCGGGGACACTGATAGCATCAATTTGTGCCATTCCAATTTCCATTCAGTATGTGGTTTTTGCAATTCTTTTAAAACTAACGCATTTTATGACATCACTGATAGTGATCTATTGGAAGCTACTATTGTTATCTATGCAGATCGCTGTCAGTGACTTCATAAAAGCGTTAGTTTTAGTGGAATTGCAAGAACCACAGATGTCAGAATGGAAATAAGAATGGTGCAAATTGATGCTATCAGTGTCCTCGATACTCATACAAAGTTTAGAAAACACTTTACAATCCCTTTAACTTTTAAAAAATTTGTTTTTGAGTTATGTTTGGAATGAACTAATGCATCAAAGGATTTTTAAAGATCACATTTGTCTTTGAATTGTTAGTTTTTATTGGAACATAAAACTGAAATGGTTCATAACAAAGCAGATCTATTAAATGAAAATATTTAAATAATAATAAATTTATAATAATATATAAAGACTAAAAAAGTGAAGAAAAAAAATTAAGTAATGTTTAGAATGACCTAACACATCAAAGGCTTTGTAAAAATCATGAATGTCTTTGAATTATTAGTTTACATGCCTATTATTTTCTCTCGAAAACCATGTCATGTCATGATATTGATATGAATATGTGAAAATATGAATAATGATAGGCATGAAAGGGAAGACACAACGTGGATTTGGGACTCCATTTGTCATTTATGTGCTAACAAAATTATTATTAAAATTATTCATCAAATGTACATAATAATTAAATATTCAACCAATCAAATTATCTTTTCATAACATGAAAATGTGTATCAAAACACAAGACAATAGTATGGAATACAACACACTTCTTTAATAAACAATTAGTTAACTTTATTAGAGTGTGTTATATGCCATGATATTGTCTTGTGTCTTGTTATATGTGCTCCTTGCTTCAATATGTCGTTCAAATCTTATATGGAAATGTGAATGGAAAATGTTCTTGCCTATGTCCGTTTCTCTGTCCGTCCGTTCACATTTATTGTTAACACTCTGTATTTGCAGTATTTATCTAAAATCTTGATGAAATTTGGCATGAATGAGATCTCGGTCATGTTCAAACTTAGTAATATTTAGTTGACATAAGGAAAATGTTAAGAAACAATTATCTGTAGGATTCTGTTACCATGTAAAAGGTGAAATATAAGTGAACTTGGTTTTTTTTTTCAAATATAATCAGAGAGGTTTGGAAAAGGGCATTTTATAACCATATTCAACTTTGCAGAATGGAAACAATCTATCTAAAGTTGATTACCACTTACCTATTGTGTTTGGTTAAATTCTTGATTAATGAATTTTAATCAGGGTTTGAGCTATAACAAAGTGAAATTTTCTCAGGGTTTGGGGTCTAAGGACAAATTTGTTCATGGGTTTGAGATTTAAGGATGAGGTAAGTTCAGGGATTAAAGATTTTTTGAATTAAAACAAAGGCTTCATTCACAGTTTGGGGGTGAGCTAAAATCAGTATAGGGTAGAGACCACCCTACACCTGTATTGTATGTTCATTGTGACTGCAGACATCCCAGAGTTCACTTCTTTCGGCATAGCAACATAACAGAAACATATTTAAAGATTTTGAAAGGTTTTGGATGCAGAGTTTCACCTTTTAAAGATTCAGTTTTCAGGTAAATACCTTTTCATATATTATTTATTAAGTTCATAGTTCATTCATTTATTTGATTACTTAGTAGATTTACAAACAATTTCAATACCTCAAATGTTTGTTAGTTTTCAAAATTTGAAAATAAACTCTTTTTTAGCCAGCCATTTTGAAAAGTTTGAATTTATATTTTTCAATTGTGTCATTGATAGGATGTTGAACATTAATATTTTGTACATTGTGTTCAGATAAATTCATTTCTTCAATAATTTTCTTTTCATGTTTGTGAGATATTGCCAAGCATCAGTTGAAAAAAAAAGGAAATACAATTAAAAGCAATGGGCAACAACACTTGATATATATAGGTAAGCATATTCTAATGTTAAACCTTGGTTATATCTCATGTTTTGAACTTGAATAGTATTGTGAAACCTGAAGCAGACTAGCTTACTCTTTTTGAAACACCTGATGGGACTTTTCATTGGAGGAGTCCACTACCATACAACTATTACTCTTAATTTTGCCGTTCTTTGAACATATTTTTGGTGATTAGAACTGTCTTGCTTGTACGTATTTAAATTCCTGTCTGATACAGGTAGTGGTAATTAAGGATCCTTTGACATAATTAGGCTAATCTAACTGTTCCAATGTAATCATGCATGCTTGTCTGTATTAGTGCAGTAAGGAGCAAAACGTTTGGTACAATCTCCATTTTATTCATCATGTGTGTTTTTAAAAATGAGTATTTATTTTTTAAATGATTGGAATTTAGCCCACACAATAAGTATGATTGTTTTTAAAAATGATTTATTCTTTTGTAGAACTTGTACCGGACAGCTTTATGAAAAGAAAATATACAGATTCCTTCAAAATATGCAGCCATTTTGATTTCATCTGAGGTAGGTGTAAACTCTAACTTTACTTTAAATCTGATATGATAGTATTATAATAAAGATGTATGATAATGAACTTAGGGACTGATAATGTTAAGATATGTTATAAAAATGAAGTTTTAAGACTGATAATGTTATGATACATGATAATGAAGTTTTAGGGCTGATAATGTTATGATGTATAATAGGAATGAAGTTTTATAGTTGATAATGTTTTGATACATAATATGAATGAAATTTTATGGCTGATAATGTGATGATATATAATAAGAATGACGTTTTAGGAATGAAGTTATAGGCTTGATAATGTTATGATATATGATAGGAATGAAGTTTTAGGACTGATAATGTTATGATATCTATATAATAAGAATCAAGATTTTGGAATGATATATAATGTGATATATAATAGGATAAAGGGTTGAGGACTCATGTTCTGACAATGTTATATAATGGGAATGGCGTTATAGGACTGATAATGGAATGATAATTTTATGATACATAATATGAATGAAGTTTTAAGACTCATAATGTTATGATGAATGAAGTTTTAGGACTGATAATAGATAATGTTATGAGGAATGAAGTTTAAGGAATGACAATTGTTATAGTATAATATATTTATACAAGGGAAAGTGCCATGTAGAAGAAACCAAAGCAGTGTACAGGCTTTCAAAATAAACAGTTAGTGAATAATCATTACATTGTTACATTCTGTTGATTACAAATCTTCTTCCCATTCTTAACCAGATCTTCCCTTGGTTACGATAAGATCTGACCCACTAGAAGGATAAAAAGCATAATCTCTCCGAAGCGTAACAGGGCTCCTTGTGTAACTTCCTAGAGAACGGAACACTTGAATCTGAGAAAATATTGGGTTTATTTATGCTGCCTGTTGAACTTTTCATTAAATGTGTGAATGTGTTTTTGTTGAACTTTTCATTAAATGTGTGAATGTGTTTTTGTATATTAGATGTGTGAATGCGTTTTTGTTGAACTTTTCATTAAATGTGTGAATGTGTTTTTGTATTAGATGTGTGAATGTGTTTCTGTTGAACTTTTCAATAATTGTGTGAATGTGTTTTGAACTTTTCAGTAAATTTGATTTTAAACTAATAATCTCAAAATCCTTTTTTGTTAGAAGAGAAAAGATGACTTCTTTAGGTTATAAGGGAAGTCTGGCCAAATTTTCTCTTCCCAATTCAAGTCTTATCCCCCACTGTGGCTATAATCTGATGAGCTGTGTATCATATAAGATGTAAAGAATGAATGTTTGAAGCTCATCAGATTTATAAAGGTTGATTTCATGTGGACAGTATTTAAAGAGATTGTAAAGAGGTTTTCAAAACTTTGTATGTGTATCGGGGACATTGATAGCACCAATTTGTGCCATTCCAATTTCCATTCCGACGTCCGTGGTTCTTGCAATTCCACTAAAACTAACTTGTTTTATGACATCACTAATAGTGATCTGCTTAGATATCAATAGTTAGCTTCCGGTAGATCATTATTAGTGACGTCATAAAACGCATTAGTTTTAGCTGAAATGCAAGGACCACAGACGTCAGATTGGAAATTTGAATGGCGCAAATTGATGCTATCAGTATCAGTGTCCCCGATACACATACAAAGTTTAGAAAACCACTTTACAATCCCTTTAAGTCAATTAACATGAAGTCAGCGTCAAGTGTGAGTGTTTTTTGAAGCTTGATGTGTGACTTTTTTTTATAAATACAACTTCTTTAGGATAAGGGGAGTTGTCAGATATAGAAATGTGTCTATGTAATTTTCTTGAAGAGAAAAGATGACTTCTTTAGGTTATAAGGGAAGTCTGGCCAATTTTTCTCTTCCCAATTCAAGTCTTATACCCCACTGTGGCTATAATCTGATGAGCTGTGTATCATATAAGACGTAAAGAATGAATGTTTAAAGCTCATCAGATTTATAAAGGTTTATTTCATGTGGCCAGTAATTTAGTCATAAAACATGAAGTCAACTTCAAATATGAGTGTATTTTCAAGTTCAACAGGAGTTTTGTTTATGAATGCAACTTGTTTAGGATAAGGGGAGTTGTCAAAAACTAATTATTGGCTGTAATATTTTTGTAAATTATTCTCAGTTTTCATGTGTTCAAAGGGATAAAAGGCGGTGTACCTTGGGCAAGTCTGCGACTGTCGGGTGGCATACTAAACTCTGGCGGTGGGACTTGTAGTGGGATTAGGATTATGAAGTGATAGCATTGTGTAACAACTATTTGAATATTTGTTTTCTGTTTATTTTGAGATATTTTCTGACTTCCTTTTTAATTTCTGGTAGATTTTTTGATTTGCATTATATAAATTAGACTGGGAAACAAGTTTGAAGACTGATAATGTTATGATACATGATAATGAAGTTTTAGGGCTGATAATGTTATGATGTATAATAGGAATGAAGTTTTATAGTTGATAATGTTTTGATAATGATACATAATATGAATGAAATTTTATGGCTGATAATGTGATGATATATAATAAGAATGACGTTTTAGGAATGATATGATATATAATAGGAATGAAGTTTTAGGACCGATAATGTTATGATATCTATATAATAAGAATCAAGATTTAGGAATGATATATAATGTGATATATAATAGGATAAAGGGTTGAGGACTCATGTTCTGACAATGTTATATAATGGGAATGACGTTATAGGACTGATAATTTTATGATAATTTTATGATACATAATATGAATGAAGTTTTAAGACTGATAATGTTATGATGAATGAAGTTTTAGGACTGATAATAGATAACGTTATGAGGAATGAAGTTTTATGAATAAAAAATGTTATATGTTTATACAAGAGAAAATTTGCCATGTAGACGAAACCAAAGCATTGTACTTTGGCTTTCAAAATAAACATTTAGTGAATAATCATTACAGTTGTTACATTCTGTTGATTACAAATCTTCTTCCCATTCTTAACCAGATCTTCCCTAGGTTACGATAAGATCTGACCCACTAGAAGGATAAAAAGCATAATCTCTCCGAAGCGTAACAGGGCTCCTTGTGTAACTTCCTAGAGAACGGAACACTTGAATCTGAGAATCTATTGGGGTTTATTTACGCTGCCTGTTGAACTTTTCATTAAATGTGTGAATGTGTTTTTGTTAAACTTTACATTGAATGTGTGTGTGTGTTGAACTTTTCATTAAATATGTGAATGTGTTTTGAACTTTTCAGTAAATGAGTTTTTAAAAATCCTATTTTTTTTTAAGAGAAAAGAAGACTTCTTTAGGTTATAAGGGAAGTCTGGCCAAATTTTCTCTTCCCAATTCAAGTCTTATCCCCCACTGTGGCTATAATCTGATGAGCTGTGTATCATATAAGACGTAAAGAATGAATGTTTGAAAGCCATCAGATTTATAAAGGTTGATTTCATGTCGACAGTATTTAAAGAGATTGTAAAGAGATTTTCAAAACTTTGTATGTGTATCGGGGACACCAATTTGTGCCATTCCAATTTCCATTCCGACGTCTGTGGTTCTTGCAATTCCACTAAAACTAACATGTTTTATGACATCACTAATAGTGATCTGCTTAGATATCAATAGTTAGCTTCCGGTAGATCATTATTAGTGACGTCATAAAACGTGTTGGTTTAAGTGGAATTGCAAGAACCACAGATGTGGGAATGGAAATTTGAATGGTTCAAATAAATGCTATCAGTGTCCTCGATACACACAAAGTTTAGAAAACATCTTTGCAATTATCATGAAGTCAGCTTCAAGTGTGAGTGTTTTTTGAAGCTTGATGTGTGACTTTCTTATGAATATGACTTATTTAGGATAAGGGGAGTTGTCAGATATAAATATATGTCTGAGTTGTCAGATATAAATATATGTCTATCTAATTTTCTTGAAGAGAAAATATGACTTCTTTAGGTTATAAGGGAAGTCTAGCCAATTTTTCTCTTCCCAATTCAAGTCTTATTCCCCACTGTGGCTATAATCTGATGAGCTGTGTATCATATAAGACTTAAAGAATGAATGTTTAAAGCTCATCAGATTTATAAAGGTTGATTTCATGTGGACAGTAATTTAGTCATAAAACATGAAGTCAACTTATGAGTATGAGTGTATTTCCAAGTTCAACAGGAGTTTTGTTTATGAATGCAACTTCTTTAGGATAAGGGGAGTTGTCAACAACTAATTATTGGCTGTAATATTTTGTAAATTATTCTCAGCTTTCATGTGTTCATTGGATAAAAGGTGGTGTACCTCGGGCAGGTCCTGCGTCTATCGGGTGGCATACTAAACTCTGGCGGTGGGACTTGTAGTGGGATTATGATTATGAAGTGATAGCATTGTGTAACAACTATTTGAATATTTGTTATCTGTTTATTTTGAGATATTTTCTGACTTCCTTTTTAATTTCTGGTATATTTTTATTTGCATTGAGACTATTAACTTGAATTTTGAGTCTTCTATGAAAGAACAGGAGAAGTTTTTAAGCAGTAAAGTATTATAAACTTGGGGATTTATGGCATTGAAGAAATCTGTCAAATTACTTTTAAAAAGATTTTTTGCAAATTAGTCAAACTATATCTAATAATTTTTTTTTCTCCATTTTATTTCAGGGAAAGCCAACCCCTTGTATATTCTTTTGGAAACATGTTACTTTCAGTAATGAGAAAATTTCTTGATATTACCTTTCAATTTGATTTTATGATTCTGTGAACAAATATTGGATTATTGTTTTGTATTGGTTTTGCCAAAAAATCAACTTTTTTGTACCATTTGCTTAGGTTTAAACATTTGGTAACAAGAATGAATTCTGTTTATTTGTGTTCAATATATTCTAAACTCATTGAGATGGTAACAGTTAACCGCAATAATTGAATCTGTGGTCAAATTGATCCATCAAACATTGGTTTTAAATTTTGGAAATGGATTTTTTTTTTTGTGAAAACAGTAAACTTTCATGTACTAATTGATGTGGTTGTTTTAAAATAGGACTGAATTCTCGTGATTTTTGTAAAAAGTATATTCACTCATTGAGATGGTTACAGTTAACTGCAATAATTGAATCTGTGGTGAAATTGAACCATCTAATTTTGGTCTACATTCAGTTAGAAATATGTATGGTTACAATACGTTTACATTCTCTTGGTCTATTAAGGACATATTGGATTTATTCATTTCACTTTAAAATTAAGATTAGAAATTAAAATTTGTTACCAATTTTGTTTTGAAAAAAAAAATGAACCAATAATTTTGGAAATCTATTCAGACAAAAATAGAAACATATAAAATGATTATTAACTGATTTTGTTTACAAAAAGATATTTTTTTAAAAATTTGTTGTAGAAATGATGCCTTCGAAAGACAATCAAGTTTGGTTATATTTTTATTTCAACATCTCTCATTGTAAATTTCTTTGGTGTAAAAATCTGGGAATTTGAATTATTTTGTTCATCTGCATCCCTCAACATTTACTAATCTTAACTCTACACCTAACCCTAATAAATACACTTACACATAGATTCCTAGATTTTATACACTTAAGAAATTATCAAAAATTCATGTAATTTATAACTAGTATCAGTAACCAAACTTGTGTTCAAAACTTTTCAAAATTATTTAAAGTTTCATATTTTGAAGAATAACACAATATGGCTTTTCAATTTTAGTGAATTTAATTATTTGAAAATAAATTGTGGTCTCTTCCACTGAATTTACAAACCAATAAGTCAGAAATTTATTTACAAGTATAAGCGTATTGTAACCATTTTTCATTTATCGATATTAGAAAAAGATGTTAGGACATTTCATTTAATCATTTGTAACTGATTTCTCAAAAAAAAAAAATTAATTTATTTTAGAATATATCATAGACAAATTTCAATATTCATGTGTAAAAATCTTTGGCAGTTTGAGTTTTTTAATCAAAAAATTGCAAAAAAGTTTCATTGAAATTACATGGTGAAAAAGTTGATTATTTCAAAAAATTTTGAATGGAAAAGATAAAGTAACTTAGTGTGGAAATTATATTCCACTAAGCCAAGACAATTTTGGTGCCTTTGTAACCCTATGATATACTCCCAATCTCCTATCCAATCTCAAAATGTAGAAATAATGCATTCTTTATGTCTATTTCCAGATTTAATTATTGTGGAGGTGAGGTGAAATTGAAATGGAGATGCTGAGTGGTATAAAAGATCACTAATTATTATATTTCACAATATTTCTATAACATCCTTAGACGATTCTATAAAGTTCAAGTTGTATCCCTTCAAAACAAAAGGACAACATTGTTATTGTTTATATTATGAGAATTAAAGAGATATAAATTTGTTGTTTTTTCTGTGCCCACATTACGTCAGTCATATCTGCCTTATGAACTTATTAGAGTTTAGATTTTGATGAAACTTTATATGCTAAATAAGATTTATCAGATACGTGCACTTTGTATTTGTCTTTGACATTGAGTTTTGGTTATAAACCTAAATGTTTAAAATATTTTATGGTTGTGATGGTTGTTGCTAAATGTTACTAACTGACTGATTGATTAATGGGGGAACAACCCCTGCATTGAAGTCCAAACATGGAAGAGTCAAAGGTACAAGCCTCCTTTGGGGGACTCAAGGTTCTTCTACTCTTGAGATTAAATTTGAAATATTGATACATATTTTGAGACAAAAAGTTAAAAAAAAAATGAAATTTAAAATTAAAGTGTAAGTGCAGTAACCTGCTAATAAAACTCTACAAGGCACAATTCTTGATGAATTTTGATGAAACTTGTGAGGGTTCATAATCACCCTACGATGAACTCTATTGAACATCAGCAAAATTGAAAAATATTTTCTATGAAATCAGCAGAGTCGAAAAATATTTAATGAGTTATTGCCCTAATTCTTGAAATCGGCATTCAATTATTTTGGTAAATGTTTTAGATAGCACAATTCTCATTAGATTTTAACGCAATTTGATTTTTGTGCTCATAATCAATTACTAGGGCTGCAACGATTCCTGAAGTGGCGATTCGATATGCTAAACGATACACATTCAACGATTCGATTTATTGCGATTAGAAATCGCGATTCTTGAGTTTGAAATCGGAAAGAAAAGAAAAGTTTAATCATTAACATTTTAACACATTTTTCACATAATTTTCGTAACAGATTTTTATGCTTAAGATCATCATCATTAAAAACAAAGATTTAAGATGATAATAAACAAATTGATACGTAAAAAGCAATTTTCTAACATTTCGATACAACATAAATTATAAAATGCGTGAGGATTTCTTGTTCTCAGTCAATAAAAGAGTAAATTAAATGAATCAAAATCGGGGCCGATGAATCGCGATTATTTTTTTCTTACACAATGCATCGATAAGGAGGAACGAATCGCGATTCATCGATTCTACGATGAATCGTTGCAGCCCTATCAATTACCCTATTAAAAATCAGCAAAATCATAAAGAAATTTGATACAGAGTTAAGTTACTGCACTTGTTCTTGAAAAGGCATTAAATTTTAAGCCTGTAAACACTCTAAATGGCACAATTCTTGACAGATATTTTTAAGGTTTTAATCTAGCTGGGCATATATTACCTTGCTTGGCAAGCTATCTTTATCAGCTTGTATTAAATACTGTTTAAATAAGAGCCCCATTCAATCTCATTCTTCAACAAAACCCTGTTGTACTTCAGGCTGTGCATGTTTGATATCCCTCTACAGTCAGAAATTCAAAAAGAGGAGATAAAAGTAGCTGTTCTGGTAAAATTTCTCTCTGCATACAACTTACAAGTGTGCAGAAAGTAGGCTATAAAACACCATTTCAGTTGTCACATTTTCTAAACTTATAACATATATTTGTACCATTCCAATTTTCAATTTGACGTCTGTGGATCTAGCAATTGCACTTGCACTAAGTTTTTGACATCGCCAGCTAAGGTTTTCTATGATGCAAGTATATTTTGCAGATATGAAGTCATCAGACACTTAGTATGAGTGGAACCACAGACATGCAGAAATAGGAATGGTGCAAATTGATGATTTTATTGTACTCTTTACATAAAAATAAAATAAAAAAAAAACACTTTACAATGCCTTTAAAGCAGTGGTTCCCAACCTTTTTCAAGCCATGGCCCAAATTTGTAAAGCTCACAGAGTCATGGCCCCCTGTTCTAGTCTAAACTAGGGCAAAATAGGGAATGTAGCGCAAGGGTTGTTGTCTTGTGCCTCCTCCTCATCAGGAGGTCAGATGCATTAGACCACCAGCAACTACAGACCTTACACAACAAAATAAAATTAAATAAAAGTTGGGCTAGAAAAAAATGATATACATCCTAAGGCCCCTCGGCCCCCTGAAAAACACCCATGGCTTCCTAGGGGGCCATGGCCCCCAGGTTGGGAACCACTGCTTTAAAGGGATATGTTCACTAACTGTACGACCAATAAAATTTGAGTCTCAGAACCTGGAATTATTTAGCTATTCTAATCCATAATATTATTCTCAACTATCCCTCGAAATATAAGCCTTTAATATTAAATCCATGTGTAGCCATAAATATGAGCGTTTGAATGTCAAAATTACGACTGTTTAGTTATACTATGCATTATATAGAAAACACATATATACAGAAAATGAAAGATAAATGTCTAGGTAGGGGTATAATTGAAGGGATTGTGTGATTTTGGAACTGTTACAGTAAATCTGAAGGCTATTAACCCTTTAAAGGAAATTTGTAGACTAAAAAAAATTACTATGCCAAGTAGCTTACTTAGACTACTTAATAGTATAAATGTGTGAACATGACTATAGGTGTATTAAGTAAATAAAAGGAGTTAAGATATGATATTAAGTGTCAACTTGAGATACTAAATTTGGTTTAATTTATTCACTCAGGGCTCTTTCATTTCTGTATTATACAGCTTATTGTATTATCTCCTTATACAAACCTCAATTGGTAAATATATACTTAATGTAAAGAGATCCTTCAACTTGCATATATCTACTATTAAAGTACTATCATATAGACAGATATTGATACCGGTACAATAAATGTTCAATGTGTGAACTCATTTAAATATTTGTTCCTTCCTGGTTCATATATATATATAGATTTATTGACTTAAGTCTATTTATATTTTTTAAATCTGTTTAAAAACTTAAAAAAAATGACCCAATTGAGTCCTGCTGGCATTTCTTATGAACACAATGTAGGTTACTAAGCAGTTCTGGAAGGATTTCAATGAAACTAGGTGTAATAAAATCTTGCTCAAATTTGACTTTGATGTGAGAAAATTTATATTATAATAGTTAATAATAAAAAAAAAGTATTTCTGACAGGTCTGCTGCCAGTTGGTATATGTTACCTCACCTGTCAAAGCATAGTGATCTATCATCTATGTTTCATGGATCCCTAACTTCCTGTTGATCCTTGACCAGGAACACTGACTGCAGAAGCCTTCAGAAACTGGGGGTACAAGACTCCATTTGGATGTGTGAAGGTTTTTTACTAGATGAATTGTGAAAAATAGAATTTAGTGCATTCTGACACATCTTTTGGTACACATCATGTTTTGATATGTTGTTAAAATAAATTGGGGGCACAAAGTTGTTAAAATGAGCAGTTTTTAAAGCCTCCATTTATGAGATGTTGTACTTGCTGACTGTCATTCTTTCTAATCATGATTGAAAAACGAATGATTTGGCAATTTTCATGTCAAACTGTTTTTGAGCTATTGCCTTTTACTGAGTAAAAATATATCAATTTTGGCTTGTAGGTGCAATAGAGGCTATAGTTTTAATTTGATTATCATTTCAAACACCTGCCAGTGGGAGTATGTTAACTTGCTTGGCAAACTCTGGTTGATGATCCTGTAGCTATCAGCATTCCCTAATTTATTTGAATTTTGTCTTTTTCAGGTGAAGTCTTCCCAAGTTCGTTTGAAACTATAGTGAAGAAAATCCATAAATGTTTATTTCAAGTTTTAGCACATATCTTTCATGCACATTATAAAGAAGCTATTCAGTTGGGAATTCATGGACACTTAAATAGTCTCTTCACTCACTTTATGGTGTTTAATATGACCTTTGAACTTTTGGAGGAAAAGGACGCAGACATTATGCAGGATTTAGTGCAAGCTTTAATAAAATCGCTAAATGAACATAAGAAACGGAAAGAGGAGGAAAAAAACGGCAAGCACGAATTGGAAGACTCTGAAAATAAAGAAAACTCATGTCAACCCAACACTACCACTAGTTCATAGCCCTTATAAATACCACACGTCTTTCAAATAAGGTTTGTTATTGCCTTGGATATGTTGTTGTCATGGTAACTGTGATAACAATACCATCAGTGTGATTCCCTGCGACATGACAATTTGTTATCTGTGACGTCATGACATGCTGATGGTCTGTGACAAGTAGTTGATCTTCAGAGTTACATTTTCCCATAATTTCGATGCGAGTGATAGTTTGGAAGTGACTCAGAACTGTGGTTGGGTTGTTTTGAAAGCTGTTTTGGAAACTGTTTTATGAAGATCTTCAGGAATACCAATATAGATGGTTGTGACATAAGGAAAGGTTGTTTAGTGAAAATAAACATCTTGGTAGTAATTTGTTGTGACAATAATTTGAATATTTTCCAGCACAATTCTATAAATAGATTCTCACCGCCTTAACCACAAGTGGTTTAGTGTAAAAATATTTCTGGTTCTATCATTTACCCAAGCCAGTTCTTCCCCTTTCCTTGACTGGTTATTTTGGTTTCTTTTCCCGGTTATATCCCTTGCCTTTTCTATGGATTTCCTTTGCTGTTCCCTTAACCATTTTTATCGGTTGGCTTTACAAGTGTAGGTTTAGGCTTCAAGTACTATGTGTTAGACAGTAGAAGTTTGTCATAATTTAGATCATGTAGGAAAGAGGTTTACTTTGAATTTCCCTATGAAGTGACATATATACTGGGTATTGCATACTTGTCATGCATAAAATGGTAAAATATCCACATAAGGCGTTTTTGTCAGGCGATTTGATTTGGTTTTGATTTGCTAGTTCGATTTGGTTTATATAAGCAGTGGTCTACAAATGCAAAATTCAAATTGACATTTTAACAATATGGCTGCCTTTGCTAACAACAAATGAAATTGTACTGATTAGCATTAACATCCTGGCTCACAAAATTGCTTATCTACCTAATCGAATCGGCCGACAAAAACGCCTATAGAGTGAAGTTCAGTCAAGTCTATGCTCAGTTTATATTTGTCATTGAGGGGAATTCGGCATACCATATCCATAGAAAGCTATGCATATACTGTTATGCAGTCATTGCAAGAAAAGGTGTAAATACCTACTGAAATTGCTTTTGATCTGGCTCTGCTTATAGTTCTTAATGCATCCGGCTTAAGTAGCATTATATAAAATACTTTCAATTTCTCACATTTTTAAAGAAAAAAAAGGGTTTTGAATCTCGAAAAAATATTTTTGTGTGTAATAGATCTAGAAAAAATATCAAACCGGTTATTAAAAAGTTTTCCAAAAATAAATATTTTTTGTTTTGATTTTTTTACTGGGATACATTTTTGTGTTATTTGGTTAAGAACAATTTGTTTTTGGGATAAGAATGTGCAATGTGATGAAAGAAGAAAACAAAACAGGAAGTTTTCCTTTAATATTTGTTATTATGAATTATTTGTTATTACAAAATGTTTTTTTCATGAAAAACAACTTAGGGTCTAGTCTTCACAAAATAAAATTTCTTAGTTAAATTTTCATTTTACTTCATTTTGATTAGTGAATTATTAAGTTAATTAAATTAATTTCTGAATGTTTTAAGGATAAGCTTAAAGTTTAAGTTCTTGCTTATTTTGGGTCTTCATTTCTATTTGGTAGGAAAAGATCTCAGTTATTATGAAATCCTTCCTAATGTGCTCATATATAATATAATATTTCAAATTGTTATCTTCTATAGATGTATTGTAACCTAGTCAAAAAATTAACCACAAATTGGTGCTGAACATAACATGTATGGTATGCACTTTTAAGAATTATTATAACGTAATTATGAACATTACAACGTATATAATTGATATGCATAAACATCATAACACAACTTAGCCTATATATGTTATTAGTTTTGATTGAGCTTGTATGTATAATATCAAAAAGTAAAACGATATTTTCATTTTCTAAAATTGTTTGAAAATATATACATGAAAGTATATCTGATAAACCATTTAGGCATAAAATTTCTAATTGCTAGGTATCTTATGTCTGGGTTCTCAAACATTTTTCGGTCATAACCCAAATATTCTGAACATTTCTGACCCCCAAAATCTATTTTTCAAAGTGTCAACCTAACACAAGAAAAACAATAAATTTGATATCTGCTGCATACAGTCAGCAAATGTCCTGTCTAGCTGCATCCAGTCAGCAAATGGCTTGTCTCACTGCATCCAGTCAGAAAATGGCTTGTCTAGCTGTATCCAGTCAGCAAATGTCCTGTCTAGGACAAGTTTTTCTTGGACAGCAGAGCTTACAGTCAGTGTGGTGACCCCTTTGGAACCTCTCATAATTTGGGTTAATATTCCCACTTTGAGTTGAATTGACTAATAATATTTATAAATTGTTTTTGGCCGAGTTTCCTTATAAAAGGGAGGTAATCCATGAATTCAATGTGAATAAAATTTAATCTTGAAATTTTTTTCCTTTCTGTAGGATTTCATTAATTTTTTAATAAGAAATAGAATACATTATTCATTTCCATCGTTCATAATTTTTTTTTTAGGCATGTTTAAGATTTTGGAGGTAGTCTAGGTTTTGTTGCAACTTACTCTAGGTTGATATTTGTATTTCTCAGGTGTATAAAGGTAAAAATAAAACTAGAACCAGTTTATATTGTGCTCTTATAGCACTGCCTTTATAAATCTCACATTTTCATTCCAAATATGTCCAGTTGTAATATAATGATTTATTCTTCTTTTCGGCTTATAGTTTTACCTAGTCCCAATGGTATGGAATATTTTCATATTAATATGCTATTGTCTTAGCAGAGTAAAAATTTATGTATTATTTGTATGAGATTTAGAATATCAGTCTCAAAGTAGTATTGTTAGTCTTAGAATGTCTTTTGTGATGATGAAAATTTAAATATGAACACAATTAATGTTCCTTTTCACTGTAAACTTGCAAAAAGATATTTTTATCAAGGCAAAGACATTCTGAGACTAACAGTTGTATTTGGCAGTTATTATTCAAAATTTCATATAAAAATAATAAACAAATTTAAAAACATTGAACTCTAATTACACAATAGCTGAAGGCAAAATAACAAGTATGTATATTGTTTTAGGAATAAACAACATATCACAATAACCCTGTGTATTATTGATAACACTGTAATGTTATATAAGATTATTGTTTATGTTTATCTAAAATCTCTGTTTATTTATTTATTTACTAATCAAGGCTGGATCTTGTATAACAAATGATAATAATTTGTAAAAAAGAGCAGGTGTAGACGTTTTAGATAACTATATTTAAGTTAAAAAAGAAAAAAAAGAAAATATCAGGGGCGGATCCAGGATATAGAGAAAGGGGGAAGTGGCCAATTTTTAGAGAGTTGGGTCCAATTGGGTACCAGGATATGCACAGTCGGCCAAAAATAGGGGGAGCTCGCAGAAATCGGAGCCCCCCTTGGATCTGCCCCTGAATATGTTAAGGAAAGATACCCATCCCAGCCTTGAGTTTAATATCCTTAGGTCTAATATGATGTATGTGTATGTGGCAGGCTTATCAATACATGTATTGTAGAAATTAAAGAAGGGATTAGTGTCCCATCACACTTTAATTAGCCTCTTCTATATAATCTAGTTCAGTATACTATACTGGAAACTGTACCTCTTCTATTTGCAAAAAGAGTTTAGAGGTGGTTCTCAATTTTAGGACAAAGTTCAAATAAACGACATAGGGTGCAGTAGAAAATAGAAGAAGCAAATTGTCTTTATTAGTTATAGGGCATTCTAGTAAGGTTGGATTCTTTGAAAAGTGATTGTAACAGTACCTAGAAAGTGTGAAGTCATTGAAATTGAAGAATCTATTTGCATCTTTCTGGGCTTCGTAAGGTTTTTATTTTTTTTTTAAATTCGCTTAAGGATTTTCATTATTTTGCTTACATGGAAAGTTTCAAGGGTTAAGTTAAAAAAAAAAAATTCCGGTTCTGCTTTATTATCTAATTTTTTTCATTTCTTTTGCCCTATTAAGAATCTAGTTGTTTAAAGTAGTACATGGTTTAATGTGCCAATTATTATTATTATTATTATTGATAATGTGAAATGTATATATATTGTTGTGCTTGTTATTATAATACTAAACAGATTTATCTCTTAAAGAAGATAAGTTGAGGATATAAAAAATGTTAGTCAAATTTGTCTTGTGTTCTTTTATATCTGAAATTATGGCTCAAATCTCTGAACTCACCCATATATCACTGTGATCTATTTCATTTAACAACTCGCCCTCCAATAACAGCTGAATCAGAGCAAGGATTATAGTATTCGAATATTTCAGTGATGCAAGTCAGAGGGAATTAAACGGAAATAGGTCTAATGAGGCAATCCTCGTCAGTTTCCATAAACCACAATCTGTCTTGGTAATGAATGGTGAATTTTGTTGACTTCATGGGCAAGACTCTTTACTTTGACACACTAATTCATAACGTCATGCCTATAGAATATTCTGGAGACAATTTTGACACCTACTCATGCATTTTATTTGTTTAAAAATACTTGTACTCTTGAGTGACCAGTCTCTGATGTTAGAACTACCAGGATTGATCTAAGTTAGGTCATATACACCGTGGTGTTGCACTGGTATCTACTTCGGAACTAGACATGCTAGATAACCTCGTACACTATACTGTAGTCGCCATATTGAATAAATTATAGTTCAGCCAATCACAGTAATTCTTTGGAGAGTGTCGTCTTCTTTCGCAGAAAAAACGGCCAATTGAAATCTATCTCCAAACAAGAGTTGTCTTTTCCTGCCCATATACCTGGCAAGATGGCAGTCGAATGTGTGATGTTGCAGAGCGCAGTGACTTTCACAGAGACTGTTTGCAAAACAAACTGCCTTGAAAATAGGCCAAGTATAAAAAATGCAAAGGCCTTTTTTCAAACAAAACAAAAGTGATCTGAACAAAAAATAAGTCTCATAAACAAAAACATCACTTTATCAACAAGAAAAATATATCCAGCATAAAATATAGTGGGTAAAACCCAATCCCATAAAATAATATTTAAATATGATTTACATGTTATAGTATGATATAATTACTGAGAGCTATACAAACATACATACATACATACATGAAATAATTACAAGTTGTTCAATCTGGTCTTGTGCTGATAGTCACTTATAAATCTTGGATCCATATCGAGGCTCATAACGCAAACAAACAAAAGCAGTGTCTTAACACTGCATTAAAATCGTCTCCTAGACATTAACTAACTCAAAACGAATCAAAATTTACATCGTTAAAGACTCCTGCTATTGGAAAATACTTTCAGATGAAGTGTTTCTTCACATATTTCTGAGAAAAGAGCCGAAAAGGCAATTTTTAGCCCATTTTCTTGCTGTTTATATGGTGATTAGTGACATCATATTCCTTTTCATTCATTTGACATTCATTTGACGTAATTTGCGATATGAACCTCGTTTTCAAAGTGAGGCGTGAATAAGGTCTATAGAGATAAGCACAACTAGTCTCTTATATTCAGCATGGCACGAGTGTACGACAATTGATTAGAAGATAATACAAGAGGACAGATCACACACTTCATAGTCCAAAGGCATTTAGTAGAGTTATGTCTTATAGGGTTTGCAAAGAGGTTTACTAAATTTTATATGAGTATCTGGGATACTTACAACATCAATTTGCATCAGATGACTGTGGTTACAGTTACTATACGTTACAACAAATGTCATCTGTGATCTAAGCATATTTCGCTAGTGTGTTCCCCGTTATACATAATTTTTTAAAAAACCTCTTTACAATCCCTTCAAAACTTGATAAACATGACATCATTTAGAGAATTAAAATAATTTAACTTCATTTAATAAATAACATAATATAAAACAATCAATGTACGGTATGCTGAAAGTAAAACATTCCCAAAATATATTAATACAAAATCAACAAAATGCCCATAGAAAATTTCATTTATATTATAGAATATTATATAATATAACTAGGGTAAAACTTATTCGGTAATATGTTTCCAAAACTTGCAAAATATTATAAGAATATTGATAATAAATCAAATTGTGATGACCATTGTGCATTCATAGCCAAAATTGAACAAAATTGTGGGTTACTGAATATGGTTGAAAAAGAAGGAATATGCGTAGAAAGGAGAGCACAGAAGTTGATTGTAATTAAGTTCAAGCAAGAAAACTACAGTCATATATCAGTAAACTAGATTACAAGCTATTGGTGATGATAAATTTTATAACAATAAGATTATAACGGAGTGATATTTACATAATAATTAAATTAAAAAAAAATATTTCATTTTCACTCTTTTAAGGTATTATATTTTAGATATCACAAATAACATATTGCAAGTTATAATATCTCATTAAATATATTTGGTCTATTGAATGGATTCAAAAAAGGTTTTCTAGTCTTTGTTTTATATTTTTGACATGTATGTACTTATGTTGAAAATAATCTTTTAGTCAAAATTTTCTTAATAAATGATAAGGATAAGGATAAGGAAATAACTTTTGTTTTGTAAATATAAGTTTTCAATAGATACATTCCAAGAATACCGTATATTTCCAAATATAATGCGCACCCATGTATAATGCGCACCCTTTCCTTACCCCATCAGTAGTAGTAGGGTGCAGCATTAATAAAAACCTATAAGGCTCTCTGTCCATGAACATTTATGTTACATGTACTTGGAGTACCTAATTAATATTCTATGTTGAGTGCAAGGTAATCAATGCATTAATCCAATGAAATTTAATGGAAAGTCCTGCTGTGTATATCAATCAGATTAAAGCAAGTTTTCATACATACATACATACATACACGTGTTAAATAAATTCAATATTCACCATTCAATCAACTCTTTCAACCATCTGTTCATCTTTTCATCCCATGACGAATAAATTAATTTCATTTATAAATTATCATACTGTGAAATATCAATATCTTAAATGGATATTTGAGGCTTAATTCCGTATAGTACAGCAATAAAGAACCTTTACAAGAATCAATAAAGGTATCTTTCACTAGGAATATATTATAGAAGTTTGTGACATGAAAAAAACGTAATTAAGCTCCATATTTCTAAGACAGTTTCTTTGGAAACAAGTTTAAAATTGAAAGACTACAATAAATATTAAATTAATAAGCATGCACATTATACAATATTAAGTTGATATATTTCTAAGATGTTAATACACACAATAAGGCAGTGTGATATATGCAGTAAACTTAGTTAAGCTACAACTAAATAACTAATGGTGGTTAAATTGTTATCTTAATGATAAATTCAAAGATTTATTTTTCGTCAAATCTGAAAATATCAAACTTATATACTTGATTTTGAGCAAAAAGATTTCTTTACTATTTATAGAAATCAATGAAAAGAATCAGTCTAAAAAAAATTCAAATTTATTTCAAAATGACATCATGAATCAGTCAAATAATTTTCAAACTAGAGGTTTTCAAAAGTGAGGTTTTGTTAAAAAGGGTATTGTCATTTTATCATTCGCAGAAAGAGCTCAATTTTTGCTATTCATAGCATATCACTAGAGCAGATCTTCTTAAATGGCGGCCAGCGGGTCAAATCCATCCTGCCACGCCCTGGAGAATGGCCCATCAAGAGTGACCTCCTTCTGCTAAAACGATCTGCTCGCTTATGGCGCTGTATTTGGTTCAAAATAGGATCCAAATCTGATTGTACAAATTCTTAAAATCACGTTGTCATTTCTAAGGTAAAAAAGACGAATCTTATAAATCTATGTATGTTTTACGTATAATATGTCCTATTTTATGACTTTAGTCTTTCTAGAACGTAATTTAGACCGTAGACTTTGTAGAACGCAGAACGCGGATTGTAATCTTTGGAACATCACCTCTGGATCGTATCAACTGAATCGTAATCTTTAGAACTTCACCACTGGATCGTATCAACTGAACCGTAATCTTCGGAACTTCAACATTGAATCGTAATAACTGAATCGTAATCTTCGGATCATAATTTAGAGCTTTGAATATCACGGAAATTAATTTAGACCACATGACATTTTCTGCATATCATTATTGCTCGTGTTGCTAACGGAAAGCCCTCGGTGTCGTTATTATTCTGACAAGCTCCGATTATTAAGATATTTCTACAAATCATTTTGAGCTATTTTTTCAATTAAAAACAACTAGCTTTTTCAACTGGGTATTATGAAACGAAAGATAAATGGTAATTCTTTGATAAACAATAAATCGACACCCCGTGTGCTACAGGCTGTGTACGTTAAAAGATCTTTGTCATTTGGTTATCGAAATAAGAGTAAGCTAATGCCCACTACACAGAAAAGCAGAAAAGCAGGACGTAAAACGTCATTCCATTTCATTTATTAAGCCGTTTGAACAGGTTAATTATAGGTGACTAAGCTATACCATCAAAACCTTGAATTCATAGTTCCTTATGATTTCAAAATTGCTTCTATACTCTTGTGAACCTTCATATTATATCTATAGCACCTTATATGGGTAATTGGTTTCACAAGGATGACCTCTCTCTTAGAGAACGTTTAACGTTTGGGAGACCAACATATTGTAAATTTTTAGGCCTACATTAATAATTCTGCTCCTTGATTATAAGGTTATAATGTTAATTATTGAGGTACCTAATTGGCCTATAGGATCAAATTTATCGTTGCGTTTAAGTTTTTTTTTATTGCAGCTCGTGTCATTAAATTGTTGTTTTTAATTGGCGAAAAAACCCTCAAAATGATCTGTAGGAATGAATGCCAGTTAGAACGATAACAAGTTAAAACGGTAACAATTCTGTAAAAACGGTAACAAGATTTTTCGGTGAAAACGGTGACAGATGTGTCAAAACGGTAACACATAATAAAATAGATGTAATGTATAATGTTATTATTATTATGTTGTTATATTATATAGTTATATATGTATCAAATGATAAGATAAATATCTTATCACAATACAATTAATGGTTTCGTAATTGAAAATATACCAAACGGCCCATAGATAGACGACATCAAAGCAGGCATATTGTTTGATGAATCACATTTTGCTCATGGTTTTTAAATGAATTGTAATATTAACCTTAAATGGTTTTGAGAGTCCTAGATTGTTTTTAAATTAATAAAATTTAATTTAATTATAAGAAAGTCATTTATATTTATCTAGGAATATCTTAGTAATAGGGCTTGTCAGAATAATAACGACACCATTGGTTTACCGATAGCAACACGAGCAATAATGATATGCATAAAATGTCACGTGGTCTAAATTAATTTCCGTGATATTCAACGTTACGATTCAGCTAACATGATCCAATGAAGAAAGTCGAACGAAGAAAGTCGAATGTGGAAAGTTGAATGAAGAAAATCGAAAGATCACAATTCACCGAACACGATCCAGTGAAGAAGTTTCAAAGATTACGATTCAAAGAACACGATCCAGTAGTGAAGTTCCAAAGATTGAATTCGCGTTCTGCGTTCTACAAAATCTACGGTTAAAATTAGGCTCTAGCAGGACTCAAATTGAAAAAAAGTAAATAATACAGGAGATGAAACATGTAAAAATACTTCAATTTTATAAGATTTGTCATTTCTACCTAAGAAATTACCACGCGATTTTAAGAACTTATACAATCAGATCTGGATCCTATTTTGAACCAAATACAGCGCCATACTCGCTATGCTAGCTAAGTTCTATTTGGCCCTTATATTTTTTCATAAAATGCATTTGGCCCTTTACAAAAATTAATTGAGAAGGCCTACAGACAAACCAGAATTATTATTTAAATTTTGAAAAGTGATGTGGATAAATGAATTTTAGTACTATCAGCTGGTTAAGAAACATTTTGACAACTTTAAATGAAGTAAAAGGACATGCAACAGAAATTAACCTAAGATTAAGACTGTTGTCACCTTTTCTTCATTTTCTTTCTTCGTAAGGCTTTTAATCTTTCCTCTTCCTGCTCTTTTCTAATATCTTCTAAATCTTCTTTTAAACCCAGTCTAGCACTAAAAAATATCAAAAATATCATAAAAATAGGTAAGATGAAATCAATAAATGCTGAGTCGACTTTAAATAAGTCCTAATCCATACCAGGTGTTCATATTCAATATAAATCATTACATCTTTAACATTTGGCGTTATTAATTTTTTTTAAGGAGTGAAAGAAGGAGGATAAAGGTCTTGAAACAGACATATAAGAACATTTGAAAAATATTAATTTAACAATTAATAATCAGACTTACTGTATATTTGGACTTAAAATAAGTAGTTTTTACACCAAAAAAGAAGGGGTGCTTATTATAATGAAATATATTTTTAGTAGGCCTATCTATATTTCAAAATTATCTACAGATTTGTTTTTAATTGGTTTTTCTCACAAAAAGTGTATTGTTTCTATCTATTTTTTGAATTGTGAAACTTATTAATGAGCAAAGCCACCAAATTTTTTTTTTTTATATAACAAAATTTCATATGGAACAAGTTAATCATACCTTCTAGCTTCTTCTTTCATACAAGATGCAAAATTACTCTCCATATTATCAACATCATCATCTTCATCGCGAAATCTACAGTTCAGAATTAAATGTTATTTGTAACCAATTAAAGTGATGTCTAATGATTCTAGAATGATCCTAATCATGCCTTCGTTTATCATATCCAAATATTTGTCTAATACCACTATTATAATCATACCTTTAGTTATCATGTATCATTGCTAAATAAATCAAATAAACATTTGTGTTATAGCACTAGCATAATATACTATGTTATCATGGCTAAATCAATCAGGTTGTCTTATAGCACTACAATTATCATACCGTACCTTTGTTTATCATATCAAAATATTTGTTTGTCTAAAAGCACTATAATACATACTTTTTTTTAAACATAGACTTATTAATCATAGCACTAGAATAATCATACCTTTTATTTATCATAGACAAATCAATCATACCTTTCTTTATCAAACCAAAATATTTATCGTAACACCACTCTTATAATTAAAAATAGACTAATCAATCATACCTTCGTTTATCATATCCAAAGATCTGTCTAATAGCACTAGAATAATCGGCAGTTTCACCATCACCATCATCAATAAAATCATCTAATTCACTATCGTATTCAGATTCAGAATCTATCACCATTTTCTTTTTCATCACTATAATCAAAATCATAATGTCAGGGCTTTAGAGTACATTAATTTGGGCACACCCTGTATTCGTGGAGCAGACGTGGATATATAGGCCACAAGAGCTCCTGAGAAATGAAATGAAATGAATGGAGTTTTACGTCCTACTTTTTTTCACCTATGTGGGCTAATTGAGGACGGGCAAACGCCATGCAGTGTGCAATGAGGGAAATTTTGCCAGGACAGCGGCATTAGCCTGCTCTTTTTGATTTCGATTTCCAACTGTCGAGGGATCTTTAACGTGCACAGCCAATAGCACATGGGACCTCCGTTTATAGTTTTTTACAATCCTTTTTATGGTAAACTGCCATGTGACGGTTATCTTCAGTAACAGTTGAGAAGTCACTTACGAATTAGTTTTTAATCTAAACAATAATACTTACCAGGTTTCTTAGGTCTATTTTTCTGAATATTCCCATAAATTCTATCCCAAGGGTTGGTTGGTTCATCTGGTGGAGGTAATGCTTTCTTTTTAGGTTGTGGTGGTCCATTGTCACGTAAACTTTCACTTGGTTGATCAGATTTGCGTTTTAATGGTTGAGGTGTGCGACTGTTTTTATTAGGTACAGAGCTAGGTCTGTCTCTTTCCCTATTACGTTCCTGCTCATATCCCCTCTGATCCCTTTCCCTATTACGTTCCTGTTCATGTCCCCTTTGATCACTTACTCGGTTACGATCCTGTTCATATCCTCTCTGATCCCTTACTCTGTTACGATCCTGTTCATGTCCTCTCTGATCCCTTTCTCGGTTACGATCCTGTTCATATCCCCTCTGATCCCTTACTCGGTTACGCTCCTGTTCATATCCCCTCTGATCCCTTACTCGGTTACGATCCTGTTCATATCCTCCCTGATCCCTTACTCTGTTACGCTCCTGTTCATATCCCCTCTGATCCCTTTCTCTGTTTTGACTCTGATCATATCCTCTGTGATCCTTTTCTCTTTTATGTTGTTGTTCAAATCCCCTCTGATCTTTGGATGTGGATGATTTATTTGAACCTGGAGTAGTTTTTGTGGGTCTGTTGCCGTTTAATGCTGGAGAACTTGTTGAAGATTGTCTGCGGTCTGAGTGTTCTTTATAAGGCGTATTGTGACTAGGCTTATTGTGACTAGAATTAGAGTTTTTGTTATTTACACTATTATTATTCCTATTAGAGATCGGAGAGTCTTTTGGTCCAGAATTACGTGAGCTATCAGAAGATTTAGAAGGTCTACTAGGAGGAAGATCTTTACCTAACCGTTCTTGATACTCTTTAGATTTCTTACGATCCGCCCATTCTTTTTTCTTTTCAATCCATTCTCTTTCTTCACGAGTCATTGGCCTTTCTTCTTCAACCTTTTTAGGCTTTTTAACTATTGGTTCAATTATCACAGGGTCCTTAGCTTTATTTTCCGCCATTTTTAAAATGTCGGCAAAGTTCATTGGAGGTGGTGCACTGTTGTTAGCTCTTTTAATAATTTTGGGCTTGGGTTTAGGTTGGAATGGTTTTGGATCCCTCTTGGCATTTGATTTCATCTTTTCTCGCAATTCTACCTTTTCCTTATATTTTGCAATTTCTTTTAGTTTATTGTTCCTGCGAGTAGAAGATTTAGGTCTATCTTTTTTAAGTCCATCTGGATCAACGCCATATTTTTCTTTCAGTTTTTTTACTGTTTCTGAAACATCTTCTGTGGGTTTTTGTGCTCTGTGTGAATTCATATTGGAATTGTCACTATCCACTACATCTGACTTTTTGACTAAAGCAACATTAAATTTAGGAGTTTCTACAACAGGGGCAACAACAGGGCGTTTGGGAAGTGGTACTCCTTCATTCCGTTTATGGGCTATTCGTACAACAGCAAAAGAACCATCAAAGTTAATCCTAGCACGATCTTTCTGATTGTACAACTCATTCTTAGATTGAAGATCTTGAAAGATAGATTCTTCCAGTTTCAGTTTTGGCTTTTCAGGCACCTTTGGTTTTGAATCTTTGGAAGAATTGTTTCCTGAATGTGACTTGCTCTTGTGATGTTTTTTCTTTTCTGAGCCTCCTTCAGTTGATGGAGAACCAGCTTTTGGAATTTTGAAGATTTTCTTTTTTTCATGTTCAATTCTTTTCAGTTCTTGTTTTTCCAGCACTGAAAAACATGACCACATTTTTGCCTCAGAATGGTGTTAATGATATGGTTCTATTTGATAATTGTGATAATTTAGATGAGCATGCAAACCATGTATAACCTATTAAGTCCTAATCCTTACATCAAACAATTACCCAACTTACTGTAATTCAATAAAACTTATTAAGAAAGTTAAGACTGTCAATACTTTCAAGTACTAACTATAAACAGTATTATGGTCTCTGATGGCAGACTAACCTTCAGTATTCTAGCTATGTTTTCATTAAGTATTGCAGAAGAATCAGAAATTTGGTTTTGATTTTGAAAAGTGTCATTCATATATACAGCAGAAATTGAGCTAATGTCATACTGTCATACTTTACCTTCATTCGTAAGACAATGAATTCAGAAATTCCTCATTATTACCTTTTCGTTTCTCTCTTTCTTTTTCATCTATCAATTTTTGGACTACATCAGATTTTGGTTTTTGCTTATTTTCTTTCTTGGGAGCAGATATATTAAATGCATACCCTTTCTGAAATTAAGTCAATACAACATTATAAGTAATGGACTAAGTACTGCCTGACCACATTGAGATTTTTTTTCAGTTTTTTTTCTTATTTATAAGACAGTCGTTTAAATGGACGGATGCCATTTCTCCATAAATGCTTTCAGGTCCATGGAACAAATACTTCCTTAGGAAATATATTACCCATATTTTCATTAACCCAATGACAAGACAATTTATGGATGGACTATAGCCGTATAGGTGAATCTTGATCCAAATGGCCTCCCATGAAAGATGAAAATGGTACCTGGACAAGTCATAGGGCCATAGAACTAACACAGTGGTTATTTTGACCTTTGTAAATCGTTTGGTACCATTTTGACTTGGTGTGAGTTATTTTGGTCAGAGGTTCCACGCCAGTGACAAGTTGACTATGTCTATATATGACCTATATGTTATGGCATTATGCTTTACTGGTGCTTTACTGAGAGATTTTGTTAAGTCGTTAAAATGTTGATGTGTTTATCCTCAAGTTATTCTCAAACCCACAAATCCATTTAAAACCGTGGGCTAAAATGTAAAATCCCCAAATCACAAATATTGTTTACCTTTTTATCAGAGCCTTTTTCATTTTGGGTGGCCAAATTCATCAATTCGTTGAAGTCCATGATGAATTTTGCCTATTGAGTAAATCTTAGACCGATAGATTTAGCAGTCAACTAAAACCACATGTCGTCAAATTCGATTTTCATTTCGAAAAGTACCAAATATCGACTATTTTCTAGAAGTTTTCAGTAGTGGGTTTTCAAGCGGAAGCACACACACGCGACGATGTAGAAACTAACGCGAGTACTGAGAAATGTATCGAGAACATGACTCTTGTCTCGGAACTTGTGTATTGGTGTGTTCCTTGTCAAAGAACAACACCTATCGGCAATAATGTTATCTAGTTTCACTTTCAAGTTTCAAGAAGTTACGCAATTAGCAAATGAGTATGACAAATTGTAAGATAACTTACTTTTGTAATAAACAATTTATAACAATTTCTAGAAATGACTAGGCCTAGCCCATTGACAATCATTATGTTGTCTGCTCACCTCTTCTCTTACTCAGTTACTCCCACTTTCACTTTCTTCAGTTTCATCATACTATTACTGATTACTATACTATGGCTTTGGCTCTGGCTCTGGCAATCACTGTCACTGGTTCACTGATAGTGATGGTGGTGATACTCTCTTGCATTCAGTTCTGATTGGAATCTTGTCACAAATTTTAAAAATATAATTGCCAATTGCATGCCATTTGTCTTAGAATGCCTTTGGCTCCATGGCCATATAGGATAGGTAGCCTTTCCTTTGGAAATTTTTAATTTTAAGAAATAAAGAGACTTTCCTCCCAGAAATTTTACTCGCAATCAAAAACAAATTCTCATGAAAATAATGCCTATGGTACTTCAAAAAAATTAACTTCCATGGCCAATAATTTGTCATTTGTCAGCTTGTATAGGCCTATGGGTCACCAATAAGCCATCTTTAGGGAGGATTTATTGCACACAATAGATGAAGGTATTAAGACCTTCCCCATCCATTAAACTAGTATTGGCTATAATTATACATATTTTAGAACGAAATCAAAACCTGAAAATGCTGACCGTTCCCCTTTAAATCAAAAATATTAATTTTTAAAAACAAACCATAATACTCTTAGAATGAGTACCGTATGAAATAAAAATTCATTTGGAGACAAAAATTTGCATTATTTCTTAAAAATCCCATGCCCTTGAATTTTTTCAGTTTCAGAGCGGAAAATTATCATATCATGATTGAATAAGCCCTAATTTTTGTTGCAGAGGATATAACAAAAACCAAGACGAGGAATGATCAGTACTAGTAGCTATGTCCAATACTAGTAATGATATTAAGACCAATGTGTTAAATCATCTACAGAAGATATTTCCACAACTACCCACACCATTACTGTTACAAGTTATTCTAGATACTATATCCCAAGCTGATCAAGATGAAAACATTATATCACAATATTGTATTAACAAACTTCTAGAGTTAGGTAAGTCAAAATAATTTTACTTCACTAACCATTCGACCAAAAAACTTATTTTCTCAGAACCTGGAATTTTTTAGCTAATCTAATCCATAATAATGTTCACAACTCCCACTCAAAATTTAAGCCTTCAAATCCCAGTGTATCCATAAATTATCAGTGTTTGAGAGTAAAAAATATGACTCGTCGTTTAGTAAGTATATAATTGAAGAGATTGTGCAATTTTCGGGCAGTTCCAGAAAATCTAAAGGCTATTTACATAAATTCAAGGCAGAAATCGATCTTCGAAACTTTTAAGGTTGTAAAAAACTTTTCATGTTAAAATTTCATTTAATTAAAGGGATTGTAAATAGGTTTTCTAAAATAAGATTGTTGTAATCAGGGATTGATATGCACTATTCCAATTTTAAATCAGATTTCTGTTGATTCAGCAATTCCTCTAAGTGTTTGATTAGTCACTTATCTCAAAATATGATTCATTAACATTTTTTTTGTGATGTCCCCAAACACTTAGTGGAATTGCTAGAGGCACATATGTCTGATTGAAAACTGGTATGGTGCAAACTGATGCTATGTTTTTATTGTCATTCCCTGGATACACATAAAAAATTAGAAAACCTCTTTACCATGACATCACTAGACAGGAGCTTCTTTTGATATCTCTGTAATTCCCTCTAGTGATGTCATAAAAGGCAGAATTGCAAGAACCACAGCCATCATATCGAAAATTTAATCCTAGAAAATTGATTCTACATGTGTCCTTGATAGATATAAAAAGAAAACCTGTAAGTCAGGCCTTTCAAATGGTGGCCTGCGGGCCGGATTTTGCCTGGATTTTACGTCCTTGAGAATGACCCCTCAAGAGTAACCCCTTCTGCTATGCTAAAACGCTCTAATCGCTATGCCAACTAAGCTCTATTTGGCCCTTATTTTTTTCATAAAATGCAATTGGCCCTTTACAAAAATTAATTGAGAAGGCCTGTTTTAAAGGGACAGTTCGAATATTTTTTAGGTCAAACTTTACACCAAAATCTGTAACTATGTGCCCTTTAATGTATCTGAAAGTTTTAAATAAAAAAATCCAGCCGTTAATTTTTAAACGCTAAAAACATGCTAAAATTTTTAAGGTTTTTAAGTGTATTATGTGTTTCGGATGCTGATAGGAAACTACTGAACAGATTTGAGTAAAATAAACGGCTAATTGTAGAGAAATTTCCCTCTTGTGTATATAAGAGGTTTCAGCTAGAAATATTGAGCCATTTAAAGGGCAAACACCAAAACTAGGTCAAATTGCTTAATTAACAATAAGTACTCCCTGTTTGTAATTAACCCTTTAAAACCAAATTCAGTTTGATCAAGAAGAAATAGAGATACAATAAGCATACTTTAAAAAATACTCTCAGGTAGCATTTGCGATTTTTTTGATAATGGAAACTTTTTTCAAAAAAGCAGAATGGCCCTTTAAGTGTCTACTTCATTGTACAATATTATAACTTGATTTTTTAAGGTACATCAAGTGATGAGAGCAGTCCAATTAAACAACTTCTTTCACCAAGAAGATCTAGCACTCAGTCTGGAGATCCAATTCACAATGAATATACTCCTGTGTCTTCTACATCAAATATGGGAGAATCTTCTAGAAGCTCACCATCACCATATAAAGATGATCCATCAGCCTCTCTTTTGCCATCTACTCCCAGCATGGAGACGGTATTGATGGATGAATATGATACTTTTTCCGTGCTAACTCCTGCAGATACGCTTCAAGTATCCAAATTACCACCAACCAGTGACACTGACAGACTTAGGTCATCATCAGTACCATCAGATCACGTCCATGACAGAACACAAGACATCAGCAAGCTTCCTTCACTTCTGAAACACTCATCCACCACTTCAAAAATCAGAACTTTATTTTCCTCTTTTGGGTTGAAAAATGCTGATACGATTTGTGCTAAAAGTCAAAGTAACAGTAAAACAGACGACTCAGACTCAGACTGGCTTTTTGTGGCTTGTGAGGATGTGACAAATAATCAAAATGGCCGATCTTCCACAGATGAATGCACTGCAAATGATTTTGAATCCCAAATAGACAGTTCCTCAGTAGAATCTTTGAGCATTCCAAACAAGCACCTAAACCAAAAGACTTCCAATCCAGTATCATTTGACGGGACTTCTGAAGCAGAGATCTCAACATCAGTTGCACAAGCTGATTCTATGGAGACATTAAATCAAGTAAAAGCAGTAAACAGTATCTCTGTGACATCTACAAGTGATCTTATGGATACATCTGAGCAAATTTTAAGGAAAGAGACTTCACAAAGGCATTCACCTTTTAAGGAAGTTAACAGTACATTTACACCAGCTTCTTGCATTTCTGAAGCAGAACAATTAGAAAAGTCTGCAGCTGATCTATCACAGTACATATATTGGCAAACATTCCCCAAAGCAACACCATCAGACATTCCAGATTCAAAGATCTTTATTCTACCTGAGTACCAAAATGAGCAAGAAGACATTCATTCATGTACCGGTAGTAAATCAGAGACAACTTCAACAATCAATGAAAGAGCACCAACAGCTTTCAAGGTAGCAGTCATTCCATCTTCAACAGCAGCAGCAACCGAAGATGATGAGTTTGTATGGGTTATGAACAGTAGTCCAGAAACACTAAAGTCAAATGAAAAGAGCTCAAAGACATCAAAAGCAAAACACAAAACGCAAGCATCAGCTACTGCAGGAAGTCCAACTCAAGAAAAATTTGACATTCAAATATCTTCTATATCAAAAGAATCGCCTAACTCAAAGGGATCATCAGCCACATTTTCTGTTTCAAATTATCTGTCTCATTTGTCAGATGGTATAGATTATGAGCATACACTGAAACCAGATGCACACGCTCCTTCAAAAACATTTTCCCAAAATTCATCTTTGAATACACCAATTTGTATTGATGATGATGATGATGATGAGTCTAAAGATGATACTGAAGATGATATGAAGGATGTTGTCCGTCAAGTGGTAAGTAAGTTTTGCTGCCAATTATAGTGAACATTGTATGTGTATCGGGGACACTGATAGCATCAATTTCCAATCTGATGCCTGTGGTTCTTGACGTTTTATGACGTCACTACCAGTGATCTTAAAACGCATTAGTTTTAGTGGAATTGCAAGAACCACAGACATCAGAATTGAAATTGGATGCACATACAAAGTTTAGAAAACCTCTTTAGAATCCCTTTTACTGCTTCTTTGTATGTTGAGCTCTAAATGTGCACTTTGACCTTCTCTTAGACCAATCATCTCATAGTTTTAGAAACTGGAATATATTAGCTAAGCTTAAAAAAAAAAAAAGAAACATCTATATTTTACAAGGATAACAACTTAGGTTTCGTGCGGATACTTTCTCCTTGTCCTTGGCCAAACCTCTTGGCATTGGTATTTCCCATACTCTGGGTGAACTGGAATTATGAGTGAAGATGACTTATTCAAGGTCATCTGATGTTCACACCCTGATCGAAAACCGAACTCTCAAACATAACGACAACCATTTCCTTGTATCCAAGCAAATGACGTAATGTAAAGAACGATGCACGAACCACTGTGCTATAGAACCTCAGAAATTGAGCCGAACCTTAAAATAATTGCTTTCAAATCAACATGTATCCATTGTATAATTATCTGCTGGCTGACATTTTGGAGAAACAAATTATGTAACTTAGTACATCTACAGTTCAAATCAATACCTTCTAAGCACTGGAGTGACATATTGTTCTATTTCAAGTATCACATACACCTATTAGTCTAAATTTAACTCATTACTGTATCTATTTCAGTTGGAAATGTTTCCTGATGCTGATGTTGCTACTGTAAGATACCTTCTGCATGATGTAAAAAAATCAAATCCTGAAAACTTTGTTTCTGAAGTTGTTGCAATGTTTTTAGAAGAAAAACCTAGACAAGATAAACTAGCTGTACCAGTTAATACAATACCAACTGTATCTTTAAAAGCAGGCTCTTCAAGGGGAGACAATTTGATTAAAGATGACTCCACTCCCTCAACATCTAATGCACCATTAGATAAAAATATGCCTAATAGAAAAAGAAAAGTAGAGGACAAGCTTGAAGGTGATCCATCACCCAAAAAAATTGTAAGAAAGGATTTATTATGCATTTTGTATTTGCAAGAATTCAATATTTGAATTAGGTTGTTATATACATCTGTGCTCTTAAAGAATAAGTGGACCTTTATAGAAAGGTTGTCCTATCTTATATAAAGGCTCACTTATTCATTAAGAAATTTGTCTGCACCTATATGGGCTAATGAGGACGGGCAAAAGCCATGCAGTGTGTAATGAGGGAAATTTTGCCAGGACAGCGGCATTAGCCTACTCTCATTTTCGATTTCCTACTGTTGAGGAATCTTGAGCCTCGATGTCCAATCCAAACGACTAGACACTTTTTCCTTGTCAGCCCCACCGACCTGCATCACTGACTGGAAAACCGTGTTGAAAAATCCGAAGGTATCATCTTGACCTATGCTAGGATTTAACCCTGGACCTTCAGATTAGCAAGCAAGCGTCTAACTCAATGAGCCATCGCCATGGCTAGGTTTTTTTGTTGTTTATGCCATATTTTAAGATATTAAAACATCTGATGTTATATTATTTATGTTTATACTATTGTTGCTCCTGCTTTTGTCATATTTAAGATTTTTGTTTAACAAAATTATTTTGCTTATTGCTTTCTGTTATTGTAAAATTTTCAGTATTCTGATGTTGTAGAGGTAAAAAATAAAAATGAAGTAGATATGAATTATAATAGTAAGTAAAACATCTTATATTAGCATATTTTAATGTTACTATTGTTTTGACAGTAACAACTTGTTGGAATTTTTACTTTGATTATTAATAGCTGAAATTTTCCTCATATACCATAAGGAAGTCAGTCTTATGAAATAGTCACATTATAAATGAAATACATAACAAGAAAACAATATAGTAACAGCATACAGTTAAAAGGATTTTAAAGAGGTTTTCTAAAAAACAATTTATGTGTATCAAAGACACTGATAAGCATCAATTATTTGTACCATTCCAATTTTCAATCAGATGTGTGTGGTTCCAGCAATTCCACGTAAATTAAGTGTTTGATGAGCCTCGAAATATACTTCTATCACAGAATACCTTTGCAGGTGTGATCCTGAACACTTCTTACTGTTTTAACATAATATCCCTTTTAATTGTTGGGTGTATTTTCTGTAGATCCAGTTGCAAATTGTGAAGTATGTCTGATATTAAGTAATTTGAATCAACTGGGACAGTGTTGTGATGGTCATATAACTTGTTCTAAATGTATTGAGAAACAGATCAGGGCATTTTTTACCAATGAAGACAAAAATGTAAGTAACCATACAAACTATATTAAAGGTGGTTTTCTAAACTTTGTATGTGTATCGGGGACACTGATAGCATCAATTTGAGCCATTCTAATTTCCATTCTGACATCTGTAGTTCTTGGATGTCGCAGATTGATGCTATCAGTGTCCCCGATACACATACAAAGTTTAGAAAACAACAATCCCTTTGACACCCCACAGTTTTTCCTTCTAGAAGCAATCACAAACAACCGATTACTATTGGTTCGTTCATGTTTGGTAGCTTATAACAATTTCTATTGTTTTCATCAGACAAACAGACCTAGTTTGTGTCTAACATAAGGAATCCAAATTTGTGGGGCTTTTGTAACGTGAATTTTTTGTTTTACACAACTGAGTTTAGATTTTAACTGATTTGTTCTCCAAACCATTTGTCTTAACCCTTTGAACCCTGACGTTATTTTGGCTAAAACATCATATACCCTGAACCTCCTGGGAATTCCCAGGATTCCTAGAGTTTCTGGCGAGTACTTATTCCCTGGAATAGCTCCCCTTTCCCGGTAATGGGAACATAGATTTTTTCACGTTTATTTCACCATTGACAGTGGCATATTCTGTCACCTGGAGGGACAAAAATCACCGAAATTACCCCATTCCAAGTCCCCGAAGCTTAATCCACCCCTGATGGCAGTGATGGTGGTGATACCCGAGACATCTTTTGAAATGTCAATTGAAAAAAAACTATATTCGAGGAACTCAAGCAATGTCAGAAAGAGAATATTACCACTTTCATTTGGGAACTTAGGTCGTTCGAGTAAACAAAGAATAAGACATTGAATCTGGAATTCATATACCGGTAATGCTCTCAGGTCAATCAAATCGTAATCAGTCGCAGCGGAACAAGCTTTTCTGTTTCAGCAATTTTGCGACGAAGATAAGATCTGCGCGTTGGCCTTTGTTATTATGTCATATATTTCGGTAATGGTTTCTAGTTCGAGTAGCTCTTATAAGCTGAAATTGATTCCCGGGTTAGCATTAATTTCCGTCGCGTTCCGGGAATGAGATATCCGGGAATGCTGCAAACCCTATTTCTGACGCAAGTAAAATTAAGAGTGTATTATTATTAATATCTGCATCCAGGATTAAAATATTCTTATTTGTTTCTTATTCTTAACCGTTTAATGTATATTTCCAGATTAATCTTAAATGTCAAGTGAACGATTGCTCGAGTGTTTTACCACTAAGTAAGTGATACAATTGTTTGTAAATTTCAAAGTTAAATTCTTCCTTTCTATCTTAAACTTAAACTATGGAAAATGTTGTGACCTTTTTATTTTAATATATATACATTGCTTTCAAGAAAATAATTGTTAAAGATGGTTTCCTTCATTTTTGTTTCAAATTTTTGATGTGTGTCAAATTCTTATATAAATCGATTGGCCAGTTATCCAACTTCCGAGTACAAAAGTTAATCTGTGCGGTCCCTAATTAACTTGTAATTAGCTATTTACCGAGGGAATCCCCATGTTTACATTTCCGATCAGCCCGATTTCAAATGAACAATTTGATTGGCTATTATTTTTAAAAGAATGTGCCGATATCATCACGTGTATTTTGGTCTATTATATGATATCAATGAACTTCAATCACACAACTTCATATATGACGTCATTTGGTCACGTGATCAAACATGGAGTCTAAATTTAGCCGTTTGAAGCTGATGAAGTCAAATGAATTCCCCATGTTTTTCTACGTCCACATACGGCTAAATAACCTACCAATACATGGATTGTTCATAAGAAACACCAATTAATCAATTAGTAAGCTTGATTTGACCCATAAAAATGAGAAAACCCATCTTTAAAAGGTGAATCTGATTGTGATACAGATCTGTTTGTTTTTTTGAAGTACATTTCCTAAATTTGTAAGATTTAGACGACTTTTTGATGCGGATAGCAGATATTACAGAAAAAAAAAAACGCAAAGGGTAGACATAGTTGTGAATATTAAATGACCCTGATCAAGAAAACATAACGTCATATTTACAACTTCATTGGACCATACATGGCAAGGGCACTAAACCAGTCGCCCATAGAAAGAAATGTGAAGCTAAACATCCAGATTTGCGTTTTAATCAAAATGGCAACTATGAAAAACGTGATATTTTTTTATGAATTCTATTATAACACGTATGATATATATATATATATAGAAAAAAAAGTATTTGCTTTACTCACGGTAAAATATATAAGAAACCAGAATTGTCTTCAATTTCTGGTAAGATAAAACACCTTTAATCAATTTTCGAGAGAACAAGTTGTTATTTAATCCATATTTATATACATTATATAGCTTGCTAGTTTGAGCACTCTGACATGGTACGATGGTATCACATATATGTGGGATCATCTGAGGTGGCTATATAGCCAAACCTCAACTCCAGTATCAGCACTGCACTGATGAGGCCCAGAAGGCCGTAACAGTACTATTTGCAGTTTGCAGTTACATTATATATATATTTTTAAGGTGAAGTTTATCGTATTATGCCTCCATTAATAAAAGTTATAATAAACGATAAATTAGAAAAAGAAAATTTAGCAGCCATTGAAAATTTTGATAATATAATCAAGTAAGGATTTTTTTTATATAATTGAGAATATAGTGCATCCCTTCCTACCTTCAAGTCAGTCTTGAAAAATATCCACTACTTTTTCACTGCCTAGTCATATATCCCCCCCTTCCCCTCTCCCCTCCTTTCCCGCCCCTAGTTTGTATATTGTTGCCTTTAATTATTTTTCTCCAATGGTTGATGGAGGAAATTTGTGTTAAGGACGGAACAATAAATCCAGACTCTTTTTGGTAGAATCTACATTATTTCAATTTTGTCAAAAAAAATTTTGAGACAAATGATCTTTGTAGAAATTGTACAAATACAAACTTTTAAATTTTGTAGATGTCCCGATTGTGGCCATATTGGCCATATTGGTGAAGAACAACATAAAGAAATACATTGTGGTAATACAGATTGTAGGCTGGTAAGTTCTTGTTGATATTTCAAAAACACGTATTCTCTGCCTTTTGATAACATTTATGTCAATTTTGATATCTATGCCAATTTTTATACGCCCACATCTCTCTATGTGGACATATATATTGTCACCCCTGTCTGTCCGTCCGTCAACATTTATTTGTAAATGCAATTTTGATGGAATCAAATGAAATTCGATCTTTGTATACATATTCATAATACGAAGATCAAGTTCGAATTTCAGCTACTTTCGACCTTTAGAAGAAGAGTTATTGCCCTTGACCCAAAATCTTGAATATGCTATTACTCTCTTAGTTTTCAACCGATTTTGATGAAACTTAAAATGGATGTTCTTGGACCTAAATCAAAAGGTTTGAGAAAGTTTAGTTTACTTTTCTGGTTAAATTTATGGCTTTTTCGTTTTACCATCCGCATGCTGTGGTGGGCGTGTATGGCTTTTGTCCACTATCTTTATGTGTTTCTGTACATATTTTGTATTAAATTGAGTCTTGCCATTTATAGCAATCTTTTTTATTATGTTCTATTTTCAGTCATTTTGTAGATTTTGTAAGAAATCATGGAAGGATTGTAACCATGACAACTGCACCTCTCTATTATCAACATATAATAAAACTGGATCAGACAATGTGTTAGAGTCATACCCTAAATTCTGGTCTAAGATTGAGATTGAAACAGATAAAGTAGGTGTATTTTATTTTACTCATTCCCAAAACAACTCATTAATAATTTAATGCTGTAAGAAAGTACCTAATTATGTCAAGGTGTTTGTAGTCGCTTGACATTGTGAAGATGGTTTAACTGAAATGTATCAGGGAACACTGATAGCATCAATTTACGCCATTCCAATTTCCATTCCGGTGTCTGGTTCTTGCAATTCCACTAACGCTTATTATGACGTCACTGACAGTGGGTCTACATAGATATCAATAGTAGTTTCTGTTAGATCACTGTCAATGACGTAAAAAAAAGCGTTAGTTTTAGTGGAATTGCAAGAACCACGGACATTAGAATGGAAATTTGAATAGTGCACACAGATTGATGCTATCAGTGTCCCCAATACACATACAATGTTTAGAAAACCTCATTACAATCCCTTTAACATTCAGCCCGTTGGAATTAATAAGGTAACCTGTAGTAGAATTTTGTATCTATGTCAGTAGGTTAATGGACAACATGCAAAGGCAGTAGATACCTGACAGCAGATTATACATGTATTCTTATATTGTAGGATTTTATATGTATTCCTATTATTGTAGGATTTTATATGTATTCCTATATTGTAGAATTTTATATGTTTTGCTATATTGTAGGATTTTACATGTATTGCTATATTGTAGGATTTTATATGTATTCCTATATTGTAGGATTTTATATGTATTCCTATATTGTAGAATTTTATATGTATTCCTATATTGTAGCCTGTAGGATTTTATATGTATTCCTATATTGTAGGATTTTATATGTATTCCTATATTGTAGGATTTTATATGTATTCTTATATTGTAGGATTTTATATGTATTCCTATATTGTAGGATTTTATATGTATTCCTATATTGTAGGATTTTATATGTATTCCTATATTGTAGGATTTTATATGTATTCCTATATTGTAGGATTTTATATGTATTCCTATATTGTAGGATTTTATATGTATTCTTATATTGTAGGATTTTATATGTATTCCTATATTGTAGGATTTTATATGTAGCCTATTCCTATATTGTAGGATTTTATATGTATTCCTATATTGTAGGATTTTATATGTATAGAAGTAGATGTAAACAGTGAAGAATTCAACTCAATATGTACCCGTTTTAAACAAACTGTTCACGGACAAATAGTTTCAATCCTTCGAATACAGAGTACCAAATTATGGCAAAAATATGCTTTGTAAGTACTTTTTCAATCATATGTTTTTTAACTTTCAATATTTGTAATGGAGAATGATGATTGAAAAATGTTATTGAAATTTTTGAAGCATTTTTCAATAATTTTGTAGTTTTAGGGATTCTGCTGTATATTTATGACACCAGATAAGTTCATAAACTATTATTTACCAAGTTTTAGAATTTTAATTTTTTGATCATTCTACGAGGTAGTGTTCCTTTATTATTTATTCTTTTTCACCAATAAAACAAATACAATCTCTATTTACTCCATTAGGACAAGAAAGCATATATTGGATGATTTTGGAATTCAGAAATTGAATGAGTTGCATTTATTCCATGGTACAGACCCAGCAAAAATTGAATGCATTTGTCAAGAAGGATTTGATTGGAGGTTATCTGGCACGACAAATGGACAAGCATTTGGCAGAGGTAAAAGTCATATACATGTACATATATTTTGTATATCATGTCTAATGAGTTTTCAGCCTAGTTATAATAACACTACTTTCACAATAGTCAAAAGTGATCTCACCATTATTTAGGAAATTCCTTGCGTCTTTATGGATAATTACTTAGTTTTTTGTAATTATTGGATTCTAGAGAGATTTATTACACAAAGTATGTTAAAGGGCCAGTCTGCTTTTTTGAAAAAAGTTTCCATTATCAAAAAAATCGCTAATGCTACCTGAGAGTATTCTTAAAGTATGCTTATTGTATCTCTATACCTTCTTGATCAAACTGAATTTGGTTTCAAAGGGTTAATTACAAACAGGGAGTACTTATTGTAAATTAAGCAATTTGACCTAGTTTTGGTGTTTGCCCTTTAAATGGCACAATATTTCTAGCTGAAACCTTTTAAATACACAAGAGGGACATTTCTCTACAATTAGGCGTTTATTTTACTCAAATCCGTTAAGTAGTTTTCTATCAGCGTCCAAAAATCATAACACACTTAAAAACATTACGTAAGGTTTTTAAAAATTTGAGCATGTTTTTAGCGTTTGAAAATTAACCGCTGGATTTTTTTTAGTTAAAACTTTCAGATACATTAAAGGGCACATAGTTACAGATTTTAGTGTAAAGTTTTCACAAATTTGAGCAAAAAAAAATTTTGACCTAAAAAAAATTCAGACTGTCCCTTTAACTGATGAATATATTATACTCTTTGTTAAAAATTGTTCAAAATTCTGAATTTTATGTTCATTGTAGTATTCCTTTAAAGAGAGTTAAATTGTTGAAATTATTTTGATTTGTTAAAGCGTACAACCTCTTAGAATGAACAAAAAAATAAAATTTTCAAACTTGGTCAATAGAAGTATATATTGATCAAGGGACAAACCTAGTGGCATAACTATAAAACAGATAACCTAAATAATCTTATAAATCCAGAAAACTATGTTTAAATTCATGTACAATAATTGATAAATATTTTAAATTTATCAATAATAATCTGTAATTGTATGGAAAATTACATAGTTTTATGGGTTTATTTGATTCTGTTTGTATACTTTGGACACTGTTGATATATACTCTTATTGACCAGGTTTGAGAACTTAATTTTTTTGTTCATTCTAAGACGTAGTATCGCTTTAAAAACAGTTTTATTTTAAACTGGATTTTTAATGTTTATGTTGAAATTAAATACATTAACAACTATCTTATATTACAGGAGCCTATTTTGCTGTAAATGCTAGTTACTCTGATAAATTTACCAGAGTTCTGCCATTAGGTACACCAAATGTGTTGAAAACCTCTAATCTTGGTTTGTATATGGACGGTCACACTAAGACAATGGATGTCGCAGATGGTGACAAGAAAGCATCGATGTCAAAACAATGTAATAAATCAGATAAACAGACTCAGCCAAACTATACGAATTCTTTCTCACATACGTCCATGGCCACTCCATACCAGATGACCTTTGGACTGAAGTATATGTTAGTAGCGCGTGTTGTTTGTGGTCGATCAGTAAGAGGTCATAGTCATTTAACAAGACCGCCTCCAGATCCATCCGATGCTAAAAATAGACTGTTTAACTCTGTGACTGATTACAATAAGAGACCCTCTATATATTGTATTTTTGAAAGTGCCCAGTCTTATCCTGAATATTTGATTGAATATAGAAATTATCCAAGTAGTCAGTGAATAACTAATGTATTCAACTATTTATAGAAATATGTAAGTCTGTTTTTAGAATAGGATATGTGGGCCATATTTGGAGTCACTATTATGGTTAAATGACTATGTCCTGATCAGGCAAATAAAAACAATATGTCCACGGTTGGTAGTGAGACTAAAATGTTCGGTTCAGATCTTCTATTGAATATCTTCTGCTTTGTGATAATTTGTTGTTACTGAATTTTTTAATTTATGTTTCATAAGTAAATAAAGTAAAAACAAGATTTTGTTACATAATATTTTTGTTAAATGATTATTAAAGGCTTATTTTTTATTAATTATTGCGTTATTTTGTGTCTTTTTTATTCAGATATTGAAAATAAGAAATAAAGTCTTTAAAAGCAAGACAATTCCATATTACACTAAAATCTTGTCGAAGGATGGCAAAATCGATAGCATCAGTTATATAGTAGTGGACTCCTCCCAAGAGAAGTACCATCAGGTGTGTTAAATCGACAATACCCACCACTACTAAAATGGTTCATATTAGGAGATCGAGCAGATCAATTTATGTTAATGAACTAATTAAATCAGCAAAACAAGATGAACGAAACAACCATGTCACATTTGTCCCAACATAGTCAAACGGGAAACCTTAACCTTCATGGTAGCTAGGAGTTGCTTGGTAACCTGCTAGTTTAGGGGATAAGGGATGAAACTGCAACTTGGGCTTCTATGGAAAGCACTGGCCATGGAAGCAGTCAGACCAGGGTGTTGGGTTTCCTTACTCAGTGATTTGATAGTTGAGATTGATATCACCTTCAATTGCACACATTTAACTGTTTTCCATCATCAATGAAACTCAATAACATGTGGAAAAGTAGGACATTTATATCCCTTTCAGCTCAGTTCGAATCAGAAAAAGAAAGAAAGAAAGATCTATTTTTTACAAGGATAAAAACTTAGGTTCCGTGAGGATCCTTTCATTCCTTTCTCCCAGCCGGTCCTTGGCCAAACCTCTTGGCATTGATCTTCCCCAGATTATCCGTACCCATTTACAGCTTGGTGAATTGGAATTACAATGAGTGAAGATGACTTATTCAAGGTCATAGGACTTTCACACCCTGATTGATAAGATATAAGTAAGACTTTATTTTAGATCAATAAATAAATGGATTAATATATTTTATTTAACATGAATATAATTATAAATTTCTAAATGTTATCAAGAGCTATTAAAACAAAACAATTTATATATTTTATAAAACATATACTGATATTTAAGAATTATGATAATACATGCACTAAGATGTATGATTTTTATGATAATACAGGTAGGCCTATGTACTAAAATGTACAGATATATGAAAAGTGGTTATTCATCTATTTTTTTCTATAATAAATAGAATTATGATAATACACAGAATTTGTATTGCACATTTACACAAAATAACACAAGTTTTCTTTCAGAATACGTGTATTACACATTTACAGATAATAATGATAATAAAATTGTATTTATGATTTACAGAGAATTCTAATAATACATTTGTATTTGAAAATTTATAGAAAAATATGACATAACATGTATATTCAGATTTCTAAAGAATTATGATAATACATGAGCAGAGATGTTATTTTCAGAATTATAATGATAATACAGAATTATGACATTACATGAATATTTCAAATTTAAAGATAACACACAAACTAAGACACATAATTCAGAATTTACAGAGACAAATAAGATTACATGTACATTTCCCTTGAACAGAGAATTATACATATTTTCAGAATTACAGAGAATAATCAAAATACGCATTTACTTCCGATTTACAGAGAATGATGATAATACATTTTTTTCAGAATTACAGATAATATCAAAATACATTTTTATTTCAGATTTATAGAGAATACACAAACTGAAGTTTCAGAATTCCAGAGAAATACACATCTATTTCAGATTTACAGAGAATTATGATACAGAATTACGTATAATTATCAAAATACATTTGTATTTCAGATTTACAGAGAATTATGATTACATATTCATGATTGATTAATTTGAAAAATGCAAATTTTGTTTGTTTTTTGCAAAAAAGATTTATGCTATTTATGCTGACATAAACAATTACTCATAAGTTCACAATATTTTTTGTCCTCCACCACAGAAGAGTGTTGTTTTTCTACATGATTTTTGGCTTCTGCTATGAGAGTTTCTCGTAGATTTGGCACCATGATCAGATTTTTAGCTTCTTTAATAAATTCCTAAAGAAAAGAATGGAATATAAAAATTGCTTTAAAAAAGACACATGTACAATGTTGATATGGCTAACATTTTAAACCGATCCACATTAGAGATTTGAAAGTTTTCAGTTAAGAAATACAACCTCTTAGAATGAACAAAAAATCTAAATTTTCAAACTTGGTCAATTAGAATATATATTCATCAGGGGACAAACCTAGTGGCATAACTATAAAACAGATTACCTAAATAATCTGATAAATCCAGAAAACAATGTTTATATACAATAATTAAAAACGGCTTACTCAAATTTTAAGCGTTTTTCAAATATAACCTGTAATTGTATAGAAAATGGGTTCATTTGATTCTGTTTGTATACTTTGGACACTGTTGATGAATATATACAGTCAAACTTGGTCCAACGGTCACCTGTATTCAGCACCACCCTTTAGTGAAAGGCCACCCAAATTACATCCCATGCAATTTTCAACCAAATTTACCTCTATTCAACACCACCCTCTTGACGCGGCCAGAGGCCACCCTTTTCTTGACAGTGAACATGTGTCACCCTGCAATCAGCGGTCATTTTCCGTTAATCCTTGTTAATCCCATTAATTAAACTAACAGTTAATTACTGCCAAACAGATTAAACTTTGTCTATAATCCTTGAATTTTATTCATACACTGATATAATTAGGGCTAATGTTGTAAATGATTATTAAAATAAGTAAGGAAATATTCAAAAGTGTATAAGAGACTTGTCAAAAATAATATTTTTATATAGGACATCGCAAATGCTATTTAAATTACTACTGTTGTTTTTCTTTCATGCATATACATATAATTAAAAATTACCAACTTATAATTCTAAACTGGAGTTGCCATACATGTACCTCTATTAAGCACCACCCCTTAGTAAGCAGCCACTTTTAAGCATTCCCTTGAGTGGCTGCTTAATACAAGTTATATTGTATTCTTATTGACCAAGTTTGAGAACTTAATTTTTTTTGTTTATTCTAAGATGTGGTATCGCTTTAAATGGCAGGTGACAATTTTATGCTAAGGCCAACGCTTTTGAGAGTCTGCCTCAGTTTTGGCATTCATACTTTGTCACAAATACTGCATGTGCCAGTTGAAGCCTACTATTAGAAGGTATTATTTAATAAAATCCATACCTGAGGGGTGTTGAACAATAATCCTGTTTGTTTATGTTTTATTAAATCTCTATTACCACATATATTTCTAGCTAATACTGGTGTTCCTAGTTCCATAGCCTGTAATACATTAGTTTCAAATCGTCATTTTCAAACTTTTGAGGACTGTAGATACACAAATTTTCTGAGATATTACCAGAAACTGACATTTATCTTAAAAAGCTTCAGAAAATGCTTTTGTTTGAATGAAATTGCAAGACAACAAACATCTGAATTGGAATAGATGCTAATATACTATCAGTATATCTGTTACACATAAAAAGCAAAATGGATGGGGCAAATTCTGAAGGGTCAAAATGGGAAGGGGCGAAGTCCAAAGGAGCAAACTGAAAAAGGAGTGAAATGGGAAAGGGACATACTGGGAAGGGGTGGAGAAATGAAGAAGGGGCAAACTGAAAAAGGAGTGAAATGGAAAAGGGACATACTGGGAAGGGAAGAAATGAAGAAGGGCAAACTGAAGAAGGAGTGAAATGGGAAAGGGAAATACTGGGAAGGGAAGAAATGAAGAAGGGCAAACTGAAGAAGGAGTGAAATGGGAAAGGGAAATACTGGGAAGGGGTGAAATGAAGAAGGGGCAAAATGGGAATAGTTTTGGGCCAAGTGAAAGGAGCGATATTTTCTAAGTAAAAAAAGAAATGTCATACCTCTAATAAAGCTAAAGACATACCCTCACTTTTCGATGAATTAACCACACAATAAGCTTGTTTAATAGTTGAATGAGTATCAGATAATGAAAGACCTGGTATATAGACAATTCCTTGTAAACTACAAAAATACAAGAATATTTCAATAAACTACATGAGCAAAAAATCAACAATTTTTTTAAAACACAAATCCTACTGAAAACTTTCGGAACTCTTCAGAAGGCCTACATGGCTCAGAAATCATAATTATTAGGGTAAAATACAGTTAAATACTATTTTCAAATAATTACTTATTACAAATAGTTATTACTAAATAGAAGATAACCTTTTGATTGTGGAAATAAATTCTTTAAAATAATCATCTTCAATCTGCAAAAAAAAAAAAAAAAAAAATTCAATATTTAATCAGTATATTTATTAAACCAAAAATTTTAGTTTTAATTTCAACCAAGACCTAAGGAACTAAAAAAGCATCCTATCATTCTGACAATGAAATATAATTTTTGAGGACACAGAATTTGGAGATATTTGTCCTGGTAATTTAGAAGGAGACTCCTCATTACGCTAAAAGGGAACGTCCCTTGACCACATAGTTCACAATTTTTAAGTCACTTACCTTTGGTCCAATAATAATATAATAAATACTGTCATCTTCATTATGCCAATCTGAAAAAAATCAAATATAAATGAACCAATCCAGATATTATATTCAGAATATTAACATAAATAACAAATATGCAATTTTTTAACATAAATAACAAATATTCAATTTTTTAACATAAATAACAAATATTCAAAATTTTAACATAAATAACAAATATAAAATTTTTGAACATAAATACATAAATTATAACAAATATTCAAAATTTTAACATAAATAACAAATATAAAATTTTTGAACATAAATACATAAATTATAACAAATATTCAAAATTTTAACATAAATAACAAATATTTAAAATTTTAACATAAATAACAAATATTCAAAATTTTAACAAATATTTTGAGCATGTCAAAAAGAAGAAGTAAAAAATACTTACAAGACATTTGTTTAACTAAATAAAGTGGATCTTTAACATGTCGTATACCACTTATTAATAAAAACAGTTTAATATCACAGTTATTGCTTCTATCATCAATATAATCATTGTCTTTTAAATATTCATATATACAAAACGAAGAAGGGTTGGTTATCACAGCTGCAAGAAAATTTTATTAGCTTTAAGAACACCTGGGGTATGAAGTAAATTTTCTTCATATAATATATTAAATTTTATGGTTTATGCATTTTACAATGTGCGATCTAATGTTTATAAAAAAAAATTTGACCCAAACAAATATCTAACAAATAATCAAGGCCCAAATTGACCCCTTTTACTTTACAAACTGATAGAATTGTCAGAATATAAACTCAACCTTTTTGGTCTAAAATAAAAACCTTGGCAAGCCTACTAGGTCCCATGGATGTTGCAATGAAAACCTCAGGGGGTTCTCTGCAGACTATCTATATGGCATATGATTTTAGTGGTAGATAAATGCATGTTTGGTGACTTTTCAAACAATTCAGAGTTTTAGTGAAGCTAATAGTGTGTACAAAGGGCAGCCAAACACATGAAAAAATAAAATCACAAAGTGTCTAAAATGTAACCTCAAAACTTTCATTGGAATACATGACACCTAAAGATTTCAGACCATAAAGAAGATTATTTTGATAAATACGGTACTCACCCTGTTTGATTTCTACAATTTTCTTTGGTGGGATATTTGGCTGAAGTTAAAACAATAATATATATCAAATCAATCATGCACATATTCTGCCTCAATTTTTTTTTTAATTTTGGTTTAAAACTCCATTGAATTGATTTGAACTGATACATGTTGCCATAGAAATGTATAAGACTGGAAGTCTTAGTCTACTGATCGTCTACTGAACTTTTGTTTCAATTTATAGTTTCTCCTCTAGGACTAGTTGACTCTAAAAGATACTGTGGCAGAGAGACTGGATGTTCCGTTCGAATTAAATCGCGTTTATCATGGCTTTTAAATTAATATAACTTCTTGCAGAAACCGGAAGTTATGGGCATATCTTCAATTCAACGCATGCGTGCCAAGCATAAATCTTGTGTTATTATTCCCTATCTACATTTCTATGATGTTGCCAGGTAATTGGATTAAAGGAAGACTTACCCATAAATGTTGTAGCCTGTGTCTTAAAGATTCTCCAAATACAACCAGATACCTGTTATTAAAATTTCAAACTATTACTGTTGATTTTGATTGAAATGACTTAACAGAGAGTTTTTATAGCATTTTTTTTTATCTTTTATTTGACACTGATAACCAATATATGATAGCAAAAGGCTTGATTAAATAATGAAATAAAATGATTTTCTAAACTTTTGTATGTGTATTGGGGACACTGATAGCATTAATTTGCGCCATTTCAATTTCTATTCCGATGTCTGTGGTGGTTCTTGCAATTCCACTAAAACTAATGTGTTTTATGGCGTCACTAGCTGACAGTGATCTGCCGGAAGCTACTATTGATATATATGCAGATCAGATCAGTTTTAGTGGAATTGCAAGAACCCGAACGTCGGAATGGAAATTGGAATGGCACAAATTGATGCTATCACTGTGAAATTTCTGGCTATTTCTATCTAACTCATTAACACTAGGTAAGCAAAATATAATATAATAATAATAAACAGTACCTAGCACTATTCACTGTCTGGGTCATTATGTCTAATATATGAAGGTCTGTATGATATTTATTTACATCAGTTCCACCAATAATAATCACATAGGGTTTCTTACAATCTACAATTAAACAAACAACAACAATCGATTTTGAGGGGATTTTAAATATATTCCTTCAATTTCTATTGATTTCAGTTATTCTGAGACTGTTTGGTGTAATGTAAGTGCAGTAACATACCTCATTCACAAGCTTATGGAGTGTATATTTCATAACTCATACGCTAGGGCTTGTTCAATTCATTATGAATATTTTCTGTTCAGAAAACTAGTTTTGACTTTGAAATTATGGTTACTTGACACACAGACTTTAAATTTCATTTAGGATCTGATTCTTGCATCTTGGCTGAATTTTGTTAATCATCTGATGATGTTGACTTATATAGTATTGGTGGGTGTTGTGCAAAAACCAGACCATGCTTAATTTTTTTCAAAATACCTGATGATACTTCTTTTTGGAGGATACCAAAGCTATACAACTATTACTCTCAATTTTGCCATGATTTGGGTGTGCTTTTGATGTAGGCCTACAGATTTTATCAATATATTTACCTTTCAATAGACAGCCTGATTTATACAGATGTATACCTAGTAAACATTGTATATTGTTATTATCTAAATAAGTATTAAGTTGTGTTGATGACAGAAATGATACAGGATCCTTTATATGACAGTTAAAACCATTTTTCAGTAAATATTGACTGAAATGTATCAAAATAAATGTCTTTAAATACATGTACTTAACTAGTACCGTATTAGTTCTACCCACAGGGGCTGCGGCATTGGGGTGCGGTAGGACCCTGGCCTTTCCTCACTTTATGGCCCCTAAATTTTTTTTTAAATAAAATTTTTGAGATAAAGATTGGCTGTGCGACAAGTTATCCCTAGATTTCAGTGACTATAGTTTCGTTCAAGGTTGAACTCTTCAGACTGATTTATTTGACTCACATTGCGAGGTTCTATTTATATATAAATTTTTTGTCGTCATTTTTAAAGGATAATTTCTTAATTATGAAAATCGAGTGGTCAAAATCCAGAGAGATTTTGTAGGGGCGTAATGATGGCGGTACTAAGGTTTGTTTGATGTTTTTAATCACAGGCTCCTCCACATCCAGAGGTGCTCCGCAGCCCCTGACCCGCCACAGAATTACTAAAGCACTGTTTCCAAGCGCCATTACATTACATTATGTAAATGTCATATGCTTCAAATGAAATAGAGAGCCATGGTTTCTCAAGGAGTCTGCTGCTTACTTGCTAACCTTCATTGGGCCTTTGTAGTTTGATGGGTCAAATTACTAACTGTCATCTACGGAATGCCGTTAAAATGGTTTTAAAAAACCCTCAAGCTAATTTTGGGGATTTTTTGAATGGCAGAAAAATAAGAGATAGGATTGCTTGAAGTAATGCAGATAGCTGAAATTGTGTCCTGCCAGCTGGAGGGCATTTGTTATATTGACATATTAATTTGGGTCTTGAATATATATATAAATAGCCTTCAAAAAAACTACACGACTCACATAATCCTTCAAATATACTTCTGACTAAACAGTTGATTTGATGATGAGTAATGAACACTTTTATTGATTAGCTTAGCTCAATTTTTTTCTGAGAGATAATGAATATTCTCCTTTAAAGGGGAATGTTCAGTATTTTCTATGGTCGATATAGGACTTGAATATACATAAATAGCCTCCAGAAGTATTAGACATTTACGAAAATCATATAATTCCTTCAATTATATCCCTATATACCTTAACATTAATCTTTCATTTTCTGTATATGTGTTTTCTATATAACGCATAGTCTTACTTACTCGTATTTTTCACTTTCAAACGCTGATAATTATGGGTACACAAATGTTTGAAGGCTTAAATTTTGTTGGAGAGTTGTGAACAATATGATGGATTAAATTAGCTAAAAAAAATCCAGATTCTGAGACTAAAATATTTTTGGTCGAACAGTTAGGGAACATATCCCTTTAAGCAAGTTTTTACCCCTTTTTATATAGAGTAAGATATAGAGGATCTTAAACGAGTGCTTATGTCATATCAAATTTATAAAATGAGTTACCGGTTTTAATATTCCCCGAGCCTTGGCGAGGGAAATATTTAATTCGGCAACGAATTTCATAAATTTTATATGACATAAGCACGAGTTTAAGATTCTATTTATCACACAACTATCGATACATGCATGTTTTCCTAAAATTCAATGCATTTTTCGCCAATTTTCAGTTTAATCTTTTTGCAAACTAAACTATCATGTCATTCTTTTCTGACCTCATAGAGCTAGTAACTAGGTTAAGCGCGTTCATGTATGCTTAATGTCCTTGCGCTAACAAATAACATCAAGAAAAATGGTTCTGTGTAACTGGCGCATGAATACATGACCTAAATTCTACCTAATTTGCATAGTTATTAACCTGTCTACTGTGTAATATCTCTAATATTAACTCGCGTTATGAACCCGATAACAGTACTGTTGTGTGATAAAATTCAATATCAAATAGTCAATGACTTACCATATTCTTTGAGCAGTAGAATTATTTCCACATTCTTGGTTGCAAGTTGCTAAGAACAGCAAGTTGGTAGCCATTTTGGATATAATTATTCATAATTATTTCATCTTAAAAAAAATATAAACAGAATATTATGTAAAATCAATTTATAAACTACTGTAATCTAATCTTAAAATGTCAAACATGATTATTACGCTGAATATAGTTAGAGCTAAAAATAAATACCAAGAAGTAGATGAGTTCATTTTACTTCAACAAGTAAGAAACTGTTAAAGTTTTTAAATATTGGCCCATTATCAAATATATTCATCTATAATAATAAATCATCTTCAAGGTCTACATGGTAAACATAATTAACAGATAACAATCTTTGCTCTACTTTTTATTTAAAGGGACACAAAAGATGAAAGAGTATAGCATTCAGAATAGATAAGGACTTTATCCCAATTTATTACATTAGGCCTGACAAAGTTATTTTCTTGTTTTTTGCAAGGTGTATTTAGGGAAGATTTTTTTTTATATCTATTTTCACTTGCAAATCTTGAAAAAGCAAGATTTGAACATTTTAATACTCAAATATATTTACGGTATGTAATCATATATAATTATGTATACTGTACATATAGGCATAAAATCATTTGTTTCCATTATTGGAATATAAAAATTGTAGCCTACAAATACAAGTGTTTGCCCTGTTTTTGAGTTGTGCAATAGTTTTATACAAATACCTGGCCTACAAGATAAAAAAAAGATATTTTAAGATTTATTGCAAACACACCTGATCATTCCATTACAACTAAAAAACGATATATATACAGTAAACCCCAATATAGAACCCCGATGGTGTAGTCACTCTTGGAAGCCATGACCTTGGCTTGGTTAGCATTTGCTAACACCAGACAGAAAGCTTGAAAAAATTATCATGTAGGCCTATGGTATTTTTTATTGAAATTTGAAGATTTATATTCTATTACCTCCTTATCCCAATGTAAAAGTGTTTCCCAAGGGCGTATAAAAATCAAATAGTCAATTTCAAGCTCATGATAACATCATTCATGAAAATAATCAACCAAGGAAGGTGGAAATGATGCCATTATAGTGTTAAGTGCTGTCAGTGAAACCGGTACCGCTACTCATTAATATCTTGTAATTTAATAAAACATGAGACTGAGTTTAAATTAAGTGGAAATAACAATTTAATTTCATTATTACCTTTCAAATCAAGGAGCTGTTAAAGAGAGAATCTTTTAATTCAATATACTGTACATTTTGATTCTTATCTTATCAAAGAAGGAAACGGAGAAAAAAGTATTTTACTGTTTTTGTCTACTCCGGGGAGGTAATTGCATTTTGTTGACAACATTTCAGAACACAATAAATTCTTTAACATTTATTTACATTTCCTCACAAACTAAGCTCTCTAATTAAATACCTAATCAAAATTGCAATTACATAAATTCTATGGGCATCTAATAGTCTTTCCTTGCCTTCTTAGTCTTAGTAATGATAAATGTTTGCTTTTCTGCATGCAAATAAATCTTAAAAGCTTGTACAGAAGGAAAGGGTGATTTCAGAAGGACATCACAAGATTTCATTAAATGCACATTTTATTCCAATTTAATGTTTACAATAATATGATCAATATCTTTACAATTACTTCAATATAATACATAATAATTTTAATAAATACAAACATACATTTATACAACGTGATATTCAATACAGGATCAAGTTCTATTAATGGGATTGTTAAGAGGATTTTTAAACTTTGTATGTGTATCAGGGACACTGATAGCATCAATTTGCACCATTCCAATTTCCATTCCGACGTCTGTGGTTCTTGCAATTACACTAAAACTAACGCGTTTTATGACATTACTAATAGTGATCTGCATAGATATCAGTAGTAGCTTCATAAAACGCATTTATTAATAGTTAAAGTGGAATTGCAAGAACCACAGACATCAAAATGGAAATTGGAATGGCGCAAATTGATGCTATCAGTACAGTGATGCTAACCTCTTTATAATCCCTTAAAGAACACTTACTTCTGTGTACTTATTTATCTAAATTTTAGATTTATTTCAGTAATGGACCAATAGCATAGATCAACAACTACGTCACTAAATTGCGTGGTGTATATCACGTGATACGCAATAGAGGAAATGTAGTACAAACAAAACAAACTCCTTCCATATATTCACGAACTGAATATCTACTGTCACTATTGCATGATCCATAACAGCAATGTCGTGTAGGGCCATGGAATATATTCGTTTTTCAGAATGCTTGTCTCCTTCCTTGTTCCTAGCATTGTTTGTACGATCCTTGCTATAGGATGAAGGAGATGTTAACCATTTGATTTTCAGTTTTCCTGAATAAGCTTTAATGAAAGTGCTACAAATCCACTTGTGGAGGATATATTACCGGTATTAAAAGGAATGACATAACACATACCCGTAGCCCGGGGGGGTTCACACTGTTAAAGTAGACGTTCTGTTTGAATTGTAACTGTTTAAGTTGAGTTTAATTGCTTTGATAGTCCATATAACCCCCCCTTGGAAATTCCCGGCTACGGGCCTGTAACACTGCATTTAATTTCATCAGATATGTGGAAGACCTTTGCTGTGTTACATCTCGAGCATTGAGATGGATCTTAATAATAATATCTGAGAAGTTAATTCTTCTAAAATTACTAGCAGCAAAAATACTTTTAATGTGGTGGGTTCGTTTTGCCACATTGCCCAACTTGCCACATCGTACCCAATTGCACAAAAACAACAGTTTGGGCTCAATGCGGCAAATTGGGCAATGTGGCAAAATTAACCCACCACTTTTCATGCCCTAATTCCATTCAAAATAACTATAATCAACCCTGTGCATAAAGCTCTCAACTTGTACAATATATTATTTTGCATACATAGGGAATTATGACTAGTGGAAAATAAATGCATATCTCCTGGATTGAGATCATAGTTCTGTACAAAATATTGAAAGTCATTAGAAAGTATCAAGCAGCAAAATTCAATAAAGCGCATGTTTTTAAAACTCATAAAAGGCACAATAACCCAGAATTTAAAATAGTTTTCAAATATATTTAACATAATATTTTTTAAACCTAGGAGGGCATTTTCTAACATATAAAGAATTGGCTTATTGTCATCTTAATATAAGATTTACTGTCATCATTTAAATATAATATTTACTAGCTCAATTTTAGATAATGTACTGGTAACTTCTTTTCTTTTTAGCTGGTAAAGCAAATAATTTAAGTATTAATCTCTATTAAGTTTGTATCGTGCTTGAAAATCTTGATATGTGTATTAATATATTTATTATCTAAGAAGCATGAAAAAGTTAAAAGGGAATGTGTGATTGCCAAAATGGCAAGGGAAAAATAATTAAAATAACAAATTTAACAAAAAGAGAGTGCAACATATTTAAATTTGTGCATAAAAACGTTCATATCATTTAATTTTTGTGGCCATTTTCTACCGTCCATTAAATTTTAGTATTAAAAAAACTATCCTTGAAATAGCACAAATCATTTACTTTAAATAATAAAAGACTTGCTTTTCCACCAATAAGACTCAAAAATTCAAAAAAATGTTCGCAATTTTTTTGTTCTCTCCAAACAGTTCATTCAATAATGGTGTACGCAACACAAACATTTGTCCTTTTTTCTGTTCACCATTTTAAGGCACACTTTAAGATTGGCTTATCAAATTAAAGCTTTCAAAACTGGATTTCTGTTCACTATCTGATGTACACAATATTTAATTGTCTATAGTTGAATTAATTAAATACTTCCAATAAACACATCTCATATAGTTACCGTACATATTCTAAAAATCTTTTAAATACATCCTGATACAATACATGCCTAATTCAATAGTCTTTAAACTCCACGTTTTTTAGCCTCATATTCACGTTTGACTTTACAAATACGTTTATGGTAGCTCTGTGCCATTGAGTTGATTATTGATAAAATAAAATATGCCACCATTACTATTATAACTTTTTCAAATATCCATGATAACATATTAGTTGACTCCTGAAAATTTAAAAAAAACATAATTTGATGTCGCTAAAAATTCATTCATTTACAGGGCATTTATTCATTATAATTCAGAGTACAACTAGTGATGCAATGCATAGTTTTTATAGAACATAGTTAGTGAATCAAAATTCATTTAATTGTGAAATTTCTTTCGAAAATCGATTTTGGCCTTGAATTTATGTAAATAGCCTTCAGATTTACTGGAACTGCCATAAAATAGAATAATCTATCAAATTATACCTGTTTCTTAACAGTTATCTTTCATTTTCTGTATATTATTTTATATAAGTCATAGTCTTAGTAAACAAACGCTGATATTTATGGAAGGCTTAAATTTTGAGGGAGAGTTTGCTACATTATTACGGATTAGATTAGCTAAACAATTCCAGGTTTTGGGAATAAAAGTTTTTTGGTCGAACGGTTAGTGAACATATCCCTTTAAGCTATTTTTTGAGAAATTGGACACACATGTTGTAACATCATCAACTAAATAAATGATAATGCATACAAAATTTTGAATGGTTCTAAATAAAAAAAATAACCACATATAATAGGTTGAATTATTTTTCATAATAGTTGTTTCACTTAGTTTGTGCAATTTCCATTAAAGAACCTTTCAAATTAAACTCACTGTTTTTGACGTATTATCATCTGTGGAGTGTAATTTATTACGTTGATCTTCTAACCAATTCTTAAATGGTAATTGCATCTTTACACCAACCACTGGGATATATCTAAATACAAACATTAATAATTATCAAATTCATATTAAAAAAATTTAAATTTTATACATTAATTTTCATTATTAGTAGAATTACCTTGCGTTATAACTATACAACATATGATATATTTGTAAGTCCACTGAAGACTATATAGACTAATTGGTCATGTTTTGGACTTGCTTGACATTTCAACCAATACAATCATCCAAAGAAATGTAGATTTTTATACTTACTTAAATAATTTAATTGCTTGTTCTACATGATGTTTACTAAATAAAAATATCACAAATAATTTCTGAAATAAAGAAATTAGACATGGATTAGCGTAGAAGTAGAATTGACTAATACCATTTTCATTTTCTGTTTTCAGTTCAATTAGTCGAATTCGAATGTCTTAAGACTGAAAAAATGGCTCTACTCTAATCAAGCATAAGAGTCTTGAAGAAAATAACCATTGGGTGAATTTTAAACTTCACATCTACTTATGATGTTCTGTGCTCACTTGCGTAAAGACCACTTTTTATCCAAAAGTAGCTTGTAGCAGTCCTGTAGCCTATAAAATCCTTCCAACAGTGTAAGATGCAATCTAATTAAAAAATAGCTTGTAGCTGTCCTGTAGCCTATAAAATGCTTCCAACAGTGTAAGATGCAATCTAATTAAAAAATAGCTTGTAGCTGTCCTGTAGCCTATAAAATGCTTCCAACAGTGTAAGATGCAATCTAATTAAAGCTAGATTACATTTCGTTTTGGTTATTTTTTCAGTGTAATCTAACAAGGTTTATAAGGCGAGCATCTTCTGGTGTCGAAATAAGCTATTTATAGCACATGCCACCCTTCAGCCAATCAGAACAACATTTTTCACAAAATCTTCCCACAATGCATATCAATGCATGGGCTCGCAGAAATTTTCGTCACCAGAAGACTCTAGCCTTTTAAACCTTGTTAGATTACACTGAGTCGACAATCAAAAAATAACCGAAACGAAATGTAATCTAATTTTAATCAGATTGTGTAAGATGTAGATCAGCCATGATTGTTGAAGTATGTAAGGACAATATTAAAGAGCTTACCTGAATATGCATTTTGATTATTGCTTTACCAATTAATGTGGCACCAAAAAATGTCCAGAATGGAACCAAGAAATGACCACAAGTAATACCAGCTAAATCAAATAATGGATTTGGTATCTGAAAGGTAAAATAAAGAAATTTGATTGATTGCTCTTTTTTTCAAATCTTGTATTTGACAAAGTGAATTTTTCTGCAGTAAATATTTTCTGATAATGAGATATCATAATTAATAAACATTCCCTATTTCTTCGGTGGGTTTGTTTTTCCGCATTGCCAATCTTGCCAAATCGTGACCAACTGCACAAAAACAACTTTCTGATTAAACCTGGAATGGTCATGTAATATATTTAATCTGTTTTCATTTTGCATACTCTGTCATAAAACTAAGTAAGCCTATAATGTTTGGGTGTAAGAAAGCAAGATATGAATTTTAAATTTAACTTACAGATGCACATGCTAAAATACCAACAAAACCAATTTTTTGAACTAATTTATGAACATATAATTTAGCTTTTTCCATAAATCCCTGAAATAAAAAGTTACAATAAAAAGCACTTTCTTCAACATTGAGCTTTTTTGGTCATAAAAAATCTGTAGAAGCAAAACGATTTCGTCAATCAAAATCACATCCAAAGGACCAATTCAAGAGCAATAGTTGTATAATAGTGGATTCCTCCAAAGAGAAGTAACATCAGGTGTTTCAAAAAGAGTAACCACCAACCATGATCTGAACCAGATTAAAGGAAGCAGTTTTGAGCTTTGCACAAACAGGCTACATGCTATATGACCCTTTTTATGACAATTCAGTCAAACCCTTTGACTCATGGAGTATTTATGTGCTTATTCAAACAAACTAGACTTACCATGTCTTCAGGATGGGTTTTCTTTTCATGTATTAATTCACTGATTTCTTCAAATTCATCATCATCTAACTCTGAACCTGATAAACTGGCTGCTCTAGCCATAAAATATGGTGGTAATTCTCCTATAGCTGTACCAGCTCCCTGTAGTTATAAATCATTTTAAATTTTATTAATTAATATCTTAAAGAGGAATGTTTTTAGGGTCGATCTGGAACTTGAATATATGCAAATAGCCTTCAAACATACTACTAATGCACGAAAATCATATAATTCCTTCATTTATATTCATACCAGATTCTGAGACTAAAGTTTTTTTGGTCGAACAGTTTTCTGAAAGTAACCACATTTGCCATCCATGATCTTATGAAATCTTTGTGGATCTTTTTGAACTAAATAACACATTCAGCAAAACTTTTATCAGCCTTTTGCTAAATCTTAAACTTTTGAGTTGAAATTCTTCGAGAAATATCAATGAATTTTGGGGGTTTTGGTTGGGACTTTTAATTACTGCTTGTTTGGAGGGATGCTAGTTTTTAGAAGATGTGGTATAGAGGGGTTTTACTGTACGATTTTAATTGATGAAAGAAGAAATAATAATACACACCCACATAACTGCTTCTAATCTAACTTTGCTCATTATTGTAAATAAATTCATACCATCTTCTTCTTTCTCTGGACAGATTATTCTAAAATACCAATTTCATAGATAATAAATCTTCAATCATATATCAGTTTCATGTGTTCAGATAATGTCCACATTGTCTCATGTTCTATTATCCTAAAGATGAAATTATATTCAGTCATAACATTAAAGGGATTATGCAGATCAGTGGGGGTGACTTCATAAAACTTGTTAGTTTGAGTGGAATTGCAAGAACCACAGACATCAAAATGAAAATTTGAGTGGCGCAAATTGTTGCTATCAGTATCACCGATGTGCATACAACATTTTGAAAACCTCTTTACAAATTTCAAGGTTAATACTTACTTGGATGGATAAGGTGGTTCAGGAAAATCTACTGATTTACATTCATACGCAGCTAATGTTACTGATGCTATATGTGGACCCTGAAAATGAAGGACACATATATCTCATGAATCATAGATACATTGGATGTCATTTTGATGGGCAGAGAGGGGTGCAGTTCTGGCATGATACATCAATTCATACATTGTCATATGTCATGATAGGGTACTGTGCAATATGTATCTTTACTTTACACAAGATTCAAGAAAGCCAACAAGCCTCCCTCCCTTTCCTTTGAAAAAATAAACTACTATTGCTACAGAAAGACATCAAAATTATACTTACTAAATATAATATGAATGTGTGTAAACCAGTTCCTAAACCTACTGATGATAAAATACCTAAACCAACCCAATAGGCACACCATAAAAAATGTTTTCTAACAACTTCTACTGCCTATAAAGAGAGAAATACATTTTACAACTATAAATCATTTTAAATTACAAATTGATAGTCAGTTTACAAAATATATTTGAGCATAAGAATATCATCTCCTCCCAGCTAAAGAACTCAAAATAAAGCTACCGGTAACCAAGGGCCCAAGTCTTGAAAACTTGACTAAGTTCAATTCTAGATTTTAAGTAATTCAGTCAACTTTAAACTCAATTTTAGTAATTGACCAATCAGATATCTCGCACTCTAAATTCATCATTAGTTAAGTTTTTGATAAACTTATACCCATTACACAACTGGATTGCATCAAATCCATTAACTGATTAACTAATTAACAAATAGCATAACGGCACATGTACTAATTATACTATGTTGACAAAGAAAATAAATATCTAAAAATAATAAATAATAAATGAAATTGAAAGTAGACTATACCTGTTGGTGACTGCCTTCTGTGATATATAAAACATATAATAATGCTACTAATATAATACCTAATAATACACTCTTCTTTCTTTCTACCAGCCTACAATAAAGATATAAGATTTGAATGACATGTAGAAGCGAGGAGCACATGAAACAAAACACAAGACAATATTACGGAATATAACACCTTCTTATGTGCCTAACTTTATTAAAGAAGTGTGTTATATTCCATAATATTGTCTTGTGTTTTGTTTTATACAATAAAGATTTAATACTTATTAATAGTAACTGAGCTATGAATGACCATACATGTAATTTCAATTTTAACTTTGTCCAATTCAAATTAAGGTGAATATATTCAATCATTCATTAAGTAAATGATAAAACCTACTTATATTAATTATAATTACCTTGAAAAGAATGTGTGTGCTAAACAACTGCCTTCAAGGAAAAAATAAAATAAAGTCATAAAAGGTTTTTTCCATAAAACAATGTTTGACCTTTCACTTTGTTCCTTTTTCCTCAGGCCTTCCATTTTTTTAGATTTTACAGGACCATTTTTACCATTGGATTTCTTTCTGTCTCGTACATTAGAACTAGAAGCACTGTCAGCCATGACAGTGGACCCTTGCAATCTTTCTATCTGAAGAGCAAAAAATTAAGAGATTTATGAAAATCTATTTTCATCTTACATTTCCAGTAGGCCTACAGAGTAAGATAATTAATTGACAAATTCTGCTTTATACAAGTACAAACTGAAAGCAATATACATAACTGATAATATTTAAAGCACTACTAAAATTTCAAAATCATTGAAATTACTATGCACATTATTAACAAATCTTCATATTGAAATTTTGAAATTCTTTAATCAAATCTTCTTAGAGATATACAAACATCAAAAGCGATATTTCTAAGAATAAGAATGATAAAAACAAGGATCATCAAAACTCAAACATTACTAAAATAAATTACAGTACTAAAAGGATTAGATCTAAAATCAAACCATAGCATTAAAGCATTACTAATAATTCTCTAGTGCTCAAATAACTGGTACATAATGATAGTACCAGTAGCCAAAGTAGTTAAAGGGATTGTAAAGCATATTTCTAAACTTTGGATGTGTATCAGGAACACTGATAGCATCAATTTACGCCATTCCAATTTCCATTCCGACGTCTGTGGTTCTTGTAATTCCACTGAAACTAACGTGTTGAATGACGTCACTGACAGTGATCTACATTCCAGTACTATTGATATCTATGCAGATAACTGTCAGTGACGCATTAGTTTTAGAGGAATTGCAAGAACCACAGACATCGGAATGGCACAAATTGATGTTATCAGTGTAATTGATACACATACAAAGTTTAGAAATACGTTTTACAATGTCTTTAAATTTGTTCAGCTTTTCTAATAAAAAGTAACACATATTAGATTTCAGTGAATTGAAGAAAAAGTAATGATTTGAGCACTACAATTTGATAAAAAAACGTCAACAAATAATTAATAAGGAACAAGTTTAAAATCAAGTAACATGCTTGATGACATGAAAACAAACCTTTACACCATATTGAGTTATAAAATTATCCTATTGTTTATCAGAGATGATAACATAACTAGTAAACACTTATAGCCTGCAAGTCAAAGTAAGATACAACCACAACAATAGTTGAGAGCTTGAACAATTCATGCTGTTTTCCGTAATATCAAGGCTATCCCTCAAACAAAGGGACATAACAAAAAATAATACAGATCAAGAACTAACAAACCAACTTCAATGGTTAAAACTAGTTAAAAGGAGAATCAAAATAAAAAAATATTGTTGATTGTAACACAAAGGACTGTGTGTAGAAATTAGATACACATTTCGACAGGAGGCATGCAAAAACAGACAATTTAGTACCAATAATGACAGTATATGAATTACCGAGAACACTTTCACTGCATAATGATATATTCTGAATCATGATTTTTTAACTTAGTGGCATATCCCTTCTTTTTGATTCAAAGTGGAAGGTATTTACATCTAAACAAGGCATAAAGATGACAATTATCAGTGGTCAGAATGCATGGTTAACCATATGTACTAAAACGAGAATATGGTGTTTTTTGTCAATTTCTATTCTCAGAATGTAAGCTTATTCAATTGGGTGGTTATTATGCTATCAGAGCATTCATGTTCAGGGTTTTACTGTGAAGCATCACAGGTCACTACACCTCAAACTAAAAATAAACTTTCAATATTCAAGTAGTTTTATTGGGTAACCCGTTTTATGTCTTTAATTTAATAAAGTGATGAATTATGACTAACTCACTAGTCACTAACTAAGCTTTATATTATAATGAATAGACAAGTAAAGGAAGGGCTTTGAATTATTCAAAAAATAAAAAAAAAATAATAAAAAACCAATAAACAAACCGGCAAACAGAAAAAATAGAATAAAAGTTAAATCTTGCAATGAAATAAAATGTGTTAAAACTACTGTCAAGACCACACAAACAATTTGTTTGTTTACATTTTCATCCAGGCTTACCAAATCAGATTTACGGCCTTTTGTACTTAGTCCATTTTGTTTCAAAATTGACCTGAGTTCAACTACTCTCAGACAGGAAATATCGCCCATGCTTCTATTACTATTTTCAGACATTTATATTCATCAAAATAATGTAATTATTCAAAAGATCATACTTTTCCTGAAAATGAAACGTGTTCGTCACTTTCAACCGGAAGTAACAATTACTAAATACAGAGCTAGCTACAAAATAAGATACCTACTTCTTAGTTTCGTATTTGGTAGTCAAACGGGAAATTCATAGTTCTTTCATTAAATATTATAGTCAAAATTAAGAGGATTTTACGATACTCATCTCAAATTCCCCAGCCAATGATTTTTTTAAATGTTATTACTCGTAACAGCTTATACCCCTAGTCAGATAAAACCTGTCGTTGAGTCAGATAAAACCTGCCGTTGAGTGGCATAATACGGGTCCCCTCCCCTCACCATGATAATATGCCGATATGGGCGCCTCTTGTAGGCCTAACGGTCAGGGGTAACAAATTAGTTAAGGCAAGGGCCAAGGGGGGCTTACAGCATCAGGAAACGATAAAAAATTTGGGTGTGCGCACAAAAAGCTGAACCCGCCTCATTCATATTTAGGTACATACCCACAGCTGGTGCCGCCAGCAAAAACGTTTTCATAAAATAACAGGGACAGTTCTCATGTTGTCGGTAGACCCTTCCGAGCTGTGTGGAATATGTCACATGAGCAATCTATCAAACAAACAATTTTTCAAATTTTATTGTACAGAAATTGAAATCATTTAGACCTATAAATACTCGCCCAAGTCGTTGAAGTCGGGATTTCTGACTCTGAATTATGATATAATTCTTCAAAAAACTTACAAATTATAAGTGGAACCGAGACCCTTTCGTGTCATCTTTCTTATTCTGAGTTCAAGCGCCCCCATTCCCCCACTACATCTTGCTATTGTGCTACTCTAAGATTCGAGGATAATGCTTTAAGACTTTATTGAGAATTTCATTCATCCATTTGAGACGCATCATACACTCGAACCATGCCATCGTCTGAAGCAATCACAATAGCCAACCCTTTACAAAATCCGCGGGAGGTCGGAACGCAGGTCACAATGTTAGATGTGTCTGCGACTTTGACCGTTATCTGCAACTTTCCTTCTTCGCTGACTTTATGCAAACATCCGGTTTTTTGGTCAACAACCAAAAAACTGCCATCTTCATAATACGCTAGACCTTTTGGTTGTAGACTCCCGGGTCCATAAAAAGTGCTAACGATATGCCCATCCTCTTTAAGCAATAAAACTTTTCTCTGTGTCCAGTCCGAAATTGCAATAACGTGTCCAGGAGATGTATCAATACTTCTAGGGTACGTTACAAGATTTTCAAAAGTACGAATAAGCCAGCCTTGCATCGAAACAATATTTATACGTGGTGAGCCAAATGGGTTGCAAACGCCACACACTAATTCCTCACGATTGATACAACCTAAAGATCCATACCCGACACTTGTCCGTATTTCCCTTAGAATATCCAATTTAAGACCTTGATCTGCATCTTCATATTCCACAAATACGATGGTACAGATACTGGGGAATGTTATGGCAATTTCATTTCGGCGAGTAGTTAAAACACGGGTAGCATCCCATGGTTCTTGGTATTTCAGAGGGAAAGCCTTTACAACTGGACCCTTTAATTTGACGAGCTTTACATTCTTATTCCATCTGTCTGTTAGGAGAAAGGCATCCTCAGCAACTGTCGTAATGCCTACAAACTTGCACTGTCTTGTGTCTCGTCGATCACGACATCTTAATTCAGCAGTTGGCAAAAGTTTCTTAACATTTCCAAGGTCAACATGCTTTTTCTTATCGTGCCTTTCCAAATACAATCTGTCCGCCTCCTTATTCAACGCTTCACCTTTTAACCTTGGTGGTGCTTCACGTCGAATTACCATTCCTGGGTACTCTTGATTGGATGAAGTTATTATTGGGTTAGCGTAAGTTGCCGTTGTGGACCACGACTGATTAGTTGTAGAATATCTGGAGAGATCCCATGTAGGCCTACCAAACTCGTCTACCAATATTGGTGCAGAGGGCATAAGTGGCTGGACAACAGGTGGGGCTGAGCTTCCAGCAGAAGTAGCAGGTGCATTATCTGGTTGTAGATCATCACCTTCGGCAGTTGTATGTGGAGAACGAATATCACCGAATGATAGACTACCGATAACGTCTTCCAGATTTTCAGGAACATATTCTATTTGTTTCATATCACTTTCGTTTTTCAAACGTGTCAGATCTGTTTGGAACTTCTCTTCGAGTTCCTGCATGGAATGAAACCTTGCAAGTGCGTTGATTGATGATCTCTTGGTAACCTGTTCATCCAAGAACTCAATATCTTTTGTGCAATGTTCTGTAATGGCGAGGTTTTCATCTAATGCTTCTCCCGCCCAATTTTCTTCTTCTTTGAGAACTTCTTTCAGTCTCGTGACCATCTCTTTCTCCTTTTCAATCAAGCTTTTGGTAATACTCGCCTTGATGTCAGAAAAATGTTGTGATATGTCTGATAACAGTTCTTGTTTTCGGAGACGAATATTGCAAGGAATATCAACCAAAGACTCGTTGACCTTTTTAGCATTTTCCAGAAGGGAGGTCATTTTGACTTTCAACGTTGCCGCTTGAGAAAAGACTTGGTTCTTCGCTTGATGTACTGGAATGTGTTGTTCTTTGCACGAACGGTGGTGTATCTGACATGTACTACACACCCCGACATGAGACCTCGAACAAAAATCCTCGCAAGATACTTTTGGATGATTTGGACAATTATCCCCAGCCATCTTGGAATTTTGTCGTTCACCCGAAACACCCCTCTGAGCCATGGAAGACACCATACCAGCAATGTAAAAATTATCCGGGAACTCATCTGCAGAATCCTGGGCTGTCGAAGATGTTGGTCTGATAGTTTTTCGACATTCTGGACACGGGAAGGCAATCAAACCACCTGTATGCTTTGCTTCGATATGATCTGACAAGCAGTCTCTACAAAATGAGTGCAAACATGGTAGTTGTTTTGGATTTTTGTATCTATCCAAGCAAATGCTGCATGTTAAAAAATCTTCTGATAGTTCGTGTAAAGCATCCATGGTTCATGTGTCACTATTACATGTATTTATGTCACAGATTGTCAACGAAATGGATTGCACTAGGCCTATAACTTAGTTTTTATACGCATATACATTATCCAGTATTCCTACCCGCTCAACGGCAGGTTTTATCTGACTACCAGTATTCCTAATGTAGGCCTACGCTTATAATTAATTATTATGCCACTGAATCTAAATCACAGATTCAAGCAATAGATTCGTGCACATATCAACAACTCGCTTTATAATAGTACATTATATAGCCTACTGTCTTTGATATGCTAACTACGGTGTCTTTTTTTTGCACACCTGCACACTCTGAGATCATTCGTAACATTTTTTACCGCCAATGAAATTTCGTTCAATTTAGAGAATCATGTTTTTGTAAATAAAAAACGAAATTATACTGAAATGTTTTTTTTTTTTTTATTTGAGTTAAACCCTTTTTAAACTAAGTGTCGTACATATTAATTTCTATATGAGTCCATGAGTGTAATAACAAGGAATTCGTATGTCTTGGGTCTAGATTGTCGAGGTTATGGCGTGACGTCGATTAAGGAAGAGTAGTTGCCCCTTTGCCACGTGACTCGATCACTTCCATCTTGCCTTCTGCTACTGTATGATTGATAGACACTTTCTTCAGCAACGATGGATTTATTGAATAAACCTGACTTGACAAGTCAAGAAAGATTTAAACTATTGATCACCGATGTGCCTTATGAACTTGCCACTTCGTCGCCACCCTTAAACCCAACAGTTTCAGGGAAATACCTGGTCGATAAGGGGGGGGAATGAAGATTGGTCCCACACAACAAGTACGTGGCGCAACAGAAATTCAAAGCAACGCCTATTTACTGTTATTGAAAATGGAGATATTAAAGAAAATACTGTATACTGTTACTGTATTTCCCCCAACGACCTTCTTCACCTCGGAGATCACTCGCCTCACACTAGTACTACTAGGCCTACTAGTCAAGTCCACCAAATTCTGACTAGGCCTACCGCCACCGATGCAGTGAAAGTATGTTGTCTTCAGAATGTAATAACTTCTATTTTCATTCAATTTCAGAGCATTGATTTCTTTGGTGGTGATGCTATTTTCTTTAATATCTCCATTTTCAATAACAGTAAATAGGCGTTGCTTTGAATTTCTGTTGCGCCACATACTTGTTGTGTGGGACCAATCTTCATTCCCCCCCTTATCGACCAGGTATTTCCCTGAAACTGTTGGGTTTAAGGGTGGCGACGAAGTGGCAAGTTCATAAGGCACATCGGTGATCAATAGTTTAAATCTTTCTTGACTTGTCAAGTCAGGTTTATTCAAAAAATCCATCGTTGCTGAAGAAAGTGCCTATCAATCATAGCAGTAGGCAAGATGGAAGTGATCGAGTCACGTGGCAAAGGGGCAACTACTCTTCCTTAATCGACGTCACGCCATAACCTCGACAATCTAGACCCAAGACATACGAATTCCTTGTTATTACACTCATGGACTCATATAGAAATTAATATGTACGACACTTAGTTTAAAAAGGGTACTCAAATAAAAAAAACAAAACATTTCAATATAATTTCGTTTTTTATTTACAAAAACATGATTCTCTAAATTGAACGAAATTTCATTGGCGGTAAAAAATGTTACGAATGATCTCAAAGTGTGCAGTGTGCAGAGTGTGCAGGTGTGCAAAAAAAAGACACCGTGCTAACTAGGTCATGTGATTAACGGTAAACACAGGTATGACAGAGCTTTAGATAAATCGAATCCATTTAAAAATTTGGAGTAGCAAGTCAGCATTAATATTTCAAATGATTTACCTTGTCTATTAAAAAGTTGCATTGTCAACTCTTACTCAGCTTAGAAAAATTATGACAGTTCATGGAAGATTTGTATTGTACGATGACGAATTATCTAAAGCTCTTTCATATTTTCCCTTGACTTTCGAAAAGGACTACATAACTGGCTTTTTTTCAATTCCAGTTTTACATAAAGCTAGGCGCAGACGATGGACTTTTGTCCGCTGGAAACAAGAAACATTATTTAGTTTTCAGACTTTCATTATTAGCCGCACACAATAGACTTTTGTTTAAAGGGAAATTATTAATGCCACAACGTCGTGACTTCTATCTCACATGCATTACGATGGGCCATCACTATTTTTTAGTTAGCTTAAAAGTCTTGTAGGCCAAACGTCAGGACAATAAGCTTATTTATGAAACAAATTGTCTGTTGCAGCTTAAAATATCCTATGCAAATGTAAAAAAACAATGTTTCGCGGTAAAGGAAGGCTGGGGTTACCTTTCCTGTGCTCATTCGTTTTATTGTGTTGGGGGTATCAATCATTCCACTAAAGATCTTGATTTGACCATACGAAAAAAGTATATTTCAACATTAAGGAAATCATTCATTGCTATACTACAAATAACAATGCCTAGGCCATTGTCAAACATTCTGAATTTCTGAACATATATTATACCAAACATTACCAGAAATGAAAACTTAAGAAATGCACTTGTCCAATGCAGATTATACCTGCTTTCCTCACTCAACTCACTGAAATCTCCTAAAAACAATTGCATTGGAAAAAGAGTTTTTATTTTTGCTAATCTCTCCAGAGATAATACATATGTTTTGTGTCAAAAGGCCAATGGTTTTAAAAAAGAGCATCTTCTATAACCTTGATTCCCAACCAGGGGTACTAGTATCCCTTTGGGGTACCAGCGAACACCACAGGGGTACCTGAGAAGCCTCCAGCAACAATAAAATAATCTTTTACTTTCATGTAGCTCTCTTTGTTACTTAGGGTGGGCGAATGGGTACCAGGAGATTGCTAGAACAAAATAGGGGTACGAAGAGTCGAAAAGGTTGGGAACAGAGGTTCTAAAGCATCTAAAGCAAATTATTAAAGAAATACAGTTAATTCAAGTTTTTAATTTACACTTGTGTACACAAATTGAAAACTCTATAAAATAGAGTGATGTATAGAAAATGTCATTAATATAGTTTAACTATGTACATAATGAAAAACAAAACAATGGGCAGACAACTCATTAACAATTCATATTATATACATCTAATAGTATATTGATATATAAAAAACATAATATACAATTTAATAAATTTATTTACAGTTATAACTTTTTATCCTGATATAGTCAGTTACTGGTATTTTGATCTTAAACCAAAAACTGTAACATCTAAATAACTTATCTTAATACAAAATGCTAGTCAGACAATAAACCTTTATTTTGAAATATTTCCAGGCATGTCAGATCCTGTGCATCTTGCTGGATTGGCTGTAAAATGACAGCAATTTTATTTGTGTTAACATATTGAACACTGAGTGTTGATATAATATATTATAATACATCAGGCCCGTAACTAAGGGGGGCGCAGCGCCCCCCCTGGAAATATATTCGCCCCCCCTGCAAAATTTTCAATGAGACATCCAAAATATTTAGAAAAACATTTCTGAACCTTAAAATGTCGCGAAATGATAGGAAATCGCATTTCCAGTTGTCTATGTATCAAAATTTTCTAGGGGCTATCCCACAGACCAAACTCTTTTCAAATTGACAAGAAATCACATTTTCAGTCGTCAAAATCTCAAAACTTTCTAGGGGATGTTCCCCAGCCCAAGCTCTTTTCAAAATGACAGTAAATCGTATTTCCAGTCGTCTAATTCTCAAAATTTCCTAGTGGATGTCCCCCAGCCCAAACTCTTTTCAAATTGACAGTAAATCATATTTCCAGTCGTCTAATTCTAAAAAATTTCTAGAGGATGTCCCCTAAACTCTTTTCAAAATGACAGTAAATCGCATTTCCAGTCGTCAAAATCTCAAAATGTCCTAGTGGATGTCCCCCAGCCCAAACTCTTTTCAAATTGACAGTAAATCACATTTCCAGTCGTCTAATTCTCAAAATTTTCTAGAGGATGTATTCCAATCCAAATTCGTTGCAAAATGACAGGAAATCGAATTTCTGAGAGTCCAAATTTCAAAAAAGTCAATTCATCGGAATACGACCGAAAATTGTGTTTTCAGGAGTATTGACATTAACTGCCCCCCTTGTTTGGACGTTCGCCCCCCTAGAAGCACTGGGCTGGTTACGGGCCTGTAATACATACGTAATTTTAAGCAAGACATATTGTGACATCACTCTCTAACAACAGCAACTTGGCAAGTGCGGTATTGCTTCACATAATTTGTGGCCAGTACAGCGGCAGCTAATATTGCAAGTTATAAGTAGTTGTTTTAAGCAATTGTGCTGTTAATGAATAAGTGAGCAACTTCACAAAATATTTAACCAATTCTGATTGGATGAAAAAGTGGGTTAGGTTCTAAATATAGTATCAACATAAAAATTGATACAAAAAGCAGAATAGAAAAATATGAAACATATGTAACAAACAATTAATTTTGCAGAATATCATGAATTTTAAGAAAACGCATGCTAAGACCTATTTCTAAATCAATCTGTAAGCAAAGATGATATGAAAATCATAAAAAAAAAAATTGGATTATGAATAAGAAAGCGTTTATGATAACTGGTTAAAAATCTTGATCAATATATATTCGAACAATGATAAATTTGTACAACTCGAAATTATATTGAAAAATGCAATTAGAAAAAGAAAAGAGTTGAAATAGAGGTTAATGTCTAAAGCAATCTGAAACCATACTAACAATTTTCATGGCAAAATATTTTTATATTATTTTAACTGGTTAAGTCTAACTGGTTAATATCAACAAATCAGACATTTTAGTCATAATTTAGGATTTGTTAACATCAACAAATCAGAAACCGTTTGGTAATAAGCCTAAGTAAGATTATAGCAGATTTAAAACAATGAACACTTGTTGAATAACTCAATTCAAAGTCTTATTCAGGGTTCAATTTGGATTGCAAAATTTGATGAACAAATTATAATAATTTTCATAAATACTTAATATTGCATACAATACATGATATTTGTTCTCTGACTGACTTGTATACTATGATAAACAGTATTACTAATTTAATGTTCCACGACAACCCTGAGCACCACAAAGACAAGGAATTTTCTCATCTTCCAATGGGAATTTATAATCATAGGTGATTTCTTCATTTACATCGATATCACGTTTAGAATAAATAACAATCTTCTTGTGAGAGTCCATGGTAATAATCTTTGCGTAACAGTTTGGCTGGAATAAAAAAAATTATATCATTCAAAAAGGTTTTCAAATAGTAATGCACAGGATCTTTCAAGCTGGAATTTGACCAAAACTCTTTTTGGCGTTATCTGTAGCCTTTTACAGCTGGATTTGACTGGTATAATGAGGCTAATCACTTAACTTTCATACATTAACCAAGATTAGAATCATGACCACCATTGGTTTGAAGTATGTCATGTAAAGATTCCAATGTTTTAGCTGACAGTCCCAATACAAGACACATTAATATTAGTAATAATGAAGGCCTAATTTGTGAGATGCCACACTAGTTAGACATAGGAAATGGGTTCTTTGACACAGGTGAAACTTGAATTTGTCCTCTTTCTTCTAGTTAAATACGAAAATAAAACGAATACTTACATTACAACAGTGGTTAATAAATCGCGCTAGATTACCAACTCGCGTGGCATCAATAATAGTATCATGATCAACACGAAATAAATAACTACTACCAATACCATCTTCTTCATATTTCTTCTCTCGCAGTTCAGCTAAGGAGTGTCTTATATTCTGACCTACATACTCTATCACCATTTCATCAGCTGCTATAGGTTCCAAGGCAAACAAACCCCAGTCGTGAATAGGACTCTTAGCAAATCTCAATTGTTTCTTACGACACTAAAAATATATCAGGGATGAAATTATGTTTTTGTCAACACAATAAATATGATTGGTTGAGAAGTAAACGAAAATAGTGTCATGCAAGCAATGGTAAGATCCCTGAATGTTGCTAAAAAAAAAACACATGGCCATGCAGTGTGCATTGAGAAAATTTTGTCAAGATAAAATTATCCAACTTGGATTTAAAACAAGACAGTATCTTACATTTACAGCTTGACTTAGTTGGCTTAGTAACAGAATTTTTGATTTTATAAATGCCATGAAGTGTGTAATTCAATGCAAGAAAATTGTCAGGACAGCAGCATTAGTCTACTTTATGTCCAGTTTCACTATGGAATGATTTCAATATCAAACAATTATATAATGAAAGACATTTTTTATGAAAATCTGTCAAATATAATGCAAAGTCGATTTTTGTAAATACCTTGAGTTGATTAAATTTAAGTAAATCACTCATTTCAGTAATAGCAGCAAATGATGACTGCAACCTTCTATTTTCACTTCTAGCATCTCTTTGTGATTGTATATTCTTCTTAGCTGTATCTTGCTGTAAACAAAATTAACAGCAATGTCAATAAACTATTTATTTCTAGATTGGTTATGAATTGTATCATAGCCCATCCAAAGGATGGTCACACACCATCGGCCATTTTGCCAAAAGCATTGATCCAGACCGATATTGTTTTTGGTCTATGAATCCTTTGTACGCTATTCAGAGTGTAAATACTTTTGTGTATTGTGTATGTTCTGCTTATACTAGTACTTATTCATGCTGGAATTGGTTTTATAAATACTGGCATGTTATCCTCAAAATGTTGGGAAAGTTGTAACTTTAGAAAGACTTTTTACACTTACAGCCTTATATACAGGAATTTTAGATACATTTCTTGAATTCCACATATATGGTGCTTTTTCTTCTTCAGTAAGTTTATAGTATCCTTCTGTCCTACTACAACCTAAATACAACAAATAATAATAACAATTTGAAATTAGCTTTAGAAACAAAAAGTTGTTGCACGCTAGGAACGCCAGGATTTTTTCTTTTTCTTTTAGTCATTAGTATTGAAGTGTTTTTAGATCAACAAATTGTCTTGCTTGTACATTTTTCTATATCAAAATCAATGCACCTGTATAAATAAACTTACACATTTCAAGTGTCTTTCATATCATTAGATCTTTAGACAGATTACAAAAAACAAACTTTATCACCATCAAATTCCTGAGCGTCTTATTACAGTTTTTAGGTGAATAACTAGATTGGACTAAGAACCAACTTGCAAAAATATTTTGTATGGTTTATCAAAATAAGCAAGTCACAGTGAGTGAACTTACCTGTTTTATTTGTTCTGGGTAAGGGTGGATCATCTAATCTTCTCTTCTTCTTAGGAGGTGCTGGGTCTGGAATATTGGTATGTGGATGGTCTACCCATAATATTGAACTGAGCCAATAAAACATAGGATCATCTGACTGCATGAGATCATCATAGGTTCGCTTCATATATCGAATATCTTCTTCATCAATACCACGACTAAATATTTCAAAAAATATCTGACGCTCTTCTTGATAACTTCTTGGTCTATAAACTGGTTTGGGTTTAGGAGTCGGTGGTGGCAAGATACTGGCCAGTTCACGACTTCCTCCCTTAGGCTTCTGATTCGTAATATCTTTCAGTTTCTCTGCCTTCTTTTTCGGTTTGGCAACTGGCGGTTTCTTGGGTTTCTTTTTGTTATCAGATAGGTCTGATTCACTAATGTCTGTTTTAGCACTAAAACTTGTAGCCCATGTTGAACTGTCACTATCCACAGGAATTTCTTCACTTTTGGTGGCTTCGTATTCATATTTGGCAGACGGTAAACAATAGCTGTGATCCATCCAGATTTCACGTGACATACCACTACTCTCTTCATCAGCTGATTCTGTAGCATCAGATTCCATACCACTTCTGTCAACTGGTGGAGCAGCAAAATAATCATGCTCAGCGATGGCAGGGTTGATGTATGGCTTCTTCTCAATGTCTGCCAAGGTGACTTCAGTAGTTTTAGCAGCAACTGGAGAAATAGACTGAGGTTTGGGAAGGTCAGGAGCCTTTGGAGGAGTTTTCGGCTTACGTCCACGTTTCTTCGGAGCTGGTGGTTGGGGTGTGGAGCTTTTAACAGGTGAAGAACTGGAGTCTGTTGCCGATGAAGATGATGATGAAGTGGTAGATGTTGTACTAGCAGACAAAGTTTTGGTTTCTGGGACATCTTTGACAGGTTTCTGTGGGGAAGATGTTGAATCTGTAGCAGAAGATTCATCCTCAGACACAGTAGAGATATCAACATCCATAGACTCGTCAGCTTTATCCAACTTCTCTACTTCTGCTTTAGATACTTCTGCTGTAGCCTCTTTTACTTTATCTGATTTGTCATTCTTTTCTTCTTGTATAGGTGAGAGAGGTTTCTTTGAAGCTTTAGACTCATCACTGAAAACAGAAAGAAAAGTCTTGGTAAATTCCTATTGTCATATACACTGGGGTGATGAAATTAATACAAGTTACAAATACCACAAACTATCAAAATCTATTAGGCATTTTCACTATTGAGACCCCCCTAGGAGTTATATAATTTCATTTATGGCAGTGGAACTACTGTTATGATGATTCTTTCAAAGTCCCTGGCATCTTTTTTCTATTTTATTTTTTCTAATTTGATTTGGGCACATCTAATTTGGGCAAGACGTTTACCATTGTAACCAGCATGTAATCTAAAGCCCTGCATCCATACATGATATTCTAATTGTGATCATAAGTTGTACAACCTTTGTGAACCAAAACATAACAAGGACAATTTCAATCTCCTTGATAAGTTTTAATCTGACTATGTCCAACTTACCTTTCATCTTCACTTTCAGAAGATGATGATGATGAAGAAGATGAGGAGGATTTTGCTTTTTCCACTTTCTCAATATCAACATCAATATCTTCCTCCCTAAAATAGTGCAAAATTATTATTAGATTTTTCATGTTAAGGTAGATGCATCTTCGGTATTATTCCAAGATGGCTGGAAATACCAAAACATTGCAAAAACAAGAGACATTTTTACCGGCACAGTACTGTTGGCCTACTGGTTTTTTTTTCATTTTGCTGTGTGCAGTCTGTAACACAGGGCAACAGAAGATGTTCTCAAAATTACTAGGCAAAACAAGTACAACAATTCAATAAAAAAAAGACATACTTGTCAGATGCTTCAGCTTTAGCTGTTTCTTTTGTTTCTTCTTCTTCCTCTTCACTTTCAGCCTCAGAGGATTCTTCATCTGATTCCTCTTCTTCATCTTCAGATTCTTCTTCACTGCTTTCATCACTAGATTCTTCTTCATCTTCTTCCTCATCTATAAATTTATACAGACAATGTAACAAACAGAATAGCTTTGTGTAAAAACATTTTTTGTCAAGTTAACTAGGTATCAATATTAGCTTACAATCCTAAAGATACTTTGGTAGTATTATTTTTTGTTGAAAAGAAAATATAGAAATTTATGGAATATTGCTAATAGCAACTGAACATTTGGACAGTTAAAGGGATTGTAAAGAGGTTTTCTCAACTTTGTATGTGTATTGGGGACAGTGATAGCATCAATTGGCACCAAACCAATATTCATTTTGACGTCTGTGGTTTTTGCAATTCCACTAAAACTAACAAATTTCATGACGTCACTTACAGTGATCTATATAGATACCAATATAATAGTAGCTTCCAGTAGATCACTGTCAGTGACATCATAAAACATGTTAATTTCAGTGGAATTGCAAGAACCACAGAATGGAAATTGGAATGGCGCAAAGTGATGCTATCAGTTAAACCAAATTTCAGGGTTGGAGATTAATCCAAATGAACCAAAACCTACCTGCTGATTGTGTTTTCTCTTCTTCAGACTCACTCTCACTATCACTAACAACTGGTCTTTTAATTCGTGATTTACGATCATTGGCATCTTTCTCTGTAACATAAATAAATAGTTTTTAATAATCATGTTTCAGCACATAACATTTTTAATAAGTACAGCCACAGTTATATTTCAGAATGTAGGCAGAAGCAAGTCTTTGAATGACTTTCTGCCAAATGTACCAAAATAAGTATAAAGGGGTAAATTAAATTCTTCAAGAAACAAGGTATTTCTCCTGAAGTTACTTTTTTCCAACCAATGCTATTGACTCAGATATCAGATACACTTTTAAGTGTGATTTTAGAATTAGGGAATTAGATTTCGGAAAACTTACCAGATTCTTTTTCTTTGGCTGAAGACATGTTAGATTTGGAATCATCATCTTCAACTCGAGGGGGTGAAGGAGGACGGATTTTCTTCTAAAAACAAAACAAGTTTAGTAAGTAATATTGTAAGCTTATCCTTTGAATTATTGACAAAAAAAAATAAACCAGTTATAATTGCTTTTCATCCCAAACAGTTAGCTTATATCAAAATAATTCCTTTTAGAGGATATGTTGTTATTGGTTTTCAGCAGATTTTTATTTTTCGCTTCACTTGTTTCAGTTTAAAAAAACATGATTGAAGAACAAATGGAAACTTACCTTAAATGACGGTAGTTTAGGCATGCCACCTCTAATACCCAATAAACCACCCATACCAAAACCACTACTAAATCCTAAACCAGCCTGTAAACCACCATCTCTACCCCAAGGATGTTGTGGTTGAAACAGCGAGGCTAATGTTGAACTTACACCACTTTCATTGGTTGCTGGTGTTGGTGTGTTGGTTTTCTCCGCTGTTTTCAAACCCATCAACGAGGGTAATGCTTTGATTGCCTGAAAAAACAATTTCATGCAAAAACTTTACAACTTGTTTATTCCATGGAAACAAAGAATGGAAAAAAATTAAGAGCCATCCAATATGGATCGAGCCAAATTCTAACCATAAGTATTCTTCATATATCCTATAAATATCATACCTTGTTAAGGGTTTACCTAAATAAGTGTTTTTGGTTTCCTGTTGTCCCGTACTGTTATTTGCAATTGTTTTGGCAAAATTACATGTTAAAGTACTCAGGACTAGTCCAGTAGTATGATTGCATTTTTATAATTCTAAATAAAAGACATTTTTCTTGCCATGAAACTAACCTTGCGTCGCTTTTCTTCACTATCCCACCATGTTTCAAAACACTTAAAGGCTGAACTAACCACCATCTTTTTACACAAATCTTTTTGTAGCACTTGCTTTAAATCTGTCACAAAGTCATTTAGTGTAGCCATGAACAGTTTCTCATTCATAGCAATTTGATCTTCATGACTCAACACATTTCCATTCATAACACTTTCATGATATTGAGATAAATAATTCTGATTAAAAGCACTATTAAGATTGTCCACAAAGTTCATGTTGTATCCAGGCGGCCACATTCCTGCGGGTACTGATGTAGCTTCAGTGTTATATGTAGATGATTCGTTGAAAGAAGATGAAGGTGTCTGATTGTAGGCATCAGGTGTGGCTTGACTAAATGGTGCCGGGGTGGAGGTGGCATAGGATGAAGGTGTTGGGGGAATGAAAGGAGATGCAGCAGATAATTGAGAAAAGGGTGCAGGAGTGGATGGAATAAATGGAGTTTGGGGCATATGATTAAACGGGCCAGGAGTCATTTGGCCATAGCCTGGAGTTTGTGGAGTGAATGCCACGGGAGTAGGGGGTATAAAAGTTGGAGTATGCTGATTTGGTATTTTGAGTTCACCACTGCTGATTGAAGCTAAACTCATTCGATCATCTGACTCCATACTACCTCGACTATTTTCATCTTGTAGGGGAGTTGTACTATGAGAGTGTTTCGGACTCTCTGAGTGTCTTTTTGAACCCTTAAGATAGGAATGATGTGATTTTTTATCGCTGCGTCGGTCTCGATGTCGAGAATCCCATGAATTATGATTAGATGAAGATGAATTATGAGACCATTCTGGATGTCCACTAGAATACTGGGAGTTTCTATCACTATGTTTATCACTACTATTTGATTTAGAACGTGACCAATTTGCGTTTTTAGGCTGAGGAGGAGGAGGTTCTGGAGGTTCCACAGGTTTCTTAGCACTATCATCAGGTTCTCCAGTACTTAACAAAGACTGAATACGTGATTCTAAACTTAAAAATCGTGGCTCCTCTTCTTCAGGAGTTTTTGGTCTTGGAGGAGGTGGAGGATCAGGTTTCTTGTCTCTATGACGACCCTTACCATGACGGTGTTTATCATAACGTTCACTATCACGATCATATCGATCACTGTTTCTATCATAACGATCATTATCTCTATCATATCTATCACTATCTCTATCATACCTATCACTATCTCTATGACGACTATCTCGATGTCGTCGTTTATCCCAATCTCTGTCTCTATGTCTATCACCACGATCAAAGCGATCATGACTGTCACTATCACTTCTATTTCGACCATACTTATCATAGCGATCACGATCTCCATCACGATCTATCTTATGTCTATGATCCGATGCATTGTCGTCACTCTCATACTTCTTGTGTCCATAATCATTATTGGAGTACTGATGAACAAAGGTTTCTGTGTTTAAATTATCATAATTCGGTATGACACTGGGTTGGCTGTTGGTAGGAAGTGGGGTGTGAGGGGGGTTAAAACTATAACTACCCACACTAAAATTATCAGATTGAACAGAGGGAGTGGCTGGGGCTGTACCATATCCCATATCTGAATGACTCGCAAAACTAAGATCTGATTGTGGTGTTGGAAATTCATTCTTGGGCTTACGATGTCCAAAATCAAATTCACTATCACCTGGATCATAAGCTTCTACTTTCTTGCTTTCACCATTACCAATTAAAGATTCAATGATTGTTTGTCTTTCTTTTCCTAAAAAAAAAAAAATTTCATGTCTTAGATAATGGTAGAGGGAGTTTAATGATATTATGTCTTCATTCTCGTGAACAAATGGATGAAGACTTTATCTTAGTTTATCCCCAAATTCTTTGTATGAATTTCAAATGTTTACATATTCTCATTAGTGAGGCTGTATATTGGGTAAATCTAAATATATTAAGCTTATTCATTTATGCCGACACTTTTGAGGAATTAAAAGAAACAAATGTGACAGGAAACTGACAAACTTTTGGACAGCTAAACAATTTACTCTCTTGCTTGCCAGTAACTGTTAAAGTGATCTATCATAGGCTAGGTATGACTAGCAAGTAGGGCTGGGTCAAATAATTGAAATAATCGATTATCGACGCTACAAATTATATCGGGTGGGCCTAAAGTAATGTCCCAACTTTTGACCTTCACTATTTTCCAAAGCATTTACTCAAATGGACTGAAATTTTGCATGTGATTAGTTTATTATATTATCTACCTTTGGTGCAAGTTTGACTAATATCGCTTCATTAACCTTTAAATGGCATACAAAACTAAATCAGAGGCTTCTGAAATTATCCCTGCATGTGCATGGTGCCATGGTGGCACCTGTCAATCAAGTTTCATATGGGATGTTCGTGGGTTTGAGGTGCCAAAATTTCTAAACAGAGGGCCTAGATGATGTTAAAACATAAACTGCCCAGTTACATTTTATACCCCTAGCTAACAACAACTGTGACTTACTCTCGGAAAAGGTCTATAAAGGTCTCACAACTTTATTCACAGAGACAGAACTCAAGGCAAACATTCGAACATGCTGGGATCACATTTCAACTGCTGAAGTCAGAAAATGTATTGACTCGTGGAAAAAGCGACTGGGAGCTGTACAGAATGAAGATGGAGGTCATATTGATCACCTCGAATGACAAAATTCCGGCATAGATTTTTTTGGCCTCTGATTTAGTTTTTGTATGTCATTTAAAGGTTAATGATGCTATATCACTCAAACTCGCACCAAAGGTAGATAATATCATTAACTAATCATATGCAAAATTTCAGTCCATTTGAGTAAATACTTTGGAAAATAGTGAAGGTCAAAAGTTGGGACATTACGTTAGGCCCACCCGATATATTTCGATTATCATATTTCAAAATCGATTTAAATTCATAGTCAAATTGTCATTAAATAGTATCTGTTACACAATTATCAGACAAGTCACAACCCATTTTAACATGTTGATCATACAAAATTCTTGACATTACTTCAGTTTCATTTGTCTTCAATACCAGATATTGATAAATAACAAACATTCAGGTACAAAAACGTAAACTAACAGACGAAGATTAGAAGATTAGAAGATTTCTCAATTAAAATATTTCGATTATTAATCGATTATTGATCAGTAGCCTGCCTTCGTTAATCGCTCTCAATTTGGTAATCGATACCCAGCCCTACTAGCAAGCCCCTGCGATTATATTAAGTTTTATACGATATATATAATTTTATAAGCTTACCCATAGTGTCGAGTATCACAGTCATAATATTACCCATTTTAGATGTTTGATGTAACTTTTCAACACAAGATTTAGCTGCTTTAGATGAAACAAATAACACCTACAAAACACAGAAATATTTTGAAATAAACTGCTATATTTTCACAACTCAGCAAAATAGAGTTTTACAGCCTACTTTTCTTCCATGAAAAAGAGATTTTTTTTTCCAGCAAAGTGGTAATAATAACGGCAGTAGGTACCATACTTTTAGAAGACCAACAAACAAGACATTTATGCTACAGTTTATTTAACTTCAATAAAAAGTCTCCAAAGCCAACCAAAGTAATTTTCATAATGAATGCCGAAATAGCATATTGACATCTTTGGCCTTGACAGAACTTCAGGTTCTCATCCGTAAAATAGTACAAAATTAAAATAAGTAGTTAGTTACCTTTCCAACACCAAGATGTTTCTTTGTTTTAGGATGATAATATATCTTGCATTCTTCAATGTTACCAAAACCTTTGCACATGTTCTCCAAAAAGTCATTGTTAATGTTATCATTCAAATTGGTAAATGTCACCTCCTTTGCAGGGACTACAGCCACAAAATTCTGATCATACTGTTGGAAAAAAAATAACCCAGTAAGTCATAGTACGGTCCATAAATCAATTATCTGCTCATGCTCTAAATAGTGTTTTGACAGAAAAATTAAAAAAGATTGATGACAATGTTTTCCCAAAACAAAATATGAGCTTATACCATTAAGCATTTCTTTTTAAAAACATCTAAGTTTTAGTGACCAAGATCAGGTATTCATTGCAAAATGTCTAACTTTAACAAAATTTATTTTAAGATTTTTTGAGAAACATTACATATGTTTAATACCCCAATAACACCTAAAAAATGCTGAAAATTCCTCTTAAAGCACAAGCAAACCTGTGATATCTTAAAAAATTTAAGTGTTGTAAATATTTCAATGACAATAATAAAAGTTTATACATAGCCTACCTTAAACTTCGGTACTGGAAGATCAGCAGGCTGCCTTCGACACCAAATTCTCTGATACCTTGGTCTTGGATCTTTTACATCAACAACTTTTGTTTGCTGGAAAAATAAAATATTTAAATAAAATTAAGCAACTAAATAATTACAGAAGATCAAGATGAAAATTATGCATGGTGTAAAATCAATATGATCCTGTAGAACTGTTGATATTTTCTTCAAAGTGATGCATGAAAACATTCACAGACTTTTTCTGATGTAATCTTCTAAATGACACAGGAAGTTTTTTCTCACCCCTGGAACTAAACCATTGAATCTGTAAACCTTCTGCTGTCCTCTGTGAATAAAGGGATCAGCCACCAACTTGTAGTTATGTTTCTTCTTATCATGCTGCCCATCAGTACCAGTACCAGGTCCAGGACCTGAATTTTTTGCTCCATTTATATCTGAAATAAAGTAAAAGTAGAGTCATTAATTAATTTTCTTGTCGATGACCATGGAAATTATCTTAAGACATGAGTGGAAAGTAGACTGTCATCTTTGTAAAAATAATATTGTTCCTATAAAATTAAAATAAAAACATGACAAGATCAACTCATTATATTCTTTATTTACAAAATTCTAACAAAAACACAAGCTCCTCACATGAGCTATTTCTGTTATCATGTTCCATCTTTTCTCAGATGATCTGCCAGGCTGTTGGTGACCATAGTCTTTTAAGTGGTCATTAAGCAAGCTTTCTGCATATCTATATCTTTTCAATTTCATCAATTGACATCATCTAAGTTGATTTTTTGTAGATTATGTTTTGTCTGATCAAGGTTCCACCAATTTCCCTTCAATCCCACAATTCAGCTGGATTTTCGCACTTATATTTTCGTATATTTATTTTTCTTTGATGTATGATTTTATTTGGAAGTTTCATTAATCAAGTCATAAATATTCTTGTATAATAGTTTCATCTTCAATATTTTGTAGCATCAAAGCTGAAAATATTAATAATGTTTGTACTAAACCAACATAATTAGCTACTACAACCTATGCTTTGTTATAAGAAGGTTATTGGTTGGCTGCTATTTTTAGACATTGACTAATCAATGCCAACGTTACAATAATTCCCCACGTGTTTTTAAGTAAATTTGTTATGCACTTGCTGATATCCAATTAGAGTTTCAAAATGAACAAAAAATCACGAAAATTCATTAAAGTTCTTGCCAGAAAATTAATCAAAGGTCTTCTTTTCTATCTTTATATTATTGTAGCGGAATCATTCAGCGTAATTATGATAACTGCATTGTGTTAAATGTCAATAAGAAACCGAAAGTAGAAAACTTAAAAATTGTAAACAAACTTTTTCATCGTTTGATGCATTGATTTTTCTAAAATATAGCTTTTGTTACAACTTTTTCTCCATAATAGTATTGCCTTATTATTGATACATTTCCATTGCAATGTCCCATTTTGTATCATTTGATAATACAATCTCTCATACAGAGTTGTTTGTTGATAATAGTGCAAACTGAATTGCTTAATGTTTTGGGATTAGTCTGAATCTGATTGCTATATTTTGACATAATTTGGACAGATAGGCCTATGGCTGGGGGAGAGTTAGAAAAACTAAGCCACATAAATTGGGGATTTAGCAGCTGTAAATGTATTTATATATTTTGCGAATGCACTAAACTTTGAAATATTTGGAAAGATGGATATGTTTGTTGTTCAATCATACCTTGATATCCCTTCTGCTGATCCTTCAAAGAGTTTTTTTAAGGAAACCGTTCTTTTGTCAGCAATTAAAGAAAGTGTGCGCAACCTAATTTTAAGGTCAACAGATAGCATATGATAGTATGCATGAACTACAAAAATATCCATCTTGTTAAATGTATTGGAGTTGGTCAGATCCTAAGTTTAATAGGTTTAAACAACCTGCGGAAATTTGGAAAGTCCCCATTAAAGAAGGCTTATTTTTTCTTGCCCTGCATGAGCGGATTTTTGTCCAAATAACTATCAGAGGCTGGATTGACTCAAAAGTAGGTTCTATGGAATTGACAATCATATTTTGAATATGTGCGACATGAAATAAAAAATCATTCAGAATTTTTGATTTTTACAATCCCTTTTAGTTCTGCTATTGGATAAAACACAATATTTCAACCTTGTAAATTATTTGTAGGTCAAGACTCTTTAAAAAAGAAGACTTTGAAGAAAGCGTTTGAGAAAGCTGTCAATGGATTGCCAGCAAGTGAACTTCAATCATCTCTACAATCAAATTTTACAGATGCTTTTGCAATTTTAAGAAGGTAATGTGATTATCTTTAATTCAACTATTTAAAGGCGAACATTGACCATCCTTGATCAACCAAAGTGCCTACTTTAGCTTCAGAAACGGGAATTGTTTAGCTTAGCTAATTAGAAATAGTGTTCACAACTTACCCTTCAAATTTGAACCTTCAAATCCATGTGTATCCTATTATCCCTCAAAATACTGTAACTTCCCCTTTAGATATCAGGCTTAATTTCTTTTAGTATTTTTGACTATGTATAAAATATTAGCATTGAAAGGGTGGAATTGACCAAAAAAAGCTAATTATTTTATTTTCAGTCAAATAGAAAAGCTGAAAGTGTTAACAGAACCATTGATAGCAGATGATGTTCCAACTATCAATGGTAGACCGAACAGTAGTGATGTCACTGAAAATGAACCAGACGGTCACAATGATATCAATACAGAGGATGGAATTAACAAAATTGAAAGAACTAAGATTTCAGATCAGCATTTTAACTTTCCTTATAATTTTTATGTCAAGAAGAATATTTTGAGACCAACAGCTTCAAAAGCTGCAGGTAATTTTTAAGATGACATAATTTTAAATGTTTACCGGTATGTGATTGCAATCGTAATATAATATATAATTTTTGGTAAAGATCACAGTGCTGAATTTCCACAGCACATTGATTAGCAATTTGAAACCTCTTGATTGGCCAAAGCCTTCAATCTGATTTAAGACTAGAGGGATTATATGATATGATGGAACTTTGTTCTTGCTACAAAGTTATGAAAGCACAGGCAAAGGATGTATAAGTTTCAAATGTTTCACAAGCAAACAAAATGTGTGGGTTAGTTACTAGATTAGATGTAGCTTGTCGTTATTGTAAATTGTGTGTTCAAAAAACAAAAAAACAAAAATCTGGACTGTTCTCAACTGTAGATAATCTGGAATTAGAATATGAAAAAAATCCCATTTGGGAAGGGTTATGCTCTTCTTAAACACCTTAACAAGTTAACACTCACTATGAGATTATATTGTTTATTTCACATTTGGTATTTTTATCATAAACAATTTTGATAATTTCAGTTGACCAGTTTTATCTCCAGTTACTTCAGAATCAAACTGGTATGACTTCAGTTATAAAATATGTCAAAGAATATCAGGTACGTTTCTTTTAAAAATTGTCTGTATAAACATTTTTGACCAGACTTATATTGATTCACATGCTTGATACATATATTAATACACATGTTTGATACATATATTAATACACATGATGTTTAATACATACAACTGTAGAGTCAATTTCTTTTAAGGGGTTGTGAACAGGTTTTCTACATTTAATTTTAATTTTATGTATTGAGAACACTTTTGGCATCAGTTTGCACAAACCAGACGTCTATGGTTCCAGCAATTTCACTTAAACTAAGGGTTCGATGAAGTTACACCTGCAAAGGTCTTCTGTGATGTAAGCAGATCTTGCTGGGGCTATGTCATCAAACGCTTAGATTAAAGGACAAGAGAAACGATTTTGTGAATTGCATTAAATGGACCTTTTTTAAATGTAAAATCATTCATTTATCATTTATCTATCGATTGCAACCAAAAAAAATTTAAAAGAAATATTCTAAAATAGTTAAAAAACCTTTTAAAAATGCTCTCCAAAATATGCAAAAAGATCGGTAGTTTCCGTCACTATTCGGAAATGACGTCAGTTATGCCCTACCGAGATCGGCCACACGACATTGTTAACATTATTCGCAATGTTTGGCTTAAGCCTATGACAAAAATCGATCAATTTTTTAAATTATATCTACATATATTCTTTCTATCATGGTTTTCGAGTGCCGATTGTGTTCAAATACCAACTTTAACTTGGGAACTAATTGAAGTAAACAATTTTAAAACTTAGGCCTAGTCAGCTCGAGTCAAGTTGAGAAGAATGTCAATGGCCGACTGCCAAAAAATGTGACTTCAAACCGCCGTGTCTCGGAATCAAAAGCTAATAAAAATTATTTAAACATATTGGCAAAAAGTTGATTCAATTCCACTGTTAACGATGTATGACATGTGTTGATGTGAATTTTATGGATTCTAGTAGAAGTAAAAACGTGATGGTTGAAATTTCGCCATTTAGACAAGATTGCGTGACGTCATTGTAGAGCCAAGGTAAGATAAATGTAAACAAACCTCGAAATCGGGACATTTGAAAGCCATCTATGTCAAATTTTGAATTAAACTAATTGTTTTATTTAGCATCAATATTTCATCAGCATTCACGAAGATCTGAGACACTTAATTATCCTATTCTAAAGGTTATAAAACTTAGAAATTGTCCTTGGTACTTTCACTTTTTTCAAAGCGTGTATCACGTGACACGCAAGCGAGTCTGTAAAATTGAAGATTTTGATTCTACCGGTACCTGTTTTAAAATCAATTTTGGGAAGAATTAACTGGACGGAAATGGTAAAAATAAAATGGTTAATGTAGAGAAATGGACATGCATTCAAGTACTATCTGTTGATGGCGTGAAGGTGGGAATTTCGTCAAGATCGCTTGACATTTAGGCTTAGACTTAGACGATATCTAGCTAGGCCGGTCAGTCTGCCAGACGAATCGACATTTTCACGGCTTCATAAAATGGTTTAAATTGTTGTGGTTTAATTCTAATGACTTTATGCAAGCTGACATATCCTCCATGGCCATTAGATTAATCAGAAATTAGAGTACTGGAGCTGTAGATTATTTTCTTCCATTAGGCCGCATGCTTTGTTTACATTGTGTTGGGCATCGTTGACGTCACACGGTCACGTGATCGCCTAGCTCATTAACTTTCGTCAGCTGTCAAAATAGGATATTTCAAAAGCGTTTTTTTCTACTAAAATTTTATTTTTCGAAAAAAACATTGATTGCATTTGATTTTAGTATGATTTCACTTTAAAAAAAAATAGTTTTTTAAAGATTTTATATTTCTTTTCTCTTGTCCTTTAAGTGAATTTTTAGAACATTTTTGATATGTTTCAGAGAAGAATAAATGAGAAGAGTATATTATCAACATTAAATCACCTATTAATAATATCTACTGGTATTAAAGATAGATCTTTTATCAAAAAGTTACTTTATGTATATTTAAGGTAAGTTCAAGTTGTCCATTTGCTTTTGCTACAGATTTCTCTCCAATATCTTTGGTTCTAAAGCACAGTTGGTTAGTGTGTCATTCTTAACAAACATGATTACTTGGATACGAGCAAATGGTTGTTGTTGTGTTTGAGAGTTTGGTTCATGATCTGGATGTCCTTGAATAAGTCATCTTCACTCATAATTCCAGTCCACCCAGTTTTAAATGGGTATGGATAATCAAGGAAAGATGCCAAGAGGTTTGGCCAAGGACCAGCTGGAAGAAAGGATCCTCACAGAACCTTAGTTGTTATCCTTGTAAAATATAGATGTTCTTTCTTTTTTAATAACTCACATGCATAGACCTGAAGGTGATGACCAATAAGATTTTTGTGCACCAAGCAGAATCCCTGATGGTTGCACATTTCATGTATTGATTTCATGAAGTTTGATTTGATTCAACATTCAAAAACATGCTTTTGTTCTTTTGTAGAAAAATGCAGCCTTTAGTAGAAAAATATTTAGAAGAAGATAATGTTAAAAAGTAAGTTAATTGTTTGCCAAAGTGTGATTTATCACTTGTGTACATTGCTTATAGTGACAAGATGGGGGATATTAATCACTTAGCAATTTGATAATTGGTTGCTAATTACGGCCATGTTGGAAAGGAAGCTTGATCAATGGATTAATTTTTATGTGGTAAATGTTATGTTCCCAATTGTTTTTATCAAGGTTTCAGAATTGTCATTGATAAACAAGACATAAATGTAGATTAACACAAGATGATAAATTTGATTGTTTTTTAGACCAGTGATGAAAATTTCTGTTCTGAATGTAGATTAAAGATTTCATACAATACATATGAATATCTATTTTAGGGCATCTAATTTACAAGAAAATCTACACAAGTTTTTATATGTTTCACATTTAAGATATTTTTCATCTGAGGCAAGTTTCAGTTTTTTTCACTTTTTATAAATTCATTTCTAAGGTAAACTAACTTAAAGGGATTGTAAAGTGTTTCTCTAAACTTTGTATGTGTATCGGGGACACTGATAGCATCAATTTGCGCCATTCCAAATTCCATTCGGACGTCTGTGGTTCTTGCAATTCCACTTAAACTAACAGATTTAGATATCAATAGTAGCTGGTAATGACATCATAAATAGCTTTAGTTTTAGTGGATTTGCAAGATTATAATGTAACTGGACACTTTAAGCCATATCATAATACATGTGTAGTTCAATCCATGGACCAATAGCAAATGGCAGCACAAACCAAGATTATTTCTCTTCTTTGTCTTTAAATGTCAGTTTAATTTTATTCTGAAAAGCTAGCTTAGAATGTATGTATTATGTTTCAGCCATCAGATGTTAATGAAGAGAAACCATGTTATAATGATCTAATAGCTTCATTATTATCATTATATTTAGATTTATCTGTCTATTTATTTAGGTAGGTTATTATTCGTATAAACTAGACTATATCATTCAGACATTCAAACCTAGTATTAATGTGTTATAATGTGTTATAAATGCATTTTAATGGACTGAAATAGGTCGATGAATGACTTTGTCCATCAATGCCTTGTCTGACAGTGTCATTAATTTTGCTATTGCAGAGTATTTGTGGATTCTTCCAAACATTAGTGCTGAACAGTTTAGTATTAAAAACATGTATGGTGTCCATAGATACTTTAAGGGATTGTAAAGAGTATTTCTAAACTTTGTATGTGTATCAGGGACACAGATAGCACCAATTTGCGCAATTCCAATTTTCATTAGACGTCTGTGGTTCTTGCAATTCCACTAAAACTAATGCATTTTATGACGTCACTGACAGTGATCTTCCGAAAGCTACTATTGATATCTATGCAAATCACTGTCAGTGACGTTACAAAACGTGTTAGTTTTAATGGAATTGCAAGAACCACAGACGGAATGGAAATTGGAATGATGCAAATTGATGCTATCTGTGTCCCTGATACACATACAAAGTTTAGAAATACTCTTTACAACCCCTTTAATGTAAAGTGCATTGCTTGTATTGAATGTCCCCAGACAAATATGTTTGACTTAATTTGCTATTTCATAAATTTTTCATTTCTTTTCTTTGTGTATATAGAAATGAAGAGAGAAAAGAGAAGCTATCCAAGTTGTTATATAACTTTATTAGTTTTATACTAGTCAATACACCTCAGTATAAATATGATGTTTTATTACAAATAACACAAGTTACTATAGATCGGGTTCAGTTGATTCTACCACTTATCAAGTAAGAATTTACATCTAACTAAATACATGAATAACAAATGATATTATTAACTAGGCTCCCCCTATCAGTGATGGTGACCATTGACCAAAGGAGACAATAAAAAGTGTGTAGTAGTTTGGGCAAGGCAAAATCCAACACCTTGTGTACTCTGCACATTGAAGACCACTTAACAGCCAAAAATATAAAATTAGTAGTCAATTTCTGGAATAGTTTCTCTTATTGCTGAAAGTCATTGAAATCCTTTGTCTGATCAGGCAGTGAAATCTATTTTTTTTTTTTGGACAAGAAAACATCTTTGAAGAAACTGTTATCTTTTGTTTGTAGATTTTGTTTGACTGATAATATTGATAAAACTGATGTTAAATCTTATATTAAATACATAATAACTGTTGCTATGGTAAACAATCTAAATCTACCTGATACATTTAAAATAGAAGATGATATAAAGGTAATAATGAATAACTTCTTTTGCTTCTCTTGTATTTTTCCTGGTTAGGTACTTGATTCTTTGTAATCTGAAAGACAACTGGACAAGGGTTAAATATTGGCATGGATTGTGATAAAATCTTTGGAATTTAAACAGACTTCCCTTTGTCAGAGAATAAAAGGCATCTAGTCATCCAGTTTCATGCACTTACTGAGTTTTCATTTAAGCTGTAACTTCACTTGGATATTCATCTCATGGGTTGAAAGCTGTTATCTGGCCCACTCTCAGGAGCACTGTTTGTGGCATCATTCAAAGTGTTTTAGTTCCAGTACCACAGCCAATACTTTTAGGAATCTTCTCATTTCTCTTTGTAGAAAGCAAGATCGGTAGTAGCTCCTAGTGGTACAATACAGTGGTTGAAAGAGAGACTGAGTGAAGAAGTATTAGATATAGATGAATTAAAGAATGATAATTTATCCTTCTATCTATTAGAAAACATGACAGATTCCCTACATTCCTTGTTGATTGATGTGAGTATTACTTTTCTGAGTCGACTGCATGAAAAGATCTGACGTATTTGATGCAAGCTTGTTAATCAAGTATGAGAAAAGATGGAAAGATGCTAACAACTTTGTATTGCTCATGTTTGTGATGTTAAATTTTGCAGAGGAAATGTGATATGTGATGACTGATATGATATTATGTTCTGTAGAGTTAATGTTATGATATTATGTTTATAGAGTTAATGTGAACATATATGTTTTGTAGAGTTTATGTGATATGCTTTGTAGAGTAAATGTGATGATATTATGTTTTGTAGAGTTTATATGATCATGTGTTTGTAGAGCTAATGTTGTGATATTTTGTAGAGTTAATGTTATCAAATTATGTTTTGTAGAGTTAATGTATTGTAATTATGTTTTGTAGAGTTTATGTGATATTATGTTTTGTAGAGTTAATGTATTGTAATTACGTTTTGTAGAGTTTATGTTTTGTAGAGTTAATGTTATAAAATTATGTTTTGTATAATTAATGTTATGAAATTATGATTTGTAGAGATAATATATAATATTATGTTTTGTAGAGTTTATGTGATAAAGAAGGTTTAGAGTTAAATGATGATGAGGAATCAAGTAATAAAGAGAAAACACAAGAAGATAATGTGATAGTTTTTCAACCAGATTTGTCAGGTTTCTTGAATCAAGATAAAAATCCACAGGTAATATATTAATGATGATTGCATTTCATTCCTTTGGTTCAAAAGATTATGGATCTGTTATGTGCTTATTTTTTATTTAAGAAATGAAAAAGCCATGTTTTACATGAATAACAAACTAGGGTCTTATTCTCAAAAACTGAACTAAGATACATGTACAGTTATACACTAAAATAATCTTTGGTTATATTTTCAAGAATAAGGCCCCTGGTCCTCAGACAGTTTTAAGTTGGCGGTTGGATTGGAATATTTTGGATTTTCATGCTATCAAACATCTTTTATTAACCCTTTGAACCCTGAATGTAATTTAGATAGAACGTCATATACCCTGAACTCCAAGCAATATTACTTAAAGTATATGACGTCACTTGACAACAGCCGCTTGACCAGCCGTTCGGGTATATAAAACGTAAGGATGGGCCGGTATACCAGTCACTGGGGTTGAAAGGGTTAATGGATTGTTAATTTTTTTTCAAAACCTTTCAATTTGCATCTTGGTCACTGAATGCATAGATTATTATCTTTTCAAATCATTATATTTCAGATTGATGATATTGATGTTAATAGTGTATTTTTGATAGATAGAAGTGGTACTGGCATGGTTAGTATTGGTTGTCTTGAAATTTCAGATTTTTCTTCAGATAGAGAAGCTAATTGTAAAAAAAATAGTCTGAAAGGGTCAGGAAGAGCATGACTTTTTGGTTGTCTTTTGGACAATAATTTGACACAAGCTTAGTCAATGTTCAAGACTATAATTTTGACTCAGCCATGATAGACAGCCATCTTTCCCACTCGTATCTACTTCGGAACTAGACAAGTGGCTCGATAACCTTGTATACTATAGGCTAGTAGTCGTCATATTGAGTAAATTTTATGTCAGCCAATCACAAACATTCCTCAGAGAGTGTTGTCTTCTTTCCCTCTAAAAACAGTCAATCAAAATCAATCTCCAAACAAGAGTTACCTTTTCCTGCCCATTTACCGGGCAAGATGACCACCTATCATGGCTGAGTCATTATATATATAGTCTTGAACAAAATGACGAAGTAAATGGTCAAGAGCAGACAACTCTTGTTCGAAGATTTATTTGATAGGCTGATTTGATCCCATTGGAAGAAAACACAATGACAAGACTTCACTTTTTTTTTTATTAGAAAGTTGATTTAAAGGATAAGTTTTGCAAGAAATAATCCTATCTAAATACTTTTGTTACAGAAAAAGAAGCAGAAGTCAGCTCAAAGTAAACAGTCTAATAACACAACACAATCTATAGAAAATGATGGGAAATATGAAGAGGAAGTACCACATGATACACATATAGAGAACTCTTTAAAGGTTTCCTCTAAAGAAAGCAAAAATGGTACAACACATAATCAGGCACTAACAAAGGCATCCCCCCAAAAAATAACAAGTCCTAAGAAAATTGCACCTGTACGAAAAATTGCTGTAATCTCACCCAACAGTCATGATGAGGGTGAATCAGATAAACAAGAAAAATTAAACAAACAAAAACAACATCTCAAGGATGATTTTGATGTTATGAAGAAAAGAATTTCAGAGTCTGCTGATCTAGAAAATGGTGATGAACTCAAGTTCAACAAGAAGAAACAGACACCAATGAAGGTTCAGGAAACAAACAAAGACTCTAAAGAAATAGCTGAAGATGTTACAGAGAAAAAGACTTCATATCTTGTTCCCCTAATGTCACCACCATCAAAAATCAGTTCAGGATCTCCTCACTCTGCAGTGACATCACCAAGGTCTTCCAAACAGGCAACTAAGACACCTACCAGCCCTGTTAAGGGTACCCCAAAGAAACAAGCAGCTTCTTTATCATCACCTCCACAAGTCACACCACCAGACCAGCACTGTTTAAGATCTCAAGTGACACCCAAACATTGTCTCTGTGAAGATGCTGAGAAGAAGACACCAAGATTATCTCTTAAGAAGAAGGGAGATCTTAAAAGTCCTACAATATCTCCTAAAAGCACTTTACACGCCGATTCTGAAGGGAAATCTCCTAAAACACCCAAGTCCAGGACACCAAAAGCCTCTAAAGGTATGTCATCCATTACATCGAAGTCAGCGGGAAATTTGAAAAAGGAAGTAAATGTATCTGACATTGATGAAGATGTTGCTATTGTTGCTGTAACTCCAGGAGACAAAAAATCAAAGGATGCCATAGCAGATTGGAGAAAGTCTGCTCCTCCTGGTTCAGTTGTGTCAGACTCTGAATGCACCGATGTAGAAATGACGCCGAGAAAAACACGGAAGCGACACACAAACATTCCAGATCTGTCAGTCCATTTAACTCCTAAAGCAAGGAAGACTTCTGAAAATAAATTATCAACTCCAAAAACTAAGGTGGAACCTGTTGAAACAGATCCAGAGACCATCATTATCAGCTCATCTTCCAAAGAATTCAGTTCTGATTCAACCATAACCCCAGAAAAGTCACGTCATCATAACAATGGTTCTAAATCTACTTCTGATACTGACATCATTGAAATGTCTGGAACGCCTATCAAAGTCACACCAAGTGTTCAAACTCCAAGAGGAAGAGGAGCAAGAAGAAAAAGTAGAAGTGCTGCTGCGACTCCTAAGATTGAGGCTGCATCTTCATCAACAACATCTTCCACTAAAAAATCAAAGAAACCAAAAGCAGCATCAGGTTCCTCAGATGATATTGTTGACATACATTCTTCTGAAAGTGATGAATATATTTTCAATCCCAATTCTGAACCAGTTACATCCAAGATTCAATCAAGAAGACTTTCTGGTCAAGAAATGAAAGCCGTTTTGGATGAAAGTGGTACAAATTCTCAGTCATCTGAGTTGTCAACAGTACGTTCACCCATTTCTCTTAGAAACAGACCTGCAGTTACATCAACCACACCATCCATATCAAAGTCAAGGAAGAATGCATCAGATTCTGAAGACGGTTTTGAGACTAGAGTGAGGACTAGAAGGATGTCTGAGTCATCTGTAGAAGATTTTAAGACCACAAATAGGAAAGATGTCACTCCATCTAAGATGAGAAAAAAAGACAAAACTGCAGTATGTTGATCTTTATTAATTTATGTTTAACATAACAATTTTTATTTTTAAGAATCACATTGACACAAAAATGACTGCAGAAACAATTTCTGGTCTTTTATTTTCGCTAAGCACCTAAATTTTTAAATTTGTGTTAAAATGTATTTGAGTCTTTTGTCTGCAGGTGATAAGTTTCACATATTTTTTACTTACAGGCAATATTGGACACCATTAAAGAATCTCCTGCTAAGTCATCAAAAAAGTAAGTGTTACTTTCATTTGATTTGACTATTGTGAGGACCAAAAATATGGAGTTATTTATTTATATGGTATCAATTACCTATTTTTATCTTCTGGCATTTGACGAATTCCATTCAGTACTTTCTGTGCAACCCCTGGATCATACTGTAACTTGATTACTTAGCTTGTTTTTTTCTCTTCTATAATTCTGTACCAGGGTACCTAATTGTCTAGCACTTGGGTTTACTACTTGGGGGACATGTCCAAGACAGGGGACATTTGGACATTATCCAGGGGACAAAAACTGAGCTATAGGTTTGAAGAAAAAAAAAGTAATTACATGTACCTTGGATGGATATGCATCCAGTATCCACAGCCCAAATACTGTACCACAATATATGTTCGTATTAGAAAGCAAAATGCTGTGACTGTCTCATTCTTCGAAATTGTGTGTTTTTGATGACTTCCTCAGACAATTCAGGGGACATGCTCATTTTCAGTTGAAAACCTAGGGTCTAGCACAAGAAAATCCAAATATGATTATTCAAATCATTGAAAGAAATGAATGATTATGTACAGTTTTTTACATCCACTGAACTATTATATGTTATATTTTCCCTTTACACGTTGTCCATATAAAACATTGAATATTTTTTTCTTTGTTTGTAGGTCAGCTCTTACATCATCAGTAGCTAGTGGTACCCCAACAAGTAAGTTTAGCTTTCTACATCTGTATATTATGTTTTTGATTCTCAACTTTGATCACTGTGAAGTTCTGTGACACAAAAGACCTTAAGTTATTTAAAAAGGTCTTCTTTGAAAAGACTCTCTTTGGCTAAGAAGCCACTGCAAAATTTACTCAATAATTGATTTACTTGTCTTCATTAGCTAAATGTAGTGCATAACAGCAGAATATAAAACTTCATTTCATTTCATTTACTTACTTTCAGAATATTCTTTGAGAAACAGATGAAGAATGGTACAATGTACATAGAAAGTTGAATTCAATATAGGCAACCAAAAAACGATGTTTATAGACAATCTTAATGAATGATATACTATGCTTGATAACTGAAGAACAGAAAATATTGTTGTTTCGGCATGATTTTGAATGTTGTTGAAATTTGTTACAAAAATAAATAATGTTTATACGCAGCCTGCGCCATTCTCAGTACTTTTCATAATTATTTCGTTTAAACATATTAATTATTTTCTTTTAACAAGATAACTAGTTCGTTAAAACGAAATAATGATAAAAAGTATTGATAATGGCGTCCAAGGGGCTCGATGTGTTCTTACCTATTACACTGGTTTGCTATCTCTGTAGGCACACGTGCACAGATATATTGACGAAAAATATCTTATTAAACTGACTAATATAAAAGTGTTATCTTTGTAACCGGCTTTTTGTACCATCATATATTTCTTAAAAACTATCAATGTCATCAGTGACGGACCCCCATAGAAGATTGTCATCATTCAGCAAAGATTTGAAGTGTTTCTGTGACTGCGCAATTTGGTTGTAGACATTCAAAACAAAATTTATAAGGGTTTTATTTAACGAAAAAGCGACATCGGATACTATTTCTGTCCTATAATTACTAAAGTCAGGAACTGATACAACGTATAAGACGAAAGAAAAGATCTGACGGAGATTCAGTTGATTAACTTGGCGATTGGACTAGTCACCAGGCTTCATTGGACACATTGCATCAGCTTAACTAATAACGAATTTAGCTTCCATCTGTAGTTGTAGGTTTCATCTGTAACACAACTACTATGTATGAAATCAAGGTACCAGTAATCTGAAATAAATAGGAGCTAACCAGGCCCGTAGGAAGCAATTTCATATTGGTGGGGCAAATTTTGCAAAAACTCATTCTGAAGTGACTGAAGGGTGGTGGTACTGAATTCAATGTTGCTCCTGCATATTTTTAACCCCCAAACCCCCTGCCACCCACCCACCCCCCCCCCCCCTCCCCTGTTCCTACGGGCCTGTTTACTAAAAATATACATTTTCACATTGCACTACGACCGACCCTAAACAAGTTTAGCATGATTTCTAATTGATATGCAAAAACTCATTGATCGAAACCTAGTGAGCCAAGGGGTATTTGTCAGGGGGCCCATGGGGCATGAGGATGTATATAATTTTTTCTCTAGCTCAACTATATTTTGCTGTGTAGTTGCTTGTGGTCAAATGCATCTGACCTCCTGATGACGAGGAGGCACACGACAACAACCCTTACGCTATATTCCATATTTTGCCCTTGTGTTGGAGGGGCCATGGCTCCGGGAGCTTCGTGAATTTGGGCCACAGCTTGAAAAAGGTTGGGAACCACTGCTATATACCTACCCTATCTATAGAGCACTCACCGTTATCATGGCTGTTTTGTCCACAATAAATAATTTGAGAAAACTCAATCCAACATCAGTATTCTTCATATTCTCTAAAAACAGTGTAAACTGAAAGTAAAAGACTACATAGTTCAAACTGTTTATCAGAATGTTGTTTTTAAAGGTATACGCTCACTATCCGTTCGACCTATCAAACCTTAGGTTTTCTATTTTCCAAGAGTTCTTTGTATTAAAGATATACCACAGTGGCGTAGCTAGAGGAGGGTCAAGCACGTAAAGTTAAGTCGACCGACCGCAGGCATAACCATAAGAAATATAGCTTCAAATAGCCTTTCTGCAGTCTGTCAAATAGCTAAAACCTCAGAGTTTCGCTTCGCCCCCTGAACCCCACAAAGCTCAGGCGGACAACTGGACCCATCCGTTATTCACTCTGCTCACAATGTCAATATTCTGTCGGTTCATCTTCATCGTTGCACCCCCAGTTTCGAAAACCTGGCTACGCGACTGATATACCAAGTCAAATCTTCGTCCGATGTGAAAAAAAAACTTACCGCACTCATAGTTTCAGTGTCTAACTTATTCATATTGAACTGTTTTATTGTCTCTATACAACTTTTACTCTGGAAAAAATCCAAAATAGCTCTTATACATCGGGTGTCCCAATAAAAACATTTCAAAGTAAATTTTTGAACACATATTACTGTGACTAATGTAACTTTTGAACATATTACTGTGACTAATGTAACTTTTGAACATATTACTGTGACCAGTGTACCTTTTGAACATATTACTGTGACCAGTGTACCTTTTATCCACATTATATTACTGTGATCAAAGTACCGTTTGGTCATTTATTTAAACATAATATATTACTGTGACCAGTGTACCTTTTGAACATATTACTGTGACCAGTGTACCTTTTGAACATATTACTGTGATCAATGTACCTTTTATTCCTATTATATTACTGTGATCAAAGTACCGTTTGGTCATTTATTTAAACATAATATATTACTGTGACCAATGAAATTTTTGAATAGATAGAACACATTATGATGTTTACACAGTAGAAGTGTTGCAATACAACTACATATAGTTTGACATTTCATTTTTATACGCCCACACGTAAGATGGGCGTATATTGTAATCACCCTGGCGGTCTGCCCGTTCACATTTAGTTCGTGGTCAATCTACAGGCTACAATTCTTTACAGATTCTTTTGATTTTGATTACTTTTGTCCATGTCATTATGAAGATGATCCCTATCGATTTTCTTGATGATCGGATAATTTTTCACCGAAATATCTTGTCTGACTTGACGTTTCACTCTGTTAGCTGTATTGTGCAATTCGTGCTCACTGTACAGGCTACAATTCTTTACAGATTCTTTGATCCCTATCGATTTTTGTAATGATTGGATAATCGTTAAAAAAAGTGTTATATTTATAATTACATAATCTTTTGATTTTTTGGGAGTTTTTTTTTGTAAATACATGTATATAAAACAGGAACCAAATGTGAATGGTCAGCAAACAAAGACTTGTAGACACAATCAAAGCTATCAGTGGGCGTATTTTAAATTGCCTAGCAAGCAATATTTGATAGATCATAACATGCTATATGTACTTACCCTGGAAGCTATTAAACTGCCATTGACTATGATAACTATCACTTCGAACGCTGATATTCCAACAAGAACGCAATAAACAACTTGTTGAATTTGAGACAAGAAACCATACAATAAAGAATGTATCTCAAGGCAAATAGTTGTAAGACTGTACATCAAATATACCGATAAGAAAGGCATAAAAGCATCATCAATTTCTGTAACAAAATCACAAATATCAAAATATCGTTTCCTTATTGTTTCTAATCTGTGTTTGGTGACGGTTGAAGTAATCAGTTTCTCCAATTCCACATTCAGGAGTGTAAATTCTTTTATGACAATGTTAGTTAAAAACATTATAAAGCCATGAGAAGCGAAACGTTGAAGAAAAATGATGGCGGGTTGCAATGGAATAAAACAAATACTAACCCACACTAAGATTGGGTTATTTTTAAAAGATAATGGTACAGTGAAACATGTGGCCCTTAAAAATGGCGGATTCCCAAAAACCATTAAAATGCCCACTAATACAACAAGAAATATTGAAATTGAAGTATACATTTTTATAAGTTTTCTACTTTTATTTAAGTGAATTTCAAAACGAGGATCTGTCCTTAATCTATCGTAAGTTTCTAGGAGCTTAGGCAATTTCTTAGGGAAATAAAAGAAACCAAGAAATGAAGGAATAGCACAAGATAAACCTAAACCTAAAAAGGTTATATATAAGCCCAGGTTTCTGTTTCGTAATTCAGGTTCTACGTCAGTTAAGCATTCTACTGATTTCCAAAACGATAGAATCTGTGATGGTATGGCTATGAAAATGAAAATTAAAATATAACAAAGAAGCTTTGTTTTGTTGGTTGTTAAGGGTCGCAAACAACCGCTGCAAATCAAAGCAATCACCAACGGTTTAAAGTAAGAACGAGACCAAGAAAGTTCTGTGTTCTTCATCCTTTAAGTCTCCTGGTATATCACAATTTGTTCTTAGTTTCTCCCGAGTTAGATCCGTAATCAATATCAATTATATCACAGCTATAAGGTAAAAAACAACTGTAAACATTCGTATAAAACGAAATCTTAAAGAATCGCTTGGATCATTTCAAAATGTGAATATTCTAACAACTTTACTTCAGCAAGATCACGATTGAATCACTATTATTATCACTATTATATAGGTGGTTGTTAACAAAAATGTTTCATAAAATAACACTAGGTCCCTATTATCATATCATAACATTCAGATGTTCAAAATTATTCAGATGCTGTAGGATAACCAGTTAAACGAACCACGAAAAATAAGTCATATGACAACTTTTTCAGCGCTGAGATTAATAATTCGATACCAAATTAATGAGATTAAACACGTAGATTTCCAGAAATAGTCAATAGTAGTTAGGAAAATAAATGTTTAATGGTATTTATTTAATTCTTATTATGTATTGGAACAACGTAATGTGTTGTGTTACAGACCTTTTACTTATTCAAACTCAATAATTAGTGACATCGTTTCAGTGTTTATTTAGATTTTTAACTTTATGATTATAGCTGATGATGTCGGTTACTGATGAACTAAACTTTGATATAGGTTAAAATTATTAAAAAACAATCTGGTTTCTGTCATAGATCTGAGTCATTTAGTTAGTTGGTTGATATTATGTCAAGTTAACGTTTGCTACGTAGTTGGATTGGTTCATTTGGATGGTTCTGTGCTGTTGGTTTTGCTAATTTGAAAATTGGTCAGATCTGGTCGGGTCGAATGACATAATATGAGAGTGCAACTCGGCTCTGGGTAATGTGGCGTAAGTTACTATAGGTCTTGCAAAGTTACTTGCAAACTCGTTAGCCGTAACCCTAGCTCCGGAGGGGGCTAAACGCATTTTTTCCCAAAAGCAAACCATGTTTTAGCACAGAAAACTGTCATAGCTTGGTCAAAAATGGGTTTTTGGCATATGAAACGAATCAGAATTTCCTGACGAATCTTTTTAACACACAATGGAGGCGATAAATTGACATAGGAAGCTTAGCGGGCCCATCAAACATTTTATCCCTGTCTGGAACGGCTTAGAAGGGTCAAAATTAGTTCAAAGTCAATTTTCGGGGGTGATATATGCACTACAGTGTGCATTGTTGACAAAAAATACTTTTATGGTCGATTAAACCAAGAGAATACTTGAATTTTTTGAAAAAATTAAAAACATTTTTTTTTTTAGGAGTCCCGAACCCGGGCACCCTGGGTGTGGCTCCAGCGCGCTAACCACCTCGCCAACTCGGCTTGACAGAAACGGTGCTAGGGTTAGCCGTAACCCTAGCTCCGGAGGGGGGTACACGCATTTTTTCCCAAAAGCAAACCATGTTTTAGCACAGAAAACTGTCAAAGCTTGGTCAAAAATGGGTTTTTGGCATATGAAACGAATCAGAATTTCCTGGCGAATCTTTTTAACACAAAATGGAGGCGATAAATTGAATAGGAAGCTTAGCAAACATTTTATCCCTGTCTGGAACGGCTTAGAAGGGTCAAAATTAGTTCAACGTCAATTTTCGTGGGTGATATATGCACAACAGTGTGCATTGTTGACAAAAAATACTTTTATGGTCGATTAAACCAAGAGAATACTTAAATTTTTTGAAGAATGAAAAAAAAAAAAATTGTTTTTTAGGAGTCCCGAACCCGGGCACCCTGGGTGTGGCTCCAGCGCGCTAACCACCTCGCCAACGCGGCTTGACAGAAACGGTGCTAGGGTTTGCCGTAACCCTAGCTCCGGAGGGGGGTAAACGCATTTTTTCCCAAAAGCAAACCATGTTTTAGCACAGAAAACTGTCATAGCTTGGTCAAAAATGGGTTTTTGGCATATGAAACGAATCAGAATTTCCTGGCGAATCTTTTTAACACAAAATGGAGGCGATAAATTGACATAGGAAGCTTAGCGGGCCCATCAAACATTTTATCCCTGTCTGGAACGGCTTAGAAGGGTCAAAATTAGTTCAAAGTCAATTTTCGGGTGTGATATATGCACAACAGTGTGCATTGTTGACAAAAAATACTTCTATGGTCGATTAAACCAAGAGAATACTTGAATTTTTTGAAAAAATTAAAAACATTTTTTTTTTTTTTTTTTGAGGAGTCTTGAACCCGGACACCCTGGGTGTGGCTCCAGCGCGCTAACCACCTCGCCAACGCAGCTTGAGAGAAACGGCACTAGGATTAGCCGTAACCCTAGCTCCGGAGGGGGGTAAACGCATTTTTTCCCAAAAGCAATCCATGTTTTAGCACAGAAAACTGTCATAGCTTGGTCAAAATGGGTTTTTGGCATATGAAACGAATCAGAATTTCCTGGCGAATCTTTTTAACACAAAATGGAGGCGATAAATTGACATAGGAAGCTTAGCGGGCCCATCAAACATTTTATTCCTGTCTGGAACGGCTTAGAAGGGTCAAAATTAGTTCAAAGTCAATTTTCGGGGGTGATATATGCACAACAGTGTGCATTGTTGACAAAAAATACTTTTATGGTCGATTAAACCAAGAGAATACTTGAATTTAAAATTTTTGTTTTGAGGAGTCCCGAACCCGGGCACCCTGGGTGTGGTTCCAGCGCGCTAACCACCTCGCCAACGCGGCTTGACAGAAACGGTGCTAGGGTTAGCCGTAACCCTAGCTCCGGAGGGGGGTAAACGCATTTTTTCCCAAAAGCAAACCATGTTTTAGCACAGAAAACTGTCATAGCTTGGTCAAAAATGGGTTTTTGGCATATGAAACGAATCAGAATTTCTTGGCGAATCTTTTTAACACAAAATGGAGGCGATAAATTGAATAGGAAGCTTAGTGGGCCCATCAAGCATTTTATCCCTGTCTGGAACGGCTTAGAAGGGTCAAAATTAGTTGAACGTCAATTTTCGTGGGTGATATATGCACAACAGTGTGCATTGTTGACAAAAAATACTTTTATGGTCGATTAAACCAAGAGAATACTTGAATTTTTTGAAAAAATGAAAACAAAATTTTTTTTTTTGAGGAGTCCCGAACCCGGGCACCCGAGGTGTGGTTCCAGCGCGCTAACCACCTCGCCAACGCGGCTTGAGAGAATCAGCGCTAGGGTTAGCCGTAACCCTAGCTCCGGAGGGGGCTAAACGCATTTTTTCCCAAAAGCAAACCATGTTTTAGCACAGAAAACTGTCATATGAAACGAATCAGAATTTCCTGGCGAATCTTTTTAACACAAAATGGAGGCGATAAATTGACATAGGAAGCTTAGCGGGCCCATCAAACATTTTATCCCTGTCTGGAATGGCTTAGAAGGGTCAAAATTAGTTCAACGTCAATTTTAGTGGGTGATATATGCACAACAGTGTGCATTGTTGACAAAAAATACTTTTATGGTCGATTAAACCAAGAGAATACTTGAATTTTTTGAAAAAATGAAAATAAAACAATTTTTTTTAGGAGTCCCGAACCTGGGCACCCTGGGTGTGGCTCCAGCGCGCTAACCACCTCGCCATCGCGGCTTGAGAGAAACAGCGCTAGGGTTAGCCGTAACCCTAGCTCCGGAGGGGGGTAAACGCATTTTTTCCCAAAAGCAAACCATGTTTTAGCACATAAAACTGTCATAGCTTGGTCAAAAATGGGTTTTTGGCATATGAAACGAATCAGAATTTCCTGGCGAATCTTTTTAACAAAAAATGGAGGCGATAAATTGAATAGGAAGCTTAGCAAACATTTTATCCCTGTCTGGAACGGCTTAGAAGGGTCAAAATTAGTTCAAAGTCAATTTTCGGGTGTGATATATGCACAACAGTGTGCATTGTTGACAAAAAATACTTTTATGGTCGATTAAACCAAGAGAATACTTGAATTTTTTGAAAAAATGAAAAAAAAAATTTTTTTTTTTTTTTAGGAGTCCCGAACCCGGGCACCCTGGGTGTGGCTCCAGCGCGCTAACCACCTCGCCAACGCGGCTTGACAGAAACGGCGCTAGGGTTAGCCGTAACCCTAGCTCCGGAGGAGGTAAACGCATTTTTTCCCAAAAACGAAACCATGTTTTAGCACAGAAAACTGTCATAGCTTGGTCAAAAATGGGTTTTTGGCATATGAAACGAATCAGAATTTCCTGGCGAATCTTTTTAACACAAAATGGAGGCGATAAATTGATATAGGAAGCTTAGCGGGCCCATCAAACATTTTATCCCTGTCTGGAACGGCTTAGAAGGGTCAAAATTATTTCAAAGTCAATTTTCGGGGGTGATATATGCACTACAGTGTGCATTGTTGACAAAAAATACTTTTATGGTCGATTAAACCAAGAGAATACTTAAATTTTTTGAAAAAATGAAAAAAAAAAAAATTGTTTTTTAGGAGTCCCGAACCCGGGCACCTTGGGTGTGGCTCCAGCGCGCTAACCACCTCGCCAACGCGGCTTGAGAGAAACAGCGCTAGGGTTAGCCGTAATCCTAGCTCCGGAGGGGGGTAAACGCATTTTTTCCCAAAAGCAAACCATGTTTTAGCACAGAAAACTGTCATAGCTTGGTCAAAAATGGGTTTTTGGCATATGAAACGAATCAGAATTTCCTGGCGAATCTTTTTAACACAAAATGGAGGCGATAAATTGACATAGGAAGCTTAGCGGGCCCATCAAACATTTTATCCCTGTCTGGAACGGCTTAGAAGGGTCAAAATTAGTTCAAAGTCAATTTTCGGGGGTGATATATGCACAACAGTGTGCATTGTTGACAAAAAATACTTCTATGGTCGATTAAACCAAGAGAATACTTGAATTTTTTGAAAAAATTAAAAACATTTTTTTTTTTTTTTTTGAGGAGTCTTGAACCCGGACACCCTGGGTGTGGCTCTAGCGCGCTAACCACCTCGCCAACGCAGCTTGAGAGAAACGGCACTAGGATTAGCCGTAACCCTATCTCCGGAGGGGGGTAAACGCATTTTTTCCCAAAAGCAATCCATGTTTTAGCACAGAAAACTGTCATAGCTTGGTCAAAATGGGTTTTTGGCATATGAAACGAATCAGAATTTCCTGGCGAATCTTTTTAACACAAAATGGAGGCGATAAATTGAATAGGAAGCTTAGCAAACATTTTATCCCTGTCTGGAACGGCTTAGAAGGGTCAAAATTAGTTCAGCGTCAATTTTCGTGGGTGATATATGCACAACAGTGTGCATTGTTGACAAAAAATACTTTTATGGTCGATTAAACCAAGAGAATACTTGAATTTTTTTTAAAATAATGAAACAAGAAATTTTTTTTTGAGGAGTCCCGAACCCGGGCACCCTGGGTGTGGCTCCAGCGCGCTAACCACCTCGCCAACGCGGCTTGACAGAAACGGTGCTAGGGTTAGCCGTAACCCTAGCTCCGGAGGGGGGTAAACGAATTTTTTCCCAAAAGCAAACCATGTTTTAGCACAGAAAACTGTCAAAGCTTGGTCAAAAATGGGTTTTTGGCATATGAAACGAATCAGAATTTCCTGGCGAATCTTTTTAACACAAAATGGAGGCGATAAATTGAATAGGAAGCTTAGCAAACATTTTATCCCTGTCTGGAACGGCTTAGAAGGGTCAAAATTAGTTCAACGTCAATTTTCGTGGGTGATATATGCACAACAGTGTGCATTGTTGACAAAAAATACTTTTATGGTCGATTAAACCAAGAGAATACTTGAATTTTTTTGAAAAAATGAAAAAAAAATTTTTTTTTTTTGAGGAGTCCCGAACCCGGGCACCCTGGGTGTGGCTCCAGCGCGCTAACCACCTCGCCAACGCGGCTTGAGAGAAACAGCGCTAGGGTTAGCCGTAACCCTAGCTCCGGAGGGGGCTAAACGCATTTTTTCCCAAAAGCAAACCATGTTTTAGCACAGAAAACTGTCATAGCTTGGTAAAAAATGGGTTTTTGGCATATGAAACGAATCAGAATTTCCTGGCGAATCTTTTTAACACAAAATGGAGGCGATAAATTGACATAGGAAGCTTAGCGGGCCCATCAAAACATTTTATCCCTGTCTGGAACGGCTTAGAAGGGTCAAAATTAGTTCAACGTCAATTTTCGTGGGTGATATATGCACAACAGTGTGCATTGTTGACAAAAAATACTTTTATGGTCGATTAAACCAAGAGAATACTTGAATTTTTTTGAAAAAATGAAAAAAAAATTTTTTTTTTTTGAGGAGTCCCGAACCCGGGCACCCTGGGTGTGGCTCCAGCGCGCTAACCACCTCGCCAACGCGGCTTGAGAGAAACAGCGCTAGGGTTAGCCGTAACCCTAGCTCCGGAGGGGGCTAAACGCATTTTTTCCCAAAAGCAAACCATGTTTTAGCACAGAAAACTGTCATAGCTTGGTAAAAAATGGGTTTTTGGCATATGAAACGAATCAGAATTTCCTGGCGAATCTTTTTAACACAAAATGGAGGCGATAAATTGACATAGGAAGCTTAGCGGGCCCATCAAAACATTTTATCCCTGTCTGGAACGGCTTAGAAGGGTCAAAATTAGTTCAACGTCAATTTTCGTGGGTGATATATGCACAACAGTGTGCATTGTTGACAAAAAATACTTTTATGGTCGATTAAACCAAGAGAATACTTGAATTTTTTGAAAAAATTAAAAACATTTTTTTTTTTTAGGAGTCCCGAACCCGGGCACCCTGGGTGTGGCTCCAGCGCGCTAACCACCTCGCCAACGCGGCTTGAGAGAAACGGCGCTAGGGTTAGCCGTAACCCTAGCTCCGGAGGGGGGTAAACGCATTTTTTCCCAAAAGCAAACCATGTTTTAGAATGTTACGATACAATCCCAGTCTGCTACTGCATCTAATTCTGGGAATAATATATCATCTGGGGATAATAATATCTTACCAGTCATATTAAACTTACAAGATACCATGAATATTTTGTCACAAAATATTGATAAAATGGGCAATGCCTTTTTGAATACAAACAATATTAGTTTGCCAGGGAGTTCCAATTCTGCTACTATTATCAAGCCTTCAAGAAAAAGAAAGCATGATGTTGACATACAATCAACACCGGTATCTAAAAAACCTATGCATCATATAAGTTCATCTGATATATCTGATGAAAGTGATACAGATATCAGTGATTCTGAAGTATTGACAAGACCTGTCAACAATTCTACAGAAATTATGACAGACCTTATAATAATAATTACAACAGTAATTTTTTAGACAGGGGCAGCAAACACAATTTCAAACCCAAAGAAAATTACAAAAGTCAGAACAAGTACAATCATCAAAACAAGAAGAAATCAACAACTCAAAAGTAATTGAATATGAATCACCTTTGATAACAAATGTTTCTAAGGTGAGTGATTTTGATGATTTTTGTACAAATTTATTAGAATTATTAGATAATGATGTTAAGAATTTTCAAGCTGGCTGTCTCCATAAATATCTTGTCCAATGGCAAAAAATTACATCGGATTCAGAAATTCTGAAAATGGTCATGGGTACAAAAATTAGTTTTCAATCAGAATTACCATATCAATATAGTAACCCACATAATGTTTTTGGTGTTGATGAGATACAAATTGTTGACTCTAAAATTGAGAAACTTATTAATAAAGGCGTTCTTCGTGAGTGTCTTAAGGAGGAAAATGATTTTATCTCTCCTATATTTCTTAGAAAGAAGCCAGATGGCACTTTTAGAATGATACTTAATTTAAAACGATTAAACCAATGTATTGAATATAATCATTTTAAGATGGATACAATAGACAATGATATTAAATTAATTGAAAAAGATTGCTTTATGAGCTCCATAGATTTAAAAGATGCCTATTATAGTGTTAAGATAGATCAATCATGTCAAAAATACCTAAAGTTTTTTGGAAAAATAAGTATTATTGTTTTACTTGTTTTCCAAATGGGTTATGTTTTTGTCCAAGAAAGTTTACTAAATTACTTAAACCTGCATTGTCCACTTTGAGAACTGCAGGACATGACTGTATCCTCAGCCTATATAGATGATGTCTTTAAAACTGTCATAGCTTGGTCAAAAATGGGTTTTTGGCATATGAAACGAATCAGAATTTTCTGACGAATCTTTTTAACACAAAATGGAGGCGATAAATTGAATAGGAAGCTTAGTGGGCCCATCAAACATTTTATCCCTGTCTGGAACGGCTTAGAAGGGTCAAAATTAGTTCAACGTCAATTTTCGTGGGTGATATATGCACAACAGTGTGCATTGTTGACAAAAAATACTTTTATGGTCGATTAAACCAAGAGAATACTTGAATTTTTATGAAAAAATGAAAAAAAATTTTTTTTTTTTGAGGAGTCCCGAACCCGGGCACCCTGGGTGTGGCTCCAGCGCGCTAACCACCTCGCCAACGCGGCTTGAGAGAAACGGCGCTAGGGTTAGCCGTAACCCTAGCTCCGGAGGGGGGTAAACGCATTTTTTCCCAAAAGCAAACCATGTTTTAGAATGTTACGATACAATCCCAGTCTGCTACTGCATCTAATTCTGGAATTAATATATCATCTGGGGATAATAATATCTTACCAGTCATATTAAACTTACAAGATACCATGAATATTTTGTCACAAAATATTGATAAAATGGGCAATGCCTTTTTGAATACAAACAATATTAGTTTGCCAGGGAGTTCCAATTCTGCTACTATTATCAAGCCTTCAAGAAAAAGAAAGCATGATGTTGACATACAATCAACACCGGTATCTAAAAAACCTATGCATCATATAAGTTCATCTGATATATCTGATGAAAGTGATACAGATATCAGTGATTCTGAAGTATTGACAAGACCTGTCAACAATTCTACAGAAATTATGACAGACCTTATAATAATAATTACAACAGTTTTTTTTTAGACAGGGGCAGCAAACACAATTTCAAACCCAAAGAAAATTACAAAAGTCAGAACAAGTACAATCATCAAAACAAGAAGAAATCAACAACTCAAAAGTAATTGAATATGAATCACCTTTGATAACAAATGTTTCTAAGGTGAGTGATTTTGATGATTTTTGTACAAATTTATTAGAATTATTAGATAATGATGTTAAGAATTTTCAAGCTGGCTGTCTCCATAAATATCTTGTCCAATGGCAAAAAATTACATCGGATTCAGAAATTCTGAAAATGGTCATGGGTACAAAAATTAGTTTTCAATCAGAATTACCATATCAATATAGTAACCCACATAATGTTTTTGGTGTTGATGAGATACAAATTGTTGACTCTAAAATTGAGAAACTTATTAATAAAGGCGTTCTTCGTGAGTGTCTTAAGGAGGAAAATGATTTTATCTCTCCTATATTTCTTAGAAAGAAGCCAGATGGCACTTTTAGAATGATACTTAATTTAAAACGATTAAACCAATGTATTGAATATAATCATTTTAAGATGGATACAATAGACAATGTTATTAAATTAATTGAAAAAGATTGCTTTATGAGCTCCATAGATTTAAAAGATGCCTATTATAGTGTTAAGATAGATCAATCATGTCAAAAATACCTAAAGTTTTTTTGGAAAAATAAGTATTATTGTTTTACTTGTTTTCCAAATGGGTTATGTTTTTGTCCAAGAAAGTTTACTAAATTACTTAAACCTGCATTGTCCACTTTTAGAACTGCAGGACATGTATCCTCAGCCTATATAGATGATGTCTTTAAAACTGTCATAGCTTGGTCAAAAATGGGTTTTTGGCATATGAAACGAATCAGAATTTTCTGGCGAATCTTTTTAACACAAAATGGAGGCGATAAATTGAATAGGAAGCTTAGTGGGCCCATCAAACATTTTATCCCTGTCTGGAACGGCTTAGAAGGGTCAAAATTAGTTCAACGTCAATTTTCGTGGGTGATATATGCACAACAGTGTGCATTGTTGACAAAATATACTTTTATGGTCGATTAAACCAAGAGAATACTTGAATTTTTATGAAAAAATGAAAAAAAAAATTTTTTTTTTTGAGGAGTCCCGAACCCGGGCACCCTGGGTGTGGCTCCAGCGCGCTAACCACCTCGCCAACGCGGCTTGAGAGAAACGGCGCTAGGGTTAGCCGTAACCCTAGCTCCGGAGGGGGGTTAACGCATTTTTTCCCAAAAGCAAACCATGTTTTAGCACAGAAAACTGTCATAGCTTGGTCAAAAATGGGTTTTTGGCATATGAAACGAATCAGAATTTCCTGGCGAATCTTTTTAACACAAAATGGAGGCGATAAATTGACATAGGAAGCTTAGCGGGCCCATCAAACATTTTATCCCTGTCTGGAACGGCTTAGAAGGGTCAAAATTAGTTCAACGTCAATTTTCGGGGGTGATATATGCACAACAGTGTGCATTGTTGACAAAAAATACTTTTATGGTCGATTAAACCAAGAGAATACTTGAATTTTTATGAATTTTTTTTTTTTTTGAGGAGTCCCGAACCCGGGCACCCTGGGTGTGGCTCCAGCGCGCTAACCACCTCGCCAACGCGGCTTGAGAGAAACGGCGCTAGGGTTAGCCGTAACCCTAGCTCCGGAGGGGGGTTAACGCATTTTTTCCCAAAAGCAAACCATGTTTTAGCACAGAAAACTGTCATAGCTTGGTCAAAAATGGGTTTTTGGCATATGAAGCGAATCAGAATTTCCTGGCGAATCTTTTTAACACAAAATGGAGGCGATAAATTGACATAGGAAGCTTAGCGGGCCCATCAAACATTTTATCCCTGTCTGGAACGGCTTAGAAGGGTCAAAATTAGTTCAAAGTCAATTTTCGGGGGTGATATATGCACAACAGTGTACATTGTTGACAAAAAAATACTTTTATGGTCGATTAAACCAAGAGAATACTTGAATTTTTTGAAAAAATTAAAAACATTTTTTTTTTTAGGAGTCCCGAACCCGGGCACCCTGGGTGTGGCTCCAGCGCGCTAACCACCTCGCCAACGCGGCTTGACAGAAACGGCGCTAGGGTTAGCCGTAACCCTAGCTCCGGATGGGGTAAACGCATTTTTTCCCAAAAGCAAACCATGTTTTAGCACAGAAAACTGTCATAGCTTGGTCAAAAATGGGTTTTTGGCATACGAAACGAATCAGAATTTTCTGGCGAATCTTTTTAACACAAAATGGAGGCGATAAATTGAATAGGAAGCTAAGTGGGCCCATCAAACATTTTATCCCTGTCTGGAACGGCTTAGAAGGGTCAAAATTAGTTCAAAGTCAATTTTCGGGGGTGATATATGCACAACAGTGTGCATTGTTGACAAAAAATACTTTTATGGTCGATTAAACAAAGAGAATACTTGAATTTTTTGAAAAAAATTAAAAACATTTTTTTTTTTGAGGAGTCCCGAACCCGGGCACCCTGGGTGTGGCTCCAGCGCGCTAACCACCTCGCCAACGCGGCTTGACAGAAACGGTGCTAGGGTTAGCCGTAACCCTAGCTCCGGAGAGGGGTAAACGCATTTTTTCCCAAAAGCAAACCATGTTTTATTACAGAAAACTGTCAAAGCTTGGTCAAAAATGGGTTTTTGGCATATGAAACGAATCAGAATTTCCTGACGAATCTTTTTAACACAAAATGGAGGCGATAAATTGACATAGGAAGCTTAGCGGGCCCATCAAACATTTTATCCCTGTCTGGAACGGCTTAGAAGGGTCAAAATTAGTTCAACGTCAATTTTCGTGGGTGATATATGCACAACAGTGTGCATTGTTGACAAAAAATACTTTTATGGTCGATTAAACCAAAAGAATACTTGAATTTTTTGAAAAAATTAAAAACATTTTTTTTTTTAGGAGTCCCGAACCCGGGCACCCTGGGTGTGGCTCCAGCGCGCTAACCACCTCGCCAACGCGGCTTGACAGAAACGGCGCTAGGGTTAGCCGTAACCCTAGCTCCGGAGGGGGGTAAACGCAATTTTTCCCAAAAGCAAACCATGTTTTAGCACAGAAAACTGTCATAGCTTGGTCAAAAATGGATTTTTGGCATATGAAACGAATCAGAATTTCCTGGCGAATCTTTTTAACACAAAATGGAGGCGATAAATTGACATAGGAAGCTTAGCGGGCCCATCAAACATTTTATCCCTGTCTGGAACGGCTTAGAAGGGTCAAAGTCAATTTTCGGGGGTGATGAGTTGTGGCGATTTTTCCGATAGAGTTTGTGCATTATGAAGAAGCTGCTTTAATTTAGCCTTTGATGATTTCCAGCTTATGCAAAAGGTTGCAAAATATAAAATCTTTGCCAAGAACCTTCATGTCGATAATTATGAGTCTAAAGTACTGACCCATCAAGGCCTATATATTCGATTGTAATAAAATAGTAATGATAACATACATGTAGTTATATATAATAATAAACATGGTAATAAAAATTTGTTTTCTGCTATGGTAATTCCAGAGGCGTCATCGATCGACATTTTAAGATAAATTTCTTGTATTAATTAAGGACATACCTTTTCAGCAATGGTAAAATCAGAGAATGTGGTTAAATCGATGCCACCAGGTACGTTGTACTGCTTGTCCAAGGTAAAGTTACATAAATACAATGCCTATAGACTCGATGCAAAATATTTACATATTATGCAATAGCCTACTTCCGGTTTAGCAAAATTTTAGTTTTAGATATTCATTTTTGATTCCAGGTCATTTAAAAAATGTTTGGTGAAAAGAAGTAATGGCATATCATTTTCGATTTTATTAAAGATGTTCCGAAAAGAAATAAAAAAAACAAACAATAAACAGAACGGAAACAAAGCGCGACAAATCGTTACCATTGGAACACAATGGCGCAGCTTCTTTGCGATCCGACTGAACATGCCATTTGGGCTTCAATTGACTGGACACTCTTTCATCGAGATATCCAATTTAGTTCTCATCTGTAGATGTAGGTTTCATCTGTAACACAACTACTATGTATGAAATCAAGGTACCAGTAATCTGAAAAACCAAGAGTTTTCTATAATAATATTCATTCTCACATTGCTAATCTGCTATAGGCTTATTCTATCTTTGAACTGTTGAATTTAACAATTTGATCACTTAAATGTTTTATGAATTTTGTGTCAAATTTTGATTTCCTTTCGAGCGTGAAAGGTGTGGATATTTGTTATTTCTAATTATAAATGTTTGCTCTCAACTTATAATTTTTTCCTTATTTTAGATATCACATATTCATCAGTGATCCACAGATCCCGACCCTGAACAAGTATTGATTTATTTTGGCGCTGATTAAGATTGATCAGAAGTAATTTTACACAGGCCCGTAGCCAAGGGGGGGCTTGGGGAGGCTTTGCCCCCCCCCCCCCTAAAAAAAAATTCAAGTGTTATTTTTAAAAGATACATTAATTCATTTTACTGAGTCAAGGGGTGTCTTTATAGCTGGAAATGTTAAGAATTTGCGTTTTCAGATTTCTGATTCTCAAAATTTTCCAGTGTTCGTCCCGCAGTCCCTTAAACCTTAAATTCATCAGGAATCGCGTTTCCGGGAGTCAAATTCTTTAAATTTTCTAGAAGAGATCCCCGACTTCAGGAAATCGTGTTTCGAGGCTTCCAATTGGCGTTCTCGGCAGCTCAGACCCTATTCAAATAACCTTAAACCCTGTCTCAAATTCGCGTCTAAATCTCTTCTTTTTTTTTTAGACAGGATCTCTTTGACCCTTTAGAAATAATCTTGAACCTTAAATTCGCTGGGAAATATCAGGAATTTTTTTTACATCTTTTTCTCGATTTTGCTATGTTTTAGTCACACAGTTCCTCTACAAGTAAACCATAACACCAGGAAATGTCAGGAAATCGCGTTTCAGAGAGTCAAATTCTCAAAAATTTCTAGAAAAGACTTCAGGAAATCGTATTTCCAGACTTCCAATTGGCGTTCTTGACAGCAAAAAAGGTGTGTAATTCTTAAAATTTTCTTAGTAACATACCTCAGACCCTATTCAAATAAGCTTAAACCCTAAATTCGCCGGGAAATTGGCGTCTAAATCTCAAAATGTTTTCAGAAAAGAACCCTTTGAACCTATAGAAATAATCTTGAACCTTAAATTCGCTGGAAAATATCAGGAAATGTCAGGATATCGCGTTTCAAGGAGTCAAATTATCTAAAATTTTCTAGGGGTGCCCATCCTTCACAAAATTTCATTTCCAGGCTTTCGACTGCACCAATAAATGTAGAAATAAGTTTTCCATAAAAGGGGGGTAGGGGTATTTTTGGGTGGATACCTAAACTGCCCCCCTTGATTGGACGTTTGCCCCCCTAAAAGTACTTGGCAGGCTACGGGCCTGATTGTACATACTCGCGTGTGTATAACAAAGTGAAGAAGTTTTCTCAAAAATTCTGCCCCAAATATAGCAAATTAATGAAAATTGCATTTTGTCTCATTCTTGTATTATAGAAATACTCTGTTGACAGAACACTAACCGTTATCATGGCTGTTTTGTCCAGAATAAATAATTTGAGAAAACTCAATCCAACATCAGTATTCTTCATATTCTCTAAAAACAGTGTAAACTGAAAATACAATAAGTAGGTGTCTAGAAATACATAGTCCCTACAATAATTTGTATTAAAATATTATCATTTATTTCAGAATAAAGACCGCCCCACCATCGACATGATTGGAATGCTTATTTTATAACGACCAACCCCGTAGACAGACTTGATTGTTCAGGAAGCAAGTTATAAAGGAGAAATGATTATTGTTTTGAATGTTCATTTGAAACAGAATTGACCAGACCCCTAAGATTGAATCCGTTGCTAAAGAACATGTGGGTATGTTTCAATAGATCATGCTGATGGACTTACAGAGAGTTTCAAGTTCAGGGTTATCAAAGATACATCTCAACTATCATACATGTATATTTAATAATAATAACAAAATATTTTTACTGTTAAAATAGTGCTCAATACATTAAATGTAGAGCGATATAGAAATATTAAAAATATTAAAATAGAACTTGAAACATGTTGTTACTCAGAGTTTCACGCTGTGCGATCTTCAGACAACTGGTTTTATTTCATCCTGCGTCCCTACTGAAGTTAGACAAGTAGAATTTATTCTCGTGTCTACACTTATTTAAATAATTATAGAGTTATAGGTATTAAAGTTAATACAAATTATTCTTCGTCTGATGTGAAAAAAACCTTACCGCACTCATAGTTTCAGTGTCTAACTTATTCATATTGAACCGTTTTATTGTCTCTATACAACCTTTACTCTAAAAAAAAGTACAAAATAGTTCTTCAGACTTTTGATCGTATCGATTACTGTAGGATCAAATAGAGCTTTTTTACTGTTTTATGGTAAAACAAATCCGTACAATCAAGACAATTCCGTTAATCAGAGGGCGATTAACCTCTATGCACAGTCAAAAATATCAATCAGTAACTAAAATTTATTCTACTATAGAAAGAAGTCCAGAAAGGTCTGGGATGCAAGCAAATCAACAAATTTCTTGGGATACAAGTCCTGTCAACGAAAATGCTGTACAAAAAGTCCTAGACGCAAGTGAATTTATCTTAATTTTCAAAATTTGCATTAGGCATATTACCCCCATTCTAAACCGTCGTCAAGAGGTGAGTGCTGTCTGCGAGAATATCAGAACAGGAAATCAGTACGAATTTTTGGGTACAATGTCCCGAAGACCCACTTCAAGAGGCGAGAAATATGTTTCGAAATGGCATTAAATACAAGGAAATTTACCCTAATTTGCATGAGATATGGGTGCAAAAAAATCACGTATCAAGAATGTCAAAATTTGGAGAACAATAAATATGGTTGTACATGTATAAGGGGAAGAAGTGGAACTATTTGGCCCTCGGGTATACATGTAATCGTATTGCTTTTTCACTTTATAGAACTTCATGTGTCCGATATGCATTTTGACCTTACATTACTGCGAGCAGTGTACCTGCCAATTGTTGCCAGCGTACTTTTGACTATGAACCACTGTGATTAATGTACCTTTGACAATAGAAAAGTTCATAATAGATCAAAACTTCATGTATACTTACCTTCAAAGCTATTAGACTACCATAGGCTATGATTATAATCACTTCGAACACTGCCATCCCAAGAATTGCTAAATGATGAATTTTGTGAGTTTGGGACAAGAAACCATACACTAAAGAATGTATCTCAAGGCAAATAGTTGTAAGACTGTAAATCAAATATACCGATAAGAAAGGCATAAAAGCATAATCAATTTCTGTAACAAAATCACAAATATCAAAGTATCGTTTCCTTATTGTTTCTAATCTGTGTTTGGTGACAGTTGTAGTAAGCAGTTTCTCAAATTCCACATTCAGGAGTGTAAATTCTTTTATGACAATGTTAGTTAAAAACATAATAAAGCCATGAGAAGCGAAACGTTGAAGAAAAATGATGGCGGATTGCAATGGAATAAAACAAATACCAACCCACATTAAGATTGGGTTATTTTTAAAAGATAATGGCACAGTGAGACAAGTGGCCTCTGAAAAGGACATGTTCATCAACATCTGTAAAATGCTATTAAATACAACAAGAAATATTGAGATTGAAGTATAAATTTTTATAAGTTTTCTACTTTTATTCAAGTGAATTTCAAAACGAGGATCTGTTCTTAATCTATCGTACGTTTCTAGGAACTTAGACAATTTCTTAGGGAAATAAAAGAAACCAAAAAACAAAGGAATAGCACAAGATAAAAATAAACCTAAAACGGTTATATATAAGCCAAGGTTTCTGTTTCGTAATTCAGGTTCTACGTCAGTTAAGCATTCTACTGATTTCCAAAACAACAGAATCTGTGATGGTATGACTATGGAAATGAACATGAAAATAAAGCAAAGAAGCTTTGTTTTGTTGGTTGTTAAGGGTCGCAAACAACCGCCGCAAATCAAAGCAATCACCAACGGTTTAAAATAAGAACGAGACCAAGACGATTCCGTGTTCTTCATCCTGTAAAACTCCTTGGATATCACAATTAGTTGTTAGTTTATCCCAGGTTTAAGATCCGTAATTTGTGTTTCACTGTCAATGACAGACTGGATAGCTGAATTTCTACACAACAACTTAACCACGGAAAGATCAAAACTGTTCACTGTGCAACTGCATCACTGTATGGTTTCAACACAATTGTGTTTTTTGTTCCCGATGTTCTAAATCATTATTTCACCACTTCATCATTATTACCATATCCAAACAATTAGGATGATGTTATTCAGATGTTATAAAGGATGACAGTTAAGAGAACCTCATAAAATAAGGCAAATTATGAATCACAACTTCAACATTTATTCTTTAAAAAAGAGTATAAAATCCTCGAATTTCTGAAATATAGTGGAAAATTAATGTTTAATATTTTTTTTTCGATTCTCTCATGTAATGATAAATCAAGGTAATTTGATTTACAATCCTTTTACTAAATCAAACATCAATTAATGACATCGTTTCAGTGTTTATTTAGATTTTTAACTTTATAATAGCTGGTCCATACGAAACTTCGCATCTTTCCTAGCTCTGTATGTGTCACAGATAAAGACACGAACCTAATCACCAGCCATGACGCCAACGATATTCGTTGAACGATAAAGTATGCATCAAATTTAATATCAAAACGACTACAGGATATCAATAAGTTCTTAAATGCTAAAAATATTCCCAAATTTAACAGTGTGTATTTACTGAAGAAGTTGTAGTACAGAACTCTTTTTAATAGCGGAGGCGTTTTTGAGTTACGAGACTACAAACCGGAAAGACGATTAAAGACATTTCGCACCATTATGAGTTGTTTCGACCTCATTAACATTAGTCTACTTAAATTTTTATTCTTTTTCACTTAGTATGGATCAAATAAAATACATTCTCTTCACATGTGTTTGTATAAAATTGGTTTGCATGGTGTCTTGAAATATCTTGAACTTTCGGTTTGTTTACATGAAGTTGTTTCGTCTCACTTATGATCTCCGAGAGAAAAATTTCTACGCGTGAACTATTTAAAACATGGTTGGTCAATAGGTCAGAGTAATATCTCCGATAGGTAGAATTTCTCTGTTGATCAGAATGTAGCTGGTCCTGCAGTAATCGATGTCTTAATATGGTGCAATTTAAAGATGGGTTTCCTTTTTTTCATTTATTCATGTATATATCCAACCAATTATCAGAAGCTTAAAGAGATTGTAAAGAGGATTTTTAGCATTGTTTAAATGTACGTGAAATACTTCAAACTTCTATTTGGTATATTTAAAATTCCCACTGGGTGCCCGTGGTTCCTGTTATTCCAGAAAGACTGCATCGGATATGACACACACCCCGCTGCTACGAAGCACGATCACCGGACGTACGGGCGTAGACGACCATTATACGCCTTACATTTTCAAGTGTTTGTATTTTTATAAAAAAAAAAGGATTATGTTAACCTATAGTTCTGTATATCGTTACTGATTTGTTGATCAACTGTTTGAAATGATATCTGAACTATGAATAGTGATAAATTAAAAATAACAATGTTTTTCAAATGGAAATTTTATTCTGGATGATTCATGATCAATTCCACTAATACACTTACCCTTGTAACATTGGTCTTTAATATGTGCAAGCTCACAGGCACAGATCGCGGTGGGGACAAAATATAGTTGATCCCCATCTTTCTTGTGACAAATAGTTTTGTCGTTCAATAATAATAGTCTCATATGTCCTTTTGTGGTTACTCTTTCATCCTTTTAATTAATAAAATTCATTTGATCTGGTATTACATGAAGATGATATCTAATTTCATAATTATACTGTTTGTCCCAACCATCTTTATCAAAGGATATGTGCCTCTAGAAAGCCTTAAGGTTGATTAGTGCACCTAGCATTTGAAATTGGCTTGGCCCAAAACCATCTTGATCAGTCTCGCCACTAAGGGATTTGAATGCTCTTACTTTCAACTACTTGAACGTAAAATTTATATTGGCCATTACCAGATAAATAAATACGATTAAATATTCACCAGAGGGCGTAACTGTTGTTGTAAGTATTCAAAAAAACAGAAACCAGAAGTAATCTTCCATTAAATTGCAAGTTGTTATTGAAAGACGCTTTAAAACTCAGTTTTCTGAACTTATCAGATTAGGCAGATTACCAATGAATTTCTACCGTTTTTGATAATTATGTTATACATGTTGTGTTCATTGTAAGAGGTAGTATTTCTTTCTGCAGATTGTGGCAACTATCAACTAATATAATAATTACAAGAATTGATTAACTACAGATTACAGAAAACACAATGACTTTATTATCACTAAGAGAATCACATAAGTGTATATGTAACTTTTAACGTTTTTAAACACGACAATATTCTCTACGGTCTAACTCCACTATCTAGTCTCTTCTTAATGCCAGTGAATCATCTAGACCCAGATTACAAATAGGCGGTAATTTTGTGGGGCGTCTTTCTTTACGACGATTCGATTGGTACCGATTAGTTTGAACCGGAAGTAAAACCTTTGGTCGTTTAAAGTTGGTAACCTTATTTAAGCCGCCACTTTTCTCAGCACATGTTTGTGCTGGTCTTGATGCAACAGTTGATGTGTTAGACGATATATATCCTGGTTTCGGCTTATCTGGTAAAATGTTGCTTTTTATTCCGTGTCTTAGATTTGGTTTTGATACTGTTGATGTTGATAATAATGTTGATTTAATTTTAGGAAGAACAATTCTTTCTTTTGTCGTTTTTAAACCATATTTTGAATTTGACACGTTGTTGGCTGAATTTAATTTAGGCAATGATGATGTATCTGAATCTTGTTGGAAATGTTTCCTGGAGAATTCGGTGCGTATTTGTGGCAAAACATCATGTCTATTCATTTGTTTCTTTTTGGATACTTTTTCACCCCCAATCAGTAAAGTTCTATCAACTCCACGCTGTAACGGCTGTTTGATTGTTGAACTAGCTGTTGAAATTTCCGAAAGAGATATTTTGGTGGTCTTTGCTTTTGAATCAATTGCTTTTTTAGTGTCAATAGGAGGTAGAATTAGTTTCTGTGCGATACCCGTCTTCTTAAACTGAACGGGTTGGCGTCTTTTCCAAGTTTCAACTGGTGTCTTTCTGATCGATTCTCTCGATGGAATTTCTATAGAAGAAGATGAAAGACGTCCCGAATTACCACCAGCAACCGGCTTAGTACGGTTGGTTGTTTCTTCTTCCAATGTTGATGCCGATGGAAGAGTATTCATATCTACGTAAGGAATCTTTCCTAAAGCTTGGGACTCGGCTTGTGTTTCAATGTTGACATATTTTTCAAGCTCTTCTATTAATTGTTGTTCTTCCTCGGTCATTTGCATATCTTGTGGTTGAAAATTTTCGTCGTGTGATGTTGATAGGTTTATGGACATTTCTACTAGATCATTCAGATGCGATGTGTCTCTGTTATGTTGTTCACCAAGTTGTTCCGTCCATTTGCAATCGTTATCATCTTCTCTGGACTCTTTTGTGTCCTGTTGAAATTTACTTTTGTTATTGGTCTTGAGCTCATTGCTTTCTGCTACAGCGGAAAACTCAGCTGCATAATCATTGGTGATGACAGGTATTTGGGTGTCGTTGTTGTGTGTGTCTTTTTCTAAAAGTTGGTGGTTGGTTAATGGAAGATCCGAGGTTGGTGTCGTATCTACTGTTTGTTCATTTATCTTATTTCCGTCTTTAGATGAAACACTTATTTCCATGACTTGCCTTAATGTATCTTGAGAAGCATCATGTTCAGACGAATTTGAAGCAGCAAGAACACTCTGGTTTCGGTCTGTTGATTCATCTGGGTATTGTAATGATGTATCTGTGTCTCTAAACTGGAGAGGAACCTCGTATATTGGTGTAGTTGGTGTCAATGTGTCAATACTTGGTGACGATGATCTTGGTGACAGTTGTATATCTTGATCACCTAAAGATTGAGTTCTCTCTAAAATATCATGTATCCTTCCATCTACATAGCTCTTGATATCAGGATCAATGCGTTGAGGATTCATTTTAATCCTAAGCTTTCTTCCAAATACGTATCCTTGGTCTGGTGGTGTATTGGGTCTTTCACATTCCATAGCGACTCGCTCATTATTAGTTTTAAAGAATTCTCTGTACATTGTCAATTCTTCTTCTTGTTGATTAATTCTTTTCTTATCACCAATTTGCTCTTCAAGAAATGCTATAAATTCTCTGAAATGTTAACATTTTATATACACAATTTGTATAAAAACGACAAAGGCAAGCTTGTTGTTTCTTTTATATTTTGTAAAAAATAAAAAAAGAAAGACTGAAAGGGTAAGAGCGCTATAATTGGCGACATTGGTGGCATGTACTTATATGTAACACAGATTTTCCTTAAATTATTAGCCATAATTCAATTATTCTTCAAGAAACTTAGATGAAATTATGATTACCTATGAGCTTCCTTAAGCTTGCGATATAGATTATCCATTTTAGTTTCAAGATAAAGAATATAATCTTTGACTTCTTCAGTGGTATTTTGAAGACATGGTACTGAAATTAAAAATACAGAGTTCCAACTATAGATACATGTATATATCTTTATTGCCATTGACAAGGTCATCATTCTTAGTCGTAGCTGTAGTCTCAAAACAAGAGTTGTCTTTTCGTGCCCATTTACTGTGTAAGATGGCCGGCTATAATTTATAAGACAGGGTAATGAAAACGTGGACAAAATCAAACTTAGAACATACCATTAGGACGAAAAGTCTCTGGATTGTTAGGTTCTGTATTATCTATATTATGATCATTATGATCATCAACATTAATATATTCTGGTAGACCTGAAATAAAAAGATTTCATAAATGGAAATGAAAGTATGTAACTAGAATAATAATTAAGAAGAACTGTTTACAACTATTAGTCTCAGAGAAGAATAGTTAAATTACCAGTAATTATTGTACAAGAATAGTTTACCTACAAGTTATTAGTTTTGGTAAAAAAAATAGTTTCCCTACCAGTAATTAGTGTATAAAAATATTCTACCTACAAGTTAAAATTCTGAGAGAAGAATACTTTACCTACAAGTAATTAGTCTTGGAAAAGAATAGTTTGCCTACCAGTAATTAGTCCACATGAGAGAAATGGTTTACCCACCACTAATAAGTCAAAGAGAAGAATAGTTTACCGACCTACCAGTAATTAGCCAATGACTTTTACCAGTAATAAGTATAGCAGAAAAACAGTTTACCTACCAGTAGTTAGTCTAGAAGAAGCATAGTTTACCTACCAGTGATTAGTCTAGGATAAGAATAGTTTACCTACCAGTAATAAGTCTAGGAGAAGAATAGTTTACCTACCAGTTATTAGTCTAGGTGGAGGATAATCTACATCTTCGTCCTCTTCAGTTAAAGAATCAAGTTGATGTTGCAAAACTGGACGATGAATTTCTCTATGTAGATTCATAACCGAATCTTCTGAAATAGATAAAAAGTAGATATATAACAGTGGTTCCAAACCTGGGGGCCATGGCCCCTAGGGAGCCATGGGGTGTTTGTCAGGGGGCCATGGCGAATGAGGATGTATATCATTTTTTCTCTAGCCCAACTTATATTTAACTATATTTTGCTGTGTAAAGTCTGTAGTTGCTTGTAGTCAAATGTATCTGACCTCCTGATGACAAGGAGGCACATCATGAGAACAACCTTTGCGCTATATTCCCTATTTTGCCCTAGTTTTGGAAAAGAACAGGGACCAGCTCTGGTAACTTCGTGAATTTGGGCCACAGCTTGAAAAAGGTTGGGAACCACTGATCTATAAGATTAATTTCTCATTTTCTAGTCTTGATTATTTTAATATTTCATAACCTACCAGTACGGAGTCCATGGTTTGGTGAGACGATTTCTGTCTGATTTTCAGAATCTAAATCTTCATTTCCTTGGACCAAAGTTAATCTTCTGGGATCTTCTTGTGAATCCATTTTTTTTCACTGTAATTAACATAAATGCATAAGTTTAAATTATGAAAAAAACTTACTATTAGAGTTTGTATCAAACGCTTTAAAAATGTTTTTGAAATATGACTTATTAACTAATTTTAATAATTTTAGGCTATTACTTACCAAGTAGAACTAGCTGATATCTGTTAGCGACGATGTTCAGTGAAAATATTCCACTAAAATGTATTTTATTGCAGAGCGCAGTAAAATAGCGTCTTATTAAAAGAAATATTCTGATAATAATGAGGAACAATCAAAATGACGTTACAACAATCATCACTATAACGTCAAAACTAGTATAACGTCAAATCCATTATAACGTCATAATACAACAGTACCCAAAATGTACCCGCCAATCTCCCTACTACTTTGTATTTCAGAGTTCGATTATTGCATCAAATGAAACTACATTTGTATATTTAATGAAGGATTTTATGACCCCCCCCCCCATGAAGAAAATTATGAAACAATGGCATCGATATGTTGCATTCTTAATCATATTTCGGGACTGGAGGTTCAAACCGAGATTTCCTACTCTGATATTCATTTGACCGATTTTAATTCTTCAAAAACCTTTTCTTTCCAATCAAAATCTATGGGTGGATAATGACCATTTCGTACCCCGCTTTTGAGTTCAAGTGAAAAACGCGCCCCAAAGTCCACCACCAAACCCATGCCTTAGTCGGTATAACATTATTCGCGAAAATCGTATGCATTTTTGTTTGGTGTGGTTAACTACTGAATAATCAACATAACAAGACAAACAAAAGGATGAATGATAACAATATATTATGTATAAATTGTATATCGTTCAGTTATTAGTTAGTAAACCGGAACATTGCATGTCATTGTTTTATTCTTTATATACATAATACATGTACGTATTATTCTAAGTATTCTTGAACCTAATCCTTCCTTTTCATTCTTCGTTCTATTCAGTACATGTAGGTTATACCGAAAATGTCATGCTTTCCCTTGAGATAACTATGACTATGTAATACTAATTAAAAATTCCATTCCAAAATGATCGGGTTCGATAACCGCTAACTAAACGTCATGGCTGACCTAGTTAATGGAATCAAACACGAACATAGTAAGAGCCCTTGTTACAGGATAGACTATAAGAAATATTCCTATGCCACAGTCAGTGCTTTCGAAAGCCAGTTAGGCGTCGGCTTTCAACACCTATCACCAAATACTAAAAACAAATGGCTTCTTTTTACACTTTGAACCGTTCTCATTACTCTAGTCAAAAAAAGGGGACGTAAAACTCATTTATACTGGAGTTTGATTGATTTATATTTTGAGGATTGTAAATTACTGTGAATTTCGTTAATAAGACTCCATTCAAAGGAGAGATGTAAACGTATATTACCTTCCATAAAATAATCAAATCGTAATCTCAGCTCATCGTTTACAATTTGTAAAATAATAATATATTCATGATGATATCATCAGATTGGAAAGATAATTCTGTCATGAAAATAAAATACAAAGAACTTCTCCTTTGGGATATCGGCAAATATCTGCTGATAAATGAGAAGCTGTCAAGTTCTTGAAAGTCGCTTTAGAATTAGGTTATGGGATAGTCCATATCTCACTATAGACGTCTGGTGTTTCTTACGGGGGCATCCAAAATAAGGCTTGCCCAGCTTTGTACCCTCAGATTCAATTTCTTTTTCATTGATATCTTATATGCTTTCACCCTGAACCCCATATCCCCCCAACACAAAGGCCACAGTAGCGTAGCGAGAAATTTATTAAGGGGTGTTGTGGTTCCATAGCATGAAATTGCTCAAATTTTGCGATTTGTAAGTAAAAAATGTAGCAAAATTTTCAGCCCGAGGGTCGTGGGGAGGGGGGGGGGGGAGGCGGAGATGGGCGTATGATAACATAACATGCACCACAACACACTAAATACGCAATCTTTACATGCACGTAATATGGTGAACGTTAAAAAATTCATCGGCCTAGCAATGTGGACTTCTAAAAGGGTTGTTGACGTCGTGCTCGAGTTTACAGACCTAATTGCTTAGTGATATCAATGCATCAATTAAACAATTTATGTTGGTGTATGTTACCTTGGATCGCAAACCTTCTTCCAATAAGAATTGTCTTTGTTTTATACATGAATAACAGTATAAATCTAGTACATAATGATTACACACATGAGGCAATCATGTGGACACTTTCATTGCTCTGGAAGTTTCAGTGGTTAATATGCATGTTGGCTCATTTTGCAGGTAAGATTAAATAAACTAGGGGTTTCAGTATAATCTGGCATAAGATGGGCAATATTTTAAGTAACATATTTTATAAGATGAAGGTGTAAAAAAAATTGGTGATAGATGATAATATATTTTCAGAGATTCATTGGGGAAGATTTATAGTGAAAAATTTCATACAATATCGTGTATATAAAATGCGTATATTTTGTAACTGACTTTTTAAATTGTAACTAATACAATTAGAAGTTTTTAAGATCATGCGTCTGGCAGAATCTTAGAATAACTAAATTTTCAACAACTAATGGCATCTTGCGACATATGTCAGAATCCGAAATGCCATGTTGACGAAAATGTTTTTAGTGGTTACGATAGATAATGTATTATGTATATATACCTATGGTGTATACATACATTCGGAAACATTCGGCAACAAGTTGCATAACATGTTGTCGTGTGTGATCAGGACCAAATATGTGTTGCCAAGAGTCTACGTCAGAGCAGTAACTCAAATTCTGCCAAATTCTAACTTAACCGAGATCTCATTTATACCGGTACGTAAGAAATAACCAGATTTGATTAAGCCTGATAATGATGCTACAGGTCATAAACGTCCACATTTCTACATTTCTATGTGGGCGTATTAGAATTATGATTTATTTTTCATTAATTTCAGAATGTGGAACGTTTTCTACCACAGCTTTACTCAAAGTATCATATATACAGAATGTTACAGAACAAAATCATTTGGTATTTGCCTTAAAGTCGGATCAAGAAAGTGTAGTCTATTTATATAATGATAAATTCAAAACAGGGGCAGTTATCATGGGATACCCCATTAATCGAAAAATAGTCACTTTGTCAATAGATTGTTATTATAACATGCACACACACACTAGCGATTTGATAATTCCAACTGAATACTCGTGGTTATGGATAAGATGGACCAGTACACAACTACAGTTTGGTACCGGAAAAATTCCTGGTGAAAATTTGATTTATTACGTTGCCTTCATCAAGGAAGTAAAGTATATTGGTTTTGCAAAGTATGGTGGAAGCCTGGATTCTCATTGGATAGTTGGTCAGACCAATGAACTTATGAATGGTAAGTCACGATTCCAGACAGTTTGCATACCGCACTAGTTATGATTACGTACTGCATAAGTGATGATTATGTACTGCACAAGTTATGATTGCTTTACTACAAAAGTGACGATAACGTACTGCACACGTTATGATTACGTACTGCGCAAGATACGATTACATACTGCATAAGTCATTAGCTACTTCTTTTATTCATTTTATGCCTTTTAATGTTTTCACCTCTTTTTTATGAATTTTTAAAGTTAAGAAATTTACCAAATGTTGTCTGGCTCAACGATACTGTTGTTCTTTCTTGTAACGGTTCTTGTGATAACCTGTCTATCTAGTTCTATGATAGTATTTATAATGATATTTAGGTTCTTGTGATAATCTGTCTATCTAGTTCTACAATATTATTTATAATGATATTTGGGCTCTTGCGATAATCTGTTATCTAGTTCTACAATATTATTTATAATGATATTTAGGTTCTTGTGATAATCTGTCTATCTAGTTCTACAATATTATGTATAATGATATTTGGGCTCTTGTGATAATCTGTCTATCTAGTTCTACAATATTATGTATAATGATATTTGGGCTCTTGTGATAATCTGTTATCTAGTTCTACAATATTATGTATAATGATATTTGGGCTCTTGTGATAATCTGTTATCTAGTTCTACAATATTATTTATAATGATATTTAGGTTATTGTGATAATCTGTTATCTAGTTCTATAAAAGTATTTATAATGATATTTAGGTTCTTGTGATAATCTGTCTATCTAGTTCTATGATAGTATTTATAATGATATTTAGATTCTTGTAATAATCTGTCTATCTAGTTCTATAATAGTATTTATAATGATATTTAGGTTCTTGTGATAATCTGTCTATCTAGTTCTACAATATTATTTATAATGATATTTAGGTTCTTGTGATAATCTGTCTATCTAGTTCTACAATATTATGTATAATGATATTTGGGCTCTTGTGATAATCTGTTATCTAGTTCTACAATATTATTTATAATGATATTTAGGTTCTTGTGATAATCTGTTATCTAGTTCTATAAAAGTATTTATAATGATATTTAGGTTCTTGTGATAATCTGTCTATCTAGTTCTATGATAGTATTTATAATGATATTTAGATTCTTGTAATAATCTGTCTATCTAGTTCTATAATAGTATTTATTATGATATTTAGGTTCTTGTGATAATCTGTCTATCTAGTTCTACAATATTAAGTATAATGATATTTGGGCTCTTGTGATAATCTGTTTTCTAGTTCTACAATATTATGTATAATGATATTTGGGCTCTTGTGATAATCTGTTATCTAGTTCTACAATATTATGTATAATGATATTTGGGCTCTTGTGATAATCTGTTATCTAGTTCTACAATATTATTTATAATGATATTTAGGTTATTGTGATAATCTGTTATCTAGTTCTATAAAAGTATTTATAATGATATTTAGGTTCTTGTGATAATCTGTCTATCTAGTTCTATGATAGTATTTATAATGATATTTAGATTCTTGTAATAATCTGTCTATCTAGTTCTATAATAGTATTTATAATGATATTTAGGTTCTTGTGATAATCTGTCTATCTAGTTCTACAATATTATTTATAATGATATTTAGGTTCTTGTGATAATCTGTCTATCTAGTTCTACAATATTATGTATAATGATATTTGGGCTCTTGTGATAATCTGTCTATCTAGTTCTATGATAGTATTTATAATGATATTTAGGTTCTTGTGATAATCTGTCTATGTAGTTCTATGATAGTATTTATGATATTCGGGTTCTTGTGATAATCTGTCTATCTAGCTCTATGATAGTATTTATAATGATATTTAGGTTCTTGTGATAATCTGTCTAGCTAGTTATATGATATTAAGTATAATGATATTCGGGTTATAGTGATAACGTGTCTGTCAGTTCTATAATAATATTTATAATGATATTTAGATTCTTGTGATAATCTGTTTTCTAGTTCTAAAACAGTATTTATAATGATATTTAAGTTATTGTGATAATCTGTTATCTAGTTCTATAATAGTATTTTTATAATGATTATATTATGGGTTCTTGTGATTATCTGTTTTCTAGTTCTATAATAGTATTTATAATGATATTTGGGTTCTTGTGATAATCTGTTATCTAATTCTATGATAGTGTTTATTATGAAATATGGGTTCTTGTGATAATCTGTTATCTAGTTCTATAATAGTTTTTATAATGATATTTAGGTTCCTGTGATAAGCTGTCTATCTAGATCTATGTCCTGTGATATTATCTTTTAAGATATTTGGGAACTTGTGATTACCGTACCTGTTAATTTTACTTGTTGTTTTTCTTTATATAATTATATAACCTCTTTTTATTTCAGAATCTAAATTTAAGAGAGTGGAAAATATGCGAATAAGAGATACATCAAACGTATACCAAGTACGAAGTTCTATACAATGTGCTGAATTGTGTATGAGTACTAATGGATGCTACGGATTCAACCTATCAGTAAAAGGTCTGTGCTCAATTCAAAGTTGATATTTTAATATAATGACATACAAAAACACATACAGTGAGAAATATTTTGAAAAAAAAATCAAAGGTTGAAAATTCATAAAATGTGGTATTAACCAAACGAATATTTTTTTTATTTTTTTTTGGCCTTGAGTATTGTAAACAATATGTAACAATAACTTTTCGTACTACGATTTAAGAATTGATCTTTCAAGGAGTCTGACTAAAGTTAAACCATTTTAACACATAATCACACATTATTGTCTGTCATTTCAGTGAATGGGGTCTCTGTTTGTGAATTGATACAGAAAGATATGCTATACGTTTTATGTCTTGATACCAATTCCTTAGATTGGACTGTGGAAAATAATTCAACATGGACACATTTTTATCTTTAAAACTCGGAATATTTTTCATATTATACAAACAAATGTGCACTTAATAGCAAAAATTAAAAGTTTTAAGCACTCTCCACTATTACACTTTTTTTTTAACCTGAAACCAGTTCAAAATTAAAGTTATGTAAATAGAGGATTCGTCACGAGTGTGATATAGTTCACAAAGTAAAACATGTGATATTAAAATCCTGTTAAAAAATAAAGACAAAATACATTGAACACTGTTTAATACAATTATTCAAACAAATACGAACAGTAAACAAGGTTCAAAACTTTAGTTGGAGTTTGTTTATTAGTGGTACTATAGAAAAAAGTAGTGCGGCTGCTTGGTACCTAATTGCCTATTTATATGATAAATTGCATTTAATATCACTGGAAGCTAGTTCCTTTTTTCATATTATACATGTATATAATGTTTTAATGTCATTTATGAATTATGAAGGCGAAATAAATATGAAAATTACGAATATTATGAATTGAAGGAACTGTTAAGATTCTTTGTTAAAACTCATCATTCAAAACCTGAATTTTGAACATTTAAAATCACTGGTTAATAAAATCAAGGATTGCACCGAATTGTTCTTTATTATAAAATAGCGTCTGTTGTATCTTGTCTTAAATCTTTCAGGAATGGCATTAGGTCTGAAAAGAAAAAGGTTTGAACATTCATTTAGTAATAAGATGTAATGAAAGAAATACCACACTTCGAGAGCATCTGCATGAGTTGGTTGACATATTCAAACTCAATATTACAGTCCGGACTCGGAACAGCTCAGGTCCGAATCTTGGCCCACCTTTTGGCTTAGTCACCATCGTATCACGAATACGGGTGTTGACATGGTCTTATTAACTATGAAGAATGGCGACGTGGTTTGGACACGATGACACCAATCTTATATGTCTGGATAGCTTGTTTTTTCGGGGTGTTTTTAACTTCCATGACAAATGTTATAACTGTCTGCATGTATTCAGAAATGAACCATTAATGAGTCCATAAAAACATACCCAGTTATTCTACGTGGTCACTGAGTGCCACATGGTACCATGATACAGTCAAAAGATATTGTTTTCTCTTCTCGCTCGCATAAGAGCAAAAACTGAGAAAAAACACATCAAGTCCATTTATTACCTGTGTAAAGCTTTTTCACAGTGAAGTCATTACCCATGACCCTTAAGTTACCAAAACCATCAACGGGTAACTTTAATTGGTTTATACAAACAGAAAATTTGAACATTGAAGGTTCAGAAAATAATAAACTTTATAAAATAACTTAATTAAGTAACTTACTGGTTCCCCCTGTACCAAGACTTGACAAACTTTCGTATTTATTATCCACTTTCTTAGAAGGTATTACTATGTATCTACAAAATATAATATACATTTTGTTTTTAATTGAGCATAACAGAGAACTATCAAATATATTTTTTTTAAATAATAGCATTATATCTAAATTTAATTCAAAACAATAAGACGCTCTTTCCACAAAAGTTTGGCTTACCGATTAAAAAAAAAACTGGGCATTGGGAGCAAAACAACCCAGGATGAAATTCGTAAGGGATAACAATACGTATATCAATGTGTTCCATATCCGACCTAAAGGCCCGTTCACACCAAAAACGTCACGAGGAACGCGACGTCGAAAAAAAACGCGCGTTCAACGCCGCGAAAATAAGATCAATGGATAGTCAATAAAACGCTCAGACCAGAGACGCGCGTTCAACGCCGGATTGTCGCCTGAAATAACTTCTGTAGTTATTCAGCTCGTTTTGCGCTGCGCTGTGTTGAACGCGCGTTTTTGGCGTGAACGGTACTTAACTGTAGCTTTGCATTCATGTTTGCGCCGCACAAAGGCGACAAGATAAATCCACAAGATAAATCCAACATTACAATGTGGGAATATTAGATTAAAATTGGTGAGAGCTTACTTGGTAATAATCTGTATATGATAGCTTCTCCATAATTTAACTGATTCAACACATTTATTGTATACCTTCTTTAATTCTTCGTTACCACAATCACATACTGGGGGGTAAATAACACCACAAACATAATAATATGAAGCAAACAATATAATTTATCAAGAATAACAATTAAGAATCAAAAAGGTTCTTTTTTACAGCTCTTGGTATTGACATTTCTCGTATTCATTTACAGCTCTGTCCTCTGGAATAATGTCATTAATGAGGTTATATGACTTAACTAAGGTCATCAAAATTTCGCATCTCGACCAAGATTAGAATACACTGGCAAATGGCGTCAAATAAAGATTTCTAACCGACTATGGTACAGCTTATCCTCATAGTTATATAATTTGTTGATTTCTTTCCTCAATTTAAGAGACACTGACCGAGGACGCAGGTACATAGAAAGGTACAATTAGTTTGTAACGAAACATGGTTTCTATTGAATTCATCTTCAAGATCAATGTTTAAAATTGTTCTATGATATATTGAAAAGGTTATGTAGATTTATGAATAAATAAAAGTTGTCCAATTACCTAAAGTTTTGAGTTGATGAGGTACAGATTCTAAATCAAATATAAATTTGCGATGTTTTGGTAACATATACTTCCGTATCTCAAGCAAATACTTTCGTTTTTCTGCAAAATATACATATTTATATTGGTTCCATTTCATTTTATTTCATTAACTTAGCGAAAGAATACTAAGAATACTTTTTTTTAAATCATAATACTCTAGTTTGTTCCTACCAAATAAGCTTTATAGGGCATAATTACGTTCTGAAAACTGTCATGGGCACATTTTGCACGTTTATTTGCAAGATTATGACTGACAGCAAGTTGATAATCAGCGATATAAGGTTATATATATACACTAATCTTTCAAGCTTACAGTGAATAATGTAAATATCACATCCCTGTCTTTTGCATATTATTTCAAGGTTTGTTGTGCCAGTGGCGGATCCAGGATTTAGAGAAAGGGGGGCTCTGAAATATAAAATTCTTCAAATACAATGGCATTGCTAACGCCGAAGTCGCAAGCGGAAATTTTTTAGAGGGTTCTGACATAAGTTGGATCCACCCCTGTTTACAATTATGCTTACCTGCATTATGTTTAATTCCCAGAACAGCATCCATTATCTGCAAGATTGGACTCTGTGCTCCACTTCCTCCCATTACCTGCAAATAGTTACTTTGTTTCATAAAGGGTATGTAAAGAGGTAAAAAGTCAAAATGTATCGTCTTTTGGCGTCAATTCCAATTCGCCGTCAGATGTCTTTGGTTCCTGTAATCATTCTATTTAGCCATGTGTGACGTCACTATATCCCAAAAATTCTACAATATTTATTTAAAACTTAGTTTTATGGAATTGCGAGGCCGATCAGTGTCCCAGTTACACACTATTCTTTAAAAAAAAATCTGTACAATCCTTTTATATGTCTAACATGGATTTATCAAACTTTTTAAGCCTTATTTAACACGAAAAATGAATTAAATTAGCTCTTATTATTGAAAGAATCGTGTCGTACGAACCTTCAAGGGTTTATTATTTTCTATACCCTCATATATTACACCATCTGGCATCTGACTGGATTCCCCTCCCCATCTGAAAAAGATATTGTAATCTATTAGAAATATAGCAGGCTATGTACATATATTTTTGTAAACCATATTGAAATGTTTTTTGGTTTTGTTTTTTCGCATTAACCACTATAACCGAATACCTTAAACAATCTCAATCTACCATAGAGGTCCGTGAGTGGGGAGAGACGGGGGGGGGGGGGGGGGAGGGGGGAGAGACGGGGGGGGGGGGGGACTTCTATATGCAAACATCCATCGTTGGAATTTGTAAAAGATATAAATTTCAATGCTTTCTTGACTAGCTGATGTTTATGACCAAAAAATTACCAATTCCAAATTCAGCAACAATAACAGTAGGCCTACTGTTGCTATTTAGATAACCAGCTTACAAAATCTATAATCATTATTAGTATTATTATATACTCTATGATAAAAGCATATAGAGCTCAAAGGTTCTTCTTTTTCTTACAATAGTATACGAACCCTGCTAAAAATGGTCGGACCACATCATAAAACACAACCGCATCTAACTGTTCTGTAAGAAGTAGATTATATGTTAAAAACGAATTTACATTTTTGTCCAGAGGTAGGCCTATAGTATGTCACTATGTCAAGACATAAGAGTATATTTTAGCAATGCACATACCCGGTGTCATGTATAGTGTTTTAGTTTTATCCGATAATAAAGTGATTTCTGGTTTCTAAAGCAGACACCTGGAAAATCCACTGATGCATATACATGTAATAACAATACTCTCTTTTGGCAAAGTTTGAGAAATTAAATTTCATGTATATTCTATAAGATCTAAGATTTTAAATATAGCCTACAAAGTAATAAACAAACATAGCTTGCCAGGCAAGGTAACATACGCAAACTGACAGCTTTGATAAAATAAGAACATTTGACAGAATAATAATATCCATCAAGAATTGTGCCTTGCAAAGTGTTTACAAGCTAAAAAAATTGAACTTTTTTTGAAGGGGCAATAACTCATACTAAATACTTTTGATTTTTTTGTAAATGGGGTTCATCTTTGGGACAAAATAAACATTATCAGTAAGTTTCGTCGAAATTGTGACCTGTAGAATGTTTACGAGCAATTATTGTGGACGGACGGACCAACGGATCTGGGTGATGCCAATCTTTGCTGCACATTATTTTGACGTGGGAGTGTAGAAACCGCTGTTACTGATAAGGAATAACCCAAAGATGTTAGAATACAGATGTTGTTGAATACTCACCATGCATTCTGGATAACAGTGATTTTAATTCTAACATACAATCAGATATGATGTAAAGATTGTCTACAATTTCGCCAATTTCTCCGTTTTCAACATCATTCAATACAGCTAACACTGGCTGAAATAAAATTTACATTACAATATGTCAACGAAACCATTACCCATAGCGATGACGTATTGAAGTCATTATTTACATCCCAGCCAAATCTCAACTTAGGACCCTTTGTTTTTTCGATCACCGCACAGCTCTGACTTTGTTGAATTTATCAGAGTTGAAAACTACAGAATTACATTTCTCTTAAAGGGGTTGTAAAGAGGGTTTCTAAAATTTGTATGTGTATCGGGGACACTGATAGCATCAATTTACGCCATTCCAATTTCCATTCCGACGTCTGTGGTTCTTGCAGTTCCACTAATATTAACACGTTTTATGACGTCACTACCAGTGATCTACCGGAAGCTACTACTGATATCTATGCAGATCACTGATAGTGTCCCCGATACACATACAACGTCTAGAAAACCTCTTTACAATCTCTTTAGCTTCTAAACATGTCCTGCATAGATGGCAATCAATAATGGCTGTACATTGAAAACTTGTGCATTGCGCTGACGTAAAGGTTATACACCCACCTTTAAACATTTGATAAAAGCTATTTCAAGAGCATTAGTAACTCGTATAAACCAATCATAATGTTCCCCACCTGGTAATCTACCAACAGTTGTTATGTTTCTATTTAGAAAAAACCATATTAATTAACAAAAACACATTATAAACTAGAGCAAATAAAATGCAAGTTATATCATTATATAAAGGGCTAAGAATATTGATTCAAAACTGCAATCTTCAATAAAGAACGCTTCATCTTAAATATGCTAATAGATAACCTTCCTTCCGTCATTCCTGTCCCAAAAAGGCAAATGTCATTGATATTTGATGGATATTTGATGTTTACAATATTCGTTGCTTAAATGAGCGCAAAGAAAGTTAACAAACCCTCAAAATTTTCGGACATTCAGGATATTGATATTCCGAAAGGTCTGGGAACCAAATTATTTTTAATTAGGAAAATATCTTTAAAAGAACCAGTGATATAAATAGTGCTTGTAAAACTTGAAAACGAAAAACGCAATAAAACGTGTACTTACTCTAAACTGAGAGGTCTGGAATAAAAAATAAAATAATTATAGGTTATATAATATCTAATGTGCCATTGAAAGATTATCTTGTATCGATGTCTCCTTGTCGTGATTAAAAGTTTGATATCCATACATATTTAAATTATTCTAAAGTAGTCTTTTAGCCCTGATGACTTCTGCGGAGTGAAATTGCCTAAATATTTTGTGTGTTCTTTCTGGAATACATTAAGCACTGTCTTTATTGTGTCCAAAATACCTTGTGCCCTTATTACTGTGTAAAATACCATGTGCCCTTATTACTGTGACCAAAATACCTTGTGCCCCTATAATTGTGTCCGAAATATCTTGTGCCCGTATTACTGTGACCAAAATACCTTGTGTCCTTATTACTGTGACTAAAATACCTTGTGCCCGTATTACTGTGTCCAAAATATCGTGTGCCCGTGACCAAATTACCCCGTGCCCGAATTCCCCGTGACCAAGTTAACATGTACCGTAAGACTAGGCTGTGGCGTTCAATCCAGTTATCATAAGTTTCAAGGATACAAACTCAGATTTACCTGCTATGGTCTCTTAATTTGTAATTTGATAAAAACAGTGATGGATAAGAAATAATGGGATGAATTCCTAACTTTTTAGAAACATTATACCATGGTACAGCTAGACATCTAGGTATTATCTGGAATGAGATAATGTTACATCATTCGAAATTACGAAGATAAAGTTCGTTTTCGAAGATCAATATTAATGAATCTGGATCTAGAATTTTCAACCTAGTTTTTCCTAGTTGTCAGTGATGCAAATTGGATGGGACAATAAACCGAGGCCCGTGTACTATGTAAATCTAAAATAAGAGGCACACAATGTTTATATCAAAGATCCAGACCCAACTTCCCCGAACACCCAACCGGAAATAAAAAGGGGCGCTAATATTACTATTACTCTGTGTTTCCGGTTTGGGTGGAATTAAAAACTAACTCTACTTACATCAGGTGTGTCTGCTTCTCCATTCTGCCACATATACCCAGCTCCGATAAAGGATAGTTGTAAATGTGCTAATCGCAATTCTCTGTGGGATTTGAGTCTGTTATCATCTAGTTCGGACATCTAAAATAAGAGTTCTCCAGATATCATAATTTTGCGTAATTTTGACTTTCAAACGCTGGTATTTATTGATATACGTAGATTTGAAGGCTTAAATTTCGTAGGAGAGTTGTGAACATTATAACAAGATTTGATTAACTAAAACATTCCAGGTTCTGAGACTAAAAGTTTTTTGGTCAAACTTCTGGTCACATTTGTGTGTTATATTCCTTAATATTGTCTTGTGTTTTGTTATATGTGCTCCTCGCTTCTACATTTCGTTCAAATCTTATATTTTACTATCGTTTTACAATTGTTCTTTGATCAGATAAACACTAACTTTGTATAGATGAAACCAACAAAGTTTTGTATGCAATTAAACTGTACATTGTTGATAATATTTTGCACGTATCTACAACTCGATCCAAGTAACAAATTGCTATTTATTTGCATACAACAATTTTATATACAACATACCTGATTTACCCTCGCTTGTATCAACCTGGCTTCAACCAACTCGGGGATGGAATCTGATATTTGGTTCCATACATTGAAATATTCTGGTAACTTTTCCTGAATAGAATAACAAAGTCACATAACGTTGAGATGGCTTTGGTAACATTTCACAACTTGCCTTAATAGTTCAGAACTCTACAGGCCCTTAACAAGCCCAGTGTTTCTAGGATGAAAATAAATGAAATGAATGGAGTTTTACGTCCTTCTTTTCTGCACCTGAGGCTAATTGAGGACGGGCAAACGCCATGTAGTGTGCAATGAGGGAAATTTTGCCAGAACAGCGGCATTAGACTACTCTTATTATCGATTTCCAATTGTCGATGGATCTTTAACGTGCACAGCCAATAGCACACGGGACCTCGGTTTATTGTCCCATCCGAACGATTAGACGCTTTTTCCATGTCAGTGCCTCCTACCTGCATCACTGACAGGGGGAAACCGGGTTTCTAGGAGGAGCGGACATCCAAACATATGGGGCCTATTGAGGACAATTTTACCTTCAATTAAGAATTTTCAGAATTTTGCTGGGGGAGATGGAGATGGGGAGATGGGGTTTGACAACGCCCAAAAAGGTTACTGAAAGGAAAAACTTCCACAATTATAAAACCAAAAATGTAACTTACCAAAGGACTTTCTAAGAGAAATCCAGTTTTGAGAGAAATATTATAATCCTCTAACTTTATATCACTTGCTTTAATAGAAGACATTCTTTTCCTATAAACTCAAGAACAAAGTATAAGTTGCAAGATAGGTGTGTAGTGGACAATGGTTTCGTTTCAGTAAATCCGGACCCTGCGGACAGAGCCAAGACAATGACCAACACATTATTGGTGTACTTTTAACTGGCTCAGTGATTTCTGCGTAATAACCCATATTAAGATATACATGTAATCATAGAAATATAATAAACTGGAAGTCTTAGTCTTCACATCGTCTATTGAACCTCTGTTTAGATTCATGGTTGGCGTAGTTTCTGCTCTGCGGGACAAGTTGACTCTAAGTGATACTGTGGCAGAGAAACTGGATGTTCGGGTCTAATTACATCGCTTTTATCATGGCTTCTAAATCATTATGACTTCTTGCAGAAACCGGAAGTTAAGTGGGATTCCAGAATTCAACGCATGCGTGCCAAGCATAAATCTTGTGTTATTATTCCCTATCATACATTTCTATGATGTAATCAATTTATTTTTTAAACTTGAACTTAAAGAGAAAGTATATTATTTATAGTGCCTTCTTTTGATATTTTGAAATACCTATATAAAACTCTAAAAATCTAAATCTCTATTAGCTTTGAAATGAAAAGGAGTTTTACATCCTACTTTCTGCACCTGTAGAGAGGTACCATGCTCTGTGCAATGAAGGAAACTTTCCCCAGGACAGTGGCATTATAGCTGTTAAAATTTTTTAACTTCCTCTATATTCAAATCCCATATAATTCCAAAAGCGCAAAAAATATAAAAAAAACTTACAAGATTTCTGGAATACGATGAACAGTAAATATAATGTTGAAAGAAAATTAATAAGTATAATAAGTAAACAGATACCATGAAAAGTCTAGAAAATCCCTTGAAATATTATTATCTCGTGACCTGTTGAACTTGTACGTGAATAAGAATTTTTTATTAGTTTAGATAAGTTATCTTGTATCTACTGATTTTTGTAAAGCTAATATATTTATTGAACAAGAGTTATATCATTTTATTTACCAAAAGACAATCAGGATCTATTATCAATATAGTGCTTTAAAATACAGATGTGATGTCACCTTTTGTTCTTGACGGTTCACAGTGGCGTAGCTCGAGGGGGCGGGGATGCCATTGCTCCCTCATTATTGATATCCGTCGGTTGAAAAAGTGCCGTCGGTGAAGTTAAGCCCACCGAACGCCGGCATAAACATCAACAAATCAAATATGGCTTCATTTAGCCTTCCTGTAGTGTGTTAAATAGCTAAAATCTCAGGGATTCCGGGGGCTTAGCCCCCTGGACCCCAAAATGTACCTGTTATTCGCTCCACTCGCAATTTCAATATATTAAAGTGGACCACCATCTATCATTCACTAACAATCGAACTCAGCCTTCCCGCAACACGAACACACCCCGGAACAGGCAGGAAGTAGTCGTGTCCAACAAGTACATAAAATCTATTTCCACAACACAATCCCTTCTTTACTAGGATGGCCTCCTGCAAACATTTTACCAAATACGGGTAAATAATACCCCCAACTTCTACCAGAGGACTACAGCGGGAAGTCGCGGAGGCAAGCTCTGTCTCTTGAATTTAATAAAGACATGACCGCCACCACCACTCGCCAATGCATCAGAGCACCCACTGCATTAATGGGAGCGATGGTAAACGGCCCTGCCGGGACACGCCAGCCGTTAATTTTTGATGCCGCAGACATCGCCGCTCTCGCCCTCAGGGAAATATAACTTGACCCAGGTATCATGGATAGACGATTGATGGCACAGTTTGTCTAAGAACCCCTGTACCCCAGGGATTTTCCTGGCCACGGCCCGAACAAACTGCACTCTCTTCCAGTGAGTCAACGAAGAAACATCTTCTTCAATAACTATCTAAGAATCCCTGTACCCCAGGGATTTTCCTGGCCACGGCCCGAACAAACTGCACTCTCTTCCAGCCATTGAGTCAACGAAGAGACATCTTCTTCTTCTCTAAAAAATCTGGGAAGATGCTCCTCCAAGACATGTCTCTTTAACCTCCTCTTGAGAGCCCCACAACCAGGATATGGGTAACTACTAGTTCGGTGCCTCTCTCCCTTCTCTGATTTTACTTTCTTTTCTTGACCCTCTTCAACAATCTTTCTTTCTATTCCTCCTCCGTCTCCTTCTCTTTTCCCTCAAACATTCCTTCCGTTTCTCCTCTACGCTCATCATTTCAATCCTCTGGGGTCTTCCATCTTTCTTGTCTCTTAAAAATTCCCTCCGTTTCGCTTTTACAGCCATAATTTCTGCTCTCTCTTCCTTCTTTTCTTTAAACGCCCTCCTCCATCTCCTTTTCTTCCTTTCGTTCCGTTTTTCATTCTTCTCCCGTTTCTCACGCATCTCTTGCATTCTGTATTCCTCTCGCCTGTCTTCTAAACCACTTTCTTTTGGCTTTTCTCTTCCTCTTGCCTAGTTGGCATCAGACGGGGAAATTCAGGAGAGCTGGCGCGACTCGAATATTCGCTTAAAACTAACCAGTTACTCATATTGCAACTAAAAAAACAAAGACAACCAATTAAACAAATTATACAGGTTTTCGACGGTACGTTTTATACATAGCCGGAACTCAAGATTATCTGAAAATTCAACTGATACTCCAGAAGACGGCCACAATAAAGTGGAAACACCTCGTCTATATTCTCAGAATCTGATGTTATAGTGTCGTCCGTGGCGAGAGACAGACAAGGGCATCTAGGCTGCCAAGGTCTCAACCGTATAGGACACAAGGGAATGCCATTAGACTCACCTGGAATAGCTGCAATGTCGGCCAACACAATCAGTACACACAGTAATCTCCTACCAACCAATTTATACACCTTCTCAGACAACATCTTATGCTTAGCACGTGCAGAGACAATTTAACCATCTATCATGCACCAACAATCGAACTCAGCCTTCCCGCAACATGAACACACCCCGGAATAGGCAGGAAGTAGTCGTGTTCAACAAGTACATAAAATCCATTTCCACAACAATATTCTGTCGGTTCATCTTAACCATTGCACCCCGAGTTTCGAAAACATGGCTATTAATATTCAACTTACAATATTGTACGAGCATCAGAGAGTACATTATTTTTTCAAAATGGCGGCAAATTTTGGATTGCTGTGACGTCATAAAATAATTGAATAACGCTCACTTTTGGTGATTTTATAACCATTAGTGGAGATGCAATGTGCCCAACTGCTCAAAAACGAAATTGGTCAATATCCATTTGAGTCGGTAGAGATGTTTCTTTACATTGGTGTTAGTCGATCAGACCTTGAAGAGGGCCATGTTCGATAATCAGACGGCAACAATTGCACCACCTTTTATTCGCGGTATAAAAGAGTCTCCTGACATCATGATACGTCAAAATGATTTTTTTTCTCCATATTCCTTATGGAAACAATGGGCCACCATAGATAATGTGCCCATAAACTTGATGTCGTCAACTACTTTTTATTGAGTCTTTAAAAAATTAACAGGTTAAAAAATGTAATAACAAACTTCCTGATTTATAATGTTATTCTGGGCTTTGATCTTTTTCAATCAATCCATGATATAAATTTAATAGTCAAATGAACTCAACACTCCTCTTGCAATATTCATAAGATAAATTATACAGGTTCATTGAAATACGCATGTGTCAGGACAAAAGAACATTAAAAGGAAGGTCTGTATTGAAATGTTTTTGTTCGAATTAAAATAAACTTTAGAACAAAATGTAAAGAAAAATTTTTCCGTTACAATATCTGTAAGTTTTATCAAAAGTATCTTGCCTTTTAATTTTTGACCTCCAAAACTAGTTAAAGTTTAAATTAGCCTTATAGTTATTGAAAAGAGTTCCAAAGGATTAAAAACACATAGGACAAAGTTTCGTTTTTACACTTGTTCACGAACTGTTCACGATCCCAAGGGCGTTGATTCGTCCAAAATATTCGGGGCGAACCCAGCCCCCGCTAGAAAAAAATGGAAAAATGGCATGGAATTGGTGAATTTTCATCAGTCGGGACTTTCGACTCTGATTTTAATCTGACCAATTTTTATTCTTAAAATCTTTATTACCAATCAAATTATCAAATTATAAGCGGGAACAAGACCCTTTCGTGCCCCTTCCTCTTCTGATTTCAAGGAGGAGGGGCAGGGGCGGATCAAAGGGGGCACCCCCGGCTCGAGCCCCCTTCCCCCATATTTTTAGGCGCCTGATGTCAGAACCCTCTAAATATTTGCAGTCTTCTGCGCTCGCTGTGCCGTTGAATTTGAAGCATGTTATATTTCAGAACCCCCCACACCCCCTTCTCTAAATTTGGGATCAGTCTCTGAGGGGAATTCCCCACATTTCCCTAAATCCACACCCTTGCACATTTCTATTCGAAGTATTTATTGTATTCCCTTCGAGGACAGTCATTTTGCTCGTCTACATAATAGCTCACTATAGATATCATTTATTCACGTTATGGTAAACATACAATGCATGAACCTATTTATATTTTACCTGACCTAAATACTCTAAACCCCTTTCTAATGAAAGATTCACTTCAATAATTTTTATCATTCATTCAAACAGGAAGTCAAAGTTTATAAACTTATTGACGCAAATATTGTGTATTAGTGCATATTATAAGGTTGTCTTGCTGATGAACCAAGGTGCTGTTCTTAGAGCACGGCTTTTTATTGTGTGAAGAAATGGCCGCGTAACATTTATAAAGGTATGTATTTGTCATTATATAAGTGGCTAAAGGAATGAATTAACCTCAAAAACTGGATATTGTCATTCAGTGGCAAAGCTTATTGACAGTTACTTCAAAGTTTTTAAGTGTTTTTTTTCTCCGGAAGATTTGAGCAAGTGTTAGTGAACCCGTATTCATTCAATATTGTGTCACGTAGCTAGTAATGATTACTACACCATTGGCTTGTCATCTGAACATCACTTATTATGTTGTTGGATATACATGTAGTCATAAAAATATTTAAAATTAAAACAATAAATCAAAATCTGCATCACCTTGTTACTGAAACTTTCATGCTTTATGATTTTCAGTTTCTATGGGTTATTTTGGAATAATATTTCTATTTATCGTCACGAGCACTATTAACAGCGAAAATATTTTGTTTTTTTCGTTTCGGTGGGGCTTTACATATTGTTATATAAGTTATATAATATATTATCACTCTACTCGCTATATAGCGAATAAATCGTATTTAAGAAAAAAGAAGGTCGTAGAAAGTCTGTAATACTCAAGAGTATATTTGTTTGAATATATATCACTTTTCACAATAAAATTGAAATCTCAACTCCGGTTCTCCTTCACTGACGTCATACTGTATTATTAGTTAATGACTAAACTTGAGACGGTTAATAAGGCCCTACATGTGATATCAAGTAGCGAACGGAGCGTGGCGTAACGAAAAATGTTTTCTGGGTTGGGGGAGCGGGTGCGTGGCTTTTTAAGTGGAAATATTTTCGGTCCAAGGGGAGGGGGTACCATCCCCGCAAACCCTAAATACGCCAATGAATCAGATACTTCAGACCAATTGCCAGTATTGATGGTTAATGGGGAAAGAAACATCCCCAGATGGACAATGTCAATCAATTTGTTTGGAGGAGAAATGACCCCCTTTGCCTTAAGCTTAATGGTTGTCGTTATGTTTGTGAGTTCGGTTCTCGATCAGGATGAGAAAGTTCGATGACCTTGAATAAGTCATCTTCACTCATAATACCAGTCCACCCAGTTGTAAATGGGTACGGATAATCAGGGAAAGGTCAATGCCAAGTTATTTGGTCAAAGACCAGCTGGGAGAAAGGATCCTCACGGAACCTAAGTTGTTATCCTTGTAAAATATAGATGTTTCTTTTTTTACGGTATTGAGCCAGTTAGTGTTTGGGAATTCGGAGTAAAATATGATGTGACAATCCTAGAGCAAAAACAAATTTGAAGCGTTCTGACAAGTCAGAGCCGATAACTCCAAAACAGTTCATCCGATTAACACCAAATTCGGAACTTGATAGTGATAGAGATTCCATTCATTATTCATCCCTACGAGCCACGAATCAAGGACAACGACTCCAAAACTCTTCTTCTTATCAATGTAAATTTATACAGAGCCAATCTATATACACGCCAACCAAGTTTCATCAAGATAAATTAAAACTGTAGCCGCCAAAACTGTAACGTCATCGACGTTTTGGCTTTGCTGTGCTGCAGGACTATTCATTCGGATATTAGTTCATGGTCGAAATTTCATCCATGTATAATAAACTCATACAGAGCTGCATCATCATCATCGAATAAAACAATATATGTAACCACAATCGTGTCTACAAGCTAAATTTCACGCAATTTTATATAGTTAAGGGCAATTACTCCAAAATTGTGCATCCGATCAATAGGCTACCAATTTTAAACTTACCCGAGATCGGCTATAGCCTATGCCTACTAAGTTTCGTATAGAGGTCGGAAATAACTGAATCTTCTATAAAAAATTTACAAGATATGTGCACAAATTGATAGACGGGCAAGGGTTATTTCATATTTTGATGCATACAGCACGAGCAATTTACACAAACGTCTACAAAATATACATAATTATACACGTTTGACTTTACAAAATCACTAAAATCTTTCGAAAAGAGACAGTTTCGAGTTCGTTTGATAATACAAAATTAAAATTAATTGTATATTTATAATCTTAAATTTCTAATTTCAGATATTGGCTCTTCACAGAGAGTAAAACATGAATGGCGGACATGAATGATGCAAGTGATTAGATCAAACGACAAATTTTATGAACTCATTTCCGAGTAGATTGTAGTATACTCTAGCAAGGATGTAAACATCATCAATATCCTTTTCTAGTTTCAACAGAAATGTTTTGATTGGAGTTGAAATGGGATTTTTTTTAGATGTTTTAACTTTGACTAATTCTGCTTTATTTTTGGCATTTGACCGTGCTGAGAGGATATGAATTTACATATAAAACTTCAACGCAAAGATAAATTTTTTTTAGTGTGTTTGATGATTCAGATAACGTTTATCGAAACTTTATCACAGAGTGTTCCAAATAACCAACGTTTAACTTCTTTAGAATCTGGTGTTACATTTTTATTTATGCCTGGAAAATTCACCCGCTAAAGGATCATCTAAACGAATTATGGCAAAGAAAAGGGACGTCAAAGAGCTAGAGTTAGGAACCGCCGTCTCAAAGCCAAATCTTCAATGGGAGCCAGGAATATACTCCATGAGAAGGCTGCTGGAGAGTTTTCGGTTGCCGTGTGTAATACGATGTGATCCAAGCCATTTTGATTTGCCCAGTGACAATAATACCTTTAATATAGCTCAACCAATGTTATTGTATCATCAAAGGGCAGTCCGGAAACTTATGGCTAATAACCTTAATTATGATAAATCACTTGGGAAATACGTAGAGATTGGAGATCAGCTGTTGATCCCTGAAGATTATAAAGGTAAGAAAACCAACTTGTATTAATTTTCAACCTTTGAGTTTTTTTTACCACTTGGAGGTAGGGGAGGGGCCGCGTTGGGGCCAAATAATTGTCAGGGGGGGGGGGGGGCTACCAGCACATACCATCTGTATTTAACATTATACGAAAATTTCAAAGTGGGGGGGGGGGGGCGAGGCCGGGCCAGCCTTAATTCTGGGGGGGGGGGGCATGGCCCCCTCCGCCCCCCCCCCCCCCCCCCCCGTAGAAACGCAACTGTTGGAGGTACCAGGGAACACCTCAAGAGGTACGAAGAGTCCAAAAGGTCCAATTGTCTTTCTCATATTATTTTTTACAAATAAACTTTAGATTTCTACGTCAAAGGTCAAATTTTCAACAACAAACCTCTTACATAATATTACATAACATCAAAATGACCTGTGTTTTTCAGGATGGTTTGCATACTTTGGTGATCCTAACTCCATTACAGCCGATCCGGGTATACCTGTATACACCACTGTTCAAAATACAGCTGCCAGTGGAGCCACAAAATTTCTTGTTGGTGGAACAGAAAAAATTGTTGGTCTTCAAATGCAAACAAATAAAACATCCCAACAACAAAGACCAGACAGCAGAACTGTATTTCCCGGTGATGTTTTTAAGGTATCTGGAACGTACGTCGCTACAACTAAATACACCAAGAAAAAGCTTTTTAGAGACAAAATTATGAGTAGAGAGGAAAAGTTTTTATTGTGTATCGACGAGGGCGATAGAGAAGTATTACTACCCTACGATGCAAAAGGTCAATTTCATATCATAACATCATCTAAAGACAATGCAAAAGTGCCCATGGTGCAACTTCGTGAGATCAAACAATTTCCTTGCGTTCTTAAGCTTGTGTTCGGTCGCAGCCCATCTACGCCATGCTCCTTTACAGGGACCTTACTTTTTATACGCCCACATTGAAATGTGGTCGTATATTGCCGTCGCCCCTGTCCGTCCGTCCGTCCGTCGGTCCGTCGGTCCGGCGGTCCGTCGGTCCGTCTGTCCACAATTGGCTTGTGAACGCAATAGAGACCACAGTTTTGGTTGGATTTGAATGAAATTTTCTATGTAGATTTATATTCATAAGATCTCGGACAAGTTCGAATTTGGGTTTGATTCGACTAAAATTCACGGAGTTTTGCACCCAAAATATGTTAAAAATGGCTTGTGAACGCGATAGAGACCACAGTTTTGGTTGGATTTGAATGAAATTTTGTATGTAGGATAATATTCATAAGATCTCGGACAAGTTCGAATTTGGGTTTGATTCGACTAAAATTCACGGAGTTTTACACCCAAAATATGTTAAAAATGGCTTGTGAACGCGATAGAGACCACAGTTTTGGTTGGATTTGAATGAAATTTTGTATGTAGGATAATATTCATAAGATCTCGAACAAGTTCGAATTTGGGTTTGATTCGACTAAAATTCACGGAGTTTTACACCCAAAATATGTTAAAAATGGCTTGTGAACGCGATAGAAACCACAGTTTTTGGTTGGATTTGAATGAAATTTTGTATGTATGATAATATTCATAAGATCTCGGACAAGTTCGAATTTGGGTTTGATTCGACTAAAATTCACGGAGTTTTACACCCAAAATATGTGAAAAATGGCTTGTGAACGCGATAGAGACCACAGTTTTGGTTGGATTTGAATAAAATTTTGTATGTAGGATTATATTCATAAGATCTTGGAAAAGTTCGAATTTGGGTTCGATTCGACAAAAATTCACGGAGTTTTACACCCAAAATGTGTTAAAAATGGCTTGTGAACGCAATAGAGATCACAGTTTTGCTTGAATTTGAATACAATTTTATGTGTCGGATTATATTCAAATGATCTCCGACAAGTTCGAATTTGGGTTCGATTCAACAAAAATTCATGGAGTTTTACACCCAAAATACGTTTAAAATGGCTTGTGAACGCGATAGAGCCCACAGTTTTGGTTGGATTTGAATAAGATTTTGTATGTAGGATAGGGCTGCAACGATTCCTGAAGTGGCGATTCGATACGCTAAACGATACACATTCAACGATTCGATTTATTGCGATTACAAATCGCGATTCTTGAGTTTGAAATCGGAAAGAAAAGAAAACCTTTAATCATTAACATTTTAACACATATTTGACATAATTTTCGTAACAAATTTATATGCTTAAGATCATCATCATTAAAAACAAAGATTTAAGATGATAATAAACAAATTGATAGGTAAAAAGCAATTTTCGAAAATTTCGATACGACATAAATTATAAAATGCGTGAGGATTTCTTGTTCTCAGTCAATAAAAGAGTTAATTAAATGAATCAAAATCGGGGCCGATGAATCGCGATTATTTTTTTCGTACACCATGCATCGATAAGGAAGAACGAATCGCGATTCATCGATTCTACGATGAATCGTTGCAGCCCTAATGTAGGATTATATTCATAAGATCTCGGACAAGTTCGAATTTGGGTTTGATTTGACTAAAATTCACGGAGTTTTACACCCAAAATATGTTAAAAATGGCTTGTGAACGCGATAGAGACCACAGTTTTGGTTGAATTTGAATAAAATTTTGTATGTAGGATTATATTCATAAGATCTCGGACAAGTTCGAATTCCAGATCGATTCAACAAATATTTACGGAGTTTTACACTTAAAAGGTGTTAAAAATGACTTGTGAACATGATAGAGACCACAGTTGTGGTAGGAATTTAATAAACTTTTGTGTTTAGGATAATATCCATAAAATCTTGGACAAGTTTGTATTCCGGATCGATTCAACAAATATTTACGGAGTTTTATTAGTTATGAAATTAGATGCTTTATATTAACAAGATTTTGGATGAATTCAAATCTGAGCACCCATCCAACAAAAATTAAGATAGTAACATTCCTTGATATATTGACAATTTATGTAGTGTAAGTGGGCGTATATTGCTAGGCAACCACTTGTTTCTCGTAGTTTTGTGGAAGAATCTGTAGTGTCATCAACAGTATTTAATGTAAACAATATTTTATTAGAGATCCCCGTGGAAACAGTATTGAAATACAACGTTGCCAAAAATAACGAAGAACTCATTCAAAATAAGGGCTATAGAAGCGCAATGGTGTTGTGCAAAGAAAGGTCTGAGATATACATGAGGCAAATAAAGGTGTCTATTGTGATGCCAGATGTGTTTGATGATGCTTCAATATACTCGGGACCAGAACACGTGGCTCCTTCACCCCCTTTACCGCCGACAAGAAACCGAAAATTAAGTACACCAGCGCGTCGTACAGATTACGAACAGATTTACATTCCTAAACCCAAATCTACTTCCCATTTAGAGCTGTTATCAAAAAAGGTTCCTATCCAATCAAATGCGAATGTGACTCTCTGTTTTGGCAACAACGCTTTTAGAATTCCTGTGGACGAAGATGGAAGTATAAGAATGCAAAGAACATATAGAAATCGTCCATCTGTAGCTCAAATGTTTTCTCCTCCACAGTACGATGTTCCGCGTTTATCTCCTTCTTCTTTTAGGGGATCTTCTTCTCTAAGATCGATCGGAGAAGACTGTTCAGATGATTCAAACGCGGGGGTTGTTTACGAGAATGTAACCTTGTTAAGAAGAGCTGCTAAAAGTGAAATATCCGATCTCCCTCCACCTCTCCCGTGTCGCGCCCCGATGTATCGAATGAGCACCCGACAATTCAATTCAAGTCCACTGGATAACCTTGAGCTGGGAGCTACTGCATTTTCCACATCCTTTGATACTCAAAGTGTAGCTGATTCTGGAGTTGGTACTGACGATTTTCCTAGTTCTGAACTGGCATCTCAATCTGTTAATGACGTCCAAGTAGCTCTCAAGCAATATGGTATAAGAGATGATACTCTGGCAGTCATAAAGGCCGGTAAAATTGACGGGAAATATCTATCTAAAATGGATCTCGATTCCTTACAAGAATCCTTTCCTAGTGTAAGAAAACTGGAAATTAGGAAAATAGCATTGTTTATTGAATCTCGGGGACAAATGCTTTAAAATCCACGAGTGCCATATAGAATTCCTTTCTCCACGTGATTGTATCCACGTTAAAACATTATTTAAAAACCAGTATTTTCAAAATTATTCTGTTTTGTTGATGTAATTGTAATATGTATTTTATGTTAATTTAACTCTAAACATCTTGGTTTTTTTTATATATTTAACTCTAAACAAATTTTGTATAATATATCAGTGGCGTAGCTAGAGAACTACAAGCATGTTGCGTTTTGTGTTATTATAACTTATGTTGTGTTATGTTGATGTAACTATAAATATGTTGTATTTTATGATAGTATTTTATGTTATTTTTACTATAAACATGTTGTATATTAAGTTTATGAAACATTTTAATTGTCCTTTATTTGTTATTTCCACTTCCACCATAAACATGCTGGATGTCCTCTCCAGATGGATTAGTGCTAGAAGAAACAATAATCAAGACTATCTACTGAGAGGAGTTTATTCATTAATAGATTGGTTTTAAGACGCCATTTTCCCGAAATTCTAGAAATAATCAATTTCATCATTTAAAGGAATACAACCTCTTAGAATGAAGAACAAATCTAGATTTTCAAACTTGGTCAGTAGGAGTATATCATCAGGGGACTTAACCATGGTAGCACAACTATATATTATATAATCTGATAAATCCAGCAAACTATGTTTATATATATACAATAATTGAAAAACGCTTAATCAAGTTTTAAGCTTTTTTCAATCATAACCTGTAATTGTATGGAAATTTGCATAGTTTTATGGGTTTATTTGATTCTGTTTGTATACTTTGGACAGCATTGATGAATATATACTCCTATTGACTAAGTTCAAGAACTTTATTTTTTTGTTCCTTCTAAGAGGTGGTATCGCTTTAAGCATCAATTTGAACCATTCCCTCAATCAATCAATCTGTGGTTCCATCAATTCCAATCAAAATATGAATATGATGATCATCTAAAAGGCCTTAATGTGTTGCAAGCATATTTTGCAATTGGTGCATCATCTACTACATAAAGAGCACATGAGCTACCACAAAACTTTAAAATATCAAAACAAAAACCGTTTTCAAGTTTTATTAACAGATTGTGCAGAACCATCTTCCTCTGCAATTAATTCTTTTTCCATCTGTTCATCTTCTTTTTTAAACTTCTCCTGTATATCTGATGGTATTTCCACTGACTGTAAATTCTCCATTCCCTCGTCAGGTTCATCACCGATCAAAATGTCAATAACATTGTGAATAGCTACGTTGTTTTTTCTATCAGGTTCCCATTTATGGTATTCTCTCATTATCACATAAGCATTTTTCTTTTCCATCGTTTTTCGTCCAAATTTGGTTGCAAGAAGCTGAATAAAAGAATAGAACATATTAAATATATTATATTGTTATTTATTTGGATAATTTGTAAGTAAGTATGGCTCTTTGGCTCATACCTTTTTATCACTCATATCTGTAGTGTACCATTGTCGTTTGCGTTATTTATAGCCCACTAGCATGCTAGTTGAAGCACTCTGACATGGTACAATTATCACATAATAAGGGATCATCTGAGATGCTTATATAGCCAAACCTCAGTTCCAGTATCAGCACTGCCAAAACAACAATGTTTGGTGTAAATTTTTATGAAATTAATGAAAACTATAGACCAAAATCTAAAGATTTGGTGTCCCTTAGTATCTTTTCTATTTCTGGCTGTTAATCTTTAGAACACCAAAATCATTTAATAGGTTTATGTTTCTATGGACTTCAACAATAACTCAAATATTTATAAAAAGACAGACAACCTGTGAATCAGAAATCAATGTGGTTAGAGAGAAAATACCTGATTTAATGTTTCTATAAGTAATAATCTAATATCTGAATCAGGTTCTCGTGTTTTATCTGGTGGTAAATATTGAAGATCATCTGGTAATTTATCTGTATCCTCCTCATCAAATTCTTCTGGACCAGCCAATGGTAATAATAATCTTGGTAATATATCAACTTCATCACTCAATAACCATTCATGATAGCCTAAACAGTGAAGTGTACCACATTATGGAAAATTTATCATAATGCTTCATGGGCAGAAACAAGTGACAAGCAAAATAAGCCCACTTTACCAATAAATGTTCAGTTTGTCAAGGGTACATATAAGACAATATTTTAAGCCATTTATGACTTAATTTCAGTATTTTTAGTGTTGAAACTCTGTCCATATTTGTTAAATCAAACCCAAATTGCAAACTTTTTCCTAGACTTAGTGCATTATAACCAGACACACAAATCCTATGAAATTCTGTGGACAGAAAAATGTGATCCCCATTGCATTCAAAAGCCAAATTAGGGCGGACAGGGACATAGCAATATATACATATATTTATACAATGTGACCATATAAAAAAATTAAATTAAATTTACTCTACTTTCTATTATTGATTCCATAATAATTTGTTTCTGTGTACTTACTAGTATCAAAACAACAGTTTCTGATTGCACCAACTACACCCCCTCTTCTAATTGCTGAGGCTGAATATCCAGTAAAGGGCAGCAACCGTTGTATTATACACCTGTCTTTATTTGTAATCTCTTTACGAATGTACGGTACCTGTGTTAAATTCATCAAAACTGTTCCCAAATAGTTCATTTTAGCCTTTTTATTATGTTCCAAGTCACATAAAATTAAAACAAGTTTTTCAATTGTAATGTCATCACTTTCCGCAATTTCCTCGACTAATTGTTCAGCACATTTCAAAGATCGGGTTAAATTTGAGATCAAACTAAGTACAATGTCTGCAAGTTCGTTTTCTGAGTCTATTGCAAATCGTAACCATTTAATTCCATTGTTTGGAAATTTGTCCATGTTCATAAGTTTCCATGCTGTAGTTTCATCAGTGGCCAAATTAGTTAATGAGAAAAACGCATCTTTAATAATTAAATCGTGCTCATCGGTAGTTAATGATAAAATGCCTTCTAAGTAAACATCTCCCAGAGCAATGAAAGAACGACCTTCAGGTGTTCCTGTCATGCCAAGAAAATATTCCAATGCGATAGCTTTGACATCTGTTCTAGCAGTCTTGTTCAGAAGTGGAAGTATCTCCTTCTCAAGAGTCTTTTTTGTTGTTTCATCCAACATCTTCAGAATTTACTAAAAATATAAAATACTGAAATTAATTTTAAGTTTATAAGCCTACCCAATAAAATTAGCCAAATCATTGGTGGCACCCTATCACCTATACTTGCCTATTCCTGGCTATATCTACTTGAAAAGTTTCGAAATGTGTAAACTTCAATAGTTTCCTTTAATTTATTTAAACAATTCAAAGCTGTGTTGGAACCAAGAGCTGGAAGCGAACGTTAACTTGTCATCTACCAGCCAAACAACCAAGAGCTTTAGTCAGATGTGAGTCGGAGACGAGTTGGATTGTCGTCTGCAAGGCAATTTGGTGCCCTGGTTTTCAATACTTATCCATAGTGTCAGTTTCAACAGGCCACACAACAGTGTGGACATTGGCCATGGCCAAATGGTTCATTGATTGACCGACTTTCATTATGAATTCAAACATTCTTATTTATCACTCACAATCACATGGGACATTGTAAATACAAGAAGACTTACAAGATATCAGGGATGATCATAAATCTAAAGCTGTATACAATATTTTATGACAACTTGAAATAAATTAAATTATAAAAGAAAACATTTCAGAGATAAATTTTAATGGCCATGCATTAATTTTCACAAGAGTTCTTGCCCTTTAATCCGATACAGTCCAATAAGTAACTCAAATATCCAGTACCAAATACATTATTTTACCTATTTTCTATCGATTCAAATTAATATAACTTTTCATCTGTTTTTCTTAAAATGGATCTAAATATTTTTATCTATTTCCTAAACATTACATCATTACTAAATACTCAAGGTTTTTGATTTACCCCTTCTGTATCAAATGCCGTAGTTGTAGAAGTGGTTCGGATTAAAGCAAAGGGCAAGTAACACATTTACTATTTCCGGTATTATTGCCTGGTAAAAATAAAATGAATTTGTGAATTTCACAATATTTATTTGTGAAAATTTACATGTATTTGTAATTAATACAATACTATTGAAATGAAAATACCGAAAAGTTTTACCTTTGTGTAGGAGTGTAAGCCTAGTAGAATCTATGTTTTGTTCTTGAGGCTATTCTACGTCTAAAGTCTAAGCCTTATTTAGTGACACTTATTTATATTAGTCTAAGTCTAAGCTTTACTAAAATAAAATAGGCTAGGCTAATACTAATAGATAAATATTAAATGCCAGAATAAAATTGGACACTTAGATCTAGTTCACTTTTATTCATTTGACAATATTGCTGTGAAATGAAATACAAAATTTTAAAAAGGTGCACATCAACATTCCGTTAAATTAGTATAACCTATACTATTTACTATGAAACTGTCTGTGCAATTTTGAATTTTTTTTTATTTTTTGCGATTATTTTTTTGAGAATTGGAATATCGGCCTGACAATGCTACTGGTTGTCTTAGAATGTCTTTGCTTTGTTAAAAAAATAGAATTTAAGTAACCAGTAAGAAAGCAAGATCTACTTATATTTTTCACGGATAACTTATAAGTTCTTGGCTATTTACATTTGTTCAAATCAACCCATAAAAATGTTTACTTTTCCCCATTAACAATTTTATGTCATTTTCTGTCTTTTTCAGATTCACTGATTGATTGAGATATGCTGTGAGCCTACCATCGAGTGATAGAATTTAGATAGTGTATTGTAAGACAGACTAAGTCAACTAAAGATATATTTTATACATCTTTAGTTCTTACAGTTTATCATTGCAATACACAAAGTTGTCAACCTCTCACAACATTTCAACAGTGTAGAACATGCCAATATTGAATCTGAAAGGCCAATATTGAATTAATGGGCATCATCATATGTTCAAAGACTCAAGCCAAATATTTTTTTTATTTTTTTTAATAAAATAGGTCAATATTGAATTAATGGACATCATATGATCTTGGATATCCGACTTGAACTAAAGCCAAATTCATATCAAAGTTGAGGTTGCTCCCTAAGAGCTTGATTGCATAGACAAAATCAATAAATTGTTGAGTCAGAAAGAAAAGAAAGTTTTAGTGGAACCTTGTAAAATTCTAGCCTCTGAATCTTGTGTCCAACGAATAATTTAACTCAAGTTGGACTGAGAAACTGGGGTGGAAAAAAAACATTCAGCTTGCAGAAATAAATGGCGTCAAACGATGTTGACATGTCCACTGATCTGGAACAAGATAAAGATGGAGATTTAATGATGGAAACTACAGAAAGTTTAGAACCCCCTTGTAAAGCACCAAGGCTAGACCTTGATGCTGAATTAAGCATGGAAACCCCCAGTCATGGAATGGATTCGCAAGATGGAAACAATGTTGAAGATTATGAATCAAAGGGGGTAAATTTACATGAATTTGAGATAATTGATGAAGTGGATAATGAAGTTGATAATGTAGATGATGAAGACAGTGATGATTATTTAGATGATAATGAACTTTATGACCTTCTTGATCAAGGGTTGGATAAGAAACTGTCAGCTGATGGAGAAAAACAGACACCAGACTCTTTAGAAGAAAAAGAAAAAATAGTTTTACAAGGTTTACTTTTTTTTACATTCCTATCTCTTAAGTCTGAAGTCAGGATTTTTTTTCTTGCTTTCCATTTTTATATGATCTTCTAAAATCAGTGAATTCTGAAAACCGATTTTCCATTTGGAAATCCTTCAGAAATTTTTAACAATTTTATTTTAAAATTCAACAATTTTTTTCAGAAAAGGGCACAAACCCATTTGATATTTTACCAGAAGGCTGGGTTTCTGTAACTCATAATAGTGGTATGCCTGTTTACTTACATAAAGATACTCGTGTATGTACTATGTCACGACCTTATTTCTTAGGTCCTGGTAGCGTCAGGGTAAGAATATTTTTTTTAATTTGCTGAAAGCTTATCTTAAAAATTTTGTCATGGACAACATAGTTTCAGATACGACATCATTGCACAATTTTCAGACTGGAAATATGTTAATTAGAGTGTCGGACAAATGTTGGTTGTGACTCTACCTTGGCCGCAACCGACTGGCCGACCAAGCATGTGCACGGGGAGAGAGGAGAGGAGAGCGAGCCGACAGCGTGGTGTACTGTCCCTGTTGCAAGAAAATGAAAAAAACAAATTCCTTCTGGCCGCCCGCCGGGAATCTTAACGGCGGGTTCTAATCACAGTCAGCGTGTGTTACTCATTATTTCAGTCAACCCAATAATCTGAGATAGATCCATGCCAAGAGGTCAATTAAAAGACTAGTAGGTAGAAATTATTCTGCAGAAACCGAAATTTGTCGTCCTTGAAAATGACCACAAAAATGGTTTCCAATTTGTAAATTTGTACAATGATTATAGGGCAATTATATGTAAATTCTTATTCTTTATGAATGTTTTCAGGCAAATATATTTTTTTGTTAATTTTTTTTAGTGGCATGATATTCCTGTTAGTGCCATTCCATGTCTTCAATACAGAAGAGCTTTACAAAAAGAAATTAATGAAAAATCAGGAATTGTAATCCCAGATGCAAATTCTTCTGAAAATTCCAAAGAACTTTGTAAAACTGAACCAGGGGAAGTAGAAAATACTGCAGAAGTGACGGTGTGTTCAGAGGAGCCTGGGACATTGCCTATAAAAATTAAAGATGAAAATATGGAAATCCCACAAAGTTTTCCAGAAAATGCTGTTAAAGATGAAAATATGGAAATCTCACAAAGTTGTCCAGAAAATGCTGATGTCAGTGATCAAAGTACTTATAATCCTGAAAGTAAAAATGAGCTCAATGGAACAGTGAAGACAGAAGGAGAAGTAGAAGCTAGTGAAACAGAAGTAGAAAAAACTGTCAAAAATGACAAAGATAGACAAGGTAAAAACTGGTTCCATGATATTGGAATTAACAATCTCATTTAAATTTAGATCTGGAGTTGTGTTCTTTTGTTTTTTATGACTCACTGGCATAAATTAATAGATAATAAGATATCGGAATGATTCAGATTTAAATGTTTATTGGTATTACTCATACAAAGGCAAGATCTTTCAATATTTTATTTCAAGGAGAGAATGAGGAAACCACAGTTGGAGAAAGTGGTAAAGTTTTACCTAGGTCAAAGGTCAGAATAGAAACGTTATCTGAACGAAAACAAGACACATCCTTAGGTAGGAAATCCTTATAATTTTTTAGATTTTGCCCTGGTGAAATTGAGTCTTTTATCTGGATATCAGTTTTTACTCTGATCAAATTTCTTGTCATAAAACGCTCATGAACCAAATTTGAAATATATGCAACTGCTCTGCCATATTTCTTAATATAAATAAAGCTGACAGTGGACCTATGTTATCTTAGCTGGCAAACTATTTTCATCTGTCTTAGACAGTGTGTAATATTAATATTAATAATAATGTATAAGAATATTTTAATTATGTCTTACAGGTTCCCTTGAGGTACGACAGTATTGTGAAAAACTATTCCAGTTTACAAGCATTACCGTTAAAAAATGGAAGTAAGTATCTCTTTATTTTCTTATATTGTAAAGAGTAATATTGAAGGGATATGTTCACTAACTATTCGACCAAAAATTTTTAGTCTCAGAATCTGGAAATTTTTTAGCTAATCTAATCCGTCTTATTGTTCACAACTCGCCTACGAAATTTAAACCTTCAAACACATTGTACTCATAATTATCAGCATTCGAAAGTCAAAAAATACGAATCTTTGTTTAGTAAGACTATACGTTATTTAGAAACACATAATACAGAAAATGAAGGATAAATGATAAGGTAGGAATAGAATTAAAGGAATTATATGATTTTTGTGCATTTCTAGTACTTCTGGAGGCTATTTATGTATATTCAAGTCCTAAATCAATCATCGAAAATACTGAACATTCCTCTTTAAAGGGATTGATAAAGAGGTTTTCTTATCTGTTTATGTGAAAACACAAAAGCTGCGACTAATAGCAAAAGCCTTTGTTATAGTGACATAGTAAAACATTGTCTAAATGTATATATTCAAATACATGTAGTTCAAATAGATGCTGTCTTCATAAATATATAAGAAACTTAACAAGAAAAAGATCTATCAAATCTATTATAGCTCTAAGGTAATATTACAGCTTGCTGTGTACTTGAAACAAATATTAAATCTGATTTTGGTTCTTGTAGAACTTGGAAAGACAGAAGAGTTCATATGAAAAAAAGATTCCGTCCAGAACTGGTATGTTAAATTGTTTTTTATTCAAACGATTTATTCACAAGGACATGTTATTCACAGGGAAGAAGCCATAATCACAAAAAAATCCTACCAATGAAAGTATTCAGTAGCTTTGAGAATTCTTATCCATATGAGCTTTTTGGGTTATGGCTTTGAGCTGATACAGACTGTGCTGTGATAGTCTAAGTAGAATAGTAGTGTATGTATGTGTTTTGTGCTCAGTGGATCTTCATTTTATTTCAGCCCTCCAATACTAAATTATTAATAACCTGTCCTGTACCTCCAACATCTAAAACTGGTATGATCAAATCAAATAAGTTAAAAGGTAAGAGTTAATTATCAAAAAATACACAAATACCAAGTGCCACTAGCTAGTATTGCAGAAAAAATCACTAACTGGTATTACAGAAAATATCAAGTGCTAGTTTTACAGAAAAGATCATTGACTAATATGACAGAAAATATTACTTACTAGTATTACAGAAAAGATCACTTACTAGTATTACAGAAAAGATTACTTATTAGTATTACAGAAAATATCACTGACTAGTTTTACAGAAAAGATTACTTATTTGTATTACAGAAAAGATTACTTACTTGTATTACAGAAAAGATTACTTACTTGTATTACAGAAAAGATTACTTACTAGAATTACAGAAAATATCACCAAGCAGTACTGAAACAGTCTTTAAAGGGATTGTAAAGAGGTTTTCTAAACTTTAAATGTGTATCGTGTACACTGATAGCTTCAATTTGCGCCATTCCAATTTCCATTCTGTGGTTCATGCAATTCCTCTAAAACGTCTTTCTTTAAGTTACTATCAGTGATCTGCATAGATATCAATAGTAGCTTAGGTAGATCATGGTCAGTGACATCATAAAACGCATTAGTTTTAGTGGAATTGCAAGAACCATAGACATTGAAATGGAAATTGGAATGGAACAAATTGATGCTATCAGTGTCCTCGATACACATACAAAGTTTAGAAAACCTCTTTACATTCACTTTAAGTATTATTTCTTAAAATATCAGTATCTAGTGTTACAGAAAAGATCAAGTGATAGTTTTACAGAAAAGATCACTAGCTAGTATTTTATACGAAAAGATCACCATCTGTTTTACAGAATTATTATCTATTGTAGAGTTTGTATTAAATCCATCAGGGAAATCCTATATCTGTATTTTACATGAATATATCCAACATACTATGAGAGTTCAACCACGATATAAATACAAAGAATTGGGTAAGTATTGTTTTAGTAGGAAGTAAAGAAAGAAAGAAACATCTATATTTTACAAAGATAACAACTTAGGTTCCTTGCGGATCCTTTCTCCCAGCTGGTCCTTGGCCAAACCTCTTGTCATTGATCTTTCCCGGATTATCCGTACCCATTTGAATACAGCTGGGTGGACTGGAATTATGAGTGAAGATGACTTATTCAAGGTCATCGGACTTTCACACCCTGATTGAGAACCGAACTCTCAAACATAACGACCTTAATTTGCTTGTATCCATGCAAATGACGTCATACTTGTAAAGAACAACGCGCTAACCGCTGTGCTATAGAACCTATAGTGCTTGATTGGTGTGATGAGTTTTGAGCAGTTTCTGTATGTTCCTTTTCTGGCTTCCAACAAATAGTAGTGTTCCATTATGTCCCAAAAGTAACTCTTCAATTTCTTCCTCTGCCGTTTTGAATTTTTGTCTAGATCTACTATTATATTTGGAGATTGAAAGCATTCCAACTTGTTTTAGTAACTTTTGAGTGTTTGCACGAACCTTGAAAGTGATGAACATGCTGCATTTATATCAGATTTAACAATATTTGAATTTGTACCTAAATTCAACTGAAATGGTTTGATGATTATTTCTGAAATTTGAAACAATTATGAGCTTTATATGTTAAGCTTTTATCTAATTAAAATTGTATGCAGCTTATGCAGGATAAAGGATTTCTAGATAGAGTACTAAGTTTGACCTATTACTGTTTGTAGAAAATTCTCTGACCCCATTCAGTGCCACGGTGTTAATAGAAGATATAGAATATGGTACAGGGTATGCCTCCAGTAAAAAAGCTGCTAAATTACAAGCAGGTAAGTGATATTTTTAAATTATTCCAGTAGACACTGTTGTAGATTGGCTCCCAAAATATCCAAGCACTGTTAACCAAAGATTTTGACAAGAGTTATTATTCTTCAGTTTGTTCTTTGCTTGCGGAATGTAGTGAAATTCTTCAAACTTTCCGTGGACTTCATAGTTCTATCCATCTACTTTGCTTTACTATATCCAAATTGTCATGTCATTGAAATTTTTTGTCCATGATTATAAAGTATTTTACATTATTTCCAAAAGCATCATGATAACTGTAATAATAGTTCTCAAACTGATATGAAGCAGAAGGGCTTAAAGGGATTGTAAAGTGGTTTCCTAAACTTTGTATGTATATACGTCTGAATAGAAATTGGAATGCTGCAAGTTGATGCTATCAGTGTCTCCGATACACATACAATGTTTGGAAAACCACTTTACAACCCTTTTAATAGCAATTTTGATAGTTTGCAACCACATACATAAAAATTTTGGAATTTACAACTTAATGTTTAATTGATACTTTATTTGCTCAGCAAAAACAACATTAGAAGTTTTGATACCAGATATGAACAAAGTGACACAAGAATCAACTCCAGATATAGAAGATCTTTCTGTAAGTAGACAATCACATTGATTATACTCACTAGCAGATTGTGAGCCGTGTTTGATATAATTTCAAAGGGATGCCAAATAGATTTTCTCATTATTTTATGTGTAACGGTATCAGAGACAGTTAAGCCTCAACTGGAACCATCCAATTTTCAATCAGATGTCTGTGGTTTCAGTAATTCCACTTAAACATAAGATTTTACAAGGCATACTACAGTATGCCTTTGAATTTATGATTTTTGTTTACACAAACAAAGCATTGTGTAAATGCAACATTCTGAATTTCTGCCAGATGTTTGTGATTGGTGTAATCAAAGAAATACTGAACTATATATGACTTCACTATGAAAAGGTTCTTGCCACAGTGGCATCACAAGGTGTTTATTTGTGTTCTGTTTGTTTACAGTTTTTTGATGAAGTAAAAATTGAAGACCCTAGAGTATATGAACTAGGTAATAAAGCTGGACAACCCAGTCCTTATCAAATATTAGATGAATGTCTTAAAAGGTTAGTTAAAGTTTCATGTCTCAAGAAGATTTTGGTACTTTAATTAGTAAAAAAAGGAAATTTCTTACTTCGCTTAAGAGGGTTTGTTTAGAAAATGAAAATATATATTCCGAAGTCAGAAAATGGTAATTTTTATGGGGGTTTGTGAGGGCTTATTCTAGAAATTAACAGTGTTTGTTATAGAGTCAAAAAGGGTAATTTATATGCTTGCTTCTTTACATCAATTTCTGCTATAACTTTAATGAAGTGGGTAAAATACATTGATATATTTTTCAAATTGATGCTGGATGACTTTTATTTTGTAGAAATTATGGTTTAGGTGATACAAAATGTACAATGAATATGAAATTATTAAAACATCAAAAGAGTGAATTTACATTGACAGTTGGAAAACACACAGCTTCTGTAAGTGGCCATTTATTTGTCAATATTGAAGTTGTTGTGCCGGATATAATATAATATTCTGAAGAAAAATAAATGATTTTTTATTTTGATAATGAATTCTACATATTCATTAACCCTTGACATTAAATTCAATATTCATCTTTGTGATGTACAGTACCGTGCAATATATATTTGTACATAGAAATGGGTTGCCTTTCTCGTCTCGGGTGTATACTATGTACCCCCTTCTTTCTACACGCTTCTTAAAACTTGCTAATTGTACTCCTGTACAAGTCCAACGTTTCTGATACATAGGTGATGGTTTTCCGCTTTTGTAATAATTTACAAGCGACGTGCAAGTATGTTTGGTCGTAGGGCGAATGTAACCACACCGCCATTTTGTACGAATATTTATTGCGCGGTACTGTAGGTCAGAGGGACTGACAATGAAAGACGTCTAGTCATTTGAATGGCAAAATTTACGTAACTGCACACTGGATGGTGTTTTTGCCCTACATCATTAGCCCAAACAGGTGCAGAACAGAAGGGCGTAATTTATTTCACCATTGTGACTACTCACAACCAAAAAAACATCGAGAGATCAAGAATATGTCTACAGTGGAAAAAATTGTCAATGTTATTTGATTGTAGGTGATTGCTAAAAATAAACGTGATGGTAAACAGAGAGCAGCTCAAGCTATATTACAGGTATGTTTAAACATTATATTCAAGAGATATGATATTTGCTTTATCAGAGCTGTTTGTGTCATTTTTTAATGAAAATTACAAGTGAGGTTATATTGCAATAATACAACAAAAATAAGCTTACTTTGTGAATTTTAAGGTGCAGTCGGTCCAGATAATAAATAATTTTTTATCATTTGATTTTGATATACGATTTTAATTCTGTAATTTTGATTTACCCCAATAAATTTAATATATTTTGTTTTGAATTTCAGTTACTCCATCCTCATGTACAATGTTGGGGTTCCTTATTAAGACTTTATGGTAAAAGTTCTGTGAAAGGTCTCATTGAAAAGGTAAATTCTGCAAGAGAATACATAATTTCCTTTTTTAATTGCAAACCAATGCAGCTATCAATATTATATTGATATAGCAGATTTTACCAATGTGATGATCATTCAGTAAACACTACAATGGAGAATAGAAATAGCAGCTTGAAAACTTAAATTGTTGTCATTTGACAGTTATTTCTCTCTTTGTATGATGAAATTTGACACTCAGTTTGTATACAATTAGATTATAAGTACTATACATCCATATATTATTGATATACTTCCTCAAATGAAAAGCTCATTTGCTGCTACCAATATATTGCCAATGTGTTTACATGGATTTCGAGATTTGTTTTACGATTGGGATCGTTTGTGATAGGTTTTATTATTATACATCCATACACTTATTCAATAAAAATTCTCAGACATGAGCATTAAATTTTAAGAAAATTGTCTTCATCTTCACCAGCATTTTTTTAATGTGCTATACAAATTTGACACTTGGTTTGTCTACAATAAGACAAGAAGTGACCTGGATAGACGTCCCTTTTTTCTGTATGATTATGTTTTATGTAATTAAATTATTTATTTTCTGTAGAGAGAAGAATTAAATATCAATCAGTTACAGAATCAAGATAAATCAGTCCAACCCTGTTTAAGTATTCTAGAAAAATTAAAATCAGAGATGATGAAATTACATTCTGAAAAGGTAAGTTATTCTAAGTGGAACATTCACCATTCTATGTACTAATAAACTGTCGTCTCAGAAATCAGAATTTTTTAGCTAAGATTATCAGTAATATTGTGCACACCTCTCCCTCGAAATTTAAGCTTTCATATGAATGTGTATCCATAATTATCAGCGTTTAAAAGTCAAATATAAACTTGTATTTTATTCATACTACCGGTATTCATTTGATTATGTAGAAAACACATATTTCGTGAATTTCTAGTACTTCTGAAGGCTACTTAATAGTTGATACATTAAACACCAAGTGAAAAAACAAAAAGTTTAGAATTATTAACATTAACCTTTTAAAAAATTATTTGCGTTAAAAATAATGGCAAGATATTTTCAAGAAACATTTTGGTCTATAGTTTTCATGATTTCAGCAACAAATTCATAACCTACAAAAAATCAAACTTTCCTTTAAACAATGTCAAATTTTACTCATGGCATTGTTCTTTATTGAAACAAAAGTAGGCTAATGCATGGCGTTTGCCCATCCTCATTAGCCCATACAGGTGCAGAAAAGCAGGACATAAAACTTCATTTCATTTCATTGTTCTTTATTAATGTGCTTAAAGACAGACTATAAATATAATATGTTCTTTATTTTTATTTCAGGGATCAATTAAATCCAAAGGAAAGTTACACATTGAAACAACTGATTTACCGAAGAAAGTTCCCAATCTTGATTTATAGTTTTTCCAATTCAAGTGAATTCCTTAATTTATTATTTATTCTCAATCGAATCATACCAAATCAAATTAATTGTATATCTTGTTTTAAATAGTGCTCATATATCTTTTGTCATGATTTATATATTTATTACTTAAATTGTGTATTTAAATAAAGATTCAGTTTTATTAGGTTTTTCTTTATATTGTTAAGTCAGTGGAATTGAACCTTTGCGGGGTTGCAATATTTCTATTCAGTATGAAGTAAATCATCCAATGCATCGATTTTGGTGGCATAAGTTTTTGTAACAGAGTTTGGGCAGCATATATTTTTATAACAGAGATTGGGCAGCATAAATTTTTATAATCGAGATTGGGCTGCATAGATTTTTATAACCAAGATTGGGCTGCAAAGATTTTTCTAACAGAGATTGGGTAGCATCAAGGAGTATAAATACTCCAAGGGTAGCATAGATTTTTATAACAGAGATTGGGCAGCATAGATTTTTATAACAGAGATTGGGTAGCATCTAAAAGTATAAATTCTCCAAGGGTAGCATAGATTTTTATAACCAAGATTGGGCTGCATAGATCTTTCTAACAGAGATTGGGTAGCATCTAGGAGTATAAATACTCCAAGGGTAGCATAGATTTTTATAACAGAGTTTGGGCAGCATAGATTTTTATAACAGAGATTGGGCAGTATAGATTTTTATAACAGATATTGGGCAGCATGATTTTTTTTAAAACAGAGATTGGGCCTCCTGGAAAAACTGTTAATGGCAAATTTATGCTTGATCCGGTGATCCGGTCATTTCAGCAAAGAGTCAAATCAGCAGCCCAATTATGGGTAGCACAGATTTTTGGAACACAAGGATTACTTAATCAGATTTGTTGCACATTTGATAAAAGTACTGATATTGTAGTCATTGACAGATCAAGGCATATTCACTCTTAATTGCACCTGCTGTCATTGACACTCTGCGGATGGGATCGACATTTGAAATGATATTATACTATGTATTAAATTTAGGAATATTTAATTGACGGAGTAACACATCCACTACCAGAACAATGAACTAGTTTGAAAAGTTCCTGTTTAAATGTAGAAAGTAATTGTTGATCAGTGGAATTTCTCAGATTCACAAATTCATGAGGATCTTTAGTCAAGTCATACACTTCCACAAAATTCTGCAAATAAATAAAAGAAGTTTTAAAATCCGTTATTGGGGCATAGTCTCTTAATTAGGTTTTTGCTCTTATTATGGGCCCGTCACACCATGCCGTTCTAGTCAACGTTCTCTGAACGTTTCAATCGTTCAAATTTTGAGCGTTTTAGAGCGTTCGATGACACATCTGGCGTGTGATGAACGTGTGCCTAGCGTTTGATTAACGTGTGTCTAACGCGCGAGAAGCGTGTTATAGCGACCAACTGGCGTGTGACGAACGATTTGTCAACGTTAGGCGAGCATGTGACTAACGTTTTAATAACGACAGAAAAGCGCTTTACTGGCGTGTGCGCCAGAGAACCGTTCAGTGGTCGTTAACACTGCAAAGCAAACGATTAGTAACAACCAAGTAACGCTAGAGTAACGAATGAGTAACGGTGGCCGAACGCGTGCTTCGCTCGTCGAACGTTAGTAAAACGTTCAAGGAACGTTCTTAACGTTCTTCAGCGTCTAAACTTAAACGTTGGAGAACGCTCGTCTCGGTGAAAACTTTTGTGCATGTTCAAAACTTTTTTTCCGGACCAGCGTTTTCCGACGATTTACGACGATCACCGACGTTCACTGGCGATAACTCAACGTTCTTCTGGCGCTATCCTAGCGACCATGGACGACTGCCAACGTTTCCTCTAACGTCAAAGAACGTTGACCAGAACGTCATGGTGTGACGGGCCCATTACAAGTTGATAATGCTGAATATGATTTTATACACGATAAGTTTTGAAGGGATAAAAGTAGTAATAGAGCTTATGGTTAAACGGCAACACTTCCCTGTGCTCCGCCCTACTGTTTTAGTACTATGTACTGAAGACTCGTTTTATACGCCCTCATCTCTCTATGAGGACGTATATTGTCGGCACCCCTGTCCGTCCGTCCGTCGGTCCGTCCGTCGGTCCGTCCGTCCGTCCGTCCGTCCGTCCGTCGGCCCGTCCAATAACATTCATTTTAAGTTTCATCAAAATCGGTTGAAAACTAAGAGAGTAATAGCATATTCAAGATTTGGGGCAAGGGCCATAACTCTGCTTCTAACGATCGAAAATAGCTCAAAGTCGAACTTGATCTTTGTTTTCTGAATATGTATATACATACCGAATTTCATTTGATTCCGTCAAAAACTCTAGTTTTTAGAGCGTTTACAAGCAATTGATGTTAATAGAAGCACTTACTGTATAAAGGTTTAAACTCCTAAAAACTGATGAATGAGGCCCAAATTTTGAAAAAGCCTTTATTTTAGTCAGGAGTAAACTAAACTTTCTCAAACCTTTCGATTAAGGTCCAATAACATTCATTTTAAGTTTCATCAAAATCGGTTGAAAACTAAGAGAGTAATAGCATATTCAAGATTGTCATCTCGTTATATTAGTATCCTACATTTTCAAAGAAATAAAGTACACCAAGATTTACGGTAGTGCAGAGCACAGAGGTGTGGTGCCGTATATCTATAAGTACCAGTTCTGTTAATTTATCAAAAAAGCTGACAAGGGCGTTATTGTGTACTTTTATTACTAGTAACATCATGAATGTGACTAAATGGTGCTTTTTTATTGATGTACAACCGTAGGATCAAATTTTGTTCTGAAAAGTAGTATACACAGTTGAAATAAGGCCCTATCAAATGGGAAAGCAGTATTCAGCTTACCTCTAAGTCTTCAATTTCACAATACTTATAGTTCATTCCAGACTTTACAACTCTAAGACAAGAATAAGTATTGTTCCAAGAATCTTGGCACTCACAATGACTATGGCACACCTAAAATAAGAAATTCGACACTGCTTGATAAGCGAACTACTAGAAAATCAACATTAAAGCAAAAATATACTCCTAAAACCGTAAGAAACATGATATTGAAGAAGTTTGGAACTATAAAGGTAGTTCTCCGTGCTTTGATTGTCCTGGAAAGGGCATTGCATGGAATTACAAAGGGCAAGCACAGGTATTAAATTAGACGTGATGCCAATCTCTTTGATATATTATAGGGAAATGCTAAATAGATGCTAAATGTTCACAGTTTTGGTTTTTCGTGTCGGGAATAAAGTTTGAAAAAGTGATTAGTTCGTCGCTCTACTTACAAAAAGTCCTTGGTTATAAAGTTGTGGACAATTGGGAACATTTACAACATGTTCACCATAATGTTCAATGAGCATGTTTTCTCTCACGGTTTGGGAGTCAGAATCCGACATTAATGTTGGTTTAAATGATATACCATCCATATAATCTGGTATGCTGGCCTGTGCCATGTCTATAAATGTTGGACCCAAATCTATGTTCATTACAGGTACCTGAAATTGAATTCTAGGGGTTAAACCCAACATTTCAGCTTCACATTAATCTCAGCAACATGACGGCTATTAAAGAACATGTCCATCATTCCGGAAATTTAATTCCTTCAATGCAGGATTTGCTATCATATAATTTACACACTCGTTACTTGGAGTTAGATAATAGATTAGGCTTGATAGATTATCTGTTCTGTTATCCATTTTTCGCAAGTAGCGCCCGGTTTTATTTATGATTTCGACGGTGCGTTTGCTTAATCGTGTTCCTTGGTATCGCAAATGGGTTGAAGGCGTAAAGTAGCCACGCCAGATTCAAAGACTAGAACATATTGTAATAAAAAGGCATACATCACTGGTCTGGCCTGGTGCTATTCCTGGTCCTCTCACCATTAACGGAACTCTGATATCAAATTCATATAATTGACGTTTGTCCCAGGGCATAGAAAACTGACCTATAAAAACGCAGAAATGAGCAATCAAACATGACATAATTGTTATAACAATAACCTAAGACTCTGGAATTTTGATCCCATGGGTGTGGTGATGCACGTCGACGTGGCAATGAATGAGACGTATGCTGAAGGCTATGATTGTCACAGATCCCTCGACAGTAGGAAATCCATAGAAAATTGACTGTTTGGCGTTGGTCGATTCTCATTTTCACTATCTGTTAAAGCAGGGCATGAGGGTATGCATTTTTTGCTTACAAAATATCGATTCACTACAAAGGTATATTGGGTAATATGAAATGGTGAAAATTGTATTCTCTATTTGAAAAGATTATTCTATCATATAGAGGTTTACCTAGATGATAACCATTGTCAGATGTAAATATAATATAAGTATTATCTAATAGATTCATCTCTTTCAGTTTATTATAAACATCTTCCACCATGTCATCAACAGATAACAATGTTCTTAATCTGTAAATAAACATCAATATCGATAGAATGAGAACGATTTCCAGCAATGTACATTACTTTCAATACAATCTATATCCTTTTTTAAATTCCCTAAGATGTGTATGACATGATAATTTTCGAAAAGAGTCTCTGAGATAGTGATGTTATTAAGTGGAAGAGCAAACCCACAAGAACCACAACTGTTAAATGAAAATGAGAATGGTACAAATAGTAATTGTGTATGACGTTAATAATAACATAATAAAGCTATAAGATAGTGGATCACAGCCCATATACGCCCCAAAAAAAAAAAACGGACCACATCACATAGAGAGATGTAGGCGTATAAAAACACCTATAAAATCACTTTAAGACATTGAATAAAATTTTTAATTTCTAAAATTCTTATTAAAGTTTACCTGTCTCGATAAATTTCGTCTATAGTTTGTGCTGTATCGTCAGGTATAGGTGTTATAGCTTGTCGAATTAACCAATGCTTATCCTAAAAGAAACAATACAGTATAAGTCCTCTATATTTCTCTATAACTTCGAGCGACAAATTTGATAATTTGCTGTGAATTGCATATGAAAGCGCAAGAAAGAAGAAATACATATCGCAGAATTACGAAATTTGAAATGAATTTGAAAATAACAATACCGGACCGGCGTGTTTATTGTAACTACCATTCCTAGGTGCAACATAATCACCAAAGTTAGACGAGTATTGTGGTGCTGGTGTAAATGGTTCGTGACATGATGGTGTTGATAACATCATAAAGAATGGATTGCGTTCAGACTGCTGTTCTAAAAATTCCATTCCTCGTTTTTTCTGTAAAATAAAAGATAACTCTGGTTTTACTTCGTGTGCATGGCCCAGAATTGATGTTTAGTGATACTTATACAAATGAATTTAAAGAAATAAAAACAACCGTCAACAAGAACTAGCTCTGATGTTAAATCTCATCATAAGTCTCTTAAGAGAGCACTTCCGGTGTTGGATCTCTGCTCAGAGTGGTAGCTTACAGTTTCTACTGTAGTTTACACTTGAAAATTAGGAAATAATGTGGTCAATACAGTCAGTTTCTTGAAAAGAGCAAAGATTATAAGCATTTGTTTATTCTTCAAGCAAGAAATATTTTAATCTCAAACTACCGATTACTCTACTCACTATAATATCTGTAAGGTAATCATCTTCATATACAGAACCATGAGCCTCGTCAGTACCATTTACTGATAGGTGGTAGTTGTAATATCTTGAATTTCCCACCTAAATTTTGTGATGAAACTTCTATATTACCTTGTTTACCCCTCTGTGGCATTGTTTTGTTCAAATTGGATAAGGACTAGTATGAAACCTTTACAATAAGATAAATTTGATGTAATAAGCTTATTCAACACCAACTACCAACTACTACCATTACTAACAACTACCTAGTTTGCGATATCAGCATCTGCTGGAAGCTAACGTTAACTTGTCATCTACAAACCAACCTTATTCAACAAAGGCAAAACACTATGTTATCTATAGCATTTTATGTGCAAAAGTATCAGTATACAATTTTAGAAATATACGTACCAGCCCAACCCACCAATCCCATCCTTGAGGTACATGTTTTACACCACCAACTGCTGGATCTGCATACTGAAATACCAAGTTCATGGACGTTTAAAGTTCAGTGTAAGTTTAAGTATGAAGCCCATTAACACTTATTGGCTGATGATTTTGATGGTAATGCATGACGTTTACAAGTACATCAATTTTGGATTTATTGAAAAGAAACATTTTTTTAGCTCCAATTATATTTGGCATTTGGCATTTCGAACGCATATATGCATACAGTAATTTCAAAGTGTTTCATAAAAGCTCCCATTTGGTTTGAGCTGTAATATCGTTTTCCAGTCACGATTATAATATTGAGGAAATCAGAAATAGAAAATAATTAGAAAATACTATAGCCTACCGTATTCAGATATTTTCCAGCGAAAAAGGTTTGATATCCTTGATCATGCAAATGGACTGGAAAGGCATAAGGTTCTTGAGTTTGTTGCCAGTAAAGGCTGTTACAGTTTCCATCAATCGAGTTGTTGGCTCCTTTGTGATTGTGGACATACTTGGATGTAAATATACTGGACCGACTTGGACAACAGAGTGGACTACTAACAAACTGGAATAAATAGATGTATTTAAAACAGGCCTTCTCAAATGGCGGCCCGCGGGCCAAATCCGGCCCGCGACGCTCTTGAGAAAGGCCCTTCAAGAGTGACCCCTTTCGCTAAAACGCTTTGCTCGCTATGCTAGCTAAGCTCTATTTGGCCCTTATATTTTTTTCATGTAATGCATTTGGCCCTTTACAAAAATTAATTGAGAAGGCATGATTTAAAAGCTTCTTTATACCATGTATCAGGCTTTTTGTCTTGAAGGACAATAACTCATGAAGCATAATTATCATTTCTCCTACATAAAAATGATATGAGCTGAAAATGAAGTTTTACGTCAAACCAATCTGCACCTAGGTTTAATGGAAACTGGCAACATCATGCAGTATGTAATGAGGGAAGTTGTTAAGACAGAGAGATTTGTCTTTGAGAGACTTGTTTTGAATCATTTTTTCGGGTGTGCATACTAATATGTGTAAACAATAAATGAGAAATCTGAATAATTGTACTCCATACCATATTGTTAAACGTCATGCCTTGTTTACCAATTAACTCTTTGGTCTTTGGAATACCTGTCTGTAAAACAACAGTCAAGAATTATCATAAAGTACTATTTGGACGGTAATGTCAAAGTTGCTTCGAATTATGACACCCACAGACTCTTAATATATCAATATCATAATTTGTGTGATACAAGGTGAAACTTAGCTGTAAGGGCCTACCATTGAGGTAAAATTTAAAACTCTTGGCATATTCCTAACTCTGGATGGATGACTGTTAAGTATATACATGTACATGTACATGTATACTCGAAATGCGAATCCTATAGTATTGAAAGATCAATGCAAAAAAGTTTAGCTAAAGGCAAGCTGATAAAGATAATCCCTCCAAACCCCATTACAGTTTTCATCCTTCTCAAATGTGATTGTTTCTTTCTTTTCTTTCCTTCCGTGGCCATTGACAAAATATTCTTTGATAAATTCAAATTACCTCACTGCCCAAGACGTCATCCTGATCATCGGTAAGAATCAATACAATATTTGGCAACAACTGCCCCTCTGATAAGCCACATAATGTTACCAATGTTACAACCATTGTTAAAAGATGCATGTTGACATATCAACAGACCTACAGAACAAAAAGATGTATAAACTTTAATCTACTGTACTGACTTTATCTTATCTAGAAGTTTGTTTAACCTTGGCAGTATTTGTAACTTAATGATAGCAATTCAGATCAAGCTCAAATGACATAATTAAAGGTGAATGTTCAGCATTTTCGAGGATCGTTTTGGGCCTTGAATTTATGAAAATAGCCTTCAGATTTACGAGAACTGCCCCAAAATCATACAATTCCTTCAATTATTCCCATACCTTAACAGTTATATTTCATTTTCTGTGTAATGTGGTTTCTATATAAGGCATAGTCTTACTTAACGACGAGTCGTATTTTTGACTTTCAAACGCTGATATTTATTGATACAGAAGACTTATTCTCAAAAACTTAACTTAAATAAAATCCAGATTTTAAGAAATACAGTAATCTGATTGGATAATAATACTAAATTTAAAATCGATCTTAGTCATTGACCAATCAGATGACTGGAACACTAAAATCATCTTAAGTTAAGTTTTCAGGAATAAGACCCCAGGAGAATTTGAAGACTTAAATTTTGAAACAGAGTTTGGAACATTATTACTCATTAGATTAGAAATTTTTTTTTGGTAGATCAATAAGTGAACATATCCCTTTAAATCTTTAATCTATCTTGTTCGATAGCTAATTCATCGTCAACTTGAGACCCCTGTTCGAGAGTCTGATAATGTTAATCTACAGAAAATGTCCAATGTTCATAGATATATCACTGAAGACATAAAATGTATATAATTTTCACATGACTTAAACGACAATATATTGTATTCTAACACTCTAACGTGGTGGAAGCGAGCAGGGGACGACTGACTGATGCAGGCAGGCCCGTAGCTACAGGGAAAAGGGGTCAATGAGATGTTTTGCGCCTTTCGTTTTTATGGACAGCAAGTCCACAAGCACTAAGAAATTCTAGTGCCTTTGCAGTAGTCAGATACCTTTGCAGCAGTCATGGTTAACCCCCTGTGAGCTTTCGGTTATCACCGGCGGTTGAGAACTTAGACTGTAAAAGGTTTTTTAAAAATAGTTTCTGGTCTAATACCATTCTATACATGTAGTCAGCAGTAGAATAACTTACATCAATCATTACATTGTGAAATGTTTGGTATATGTACGTCAAAATATGTTTTGTAGTCCCATATTATGACCTATGACCTACATTATTAGCCTACTTCTTCAATTATTGTTGTTATTAATTGTTTAAGGAAATAATAGGTCTTATATTATACTGACTAGTATGATCTTAGTGGATCTCTGGGCATTAAGTTTTTTTTTGTACTCAGCATAAATTGACTAAAATTTTATTCCGGAAAAGAGAGAGAGATAGAGTTCATATGTTTATCAAAAAGTTTTTATATCAGTGTCATCAATCATAAATGAATTAGGCTTTTCAATCTTGAAAGTGTTACAGAAACCTAAAATAAAATTCTAAAATAAAACCTCTTGAAGTTTAAAGGGATATGCTTATGATCCGTTCGCCTAATATTTTAGTCTCAGAAACTGGAATTTTATATAATATATAAATGCATTATATAATATATATATGCAAGGTAAAAGTTTTTTTGAATTTTCGTCATAGTTTTTTTGATTGGAATATTTTGGGTTTGAAATTTCTAAGAGATCTATTAATATCAGATGTAATTACACAGACAATAGCTTATATAAAAAAGTTGTTATATTAAGAACAACATTAATCAGAGAAGAAATGGCTTTCTATTTTTAAAAGTGTTACAGTATACACAGTAATACAATTTCTTGTATTTGAAAAAATGTATCCCTTTAAGCTGACTGTTCAATTGATAGTTACAGTTCACATTCACCTGACCTTGAAATACCGTAGGTCAATTGGCTTTGGTCGCATTCATTCAAGCAATTGTATGTGAAATTGCGTCCCGTATTTTGACCTATGTGCTAGATGTACTGTTTATTTTTTATTCATATATAAAGGTCAAAATCTGGAACTGTATGATAACTGAGTATAAATAGAACCAAAATATTCAGGCTTCTGCCACAATCGTTTGTGAAACTATCAAGCAATCTGCTTATAAGAATAGTGAATAGTACAGGATTAAAGGTAAGTATATATATATATTTGTTTTCATTTTTGTGAAGTTTATTCATAATTCCCTAGCGAGTGATAAATATTTTGTTTTAACTTTTGGTAATTATTGTTTGTTTTCATTTTGCATGTGCCCTTTTTGTCACGGAGACACGGACAATTTTTATGTCATAATAATTACAGCCGACGGAGGCAAGAGACGGAAAATGGGGATTTTATCTGGACTGGGCTCACATCCCCCCAAAATAAGAGCCGGCCGACACTATAAACCATGCGGCAGCCCAGAGCTGCAGTCAGCTGGTGTTCACGGACCCTCTCCCACTGCACAGATAGTGCCCTTTATATCACAGCTCCGCCCCCGCCGCTAACATTTCCTTCCGGCGCCCCTGCATTACGTACAAAGGGTAAACCATTTTAAAAGCAAATAGACCATTATGTCACACCAACCTTTAGAAAATCAAGTTAATGTCCTCTTATCTAAGTTAACGAGCAAGAGTTTTAACGACGGGTGCATCTTTACCCACTTTTAGGCTAGGTTTCGGAGTTCTTCCAAACAGGTCTGTAGTTACAAAGGGACAGAGTGGATTGCCTCCTGAAAAACCATGTTTGACCTGCTTCATCATAAACTCCATCTCGTATAACATTTTCATTATGACAGTTGGTTTCGAAACTGTGCTTAATATTTCGATGCACGCAGCAGCTATTCCCATATACAGTGTACATGTATATAAATATATTATAGGCCCTATTTGTGCACATCAGATGAGGAGTAAACTACTTGTGGCTCGGAACCCTAGGGTAAATTAGTTTCCCCGGACCCCTATTCCAATGCTTTAGGGTTTCAGTTTTGGGTAAGCTTTCGGGAAAATGTAGCTATATTTCGGGACAAATCCTTTTAATAAGCGAAAAAAATTTAAAAAGAGGCGAGACTCGTCGTTTTTTATCCAGAGTTGAGCCAAGTATGTCGCCAAAAATGTCTTATTCGCCATATAGACGCTAAAATCAAGATAGAAAAAAATTTATCTTCAGTTTAAAGAGGCACAGGCTTCATTTTCGTGGGTCAATTTTTCCAAGTCTCAGAAACAGGGACTTTTTTAGCTCAGCAATTTAGTACTGGTTATCACAACTCACCATTGAAATTTGAGTCTTCATATCCATGTGCATCCATAATTATTAGCATTTGAAAGTTATAATGCCCTACTACACATTATCGATACTATGCAATATATAGAAAAGTCATCTATAGAAATAGAAGGAGAAATGTCTAATTTAAGATATATTTGAAGGAAATATGCAATTTTCGTACATTTCTAGTGCTTCTGAAGGATACTTAAGTATATTCAAGACCCAAATCAACCAATAAAAATGAAGACTGGTCCCCTTTAATAATAGACCGAAGCATTTTAGAATCTCTAACTCTACATTATTTTCAGGGTAAAGCTCAATGATGGCTTCAAGTATAATGGACCTCAGTGTATTTAACAATCTTAAAATTGATATGGAAACAATTAAAAACCAAACGAATTTCAAAACAGCACTTTTATTCGGAACATCTTTCTTGGGATTGTATTGGTTGTATGGCAAATTCTCCAGGAGACACGTCAAAGATCCACCAGGACCGTTTTCATTTCCAATCGTTGGAAACATGCCACAACTTGCAGGAAGTGTAAACCTATATAAGCTATTTCTCAATTACCGCGAAAAATACGGTGACGTTATGAAATTTGAAATGGGTAACTCTAAAATGATCGTTGTCTGTGGTTATAAGACAATTCATGAGTGTTTGATCGAAAAGAGTCAGTGTTTTGCCAACAGACCTAATTGGATCTACATTGTAGACAAGGTGTTTCATCGTTCAGGTATGTATTTGTAGATTTGATATTATCAATGTACCATGTAGATTCAGTTTTTACTCAAGAATATTATGATAATCTGGTATGCTCAAGATAAGACATTTATCAATTATTGTATTTAAACATAGTTTTCTGGATTTATTTGATTATTTAAGTAATCTGTTGTATAGTTATGCCACTAGGTTTGTCCCTTGATGAATATATACTCCTATTGACCAAGTTCGAAAGTTTAATTTTTTTGTTCATTCTAAGACGTAGTATCGCTTTAATAACTTGTGATACCTAAGTTGATTTAACATAATATGTGATTATCTTGTATATTTGACGGTAGTACATAATTTACATCATTCATTTAAGGTGTGTTTTGGACAAATGGTCAAAGATGGAAAGATACAAGAAGATTCACCCTCACAACTCTTAGAGATTTTGGAGTAGGCAAAAAGAGTCTAGAGGAGAGAATTTTAGATGAATTTACCTATATATGCGATATTATAGACAGTAAAAAGGGACAAGCCTTTAATCCTAAATTTATCTTCGCCAATGGAGTAGCCAATATTATCTGTACCATAATCTATGGAGAAAGGTAAGTGTTTGGGGTACTGTTAAAAACACAATCTATTGCATGGTGGTCATCTCACGGGCAACTGGCGTTGGTTAACGGAAACAACCGAGAATTGCCGATTTTTGTTCGAATGGTTCCGTTGATGATCAGACATAAGTTTTTGATATTTAATTGTGGCCCCTTTTTAGCATAGAGCAAACACAAGAAATAAAAAAAATATTATTGAATAAATCTGATTATTTGTTACATCACAACAATGTGTACTTTTATTCTCCACTCCAGGTTCGAATATGATGATCCAGAATTTCTAAGAATGATAGAATTGTTGAATTATCTGTTTAAAAATGTGGGCTTTCAAGTGCCGGAGAATTTTTTCCCCATTATCAGAGCAATCCGGGGAAATAGTTCGGTAGGTGAACTATTTTTGTACTAGATTCAAATATAGTACACTTCCATGATGTCGGATGTAGCGATAAGAGTGTTGGGATAAGACGTTATTTGCTTGGTGGGCGCGGGTTATTCATTTCACATTTTAAGCATTTTAAAAATGTATATACAGTAATTCCTGGGTTTTTTTTGTTTGTTTAGGCACAAAAGGTTATCAAGAATGATGTGGAGATTCAGAAATTTGTAAAGAAACGAATCGAAGAACATCGACAAACTTTTGACCCAAATGAGCTGAGAGATTTTATTGATATGTACCTGAAAGTATGTCAAGATAAATCACAGGAACTAAAAGGTAATATATTATAGAACATTGTAAATTATCGTAAGGGAATATAGTCTAAATATTTTTTTTTAAACTTTTTGACGAAACTGAGAGCTTTTGCTGTGTAGTAATGTTTTGATATACGGTTCAGCATGAAATGCACCATAATTTATACGAGAACGGTTGAAACGTGTGTTATAGGAGTCATAAAAGCTAAAAAAATATTGCCCCCGTTCCTATGGCCCTGTATAGTTTATGGGCATAGTTTATGAATCACACGTGCCTAAAAGTCAATCTTTCAACTGGAAACAATTGGATTTTCACAGACTGCTCGCATCTATTGGTATCTTGAAGAAGCTGATAGCTCAGGTTTTTTTTCTCTCAAAAATTGGATCTATGTACGTGTTGCTGATCGGAGCGGTCGGAATCTTCCACCCACCATCCAGTTGATCTCAGTTGATAGAAGTCGTTCATTTTTTTTTAAATTATGACCACGACAGACACGTCAGTTCTTTTGGAACTCATTTTGGAACATACAGTATTAAATATTAGTTATATTTTCATTTCAGTGAACGAAACAGATATGTTCCGTATAACAGTCGACTTGTTTTTAGCTGGTTCTGAAACAACTGCTACATCCTTATGGTGGACTGTCTTATACCTCATCAACTACCCAGAAATTCAGAACAAGTGCTATCAAGAAATAATGAAGGTAGGCAAAGCAATACCAATCGTAACGTTCATTCTTAAGCCCCTCTCCCACCTACAGGAGTTGCAAGCCGAGTACGTCCCGAGTACGTTTTGGAAACTTGTATCCAAATGGTACTCGGGATGTACTCGGCTTGCAACTCCTGTAGGTGGGAGAGGTGCTTTAGGTTGTTTTCTGACTTATGTTTGACTTTAGAAGCTTTGAGCTGATCATTTACATATGAAAACCATTTGGATCTGTTCTGATCATTGTTCAAAGTGTTCCCCAACTTTAACCATGGTAACTTGTCAAAAGATGACAACTACAATCTCGACCTGCTTTCAACTGACCATTTGCATTTGATAACAATTTTGGAGCCTGTTTACCATCTGATCATTGTTCGAAGTGTTCGAGCTTTTCTCTAGTTGAAGATGACTACAATCTCCACCTGCTTTCATATGATCAAGTCGTGTAGTATTTTACGTCGGATGCGTCATTTTTTTATTTTATGTTCTTCAGTTGACTGGCGGAGGTCGCAATGTAACTCTAGCAGATAAACCACATTTGGTGTACAACTGGGCATTTCTGAATGAGATTTTGAGAGTTGTTTGTATAAGTAAGTATTGGGGGCATTCTCTGCCCTGTTGAAGGTCCTCACTTAGAACTCAGAAGGTGGACGAGAGGGTCTCGGTACCCCCATAATTTGATTGATAAGACAAATTTTGTTCAAAATAAGACTCGGTCAGATGAAAATCAGAGTTAAAAGTCTTAACTGCAACCTCTATTCCCGAAATATGATTGAAAATGCACAAAATCGATGTCATTTTCCATTTTTTTAAGGGAATACTTTTGGTTGGGGTTCATGCCTGTGGCGCTTCGCAACGTAACATACTAGTTCGTCCCCCACAATATTTTTGACAAATCCACTACCTTTTTGGCTCTGTTCTAAATTTCTAATGTCTTCAACTTTCCAAAGATGAAGTTTAATTACTTTTTCATCCCATTTAGAGATCATGGAAATTCTTTGATCAAGCTATAAAAAAAACTTACTTATTCGTATCCTTGATAATGACGTAATAATTTCAGCACCTATGACCCCACCAAGAGCTGTAAGTGAAGAATGTACTATTAACGGATATACATTGGAAAAGGACACCATGGTCTTATTTCATATCAATTCGGCTCATTTTGACACAGACTATTGGGTTGAACCAGAAAAATTTAATCCAGATAGGTGGATTGGAAATGATGGAAAAATCATCAGACATAAAGCTTTTATGCCATTTGGTGGTGGTAAGTTTGAATTGATTTATGGGCTTAAAATATGACCCTTTAACTGAAAAAAAGTTCATAACTTGATATGAGATGCAGTGCTTTTATGATTATATCTTATTAATAAAAAAAAACCAAACACGAATGATCCCAATCGCAATCCATGTAAAATTAATCAATTTCATTAACCATAAAATAAAAGTTCAATTTCTGAAATGAATCAATCTTGGCTTGTCTACGACTACTAGGGATATTCGTAAGGGACTGGAAACTGTATTTGGAGGGGCGGAAGACATCTTGCAGATATTTTGCACACAGTCCATTGGAGAGGATAATCCTTTTGCAGCTGCTATTATGCAATTATAATCAGTTTAATCCCACTGACAATGTTTGTCCAAAGCAACATGCTTGGCTCTAACGAATAAGGGTCTTTATTGTCCCCTATATACATGTATGGTACTCCATCGTACACTTATGGTTTATATCAGTATTATTTTCATTTATCTTCCAGGGGTGAGATCTTGTATGGGAGAATCACTGGCTAACATGGAACACTTTATTTTCGCCTGCAACTTTATATCTAGATATGAATTCAAAGTTCCGGACGGACAGAAAACGCCATCACTGAAGGGAACTGTAACTGGAGTGACCATGCAACCAGATCCATACGAAGTGATCGCGGTACCGAGATAAAATCTCAAAGACTTCTATATAGGACTGTATGTGGTGAAGATCATTGGTTCTGGGTTCCCTCTAAAATATATGTTACAAGAAGCAAAGTTATTTCTATCATCTAACTATCAGTCTATAAAAATTGGTCGTCTGAAGTTATTAATGATGTTAATTGTTTTGTAATCCTTATAAATCATTCAAATCCACAATCTTGAACAGAAAGGTACCATGGCTACAGTGAACAAAATCAAAGTGGTTCAAAATTAACGCCTGTTAATGCATTTATAATGCATATTGTAAATAAGTTAATGATTTTTTGTTTGTATGCGTATACAATTATCATTTATATCAATTGATACTTTTGTATTTGGTCGCTCATAGTAGGACATTATGTACATGTACGTAAACAATTGGAATTGTAAATAAGTTAATGATTTTTTGTTTGTATGCGTATAAAATTATCATTTAATATATCAATTGATACTTTTGTATTTGGTCGCTCATAGTAGGACATTATGTACATGTACGTAAACAATTGGAATTGTAAATAAGTTAATGATTTTTTGTTTGTATGCGTATAAAATTATCATTTAATATATCAATTGATACTTTTGTATTTGGTCGCTCATAGTAGGACATTATGTACATGTACGTAAACAATTGGAATTATAAATAAGTTAATGCTTTTTGTTTGTATGCGTATAAAATTATCATTTATATCAATTGATACTTTTGTATTTGGTCGCTCATAGTAGGACATTATGTACATGTACGTAAACAATTGGAATTGTAAATAAGTTAATGCTTTTTGTTTGTATGCGTATAAAATTATCATTTATATCAATTGATACTTTTGTATTTGGTCGCTCATAGTAGGACATTATGTACATGTACGTAAACAATTGGAATTGTAAATAAGTTAATGCTTTTTGTTTGTATGCGTATAAAATTATCATTTATATCAATTGATACTTTTGAATTTGGTCGCTCATAGTAGGACATTATGTACATGTACGTAAACAATTGGAATTGTAAATAAGTTAATGCTTTTTGTTTGTATGCGTATAAAATTATCATTTATATCAATTGATACTTTTGTATTTGGTCGCTCATAGTAGGACATTATGTACATGTACGTAAACAATTGGAATTGTAAATAAGTTAATGCTTTTTGTTTGTATGCGTATAAAATTATCATTTATATCAATTGATACTTTTGAATTTGGTCGCTCATAGTAGGACATTATGTACATGTACGTAAACAATTGGAATTGTAAATAAGTTAATGCTTTTTGTTTGTATGCGTATAAAATTATCATTTATATCAATTGATACTTTTGTATTTGGTCGCTCATAGTAGGACATTATGTACATGTACATTGTAAATAAGTAAATGCTTTTTGTTTGTATGCGTATACAGTTATCATTTTCATCAATTGATACTTTTGTATTTGGTTGCTCATAGTAGGACATTGTGTTCATACTTAAAGGGGAATGTTCAGCATTTTCGAGGATCGAAGTGGACCTTGAATTTATGTAAATAGTCTAAGGATTTACTGGAACTTCCCAAAAATCGCACAATCCCTTCAATTATACCCATACCTTAACAATTATCTTTCATTTTCTGTATATATGTGTTTTTTATATAAATCCAAGTCTTACTAAACTACGAGTCGTATTTTTGACTTTCAAACGCTGATATTTATTGATACATGGGGATTTGAAGGTTTGACATTATTACGGATACGGATATTTTTCATATAACCAATCTAACCGATCCATTGTAATTTCAACATTTTCTGATTTTCAATAAGATTCAAACATTTTCACATAAGTATCTTCGACACAGAGATTACAACACAACATTTAATGGATGTAATCTTTGTAGTTCGGATCAATCTGATATCTATTGGTTTTGATGTTCCTTATTATTGATCCTTATATTAAGGCACCTGAGAAAAGAGTAGGACTTAAGTGGTGATCCTTTACGAAGTCTTGGATTTAACTTAACCGTAAATAGCCTCAGTGTTATTGCTTTGGTCTCTCTGTTCCACGCAACAATGCCGCCGTAAAACCCATTTTTTGAAAGATAGTCTGAAGAGAGAGGTACAACATCTAAAAGGATGGCAACCAGGGCCTTACACATCGTGTACAAACCACGCCGCCATTCGTCAAACTTCCTCGATGATACAAAAGTGAAATGTCAAATATTGTATTTATTTGATAAGCTTTACAATGAGAAAATAAATAAAAGTTACAAAAGAAAATATATTTTATTATATATTAAAGATATACATAGTAATATCTATGTTTATAAATAAAATGTTCATCCATCCAATAAAACAGAAGCAAGCAAAACAAATTTGTCAATCGTCCGAATCATTTCAAAATCTGGAACAATAGTTGTATAGTAGTGGACTTCCAAAGGCAAGTAATATTCTCTGGTGTCAGAACTATAGGTGTCACTCGGTAAAGGAAATATTCTTAATTGTCGAATCTGCCCGATTTACCAAAACATTGTCGAACGGTCTGTGCGAAGGATTTGCGGAATCTAGAACAACTTCTCTTAAAGCTATTCCATTTTGATGATCTGGCAACTGTAAAATAAAGAAGACGTCAAACGTATTAGAAAGTGGACATAAGAGATAACGATATATCGGGTGTTCCATAAAAAACGTCCCCAAGTTTGACAACAAGGATCTCGGTTGCTGATGAATCAATCTCTTTCAAAATTCTCACAGATTTACTTCAACATGTCCTTGTCAGCCCCTAAGATTATGGAAATCATCGAAATTAAATTGTTGAAGTTCTGCTCTGCCTCAAACCAAATAACATGTCAAAAAATTCAATATCAGAGCAAAATCACATATAACAACCTGTGTTGATGTGCCTTCACCACATCGGACACCAATATCAACCATTTTCCATCCTGATAAGCTGTCACGGATCTCATTTAGAGGTACAGTCTCTCAAGAAGCGACCATCCTGCCTTTCAGTTCCTGTTCAGTCAGTGTGTCCAACCCTAGTGCAGTACATCTGTTCCATAAGAGAATCCCATACTGCCCAAAGTCATTACCACCACAAATGGGACAAACCGGCTGAACAGGAACTGAAAGGCATGATGGTCGGTATAATTTTTGTACATGCTATTTTGTTCGGGGCAGTACTTGTTGAAGTTAATCTGTGAGAATTTTGAAAAAGATCGGTTAACCAACCGCTGAGTTACTTACCGTCAAACTTGGGGACGTTTTTCGGAGACACCCGATATTATAGTATTGTCTTGTTGTTTATTGTTTCTCTCCCAATTTTTTCCTTGAAAGTGATGCGGAATAATATGAAAGACATTAAGGGTTTTAACTGGACCAAACAACCAGTGATTTGTTCAACCACGAACATGGACCTCAATTGACCTTAAGAAGCCCCCATCGCAAACAAAGTTACAAAATGTATACAAATGTACCAAAAATGGGGATTAAAAGGGGACAAGGAATAACCCCCACCCCGGCTCATCTCATCCACTATTCATGTATATGGAAATATAACTGGGAATATATATTAGCTATCAACTCACCAGTTAACTCTACCAATATCTCTTCTGCTCCCTCTACCAACTGGTACAATGAATGTATCAATGAGAGAGACTTGGTAGTATTCAATCTAAGTGGTCGGGATGAGTTACCTTTAGAGTAAAGATAATGCAGAGCATCGTGTATTTTGGTGGAAGCGATGTTCAACCGTAAAATAACTTTACGAATGTCAGGTTCTGAAAAAGAATATGTATATTAATTGTATTAAATGTTTATAATGTAGATTAATTTAACTGGAACTGATGTTGAAAATTTGATTTTTCTTTAATTTTCTTAAATTTTCTTTTTTACTGTCTTTTCTTTCTTTTTTACACTTTCCAAAATTTTCTGTTCAAGTTGATAAAGTCAAAGGAATTGTTAAGAGGCTTTCTAAATTTGTTATGCGTATCGGGGTTACTGATAGTATCAATTTGTACCATTCTTATTATTTGCAATCAGATGTCTGTAGTTCCTACAATTTCATTTCTAAGGTTAATGTTGGATGACGTTGGACTGAAAATTGGAATGATGCAAATCGATGTTATCAGTGTCTCCGATACGCAAATTCTTTTAAAAAAACCTTTTTACAATCCCTTTAATAGGACTAATTCCAAGAGAAGAAGGAGGAAGATTGATACTGAGAGAAATGATGAATGATGATGATGACGATTAGGATGATGATGACTAAAACCTCCTGACAATCCCTTTAAGAATTAGATAGTGATGATGAAGACTAATTCCAAGAGAAGAAGGAGGAAGATTGATACTGAGAGAAATGATTAATGATGATGAAGATTAATTCCAAGAGAAGAAGGAGGAAGATTGATACTGAGAGAAATGATGAATGATGATGAATGATGATGAATGATGATGAATGATGATGATGACGATTAGGATGGTGTTGACTAAAACCTCTTTACATCTCTTTAATAATTACATAATGATGATGAAGACCAATTCCAAGAGAAGAAGGAGGAAGATTGATACTGCGAGAAATTATGAATGATGATGATGACGATTAGGATGGTAATGACTAAAACCTCTTTACAATCCCTTTAATAATTACATAATGATGATGAAGACCAATTCCAAGAGAAGAAGGAGGAAGATTGATACTGCGAGAAATTATGAATGATGATGATGACGATTAGGATGGTGATGACTAAAACCTCTTTACAATCTCTTTGATAATTACATAATGATGATGAAGACCAATTCCAGGAGAAGAAGGAGGAAGATTGATACTGAGAGAAATGATGAATGATGATGAAGACTAATTCCAAGAGAAGAAGGAGAAAGATTGATACTGAGAGAAATGATGAATGATGATGAAGATTAATTCCAAGAGAAGAAGAAGGAAGATTGATACTGAGAGAAATGATGAATGATGATGAAGATTAATTCCAAGAGAAGAAGGAGGAAGATTGATACTGAGAGAAATGATGAATGATGATGAAGACTAATTCCAAGAGAAGAAGGAGGAAGATTGATACTGAGAGAAATGATGAATGATGATGACGATTAATTCCAAGAGAAGAAGGAGGAAGATTGATACTGAGAGAAATGATGAATGATGATGAAAATTAATTCCAAGAGTAGAAGGAGGAAGATTGATACTCAGAGAAATGATGAATGATGATGATTAAGATGGTGATGACTAAAAATATCTAAATAAATTACATACCAGCGTCAATTGTCAAAACATCTTCTGCATCCCACAAAAGATTGTTGACGGTCGAGAGGAATTCAAATGATGTTTCTGGATTCAAGTGAAATGCTGGATCAGAATTTGTAGAAGATAAAATAAAATGAATTGCTTCATTTAATCTGGAGGATGCAATCTTTATTTTCTCCAAACCACGAATAAGAACTATATCTGAAATATAATAACACTGATATAAGAAAATACACAAAATTTATACTATAACAGACATTGCTTATACTTTTCCAATTCTTTATTTAAAACTATTTCTTTGTTTTTGGCTCGGATATTTCTCAGTGAATTTAAGGTTAAATATTATCTGTATAGGGTTGGGTCTGCGGTATGTCGCTAGAAATTTTAGAGAATTAGACGCCCAGATTTCCAGCCAATTTAAGGTTCAAGATTATTTGTTTAGAGTCTGAGGGATCTTGCTTTAAAACACCAGAGAATTAGACGCCTAGAAATGCGATTTTCCTGACATTTCTCAGCCAATTTAAGATTCAATATTATTTGTTTAGGATCTGAGGGATCAAGCCGAAGAAAACGATATTTATATATATAAAGAAACATTTCCCTTAGCTACCGGCCTGTTAAGAGAAAACAATTATTAAAAATCTTACCAGGTGACAAACAATCTCCTGAAGCCATTTTACCTGAAATAAATAGAAATATCACATTTAGTTTGAGAGATCCACCAAAAAACAACTAAATAAGTCCTTGCGCCAAAGAAGGTTGCAATATTGAAAACTGATTTCTTCATTCATTCAAGGCTAATTATAGAGGGAAAATGGATGACATGAGAATGAAAATGCTAAATTTTTCCGATTTTCAAACGACAAAAAATTCTCGGCACCATTTTCACTTTTCAGAGAAGGACTTGGCGTTACAGATTAAGTTTTTAACGTTGATTTTCAGTAAAGTTCTTAGAAAAAGTTACAGAAAACATGATCCAATTTAATTGTAAACTATATTATTGTACTTACCAGATAATGGAATCAAACCAGAATCAGTTTTCTTAATAAATGTAGAGAGAAATCTATTAAGACGTCTTTATCTTCTTGTATCCAAAGAAGACAATAATCACTAGAGGTCACAATCGACATGACGTCATAGTTCCAACAATAACGTTACGTTGTACCTCTGTTGCCCAGAAATCGAAGGGTAGGCGGCTACTAATAAATCAAACCGATATATCGCAAATAAATCAACACCAAATTGTCAAAATAACTTTCCAGGCAAGGAAACATTCAGTTCGGAAGCGTATTTTGCCTATTATGGGGGTGGATTTGTCTCCGCCGGTGGAGTGGGGACGAACCAGACGCGAGTCTCAGTAGAGCAGAAGGTTCTTCCCCTTGAGAAAACGGAACAATGACATCGATTTGGTGTATTCTGAAAGATATTTCGGGTATGGAATTCACGAGTAGGACTCTGATTTTCATCAGATCAATTTTTTATACGCCCACATGAATATGTGGTATATGTATAGGAAAAGACAACTCTTGTTAGGAGATTGATTTTGATTGGCTATATTGAAATAGAGTTTAACGTCCTGCTTTTCTGCAACTGTATGGGCTAATAAGAACAGGCAAACGCCATGTAGTGTTATAAAGGAAATTTTCTCAAGACCGCAGCAGAAGCCTACTTATAGTGTGGATTTCATTAAATTATTCAACTAGAAGATTGTTTTTGAAGGGAAATCCAGTTTTCGTCGGGTTTTCTTTTTTTCCTTTCTGTTATTTTTGTTTTTTTCAGTGGCCCCTTGAAACAGGGTAGGTAGGAATGGGAATGGATTACTTTTGTAAAGTACGTGTGCGCCCGTTACTTTCATATTCAAGGAAACAATAACAAACAATAGTGTGGTATCAATCTCAGATACACATTTAGAATTTCTATTTGAAAACATACATCATACCAGATAGAATCATTAAAATATGTTGGCTAACACTATCATAAAAACGCTTAAAATGTAAATAATTATCAAAGCATAGTGATATTGTAATGCCAATTCATGATGCCGGTGGTGATTGGATATGTCAATTTATGATATAAAAATCAAATCCAAATAGTAACAAAGACAAAGAATAAAAAATGTAAAGTATCACAAATGTAAACGAATAACAAATAGAGAAAATGTGGCTTATAAATGAAAAGGGCAGTGGGGAAATTCTAAAATATTTTTCGTAAAATAAAACAAGGGCTACTAAGCCCTATATGACTGTGAAGATTCGAGCATCTAAAAAATACATAACATTAAAATAATCATATATGATGATACTTGATCGGGATCACACTGAAACTCAGCCTGCATAAATACATAGAGAAGATGTTAACTTGCCCAATGATCAAACATAGAATAGATATCAATAGTACCGTAAGGTACTGTCAGTGACGTCATTAAACGCGTTCGTTTTAGTGGAATTGCAAGAACCACAGACGTCGGAATGGAAATTAGAATGGCGTAAATTGATGCTATCAGTGTCCCTGATACACATACAAAGTCTAGAAATACGACTTAAAATTCCTTTAAGTCAGTCAACATCATCGACATGAGCATCTTAGTGAAGCTGGATGGGTAGTTACACCCTCACACCGACCGTCCCACACTCGTCTCCCTAACGCCCCTGACATGTCCCTACCAAGATTCAGTAAAATCCAAATGGAAAATATATGCTGACCAGCAACTCTAACACATGAAACCAAACATGGCACCTAACATGACATCCTAACTCGATAGAGAGAAGAGTGAAGGAGGATGGGCGTTCGGTGTAATTCTAAACATTCAGTTTCCCTAAGATACATCTGTTTAAGATGATACAGACTGACTAGGAGTAGAAATAGAGGAAATAAGGACACTTTTCGTTCATTGGACAGGCTCTTCTCTAATCTATGTATTTATGAAAGCTTACCTTGGCGGTGACCAGAACAAGTACCATATAAATATACATAGAGGCAAAAGAAACATTATGTGGGTGGACCATATACATTTCCAAAACGAGAGAAGGGGGCATTTAATAATAATAGAGCCTATTAAAATCAAACATGTGACACATAATTTCTTTTAAAGTTTTATAAGTATTTTCAGAGTTGACATTTCTTTTGCCTTTCAGTTCAATGAACCTTTCTAAATTCAAACTAAAAACTAAAATTCTATTTATAATATTATTTGATATATATTTTTGAAGGCTTAAATTTTGAGGGAGAGTTTGGAACATTATTACGGATTAGATTAGCTAAAAAATTCAAGGTTGAGACTAAACGTTTTTTGGTGGAAGAGTTAGTGAACATCTCTTTAAATCAATGGTCCACTTCTTTTGGCTCCACTTTGTTATTTATTTAACATGGCGACCTGAAATATAAAAAAAACAAAACCAGGACAAAACTTTGTAGAAATGATGGACAATCTGGGGAAAATGAAATAAACATTAAATAAAAACATGGACCAGATGATAGGGTGGGTTATCATCGTTGCAAGGTGTTGTTGGTTCATGGGGTCCTTCCACGGCCAGGGCTTTCAAATGAGATCCGGTATCAACTCCTAACCCAAGGAGCTGAAAATAGCCACGATTACTGATCTCGAGAGCTAAAAATAACAATGATTATTGGTCTCGAGAGCTAAAAATAGAAATGATTACTGGAATCTAGAAAAAATGGAAAATGTTTAATTAGCTCCAAATACCAGTCTACAAAAAACCTTAGATTAGAATAGAGGCCTATACTCTACAAAAAATGTTTGATTAATAAATGAAACGGTTCGGAAGGGGGGTTGGGGTTGGGGGGGGGGGGGGGGGTAAGTATTCTCTGCATCACATACAATAAACGTCCATGCAAACAATACTTTTGGGAAGGTGAAGGGACCTTCGCACAGGATCTGCATGTCATATATGCACTTGTAAGCCATACTTCTGATGAAATTGCGGGATAAAATCCAATGAATGGTTACATTCTACGTCCAATCCATGATATCGTCCAAGCCAAGAAAAACAACCAACCAGAATTTCAAAAACGCCTATCAAATTTGAGAATTTTGTGTTAACGTTAGATGGGTTTGGGTTAATATTAGTACTTGGACAAACACGTGCAAAGACAAGCAAAAAAAAAAAGGAAAAAAAAAAGATGGAGGAAAGAGTAAAATTCTCAAATTTAACAGACTTGTTGTACAATGGTACAGTTAATGAAGCTCAAATATTAGAATGTAACCATCAGGAACTTGAATAACCAGTGCCATACCACCTAACAGAAATAATAAAGAAATAATTAGTTATGAGTCCAGCATGTTGAGTCAGCTCTGCACCATCTTCGTCTTCTTCGTCTTCTTCATTCCAGGAATTCTTGGTTCCAACTTTAAGCTAGAGACACCTTTTCCCAATCCCGGTAAACAGATATTGTACCAGACTAAATAGCAAAAAATAACCATGAACAATTCTGAATAATGCGATTCCAAATCGGCTTTTGCCGTTCAAAACTTTGACGAGCACAGAAAGATACCACACAAATACACACAAGCAAATGCTTGAAGCTTTCACAGCAGCAATGCCAAACACATTGGAACAAAACACAGGGCAAAACGCCCACCAAATGAACACCCGAGAGCAACATGAATTGACAAGGTTGACCGTGCGCAGAGGGAGGCCTTAAGCGGACTGATGGAAAGACAGCGAACAGCCCACGACAGAGAATCCTCAAGCCCTTGTACTACACGAAGAGCGGAATCTGCAACCGTTGCCTCTCCGCCATCACTTCCCTACGGTAACGTCGTCAGCAGTGAATGAATTGGATCACGGAAGAGAACGCTCGTCGTAACCAGAAGATTTCAGACAGATGACATATTGAACGACATCCTCCCACTTACAGACAATACTTCGCACAAGTTCTTCAAGATGATAGAAACTAGATACGCAGACATTTTATGCCCTTTTATGTACATGATATTGGGGTGCTGCATGTCATGGGACACTTTTTGAACATAGAAGGCATCATAAAAACATGATAAAAAGGCACGATAAAAAGTAATCATGAAAGGCACGATTTGAAAGGCATCATAAAAGGCACGATTAAAAGGCAATACAAAGGCATCAAAAGACATCAAATTGCACGATAAAAAGCACATAACAAGACATCATAAAAGGCATCATAAAAAGGCATTTCTAATGTTTAGGCATTCATCATTGATTGGCATCATTATTAATATTGTTGTGGAATTTGATATTCTGGCATTCTAATATATCATAATATTGGCCTTTTTTTTTACATTCTGATACTAAACTGGTATATCATTTGGCTTCTTCTATTGGCATTGACCATAATATTGGCACTAATAATTATACATGGCCTTTGTTAAATATATAATATAATATATTGCCAGCTTCTACAAACATAATAACCCATACTCATTGCCCCACTCGTATCTCTCACGCCCCTAACAGTACCCCTAATGTCCTTTCCAAGTTTCGTTAAAATCCATACAAAGAAATGACTGAAAATAGTTGCTGGTCAGCAAACCCTAATGACTAATATCTCATGACACCTTAATAACACCTAACACGAGAGAGAGAGAGTGTGGCAATATGTGGTTAGCATTTATCATTGTTTAATCCTCACATCATAATCATTTTCATCATCATCATTTTCAGAAATGCCTTGTATTTGTAAAAAAAAAATGCCTCTTTATAGGTTAAAAAGTAAAAAAATCAAAAGTAAATTGATTCTTAAAATTAAAAAAATTAAAAGTAAAATGATCTCTTTATGTTGAAAGTTGAAATTTTTAAAGTAAATTGATGCCTCCTTATGTTAAAAAGTAAAAAAAAAATCAATAGTAGAACAATTTAAAAGTAAAATGATGCGTGGTAAAATAATTTAAAAGTAAAATGATGCCTCCTAAATATCTAAAAAATATTGCCCCTATACACCTCAACATTAGGGACATAAAGCAAAATATATCCGCGTATCCAGACCCCATCATATTGAAGAACCTGTACTGGGCATTGGCTGTAAGAGGGAGGACGAGGCTCATCATGACACCTGTTTAAAGTCCACTGGTTACGGCGAACGAGCTCATCCGTAATCCAGCCACTCACGGCTGACGACGTCATCGTGAGGAAGTGGTAACGGAGATGCAACGTTCACAGATGCCGTATTTCGCATAGCACAACGACCCGCGGTCTCTGCCCATGGGTCTGTTCGACATCCTGCCAAGTCAGCCCTTATATAAGCAGCGCGCGCACCAAAGAAACTCCACCCTGGGCGTGCAATGGACACAGCCCGGCCTATCCAAGTGCTAAGCTGAAAATATTTTTTTTAGGGTGTTTTGCTACAATGATGTTTCACATTGCTGGTGTCAAAACTCCAGACACGTGTGTATGCGCAAGTGTGTGACATGTTTCTTTCAATCAAGACTTGAACATACCAATTGGAATTCACATTATTTTGAAGTGTTCGGGGTCTCTTTTGCTATTCAGTTCGGTACATTAGCGTCCTGGGAATATATCCGTTTACTGGAACTGACAAGAGATATCCCGGGATTAAAATCAGAACCAGGGACTCCCAGAGCAAGAATTTCTGCCTCTTCCCGTCAAACTCCAACTCAGCAACCACCTACCTGGTAAACTTGTCTTGAACTTTGTCTTCTTGGAAATATAAACCATTCTCAACTAATGAAAACTTCGACGACCTGAAAAAAATATGTCTAAATTTATATCATAAGTCTAAAAGAAACAACTTGAAATTGAAACTTTACAATGATTATTGCATTTCATCTCAAGAGATAAATAACTGAAAAGTTCTTGCAAATAGGTTTAATAGACTGGCTGTCACTCAACTGTGATTGACATGTATAGTCCCGCCTTTTGCATGTGGACTCTTTCAGGTTCAAAATCATGAAAGTTAAAATAATGAAACAGATGATGAATGTATGAGTTGTCTAAACAAAATATGAGCTATATATAACAAGTGGTTGCCTAGCAATATACGCCCACTTACACTACATAAATTGTCAATATATCAAGGAATGTTACTATCTTAATTTTTGTTGGATGGTGTTCAGATTTGAATTCATCCAATATCTTGTTAATATAAAGCATCTAATTTCATAACTAATAAAACTCAGTAAATATTTGTCGAATCGTTCCGGAATTCAAACTTGTCCAAGATTTTATGTATATTATCCTACACACAAAAGTTTATTAAATTCCTACCACAACTGTGGTCTCTATCATGTTCACAAGTCATTTTTAACATATTTTAGGTGTAAAACTCCGTAAATATTTGATGAATTGATCCGGAATTCGAACTTGTCCAAGATCTTATGGATATAATCCTACACACAAAATTTTATTCAAATCAAACCAAAACTGTGGTCTCTATTGCGTTCACAAGCCATTTTTAACACATTTTGGGTGTTAAACTCCGTGAATTTTTGTCGAATCGAACCCAAATTCGAACTTGTCCGAGATCTTATAAATATAATCCTACATACAAAATTGTATTCAAATCCAACCAAAACTGTGGTCTCTATTGCGTTCACAAGCCAATTGTGGACAGACGGACCGACGGACCGACGGACGGACAGGGGCGACGGCAATATACGACCACATTTCAATGTGGGCGTATAAAAAAGCTTACGTACCTTTTAACAATTACTATGAACATGCAACTAATGTACAGGACTCATAAATTATAAGCTTGGATATCTTTCATTCTGGGATTAAAACCATTTTAAATTTATCATTTCTGTTTTTAAAACTTCAAAATTCCTTCATTCATTCTGTATTTAAAATCTCAATATTCCGTCATTAAAAGCTTCAAGATTTCGATTTTTGGTAGAAGATCTGAAAACAAAACACATTCTTTTAGAAACATTGAACATAGGCTTGCGGCAAGTCTCGCAAGCGTATACGCCCACCAGCAGCTTGATAAAGAGGTAAATGTGATCTCCAAAACAAACGCGATATCAGAGTTTTATGCGATAAAAAGATCTTAAGAATCCATGGAGAATTGTCAGCCTGTAGAGTGAGCACGAGCAAAAAAAACCAGCGCGATATCAGAGTTTTACGCGATATCTCGAAAGAAAATCATCGAATCATCACCAAATTCAGTAGTGCACATCTTCATTATGATATTGACACACATACAAAATATCAAAAGGATCCATGAAGAATTCTAGCCTGTAGAGTGAGCACGAGCAAAAGCAAAAAAACGAACGCGATATCAGAGTTTTACGCGATATCTCGGAAGAAAATCATCGAATCATCACCAAATTCAATAGTGCACATCTTCATAATAATATTGACACACATAAAAATTATCAAAAGGATCCATGAAGAATTCTAGCCTGTAGAGTGAGCACGAGCAAAAAAACGAAAGCGATATCAGGGTTTTACGCGATATCTCGGTAGAAAATCATCGAATCATAAGCAAATTCAATAGTGCACATCTTCATAATAATATTGACACACATACAAAATATCAAAAGGATCCATGAAGAATTGTAGCCTGTAGAGTGAGCACGAGCAAAAAAAACGAACGCGAAATCAGAGTTTTACGCGATATCTCGGAAGAAAATCATCGAATCACCACCAAATTCAATAGTGCACATCTTCATAATGATATTGATACACATACAAAATATCAAAAGGATCCATTAAGAATTGTAGTCTGTAGAGAGAGCACGAGGTAAATGTGAACGGACGGACGGACCGACAGGGGTAACCACAATATACGCCCATACTTACGTGTGGGCGTATAAAAATGGGCCACATACACTGTAAAAACAAGTGTTAATAATTTAACACTATTATTAACACCTTCCTGGAAACACTTAATTAACATGTTAAAGTGTTAATCTTTAACACTAGTGTTAATAATTATTAACATGTTAATGTGTTAAATGGATTAACGCATTACACGTGAATTTGCATGGAAACACTTAATTCACACTTTAACATGTTTATCCTTGTGGACGTGTTAATTTCTTTAACATGTCACATGTGCAACCCCACAATAACACCAGTGTTATTCCTGCCGAAACATGATATCACCGATCCCTGTTTTGACCTAATCAGTCAAAATATGCATGGCGAGTCAATTGATCTAAGCAATCAAAGTTCAAAGTTATTTATTCGGCTCATCAGACAACAAAACAATTTGCAATAAAAAAACATACAAAATGTACAATTTATAACAGTTATTTACAATAAACAAGCAGAAATTAGATTACAATATAGACCGAAACAATAATTGAATTAATTTATTTAATATATTGTAATCCTACCATTGTTATTCTGACACTATACTACAGTTATCTTCATACTTACCATTGTTATTCTGACTCTATACTACAGTTATCTTCATACTTACCATTGTTATTCTGACTCTATACTACAGTTATCTTCATACTTACCATTGTTATTCTGACTCTATACTACAGTTATCTTCATACTTACCATTGTTATTCTGACACTATACTAGTTATCTTCATACTTACTATTGTTATTCTGACTCTTTACTACAGTTATCTTCATACTTACCATTGTTATTCTGACTCTTTACTACAGTTATCTTCATACTTACCATTGTTATTCTGACTCTATACTACAGTTATCTTCATACTTACCATTGTTATTCTGACTCTATACTACAGTTATCTTCATACTTACCATTGTTATTCTGACACTATACTACAGTTATCTTCATACTTACTATTGTTATTCTGACTCTTTACTACAGTTATCTTCATACTTACCATTGTTATTCTGACTCTTTACTACAGTTATCTTCATACTTACCATTGTTATTCTGACTCTATACTACAGTTATCTTCATACTTACCATTGTTATTCTTCTGACTCTATACTACAGTTATCTTCATACTTACCATTGTTATTCTGACTCTATACTACAGTTATCTTCATACTTACCATTGTTATTCTGACTCTTTACTACAGTTATCTTCATACTTACCATTGTTATTCTGACTCTATACTACAGTTATCTTCATACTTACCATTGTTATTCTGACTCTATACTACAGTTATCTTCATACTTACCATTGTTATTCTGACTCTATACTACAGTTATCTTCATACTTACCATTGTTATTCTGACTCTATATTACAGTTATCTTCATACTTACTATCGTTATTCTGACTCTTTACTACAGTTATCTTCATACTTACCATTGTTATTCTGACTCTATACTACAGTTACCTTCATACGTACCATTGTTATTCTGACTCTATACTACAGTTATCTTCATACGTACCATTGTTATTCTGACTCTATACTACAGTTATCTTCATACTTACCATTGTTATTCTGACTCTATACTACAGTTATCTTCATACGTACCATTGTTATTCTGACTCTATACTACAGTTATCTTCATACTTACCATTGTTATTCTGACTCTTTATTACAGTTATCTTCATACTTACCATTGTTATTCTGACTCTTTACTACAGTTATCTTCATACTTACCATTGTTATTCTGACTCTATACTACAGTTATCTTCATACTTACCATTGTTATTCTGACTCTATACTACAGTTATCTTCATACTTACCATTGTTATTCTGACTCTTTACTACAGTTATCTTCATACTTACCATTGTTATTCTGACTCTTTATTACAGTTATCTTCATACTTACTATTGTTATTCTGACTCTTTATTACAGTTATCTTCATACTTACCATTGTTATTCTGACTCTATACTACAGTTATCTTCATACTTACCATTGTTATTCTGACTCTATACTACAGTTATCTTCATACTTACCATTGTTATTCTGACTCTATACTACAGTTATCTTCATACCTACCATGTAAAACATTATATGTAATCTAGAAATATAATATTGTTTAAATCACTTCTAGTTCTTAACTGCACACGATGGGTCTCACACATTCATTTATCTTTTTCTCATTTTAAGTGACTCGCGTCTATCATTCGAACCACGGTACCACATACTTTTTTTTCTAGATCTCTCTGACCACATCCCTTTCATACCAGCATCTTTATAATGTTACCATGTTAATTAGTATTATTGCCTTATTTTGTTTATTTATTAGATTTTTATGTAATATATCTGTTATTTTCTCTTCGTCCAGTGAGGCAGATTCAAATAAGCATTGTACTTCTTTCTGTATCGTTTATATGTACATTGTAAAATTTATCTGTAAAAAAAGAAATAAGCTTACATAGTAGACAGTCAATAACAAAACTAAAGAGTCAAACACATTTAAGGTTTGTCCCATTATCATTATCAACAAAAATGAAAAAAAATAAAGTTTTTGCAACGGTCGAAAATTCTCGTAGCAAAGTCCTCGGGCTTAGATAGAACTTCGTAGCAAAGACCTTATAGGTCAGGGGTTCTATCAACAGAAATGAATACTGGGTATGTTTTTGAAGGTAGGGTAAGGGTTAGGAAGGGTTAGTTAGATTAGGGTTAGTTCTACCTAACCCTGACCACCCCAACCCTACCCTACCCTGCCTACTTTTACAAATTAGGCAACTAAAATACTGTTTACCTTTAATACTTTAATGCACGATCTTGATTAAACCCCTTTTCCTTTCTTGTGTGTTTTTTAAAACCTTTAATAAGAGCAATGCTATTTTTTGTCTCGGTTTCCTGCAAAGAAACATAAAATAGAATAAATGAAAATTTATTTAGCCACATTTTACATAATACGATACGCGCTTGTAAACGCTATTCTGATTGGTGGAAGGTTTGCGCACACAGATTTATATTGTGCACATTCACAGCTTTAGGTTTTTAGACGCCTTCATCTCCGTCAACATTTGCTCGTAAATGCTCTAAAAAACAGAGTTTTTGATGGAATCAAATGAAATTTAATATGTGTATAGGTTAGGTAGGGTTAGGGATTGTAGGTTGTAACTTTATACTAATGACAAAGTTACGAAAGCACAGGCACAGGACGTATAAATGTACGTATTAGCTATTTAGTGTTCGTAGTTCTAAATTCTGTAAACTGTAAATAATCTGAAATTAGCAGAAGAAATACAACCCCTTATGGGATTCTTGGATTATCATTAAAACAAATTGCATTTCACAAAATAATAATTGGTGGGTACTGGACAATAAAAAGATGGGTAAGAGAATTTCTAACAATATCTAAGAAAAATTAACTCAATGTAGGGTTAAGGTTAGGAGGGTTAGGGTACCAAGGATTGTAGATTTTTTGTATTGTACAGGAAAAGTTTCGTCACAATCGCCTTAGGGTTAAACGGTTAGTTTAGGGTTAGGGTTACATAGGGTAAGGGTTACGTAGGTAGGGTTAGGGTTGCCGAGGGTAAAGGTAAGGTAGGGTTACCTCGGGTTAGGGTTACCCGGGGTTAGGGTTACGTAGAGTTACTAAGGGTAATTAATGTTGGAGTGTCATTAGGGTTAGGGTTACCTTCGGTTGGGTTAGGCCTTAGGGTTAAGATTACCTATTAGGGTTAGGGTTACCTAGAATTGTAGAAAAGTTTCGTCACAATCTGCGAAAAATAAAGCCGTCTCATTACATTGTCATTAATCGTAGGGTTGGGCCTTTTAGGGTTAAACGGTTAGTGTAGGGTTAGGGTTACGTACTACGTAGGGTTAGTGTAGGGTTAGGGTTACCGATGCCGATGGTTAGTGACACTAATAGTGTAGGGTTAGGGTTACAACTTACGTAGGGTAAGGGTTGCCGAGGGTTAGGGTTAGGTAGGTTATATGGTTAGGTAGGTTAGGGTTAGCCGTTACTGGCGTTAGGTAAGATTAGAGTTAGGTAGGCTATGTAGGCTTGTAAACCACAGTACTCGATGAAAATGTAATAAAAATACTTACAGATGTTAATAGTTCGTAAAGTAGTCTATTTCTATCTGCCATGTTTTGACCACTATGCTGAGATTCCAAAAGATCGATAAACAGACGCAAACGAAGCTTCCAGATCAGCGCTAGGCCTACTGCGTTTCGGAAAATGTGACAAATGACGTCATTAATGCATGACGTCATTAATATTCATAACGTCAGTAATTTTCTCACGTGACAAATTTATTTGAGATTAACATGGCGTGTTAATTCTTGAACATGCTGTTTTCACACCAGTGTTAAAGATTAATTTGTTCTGATACAAATAATTTATTTCTGAATTATTACGGTTTCAATTAATGTTATATGAAGATTTAATATGCATATATATATTCATATATAAAAAAGAAAATAATTGATACTGGTCTACTTGTATTCCGTAGTTTTTTTTTTTTTCATTTTTTTAAAATATCTAATGCAAATTATAAGAAAGATTAAAAAACGCCTGTTTTGAATACATGTTAAATTATTGTAAACGTTGGTTATACAAATAATAAACAATGTACTTCAATGTGCAGTAAAAACCCATAAACTGAATCTATCAATACCGGTAGGCCTACCGTTTAACACTTTAACGTGTTATTCACAACCATAGTGTCAATTAACATAACTCTTTAACACACATAGTGAATGATTTTTAACACCGGTGTATTCATTTTAACACTTCCACGCGTTAAACTGTAACACTATTTTTTACAGTGTAGTTATCAAGTGGCTAATATCCCCAGGCATTAAAGAATTTAAGTAATTGGGGTAATAGGTGTGTGCTGGGTTGACTGGGCTTGGTCGGCTCTTTTACGTATCACAGAGAAGTGCGGGCTTTAACTATAAGTTACGTATAGTAAAACTAGTCACACCTCCCGACCATTTTGAAAGGGTTTAAATTCAACTTACCTATGGTAAAACCCTATAGTCTCTTCTCCTGTCCTCATTAGCACATAAAGGCCTACAGATGTAAAAGAGTGGGACGTTAAACTCCAGTATATTTTCACCTGGAAACTGAGTAGCTGTGATGTAGGAGTTGTTGAAATTTAAACCAATTCATTAAAACAGTTAAAATTCAGTTTATCGACACGTTTTCATTCATGATAGCTATCTAAAATATATAAGAATATAAAACAATTCAAAACAAAATGGAAAAGTGAAGCGTTCAACGGATATAAAATAATTCACAATGATCAAATACCGCGCAGTGTGTAATGGGGAAAATTTGGCCAATACAATTTTTTTTCGATTCTAAGATTGTACCGGGATCTAATTGAACTAGTGGGTTCGTTTTGCCTCATTGCCCAACTCGCCGCATCGTGCCCAACTGCAAAAAAAAAAACGACTAGTAAAAAGAGACAAAAGGTTTCTAATAAAATGCGGTATGGCCTTAAAATATTGTTGTCCCGCATCGATTTTCTTTTTAATTATAATTTGGGGAACATAAACTATTGTTTTAATGTAAAATCTGGAATAAAATAAAAAAAACAAGTTTATACGATCAGAACCGTAATACAAAATACACAAACTTACCTGGCGGTTTCCCAGGAAGTAGTTTCAAGACTTCAGAAACCTTTAATTTCGTTTTACAAATCGTTTTTGCGCAATAGGGCACAAGGTGGCGAGTTGGGCAATGCGGTAAAACGAACCCATCAATCTTGAACAACCAGAACAACCTATGAATGAATAAATTAATTAACAATAGACAGCTAACGTATCATCCCATGATATGACATTTGTACTTGAGGAAGGATGACTGCATGGCTTCGAACTGACAGGTATATATAATACGTCTTAAACCGATCCGAAAATTTAAACCGAAATCGGAAGACTTAAGAACAAAAATTCATAAGTTGAAATACAAGAAAAGCTTACCTTTAGGGGTATCGAGGTCTCGTACAAAGCAAGAAGATGTCGGTACATAGGACCTCCACTTGTAAAATGACTCTTGTCAAACAACTGGCGATTTTTAAAACGTAGCCTAATCCCTGATTTCAGCTCACATCTAGCTGGCTATGACACAAAGGATTTGGTTTGAGGGTTAACATTTTCTTGAGCTATAATGATTACAATTCACTACTTATTCACTACTCGCTAAATACTGTGTGACCTTGACGTTTAAAAAGTTACATAAATAAGTTACAGCTAAATAATAGGGGTGTAAGCTATAATTCTCAAGATTTTCTAAGTGACAGACCTCAGACTCAGACTATTATTCAAATTACCTTAAACCCTTAATTCATCGTCTAAATATCATTTTTTTTTTAGACAAGATCCCTTTTACCCTACAGAAATAATCTTCAACCTTAGATTCGCTGTGAAATATCAGGCATTTTCGCAGCTATTTTTAGATTTTACTATGTGTTGGTCCCACAGTTTCTTTCCAAATAAACCTTAAATTCACCAGGAAATGTCGGGAAATCTAGTTTCAGGGAGTTCAATTATCTGAATTTTCCTAGGAGATCCCCAGTCTTTAGGAAATCGTGTTTCCAGGTTCCAATTGGCGTTCTCGGTAACATATCGCATAATCTATTCAAAAATAAACTTACACCCCAAAATTCACCTGGGAATGTCTGGAACTCGCGTTTAGATATCATTTTTTTTAGACACAAGAAGCCTTTGAAATTATGGAAATAACCTTAAACCTTCATTTCCTGGAAAATATCAGGAATTTTTAGGAAATCGCGTTTCAACGGGTCAAATTCTTAAAAATTTTCAGAGATCCCCAAACTTCAGAAAACCTCATTTCCAGGCTTCCTTTTGCACCAATAAATGTAGAAATAACTCTACAGAGGGCATAAAGTTTTCCATGAAAGGAGGATGGGGTGTTTTTGGGTGGAAACCTAAACTGCCCCTCTTGATTGGACGTTTGCCCCCCCTAAAAGTACTTGGCAGGAATTGTGACCTGAAGAGTGTTTACGAGCCAAAAATCGAACGCGTTTTCAAGAACAAGGGCGATAATTCATAGTACATATTTTTCGATTTTGCTGATTTTCAATAGGGTTCATCCTTGGGCGGTAATAAACATTATCAATAAGTTTCGTCAAATTCCGATCTGTAGAGTGTTTACGAGCCAAAAATCAACACGTTTTCAAGAACAAGGGCAATAATTAATAGTAAATATTTTTTGATTTTCAATAGGGTTCATCCTTGGGTGATAATAAACAATTTCAATAAGTTTCGTCAAAATCTGTTAAGAATTGTGACCTGTAAAGTGTTTATGAGCCAAAAATCGAACGCGTTTTAAAGAACAAGGGCAATAATTCATATTAAATATTTTTTGATTTTGTTGATTTTCAATAGGGTTCATCCTTGGGTGATAATAAACATTACCAGTAAGTTTTGAGAATTAGTGTGCCATGTGGAGTGTGGGCGTATAAAAATCGGAATTGAAAATAAGATAATGCTTCTTTTTTGTATGTCTATCCAATTATTATTCAATATCTCACTAGGAGGAAAAAGTAAATACATGAAAATCTATAATTTGTCCTTATTCTGTTATTTGAATATGTTAAATACTCCAGATAGAGGATAACATTTGAGGCGACTATATGACCAAACCACAACTCCAGCATCAACACCAACATGCCAATTTTTACAGGAATTAATTATGAATAGCATAGCATAGCCAAGATATAAGACCTAGCACATCTATCACTCTATTGTAAAAGACAAATGTTGAAATATATGATGTACGAACTATCAAGAAAAGTGTTTCCACTGGCTTTTAAAGGGGAATATTCAGCATTTTCGAGGGTCGATATGAGACTTGAATATATGTAAATAACCTCCAAAAGTTCTAAAACTGCACGAAAATCGCATATTCCCTTCAATTATATCCCTACCTAATCTTTCATTTTCTGTATATTATGTGTTTTCTATAAAAGGCATAGTCTTACTAAACGCTGAGACTAAACTTTTATTGGTCGAACAGTTAGTGAACGTATCCCTTTAACTGAAATTTCATGCATGTTATCATCATCATATCCGATTTTGATTATTCAGACTGTGCAGTCTGGAGCGGAGTCTCCCTCCACAGGCTTGTCTTTTTTTTGGGTCAAAATCATGCCTCGTGATTCTCTGCCTAGCTTTACAGCACAATTTGTGAATAGCATAACAAACAAAACAAAGAGATACAAAATTTTATTTCTTATTCATAAAACAAGATTGTTACAGCTACTTTCAAACACAAAGTAATAACACTACTTCAAACTCTGTCTTTCATATGATCATCTTGGCCATGGGTCCACACGATTTTTTCTCATAACAAAACTAACTTTCTTTTGCATGTCCATAGTATAAATTCTCTTACATCTCTCATAACTAATTCTCTGTCGAGTAATAAATGGTTTTTCATTATATTGTCTTCTCCTCACATTTTCAATAACTTTATCTTCTCTTAGAACCCTGTTAAAGTAAAAAAAGCACTTATTCATAATAGACAAATTTATTTTTTTAAGATGTAGGCCTATATCTGAGGAGTAAAACAGTAACAGTTTTAAAAGAATAATCCCAAAGGCATCTTATTTTTTTCTCCATAAGATGATGGAAATAACTTCCAGCTATGATAAATGCATTAAATAATTAAATGATAATGATAAAAATGGAGTGCAAATTATAATTATTAATCATAATTTAGTTAAATGGTGAATCATATTTGATCTAAATTTAAGTAGTTAAAGGGAAAGTCTACTTTTTCTAAAGTAGGGCTACCTTAAAAGGTTTTGAAAAATGCAATTTACTTTTTCATTGTAATGATTGTAGGCCCTGGCCTATATCTACTACAACTTGACAAGTCTGATTTTTCAATGAAAATATTTCTTCATATCTTTGACGATAGTTTTCATTAATTTGAGAGAAAAAAATCTAATCTCCAATGAAAGCAGACCTTCCCTTTTTGAGAAGGAGATCAAGGGATTGTAGTAAAGGATCTTCTGACACTGACTTCGTATCAATCTAAATTAAATTAGGCAACAAGCACACCACTGATTGCAGTGGGTTAGCTTCTGAAAGAAAAATTCTTAATGAAGAAGTGAGCCACTTCATAGAAGATTTTGCGAATGCTGATTGGATGATGAAGATGTTGGTGGTTCTCTAAACTCTAAGACTAAAGCTTTGACAAGGTTTATCATTATCAACAATGTTGCAAGGAAATGACAAGTGGAGTGGGCTTAGTCGAGATAAAACCAGGGTCAAGTCTTTTACCTGTCTAAGAGTCTAGCCGCACCATCGATATCATTATTTTTGACAAACACTGTTCTTGCTAAATATCGAATGTGATTTCTTGACATTTTGAAAGTTTCATCGCTGGTTGTCGCAAATTAGAAATATAAAATTTATCTATGACGATTCGTCAAATAGAACAGACATATATCAGAATTTGTTCATTTTGTGGAACGAATTTAATTTGTCCATGTCATATAAAGAAGCGAAAATCTAGTTATTTCCCTTTTGAATGAAAGATAATTATGTAAATTATGCAATGTTTAGAAATGACATAAGAAAATGATTCACATTCTGAACTGAAATATTCCCATAAGAATCAAATGTACAGGATAAATTTTGAAATTATATTTTTCGCTTTCCATTCGTTTTGTGCGTAACTGATGTAAAATGCTTGACTTGTCTCCTTCATGATATTGTTGTCTCAAATCTTTCACGACAATCAAAAACAAGGTTTGTAAAGAAAGCATTTGGTTTAGTAAACATTGAAGTCAATTGTAAAAGCTTGGCGGTTGATTGATAATTTCAGCCTGAGGTATGTGGTCAGTGCAGACGAATTGTCTGATGATTGGAAAACGAATCTAATCGATGTGATTAGAACATTAAAATATTCCTAGAACAAAAAACTTTACCTTGCCTTCCTTTGGACACTTTTGTGTCACAAAAATCACAAAAATTCGATTCGTATTGCAAACTTTCAAACGAGGATAAATTATGACTACACATGGATTTGAAGGTTTATATATTGACAAGGTCAAGGGTTCAATCCCTACATGGGTTGAGGAGATATATTCCGATTTTTACTTTGTTTCCCTCCTGTCAGTAATGTAATGCAGGTCACAAGGCCTGACAATGTCAGTGACATGGAAAAAGCGACTATTAGTCGTTAAGATGTGACAATAAACTTAAGGCCCTGTGTTACAGATCCCTCGACAGTTGGAAATAAAAAATAAGAGTAGGCTAGGCTTATTGTGCTGTCCTGGCAAAATTTAACTCATAGCACACTGCATGGTGTTTGCCAATCTCATCAGCCATAATGCAGGACATAAAACTCCATTTCAGCTAATTTAATTTCACTATCTTTTTTTTTTTTTATTCTAGAGGGCAGTTTTGAACATCATAGAGTTACTTAGAGTAAAAGAAAGCCAATTCATTAACTAAGATTTAAGAAGATGTTTGGGGGTAACAAACCAGGAGGTATGAATGACTTCATCTTTGAATTGTATTATTATCAAACTGAAGTAGATCTATCGAGGCTTATTAAATTGAAAGCTTATTTTCATTTGCATATTATAATCCATATTTTCCTTGGGCTAAAGTTACTCAATCGGCAATCCTCGGCAGTTTCCGTAAACCATAATCTGTCTCGGTAATGAATGGTGTTTTTCGTTGTGTTTTCATGCGCGAGACTCTTTACTTTGACGCTTTACCACTTGCTTGTAACGTCGCGACATAGATATAGTTCATAGCAATATAATCTGTGGAGGAATTTTCTGACACCTGCTCGTGCATTTAATGCTACGTAGTGACTATCTGTTCACCATTTACGCATTTTATCATCATTTTAAATACATGTCTGTTTGTTTTCCTGTTCTTGGTTTACAAATACTTGTAGCCTCGAATGACCCGTCTCTGATGTTTGAACTACCAGAATCACGAGATTACGTGTTAACATTGATGTAGTCCGGTCAAATGGCCGCCGTTCATTACCGTGATATGTTGCAGAGCGCCAGCGTAACTTTCACGGAGACCGTTTGAAAGTTACTTTCACTAAGCAAAGTTATCAATCAGTAATTTCCATGAACAATTTCCTTAGACATCTCATAGACAAGACCTAGAAAAAGAAATATGTGGAGAATATTTTGTATGTCTTGTAAAATGTTCCTTAAAAGGATTTGTCAGATGTTTGTGGTTTTTCCAATTCCACTTACATTATAACTGATACCAAGGCCTTTGAGATATTATAGACATATTTTTCGATGTGATAACTTTAAATCTGAAAAAATTGGTGCCGGTACATATAGATTTTATTAATGTCCCAGATAGATACACAGTAAAAGTTAAGAAAATATCACAGTTATCTTTTTAATCAAAAAAAGAAAACATTGCAATAGTATTTCTTAGTCCCCTTTTTAAAAGCTTCAGGTAACGAGTCATGCAGGTTGGCTATTATGCTCTTTGAATCTCATTGTTAGCTAAAAACTAAAAAAATTGTAGCAATGAACATTAGAGGACAATAATTTTTTCAGGATTTTCCTTTGGTGCTACTCCAACAACTAGCACAACCACAGGAACTACACCTGGATTTTCATTTGGAGCTCCAGCAGCATCAACACCAGCAGCTGCCACTGGTGCACCTGGTGGATTCTCATTTGGTGCAAATACTGGTGCTAGTACAGGACTATCATTTGGTAAAACACCTGCAGCCCCAGGTATGAATATTTTAATAAAAATCTGTACAAGCAAAACAATTCCAATAATCAAAATCAAATCTAAAACCAAAATCAAGAGCAATAGTTGACAAGTAGTGGACTACTCCAAAAAGAAGTACCATCATGAGTTTTGAAAAGAGTAAGTCTGCTCCGCATGCGACTCCTGTCACTATTTTGTAAGTCAACATCATTGATATAATATATTATTCTTGACAATTTAAATGTTTTAAACAACTGTAGAAAGGTATTAAGATAGTTACCGATTTGAGTTTTATGTTGTATGATAACATGGTATTAGCAAGATATATTGAATACATCTTTTCACTTTGTCTAAATCATGTCTAAAAACAGATTATTTTTGAAGAAAATTTAACTATAGTTGTATTGATTATGAAATTTGATAATTGAACTAAAAAAAAAATGATATGTTGAGTTTTGTGGAGGGAAACACTTGTTATTTAGTGATTTTATCTTGCAGGGACTGGTGTTTCAGGATTTTCATTTGGTGCATCATCTTCCCCAGCAACAGGTCTAGGATCTACTCCAGGATTTTCTCTTAACACACCAACTGCTGCTACTGCAGCTCCAAAACCAACTGTTACACCGATAGTCACACCTGCAGGAGGTTTTTCATTTGGTAGTACTACTGCACAGCCAGCTGCACCAGGTATAAAACATTCGCTTCTGTGTATTATTAGCCATGGTCTATTTAGTGATTAAAAAATATATCACCATACCATATGCAATACGCACATCTTATCCAATCACCAAAAAAATACTTGGAATATTATTTTTTTAACTGAAAATATTACTGTAAAAAATCATTGGAACTTAAGACTTAAAGCACTTCTTTTTAACCATTACTCAATATACGCTACCCTGAATCCCAATATTGTTTTGTAGCCCTAATACTGATGTATAACAATATTGTTTCATAACATAAAGCTATATATTAGGCTAATTTTTTTTATCAAGAAAATACTTGTAGTGATATATCCTATTTAATATAAATATCTACACAATGGACCAGAATTTTAAGGTGCAATTATTACCATAATATGACATGTCCCAGATTGCTACATTGCTGAACAATTTTCTTCAGGTGGTTTTCAGTTAGGTGCTACAGCACCAGCTGCCATGCCAGCAGCTGCACCAGCAACATCAGCAGCAGTAAAACCAACAGCAGTAGCTACTCCAGGTTACTCTTTTGGTCTCACAGGTTCATCAACTCCAGCTACTAGCGGTAAGACCATGGTGTTTATACGCTCTATGATGTCAACATATCAAAACAGGGCTTTAGATTACATGCTAGTTACAATGGTAAACATCGTGCCAAAATTAGCAGCCCCCAAATAATTGTGCCCAAATTAACAAAACTGAGATGTCCCTACATGCTATCTAAGCACTGTTGAGCCAGAAATGCCAACATCTTTGATAATGACACATCCATAAATGAAATTATATAACCCCCAGAGGGTTCTAAATTGGTGAAAACGTTTTTGTAGCCTTCTCAAGGGTCTTATCCTATATGTTTGTCGCATCGCTCAGCCCTGCAAAAATGTCATTTCAGTGATTTTGATATAATTTTGTAAACACGTTGCTTTGGCTTTATGATTAAGAAATAAAATTGAAACAGTTTTGAATTTTTATTCCCTTGTTAGCCTCATGATTTGAATAATGAAATGAAATATTAGCTCCTTCAAATAAAAATTTGGTATCATGAAAGAAATGTTTTTGTGCATTTTACTTTGGGCTTGTAAGAAAGATACATGTTATATGTATTTTATTGTTCATTTCTAGGTTTGTCTCTTGGTGCTACTGCTCCTTTAAGTACAACTCCAGCCGCTGCTACTGCTGCTACAGGTTTTGGTAAGTTATAACAAACAGTTCAAATCTTTGTAAAGTAGATATAGATATTTGGTTTTGATATTGATATGTGACAAGAAAAAGCATTTTGTCATTCGGATAGGACAATTAAATGTTGGAAATTGAAAAAAAGAAATTTTCCTTAGCTATTTTGATTTTGATTCCAAAAAAGACAGAAAAACAAGACTCTTTTTGAACATGATCTTTGTGATCAGTAATCCGAATTCCAAGACATTTTTATTTGGACAGACAATAAATAATCTTGACTGCCAGTAGCAAGAGGAAGAAGCCAGACTTGCTATGAAAAGTTTTCAGTTTCTGAACCATTATTCTTCCAGGTATTAAACCAGCTGCAACTACAACAGCAGCAGCACCAGGAGGGTTTCAGCTTGGATCAGGAATTTCAGCTGCAACTACATCAACAGCAGCACCAGGAGGGTTTCAGCTTGGATCAGGAATTTCAGCTGCAACTACATCAACAGCAGCACCAGGAGGGTTTCAGCTTGGATCAGGAATTTCAGCTGCAACTACATCAACAGCAGCACCAGGAGGGTTTCAACTTGGATCAGCAACTTCAGCTGCAACAACAACATCATCATCATTAGCGGGTGGATTTCAGTTAGGAACAGCAAGCACAGCTTCCACTACACCTGCAGGAATTCCATCATCAGCAGCAGCATCAAAACCATTAACATTAGGTGTTCCAGCATCATCAGCAACAGGATTTGGTTTAACGACACCAGCAGCATCAACTGGTTTTGGACTTCCTGGTGCATCTTCTACTACAAGTGCTGCTGCTGGGTAAGATATTTGTTTTCATGCACTCACATAATGTTGTTGACTTAACCAAAAAAATGAAACTTGTTTATGTTGTGGTAACATTAAAAAAGATTTAAAATGTGTTTGATTGAGCTTAGAATGATTGACAATCTAAACTTTCATTCTAATACGCATTTGGTTGAGTTGTAGGAGAACGACTTATTGAGTTTTGAATTCTGAAAAGTGGTACAGATATCTTAAATTGACCCCTACTTTTTTAAAGAAAAAAAATATTATTAGTTGATGTTTAAGTTCAACTTTTAAGGACGTTGAAGTTCAATGGGCACAAATTACAAAAAATAATTCACATGGTGGTTTGGTTAAATTTTTAACTAATTTAGACCTCTCTTATTTATTTATTTTTATACGCCCACATTATAATGTGGTGAAAACATTGACGGTTTAAATTAGAATTTTATTTAATTTTGTGATAGAAAAAAAAAACGATTTTTTTGATTCAATTTTTGGTACGATTTGACACAAATTGGCGAGCACGCTTGATTTACTCAAATTTATCAGGGAATTGGACGTATCTTGCTAGGCAACCACTTGTTTTAAATTTGGGCTAAACTAAGATGTAATCTAAATCCCTTGTTCCTCGTGGTGAGCAAAGATATACAGACCTATTATGGTTATTATTTTTAGAACAACTGCAACAACAACCACAACAGCACCATCAAGACAAATGACGTATCGCCAGTTAGAAGATTCTATTAATAAATGGACTACAGAGTTATCAGAACAAGAGAAAATCTTTCTACAACAAGCTACTCAAGTTAACGCTTGGGATAGATTAGTTATGGAAAATGGTGAAAAGGTGAGGATGTGTGAAAACTTAAAGGATATCAAGAGAGAACATTCATATTAATCCATAGTTCTCAGCGATTGAAAGTCAAAAATATTTTTCGATTTTTTTTCTTTGTCTTATATAGACAAGGGTTTGCCAGGCAACATATGCCCACTGGTAAAATTCAAGATAACGATAATTTCATTATATCAAAAGAATAAAGATAGTGGACCACAGCCATATAAGCCCACTACGGCATGCGGATTGTAAAACGAAAAATCCTTGAATTTAATCAGAAGTAATAAAACTTTGTCAAACCTTTCGATTTAGGTCCAATAACATCCATTTTAAGTTTCATCAAAATCGGTTGAAAACTAAAAGAATAATAGCATATTCAAGACTTTGGAGCACAGGCAATAACTCTGCTACTATTCGAATGGTTGAAAATAGCTCCAATTAGAGCGTTTACAAGCAAATATTTACGGACAGATCAACGGACAGACAGGGGTGACGACAATATACGTCCATATATAGAGATGTGGGCGTATAAAAAGTCAAGGTAAATAACCCAAAAACTGTTCATCGCAAAGTTAAAAATGTTGTTGGACCGACATGGGTGATGTCAATATAGGATGACATTTCCATGAAAACATAAGTAATAATATATCCCTTAAGATTTATTTGATTTCCTTTTCTTTACAGATTATACAGCTGAGTCAAAATGTTGAAAAAGTTAAAACAGATCAACAAAAGTTGGACCATGAATTAGATTTTATACATTCACAACAGAAAGAATTAGATGAAATGTTAGAACCCTTAGAGAAAAGTCTAGAACAATTACCACCCATTAGTTTTCAACAACATGCTGATTTACAAAGAGAACACACGTATGTCAATTATTTCATATTTAGATAGGTAACCCTAGGGCAGGCCTTTACAAATGGCGGCCCTAAGACCAAATCCGGCCCGAGACACCCTCAGGAATGGCCCCTCAAGAGTGACCCTTTTCTCTAAAATGCTCTCATCGCTATGTTAGCTAAGCTCTATTTGGCCCTTATATTTCATTCACGAAACATATTTGGCCCTTTTCAAAAATTAATTAAGAAGGCCTGCCCTAGGGTTTTCAACTTTCTATCTAGAATGTATGGCAGAAATTGACTATCTACCTCTCTGTGCCGTTTACATATTTAGCCCATCTTCATTAGTAGACCAAAAATAAAGTAGATTTCAATAATATGAAATATTTTAAATTGTTTATAATTTGGTTTAAAGTAAGCCGTCTAAAAAAGATTATTTGACATTAAAAATAGCAATAAATACTGATATCTCAACAGAAATTTAAAATTTGCAATTGTGATAATAATAAATGTTCCAGATGAACATCAAATGCCCCTTTGTATATCTTCAACTTAAAGATGGTTTCCTTCATTTTTGTTTCAAATTTTTGATGTGTGTCAAATTCTTATATAAATCGATTGGCCAGTTATCCTAACGACTTCCGAGTACAAAAGTTAATCTGTGCGGTCCCTAATTAACTTGTAATTAGCTATTTACCGAGGGAATCCCCATGTTTACATTTCCGATCGGCCCGATTTCAAATGAACAATTTGATTGGCTATTATTTTAAAAAGAATGTGCCGATATCATCACGTGTATTTTGGTTTATTATATGATATCAATGAACTTCAATCACACGACGTCATATATGACGTCTTTTGGTCACGTGATCAAACATGGAGTCTAAATTTAGCCCTTTGAAGCTGATGAAGTCAAATGAATTCCCCACATTTTTCTACGTCCACATACGGCTAAATAACCTACAAATACATGGATTGTTCATAAGAAACACCAATTAATCAATTAGTAAGCTTGATTTGACCCATAAAAATGAGAAAACCCATCTTTAACATAACATTTCCAGTGATTTGCATTCTTTTGAATTTCAGGTATCAAATGGCAGAGAGTATAGATGCCCAGATGAAAAGAATGGGACAAGATTTAAAAGAAACAATAGAAAGATTAAATGCTACCAATTCTAAAACTGATCCACATGACCCGGTAAGTAAAAAATCTTATTGTCTTAAAACTGAATGTTTAATTACATAAACTTCTTTACTTTGGTACCTATATTGTCACTTATCAAGCCTTTATTAGTATGCCAGTATGCATAAAAAATAAATCTGGGTTTAATCTTACTCAAATTTTAATTAATGAATTAATTAACCTGCTTTTTATACGCCCTCATCTCTCTATGAGGACGTATATTGTAGTCACCCCTGTCCGTCGGTCCGTCCGTCCGTCCGTCCGTCGGTCCGTCCGTCAACATTTGCTCGTAAACGCTCTAAAAACTAGAGTTTTTGACGGAATCAAATGAAATTTGATATGTGTATACATATTCATAAAACGAAGATCAAGTTCGAATTTGAGCTATTTTCGATCGTTAGAAGCAGAGTTATTGCCCTTGCCCCAAATCCGTCGGTCCGTCCATCAACATTTGCTTGTAAACGCTCTAAAAACTAGAGTTTTTGACGGAATCAAATGAAATTTGATATGTGTATACATATTCATAAAACGAAGATCAAGTTCGAATTTGAGCTATTTTCGATCGTTAGAAGCAGAGTTATTGCCCTTGCCCCAAATCCGTCGGTCCGTCCATCAACATTTGCTTGTAAATGCTCTAAAAACTAGAGTTTTTGACGGAATCAAATGAAATTTGATATGTGTATATATATTCAGAAAACGAAGATCAAGTTTGAATTTGAGCTATTTTCGATCGTTACAAGCAGAGTTATTGCCCTTGCCCCAAATCTTAAATATGCTATTACTCTCTTAGTTTTCAACCGATTTTGATGAAACTTAAAATGGATGTTATTGGACCTAAATCGAAAGGTTTGAGAAAGTTTAGTTTTCTCCAGATTAAATTATTTCCTTTTTCGACTTTTTCGTTAGGCGTATATGGCCGTGGTCCACTATCTTTGAGGGTTAAACTCAGTGTTAAGTTTTATGCATACAGGCCATTGTAAACAAATTCATAAAAGTGTAGAATTCTATAAATTATGTCTGAAAATCTTTTCTATTCAATGACGTTTTATGGTGCCAACACATAATATGTACAAAACCATTTTGTTTCCAAATTTAACTGCAAGCACTCAAGCTAAAATGTCTCTCTTGATTTTTTTCAGGTTCAACAAATAACTAAGATATTAAATGCACATATGGACTCTTTATTATGGATTGATAGAAATTCTGGTAAGCATTGTTTAAAATTTAAGTTCAATAATGGAATTGCAAAGATGTTCTTAAACTTTTTATGTGCGTGAGGGGAGCCCCTTTTAACGCTTTTATTTGCATCATTCCAATTTTTATCCTTTATTTTAGCTGCTCTGTATAGACGAGTAGAAGATATATCAACATTGTTAATATTATGTATTTATTATGTTTATTTTAGCTGCCCTGTATAGAAGAGTAGAAGATATATCAACATTGTTAATATCATGTATTTGTTATGTATATTTTAGCTGCCCTGTATAGAAGAGTAGAAGATATATCAACATTGTTAATATTATATATTTTATTATGTATATTTTAGCTGCCCTGTATAGAAGAGTAGAAGATATATCAACATTGTTAATATTATGTATTTATTATGTATATTTTAGCTGCCCTGTATAGAAGAGTAGAAGATATATCAACATTGTTAATATTATGTATTTATTATGTATATTTTAGCTGCCCTGTATAGAAGAGTAGAAGATATGTCAACATTGTTATTATTATATATTTATTATGTATATTTTAGCTGCCCTGTATAGAAGAGTAGAAGATATATCAACATTGTTAATATTATATATTTTATTATGTATATTTTAGCTGCCCTGTATAGAAAAGTACAAGATATATCAACATTGTTAATATTATATATTTTTTATGTATTTTTTAGCTGCCCTATGTACAAGATATATATCAACATTGTTAATATTATATATTTATAATGTATATTTTAGCTGCCCTGTTTAGAAAAGTAGATGATATATCAACATTGTTAATTTTATATATTTTATTATGTATATTTTAGCTGCCCTGTATAGAAGATATATCAACATTGTTAATATTATATATTTATTATGTATATTTTAGCTGCCCTGTATAGAAAAGTAGAATATTATATATTTTATTATGTATATTTTAGCTGCCCTGTATAGAAGAGTAGAAGATATATCAACATTGTTAATATCATATATTTATTATGTATATTTTAGCTGCCCTGTATAGAAGAGTAGAAGATATATCAACATTGTTAATATTATATATTTATTATGTATATTTTAGCTGCCCTGTATAGAAGAGTAGAAGATATATCAACACTGTTAATATTATATATTTATTATTTATATTTTAGCTGCCCTGTATAGAAGAGTAGAAGATATATCAACACTGTTAATATTATATATTTTATTATGTATATTTTAGCTGCCCTGTATAGAAGATATATCAACATTGTTAATATTATATATTTTAGCTGCCCTGTATAGAAGATATATCAACATTGTTAATATTATATATTTTATTATGTATATTTTAGCTGCCCTGTATAGAAGATATATCAACATTGTTAATATTATATATTTTATTATGTATATTTTAGCTGCCCTGTATAGAAGAGTAGAAGATATATCAACATTGTTAATATTATATATTTTATTATGTATATTTTAGCTGCCCTGTATAGAAGAGTAGAAGATATATCAACACTGTTAATATTATATATTTTATTATGTATATTTTAGCTGCCCTGTATAGAAGATATATCAACATTGTTAATATTATATATTTTATTATGTATATTTTAGCTGCCCTGTATAGAAGATATATCAACATTGTTAATATTATATATTTTATTATGTATATTTTAGCTGCCCTGTATAGAAGAGTAGAAGATATATCAACATTGTTAATATTATATATTTTATTATGTATATTTTAGCTGCCCTGTATAGAAGAGTAGAAGATATATCAACAGAAATGGATTCACAGCGTCGAGAACAAGAGACAAATTATAAACTGGTTTACAATAGAATATAAATTCATCCTATCTCACCTCCATTTTTGACATACTTTCATTTATTCAAATAAACATCATGTTTGTAAATATATACATGTATAGTGTTATCGTTTTTATATACCCACACATAAGTATGGGCGTATATTGTAATTGCTCCTGTCGGTCTGGTGGTCCATTCGTTCACATTTAATACGCCGTGCTCATTCTACAGGCTACAATTCTTTCTTCAAGAATTCTTTTGATTTTTTGTATGTGCGTCAAAATCATTATGAAGATGTGCACTATTAAATTTGGTGATCTTCGGAGATATCGCTTGAAACTCTGATATAACATTCTTTTTTTTTCTACAGGCTACAATTCTTCATGGATCCTTTTGATCTTTTGTATGTGTGTCAATATCATTATGAAGATGTGCACTATTCAATTTTGTGATTTTTTCACATAAAACTGAAACAAAAAATGATTTGTAGAAATTTAATATACAAAAATTTCCAACAAGTATATGTATATAATTTAATGATTATTTTTTTACAAAAAGACGTACAGTAACATAAATATATAATTGTGATAAAGTTAAGCAGGCTGTGTTTCTGTTAAAATGTGTACATAATTAGCAGGAAATATTCCAATTTGACCATTACATAATCCTTCCCACCAATCATACGATTTATCAGTTTTAGTTAAAACTACTATTTCTTCACCTACAAGACAAATTATAAAATAACACATTAGAGGGAGTGACACAAAGCATCTTCAAAAGCCTGATGCTAAAACAATTACTTATTTTCATTATCTAAATATCTTTATCATTGTAACATTGCTCAATTTGCAGACCATTAGCTAAAATTTATTGTTATATTGCTTTATTTCAAGGCCATTACTAAAATTTCATTGCTTTGAACAAGTCTTCTTTCGAATTTACATTCCTTTGATACTCTTTGTATAGATTTTTATGTGCTGAATAAGGAATTTCTTACTCAGTACATTGTTACGGGTAAACCTCAGTACACGTACCCGGGTAAATTTAATTACATATACCCACCTTGTTTAAAACTCAAATCAGCAGGTATCTGACCTTCAAAATCATAATCAGCTACAGCTTTAGTAATATCACCTGATGCTAGCTGGGTGATTCTATCCCAGGGTGATCCTCCAGGGCTTTTACTTCCAACATGAACTACAAATGAACAGCAAACAGTAATCATATCAGAAATATGTAATAGATTTGACATGTTGATACAGACACTGTCACTGGAACAACTCAGTTGGTGTGTTGGATTGTCGTCTGCTACTCAATAAGAAACCATGGGTTCAATTGCCCTAAAGTTAAAAACAATTTTCATGCCTTTTACCCCTAATATTAAATGAGTGCAAGTCCAAACTCTTGATCTATTTAAGTTATTTAGTGTCACATGCCAGCCCTCTCTTTCACTTACTTCCGTCATATGAAGATTTTTTTTTCACTGTTTTTTTGGTGGTAATAGTCTGGCCATCTTTCTTGACAGTTCTAGAGGTTGTAGATATATAAGATGATTGTGGGCTGCTAGTTTTTTTTTCTCCATTACCTCTAAAGCTCTATAAAATAAATACAATAATGAATATTTACTATTCTAAATATTTTTAGAAGAGATGAAAGAGGGTGTTGAAACATGCTATGGAGTGGAAACTCACAACATTGACCCTGTGAAAATAGTTATTAAGAGATGTATGGAAAGCAGCATTAGTCTCATAACATCCAGATATACTTTTTTTTTTATCTGCTGATGGATTTCATTCTTAAAAATTAACAGCTCAATTTAATCAATGCTAATCAACATTAGAAACCACGACCATCATTTGTGTGACATAACCTGGCAAAATGTCATGTAAAGAACCAATACTTTAATCAACAGCTTTAACGCTTTAGAAAGTGTGAAATACCAATAAATATGAAATGAAAATATCATACTGACCCCAAATCTGGCAGCAAGACTCTCTGAAGCATGATGTCTCACAGACTGGCTATGTTTCAATACTTGTTTTTTGGCTAATTTAGCAGCAGCTTCTAAAGCTAATTCTCTGTGTTCTTTTAATACATCATATAGAGCTGTACATTCACTGGGTGACTCTACTTCACCAGACAATATTTGATGTGCTCTCACTGATTCTCCATAAAATCTGAAAATTAAAACCAAACCTTTTTTTTTGGTGAAGTATCCTTTTTTCTCTTCAGAGAGAAATATATTTTATTTTCAATTACAGGAGAACTAAACGGCCTAAAATCTAAGATTTATCAGCTGGTAAAAAAATATTTATGGAGAATGTTCAGCAATTTGGAGGGTTGATTTGAGCCTTGAATATATGTAGATTGCCTTCAGACATACTAGAATTGCACAAAAATCGCATTATCCCTTCATTTATACCTCTAAATCAACATTTATCTTTCATTTTCTGTATCTATATAAAGCATATTCTCACTAAAAAGTACGAGTTTTATTTTTGACTTTCAAACTTTGATAATTGATACTCAGGGATTTGAAGGCTTAAATTTCATGGGAGAGTTGTGAACATTATTGAAGGTGAACATATCCCTTTTAAGAGTATTCAATTAACCTTGATCTTATTTCTAATATAGATATTGCCTTTAACTTACTTCCTATTGGCATCTTTTCTTTCAATTAAGGCACTTCCTTCCACAGATATTCCTGCAAATATTCCCTTTGTCTTGGAGTATGTATAAATAGCAGCAGGACTTCTCAAGGCAACATCTGCTTCCAGATTACGACCCAATGGACCAGCAGCAATAGTGAAGTTTCCACCAAGGGTTAAGTTACCTCCCTTGGAAAAGGCATCAACAGCAGTTCTGGAAGTCAACACTATAACAAAATCTGTGACTTCTGCTCCTATTTCAAATCCTCCTCCTAAACCTGCTATTCCAATAGCTGATGGCGCTGACCATCCTACAACAAAAGCATTAAAATGTTTTTAGTACCATACTGAAATAACAATAGCTATGAGAATGTTCTGCAGGGATGACAATTGGAAAAACTGAAAGACGGAACTATCATGATCAGATAATATTCATCAAAATTTACCTTTTTGTGTCATTTAATTCTCTTATCCATGGTAAGCAATTGAAAACCCTGTTCAAATCAAAAACATAAATAGTGCAGAAACGGAAATCATTCTGCACAATAATTTTCCAATTCTATGGACTTAACATTGAACCACCCATAGAAAAAAAAAAACCCATAAAAGTACTCATACATGGAGCTGTAAATTATATTCATGCAAATAATGTGTTTATTTACCAGTTGTATAGTCCAAATCATCACTTAATTTAGCTATAACAATACCACTACCACCTCTAGCTGTCACCAAAAACCCCATTTTAACAACAGTTAATATAGCTAGACCTTTAGCTTTAGCAAATATACCAGCTGTAAAGAAAATATATAGATTACAATATAGGAAATGGTATCCTTATTTATTACTTGGTCAAATATTCAACAAATTTAACTCTCTAGTTTTTCCTCATTGGACATTTTCTCAAGTACATGCCTGCACATTAAAAGCTATTAAATAAAAAGCAGACTTTCCACCATAAGAGTACATCACTAGAAGAAAGAATTGATAAGAAGAATTCCATGTAAAGTATAGGAGTATAAAAACACAGAAGAAGCCTTAGGAAATTATCACTCATTATTGCAGTTTGGATATTTATAATCCAAGTTGACAACATACCTGCCTACCAGTTAGTATATGGTATATATCTGAGTACAGTATCATGTAATAAATATTCGTACAAAATGGCGTCGTGGTTACATTCGCTCTACGACCCTACATACTTGGAAATTATAACAAAGGGGGAAAGCCATAACCTACCTATCAGAAACATTGGACGTGTCCAGGAGTACAATAGCAAGTTTTAAGAAGCGTGTAGAAGGAAAGGGGTACATAGAAAACACCCGAGACGAGGAAGATAACCTATTTCTTTGTACCAATATTTATTGCACGGTGCTGTATATTGCAGAAACACTTTTTCTTTTTTACATTAAAGGGATTGTAAAGAGGTTTTCTAGCCTTTTTATGTGGACGAAGGACACTTCCAACATCTATTTCGTACATACAAAATATTCATTGGGTGACCATGGTTCCTGTTATTCCAGAAAGAAAAACAGGAAGTGACGTCACAATCTTGGAAAAAATCGGACTGGATGATCAGGTACAGGGCATTATAAATACATGTTGTTACAGCGATATCATATAAGTCATAGCGTTGTGACAACATGTATTTATAATGCCCTGTACCTGATCATCCAGTCCAATTTTTTCCAAGATTGTGACGTCACTTCCTGTTTTTCTTTCTGGAATAACAGGAACCACGGGCACCCAATGAATATTTTGTATGTACGAAATAGATGTTGGAAGTGTCCTTCGTCCACATAAAAAGGCTAGAAAACCTCTTTACAATCCCTTTAATACCTCATACCTGGTATAAGTTTATCTGGACCTGTTTTAGCATTAGGTATGGTAAACTCTCTTAATATTTTAGCTGCTTTTTTAGCTTCAGATTTCAGGCTGTGTGGTATGGGCGTATTCACCATCTTGTGGTTTGGTTAAAGGCTACAGCTAACTGCTTTTTAATCAATAGATGTTTAGCTCATTTTTGGCACCATACTTATATTATGGGAGTTATTCTTACATTTTATTGCATAAAAATTCCTGAAATAAAAGAAAAATTGTTTAGAAGTGTTAGATTTTGTCAAACTTTCTAGGACCTTCGTACTGACTAGGACTTTGGCACTGTGACTAAAAATAATGAAAAGGATAACCATTTGAATATTTTGCAGATAGAGCCTAATTTCAGCTGTCCATAGAAAAATACATAACATACAAAAAACACATGTGGCATGTAATAATTTAGATCCCTACCCTACATACACAAGCAGTGAATGGGGAAATCATATATTGCTACAAATTAGAGCAGGATGTCAAATTTTCATTCTGATAAGTGATGCAGGTGATCATTAGATCATTAGAGCTGAAGTGATCTACATTTGTTTTCATTTGAAAGTACCTGTAGAGATGTAGGTCTATCTGATGATAAATTACAAAGAGCTTTGATGTCTGCACTAATGACTGATGATGATCAAAATTTATCTTCCTCATTCAAGCGATTTGTTTACATTTTTGACAGGTGTATCCGCTGCGTTCGTTCCTTCCCTCCTACTTGCTTACTAGCCATATCAGATCATTTTGTTTTCGAACTTTTGCTTAATAATTTAAAGACTATAAAGATATAATGTTAAGTGTTTTACACTAGTAAATAAAAGGCTAGAAAATAAATATTTGAAGAAAACTAATAATACGAGTAGATAATCGGAGAGGTAATCGAACGCAAAATCTTTACCCACAATTCCCAAACAAAAATGTCAGCGCCCATATATCAACACGAGAAGTAAAATTAAAAGTTGTTTGTAACTCGTGTTTGTTGATTTTTCAATAACATCATAATGGCATTATTCAAAATAAACAGGTATAACTTTCGGGGTATTCTTTATAAAACTGCAAACTTTTTTAAACATTCATCTTTAAGGGATGTCTTGGGCAAAAGACGAAAAATTTTAAAATCCCCCCATTCCATGTGTGATCATTTTAGCCTATTCGCTAATCGCTTGAAAGCTGTTGTAAGCAGTAAGTGAGTAACGTTGTATTTTCAATTGCATTTAGCTTTGGATATTAAGATGGAACCAATTAAATTTTGGCCCTCGTATGTCTGGATAAGGCCCAAAATTGTACTCTACTTACTATCGTTTGTTGACTCTGTACCATGAACCCCACATACTAGTACATGCAATTGTGGATATGGTTTTTACAGGTCTTTAGTGACCTTAGATAACATTAATTTAAACACACTTTTGGCTTCCAAACTCGTGAAAATATCACAAGCACACTTGACATAAAAACCATATCCTAACCGTAGGATAACCTTTATGTAAGCTTATACAATAGATTATCTATATCAATCAGCTGGATAGCAGTTAAGCAAAAATATAGACAATTCTATCCCTTTTAAGATTGGAAGTATTTTTTTTTTTAAATTTCAATACTAATTTTATTGTTTCAGATACTATGGTGATGATGAGGAAAATATTCCACAAAATCAATCTGCTCTCCTACTTAAACAATTATACAAAAATGTGGAGAAAAAGAAAAAGGAAAAACTGCAGCAGAATGATCAAGTTGATGACTCTCCTAAGGTCAATGTTTCTAAAAGAAAAGCAACTGAAAAGACCCTATCCACAGATCCTAGCACTCCAAAGAAAAGTAAACAAGAAAATTCAGCAGAACAGAAGGACAGTGATATTGTTAGTAAACATAAAAAGAAGAAGAACAAGCATGAATTGATGGAATTAGACAATGAACTTTCAGATCAGTTGAGTGATTCAGAGAAGACTGATAAAAAATTGAAAAAGTCCAAAAAGAAAGCCGAAAAAGACACTGATTCTGACAGTGATAACCCTAAACCTAAAAAGGACAAAAAGAAAAGTAAAATCTCCAACAATGAAGAGAAAGAAAGCTGTAAGAACAGTAGTGAAATAAATACACCAGTTGTGTCAGACATTAGTTCAAAACAAGTCAAACAAGGACCTCATCTTGTTGGTAATTTTACTGTTTTAGGAGAATTCAAATTGGAACCCGAAAAGAAGGTGAGCATATAGTGCCGCAGTGGAGAAAAATGTCTTTGCACAAACAACTAGATTAGGCGGACACATCTTGATCAACCCTGGCCTGAGTGACCATTGGTCAAACTTGTGGAGTCTCAAGAAAAGAATGATTTTCTCCGAAATTGAAGCTGAGCAAGCTAAAATTGGAATACACTACTTGAAATATATGTACTATACTACTCTTTACATTAATATACGTAAGAATGCTTCTCTTATGTGACCAGGTATTATAAAATTACCTTGTTTGATTTTAGGTATACGCGTGTCGCTCAAAACGTACCCTGTATACCCTAAAAGTATACTTCTATGTGCATGCAGCCTTACTACTTGGACTATCAAAAAAAGTGTCATGTAGGCTATCAAATATAACTACAAATATTTTCAATGTCAATGTCAATTTTCTACTCTGTTGTATTTATTTAAAAGGTAAAACAGTATTTACCAGAATGGTTAGCTAAACCAGGTATAATTAAAACTGATTTAGAAAAAACACCTGTTGAAGATTTAGATATACTACATCCTTGTCTGATTCAAAAGTTAAAAGAAAACAACATTTCTAATTTTTTTCCAGGTAAGTAACTGTAAGGAAGTAAAATTCTAAGAAATGAAAGAAAAGACACTCTGAATTAAGCAGATTTAATCATAGATATTCACTTTTCCTTCTGATTACACTGGCTAATTCACACTGTTTAATTCATTTTATATAGTTCCATTGCATTTCATATTGTTACTTTGATGTCATATGGTTCCATTTCATTTCATATGGTTCAATTTCATTTCATCTTGTGGATACCGTATATTTCCGAATATAATGCGCACCCATGTATAATGCGCACCCCTTCCTTACACCATCTTACATCTCTTACCCCATCACATTTTCGGGTAAAAAAAAGTGCACATTATACATGGAAATGTGTGGTATTTCATAAATATGCCTCTTTCAATTTTATATAAGTACTCTAAATATACCCATGTTTTCTTCAAATTGGTGTTTTTTGCAGTTCAAACTCGAATATTACCATTAATATTAAAAGATAGTGGAGGTCAGGTTGGGTTCAGTAAAACAGGTTCACCATTAAGAGATGTTTGTGTCTCAGCACCAACTGGTAGTGGAAAGACTTTAGCCTATGTTTTACCGATTCTTCATGTGAGTATATCTTTTATTTTTTTCATTTATTTCAGTTCTCAGAATAAGAGGTTTTGTTAAAGGATCAGCTGGCAGAGAGGATCCTCAAAATGTTAACAGACATTGTGAATTGGCCATTTTCTTTCCTTTCCTTTTAAAAAATCTAGCTTTTTGAGCTAACTCAATTATATTTTCTTGGGCCCTATGTCTTGTAAAATTGAAATCAATGACTCTTTTATTATTTCATGAAACCATGTTTGCTTTAGGCTGTGTGCTTAAAAGATCCCTCGGGGGCCGTGGTGGCTCAGTGAATTGGACGCTTGCTCACTTACCTGGAGGTCCAGGGTTCAATCCCAGCATGGGTGTAGATGATACCTTCGGATTTTTCGACCCGGTTTCCCCCTGTCAGTGATGCAGGTCGGAGGGCTGACATGGAAAAAGTGTCTAGTCGTTCGGATGGGAGAATAACCAGAGGTCCCGTGTGCTATTGGCTGTGCACGTTAAAGATCCCTCTACAGTTGGAAATCGATAATAGGAGCAGGCTAATGCTGCTGTCCTGGCAAAATTTCCCTCATCGCACACTGCATGGCGTTTGCCCGTCCTCAATTAGCCATATAGGTGCAGAAAAGTAGGATGTAAAACTCCATTCATTTCATTTCATTTTTTTTAAAAGATCTCTCAACAATAGAATTGATAAAAGAAATTGGTCAATGTCGCTGTCCCGAAAAAACCCTTCATTGCACACAGCATGCCATTGTCTTCATAAGATAAAGCTGGAGAAAAAAAGGGGGCATAAAACTTTGTTACTAAACTTCTAACTCTGTTTCAGATTTTACTACCAAGAAATGTGTGTCGAATTAGAGCATTAGTTGTCTTACCAGTGAGAGATTTAGCTCTTCAAGTCTTTAAAGTGTTTGAAAATTACTGTCAAGGTACACAGCTCAAGGTATGGTTTTATAGAGTTGCTAACAGTGGTTATGTTTACATAGATTAAGATAATAAAATAAATTTTTAGCTGCGTCTTATCAGTGAATGCTGCATTCGGCTCAACCTTCGGCAATGTTCGAGACTGGCATTATGGCTCTATAGCCATGATAGGCAGCCATCATGCCCGGTAAATGAGAAAGAAAAGACAACTCTTGTTTGATGATTGATTTTGATTAGCTGATTTAACACACGAGACAACACTCTCTGAAGAATGATTTTGATTGGCTAAACTATAATTTATTCAATATGTTAATCACCCTGTAGTATACAAGGTTATCAAGATTGCTAGTCTAGTTCCAAAGTTGATACAAGTGTGAATGCTGTTGTGATGAGCTGGTTAGGAAAAAGCTTCTAATCACTGGAATGGGACAATAAACTTTGAGCTGTGTGCATTTAAAATCCTTTTCAGTTTAAAATTACAATATGGCATTATATGTCTTCATTGCCCAAATCAGGTGTACCAGTTAATCAAATAAAATTTGAACTTCTAAACTGCTGTTGTCATTTGATAGGTGAAACTTCTTGGAGGACAACAAGCATTTGAAGATGAACAGAAGACTTTAGTTGTGAAAAAGTAAGTTTCAGGTTATGTATTTGAATTTAATTTTTTTTTCTGTTGAAATATAAATGATTTTCTTATGTCATAAATTTGAATTTGGGTCCGTATGCATAAAAGATAACTTGGGGTTAAAATCAAACTCTGAGTTAAATTTACCATTGATTTAACCAGGTTTTTGAGGGTTAAATATGGATTTAACTCCAGTGTTAAGTTTTATGCATATGGCCCCTGATTCCTTCTCATATGATCTTCAATTTGTGTTTTTTGTTCCAGGATGGCTGGTTATTTGAGTCTAGTTGATATAATAGTAGCAACTCCAGGAAGATTAGTAGATCATATCAACAAGACGCCTGGTTTTGATCTAAGTGGTTTACGCTTTCTTGTAAGTGTTGTTTATTTCCTAAATGCATTAACAAAAAAAGAAATATATCACATGCATTTGTGGGGTCCTATAGTTTGAGAGTTTAGTTCTTGACCAGGGTGTGAAAGTCTGATGACCTTGAATAATTCTTCTTCACTCATAATTCCAGTCTACCCAGCTGTAAATGGGTATGGATAATCCGGGAAAGATCAATGCCACGAGGTTTGGCCAAGGACCAGCTGGATCCTCACGGAACTTAAGTTGTTATCCTTGTAAAATATAGATGTTTCTTTCTTTCATTCAATTATTTTACATGCATATGAAATTGAGCCAACATACAGACCCACGTTGCAAATTTGCTTAATGCAGGCATTATTATTGTGACTTTATTATCTTTAAACCATATTTCTCAGACCAATTTACTGTGACCATTTTTCTTGTGACTGATACTAATTTACTGTGTGACCATATTTTCAATGGCGTAATTTCCTGCACCCAAGGGTAATAACTCATTAAATTGACAACAATTTTCATTACACAGGTTATAGATGAAGCAGATAGAATGATGGATAATATTAAACAGAATTGGTTACAAGTTGTTGAAAAAAATGTATTTAAAGTACATAATCCTGATGATCCTATTAGAAGACTAGATAGAACCAAAACTTCAGAAGGAACTCCAGCAAGGTGAGACATTAAGAAAGTTAAAGGGGAATGTTCAGCATTTTCTAGGGTCAATTTGAGCCTTTTATATATGTAAATACCCCCCAGAAGTACTAGAACAGCACAAAAATTGCATAATCCCTTCAGAAATACCTTAAACTAACATTTATCTTTCATTTTCTGTAAAATGAGTTTTCTATATGGCATAGTCTTACTAAACGACGAGTCGTATTTTCGACTTTCAAGCAATGATAATTATGGCTACAAAGAGATTCGAAGGCTTTTATTTTGAGGGAGAGTTGTGAACATTATTATGGATTAGAATAGCTAAAAAATTTCCAGGTTCTGAGCCAAAGATTTTATTGGTCGAACAGTTAGTGAACATATCCCTTTAATAGTCATTTCTAAAACTAGCTATCCGGATAAAGATTTTACATCTTCAGATGTGAATGTTTGGTCCTTAGTCAACTGGAATAATGAGGAACATGGACAAAATCCAGGTTTCTATAATTTGACTAGCTGACTGAGTCTAGAATGCATGACAATCTTTTGTGTATGACATGTAAAATTTAGTAAGTTACTAAATGTCAGGATTCTAAAAAATTAGTAATGTCCTCCATTAAGCCTATCTCAGGTTTACAACATGTAAAATGTCTAACTCTATTTTTTGTCTGTTTCAGTACTGATGGAAAGAAACTAGCTGTAAGTCATACTTATTTTACAGTTTCTGTTAATTTAATTTTTTCGACACGGGTAACTTAAATTTGATTGATCTCGCTATGCTAGCTTTAGAAAGTCCAAAACTTGGTAGCCTGACAACATATTGTTAACTTCAATGTAACTTTGTTTTTTTTTATATAGTCATTCTGTAGTAAGTATTGGTGGTTTTGGCCTCATTTTCCAATGCAGTCTGATTTTTTGAAATAATCTCAAAGGTTTTATTCAGTTTCAGAAGTTACTTTTCTCAGCTACTTTGTCTCAAGATCCAGAAATTCTACAACAATTGAAACTTTTTCAACCTCAACTCTTTACAACACTAGTCAGCTCAAAACATACACAGAATAAAGAGACTAAAGACATTGCACCAAAGAAAAAGGAAAAAGATTCAAAAGGTTTGTGACAAATAATGTACACCTGTATATTATATTCACATTTGTTAATAAGCTAACAGATATCCGAACAGCAAAAAGAATGCTATATTCAAGCATGAAATGACTGTAGAATTGAAGGTCAAAAGTAGAAATTGTCAATTGTCAATTGCCAATTAGCCATAAGAAATTGCATATTACCATATAATTATTACCATATATGTGGTTCAATTTTAGATAAAGAGTCTGTTATAGAAGAAGGAGAATTTGTAGGAAAATACAGCACACCTTCTACATTAAAGGTATTTTACTTATTTTCTTTGAAAGGGATTGTAAAGAGGTTTTCTAAACTTTGTATGTGTATCAGGAACACCGATAGTATCAATTTGCACCATTCCAATTTCCTTTCGGACATCTGTGGTTCTTGCAATTCCACTAACACTAACGTTTTTTGACATCACTATCATTTATCTGCATAGATATCAATAGCAGATTGTGGTAGATCACTATTTGTGACATCATAAAAACGTTAGTTTAAGTGGAATTGCAAGAACCACAGACGTCAGAATGGAAATTTGAATGGCACAACTTGATGCTATCAGTGTCCCCGATACACATACAAAGTTTAGAAAACCTCTTTACAATCCCTTTTAAGGCTTTCTAACCTGTGTATGTAAATTTATATCTGTATTACAAGGATAGACTGAATAGTTCATCAGTTGATCTGAATAGAAACAATGCTGATAGTATCATAAAATGTTGATTGTTTCATTGCTGTATCAAACTCCTTCAGAGTGAGTATGAATTTTTCAGATAACCCTTATAGAACCAGATAGAATGTCAGCCATAAACATATTGTATAATTTCAGCAACTCCATGTTGAATGTAAGGCCATGGATAAACCATTGATAGTTTTACATTGTCTACATAACCTACAATATCGACAAATACTATGTTTTACCAATTCAGTAGAATCTACCCACAGGTTAGTTCATTTTATAGACTTCTGTAGAAACCCCACAAATTCAGTCACAACCTGTAGAAATCCCAAACAGACTATCTGTATCTGATTTTCTTGTCAGACTATCTGTAGATTCTCTTGTCAGACTATCTGTGCATTTACTTGTCAGACTATATGTAGATTTTCTTGTCAGACTATCTGTAGATTTTCTTGTCAGACTATCTTAAGATTTTCTTGTCAGACTATCTGTGCATTTACTTGTCAGACTATCTGTAGATTTTCTTGTCAGACGACTATCTGAAGATTTTCTTGTCTGTCTATGTGTAGATTTTCTTGTCAGACTATGTGTAGATTTTCTTGTCAGACTATGTGTAGATTTTCTTGTCAGACTATCTGTAGATATCCTAGTCAGACTATCTGTAGATTTTCTTGTCAGACTATCTGTAGATTTTCTTGTCAGACTATCTGTAGATTTTCTTGTCAGACTATCTGTAGATTTTCTTGTCAGACTATCTGTAGATTTTCTTGTCAGACTATCTGTAGATTTTCTTCTCAGACACATATCTGAAGATTTTTCTTGTCTGACTATCTGTAGATTTTCTTGTCAGACTATCTGTAGATTTTCTTCTCAGACACCTATCTGAAGATTTTTCTTGTCTGACTATCTGTAGATTTTCTTGTCAGACTATCTGTAAATTTTCTTGTCAGACTATCTGTAGATTTTCTTGTCAGACTATCTGTAGATTTTCTTCTCAGACGACTATCTGTAAATTTTCTTTTTCAGATTATCTGTAGATTTTCTTGTCAGACTATCTGTAGATTTTCTTCTCAGACGACTATCTGTAAATTTTCTTTTTCAGATTATCTGTAGATTTGCTTTGTCAGACTATCGACGTAGACTTTCCAGTCGGACTATCTGTTGATACCATATTCATCTGTGGTGTTTTCTCTAGAAATTTCACTATAGGCTACGTTATAGAGGGCCCAGGTTAGAGGGGATGACGGAAAAAGGAGTTTTGTTATTCATATTGGCTGTGCATGCTAATGATCCCTCAGATCTGGGATATGGTTTTTAATACCGTACTGATTTTATTTCAGGTTGTATTTACTAATCAAGTTATATGGTGATATAGAAGTAAGAGAATTTAGTTCAGCACTGACAGTAGCTGCTAGAGAAAAAATATTACAAGAGTTTGCTCAGGGCAAGGTTGATATGTAAGTACTAAAGAGAATAATTGTTGTTCCCAACCTTTTTCAAACTATTACCCATATTCACGAAACTCCCAGACCCTTTCTGCTAAAACGCTCTGCTCTCTATGCTATGCTAGCAATGCTGTATTTGGCCCTTATATTTGTTTCATAAAATTTGGCCCTTTACAAAAATTAATTGAGAAGGCCTGCTTTAGTGATAGCCTAATCAGATGACTGGAATACTCAGTCTAATTAAAATCAGACCCTAATTTCATTCGTTTGTTTTTTTTTAAATAAGGTTTTTTAACCACTAGGCTACATTAGGGTCTGAGAACGAGACGCGATAACAAACTTTCACGTTAACTTTGACCTAACCTTAATGACCTTTGTTTTAACCAATCAGGTTAAAGTTAACGTGAACGTTTGTTATCGCGTCTCGTTCTCAGACCCTAATGTAGTGGTTAAAAAAACGGATTTAAAAAAAAAACGAACGAACGAAATTAGGGTCTGATTTTTATTAGACTGCTGGAATACTTAAATTTTCTCCAATTAGTTTTCGGGAATGAGTCCCCAGTTCTTTATCTTACAAAATGAACATTTTCAGGGTAATATGTTCTGATGCTATGGCAAGAGGTATTGATATTGAAAATGTTCAATATGTTATATTATATGATAGACCACTTCATATACAAAACTATATACATAGAGTAGGAAGAACAGCTAGAGCCGGTAAAACAGGCACTGCTATCACTATTTTAGAGAAGAGAGAGGTATGTACTCATTACTCCAAAATTTTTAATGTCAATTTGGAAGTATTCCTAGTTTAATGGACTTAATTTAATATTTAGAAAGTGAAAATATTAAGTTGTATTAAATATATACTTTTAAACAAGGGTATTGACATTGACATCATTTGGCACTTACACATTACAAAGTCTTACAAGTCAAAATGATGTTTAAAGGGGAATGTTCAGCATTTTCGATGGTCAATTTAGGACTTCAATATATCTACAAAAATTATAAAATTTTGCATAGTCTCACTTCGTCTCACAGTCGTATTTATGACTTTGAACTTGAAATTATGGGTACACATGTGTTTGAAAGTTTAAATTTCGTAGGAGAGTTGTGAAAAATATTAAAAATTAGATTAGCAAAAAACAAATTCCAGATTCTGAGATTAAACTTTTGTTGGTCGAACAGTTAGTGAACATATCCCTTTAAGGTATAAGAGTGACTTTATGAGATTGTAACCTGCTCCTAAGGTAGGACACAAATATTGTTTTTGGACCATATCATATAAACAGAGTGTAATTACTGTATGTTTTTATTATATTAGGTTTGTACATACAAGGCAATGTTGAGAGAATCTGGTAAAGACAAATTCAAGAAGTTGAAAATCAAACCAAATAGATTATTTTCACTCAAACCAAGATATAATGATTCTATCAGAAAATTACCAATGATTTTAAAAGTAAGTACTTGTACTTGATGAAAATTATTTTAAGATGTTGTCATGCAGTCTGGAAAAGCACTTTTGTAGTACACATCACCAAAATTGGGGAGGGTTGACTTTTTCCTTGGTAAGTCAAGTCATCCGTGCTTAAGATGCAGTTCTAAATCTTCATTTCATCCTTTCTTTTTATGGTCAAGATTAATAAATCCATTTAAAGGGATTGTAAAGAGGTTTTCAAAAATTGTTTTGAGTATTGGGAACACCAAAAGCATCAATAAGCACCATTCTAAATTACAAATAGACCTTTCTGTTTCACTTAATCTAAGTGTTAAGTGATGTCACACCCATGAAATATGCTTGAATCAAAATCATTTACTGGTATGGATGTCATCAAATACTTAGTTTATAGAAATGGTTACAAGCATCTGATTGAAAATTGGAAAAGTGCAAATTGATGCTATAAGTGCCCCTGATAGACATAAACAAATTTAGAAAACATCTTTACAATCCCTTTAAGATAAAAATATTATTTTTTTCAGGAAGAGAAAAGAGGAAAAAGAACATATTAAGTTTGTTACATTAATATTATTTATAATAACAATGAAATAAAAATATAATACTTGAAAAAATCATTTCAATGCTCTTATGAATGTCATATGGCATTGCAAACGTGGATTTCAATAATGAAAATCAGACAGAGTCAATACTAAAAGGGTATGGCTATGCACACACAGAAGAAAATAGCAACCTATAGGTAAATAACTCATAACAATTCCAAATTTTACACAAACTCTAAGCTTAATTGCGTCATGAGGGATGGGGGTGCCATACTATTTGACTCAACAGATCAATCCAAGATATACATTGCAACAACTGCAGCTATTCCTACAGAGGGTTACCAGAATAAAAGCAAGACATGTACTGTTTGTTGATACACAATAATTTCAATGGAAGACACAAAGTAGTAATCACCACATCCACTTAGGCACTGATTTAAGATAGAAATTCTCCTCGGAGATTAAAAGTACTGTAGGAAGGGTTTGAAAGAAAAAAGGTTACTATTAATAGAAATCATAGTAATTGGAAGTTATAAATTAACTAACAAATATCACTGATGATGTGATGAAATCAGCAATTTCTGCAGGAGAAATATTAGTGATTCAGATAAACATTGAAACTGAGCTTCAAAAGATGGTGAAACATTATTTAACACAATATTTAACATAACAATGCACTGTTTCGAGTCTTTAAGATATTTTCACATACATATATTTCCGTGATTTGATGTCCAAGTGGACCATCTGAGATCCCTAAATAGCACTGTTTTCTCTAAAATACGTTCATTATATCTAACACTAAAACAGGCGCTATTTTAAAAAGCACCTTCAATTTGGCAGTGACCAATGACAACCTATATTGTAACTAAGCTCACACAATGGCACACATAATGCTGCATTACATGTATATACATATTGAGCACTAGAAAACAAAAATAGCATTTTTAGTTCACAATTTACACACACAAAGGATCACTTTTAAAACCACTTTCACTACAACAAATACATCACTGCTTCCAAAAATTAGGATTCTGTTCTAAACGTCTCTTAAAATTCTCAAACCATTTTGGAATGGTTCTCACAGGAATGAATGTTTCTGATGGATTTGGCACCATTTGAGACTGATTCACAGCAAAAGAAGATGCATAATTCACAAAGTTGTCCAACATTTTATGAGAGAATTCAACAAACGAGGAGACATTTGTTGCTGTTGAGGCTGTGGCTGGTGTTTGTTGAGCTAATTGCTCTATGGGTTCAACTGATATACCAATTTGGGCCATGTGACTTGCAGTACTCTGACCAAACGGATGAGAACTGTCACCACTTGATTCTGAAATTCAGAAAGTTTTATTTTGATAAAAAAAGTATTAATAAGCCATACCAGTATGGAAATAGCACTTAAACCACCATTTTTGACATTGTGTGATTGGATTGATTAGCTGGTATTTGCAGCTATAACTTTGGGTTGGCTCAATGACAAAGACATTATGAAAATGTAAAGAAAATTTGTGTATGGTATAGGAAGAAAAATTTAATTTAATTTAAGCCAAATACCGTACTTTTCATATGTATGATAGATACACTGATCTTTGTGAAATCTTGCATTGCATCATATTTTCGTCAGATATAAAGATATTAAAGGGGAATGTTCAGCATTTTCGAGGATCGATTTGGGCCTCGAATTTATGTAAATAGCCTCAGATTTACTGGAACTGCCCCAAAATAGCACAATCCCTTCAATTACACCTGTACCTTAAAAGTTATCTGTCATTTTCTCTAAATGAATTTAGTCTTACTAAACGGCGAGTCGTATTTTTGACATTCAAACGCTGAAATTTATGGATACAGGGTGATTTGAAGGCTAAAATTTTTATAGGTAGAGTAGCTAACATTATTACAGATTAGATAAGCTAACAAATTCCAGGTTCTGAGACTAAAAATTTATTGGTCGAACAGTTAATAGTGAATATAATCAACATATATGAATCAATGAATGAAGTTACCTTTAAGTTTGGTAATTTTAAAAATTGCACTTGGCTTATTATTATAGATGTGACCCAACAAAATCCATGAAGTAGCACCGCTTGGACTAGGCCAGGAAAAATACACTGAAATTTAAAAAAAAAAATCCAGTTTTTAATAGTTGTATAAATCAACATGACCACCTTTACTTTCTATAAATAATAAGAAACAATTTTAAAGGGTTGAAATCTTCAATCTTTATTCTGTTATAAAATACATCATTGATATGAAAAACAGAAATTCAACAAAAAACGGAAGTTCTGTCTCCCAATTTAAAGATAGTTAATAGAACATAAACTAAAAGCAGAGCTATCAGGGTACAATTAGATATAATTTTCTAATTTGAATGCAAATCAAGGAAGGGTATTCCGTTGGCAAGTCCTTTTGTTCGAAGCGAAATGCAAAAATATTAATAGTGTACTTGCCTGCACCACCTAAATTTTCAGGAAATGGTGTTTGTCCAGTCATAAATACTACTATATGGTTGATTTTATCTGCTTCTGTTATATTAAACATAAACTGAGTTTCACCCACTTGCTGACAGTCTGTCTGTGGCTAGATTTAAAAATAAAAAGACTTTTAAAATTTGTCAATGATACAGGTACTTTGGGAAAGAAGCCATAATTATGTGTTCAACATGTTATAATTTTACATGCTACAGACCACTCAATGACAGCTGAATTCTGAAAAATGCAAGAATGAAATATGACATTATTTAAGTATTTCTTACAAATAGAAACCTACTGTAAAGTAATGGCAGTGGGTATTTACCACGTCAGCAGTGCGAATCTGTTAGAAATTTTACATTTAAGCAGATTGCTATGAAACATCTGAAGATAAAATGGTGATACTAACATCCCTTTCATTAAAAATGAAACCCCTGGCTAATTAAGAGACCCATTTGCATCTTGCATTACGGGTGGTGAAAATCATTTATTTATTGGGACGTGCCAAATATCCACTGCCTGTCAAAAACAAAAACACCAAACACATCGTAATTTCTAGAGCTAAATAGACATGGAATTATCAACATCTTTGGATACCATTTTAAGACTATGTAAAATGTAATAACTCACTAATCTTCCAGAGACTAAAACTCCGAACATTTTGAAAAATAGGTCTGAAAATCAAATAAATCTTTGGAACTTTCCAGTGCGTTGTTTACTTTCTTTTTTCTGAAAGACTTGATTAATAGGACGCTATGTATCAACAAAATCTATGTCCATTACATAGGTAAATTTCCAAGGTTGAGACTTGCTTTACGTGGAAATTATTATGTTTTTCGTAGATCTAGCGAGTGGAATTAAAGTTTTCAAAGTAGAGATTGCAATCAATTATTATTAGAAGAATCAAGACACTATTAATATTAAGGCGAAATGAGTGTCTATGATAATCAAGACTCCAATGTAAGGGAGATAACTAAGAAAATATTATTTTTACGCCCAGTCACCTGATATTTTTCTTTGATAATATTTTATTAATGGAAATATAGCAAAAAATTCTCAAATATTTTCATCGGGAATTTGCTAAAACCTAGTACAACATACAAGCTGAACTGGTTGATGACCTGCCAAGATGTCATCACAAAAATTTGAGTCGTTGGAAGATGATTTGTGCTCCATTATTGACAATACAAAAGTGACAGTAGAAAGGAAAATAAAAAATTATTCTGGGGAAGAAAGAAAAAGTGCAACTAGACAAGTTGAAAATAAACTAGAAGATGCCTATCTTATCTTACAAGAAATGGAAGGAGAAGCCAAGGTTGCCCCAGTTAATTACAGAACGCAAATGTTGGGAAAAATAAGAAATTACAAGGCTGATATTGAAAGCATATCCAGATCATTGAAACAGAGAACAACTGGAGGCGGCACTTCGGGTTCCAGAGGTTTCAATACAGAAGACAGAATGGAAGCATCTCAACGCTCAAAACTACTACAGGGACACCAGTCATTACAAAGAACTTCCGACAGCATAGCACGATCACAGCAGATATCCGAAGAGACTGATCAAATTGGGGTGGAAATTATTGGAGAACTCGGTGAACAGAGAGAGACATTAGTGCGTACACGAGACAGACTTCATGAAACAGACTCAAATTTAGTTCGCAGTAGAAAAATTCTTAAAGGGATGGCGAGGAGAGTTATGACAAATAAAATGTTATTAATTGTGATCATCTTAGTAGAATTAGGCATTTTAGGAGGAATAGTGTATTGGAAGTTTTTCTCGTGAACACTCAAGAACTTGCTCATAATTTGGACCAATATTTATTGACATACTAACAACTTACTCAGTTTTAAAAGAGATAAAATACCAACTTTTATGATTTGCAAATTGATGGTTATACTGAAGAAAACAGTTTTTTCTATCTTGTAAATGATCTTAATGAATTTTATGAATTCCAAATGGAATTCGCATATTTTGAATAAATTATTCTTATTGTAATACTTGACAAATGAAAGTTTTTGATTCAAGTGAAATCGGTAGTTTACAATACCTTGTAATATGAAATGGGGGTTTAATGTCCTATTTGTCTGCATCACTGAATTAATATTATAAGGTTTAATCACAATACAGACGGAGGAGTGAAGCGCAGAATAGCGTATCGCTTTGCTCTGCTCTACACCGTGCTGAGTCATTCCTTGTGATGTAAACAGCTGAGTGTCTGTACATTTAAAACAATCTGTACCGGTACATTAATGCTGCTCTGCCTGTAGTGGGATCAAACACTTATGATATTGACATGTTAAATATGATAAAAATAATAAAGACATGAATTAAACCCTGGACCTTCAATACCAAGATTTGGGAAACTTTAAAATTAGGTTCTGCTTCTATTTAAATGACAGCCTTTTCTCATATGCTCAACTACGAATAATATATTTTGTAAAATGATACGATGTAATTATATGTAAATAATGACTACTAATAAACCTGTGATAAAATAATAACTTTTTTTCATTTAGGTAGTAGCCTACTAAATACATGTAGTTATGCAATATAACCTAATGAAATGAAACTACACTGATATTTTGTGCATTAGCAGGAAATATGAAAAAAGAATTGACTATGAAAAATTATGTTTTAGAGGATTTTTTGCCCACTTAAAATGGCAGAGATTTGTCTTACCAAAGGATGTGTATACACTCTTCGCTCTTAACATGGATATTTCTACACAGCATTCCCAAGAGAAAGACAGAAACATCTTATATTTTAGAAGTATAATAACTTAGATTCCCATCTGATCCTTGGTCATCCTTTTGATATTAATCTTCCCCAGATTAACCGTACCCATTTACAGCTGGGTTGACTGAAATTATGAGTGAAGATGAACTCTCGAACACAACAGCCACCGACTGTGCTATAGAGCCCTTCAAAATATTCAATGGAAGAGGGTCAAACTCTAAATGGTGTTGAGAAAATTTGAAACAAATGATCCATTCAAATAATGCGTCTTATTATAAATTTTACTGTTCTAATTATAAAATATGAGACATATGTTTAGCAATTTAATATATATTATGGATCATGGATACACAATAAGCTATACTAATGTGGGTACCCGGTACTAACTTGTGTATCAAGGGTTAGTGTAACAGACTTGCAGACATTAGATAAATCAAGATGGCTTAACCAAGAAGAAATACAGATTTATTTATTAGAGTTCTATTTATTATGATGAGAATTAATTGAAATATACAATAAAATAATAATATATTAGAATGAATAACATTGATTTTCAAAACATCTGTTGACTTTGAAGTGAAAAAATCCCAAGTATATTAGATTAGTAATCAGAAGCGTAATAACCACATGAAAGGCGTAATGAGTCTTTGTTTATAAGTGGATATCTAAAAATTTACCACTATATTGTTTGATATTCCATTAATTTTAACTCGCTGGAACAAAGTTATAACCAATAATTACAGAAATTACATTTTCGCTTATAACAATAAACAATTGGAGGAAATTTCAATAAGCTAGTCCCAAAAGGAATTCAAATAATCTAAAATTAACTTAAACCAACATTAGAGATTGCGTAAGAGCTTTATCACATATATAAAGTAATAATACTACATTTGTACATAACATAAAGAGATTATTCATGCAACAATAATTATTTACACCAATTTAATTATGACTAATCAATACATCTAATTAATATAACATTGGACCACTGTAGACATAGACAATAAAGATGGTGGATCTCTTGCACTTGTTAATAATAAATTCAGTTACTATGGTGATTATTGACAGTGACCTTGACCCATGTTGAGTTTTTAGCAAATGCATTAAAATATATTCCTTGACAAGACTGTCAAAAGTTTTAAGTTGTTAATCAGTGAAAGTGCAGAAGTTTCAAGTTAACTCCTAAAGCACTGATCAAGGTCACAAAATCGGTGCTATTTTGGTAGTATTTCGTGACCGAAACTTACTCAACCCATCTTATTTCAACACATGAATATTTATTGACCTTCGACCTTAGATTTCATTAACACTTGTCTAAATAGACTTTTCTACTATCTAATGACATTAAAACTTAACATGGGTGGTAATAATGTATTGAATAACACTCATGATAACAAAATCTAACACTTGTTGTTTTGTATAGTGGTATTTTTTCTCATTCTCAAGCTTGAAAAGTTAAGCGAAAAATTTTATTGCACTTTTGTGATAAAATAACAACAAGTTGTCAGTTAATGCAATAATCAAATGCTATAATTAAATCTCATAGTTAAAACTCTACACATTAGAACCTATCCCTGATTATTAACTTTTCAAAGTGCACTGAGAACGACCCATAGACAGAAATTCAAAGACGAACGGTAGGTGGCATATATTAAATACAATTATGAAAATCTTTGAGAATGTTTGTCAAAGCATTTTTAGATACTGGCAATAAATAACCAAAGCCTTGAAGAATATATCATTCTGTAGTTGAGTGTATATACTTGAGAACATCAGGGTCTTATTCATCATCGTATATCATTGTTTTTGAGGTAGTTTAAGTTTAAGTAGTGATGAACATAATATCATGTTCTTATTTGTTCCAATTACTATTTATCATACCCAAAAATGGTCTGATCATATTTGAGTAATGAATAAGACCTGGACTTATGCTTGACTATGCTTATTAACATAAGTTAATATCTAAAAAATGCTTTGATATGACATTCATTATTTTCCATAAATGAATTTTATATATGCCAAGTTGAATGAGCACTCACTGGATCTTTTCTGTAAATCTATAAAGTTAAGATTCGAATAACAAAAGTTACAACAAGAATAAAGTACAAATTTAGATATAATATTAAGTACTAAGAAACCTAATCACATAGGAAAAAAATTTGGGTTTAAGCAGTTCACTAATCTAATAACACAAATTGTCTATGATTCAGGGGTGTGTTGTCAAAAACTCAGTAACTTAAAGGGATTGTAAAGTGGTTTTCTAAACTTTGCATGTGTATTGGAGACACTGATAGCATCAATTTGTACGAAATTCTAATTTCCATTCCGACGTCTGTGGTTCTGGCAATTCCACTGAAACTAACGCGTTTTATGACGTCACTGGCATAGATATCAATAGTAGCTTTCGGTAGATCACTGTCAGTGACGTCATAAAACGCGTTAGTTTAGAAAACCACTTTCCCTTTAAAAGATTAGATATATAATACTACATACTAAGAAAGATTATTGGTTGATTTTGTTGAGAGAGTGATCATTTGATCAGCTTTCAAAATTTTTCCAAATCAAGATTTTTAGATAGCCCTTGGGTTGATAAAAATGTTACCGTTGAAATGAAATTTGTGTTACAGGTAGTTCAAATGTCAAATTATCAAGAAAGTGATGCGTAGATAGTCCTTCCTTTTTTCGAAACACCTGATAATACCTCTCTCTTTTGTAGTGATTCAAACAAGATTTTGGATCAACACAATTGTTTTGCTTGAGCAGATCTATATTATAAAGTTTTATATTTCAATACAAATAAAAATTTATATTTTCAATATTTGTGAAATTACAGATAAAATTCAATTCAGAAATCACAGTGGTTCAGAAAAGTTATAAAGTTATTTATTAATTATCATTCTTATATTCATCTAAAGTTATCATAAGTTAGACCAAAACCAGTTACCCAGTGTACCAAATCAGGCAGCCATCTTGGATTTATACCTCCAACAGAATGCTTTATATTAGAAATGTAACAATACTATATTCAACCATGAAATTCATCAACTTGATAAAGGATCGCCTTGTAATTCAGCACCACCATATCTTGGTTTGGGTTCAACATTTAAGCTAGAGTTCTCAGTGTCGACTGTAGTATTGGTTGAAGGAGGAGCAGGCATGGGTACAGCTGTAGGTTGTGAGGTTATGGGAGAACCTTCTTCTGGTGTACTACTATTCTCTTCCTACAATAGATCATTTTTAAATATCAAATAACAACAACTGGTAAATTTAATGTGGACACGACAAGAGCTATGAGCAAAATTCTTATATAAAGTTCTTAAATAGATACTACATACACACATCTTTAAAAAAATCCCACATCATCAAGAAGTCACTTGGTAAAGATTTAGCTTATTTTACAACCTAACTGAGCACTTTTCATAAAAACTTGATGCAGGAATTAGGTTGCACCATTCAAAAGTCAGATTTTTGTGTTTCTTTCCATTCCTCTAAAACTAAGAGTCTTATGACATCACTTGTAACTATTGTGATATCTTTGGCAGTGCTGCAGATTGGATGGGCTGACATGGAAAAAGGGTCGAGTCGTTAAAAGAATAAACTGAGGTCCGGTGTACTATTGGCTGCGTACGTTTGAAATTCTTCGACAGTTGGAAATCGAAAATAAGACCAGCCTAATGCAGCTGTCCTGTCAAAATTTCCCTCATTGCACACTGCAAGGTGTTTGCCTGTCCTCAATTAGCCCATATAGGTGCAGAAAAGCAGGACGTAAAACTCCATTTATTTCATTTTCATTTTAGCAGTGCTGTTATTCAACAATTATTTTTGTTAAACAAGCAAGAAAATCATCCCTTATCCCTTTATTTTTATCTGTTTAAGCATTCCCTCCTTATTTTCACCAAAAAATTAATAAAAAAAAAAATTCCAAAAATAAGGCTCAAACTGAAAGTGAAACACACTCCAACCAAAAATACACTGAGAATCAGTCAAACATTTTACTTACATGTTTACTTACATGTAAATTAGCGTATTCCCCATCTTCTGGTGCCTGGGGTTTATATTTACCACAGCAAAAATTACAACACATACAACAACAACAACAACAATAACATCCTGTCAGAAAACAACAAAATATAGCTAATGCCTGAAATATAAAAAACAGTTTGAGTGTTAATTGAGCTTCTAATAAATACTGATTACTCCAAACCTCATATGTGAGAAGTGTATTTATCCTAGCAGATAATCAAACCAATATATATACAGTAATCGAGCAAAGTGTCCTTACTGGGGCCTTGTTCTCAAAAACCTTACTTAGATAAAATCCAGATTTTAAGAAAAACAGTAATCTGATGGATAATACAACTAAATTTACAATCGATTTTAGTGATTGACCTATTAGATGACTGGATCACTAAAATCATCTTAAATTAAGTTTTCGAGAATAAGGCCCCTGGTTATAAGGGTCAAGTTATTCACTTCATTTCTGGAAGGGATCAACTAATAGTCACTTGCCACCATCTTGGAATATACGGTACTTTGATTTATTTATCCTGTTGACAGTTGACAAGTAAAATTTGACATCTGATGATCATCATATTGATTCTGGTAATCAAATCAGCATGAAAGGGACTCCGGGACTCCAGTTCAAGGGACAACAAAGCAAAAAACTTTGCTATATAAATAATTTGATGACCTACCTTGCACCATCCACTAGTTAAAACTAAATAAGTATTGACATTTTCTTCACCAAATTGGTCAGCAGCATAAATACCTAAAGAACCATATCTATCATATATACCACGTTTTGTTGAATCTTGTAGAATAGATTGAGCTCTATTTATTTCTTTAAACTGAAAAAAAAAGAAATGAATTTCATAATAACAATCATTGGGTTTGTAAAACTGGAATCATATTTTGTTGATTTTTTGGAGTGTGTAATTTTGGTCTCCCTAGCCAAGCAAAACCAACATTTTACATCCCAAGACCATTACAACAATTTACACATACGATAACTCTTAGAAATGGAAATCTTTTATTGAACAGACTGTTTGATTGGATAAAGATAGTGTGAATATGAAATAAAAACTTACTTTTTCTAATGCTTCTGGATTATCTGGATTTTTATCAGGGTGATAGCGCAAAGCTAGCTGAAAAACACATTGAAACAATTAAGACTCAAACCTGCTGCCATATTTTAGAAGCAAGTTACTTCTATCTTGAATTTGTTAATACAGATAAAATATGGTCAAGAGACTTTAAAAAGTATCCCAACACTTTTCCTTACTAAACTATGCATTATCAAGCTTAAGGCCATCGACTGCCATCAATAAATGGTGAATAAACGATATTTTACTGTAGTCCTACCTTTCTGTAGGTCTTCTTAATCTCTTCATTTGTTGCCCCTTTTGGAACACCTAACAGTTCATAAAGGGAATCACCACTTTTACTGAAAATAATTTACAAAATATCTTGATAAAAAAGAGAACATAATGATTAAAGCGACACCTTCAACTTACTTTTGACCATCTTAGTTTCAGAAACAGGTCAAGGTGGCTCAGTGAGTGAGAACCTTGCTCACCAACCTGAAGTTCAAGGGTTCAAATTTCTAAAACTAAAGAAAGACTGAAAGAGAAAATCTAAAATTTCGTTTATTAATTAAGAAGCAATGCCGATAGGCTAGGCATAGATAGAACTAGGCTATACTATATAGGCCTTAATGTACCCATTCCATTGTTTATTTCTTTATCATTAAAAAGTCATTCTAAGACTATCTGCACTATTTCGTAACGGATATTTCAATCCATATAAGGTTGATGATGTGTGGTAATAAGATCTCTCCGGGAATCGGGAAATCCAAATCCAAACCGGTCCGGATTATATTTTTACCGGTAGGCTACAATTTCAAAGAATACTCACGAATATGAACGTGGTCTGCTCGCCATGGTAATTATCTGTAAGAATTAATCTTTTGGCTTTATATTTTGTTTCTAAGTGTCTTCAAATAAGATGTCATATGCTTCATTTTTCAATCGATTATGATTTTCATGTTAATGATGATGGCATCCATATTGGAATTAAGGAAAAGACAACTGGTTGAGATCAAATGTAAATGTCAGACCACAACTAATAATTTTAACATTAGTAGGCCTACATTACAAAAATTGAATAATGGCAGGGAAGGTTTTATATCGCTGGGAACATTGCTTCATTATTTTTAGACAAATCTTAATTTAAGAGATATTGAGAAACCCATAGTATAATCTTAGTTTAGCCTTTGAAACTGTTTCTATTTTTTGTTTATGCATTTCCTTTTCTTTATAGTTTTTCATGCAATCCTTCAGTTCAGAGTTAACTTGCATAGCCTATATACCTTAAACCTTTAAAGCTAACATAAGGTATAAGCTTTAAAATAAATAATATTCACAGGTGAAAGCAGATAAACCAGTAATTATAAATTTATTAGAAAAACCATGATATGTGATAAACATTAAGAAAATATCCCTAAAATATATTGAATTAATAAACCATTTAATCGTCAAGCCATTTCAATCAACATCAACGTTGGACCTAACATACAATTACACAAAAAGTACAATCATACACCTACTCATAGAAATCATACAAAAACATTCACCTGACAATCATACAACCTCATACATGTAACAATCATACAATAACATATTCAAAATAATCATACAATCTGCAAATTTATCCATAGCAGTTCATCTTTAATCTAACACTTTTCATATAGTGGCGTGGTTTTCAAAAGATTTTATGCCTTTATAAACTAATATTGGATTTCTATTGAAGTCTAAGAAGATATTTGAGACCTTAGCACGAGAATTATTGATACAACCAAAACTAAAATCTAGTTGTCAATGAAAACATAGCACAATTTGGAGTGTTGTTGTAAGCTACATGTATAATGAAATAACTAACAATGAGTATAAGGAAAACATATAAAACATAATAAAAACATATTCAATAAACAATTATTCTTATACAGTTCCCAGATATACAACAAGCAAAAAAAACCAAAACATCGACACTATATGTTAAAAGATATACAAAAATAAAACACACCATTTGTTCCAAAATAACACAAGCCATTTGCAAAATAACTAAACATCATATTATGTTACTAAATTTATACAACAAAAAATCATTACATTTTAACAGAAACAAAACATTACGTTTATTCTCATGTATACAATAACAAAATGTAGCATTTTATCTCTATGTATACAATAACAAGGTGTAACATTTTATTTCATTTATACAATAACTAAAAGTAGCATTTAATCTAATGTATACAACAATAAAACATAACATTTTATTTCATGTATACAATAACAAAGTGTAACATTTTATCTCATTTATACATAACAAAGTGTAGCATTTTATCACATGTATACAATAACTAAGTGTAACATTTTATCTCAAGTAAACAATAACAAAGTGTAACATTTTATCTCATGTAAACAATAACTAAAAGTAGCATTTTATCTCATGTATACAATAACAAGGTGTAACATATTATTTTATGTATACAATAACAAAGTCTAAACATTTTATCTCATGTACACAATAACTAAAAGTAGCATTTTATCTCATGTATACAATAACAAGGTGTAACATTTTATCTCATGTATACAAAACATAACATTTTATCTCATGTATACAAAACATAACATTTTACCAAAAATATACAGAAACATTCATTACGTTTTATCTCATGTATACAATGACAAAGCGTAACATTTTATCTCATGTATACAATAACTATGTGTAGCATTTTATCTCAGGTATACAATTACAATGTGTATCATTTTATCTCATGTATACAATAATTATGTGTAGCATTTTATCTCAGGTATACAATTACAATGTGTATCATTTTATCTCATTTATACAATAACGAAAAAAATATATTAAACCAAATGTAAACAATAACAGAATGTTATATGTTACCTGATGTATACAATAACAAAACATCACTTTTTACCAAATGTATAACATAACAACACATTTTACCACTACACAAAAAATAACACATACACATATTATTTTGAGCAAAACATACATAATTTGCAAACTTCCTTAAATATAAATCAAGAATAATAAAACCCAAGCACAAATGATGCATATTTTTAATGAACCAAAAGCTAAATAAAAATAAAAAAGACTTGCTGACATGGTATTGCTTTAAGTATTATGCTCAATATAATTATAAGTCTCATCCAATCTCAATAAATGATAATCTAAAAGAAGCTCTGATAATATAATATTGCAAAAAATCTGATAAAAATTCAGCATAAAGATTTTATTTTTTGTGTTTCTGTGGCTTACACTTCCATCCATGATCTGATGACACTGCTACGGCAACAACCCTTTTTTTTCCTAATTTGTTCCAAGACAATATGATGTATGAATACATGTTATAACTTATCAATAACTCAATCTAATTCTTGTGGCAAGTAATGACGGCAGATAGAAAACACAAATATCTGAATATATTTCAAGATATAAATGATGACTTCAATAGCATAACTATGTGTAAGTGCAACTGATCACTCCACAAACATACATTAATGATTTTGTTGCATAAAAAAATAAAAAATTTGCATTAACACATATATCTGAATATATTTTAAGATTTAAATGATGACTTCAAAAGCATGTGTAAGCGCAATTGATCACTTCAACAACATACATAAATAATTTTGTTGCATAAAAAAATAAAAGAATTTGCATAAACAGAAATATCTGAATTTAAATATACATAATAACTGTTGATCTCTATACAATTATTTATGTGTAAAAGAAAATGGTTTTCAAAGTATTATTATTATTAAAGTGTGTAAATGCAATTGATAACACCATATACTCCATAAATGTAAAGGTTTTATTAAGTTTGTCACATGAAATATTGCATTCATATACCAATAATACTATTGAGGCCAATATTCATTCCTTGAATAACAGTACAATTTAATTAGCAGTAATTTGTATTGAATATGTATATGTATTGATATTCCATCAACAGACACTGTAAAAATATATATAAATATATCAACATTCTATATTATCAAACAGTAATAATGGTTTGAGTATTATCAATATTAGAGGAATTATTAAATAATAAATTACTATTGGAATTCTTTCTTTTCAACTTGGAATGTTTATTGAATTTTTTATACAGTTTTTCAATCTGAAAAAGAAAATAAATGATTTTTATCGCACTGTGGGTATAAGTTGATTGACTAGAATAACGACTAATTTCAAGGTCATAAGATATGTCACGCAAACCACAATAAGACACAAGGACAAATATTTGATGAAATTGAGGACATGGTTTACACACTAACTTAAATATATAAACTTACCGGGCGCAGATCCATGATAAAGATGGTGGAGACCATCTGTTAAAAAATCAAATGTGTATGAAGCCACAGACGGCAAAGCCTAGAAGCGGAAGAGGAGTAAGGAGGACCAATCATATGTGTCCCCCCACATTTTTCAGTGGTGGGGACAGGTCTTGATGTTCCCAGCACGTTCTGCGCCCATGTAAACTTAAAGCAATTTTAAAGAGGTTTTCTGAATTTTTTATGAATATTTGGGACACTGATAGCATCAATTTTCAGCATGCCAATTTTTAATCAGACATCTGTGGTTCAACTCAATCATCGCAAAAGCTGCACACAATATCACACAACGCCTCCGATGTCGTCAAACACTTAGTTCTAATTAGAATTTCTGGAACCACAGATTGAAAATGGGAATTGAGCCAATTGATGCTATCAGTGTCACTGAATACTGATACACATAAAATATTAGAAAACCTCTGAACAATCCCTTTAAATATGTAAATAAACTAAAATAAGAAAAGAATACTAACAAACCTTGTCACCAAAATATGAAACTATAGTAATGATTACTAGTAAAACTAAGGCCACTTGTGTCCAGAATCTTAATCTGTCTCTATAACTCTTCCTGAAATATTAACAAATGTAGTAGACTTTTTTAAACTAAACTTTTTCAAAACTCTTGATTTAGGATTCAATAACATCCATTTTAAGATTCATCAAAATCGGTTGAAAACTAAAAGAGTAATAGCATATTTAAGATTTTGGGGCTAACAGTCGAAAATAGCTCAAATTCAAACTTGATCTTCGTTTTATGAGAAGTACCATCAGGTGTTTCAAAAAGAGTGAGCATGGTCTAAAAATATACTTTCTGAGCCTTCTGAAATAAAACACGAATATTGAAATATAGTAAATTTTTACTGAAATACAAGGATTCATTCAATCAAATGCTTTGACAAATTAAATGACTCCATATCCAGTCCAAATGGTCTAAGAAAAATATTTACCATTCTTTAAGTTCTTTGACATTTAAGAATCTATTTCTATAATCTCTGGGCAACTCAAACTCTGTCTGTTTTGGAAACATAGATTCATAAAAATCTTGTAATATAGCTTTTACCTGAAACAATAACAAAATTAAATTTAACCATGAAGTGAGGTGTGTTGAATTACTTCGTATATTAAACAAATATCTACATATCAGTCAAAATAGTTATGATAACCTCTATTAGACTAAAGTCCTACTCGTTTACACCAATTCTAAAATTGAATTCTGAATCCATGTCACTTGTTAAAATGGTTTTCTCAGAATCAGAATCCAGCTTCCTAAGGAGGATCCTCAGATTCAATATGGCGTCATTCAGCAGAAACTCGTAATAAGTTGAAATTTGCCAAAGATATAATATAATGCCACTTGTTTACATTTACAAAATTAAGCTAGTATACCAAACCAGTTTTGGATTTCTTGTAAATTCACACCAGTTTTGGGGTACTTGCAATCCAGAAGGATCTTAAGCGACAAACCAAGAGAATAATTTAACCCTGTAGGAAATTTAGATAGAATGTCATATACCCTGAACTCCAAGCAATATCACTTAAAGTATATGACGTTAACGTTATATGATGTCACTTGCCAACAGCCGCTTTACCAGCCGCTTGGGTATATATTACGTAAGGATGAGCTGGTATACTGGTCGCTCGGGTTGAAAGGGTTAACAAAATTGGAAATATCTGTGTACTTATTCATTGATAGAAAATTTACCTCAAAAGTACTGAGTATTAAATTCAACTTACTGTTTGGGCCTCATTTGAACCATGTTCAATATTATCATTTATACATATAAATTTTCTACAACAAGAAGTACAAACAAATATAGTATACATTGAGATATAGTCATCAAGTGTTTTCATTACCAGCTGAACACAATTTCAGCTACAGTATTTGTATCAGTTTTCAAAATTAAAATTATTCCAAATATATCCTTGAAGTTTAAACAGCATCAAATTGGATGAGACAAATAACTAAAACTCTGTATGCTACAGGTTGTTAAATCAAGAGATCTCTTGACTGTTCGAATAAAAAATGAGAAGGTTACTGCCACTATCCTGGCAAAATTGTCCTCATGGCACAGTGCATTGCGTTACCAGTCTTCATTAGTACAATCAGGTGAAGAAAATTTTATTTTCGTCTCAAAGAGATTTATGATAATATAATACCAAGACACCAAATTGGTTAATTTTGATATTTTCAGCGATGGAATGAGAATAAAATGAAGTGGAGTTTTACAACCTACTCTTCTGCACCTGAATAGGATAATATAAGGAAAGACCAATGCAATGAAGTAAATTTTGCCAGGGCAGCAGCATTAGCCTACTCTTATTGTCGATATTCCAACTGTCAAGGGGCCTTTAACATGCACAGCCTGTAGCACACAGAGCCTCAGTTTATTGTCCCATATAAAAAACTTACTTCGGATTTCTTCGTACATCATCTAACTGTCCAACAACACTAGATACATTAGTTTTAATCATTTTAAATGCTATTTCATCTTCCTCTGTTATTGTATATCTAAAACAGTAAAAAGGCATGGTAGTTAGCAGTATGTAGATAAACTTTCAGTGCAAATTTAATCAAAATCCCGATATAACTTTAGAAATTAGTTTTTGGACCCACGTCTTACCTTAAGACTCAAGATAACAAATATCATATCATTAACTTATATTTCATTAAAACCAGTTCAAATTCATTGCCATCTTTTGAAAAGACATGGGCAAATTGTGTTAGTGATAGTACAAAACAATTATATATCTTACTTGTATCTTCCAATTGGTTTAAATTTTTCTTTGATCAAATTAGTAAACTCTTCACAGTTTAATAAAATATATTTTGTTACTTGTGGCTGAAATAAAATGATTCAAATAACATTTCATTTTTTTGTTTCATCACAGACTTACAGAGCCTGTAACACATTGTTTATCGTCTCATCCCAGTAACTCGATGCTTTCATGTCACCTCTTTCAATCTGAATTATTAACAGAGAAATCTAAACCTAACCCTGGACTTTTAGTTTTGAAATCAATCATTTAACTCACTAAGCCAAAAGAAATGGAAGTTTTCAATTGCGCGTCAGGTTTATGTAGTGCCCAATACATGCTCAATTACTTGTGTAATACCAATGTAACCTACCATGTTTTTATCATAATAGAGTTCAGTCACCGACTCATCCAATGTTTCTGGTGGCAATGATTGAGAACAGTTAATAAACAAATTCTCTAAACCAGTCAATAACTAAATAGAAAAAAATAAAAACAAATATCAATCTAATATACATACTGGAAAAATTTATTGGACACAACTGGAAATAATGGTCATATACTATTCAACTCTAAATGGATATTTAATTCATAAATCATAATGTTGGACTCCTCAAGTGAGATTTGCCAACATTCTGTCAAAATTCTCTGCGTTTAATGAGTAATTAAATAGAGACAAACTTACCTCTAAATATAAAGGTAGTTCATAAAGTCTAGCTGCTAGTGTACGAATTTCTCTATCTGACAAAACACTAAAATATAGACAAAAAAAATATGAAATGAGTTTTATTTAGATATTAAAGGGATTGTAAAGTGGTTTTCTAAACTTTGTATGTGTATCGGGGACACTGATAGCAACAATATGTGCCATTCTAATTTTCATTCGGACGTCTGTGGTTCTTGTAATTCCACTAAAACTAACACGTTTTATGACGTCACTGACAGTGATCTACTGGATGCTACTATTGATATCTATGCAGATCACTGTCAGTGACGTCATAAAAGCGTTAGTTTTAGTGCTGCACAAGTCCCATTTGAGGGAAGGACTAAGCTTAAACAACCAATCAAAAAATCGATTTCAAGCATGATCTAATCAGCAATCGGTTAAAATTGAAAACCCTGCATGAAGTACATAGGCTTACAGAATCAAAGGTCTGATGATGAAAGGCACCTGTACCCTTGAAAGATCAAGATATATCTTACCCTGAATGGTCAGTATCTATATCTTCAAAAACTTGACTGGCATTCACTTCATCCTTCACACCAATCACATAGTAAAAGAAGGAAAAGGCAAACTGCATGTCTTTAGGATGTCTTACTTTATGGGATGATGTCACATCCCACTCTTCTGGAAACCTAGAAATAAAATATGAATCAGATTCCAAAATGAAATCGAATGGAGTTTGACATTCTACTTTACTGCATCTGTTTGGACAATTTAGGACAGACACCATGCAGTGTGTAATGATAAAACTTGCAAGGATAGCAGCACAAGATTATTCGAAGTTTTGATGACCAACCTTATCTAATTATCATGGGGGGTGTGTAAAATATGACGGAATGCTCATTCTTGTCACCTGATGTCACTCGTTTTGTAGGTTTGTCAGCTTGGCATTCCTTTGAGAGAGTCCACAAAATCAATATTTTTTTAAGGGTATTTATATATACGAAATAAAACCAACCAACCTTGCTTGTAATTCTGCCATGATATTTTTATCTATCATATGTGGCATGTGACCTGGAACTTTCCGTGAATCAAAACCAAAAGCTTTATTATAAATTTTATTGACATGTCGTAAAGAATCACCAAATGTGTCTAACAATCTTCGACCATGATGTGTTGGAGTAACATAATTTTTATCTTCTGAAACCTGAAATTGAAAAATTTTGACTAAATAATTTCAGTCAACCTCACTGTAAATGGGTACAAATATCCAGGAAAGATCAATGCCAAGTGTTTTTGGTAGAAGGAATTCTCTGCTTTTCTGCACCTACCCGGCTACTGAGGATAGGCAGACACCGTGCAGTGTACAACAAGTGAAATTTTTCAAAGATAAATAACAGCATTAGCTCAAAAGATCTTTAACGTGCACAGCCTGTATCATGATTGTTTTTGAAAGTACTTACAATTTTAATGTCTTTCATTATGTTTTTAACTTCCCATGGTAAACCAATATTATTATCTACACCTTGAGTTTTGTTTAAATACCACTGGTTATTCAAATCTTCAGAGTCCTCTTTATCCAGCCACAAGAGTTTTCTTAAGACTTTGTTTAATTTCACGTCACTGGGTGATAATAAACTGGCTTTCAATTTCATAAGCTGTTTTTTAAATCCTTTCTCTGTTAATTCATCTGCAAAAAATACATTAATTTTAAATACATGAAATTGATTTTAGCATCCTGAACTGAGATATAATATCTTTAACTTACCAGCTTTATATTCTGTCTCTAATAAACATAACTGAGATATAATTTCTTTAGTTAACTTACCAGCTTTATATTCTGTCTCTTATAAATATAACTGAGATATAATTTCTTTAGATAAATATAACTGAGATATAATTTCTTTAGATAAATATAACTGAGATATAATATCTTTAGATAAATATAACTGAGATATAATTTCTTTATGTCCCCGAGTATTATTACTTACCAGCTTTATATTCTGTTTCTAATAAATATAACTGAGATATAATTTCTTAGATAACTGAGTATTATTACTTACCAGCTTTATATTCTGTTTCTAATAAATATAACTGAGATATAATTTCTTTAGATAACTGAGTATTATTACTTACCAGCTTTATATTCCGTTTCTAATAAATATAACTGAGATATAATTTCTTAAGATAACTGAGTATTATTACTTACCAGATTTATATTCCGTTTCTAATAAATATAACTGAGATAAAATTTCTTTAGATAACTGAGTATTATTACTTACCAGATTTATATTCCGTTTCTAATAAATATAACTGAGATATAATTTCTTTAGATAACTGAGTATTTTTGCTTACCAGCTTTATATTCTGTTTCTAATAAATATAACTGAGATATAACATCTTTAGGTAACTTACCAGCTTTATATTCTGTCTCTAATAAATATAACTGAGATATTTTATGTGTAGGATAATGCATGGTTTCGAGGGATTAGTTGACATAATGCCCGCGGGTTTGGGAAAGCACGAAGGCCGAAGGCCCGATGGCTTTTCTCGAGCCCAAGGGCATTATGACAACTAATCCCGATGCATTATCCGACATAAAAACCGATTCCTAATTCAATAATTGGTAAATATGTTGAAAAATCAATCAATACATTTAACATCACATGGGAGATAATCCATGTCGTGTGAAAAAATGTTCCAGAATTTTCAGAAATATTTAGTTTTTAATATTAAATATCTAATTTCACATTAAAAAATTCTAAAATGTAGTATTGAAAGATATAAATCCCTCGAAAATTAATTACGCTCTAAAAATCTAGTTTTTAAATTTTTAAAACCATTTTTAAAAAATAAGATGACCAGTAAAAAACATTACAAGAAATGTGAGGGTATATAATATTGTTGTATCAACCTTCATTGTATCATAGGAAGCAAGAAACCTTACAGATCACTGGGATGTGACTTGTCTGATAAGATTGCATACTTTGTCACTGGGTAGTGACTAATTACGATTCATCAGCTTGATTTTGAAACTTCAATATTAAGTTTGAAAGAAAAAAATCTTTAAGACATAGAGTTGATTGCTCAAATGTATTGGTGTAAGATTAAAGTATATTCTCTCGAATGTACTTTGGTAGAGGGGATATTATCTCTAATGTACCTGTCCACGGGGATATTATCTCGAATATCCCTGGGTTGAGGGATATTAGCAAAAAGAAAGACCTGCCATAACAATGGGATGACATCACAAGAGGTTTTTATCTTTAGATAACTGAGTATTATTACTTACCAGCTTTATGTTCTGTTTCTTATAAATATAACTGAGATATAATATCTTTAGATAACTGAGTATTATTACTTACCAGCTTTATATTCTGTTTCTAATAAATATAACTGAGATATAATTTCTTTAGATAACTGAGTATTATTACTTACCAGCTTTATATTCTGTTTCTAATAAATATAACTGAGATATAATTTCTTTAGATAACTGAGTATTATTACTTACCAGCTTTATATTCTGTTTCTAATAAATATAACTGAGATATAATTTCTTTAGATAACTGAGTATTTTTGCTTACCAGCTTTATATTCTGTTTCTAATAAATATAACTGAGATATAATTTCTTTAGGTAACTGAGTATTATTACTATTAAAATCTTTGTCAATAGAAGTTAACATATCTTCTTTTTCCATTTTAATTTGTGGATTTCTGAAAATTAATCATTTTAATTTGATTTGTGAGTACAGTAGACTGTTTCAATGAAGGCTTCAAAAGTTTGTTTAAAGGAATTCAAAAGAGTTTTTTTTTTTAAATAAATCTACAAATTTCCATCAATAAAAGATGCCATTACATACACAAAACATTTAAAATCTCTCTGAAATTTTGCAATTTTATGACAAAAGTTCCATAAATAACACCTTCTATTCTAAAAGATGCCAGTTTTCATGCCATTTAAAAACTTCTCAATTTGAGATCTGCTACATTAATTGCTGTGATTCTGTCACTAGCTAGTCTCAATACTTCTGGAATACCTAATGATGATACCTGATGACTGATGCTCAACTGATTTCGGACCATTCTGGCTTTGAAGCATTTGCTCAAGTATTAAAGTAACTGACGCAGCCATTACCTTTCTTTTTCAGTCAATGCTGGCAAGATAACAATGTCTTCTTCTTCTTCAATTTGTGTATCATTCATTGTTTTATTATTGTTTTCAACTGTCTTTTCTATTTTTATATCTTTACTTGTATCAACTGACACTGTAAAGTTTTTCTGGAAAATATATAAGTCATAATACAAATGTATACAATCCAATCTGATTCAAATGTGAATCTATGGTTTTTTGCTTTGCATCTTTATCTACAGTCTACTATTCTTGAAACCTGAACATGATTAAATGTAGAAAATACAAGAAAACTTGTCTAAAACACCATTATTCATTGATGAAATATGAAATATTACTCATTTACTGATATAAATCCTCAAATTAAAAGTTCATTAGCTGCTACCAAATGTATTGCCAATGTGTTTACATGGATATCGAGATTCGTTTTACAGTCGGTATCATTCATTCTTTGGTTTTATCATTTTAAGTTTTCTTATGGAAATAAATTAAAGTGTCCCTTTGTTGGAAAAAGCCTATTTCACAGTTTTTGCCACAAGTTCTTATTTTGATATTTGCAATGTTGATCAAAAAATAAAATTTTCATCCATTGAATTTCAGAAATGCTGCCCTTTAAATCTTGTTTTACTGAGATACTTACTGAAAATGTATTTTCTTTCTCATCAGTACGACCATGTAAACTAAAGTTCAGCCATGTTTGATTAAATTTACCCAATAGTACTATAGTTAATACTTGATATTTATTAGAGACAGCAACTTGACGTATAATACTACTGGTATTATATAAAGCTTCAGTTATAGTACCATTAATACTAAATACTTCTGTTAAGTTAAAATACACTTCTTTTATACCTGAAATTCAAATTCAACTTCATTGGATCAAACATATTGGGGAGCATGGAAACAGTTCTCTAATAGTGGGCAAGTCTAGATCTTCAGGGCTGTTCAAAAAAAATACCTGCACCAACCCTCACACCTAATGGCTATCTTGTTGATGTTAGGGTCCTTAATTCTAAGACCCTACTGGATTACACTCAATGAGACAATGAGAAACTGGATTACGAATACTTGTCACTGGTTTACAACAGTTTGTCCTGAATCCAAATACAGATTTCAAATCAGAGTTGGTCGTCTAGGCGGATTTGGCGAATTCAATATGGCGTCCTTAAGAGAAAACTTGTAATAAGTTGAAAGACAAAATGCCACTTGTTTAGAAAACTTTTCTGGTATACCAGGTTTTGGATTTCTTGTCAATTCACACTCGTTTACAACACGAATCTGATGTACCAAACCAGTTTCTTAGGCAGATGTCCCTTATGTCTATCTACCAGTTGTCAACACACAAGATTTCTGTAGGTGCCATCCAAGGAAGGTAGACCTAAGCATTTTTTTCTCGAACAGCTTTAGTTTAATTTTGCATTTGACAAATAAATGTATGTATTATTACAATGAAGTATGTTCAGATTGCTGACAAGAAAAACAATGGATTCTTACCAACTGGTATGTGATAACTATTTACATCTTTAGATAACATTATACCATATAAATCTTTATATTGTTCTACACCACAATCACCAGCATCAAACCCACAAATTTTAACATTACATGCCTGATTCATAAATAATTAAAATGCCAAGATCAGTATATATAAGAAATAACATTTATATATTCATGTAAGGAAATTAATCAACATTGAATTTGTCTGATCAATGTCAGATGCAATGGCCAAACCTTATATCATTTTAATGATTTAAACATAGGCTTGCGGCAAGTCTCGCAAGCGTATACGCCCACCAGCAGCTTGATAAAGAGGTAAATGTGAACACCAAAACAAACGCGATATTATCACCAAAACAAACGCGAAATTATCGCATCGTCATTAAATTCAATAGTGCACATATTCATAATGATATTGAAACACATACAAAATATCTAAAGGATCCATGAAGAATTCTAGCCTGTAGAGTGAGCACGAGCAAAAAAACGAACGCGATATCTCGGAAGAAAATCATCGAATCATCACCAAATTCAATAGTGCACATCTTCATAATAATATTGACACACATACAAAATATCAAAAGGATCCATGAAGAATTCTAGCCTGTAGAGTGAGCACGAGCAAAAAAACCAACGCGATATCAGAGTTTTACGCGATATCTCGGAAGAAAATCATCGAATCATCACCAAATTCAATAGTGCACATCTTCATAATAATATTGACACACACAGAAATTATCAAAAGGATCCATGAAAAATTCTAGCCTGTAGAGTGAGCACGAGCAAAAAAAACGAACGCGATATCAGAGTTTTACGCAATATCTCGGAAGAAAATCATCGATTCATCACCAAATTCAATAGTGCACATCTTCATAATAATATTGACACACATACAAAATATCAAAAAGATCCATGATGAATTCTAGCCTGTAGATTGAGCACGAGCAAAAAAACGAACGCGATATCAGAGTTTTACGCGATATCTCGGAAGAAAATCATCGAATCATCACCAAATTCAATAGTGCACATCTTCATAATAATATTGACACACATACAAAATATCAAAAGGATCCATGAAGAATTGTTGCCTGTAGAGTGAGCACGGGCAAAAAAACGAACGCGATATCAGAGTTTTACGCGATATCTCGGAAGAAAATCATAGAATCATCACCAAATTCAATAGTGCACATCTTCATAATGATATTGACACACATACAAAATATCAAAAGGATCCATGAAGAATTGTAGTCTGTAGAGTGAGCACGAGGTAAATGTGAACGGACGGACCGACGGACGGACGGACGGACGGACGGACGGACGGACGGACGGACGGACGGACAGACGGACGGACGGACGGACTCAATGGAGTTGTGTGTATTTTGACTTATGGGTTGCTGTACGTACACAGAGCAACTGTGAGGTGCACATTATGTCTGCTTTTTGTGGGGATAGAATGTCTATAAATAAGCGTGTTGCAACTCGGAAAACGGACAGATGCTTAACTTGGAAATAATGGGTCCATTGATTTCATATCATCGGTCTTCTTATTACTTTTCTTTCGTGATTAACCTTCTAAACGTATATGAAAAGAGCATAATTATGACAGGCTACAGTACTAACTAGTCCGACGTTCATTTAAGTCTTATTTCACACACTGTTATAAAGTTGAAGACGTAACCGAATGAAGCTTGCGCCTGTCTTAAGAAATCTGAAATTTACATAAAAAACATTGTGCTTTGATACAATAAAGAACGTTTGTCAGCGAGTTGCAACCCATTAATTACTAACGGTCAAACTTATCCCCCTTTGACTACATAGAAAATGAAACGTTAGCGTCAACCATTTACTGTCCGTTTTTGTGGGTTGACTTAGCCTCAAGACTGTGGTGCAACCCACAGATAAATCTAGTTTTGCTACAATGAAGAACGTTTGTCAGCGAGTTGCAACCCATTAATTACTTACGGTCAAACTTATCCCCCTTTGACTACATGGAAAATGAAATGTTAGCGTCAACCATTTACTGTCCGTTTTTGTGGGTTGACTTAGTCTTAAGACTGTGGTGCAACCCAAAGATAAATCTAGTTTTGCTACAATGAAGAACGTTTGTCAGCGAGTTGCAACCCATTAATTAATTACGGTCAAACTTATCCCCCTTTGACTACATAGAAAATGAAACGTTAGCGTCAACCATTTACTGTCCGTTTTTGTGGGTTGACTTAGCCTTAAGACTGTGGTGCAACCCACAGATAAATCTAGTTTTGCTACAATGAAGAACGTTTGTCAGCGAGTTGCAACCCATTAATTAATTACGGTCAAACTTATCCCCCTTTGACTACATAGAAAATGAAACGTTAGCGTCAACCATTTACTGTCCGATTTTGTGGGCTGACTATAGTCTTAAGACTGGTGCATCCCACATATATGTCAACATTGGACTGTGTACAGTACAATTTCTGGCCAACGTCTCCATAGGCACGAGGGCTGTTACTGTAAATAAATATCAATCTGATAAAAAATACCTATGTTGATATTTGAGTATCTGTGCACCAATCCAGTGAAACCTTTCCCACAGAAATACACGCAGGAAATTTAAACCTGTAGTAGGGATTCATAGTTAATCCTAAATTATCGATCCTTACTACACCAATATATCGTATAACAATTTTGATATTTTCTTCGAGAATATGAATGTACCATACTCAATAGAAAATTAGATCTCACCAATATCCATTTATACATACCAACATTCATGAAATCAGATAAATGTAGCTTTTAATCAGTGACCATGTCAATAGTTAACTGACAGAGATGACGATGAAAAAGAAAACAGTGGACAAAAAAATAGTTTATTGTAATTTCAGTCTTAGTTTCATATCTAGTTCACACCTCTTTCAAGGTCTAATACTGTATAAATTACTAGTAATAGTCTGAGTAGACATTAGTAAATACACTTTGTTCTAAATACTTTATAAATTACTAGTAATGGTCCGAGTAATAATATAATGATAATAATATATGTATTTCAATACTTCGGTCATAGACCCATAGGTACAAACAGTTGCAGAACCTTGTAGATTTAGAGGTAAAACCTTAACTAAAAGTCTTGCAACATATTGTAAGACATTAAGAAGTAAACACCTTTAACTAATAGGAATAAACCCAAGCTCAAAGTCTTGAAAAGAAGACTGTTGCATAACTATTGCAGGTTAAAAGGTACTAATAGGAATAAGCCCAAGCTCAGAGTGTTGTTTAACCATTACAGGCGGAATGGCTTTTTATTCAATATTCTTCATTGCTATTTCTTGATTTTTATTTCTTAATTCTTATCTCTAAATTTACACGCTTAATTCAACATTTGGCATTGAAAATTGATATTAAGTATTCAAAAATCATGTGTTCTAAAAATGAACATTCTTCGATATACATTCAGTTTTGCAATTATTGAATTAATAAAATTCTTGTGACAAATATCGTCAAATACAAATCTACAAATACAAATCAAGCTCAACATATTTTCAAATGCAACCTGTCAAACACAAAACTCAACCAACAATTAATCAAATAGGGCCTACTTGCAATGACAGTAGCGACAGTTGCCTACACTTCATAACAAAATCATTGCAGGACAAAATAGTCTCGAGCATCCTTGTGTGACCGTATATTTGTTCCTCATAATAGATAGTCCGAATGGAACAAATATTATCATAATAAATGATCTCAGGAACTCTTATCATATAATATTTATTTGGTTAGTGAACATTTGTATTTGAAAAAAGTCAAGGTCAATATCTCAAAAAACGTTCATCGAAAATACGTCATATTCAAACTTGACCGAGATGTTAATCTAAAGGCTCACACCAAGTTTCATAAAAATCAAATGAAAACTGTAGTCTATATTGTGCTCACAAACACATTTTATCAAATTTTGATGCGTTTTAACAAAGTCAAGGTCAATATCTCAAAAACCGTTCATCGAAAATATGTCATTTTCGAACTTGACCGAGATTTTATCAATCTAATGGTGGGGGCAGACGAGCGTATTTTTTAAGCCAATTTTCACATGTTAGTTATTTTCGGCCGATTTTTCATCGGCACATACAAGCGAATTTAATCGCCGGTGAAAATAATCTGCCGAAAAATAACTAACATGTTAAAATCGGGCGAAAAAATTCGCTTGTCTGCCCCCACCATAAAGGCTCACACCAAGTTTCATCAAAATCAGATGAAAACTGTAGTCTCTATAGTGCTCACAAACAAATTTTATCAAATTTGGACGCGTTTTAATAAAGTCAAGGTGAATATCTCAAAAAACGTTCATCGAAAATAAGTCAAATTCGAACTTGACCGAGATCTTATCAATCTAAAGGATCACACCAAGTTTAATTAGAATCAGATGAAAACTGTAGTCTCTATAGTGCTCACAAGAAATGTTGACGGACCGACGGACAGGGGCGACGACAATATACGACCACATATCCATGTGGGCGTATAAAAAGGAAATCACTATACATTCAGTAAGTGAGCAAGCCTCTTACCAAATAAGCCATTGTGGCTCCGGAATAAATATTAGACATTCTCTTGTCTTTCAAATGTCTTGCATTTTGTTATTTTTGCATTGAAGAGGAAAATTTCATACCTATAATGGATTTTATGAACATCCATCGAGTGCCCAAGATGATTTAAAACCCACTCCATTTCATTTTTCTTCAAATCCAATACCTACACGTGATGAAAACAAAAAGAAAAATGTACTTCCAGTAAGACAGCACCAAAGAGAATGAGATCACATTGACAAGCATAATGTAGTTTGGCGCTAAACTATATATATCATGTACATTAGGAAAGTAAAACTCAGTCCCTGCTGTCCCTCATCAGATTTGTTTTTTAGGTTTCTTGGAAAATTAATTGACGCCTCAAAAAGTGGAAGTTTCAAAAGGAAAATACAAACCTGGATAACAGTAGCCATGTATTTTCGTAAATTTGTAGATGTAACTAACTCAGGTGATTGTAATTCTGCTTCTTTACATGCCTTTACAAGTGAATCATACACTTTCACTATTTTATCTCCTATAAAGTTAAAAAAATAATTTAATTCATTCATGGCTGTAAATCGCAAAATACATGAACAATTTATACCAAAATCTAGAAAACCTGTGTCTGGACTTAACTAAGCCTTCTGTTTATCGCAAAAACCATGCTTTGCATATACTTTATAGGTTTTTTATATTCTTTGAGAGGTGTAAATTTATGTACTTCAAAACTCACCTTTACCAGCAAAAATATATCCATTTGTTGTTTTTATTGAAGATCTGCTTCTGATAACAGGATTAGTTAAATATGATAATGGCTCTTTTGTTATGGATGGAATAATAACTGGTACACCTCTACCTGTCTAAAAAGAGCAAATACCATCAATACAAAACACCATTAATTTGAAATTTATCCACTTTTCAATTTCATTGATGATTAGAAGTCTTGTGGTAATCAATCAGTCATGTATATTGTATGTTTGTGATTTATTCAAATAATAAGTGGAATTCATATATACCTACCTTTCCTCTAACAGTCATAACTTCTTGACTTTCCAGTAATTTAATCTCAAACATGGTTAACTCTCCAACCAGATGCTCAGGTGCTTCACCTTTCTTCCTATTTTCATAGTCATTCACTCTAAAAAGTCAAAATATAACAAATCTTATACTTTTAAAATTTCTATTTCCAATATTCAAATTCTGATTTGCTTGGCACAAAATGGTGCTATAAGTGTGCCATATTCATACTAATTTTATTTTCAAAAAAACTTCCTAAGCAATTTATACTAGCTTGTATCAAAAAAAAAGTTAAACAAAAAACAATTAAAGATTACCTAATAGCTTGTAGCTCCCCAGATCTCCTGCGGTTGTATACAACCAATTTGACAGACACAGCTTCAACCACCTTCAAAAACTTTTCATAACAACTATGTTCTGGATCTAAATCTAAGTTTAATATTCTGGATTCCAAGCTAACATTCAGCTTTTGAATATCTTCAGGTATGGGTAATTTAGCATGCTTCTTATATCTTCTCTCTTCTAAAAGAACAGTTGCTAATTTAGCAACTCTAGTACCCCAAAATATCTCCATAGTTTTTAATAGATCTTCTGCCTCAGAACGAGCTTGACCATTCTTATTCATAATAGAGAGACCTATCTTCCCATTAATCAATCTTTTTATGTCAAAGCCAAGTTTACGTGCATTACTGGGTTTTTCCAAATTATCTTCAGACACAACATCAGCTGTCATCAAAGTGGCTCTCACAATATCATCAAAATAAGAAGGCTTTAAATAATTCCACAAGTTTTCTTCATCATCTAATGGTTTTATTTCTCTGAGGTTTAAAAGTAATCTGCCACATAACCTCATTATTTGTGAAGTATAAGTACCACGCATGAGTTTGTTGCCAACATTTTTTTCAATCCATTGATTGCCTAATTGTACAATGAGGCTATCTTCTCTGGCAACTTTACCAATCTCATCTAAATTCATTGACGCAAAAACTTCTTTAATTAAAGTCTGAGTGGCAATCGGTTGGATTCTGCCACATAAAATATCTGATTGAGTCACTAAAGAGGATGTTGAATCAACTTGAATACATTTCTCTGAAACACATTTTTCCTTGTGCTTTCTTAGTAAACCTTTGCTTATCCACAAAAAGCAACCTGGACAAGGACCATATGCAGCTACATGAAAATCACTTGATGGTCTTCTCTCAAGGATGATCTCCCCCTTACCTCTTGTAAGTGTTTTCATGTTGAACTCATTGTTGAATTTACCTCTAAGTAAAGTTTTCAAATCTCTTGACCGTTTAGGATCATCTTCATTAAGCAATTCTGTGAGTTCTTTAGAATTTGAATGCGAGGACAAAGAACGATTTCTAGTAATGTGCTGGGAAAAATTAGATACCTTAATCTTGCACAAAGCACAATACTGGTAGCTGTTATAAACTCTATCTAATTTCTTCATTTGACCAGTTTTAGAGGTTGTGCCTTTCAGAATTTTAAAGACATAGATTTTATGATTATCTTTAGCTCTCAAAATGGATTCTTCATCTGGAGATTCATCCCCACTGTCAAATGTATCTAGAACATCTGTATTTTTACTTGGGACAACCGTGGAGATTATTGTACTGGGGGCCTTTAGAGAGGATTTTGAGTGGACTGCAAGTGGTTTACAAAGCATTGGAAAAATTTCACTAGCATCACTTTCCTCCCCTTCAGTTTCATTAATGACTTCACATTCATAACTATTGTCAGAAGAACATTCACTTGGTAAATACTCAGATCCACTTGAAAAAAGTTCATCTTCTGAAGTGTATTCCTGTGATGACCAATCATGAGTAACCGGTTTTCTAGGCGTTGGTTCTGTAAGAATATTAGATACAGTTTCATTTGGTAAATTAGATGTATCAAAACTTGAGGTTTGATTAACGTCATCAGGTTTCCCTGTAGCATCTAAGGCTCTGTTTTGACGTCTGTATTTCTTGATCTGATCATGTTTACTAGGCTCTGGTTCTGTATTAGATGAAGTTTCATTTGGTAAATTAGATATATCAAAACTTGAGGTTTGATTAACGTCATCAGGTTTCCCTGTAGCATCTAAGGCTCTGTTTTGACGTCTGTATTTCTTGATCTGATCATGTTTACTAGGCTCTGGTTCTGTATTAGATGAAGTTTCATTTGGTAAATTAGATGTATCAAAACTTGAGGTTTGATTAATGTCATCAGGTTTCCCTGTAACATCTAAGGCTCTGTTTTGACGACTGTGTTTCTTGATCTGATCATGTTTACTAGGCTCTGGTTCTGTATTAGATGAAGTTTCATTTGGTAATTTAGATGTATCAAAACTTGAGGTTTGATTAATGTCATCAGGTTTTACTAAAGCATCTAAGGCTCTGTTTTGACGACTGTATTTCTTGATCTGATCATGTTTACTAGGCTCTGGTTCTGTATTAGATGAAGTTTCATTTGGTAAATTAGATGTATCAAAACTTGAGGTTTGATTAATGTCATCAGGTTTTACTAAAGCATCTAAGGCTCTGTTTTGACGACTGTATTTCTTGATCTGATCATGTTTACTAGGCTCTGGTTCTGTATTAGATGAAGTTTCATTTGGTAAATTAGATGTATCAAAACTTGAGGTTTGATTAATGTCATCAGGTTTTACTAAAGCATCTAAGGCTCTGTTTTGACGACTGTATTTCTTGATCTGATCATGTTTACTAGGCTCTGGTTCTGTATTAGATGAAGTTTCATTTGGTAAATTAGATGTATCAAAACTTGAGGTTTGATTAATGTCATCAGGTTTTACTAAAGCATCTAAGGCTCTGTTTTGACGTCTGTATTTCTTGATCTGATCATGTTTACTAGGCTCTGGTTCTGTATTAGATGAAGTTTCATTTGGTAAATTAGATGTATCAAAACTTGAGGTTTGATTAATGTCATCAGGTTTTACTAAAGCATCTAAGGCTCTGTTTTGACGACTGTATTTCTTGATCTGATCATGTTTACTAGGCTCTGGTTCTGTATTAGATGAAGTTTCATTTGGTAAATTAGATGTATCAAAACTTGAGGTTTGATTAATGTCATCAGGTTTTACTAAAGCATCTAAGGCTCTGTTTTGACGACTGTATTTCTTGATCTGATCATGTTTACTAGGCTCTGGTTCTGTATTAGATGAAGTTTCATTTGGTAATTTAGATGTATCAAAACTTGAGGTTTGATTAACATCATCAGGTTTCCCTGTAGCATCTAAGGCTCTGTTTTGACGTCTGTATTTCTTGATCTGATCATGTTTACTAGGCTCTGGTTCTGTATTAGATGAAGTTTCATTTGGTAAATTAGATATATCAAAACTTGAGGTTTGATTAATGTCATCAGGTTTTACTAAAGCATCTAAGGCTCTGTTTTGACGACTGTTTTTCTTGATCTGATCATGTTTACTAGGCTCTGGTTCTGTATAAGATGAAGTTTCATTTGGTAAATTAGATGTATCAAAACTTGAGGTTTGATTAACATCATCAGGTTTCCCTGTAACATCTAAGGCTCTGTTTTGACGTCTGTATTTCTTGATCTGATCATGTTTACTAGGCTCTGGTTCTGTATTAGATGAAGTTTCATTTGGTAATTTAGATGTATCAAAACTTGAGGTTTGATTAACGTCATCAGGTTTTACTAAAGCATCTAAGGCTCTGTTTTGACGACTGTATTTCTTGATCTGATCATGTTTACTAGGCTCTGGTTCTGTATTAGATGAAGTTTCATTTGGTAAATTAGATATATCAAAACTTGAGGTTTGATTAACATCATCAGGTTTCCCTGTAGCATCTAAGGCTCTGTTTTGACGACTGTATTTCTTGATCTGATCATGTTTACTAGGCTCTGGTTCTGTATTAGATGAAGTTTCATTTGGTAATTTAGATGTATCAAAACTTGAGGTTTGATTAACATCATCAGGTTTTACTGTAACATCTAAGGCTCTGTTTTGACGTCTGTATTTCTTGATCTGATCATGATTACTAGGCTCTGGTTCTGTATTAGATGAAGTTTCATTTGGTAATTTAGATGTATCAAAACTTGAGGTTTGATTAACATCATCAGGTTTCCCTGTAGCATCTAAGGCTCTGTTTTGACGACTGTATTTCTTGATCTGATCATGTTTACTAGGCTCTGGTTCTGTATTAGATGAAGTTTCATTTGGTAATTTAGATGTATCAAAACTTGAGGTTTGATTAACATCATCAGGTTTCCCTGTAACATCTAAGGCTCTGTTTTGACGACTGTATTTCTTGATCTGATCATGTTTACTAGGCTCTGGTTCTGTATTAGATGAAGTTTCATTTGGTAATTTAGATGTATCAAAACTTGAGGTTTGATTAACATCATCAGGTTTCCCTGTAGCATCTAAGGCTCTGTTTTGACGACTGTATTTCTTGATCTGATCATGTTTACTAGGCTCTGGTTCTGTATTAGATGAAGTTTCATTTGGTAATTTAGATGTATCAAAACTTGAGGTTTGATTAACATCATCAGGTCTCCCTGTAACATCTAAGGCTCTGTTTTGACGACTGTATTTCTTGATCTGATCATGTTTACTAGGCTCTGGTTCTGTATTAGATGAAGTTTCATTTGGTAATTTAGATATATCAAAACTTGAGGTTTGATTAACGTCATCAGGTTTTACTGTAGCATCTAAGGCTCTGTTTTGACGACTGTTTTTCTTGATCTGATCATGTTTACTAGGCTCTGGTTCTGTATTAGATGAAGTTTCATTTGGTAATTTAGATGTATCAAAACTTGAGGTTTGATTAACGTCATCAGGTTTTACTGTAGCATCTAAGGCTCTGTTTTGACGACTGTATTTCTTGATCTGATCATGTTTACTAGGCTCTGGTTCTGTATTAGATGAAGTTTCATTTGGTAAATTAGATGTATCAAAACTTGAGGTTTGATTAACATCATCAGGTTTTACTAAAGCATCTAAGGCTCTGTTTTGACGACTGTATTTCTTGATCTGATCATGTTTACTAGGCTCTGGTTCTGTATTAGATGAAGTTTCATTTGGTAATTTAGATGTATCAAAACTTGAGGTTTGATTAACATCATCAGGTTTCCCTGTAACATCTAAGGCTCTGTTTTGAAGACTGTATTTCTTGATCTGATCATGTTTACTAGGCTCTGGTTCTGTATTAGATGAAGTTTCATTTGGTAAATTAGATATATCAAAACTTGAGGTTTGATAAACATCATCAGGTTTTACTGTAACATCTAAGGCTCTGTTTTGACGACTGTATTTCTTGATCTGATCATGTTTACTAGGCTCTGGTTCTGTATTAGATGAAGTTTCATTTGGTAAATTAGATGTATCAAAACTTGAGGTTTGATTAATGTCATCAGGTTTTACTAAAGCATCTAAGGCTCTGTTTTGACGACTGTATTTCTTGATCTGATCATGTTTACTAGGCTCTGGTTCTGTATTAGATGAAGTTTCATTTGGTAATTTAGATGTATCAAAACTTGAGGTTTGATTAACGTCATCAGGTTTTACTGTAACATCTAGAGCTTTACCATCATTCAACTTTTTCTTCTTAATTGGAACTACAAAACCTGTAAATACAGATTGAAATTCAAATCACTGATGTACAAGAAGGTTAAAGGGGACCAGTCTTAATTTTCATTAGTTGATTTGGGTCTTTAATATATTTAAGTATCCTTCAGAAGCACTAGAAATGTACGAAAATTGCACATTTCCTTCAAATATACCTTAAATTAGAAATTTCTCCTTCTATTTCTATAATATGACTTTTCTATATATTGCATAGTATCGCAAATGTCTAGTAGGTCATTCGTAGTTTCAAATGCTAATAACTATGGATTCACATGGATCTGAAGGCTCAAATTTTAATGGCGAGTTGTGATAACCAGTACTAAATTGCTGAACTAAAAAAATACCCGTTTCTGAGACTTATCCAAATCAACCCACGAAAATGAAGCCTGTGCCCCTTTAACCAAACACTATGTCCTGATATGACCACCCTGAATCTCATCATGTGCTAACAAAATGTTCTAAAATCTTGTGCTTTGAGCAAAATAACATGTGACAACACAAAACATTAACATTACCTTTAAGATGTACTTACCAGAAGAACTATCTGTAGTGTTTAAAAGTCCTGAAAATAAAGCACATTTTCAATTCAATAGAAAATCTAACCCTTTTAAAGTGGCTCAAGGTAGCTATTCACTCTTTCAGCAATCTTCGCGTCAAATGATCATCGTTAAGTTGTGGCTATATTTCTAACTTATATACATTAGCAATTATGAAATGTTAAAGATATTTGGAAAATCAAGGTTGATGACTTATAATTCTGCAAAATTCAAATATTGTGCCATTAGGAAAAACTATTTTGGGATGAAAATACTGAGTGTAAAAAGGAAACACAAACCTTCGGCCCAAACAATGTCATTTAAAAAACAATTTAAGGTATCTCTTTTATTTCTCTTCTGTAATGTTTCTGAAATACAAATAATACAACTATGTAAGCTACATAAGGAGCGGTTACGTTGAAAATTGATGACAAAACTGTTGTAATAGGCCTCATACGAGGCGCGCAGCAACTCAAAGAATAGGGTTCTATGGACTGCGTGGTTTTGAAAATCTTAAAAATTTTGAAAATCTTGATTGCAGGATGTGGCCTCTGGGCTGTTCTGAGCAGATTTTGACCACTAATCCATGTTTATATTAGAAATGAATTAATTTTTAGCAGATGTGCATGACATAGTGGCTTGCATTTACACAATGCATGTTAAAAGTTAAAAAAATAAGAAATAAAGATTTTATTTTTTTTATTATTATTATTTTTTTTTTTGTGATGTCAAAAGGTCGGAATTCCGACCAAAGTTGGAGATTTCTCATCCCTGCATTATAGACAAGGAAAGAAAATGAGAATCCCAAGCTTTCGAGAAAAAAAAATCCTTAATTCTATCTCATTGATGAATACGCCAAATCTTTCAATGCTAACATATAAAAAAAGGCTAAGGTACACAGTGTTCTAAATTACCGTACCTTATAATTCAAAACACCTATATTTCAGCTATCTACATAACAGGAAATCACTACTATACGGTAATTACTTGCAATTTTGCCATTTTGATTTATGGAATTGTTTCGGTTGTACTGAATTTTTTTCCGACATCAACAAATTAAAATCTGATTCTTATACTACATCATGCTCGTTGGCAATGTTTAAAGTGAAGTGGATAGCTGAAATTGGTTTCTCTGGTTAAATATCCAGATAACTGTACATTTTATAATTTAAAAGATGACAAACTTGTCAAATTACTAAACAATAAATGGGAAGCAACATAATTACAAAAATAAAACCGAAGAAAAGGATAATTACAAACAATGAACTTGTCAGGCAAGAAATCATACACCCACAGACAGCAGAAAGACATTAATAAATTTGTCATTGTGCAAAAAAACCATCTAACATTATTTTACACTTCTTTGAAAACCTAAAAAGCCATTTGAATAAAATATTATGTTTTCTACTCTCAAAGTCAGCAACAATTAACCATCAAAATAATTGATATTCCCTTTTGATATTTCCCAGATATTCAAAGACTGCACCTTGTGTACCCAGTTTAATATTTGAAATGTTGATGATGAAAGCTTATGCATTATACAGTATCTGCACGAATTTAGTTGTGAATTGACTGACAGATTGTGACGACAATATAATGCCCAAAACTTAAATAACTAAAAGCATCTGGTTGTTTTTACTTATTCCATGCTCTTTCCACTTTTCATAACCATCAAAAAAAGGGACAATCTGAGAATATTTGACAGTAAATCTACAAAGAAGATAGTTAAGAATGTAATGAATGATTTGTGTTGACTTTAATGTTATTTATATTCAACATGCCAGAAGATTGACGTCTTAGTACTCTTAGCTGAACCTTATTAAGAATAATTACAAAAGCTTATCAGTGATTGACAGTGATAGTGGTCTCTGTTCAATGTCGAAATATATTTCAAGTTCATGTGTAACAATAACTATTTGCATCAGAAACTGTCAAATTCTAGAGGGATGAAAAAAAAGGGGGGGTGTAGTGGATGAAAGGAAAGATTGTACACTGATTGTATACTGGGACACAATCAAGTAGGTTATAATAGTTTTATACTTACTGTGAATCGTCACATTTGCAGTAAACTGTCACTGACACTGTGACATCTGCTAATTTGTCTAGGCGAACTGGCCACATCACTGTACCACTAGATGGCAATCGAGCCCAGACAGGCTGTTTAAGTTTATAAAATTCTTCTGGTTCCATACTGAAATTACAAATGGAAGAGCATGTATGTATGATTACAATAGCACAGGCCTAAGGCTAACATGGAAAAAGAAAAATGACCTACTCCCTGTCTACATTAAGCTCCCATTTCATAAATATTCAAAGAAAAATTTTCAGCAGTAAGCTTATGTCATCTGTCTTGGAATGTTTTCGGGTCCATAGATTAGATTTAGTAATTTTAGAATTGAAATAGGCATACTTCACTTCCCTCCCAGAAAATTAATGTGAAAAATACCTACTTTTTGAACCAAAAATTCCCCCCAAGGGCATGATGATCAAAGAAGACACATGAAAACTAATTCATATTCTTACATAAAAACAAATACTTCAGAGAGTAGGGCCTAGGCCTAGTACAATAATTTCTTTCAAGATGGCGGTCAGGTCAAATCACACGTGGCCACGTTGGCTTTCGTTTCGCTTCGATTGATTAATCTAAGCTACACCATGCACTTATAACAATTTATAACACAACAATAATTATTTTGAATACAATAGGCCCAGATCAGCTAGCAATGAATCTAACGGTTGATGATAACAGATTGTTTATCAGAAGTACTTACATTTAATTTTTCAATCGAGACAGATCATTAGACAGGAAGGAAACAGCTGCGCATGCGTAGTGGTAGTCAAGATCAGCAAGTCGCGAGTTTCATATTAAACAAATGCAGGTGTCTTGATAACCAAGACTTTCTCAAAAGGGGGAGACAAGTCTATTTAAGACGTAAAATTTACGGTTCTGTCCGTGGTGTCTAACTGTGTCCGAAGTTGACCGAAATTGGCCGTACGAGTCATTTTTCTGGGCTGCATTTTCAATGTCTGTTTTTTTTGGGGTGCGTTTGTCCGCCGGAAGGCTCATTCAACATTAGTTTATGTGGTGCAGCTCAAAAGTGGAAAAATCCCCACAAGTACTAAATAGACTCATGGAAAACCACGCAAGTACATTTGAGCAAGGGCGGACGGACGGACGGACGGACGGACGGACGGACGGACGGACGGACGGACCGACGGACCGACGGACGGACGGACGGACTGACAGGGGTAACCGCAATATACGCCCATACTATCGTGTGGGCGTATAAAAATCTAGTCAAAATCTTGCCGAAATACAAACATCATACAAGTTTCACAACTTACTATCATGCGTTTCAGGACTTTTAAGCCAAATATTCCGAAACTGTGTTGAGACATCATACTACTCACGATATCTAAGATAACAATGTGTCAAAAATGAAAATTTCAAATGATATTAACATGCACAGACTGTAGCACACAGCCCCTCAGTTTATTGTCCCATCTGAATGACTGGATGCTTTTTCCATGTCAGCCTCTCCGACATGCATCACTGGTAAGAGAGCAATCAAGAAAGCTACTTACAGTATCACAATATCTATCAGCTATCCATGTATTAGCACAACCTGTATTACAATAGGCAGCTAGAATGAAAAAAAATCAGCACCTTTAAAAACACTTTCAACGCTCTCCATTAAGGGATTGTCTAAAAATTTACGTATATCTGGGATATTGATATTATCAGTCTAATTTTTAATATAATCTATTGTTTTGGCAATTCCACTTAAAAGTGTGTGCTGGAGGTGTGACGTCATCAACAACTTTAGGTGGAATTGCTGAAACACTAGACATCTGATTGAAAATTAGAATGGCGGACAGCCATTGAAATGGGGAATTCAATCAGGGCCCTAGATAAGTGAGCAAGCATCTAATTCATGGTACATGTAGAAATACCAGCATTGACATTATAAATCAATATGATTAAAGGGATTGTAATGTGATTTGGGGACACTGATAGCATCAATTCCTGCCATTCCAATTTCCATTACAATGTCTGTGGTTCTTGCAATTCCACTAAAACTAACACGTTTTATGACGTCAATAACAGTGATCTACAGGAAGCTATTATTAATATCTATGCAGATCACTGTCAGTGACGTCATAAAACACGCTAGTTTTAGTGGAATTGCAAGTTTAGAAAATCACTTTACAATCCCTTTAATATACTACCAATGAAAATAATATTTACCAAGAGATGCAATATCATATCCTCCTTGGAAACCAGCACCCAGTTGTGACCCTGGTCTACCTACAAATGATATTTCATGTTATTGGAAAATGATCAAAAAAATCAAGTCTACGAATTCATATTGCTTTTGAAAATATTTAAAATCAAAATTTATCACATACCAAAAATAAGTTTCAGTTTAGCAATTTATGATTTAGTAAATGAAAACACCCAATAAATTAAAAAAACATTGTTATTCTACTCAATTCCATTGGCAGATGGTGACGTCTATCTTGATCAAGGATAGCTAATAGATTCTTTTCATATCCACTTTATCGATTTTGTCTCTTTTGGGGAGTGACTAAAGAATTCTGCCTGGTTCTGCATGTCAGATTTCCCTTATTTAACACTTTAAAGATATCTTAACTGCCATTACACTTACCATCACAATCACCACCATCCCAATCACATTCTGTATTATTACACGCTTTATCACAGTAGCCATCTTTAATCCAATTAGATGGACAACCATCATTACAATTAGGTACTGGCCAGGTTAAATATATCTAAAATTATTGAAATGAAATGGAGTTTAAGTCTTTATTTTTTGACATCTGCTTGGTCTAATGATTGTAATAATGTATGTTTAAAGAGGAAAATTTTGAAATATTGGCCTCTACTTTTTTTCTATTTTAATCTGTTGAGAAATCTTTATGAAGCAAAGCCTTTACCACACATATGACCTTGGTCTCTTGTCCCATTTTAACACATGATTTTATCTTCTAAAAGTGCTGAAAATAGCTCAATTCAAAGGAATACCACCTCTTGGAATGAACCAAAAAAAATTAAGTTCTCAAACTTGGTCAAAAAGAGTATATATTCAACAACGGTGTCCAAAGTATACAAACAGATTCAAATAAACCCATAAAACTATGTAATTTTCCATACAATTACAGGTTATAATTGCGTTTTTCAATTATTGTATATAAACATAGTTTTCTGGATTTATTAGATTATTTAGGTAATATGTTGTATAGTTATGTCACCAGGTAAGTCCCCTGATGAATATAAACTCCTTTTGACCAAGTTTGAAAATTTAGATATTTTGGTCATTCCTTTAAGCTTAATCTTTTTAATTAGTTCCTTTAATCAAATTTACCAAAATTAACTTGAAAATTATCCAAAATAAAATAAGTTGCCTTATTGCTATGAAAGTGTAAAGTCTAAAATTGTGCTAGGTGTTTAAAATGTAATTGTACCTTATGTCCTGCAGATTGAGAGTAAAAATCATCAGGCCAAACTTCTTTTCCAAACATGACATCATCATTCATGTATATAAACCTATCAGATAGATCAGGTATACGGTGAATATGAGCTTCTATAGCTGGTGAACTAAATGTTGGCAGATGACTTGTATTGGGAAATAATTCCTGGAAAATACAAATCGTATGACTAAAAGGAAGGTCACTTTGTAAATGAATAAGAATGTCCTTCTATTTGCATATATATTATAGCTGAAAATGTGTACATCTATTATGTATATCAATTTCTCATTCACATTCATACCACTACAACAACATCTGGTGAAAACTGTCTTGCATGTTCACATATACCAGAATAGATACTTAAAATTTGCTTTAATATATCACTCACTATTTTGGTGTCTCTGTTATGCCACCCTAAAAAATTTCTTCAGCAAGGGTTGCGCATTATACATGGTTAAATGGATTTCTTCCAGATTTTGATGGGATCAGGAAGAGGTGCAATACATGGGCGTGCATTATATTCCAAAATATACAGTAGTCTGACAAGACATATTTTGTACAAGGTTATTAAAGAAACTATTACATACTTCGTGTGTGACCACTGTAAGTCTAGGATTATCCATGTTTAACCAATATGGTATCTGACCATTAGTAACAATAAATATATGATGTACCCAGGGAGCAAAACGCATTACTGATCTAATAGAGTAACGTAATTCCTGTTTGAAAAAAATAAACACATAGTAAAACTTGTACATATACCGTGAATTAAGTGGCATTGCCTAGAAATCAGGATATGTTTTCAAAATTTTCAGTAACAGAAAAGCTTCATAGAGTTTGCATATTATACAAATTACTTCTGTTTGCACTTTAATTGCTGAAAAAAATAAATCCCACGATAACATGCAAAAAAATAAAATGGAGTTTTACGTCCTGCTTTTCTGCACCTATAAACTGATCGTTGAAGCCAAATATGTTAAGGGCGACTACCAACTCAGTTAATCTAAGGATTGTTATATATTTTAATACCACTGGATAATAACAGAATATGGAAGTATATTTGGCCAAAATATACGTCTTCACAAAATAAAATTGAATCAAATTGAAACAGATTAACTTGGAAAAATATACTATACCTCATTATCTTCAAATCTACTGGAAGCAATATCTTCCCCTCTAGAAAACTGTCCATAAAATAACATAAAATTAGTCATCTTATAATGTCAGGATAATTATTACGCACTTGGTCTAATATCTCGACATCTTTTCTTGTATTGGAATTATCATTTTTTACGGATTTATCAGATTATACAGGAATTCTAGACAGTAAACCCAGGTAAGTACACTGATAAATACTCTTATTGACAAATATGAGATAAAAACTATCAAGGATAAATATATATAAGCTTTGAAATGATGGCTTCAACAGCTAATTTTACTTCTGAACTGAATTAGTGGAGTCATCATTTATTAAACTGTGAAATAACCAACTAACTTACATCTCGGAGTTCCCATATATAATTAGCTGTAGTAAATGTTGGTGTTTTACCATCAATTGTACAATTCTGTAGCTGTAATAGAAATAAATAATTTTAAATGTCTACCACATCATTTGAACCTTGGTTCTCAACCTGGGGGCGCGGGACATTTGTCATGGGGTACCGTACTAAGAATTTATCTAAAAATCGTATCTATTCGTAGAAATGTATCTGTAAAAAAAATCAGTGATTTGACCATTGAATTCCTAGTTTGGAAATGAACAGTGGCCACAGCCCTGAAAGTTTTATGAATTTTGGCCATGATTTTAAAAAGGACGGGAACCACTGATGTAGATAAATTAGGTTGATTTCAGTTCTATTGGCTCATAAAGTAAATAGATGACATTCAAATGGTAAAGATATGAGGGAAGTCACTCATGAAAAAACACAAACATTTATGGCATAAAAACTATATCTATGTGTAGCCACCAGATAGCCTCTATGGCTCTATGCCTCTATGTCATACAAAATGAGTTTTCCACAAATATCAAAATTTCCATTAACAACATGGTTTTATAAGGTTATTATCTTACCTCTAATATTAAATTAAACTGAATTTTATCAGGCACTGTTAATACTGCTACACCATTATCAACATGTAACTTGATCTACAATCAGAAAAAACAAACATTTTAGTACTAGTAGACATAAATTCGTTACGATCTGTATCATCTATAATATATGGAGTAATGTTTTAAATTATTCCACGCGTCTGCCTCCGCATATCGCCTCTGCAAAAAGCAAAAGCGCCTCCGCATTTAGAAAGTTTATAAAGAGGTTAAGATTTCACACTTATATACAACAGAACAAGGGTGTCCCAAAGGAAAGTTCTTCTTCCTTCTTTCTTGCTATTCCATAATATTATTTGTCTTAAGTTGGAGGTATGTTCTTTTTCGCTTCTATATGTTGTTCAAATCTTATAAGGCACAATAAATAAAAGTAAGATTAATTTGTTTATTAAAACTTTAATAAAACTTACATTACTAATACTGGGGTGAAATTTCTCTGGTAATTTTTCCTTTAATTCTGTTGATGTCAAGGTATGGGGGAACCCTGTCATTAATATAATATCTTCTGATACAATACTGTACTGTTTAGTTAAATCACTGGTCTGAAAATAGTTAATAACAATCTCCTAAACATACAGTTTCCTTTAAAATCTCGCATAATTAGCTAAATTTATAGTACGGTACTTGTATATTTAAATTTATTTCAATGTTATGCCTGTTATGGGTATGGTATGCCTGTTATCATTAAGTATGACACATGACCATTTAATGTAACGATACATTGTGGCATTTTGTATCATGATGTATCTATATCTACAGATATATCTGATACATCATAAATATCTGTTTGTAAATGATCATTGAAAAACTGCTGTAGTTTTTTAACTGATGTAAATAAAACCTTACATAAAACACTTTGGAAACTGATGTATTTTTACCATTTAATATCACATATTTTGATGTAAAATTTTCAGCTGAAAAGAAAAAGTAGATATTAAGCTTATTTCTGTAAAAATGCAAATTTAAACAGACCAAATAACGTTTTCACTTTTAATGTTATGAAGAACTGTCTCTGTCACCCGTGCAGTATTTTTGTGTTATTATTAGTTGCAGTGTACAGCAAATTAAATCTCAAAGAAGAAAGGAAGAACCAAAGGAAATGATGGTGCCTGTTACAGATCACATTTCATGTAAGCATATAAAAACTAACATATCACATACAGTACCGTGCAATAAATATTCGTTTGGTTACATTCGCTCTACGACCTAACATACTTGCACGTCGCTTGTAAATTATTACAAAAGCGGAAAACCATCACTTATGTATCAGAAAAGTTGGACTTGTCCAAGAGTACAATAAGCAAGTTTTAAGAAGCGTGTAGAACATAGTATACACTATACACCCGAGACGAGAAAGGCAACCCATTTATATGTACGAATATATATTGCACGGTACTGTATATTTCTGATGAGGCCTCCATTTCTATCAAGAACTAAATGAAATTGGGCATCAAATAATGGATGACCGACTATGTAGGTAAATACATATACTTGTACTTACAAATTTGTTCATTAAATTGTACAAAAGTAAAATTTCTTTTTGGTTCATTTGGCGTATGTACATTAAATATTTTATTAGCTTCTAAAAATAATTTGTTCATAGTCTGAAGTTTTAACAAAGATATTTCTTCATCAACCACTGGATCTAACACAACCAAATTTGATGGGACACAATTATGAAAAGTACACTTTGTTTCCCTGAAAAAATCAAATGAATAGCTATCTAAAATACAGATATGATGACTTTTAAACTATGGAATTATCATGTGTTAATAAAAATAAGAATCTTTTGTACCATGCTACAATACCAAAGTTGTATTTCAAGTTCATATACAATTGCATAGAAAATAAGCAAAAGATAGATATGAAACATAGTTTTATTAGTTAAAGCAATATTTGTCTTAAAATCAAGTATTATGTTGTTTTGTTTGATCTATCTAAAAGATTATAAATGTTAAAAAAACCAAAACAAGTCTTAAAAGTATGCCAAAATCATCTGTTTAAAAAGTTATTTGTCAATTTGTGTAAATGTCAATAAATTTAATTGTTTATCATCATGCTTATAACTGTAAAATATCATGTACTTTTGTTGAGATAATTTGCGATGCAACTCAACACCATATAAAAACCAGTTGTTAAATAAAACAAATGAAGTGGAAAGATACACATGAATACAGGAACATTTTATAAATTTATTATTATATGCAATGTCTTTTACTTACTGTGCAGAAATCATTTCTTCTTTCAATTCATATCTTAATTGGTTGAGTTGTTTCAACAAGCCAGGGTCTGTACCATTGACCCATGTATATACTACATCTATAGGCACCGGTAAACATAATCTAAAATAATAATATGAAATATTACATAATCCATGAATCTTAAAGGGGCATTTTCGTCATCACAAAATACCAAAAGAATCCATGAAGAATTGTAGCCTGTAGAGTGAGCACAAGCAAAAAAACGAATGTGATGTGTGATGTCAGAGTTTTATGCGATATCTCTGAAGAAAATCATCAAACCATCACCAAATATGCACATCTTCATGAAGAAAATCATTGAATCATCACCAAATTCAATAGGGCACATCTTCATAATGATATTGACACACATACAAAATATCAAAAAGGATCCCTGAAGAATTGTAGCTTGTAGAGTGAGCATGACGTAAATGTGAACGGACAGACCGACGGACCAACATGGGCAACCACAATATACGCCCATACTTACGTATAGGCATATAAAAATTACAGATTTTATTAGTCAAACGGATGGTGAACAAAACCTCTCTAAAGAGATAATACAATTTTTTTTGCAATATGTCTACTTCTGAAAACATATTTCCCCTTAAAGGGCCATTCTGAATTTTTCAAAAAAGATTACATTATCAAAAAAATCGCTTATGTTACCTGAGAATATTTCTAAAGTATGTTTTTTATATCTATGCATCTTCTTTATCAAACTGATTTTGTTTTTAAAGGGTTAATTACAAACAGGGAGTACTTATTGTAAATTAGGCAATTTGACCTAGTTTTTTGGTTTGGCTTAATAAAGGCTCGATATTTCTATCTGAAACCTTTATAAATACACAGGAGGGACATTTCTCTACAATTAGGCGTTTATTTGACTCAAATCCGTTAAGTAGTTTTCTATCAGCGTCCAAAAACATAACTCACTTAAAAACCTTACGTAAGGTTTTTAAATATTTTAGCATGTTTTTAGCGTTTAAAAATTAACGGCTGGATTTTTTTAGCTAAAACTTTCAGATACTTTAAAGGACACATAGTTAATGATTTTGGTGTATAGTTTTCACAAATTTGATCAAAAAAATTTTTGACCTAAAAAAAATTCAGACTGTCCCTTTAAATTTATTCAAGCTGAAAGCTGCAAATTGTGAATTTGACTATATTCATGTAGTATGAAACAGTGTAATGCTTTTTGTTTATATCATGAGTTTAATTTGTTTACTATCAGATGAAGGACTAATCCTTGTTTTATAAACTTTATTAGGTTATAAATAGTACAAAACAGTTAAAATTTCATTTTTTGCACATTTAACCTTATGTCCAAGACTTCTGCAGGCCTTTAGATTACATGCTAGTTACAACGGTAAACGTTGTGCCCAAATTAACAGCGTGCCAAAATTAGAGAAAATAAGATGTTGCATCATGCTGCTTAAGCACTGCAGATCAAGAGATGCTAAAATCTTTGAAGGACTGTCTGATTATAACAGTAGTCCTACCTACAAAAACTGAAATTATCTAACACCCAGGGAGTTCTTAATTAGTGAAAATGCTATTGTAGGCTTCCCAGGAGCTCTCCACATCCGCTCTGTGAATACAGGATGTGCCCAAATTAATGTAATCTAAAGCCCTGACTTCATATATGACAGACATATAACAAACACATATTTATACATAAACTAATGCCCAAAAGAAAGTACCCACTATTACAATTACAGTAATATTTCTGGCATGGCAGAGGCCATACGGAGCACTTTTGAAAAGATATGACCATTATGGATTGTGAAAATATTGGATAACAAAAGATAAATAATAAAATAATATTTCTATGTTTGTATGTTTTTCAATCACCTTGTACATTAGACCAACTTTTATAAAAGTCATAAAAAAAGTCTTAAAATAGTTTTATAATAGAAAACAGTTACACACACATGTTTGTAACAGATGTTTTACAATATATAATAATAATTATTTTGCACACATTTATACATTATATATACACGTAAATATGTCAAATATCAACTTTTGAATAAAAGAAAAAACAAAATAAAAATAAACAAATACAACAGCAATCGAACTATGGTTCTATCTACTTGTTTTCTCCATCTGATTGGGAATATGTCATGTATTGTGCAATGAGGGAAATTAGCCAGGACAGTTTCATTTAGGTGCCGCAAAGGATGTGGAGGGGCCCATGGTTTGTGGACGGTCAGACAGATGAACCAACCTACAGAGCTGGATTATGCCAAAAACACTCTTTATTTAATGTGTTAACATTTAGGCATGGATTTGTCCAAAAATTTTTGGTGGGGGGATGAACCAGGATGGTTTGTAGAGTTGTAGTACGACACAAAGCACTGCAACTGCAAGCCCCAATAAAAGGTCCTTGCCCTTAAGAAAAAAATGCAAAAATGGCATCAATTTGGTGCATTCTGAGAGATATTGCAGGATTTGAGTTGGCAAGGGGTACTTCCTACTCTGATTTTCATCTGATCGATTTTGATTCTTCAAAAAATCTTTCTTACTAATCAAATTATGGGGGGACCGAGACCCTTTCGTCCCCCACTTCTGAGTTCAAGGGGAGGAAACTTACCCCCCGACCCCCCTTAATCCACGCCCTTGGCTGCTTGGTAACATTCTTACTAGTACTTTCTTCTCATACCGGGTTGTAATAATCCCACATTATATGATTGTTCAATACTCGACACAATGAAGTGGTTCCACAATTCATGTGAGCTTATAAAAAAATCATTTATACAAAACAACTTGTAGGGTTAATTCGTTTTGCTTGTGGTATATCTTCAAAAACTAAATCCTACCTATCTTGTCAAAATCATTATTTTTAACACTAGAAAAAACAGAATGGTGGTTTACAATCAATTTTTCACCTACCTTTTTCTAAATGACTTGGAAGCAATGTTGTCACTGTAAGAATTAAAAACCGTGGCATATTTTTCATGACTCCATTCAATGACTGCCTGCAAAACACAAGATAGCTTGCCAGGCAAGGTAATATACGCCCACTGGTAGCTTTGTGTGAAAAAGAACATTTGGTAGAAAAGAGAAAAGATCAAATATTCAACCTGTCGTCATAGGCCTACATTTCGTTCAGAACTTAAATTAAGTGTCGTCCAAACATTTTTTTTCTCTCGATTTCATCAAGGGTTCAGCATTCATCAAATTTAGTCAAAATCCTTCTCTGTTTATGAGCTAAAACTAAAACCTATTTTGAACAAGAAGGGCAATACGTCATATCAAATATGGTTTATCGTGTGATAATAAACTATTTCTTTAAAATCTAATCGAAAAAGAATTGTGCTTTCTAGAGTACCAGTATTTACAACCTAAAAATCAAAGCGTTTTAAAGAACAAGAGCAATAATTCATATTAAATATTTTTCGATTCTTTTGATTTTAAATAGGGTTCATTGTCGGGTGAAAATAAACAATTTCAGTAAGTTTCGTCAAAATCCATAAAGAATTAAGACCTGTAGAGTCTTAACAAACTAAAAATCGAACGTGTTTTAAAGAACAAGGGCAATAATTCATATTAAATATTTTTCGATTCTTTTGATTTTCAATAGGGTTCATCCTTGGGTGATAATAAACAATTTCAGTAAGTTTCATCAAAATCCGTAAAGAATTGTTACTTGTAGAGTGTTAACAAGCTGAAAATCGAACGCGTTTTAAAGAACAAGGGCAATAATTCATATTAAATATTTTTCAATTCTTTTGATTTTCAATAGGGTTCATCCTTGGGTGATAATAAACAATTTCAGTAAGTTTCATCAAAATCCATAAAGAATTGTGACTTGTAGAGTGTTAACAAGCTAAAAATCGAACGCGTTTTAAAGAACAAGGGCAATAATTCATATTAAATATTTTTCGATTCTTTTGATTTTCAATAGGGTTCATCCTTGGGTGATAATAAACAATTTCAGTAAGTTTCATCAAAATCCATAAAGAATTGTGACTTGTAGAGTGTTAACAATCTAAAAATCGAACGCGTTTTAAAGAACAATGGCAATAATTCATCTTAATATTTTTCGATTCGTTTGATTTTCAATAGGGTTCATCCTTGAGTGATAATAAACAATTTCAGTCAGTTTCATCAAAATCCATAAAGAATTGTGACTTGTAAAGTGTTAACAAGCTAAAAATCGAACGCGTTTTAAAGAACAAGGGCAATAATTCATCTTAAATATTTTTCGATTCGTTTGATTTTCAATAGGGTTCATCCTTGAGTGATAATAAACAATTTCAGTAAGTTTCATCAAAATCCATAAAGAATTGTGACTTGTAGAGTGTTAACAAGCTAAAAATCGAACGCGTTTTAAAGAACAAGGGCAATAATTCATCTTAAATATTTTTCGATTCGTTTGATTTTCAATAGGGTTCATCCTTGAGTGATAATAAACAATTTCAGTAAGTTTCATCAAAATCCATAAAGAATTGTGACTTGTAGAGTGTTAACAAGCTAAAAATCGAACGCGTTTTAAAGAACAAGGGCAATAATTCATCTTAAATATTTTTCGATTCGTTTGATTTTCAATAGGGTTCATCCTTGAGTGATAATAAACAATTTCAGTAAGTTTCATCAAAATCCATAAAGAATTGTGACTTGTAGAGTGTTAACAAGCTAAAAATCGAACGCGTTTTAAAGAACAAGGGCAATAATTCATCTTAAATATTTTTCGATTCATTTGATTTTCAATAGGGTTCATCCTTGAGTGATAATAAACAATTTCAGTAAGTTTCATCAAAATCCATAAAGAATTGTGACTTGTAGAGTGTTAACAAGCTAAAAATCGAACGCGTTTTAAAGAACAAGGGCAATAATTCATCTTAAATATTTTTCGATTCGTTTGATTTTCAATAGGGTTCATCCTTGAGTGATAATAAACAATTTCAGTAAGTTTCATCAAAATCCATAAAGAATTGTGACTTGTAGAGTGTTAACAAGCTAAAAATCGAACGCGTTTTAAAGAACAAGGGCAATAATTCATCTTAAATATTTTTCGATTCGTTTGATTTTCAATAGGGTTCATCCTTGAGTGATAATAAACAATTTCAGTAAGTTTCATCAAAATCCATAAAGAATTGTGACTTGTAGAGTGTTAACAAGCTAAAAATCGAACGCGTTTTAAAGAACAAGGGCAATAATTCATCTTAAATATTTTTCGATTCGTTTGATTTTCAATAGGGTTCATCCTTGAGTGATAATAAACAATTTCAGTAAGTTTCATCAAAATCCATAAAGAATTGTGACTTGTAGAGTGTTAACAAGCTAAAAATCGAACGCGTTTTAAAGAACAAGGGCAATAATTCATCTTAAATATTTTTCGATTCGTTTTATTTTCAATAGGGTTCATCCTTGAGTGATAATAAACAATTTCAGTAAGTTTCGTCAAAATCCGTAAAGAATTGTGACTTGTAGAGTGTTAACAAGCAATTGTGGACGGACGGACGGACGGACCGACGGACGGATTGACGGACATGGGTGACGGCAATATACGCTCCACATTTCATGTGGGCGTATAAAAATGATATAGTAGGCTCTAATTGGTGACTATAGCAATATCAATAAGACTGGGCTAAAAGTAGGTCCCCAATCTAATCCAGAGAAAAAAAGGACTACTGATAAAATAAATACGGTACCTGCCATAAATTTTGACCCTACCCATGCCGTTAAGTAATGAATGTTTGAATTATTTTAAAGAGAGGCCTCTTCCTAAAATGAGCAATTTAAATCTAAATCCTCACACTTGGCCAGAAAAATATTCATAAGTGGACTTATCGGGAGTCTTAAGGGGGTATATTCAGCATTTTTGAGAGTCGATTTTAGTCTTGAATGTAAAAAACCTTCTAAAGTACGGTATTGCACAAAAATCACATGATTCCATCATGTTCAAATATCAACATAAATAAAAACGTCTCTAAGTTTGACAAGTAGTGTCTCAGCTATTTGTTAACTGATCTCTTTTTTGAAAATTCTCAGATATACTTCAACGTATCATTGTCCAACCCTGTAAATGTGAGAGTCATTGATTAAAAATTGTTAAGTACTGCCCCAAACAAAATAGCAGGACAAAAAATTCAATTTCAGAGCAAATTACCTATTTCAACCTGTGTTCAATGTGCCCTCCATCTTTTCGATCACTAATATCAAGCGTTTTTCCATCCTGAGATGGAAAGGGGTACACTGACTGAACAGGAAAGGCAGGATGGTCGCTTCTTGAGAGATGGTAAGTTTAGATGAGATTGATCTGTGAGAGCATCTAGGATGTAGTCCAGCCCTGGACTCTGATTTACTACGTATACAGTAGTGCTGGTACGATATATCGTTGTATTGCGATACAGCAGACCGCGATACGCGTATCGTATCGCGAGGTCGTGTATCTATACTTGACGAAACCTCATACTTCATAAAAAGTTAGGATTTTTTACAAGTCAGCGTATGAAATCAAACATTTTTTCTAACAGAATTGATTGATGTCGGGAAATATTTCATTTAAGACATGGATATGGATCACTACTATCAACTAAATGACCAAATTAGAAGTTTTAAAGCTTTAAATAACACATAATCACATATCGCGATAAGTATTGTATCGTGACCTCTGTACAGGCCTACCCAGCACTAGTATACAGAGTCCAGCTTCACTTAGTATAAAAGTCAATAGCTGTAACAGTTCAAGTCAGCCAATCACAGCGCATAATGTATAAATAGCAGCCAATCAAATTTTACAATACCATTATCCCGCTACTGAAAAAAAATGTTGAATCAACACTAACTGCAGATTGATCTAAAATTTGTAATTAATAAACAGAACTACATGCTGACTTAAAATAATGGACTTTACTGTGGATATGTTGGTCTATGCATTTAAAATGCAAAATTTGCTGATTTCAATTTATAGTTTATTCACAATTTGATCATAAACCTTGTCGTAGGAGTGCAGACAGAATACCGACTATCATTGCATAGTGGACAAAGTATAAGCTTACGGACAAGGTAAACCGATGGACGTATGCATAAAAGACTACTCAGGATGGATAACAGTTGATATTATTGGTGCTTGATGTGTTGAAAGCACACTGAATACAAGTTGAAATATGTAATTTGCTCTGAATTTGTGACTCTCATATTTTTTTTGCTGTACAGTTAAAACATGAATCTTGTCTTGTGACAAAACTATTTGGCTGTTAAAAGACAAATATTAAATGTCCCCTCCCCCACAACAAGCTTTAACAATTTAAAAAAAAAATACATGAATAAGACAATTTAGAAATGAGACTAGACCGGAATACCTGTCTCTCTCAAATTTAGAGTCAACTTGTCGGTCTAAAATGAGACATACCTCACCAAAGTGAAAAGCTGAAACAATAATTATTATCAAACCGACAAATACTATAAGTGTTCCATTCTTATGTGATAAAATATCATAAACCCTCTTTTGAATCAATTTCCGTATTCTTGAGACCATTTTGTAAACAATAATTACACATGTTTCCTTTGCTTGATGATGTGGACTACATCGGTACACTACAATTTGTTATAAGTTAAAAATATCCGGGATACTAAACTTCACAGTGATCTAACCTATTCAGATAAAACCTGCCGTTGAGCGGGTCAATATGATCTAACCCAGAAACTAAATTTCACACTGGCATACTGTGTTTCATTTTTCTACGATATTGTCTGACAAATCACAATTAAATTATAATTTTCTAAAACATAATGAAAATAATTGAGGTTCGTTGTCTTAGGCGTCAAATATATTCATGGCCTACTTTCTAAGTTGATAGAAGTAGACCCTTGCGCCGATTTGTTTTGTAAAAAGTGACTGGTTTGCAGATGAAACCAATTGGCGACCGATTTTTTTTCAGTTAGCCAATTTTGAACTGGCTGAATTGGCTAGCAAAAAAAATCGGCGGTTTTCGGTGGCTAAACGGATTTCCTTCATCAAACGTATCTAAATTATTGCGTCATGCGTGATGCACGTGTGTGTAACTACTAATATCAATCACGTGATACACATCATACATTACGCTATCTATCACGTGATCGCGATTGTAGTTTATACAGACAGTTATGTGTATAAATAGACTATGTTTTTACGGACTACATAAGAACTGGGTTAACTTAACTGGGGTAATGTGATGATTACATTTACAAAGTGGCAGAAATCGGCTGACTTAAATCGGCGGCGCATTCTTTTCACAACTGGCAGAAAATGGCTGTAAAGAAATCGGCGGCGGCGGCGGCTAATGGCGGCGGCGCAAGGGTCTAGATAGTCAGATAAAACCTGCCGTTGAGGGATAGGGTCTAGATAGAAGAACACAGGCCCGTAGCCTGCCAAGTACTTTCAGGGGGCGAACGTTTACGTCCAATCAAGGGGGGCAGTTTAGGTATCCACCAAAAACACCCCCAACCCCCTTACTTTGTATTATTGCAATGCATTGTTACGCCATTACAGTGTAATCTGTAGAGTTATTTCAAGATTTAATGGTGCAGTCGGAAGCCTGGAAATGGGATTTTCTGAAATTTAGGGACCCCTTAGATAATTTGACTCCTTGAAACGCGATATCCGGACATTTCCTGATATTTTCCAGCGAATTTAAGTTTCAAGATTATTTCTATAGGTTCAAAGGGTTCTTGTCTGAAAACATTTTGAGATTTAGACGCCAATTACAGGCCCGTAGGAACAGGGGGGGGGGGGGGGGCAGGGGGGGCTACCGCCCCCCCAATAATTTTGACATTAATGACTGGAGCAATACAAACATTTTTTTTTTAAGATATAACAAGAAATTACTGGTAGGTTGTTAGGGCCAGTGAAAGCAACATTGCTTTATATAGGCAGGAGCAGCTTTGAATTCTGCACAAACCCCTTGAGAATGAGTTTTTGCACATTTTGCCCCCCAATATGAAAATGCTTCCTACGGGCCTGAATTAAAGTGGCACAGGCTTCATTTTCGTGGGTCGATTTTTCCAAGTCTCAGAAACGGGTACTTGTTTAGTTCAGCAATTTAGTACTGGTTATCACAACTCACCATTGAAATTTGAGTCTTCAAATCCATGTGCATCCATAATTATTAGCATTTGAAAGTTATAATGCCCTACTACACATTAGCAATACTATGCAATATATAGAAAAGTCATCTATAGAAATAGAAGGAGAAATGTCTAATTTAAGATATATTTGAAGGAAATATGCAATTTTCGTACATTTCTAGTGCCTCTGAAGGATACTTAAGTATATTCAAGACCCAAATCAACCAATAAAAATGAAGACTGGTCCCCTTTAAAGATCAATAGGCGTACGGCGTTAGTTGAGCGGGGTGGGGGAGGGGGGGGGGGGCAAAACCAATTTGCCCGACAACTAATACTAACTTGCCCGACAACGAAATATATATGCCCGACAAGTCGACTCCCACCCAACCCCTAATTCCAAAAACTTCTCGCCATCTGCCGCTCGCGCCTTCAGCGCCATTTAATTTGAAGCATGTTATGAGTTAGAGTTCCACCCTTTCTCTAAATCTTCTACATATTTTCACTTGAAAAACGCAAAATTTGATCATTGTTATCCAAAGGCCAAGTTATTAAAATCATAAAATTGACATTTAGCTTCATCAGCAGCTGTTAAAGCAAAGATTTAAACCGATGTTTACCAATAACTACACACAACCTCTTCAGTCTAATCATACTTCATTCAAATGAAAATATACACATGCCAACTCAACAATGTTTTAAATAGTATTTAGGTTGATTTATATTCCATAGTCAATACACAATAGCATTGATTATCCATTTAACAGGGCGCTTAACAAGTCAATGTAAAATTTGATCAGCTGATGGGGCCGCTTGACCTATTTCAATACAAAGTCTATGGAAAATTATCCATGTTCCGACCTAGTATGGACTTAAAAAAAAAAAAAAAAAAAAAGAAAAAAGAAAAAAAAAGCCAGTTTTCGTACAGAACACGAATATGCGCTAAAGTGGAGCGGCTTGGAAGGTAGATCACGAAATTTGGGTGTGGCTCCAGCGCGCTAACCACTCCGCCAACGCGGCTTGGGAGAAACGGCGCTAGGGTTAGCCGTAACCCTAGGTCCGGAGGGGGGTAAACGCTATTTTTTACGAAAGCCAACCCAAGCCTACAGGGGCCGCCACACTTTTTTTTTCGGGTCTGGAACGGCTTGGAAGGGTTAAAATTAGTTCAAAGTCAATTTTCGGTGGTGATATATGCGCAAAAGTGTCCATTGATCAGAAAAAATAATCGTATGATCGATTAGATCACGAAAGTGTTTGAATTTTTGAAAAAAAATGAAAAAAAAATTTTTTTTGAGGGGTCTCGAACCCGGGACCCGCTGGGTGTGGCTCCAGCGCGCTAACCACTCCGCCAACGCGGCTTGGGAGAAACGGCGCTAGGGTTAGCCGTAACCCTAGGTCCGGAGGGGGGTAAACGCTATTTTTTACGAAAGCCAACCCAAGCCTACAGGGGCCGCCAAACTTTTTTTTTCGGGTCTGGAACGGCTTGGAAGGGTTAAAATTAGTTCAAAGTCAATTTTCGGTGGTGATATATGCGCAAAAGTGTCCATTGATCAGAAAAAATAATCGTATGATCGATTAGATCACGAAAGTGTTTGAATTTTTGAAAAAAAATGAAAAAAAAATTTTTTTTGAGGGGTCTCGAACCCGGGACCCGCTGGGTGTGGCTCCAGCGCGCTAACCACTCCGCCAACGCGGCTTGGGAGAAACGGCGCTAGGGTTAGCCGTAACCCTAGGTCCGGAGGGGGGTAAACGCTATTTTTTACGAAAGCCAACCATGTTTTCGTACAGAACACTGCCATAACTTGATCAAAAATGGGGTTTTGGCATAAGAAACGATTCAGAATTTCCTGGTGCGTCTTCTCAACACAAAATGGTGGCGAAAAAATAACATAGGAAGCCTACAGGGGCCGCCAAACTTTTTTTTTCGGGTCTGGAACGGCTTGGAAGGGTTAAAATTAGTTCAAAGTCAATTTTCGGTGGTGATATATGCGCAAAAGTGTCCATTGATCAGAAAAAATAATCGTATGATCGATTAGATCACGAAAGTGTTTGAATTTTTGAAAAAAAATGAAAAAATTTTTTTTTTCAGGGGTCTCGAACCCGGGACCCGCTGGGTGTGGCTCCAGCGCGCTAACCACTCCGCCAACGCGGCTTGGGAGAAACGGCGCTAGGGTTAGCCGTAACCCTAGGTCCGGAGGGGGGTAAACGCTATTTTTTACGAAAGCCAACCATGTTTTCGTACAGAACACTGCCATAACTTGATCAAAAATGGGGTTTTGGCATATGAAACGATTCAGAATTTCCTGGTGCGTCTTCTCAACACAAAATGGTGGCGAAAAAATAACATAGGAAGCCTACAGGGGCCGCCAAACTTTTTTTTCGGGTCTGGAACGGCTTGGAAGGGTTAAAATTAGTTCAAAGTCAATTTTCGGTGGTGATATATGCGCAAAAGTGTCCATTGATCAGAAAAAATAATCGTATGATCGATTAGATCACGAAAGTGTTTGAATTTTTGAAAAAAAAATGAAAAAAAAATTTTTTTTGAGGGGTCTCGAACCCGGGACCCGCTGGGTGTGGCTCCAGCGCGCTAACCACTCCGCCAACGCGGCTTGGGAGAAACGGCGCTAGGGTTAGTCGTAACCCTAGGTCCGGAGGGGGGTAAACGCTATTTTTTACGAAAGCCAACCATGTTTTCGTACAGAACACTGCCATAACTTGATCAAAAATGGGGTTTTGGCATATGAAACGATTCAGAATTTCCTGGTGCGTCTTCTCAACACAAAATGGTGGCGAAAAAATAACATAGGAAGCCTACAGGGGCCGCCAAACTTTTTTTTTCGGGTCTGGAACGGCTTGGAAGGGTTAAAATTAGTTCAAAGTCAATTTTCGGTGGTGATATATGCGCAAAAGTGTCCATTGATCAGAAAAAATAATCGTATGATCGATTAGATCACGAAAGTGTTTGAATTTTTGAAAAAAAATGAAAAAAAAATTTTTTTTGAGGGGTCTCGAACCCGGGACCCGCTGGGTGTGGCTCCAGCGCGCTAACCACTCCGCCAACGCGGCTTGGGAGAAACGGCGCTAGGGTTAGCCGTAACCCTAGGTCCGGAGGGGGGTAAACGCTATTTTTTACGAAAGCCAACCATGTTTTCGTACAGAACACTGCCATAACTTGATCAAAAATGGGGTTTTGGCATAAGAAACGATTCAGAATTTCCTGGTGCGTCTTCTCAACACAAAATGGTGGCGAAAAAATAACATAGGAAGCCTACAGGGGCCGCCAAACTTTTTTTTTCGGGTCTGGAACGGCTTGGAAGGGTTAAAATTAGTTCAAAGTCAATTTTCGGTGGTGATATATGCGCAAAAGTGTCCATTGATCAGAAAAAATAATCGTATGATCGATTAGATCACGAAAGTGTTTGAATTTTTGAAAAAAAATGAAAAAAATTTTTTTTTCAGGGGTCTCGAACCCGGGACCCGCTGGGTGTGGCTCCAGCGCGCTAACCACTCCGCCAACGCGGCTTGGGAGAAACGGCGCTAGGGTTAGCCGTAACCCTAGGTCCGGAGGGGGGTAAACGCTATTTTTTACGAAAGCCAACCATGTTTTCGTACAGAACACTGCCATAACTTGATCAAAAATGGGGTTTTGGCATATGAAACGATTCAGAATTTCCTGGTGCGTCTTCTCAACACAAAATGGTGGCGAAAAAATAACATAGGAAGCCTACAGGGGCCGCCAAACTTTTTTTTCGGGTCTGGAACGGCTTGGAAGGGTTAAAATTAGTTCAAAGTCAATTTTCGGTGGTGATATATGCGCAAAAGTGTCCATTGATCAGAAAAAATAATCGTATGATCGATTAGATCACGAAAGTGTTTGAATTTTTGAAAAAAAAATGAAAAAAAAATTTTTTTTGAGGGGTCTCGAACCCGGGACCCGCTGGGTGTGGCTCCAGCGCGCTAACCACTCCGCCAACGCGGCTTGGGAGAAACGGCGCTAGGGTTAGTCGTAACCCTAGGTCCGGAGGGGGGTAAACGCTATTTTTTACGAAAGCCAACCATGTTTTCGTACAGAACACTGCCATAACTTGATCAAAAATGGGGTTTTGGCATATGAAACGATTCAGAATTTCCTGGTGCGTCTTCTCAACACAAAATGGTGGCGAAAAAATAACATAGGAAGCCTACAGGGGCCGCCAAACTTTTTTTTTCGGGTCTGGAACGGCTTGGAAGGGTTAAAATTAGTTCAAAGTCAATTTTCGGTGGTGATATATGCGCAAAAGTGTCCATTGATCAGAAAAAATAATCGTATGATCGATTAGATCACGAAAGTGTTTGAATTTTTGAAAAAAAATGAAAAAAAAATTTTTTTTGAGGGGTCTCGAACCCGGGACCCGCTGGGTGTGGCTCCAGCGCGCTAACCACTCCGCCAACGCGGCTTGGGAGAAACGGCGCTAGGGTTAGCCGTAACCCTAGGTCCGGAGGGGGGGTAAACGCTATTTTTTACGAAAGCCAACCATGTTTTCGTACAGAACACTGCCATAACTTGATCAAAAATGGGGTTTTGGCATAAGAAACGATTCAGAATTTCCTGGTGCGTCTTCTCAACACAAAATGGTGGCGAAAAAATAACATAGGAAGCCTACAGGGGCCGCCAAACTTTTTTTTTCGGGTCTGGAACGGCTTGGAAGGGTTAAAATTAGTTCAAAGTCAATTTTCGGTGGTGATATATGCGCAAAAGTGTCCATTGATCAGAAAAAATAATCGTATGATCGATTAGATCACGAAAGTGTTTGAATTTTTGAAAAAAAATGAAAAAATTTTTTTTTTCAGGGGTCTCGAACCCGGGACCCGCTGGGTGTGGCTCCAGCGCGCTAACCACTCCGCCAACGCGGCTTGGGAGAAACGGCGCTAGGGTTAGCCGTAACCCTAGGTCCGGAGGGGGGTAAACGCTATTTTTTACGAAAGCCAACCATGTTTTCGTACAGAACACTGCCATAACTTGATCAAAAATGGGGTTTTGGCATATGAAACGATTCAGAATTTCCTGGTGCGTCTTCTCAACACAAAATGGTGGCGAAAAAATAACATAGGAAGCCTACAGGGGCCGCCAAACTTTTTTTTCGGGTCTGGAACGGCTTGGAAGGGTTAAAATTAGTTCAAAGTCAATTTTCGGTGGTGATATATGCGCAAAAGTGTCCATTGATCAGAAAAAATAATCGTATGATCGATTAGATCACGAAAGTGTTTGAATTTTTGAAAAAAAATGAAAAAAAATTTTTTTTTGAGGGGTCTCGAACCCGGGACCCGCTGGGTGTGGCTCCAGCGCGCTAACCACTCCGCCAACGCGGCTTGGGAGAAACGGCGCTAGGGTTAGCCGTAACCCTAGGTCCGGAGGGGGGTAAACGCTATTTTTTACGAAAGCCAACCATGTTTTCGTACAGAACACTGCCATAACTTGATCAAAAATGGGGTTTTGGCATATGAAACGATTCAGAATTTCCTGGTGCGTCTTCTCAACACAAAATGGTGGCGAAAAAATAACATAGGAAGCCTACAGGGGCCGCCAAACTTTTTTTTTCGGGTCTGGAACGGCTTGGAAGGGTTAAAATTAGTTCAAAGTCAATTTTCGGTGGTGATATATGCGCAAAAGTGTCCATTGATCAGAAAAAATAATCGTATGATCGATTAGATCACGAAAGTGTTTGAATTTTTGAAAAAAAATGAAAAAAAAATTTTTTTTTTCAGGGGTCTCGAACCCGGGACCCGCTGGGTGTGGCTCCAGCGCGCTAACCACTCCGCCAACGCGGCTTGGGAGAAACGGCGCTAGGGTTAGCCGTAACCCTAGGTCCGGAGGGGGGTAAACGCTATTTTTTACGAAAGCCAACCATGTTTTCGTACAGAACACTGCCATAACTTGATCAAAAATGGGGTTTTGGCATATGAAACGATTCAGAATTTCCTGGTGCGTCTTCTCAACACAAAATGGTGGCGAAAAAATAACATAGGAAGCCTACAGGGGCCGCCAAACTTTTTTTTTCGGGTCTGGAACGGCTTGGAAGGGTTAAAATTAGTTCAAAGTCAATTTTCGGTGGTGATATATGCGCAAAAGTGTCCATTGATCAGAAAAAATAATCGTATGATCGATTAGATCACGAAAGTGTTTGAATTTTTGAAAAAAAATGAAAAAAAAATTTTTTTTGAGGGGTCTCGAACCCGGGACCCGCTGGGTGTGGCTCCAGCGCGCTAACCACTCCGCCAACGCGGCTTGGGAGAAACGGCGCTAGGGTTAGCCGTAACCCTAGGTCCGGAGGGGGGTAAACGCTATTTTTTACGAAAGCCAACCCAAGCCTACAGGGGCCGCCACACTTTTTTTTTCGGGTCTGGAACGGCTTGGAAGGGTTAAAATTAGTTCAAAGTCAATTTTCGGTGGTGATATATGCGCAAAAGTGTCCATTGATCAGAAAAAATAATCGTATGATCGATTAGATCACGAAAGTGTTTGAATTTTTGAAAAAAAATGAAAAAAAAATTTTTTTTGAGGGGTCTCGAACCCGGGACCCGCTGGGTGTGGCTCCAGCGCGCTAACCACTCCGCCAACGCGGCTTGGGAGAAACGGCGCTAGGGTTAGCCGTAACCCTAGGTCCGGAGGGGGGTAAACGCTATTTTTTACGAAAGCCAACCCAAGCCTACAGGGGCCGCCAAACTTTTTTTTTCGGGTCTGGAACGGCTTGGAAGGGTTAAAATTAGTTCAAAGTCAATTTTCGGTGGTGATATATGCGCAAAAGTGTCCATTGATCAGAAAAAATAATCGTATGATCGATTAGATCACGAAAGTGTTTGAATTTTTGAAAAAAAATGAAAAAAAAATTTTTTTTGAGGGGTCTCGAACCCGGGACCCGCTGGGTGTGGCTCCAGCGCGCTAACCACTCCGCCAACGCGGCTTGGGAGAAACGGCGCTAGGGTTAGCCGTAACCCTAGGTCCGGAGGGGGGTAAACGCTATTTTTTACGAAAGCCAACCATGTTTTCGTACAGAACACTGCCATAACTTGATCAAAAATGGGGTTTTGGCATAAGAAACGATTCAGAATTTCCTGGTGCGTCTTCTCAACACAAAATGGTGGCGAAAAAATAACATAGGAAGCCTACAGGGGCCGCCAAACTTTTTTTTTCGGGTCTGGAACGGCTTGGAAGGGTTAAAATTAGTTCAAAGTCAATTTTCGGTGGTGATATATGCGCAAAAGTGTCCATTGATCAGAAAAAATAATCGTATGATCGATTAGATCACGAAAGTGTTTGAATTTTTGAAAAAAAATGAAAAAATTTTTTTTTTCAGGGGTCTCGAACCCGGGACCCGCTGGGTGTGGCTCCAGCGCGCTAACCACTCCGCCAACGCGGCTTGGGAGAAACGGCGCTAGGGTTAGCCGTAACCCTAGGTCCGGAGGGGGGGTAAACGCTATTTTTTACGAAAGCCAACCATGTTTTCGTACAGAACACTGCCATAACTTGATCAAAAATGGGGTTTTGGCATATGAAACGATTCAGAATTTCCTGGTGCGTCTTCTCAACACAAAATGGTGGCGAAAAAATAACATAGGAAGCCTACAGGGGCCGCCAAACTTTTTTTTCGGGTCTGGAACGGCTTGGAAGGGTTAAAATTAGTTCAAAGTCAATTTTCGGTGGTGATATATGCGCAAAAGTGTCCATTGATCAGAAAAAATAATCGTATGATCGATTAGATCACGAAAGTGTTTGAATTTTTGAAAAAAAAATGAAAAAAAAATTTTTTTTGAGGGGTCTCGAACCCGGGACCCGCTGGGTGTGGCTCCAGCGCGCTAACCACTCCGCCAACGCGGCTTGGGAGAAACGGCGCTAGGGTTAGTCGTAACCCTAGGTCCGGAGGGGGGTAAACGCTATTTTTTACGAAAGCCAACCATGTTTTCGTACAGAACACTGCCATAACTTGATCAAAAATGGGGTTTTGGCATATGAAACGATTCAGAATTTCCTGGTGCGTCTTCTCAACACAAAATGGTGGCGAAAAAATAACATAGGAAGCCTACAGGGGCCGCCAAACTTTTTTTTTCGGGTCTGGAACGGCTTGGAAGGGTTAAAATTAGTTCAAAGTCAATTTTCGGTGGTGATATATGCGCAAAAGTGTCCATTGATCAGAAAAAATAATCGTATGATCGATTAGATCACGAAAGTGTTTGAATTTTTGAAAAAAAATGAAAAAAAAATTTTTTTTGAGGGGTCTCGAACCCGGGACCCGCTGGGTGTGGCTCCAGCGCGCTAACCACTCCGCCAACGCGGCTTGGGAGAAACGGCGCTAGGGTTAGCCGTAACCCTAGGTCCGGAGGGGGGTAAACGCTATTTTTTACGAAAGCCAACCATGTTTTCGTACAGAACACTGCCATAACTTGATCAAAAATGGGGTTTTGGCATAAGAAACGATTCAGAATTTCCTGGTGCGTCTTCTCAACACAAAATGGTGGCGAAAAAATAACATAGGAAGCCTACAGGGGCCGCCAAACTTTTTTTTTCGGGTCTGGAACGGCTTGGAAGGGTTAAAATTAGTTCAAAGTCAATTTTCGGTGGTGATATATGCGCAAAAGTGTCCATTGATCAGAAAAAATAATCGTATGATCGATTAGATCACGAAAGTGTTTGAATTTTTGAAAAAAAATGAAAAAATTTTTTTTTTTCAGGGGTCTCGAACCCGGGACCCGCTGGGTGTGGCTCCAGCGCGCTAACCACTCCGCCAACGCGGCTTGGGAGAAACGGCGCTAGGGTTAGCCGTAACCCTAGGTCCGGAGGGGGGGTAAACGCTATTTTTTACGAAAGCCAACCATGTTTTCGTACAGAACACTGCCATAACTTGATCAAAAATGGGGTTTTGGCATATGAAACGATTCAGAATTTCCTGGTGCGTCTTCTCAACACAAAATGGTGGCGAAAAAATAACATAGGAAGCCTACAGGGGCCGCCAAACTTTTTTTTCGGGTCTGGAACGGCTTGGAAGGGTTAAAATTAGTTCAAAGTCAATTTTCGGTGGTGATATATGCGCAAAAGTGTCCATTGATCAGAAAAAATAATCGTATGATCGATTAGATCACGAAAGTGTTTGAATTTTTGAAAAAAAATGAAAAAAAATTTTTTTTTGAGGGGTCTCGAACCCGGGACCCGCTGGGTGTGGCTCCAGCGCGCTAACCACTCCGCCAACGCGGCTTGGGAGAAACGGCGCTAGGGTTAGCCGTAACCCTAGGTCCGGAGGGGGGTAAACGCTATTTTTTACGAAAGCCAACCATGTTTTCGTACAGAACACTGCCATAACTTGATCAAAAATGGGGGTTTTGGCATATGAAACGATTCAGAATTTCCTGGTGCGTCTTCTCAACACAAAATGGTGGCGAAAAAATAACATAGGAAGCCTACAGGGGCCGCCAAACTTTTTTTTTCGGGTCTGGAACGGCTTGGAAGGGTTAAAATTAGTTCAAAGTCAATTTTCGGTGGTGATATATGCGCAAAAGTGTCCATTGATCAGAAAAAATAATCGTATGATCGATTAGATCACGAAAGTGTTTGAATTTTTGAAAAAAAATGAAAAAAAAATTTTTTTTTTCAGGGGTCTCGAACCCGGGACCCGCTGGGTGTGGCTCCAGCGCGCTAACCACTCCGCCAACGCGGCTTGGGAGAAACGGCGCTAGGGTTAGCCGTAACCCTAGGTCCGGAGGGGGGTAAACGCTATTTTTTACGAAAGCCAACCATGTTTTCGTACAGAACACTGCCATAACTTGATCAAAAATGGGGTTTTGGCATATGAAACGATTCAGAATTTCCTGGTGCGTCTTCTCAACACAAAATGGTGGCGAAAAAATAACATAGGAAGCCTACAGGGGCCGCCAAACTTTTTTTTTCGGGTCTGGAACGGCTTGGAAGGGTTAAAATTAGTTCAAAGTCAATTTTCGGTGGTGATATATGCGCAAAAGTGTCCATTGATCAGAAAAAATAATCGTATGATCGATTAGATCACGAAAGTGTTTGAATTTTTGAAAAAAAATGAAAAAAAAATTTTTTTTTGAGGGGTCTCGAACCCGGGACCCGCTGGGTGTGGCTCCAGCGCGCTAACCACTCCGCCAACGCGGCTTGGGAGAAACGGCGCTAGGGTTAGCCGTAACCCTAGGTCCGGAGGGGGGTAAACGCTATTTTTTACGAAAGCCAACCCAAGCCTACAGGGGCCGCCACACTTTTTTTTTCGGGTCTGGAACGGCTTGGAAGGGTTAAAATTAGTTCAAAGTCAATTTTCGGTGGTGATATATGCGCAAAAGTGTCCATTGATCAGAAAAAATAATCGTATGATCGATTAGATCACGAAAGTGTTTGAATTTTTGAAAAAAAATGAAAAAAAAATTTTTTTTGAGGGGTCTCGAACCCGGGACCCGCTGGGTGTGGCTCCAGCGCGCTAACCACTCCGCCAACGCGGCTTGGGAGAAACGGCGCTAGGGTTAGCCGTAACCCTAGGTCCGGAGGGGGGTAAACGCTATTTTTTACGAAAGCCAACCCAAGCCTACAGGGGCCGCCAAACTTTTTTTTTCGGGTCTGGAACGGCTTGGAAGGGTTAAAATTAGTTCAAAGTCAATTTTCGGTGGTGATATATGCGCAAAAGTGTCCATTGATCAGAAAAAATAATCGTATGATCGATTAGATCACGAAAGTGTTTGAATTTTTGAAAAAAAATGAAAAAAAAATTTTTTTTGAGGGGTCTCGAACCCGGGACCCGCTGGGTGTGGCTCCAGCGCGCTAACCACTCCGCCAACGCGGCTTGGGAGAAACGGCGCTAGGGTTAGCCGTAACCCTAGGTCCGGAGGGGGGTAAACGCTATTTTTTACGAAAGCCAACCATGTTTTCGTACAGAACACTGCCATAACTTGATCAAAAATGGGGGTTTTGGCATAAGAAACGATTCAGAATTTCCTGGTGCGTCTTCTCAACACAAAATGGTGGCGAAAAAATAACATAGGAAGCCTACAGGGGCCGCCAAACTTTTTTTTTCGGGTCTGGAACGGCTTGGAAGGGTTAAAATTAGTTCAAAGTCAATTTTCGGTGGTGATATATGCGCAAAAGTGTCCATTGATCAGAAAAAATAATCGTATGATCGATTAGATCACGAAAGTGTTTGAATTTTTGAAAAAAAATGAAAAAATTTTTTTTTTCAGGGGTCTCGAACCCGGGACCCGCTGGGTGTGGCTCCAGCGCGCTAACCACTCCGCCAACGCGGCTTGGGAGAAACGGCGCTAGGGTTAGCCGTAACCCTAGGTCCGGAGGGGGGTAAACGCTATTTTTTACGAAAGCCAACCATGTTTTCGTACAGAACACTGCCATAACTTGATCAAAAATGGGGGTTTTGGCATATGAAACGATTCAGAATTTCCTGGTGCGTCTTCTCAACACAAAATGGTGGCGAAAAAATAACATAGGAAGCCTACAGGGGCCGCCAAACTTTTTTTTCGGGTCTGGAACGGCTTGGAAGGGTTAAAATTAGTTCAAAGTCAATTTTCGGTGGTGATATATGCGCAAAAGTGTCCATTGATCAGAAAAAATAATCGTATGATCGATTAGATCACGAAAGTGTTTGAATTTTTGAAAAAAAAATGAAAAAAAAAATTTTTTTTGAGGGGTCTCGAACCCGGGACCCGCTGGGTGTGGCTCCAGCGCGCTAACCACTCCGCCAACGCGGCTTGGGAGAAACGGCGCTAGGGTTAGTCGTAACCCTAGGTCCGGAGGGGGGTAAACGCTATTTTTTACGAAAGCCAACCATGTTTTCGTACAGAACACTGCCATAACTTGATCAAAAATGGGGTTTTGGCATATGAAACGATTCAGAATTTCCTGGTGCGTCTTCTCAACACAAAATGGTGGCGAAAAAATAACATAGGAAGCCTACAGGGGCCGCCAAACTTTTTTTTTCGGGTCTGGAACGGCTTGGAAGGGTTAAAATTAGTTCAAAGTCAATTTTCGGTGGTGATATATGCGCAAAAGTGTCCATTGATCAGAAAAAATAATCGTATGATCGATTAGATCACGAAAGTGTTTGAATTTTTGAAAAAAAATGAAAAAAAAATTTTTTTTGAGGGGTCTCGAACCCGGGACCCGCTGGGTGTGGCTCCAGCGCGCTAACCACTCCGCCAACGCGGCTTGGGAGAAACGGCGCTAGGGTTAGCCGTAACCCTAGGTCCGGAGGGGGGTAAACGCTATTTTTTACGAAAGCCAACCATGTTTTCGTACAGAACACTGCCATAACTTGATCAAAAATGGGGTTTTGGCATAAGAAACGATTCAGAATTTCCTGGTGCGTCTTCTCAACACAAAATGGTGGCGAAAAAATAACATAGGAAGCCTACAGGGGCCGCCAAACTTTTTTTTTCGGGTCTGGAACGGCTTGGAAGGGTTAAAATTAGTTCAAAGTCAATTTTCGGTGGTGATATATGCGCAAAAGTGTCCATTGATCAGAAAAAATAATCGTATGATCGATTAGATCACGAAAGTGTTTGAATTTTTGAAAAAAAATGAAAAAATTTTTTTTTTCAGGGGTCTCGAACCCGGGACCCGCTGGGTGTGGCTCCAGCGCGCTAACCACTCCGCCAACGCGGCTTGGGAGAAACGGCGCTAGGGTTAGCCGTAACCCTAGGTCCGGAGGGGGGTAAACGCTATTTTTTACGAAAGCCAACCATGTTTTCGTACAGAACACTGCCATAACTTGATCAAAAATGGGGTTTTGGCATATGAAACGATTCAGAATTTCCTGGTGCGTCTTCTCAACACAAAATGGTGCGAAAAAATAACATAGGAAGCCTACAGGGGCCGCCAAACTTTTTTTTCGGGTCTGGAACGGCTTGGAAGGGTTAAAATTAGTTCAAAGTCAATTTTCGGTGGTGATATATGCGCAAAAGTGTCCATTGATCAGAAAAAATAATCGTATGATCGATTAGATCACGAAAGTGTTTGAATTTTTGAAAAAAAATGAAAAAAAATTTTTTTTTGAGGGGTCTCGAACCCGGGACCCGCTGGGTGTGGCTCCAGCGCGCTAACCACTCCGCCAACGCGGCTTGGGAGAAACGGCGCTAGGGTTAGCCGTAACCCTAGGTCCGGAGGGGGGTAAACGCTATTTTTTACGAAAGCCAACCATGTTTTCGTACAGAACACTGCCATAACTTGATCAAAAATGGGGTTTTGGCATATGAAACGATTCAGAATTTCCTGGTGCGTCTTCTCAACACAAAATGGTGGCGAAAAAATAACATAGGAAGCCTACAGGGGCCGCCAAACTTTTTTTTTCGGGTCTGGAACGGCTTGGAAGGGTTAAAATTAGTTCAAAGTCAATTTTCGGTGGTGATATATGCGCAAAAGTGTCCATTGATCAGAAAAAATAATCGTATGATCGATTAGATCACGAAAGTGTTTGAATTTTTGAAAAAAAATGAAAAAAAAATTTTTTTTTTCAGGGGTCTCGAACCCGGGACCCGCTGGGTGTGGCTCCAGCGCGCTAACCACTCCGCCAACGCGGCTTGGGAGAAACGGCGCTAGGGTTAGCCGTAACCCTAGGTCCGGAGGGGGGGTAAACGCTATTTTTTACGAAAGCCAACCATGTTTTCGTACAGAACACTGCCATAACTTGATCAAAAATGGGGTTTTGGCATATGAAACGATTCAGAATTTCCTGGTGCGTCTTCTCAACACAAAATGGTGGCGAAAAAATAACATAGGAAGCCTACAGGGGCCGCCAAACTTTTTTTTTCGGGTCTGGAACGGCTTGGAAGGGTTAAAATTAGTTCAAAGTCAATTTTCGGTGGTGATATATGCGCAAAAGTGTCCATTGATCAGAAAAAATAATCGTATGATCGATTAGATCACGAAAGTGTTTGAATTTTTGAAAAAAAATGAAAAAAAAATTTTTTTTGAGGGGTCTCGAACCCGGGACCCGCTGGGTGTGGCTCCAGCGCGCTAACCACTCCGCCAACGCGGCTTGGGAGAAACGGCGCTAGGGTTAGCCGTAACCCTAGGTCCGGAGGGGGGGTAAACGCTATTTTTTACGAAAGCCAACCATGTTTTCGTACAGAACACTGCCATAACTTGATCAAAAATGGGGTTTTGGCATAAGAAACGATTCAGAATTTCCTGGTGCGTCTTCTCAACACAAAATGGTGGCGAAAAAATAACATAGGAAGCCTACAGGGGCCGCCAAACTTTTTTTTTCGGGTCTGGAACGGCTTGGAAGGGTTAAAATTAGTTCAAAGTCAATTTTCGGTGGTGATATATGCGCAAAAGTGTCCATTGATCAGAAAAAATAATCGTATGATCGATTAGATCACGAAAGTGTTTGAATTTTTGAAAAAAAATGAAAAAATTTTTTTTTTCAGGGGTCTCGAACCCGGGACCCGCTGGGTGTGGCTCCAGCGCGCTAACCACTCCGCCAACGCGGCTTGGGAGAAACGGCGCTAGGGTTAGCCGTAACCCTAGGTCCGGAGGGGGGTAAACGCTATTTTTTACGAAAGCCAACCATGTTTTCGTACAGAACACTGCCATAACTTGATCAAAAATGGGGTTTTGGCATATGAAACGATTCAGAATTTCCTGGTGCGTCTTCTCAACACAAAATGGTGGCGAAAAAATAACATAGGAAGCCTACAGGGGCCGCCAAACTTTTTTTTCGGGTCTGGAACGGCTTGGAAGGGTTAAAATTAGTTCAAAGTCAATTTTCGGTGGTGATATATGCGCAAAAGTGTCCATTGATCAGAAAAAATAATCGTATGATCGATTAGATCACGAAAGTGTTTGAATTTTTGAAAAAAAATGAAAAAAAATTTTTTTTTGAGGGGTCTCGAACCCGGGACCCGCTGGGTGTGGCTCCAGCGCGCTAACCACTCCGCCAACGCGGCTTGGGAGAAACGGCGCTAGGGTTAGCCGTAACCCTAGGTCCGGAGGGAGGTAAACGCTATTTTTTACGAAAGCCAACCATGTTTTCGTACAGAACACTGCCATAACTTGATCAAAAATGGGGTTTTTGGCATATGAAACGATTCAGAATTTCCTGGTGCGTCTTCTCAACACAAAATGGTGGCGAAAAAATAACATAGGAAGCCTACAGGGGCCGCCAAACTTTTTTTTTCGGGTCTGGAACGGCTTGGAAGGGTTAAAATTAGTTCAAAGTCAATTTTCGGTGGTGATATATGCGCAAAAGTGTCCATTGATCAGAAAAAATAATCGTATGATCGATTAGATCACGAAAGTGTTTGAATTTTTGAAAAAAAATGAAAAAAAAATTTTTTTTTTCAGGGGTCTCGAACCCGGGACCCGCTGGGTGTGGCTCCAGCGCGCTAACCACTCCGCCAACGCGGCTTGGGAGAAACGGCGCTAGGGTTAGCCGTAACCCTAGGTCCGGAGGGGGGTAAACGCTATTTTTTACGAAAGCCAACCATGTTTTCGTACAGAACACTGCCATAACTTGATCAAAAATGGGGTTTTGGCATATGAAACGATTCAGAATTTCCTGGTGCGTCTTCTCAACACAAAATGGTGGCGAAAAAATAACATAGGAAGCCTACAGGGGCCGCCAAACTTTTTTTTTCGGGTCTGGAACGGCTTGGAAGGGTTAAAATTAGTTCAAAGTCAATTTTCGGTGGTGATATATGCGCAAAAGTGTCCATTGATCAGAAAAAATAATCGTATGATCGATTAGATCACGAAAGTGTTTGAATTTTTGAAAAAAAAATGAAAAAAAAATTTTTTTTGAGGGGTCTCGAACCCGGGACCCGCTGGGTGTGGCTCCAGCGCGCTAACCACTCCGCCAACGCGGCTTGGGAGAAACGGCGCTAGGGTTAGTCGTAACCCTAGGTCCGGAGGGGGGTAAACGCTATTTTTTACGAAAGCCAACCATGTTTTCGTACAGAACACTGCCATAACTTGATCAAAAATGGGGTTTTGGCATATGAAACGATTCAGAATTTCCTGGTGCGTCTTCTCAACACAAAATGGTGGCGAAAAAATAACATAGGAAGCCTACAGGGGCCGCCAAACTTTTTTTTTCGGGTCTGGAACGGCTTGGAAGGGTTAAAATTAGTTCAAAGTCAATTTTCGGTGGTGATATATGCGCAAAAGTGTCCATTGATCAGAAAAAATAATCGTATGATCGATTAGATCACGAAAGTGTTTGAATTTTTGAAAAAAAATGAAAAAAAAATTTTTTTTGAGGGGTCTCGAACCCGGGACCCGCTGGGTGTGGCTCCAGCGCGCTAACCACTCCGCCAACGCGGCTTGGGAGAAACGGCGCTAGGGTTAGCCGTAACCCTAGGTCCGGAGGGGGGTAAACGCTATTTTTTACGAAAGCCAACCATGTTTTCGTACAGAACACTGCCATAACTTGATCAAAAATGGGGTTTTGGCATAAGAAACGATTCAGAATTTCCTGGTGCGTCTTCTCAACACAAAATGGTGGCGAAAAAATAACATAGGAAGCCTACAGGGGCCGCCAAACTTTTTTTTTCGGGTCTGGAACGGCTTGGAAGGGTTAAAATTAGTTCAAAGTCAATTTTCGGTGGTGATATATGCGCAAAAGTGTCCATTGATCAGAAAAAATAATCGTATGATCGATTAGATCACGAAAGTGTTTGAATTTTTGAAAAAAAATGAAAAAATTTTTTTTTTCAGGGGTCTCGAACCCGGGACCCGCTGGGTGTGGCTCCAGCGCGCTAACCACTCCGCCAACGCGGCTTGGGAGAAACGGCGCTAGGGTTAGCCGTAACCCTAGGTCCGGAGGGGGGTAAACGCTATTTTTTACGAAAGCCAACCATGTTTTCGTACAGAACACTGCCATAACTTGATCAAAAATGGGGTTTTGGCATATGAAACGATTCAGAATTTCCTGGTGCGTCTTCTCAACACAAAATGGTGGCGAAAAAATAACATAGGAAGCCTACAGGGGCCGCCAAACTTTTTTTTCGGGTCTGGAACGGCTTGGAAGGGTTAAAATTAGTTCAAAGTCAATTTTCGGTGGTGATATATGCGCAAAAGTGTCCATTGATCAGAAAAAATAATCGTATGATCGATTAGATCACGAAAGTGTTTGAATTTTTGAAAAAAAAATGAAAAAAAAATTTTTTTTGAGGGGTCTCGAACCCGGGACCCGCTGGGTGTGGCTCCAGCGCGCTAACCACTCCGCCAACGCGGCTTGGGAGAAACGGCGCTAGGGTTAGTCGTAACCCTAGGTCCGGAGGGGGGTAAACGCTATTTTTTACGAAAGCCAACCATGTTTTCGTACAGAACACTGCCATAACTTGATCAAAAATGGGGTTTTGGCATATGAAACGATTCAGAATTTCCTGGTGCGTCTTCTCAACACAAAATGGTGGCGAAAAAATAACATAGGAAGCCTACAGGGGCCGCCAAACTTTTTTTTTCGGGTCTGGAACGGCTTGGAAGGGTTAAAATTAGTTCAAAGTCAATTTTCGGTGGTGATATATGCGCAAAAGTGTCCATTGATCAGAAAAAATAATCGTATGATCGATTAGATCACGAAAGTGTTTGAATTTTTGAAAAAAAATGAAAAAAAAATTTTTTTTGAGGGGTCTCGAACCCGGGACCCGCTGGGTGTGGCTCCAGCGCGCTAACCACTCCGCCAACGCGGCTTGGGAGAAACGGCGCTAGGGTTAGCCGTAACCCTAGGTCCGGAGGGGGGTAAACGCTATTTTTTACGAAAGCCAACCATGTTTTCGTACAGAACACTGCCATAACTTGATCAAAAATGGGGTTTTGGCATAAGAAACGATTCAGAATTTCCTGGTGCGTCTTCTCAACACAAAATGGTGGCGAAAAAATAACATAGGAAGCCTACAGGGGCCGCCAAACTTTTTTTTTCGGGTCTGGAACGGCTTGGAAGGGTTAAAATTAGTTCAAAGTCAATTTTCGGTGGTGATATATGCGCAAAAGTGTCCATTGATCAGAAAAAATAATCGTATGATCGATTAGATCACGAAAGTGTTTGAATTTTTGAAAAAAAATGAAAAAATTTTTTTTTTCAGGGGTCTCGAACCCGGGACCCGCTGGGTGTGGCTCCAGCGCGCTAACCACTCCGCCAACGCGGCTTGGGAGAAACGGCGCTAGGGTTAGCCGTAACCCTAGGTCCGGAGGGGGGTAAACGCTATTTTTTACGAAAGCCAACCATGTTTTCGTACAGAACACTGCCATAACTTGATCAAAAATGGGGTTTTGGCATATGAAACGATTCAGAATTTCCTGGTGCGTCTTCTCAACACAAAATGGTGGCGAAAAAATAACATAGGAAGCCTACAGGGGCCGCCAAACTTTTTTTTCGGGTCTGGAACGGCTTGGAAGGGTTAAAATTAGTTCAAAGTCAATTTTCGGTGGTGATATATGCGCAAAAGTGTCCATTGATCAGAAAAAATAATCGTATGATCGATTAGATCACGAAAGTGTTTGAATTTTTGAAAAAAAATGAAAAAAAATTTTTTTTTGAGGGGTCTCGAACCCGGGACCCGCTGGGTGTGGCTCCAGCGCGCTAACCACTCCGCCAACGCGGCTTGGGAGAAACGGCGCTAGGGTTAGCCGTAACCCTAGGTCCGGAGGGGGGTAAACGCTATTTTTTACGAAAGCCAACCATGTTTTCGTACAGAACACTGCCATAACTTGATCAAAAATGGGGTTTTGGCATATGAAACGATTCAGAATTTCCTGGTGCGTCTTCTCAACACAAAATGGTGGCGAAAAAATAACATAGGAAGCCTACAGGGGCCGCCAAACTTTTTTTTTCGGGTCTGGAACGGCTTGGAAGGGTTAAAATTAGTTCAAAGTCAATTTTCGGTGGTGATATATGCGCAAAAGTGTCCATTGATCAGAAAAAATAATCGTATGATCGATTAGATCACGAAAGTGTTTGAATTTTTGAAAAAAAAATGAAAAAAAAATTTTTTTTTTCAGGGGTCTCGAACCCGGGACCCGCTGGGTGTGGCTCCAGCGCGCTAACCACTCCGCCAACGCGGCTTGGGAGAAACGGCGCTAGGGTTAGCCGTAACCCTAGGTCCGGAGGGGGGTAAACGCTATTTTTTACGAAAGCCAACCATGTTTTCGTACAGAACACTGCCATAACTTGATCAAAAATGGGGTTTTGGCATATGAAACGATTCAGAATTTCCTGGTGCGTCTTCTCAACACAAAATGGTGGCGAAAAAATAACATAGGAAGCCTACAGGGGCCGCCAAACTTTTTTTTTCGGGTCTGGAACGGCTTGGAAGGGTTAAAATTAGTTCAAAGTCAATTTTCGGTGGTGATATATGCGCAAAAGTGTCCATTGATCAGAAAAAATAATCGTATGATCGATTAGATCACGAAAGTGTTTGAATTTTTGAAAAAAAATGAAAAAAAAATTTTTTTTGAGGGGTCTCGAACCCGGGACCCGCTGGGTGTGGCTCCAGCGCGCTAACCACTCCGCCAACGCGGCTTGGGAGAAACGGCGCTAGGGTTAGCCGTAACCCTAGGTCCGGAGGGGGGTAAACGCTATTTTTTACGAAAGCCAACCATGTTTTCGTACAGAACACTGCCATAACTTGATCAAAAATGGGGTTTTGGCATAAGAAACGATTCAGAATTTCCTGGTGCGTCTTCTCAACACAAAATGGTGGCGAAAAAATAACATAGGAAGCCTACAGGGGCCGCCAAACTTTTTTTTTCGGGTCTGGAACGGCTTGGAAGGGTTAAAATTAGTTCAAAGTCAATTTTCGGTGGTGATATATGCGCAAAAGTGTCCATTGATCAGAAAAAATAATCGTATGATCGATTAGATCACGAAAGTGTTTGAATTTTTGAAAAAAAATGAAAAAATTTTTTTTTTCAGGGGTCTCGAACCCGGGACCCGCTGGGTGTGGCTCCAGCGCGCTAACCACTCCGCCAACGCGGCTTGGGAGAAACGGCGCTAGGGTTAGCCGTAACCCTAGGTCCGGAGGGGGGTAAACGCTATTTTTTACGAAAGCCAACCATGTTTTCGTACAGAACACTGCCATAACTTGATCAAAAATGGGGTTTTGGCATATGAAACGATTCAGAATTTCCTGGTGCGTCTTCTCAACACAAAATGGTGGCGAAAAAATAACATAGGAAGCCTACAGGGGCCGCCAAACTTTTTTTTCGGGTCTGGAACGGCTTGGAAGGGTTAAAATTAGTTCAAAGTCAATTTTCGGTGGTGATATATGCGCAAAAGTGTCCATTGATCAGAAAAAATAATCGTATGATCGATTAGATCACGAAAGTGTTTGAATTTTTGAAAAAAAATGAAAAAAAATTTTTTTTTGAGGGGTCTCGAACCCGGGACCCGCTGGGTGTGGCTCCAGCGCGCTAACCACTCCGCCAACGCGGCTTGGGAGAAACGGCGCTAGGGTTAGCCGTAACCCTAGGTCCGGAGGGAGGTAAACGCTATTTTTTACGAAAGCCAACCATGTTTTCGTACAGAACACTGCCATAACTTGATCAAAAATGGGGTTTTGGCATATGAAACGATTCAGAATTTCCTGGTGCGTCTTCTCAACACAAAATGGTGGCGAAAAAATAACATAGGAAGCCTACAGGGGCCGCCAAACTTTTTTTTTCGGGTCTGGAACGGCTTGGAAGGGTTAAAATTAGTTCAAAGTCAATTTTCGGTGGTGATATATGCGCAAAAGTGTCCATTGATCAGAAAAAATAATCGTATGATCGATTAGATCACGAAAGTGTTTGAATTTTTGAAAAAAAATGAAAAAAAAATTTTTTTTTTCAGGGGTCTCGAACCCGGGACCCGCTGGGTGTGGCTCCAGCGCGCTAACCACTCCGCCAACGCGGCTTGGGAGAAACGGCGCTAGGGTTAGCCGTAACCCTAGGTCCGGAGGGGGGTAAACGCTATTTTTTACGAAAGCCAACCATGTTTTCGTACAGAACACTGCCATAACTTGATCAAAAATGGGGTTTTGGCATATGAAACGATTCAGAATTTCCTGGTGCGTCTTCTCAACACAAAATGGTGGCGAAAAAATAACATAGGAAGCCTACAGGGGCCGCCAAACTTTTTTTTTCGGGTCTGGAACGGCTTGGAAGGGTTAAAATTAGTTCAAAGTCAATTTTCGGTGGTGATATATGCGCAAAAGTGTCCATTGATCAGAAAAAATAATCGTATGATCGATTAGATCACGAAAGTGTTTGAATTTTTGAAAAAAAAATGAAAAAAAAATTTTTTTTGAGGGGTCTCGAACCCGGGACCCGCTGGGTGTGGCTCCAGCGCGCTAACCACTCCGCCAACGCGGCTTGGGAGAAACGGCGCTAGGGTTAGTCGTAACCCTAGGTCCGGAGGGGGGTAAACGCTATTTTTTACGAAAGCCAACCATGTTTTCGTACAGAACACTGCCATAACTTGATCAAAAATGGGGTTTTGGCATATGAAACGATTCAGAATTTCCTGGTGCGTCTTCTCAACACAAAATGGTGGCGAAAAAATAACATAGGAAGCCTACAGGGGCCGCCAAACTTTTTTTTTCGGGTCTGGAACGGCTTGGAAGGGTTAAAATTAGTTCAAAGTCAATTTTCGGTGGTGATATATGCGCAAAAGTGTCCATTGATCAGAAAAAATAATCGTATGATCGATTAGATCACGAAAGTGTTTGAATTTTTGAAAAAAAATGAAAAAAAAATTTTTTTTGAGGGGTCTCGAACCCGGGACCCGCTGGGTGTGGCTCCAGCGCGCTAACCACTCCGCCAACGCGGCTTGGGAGAAACGGCGCTAGGGTTAGCCGTAACCCTAGGTCCGGAGGGGGGTAAACGCTATTTTTTACGAAAGCCAACCATGTTTTCGTACAGAACACTGCCATAACTTGATCAAAAATGGGGTTTTGGCATAAGAAACGATTCAGAATTTCCTGGTGCGTCTTCTCAACACAAAATGGTGGCGAAAAAATAACATAGGAAGCCTACAGGGGCCGCCAAACTTTTTTTTTCGGGTCTGGAACGGCTTGGAAGGGTTAAAATTAGTTCAAAGTCAATTTTCGGTGGTGATATATGCGCAAAAGTGTCCATTGATCAGAAAAAATAATCGTATGATCGATTAGATCACGAAAGTGTTTGAATTTTTGAAAAAAAATGAAAAAATTTTTTTTTTCAGGGGTCTCGAACCCGGGACCCGCTGGGTGTGGCTCCAGCGCGCTAACCACTCCGCCAACGCGGCTTGGGAGAAACGGCGCTAGGGTTAGCCGTAACCCTAGGTCCGGAGGGGGGTAAACGCTATTTTTTACGAAAGCCAACCATGTTTTCGTACAGAACACTGCCATAACTTGATCAAAAATGGGGTTTTGGCATATGAAACGATTCAGAATTTCCTGGTGCGTCTTCTCAACACAAAATGGTGGCGAAAAAATAACATAGGAAGCCTACAGGGGCCGCCAAACTTTTTTTTCGGGTCTGGAACGGCTTGGAAGGGTTAAAATTAGTTCAAAGTCAATTTTCGGTGGTGATATATGCGCAAAAGTGTCCATTGATCAGAAAAAATAATCGTATGATCGATTAGATCACGAAAGTGTTTGAATTTTTGAAAAAAAAATGAAAAAAAAATTTTTTTTGAGGGGTCTCGAACCCGGGACCCGCTGGGTGTGGCTCCAGCGCGCTAACCACTCCGCCAACGCGGCTTGGGAGAAACGGCGCTAGGGTTAGTCGTAACCCTAGGTCCGGAGGGGGGTAAACGCTATTTTTTACGAAAGCCAACCATGTTTTCGTACAGAACACTGCCATAACTTGATCAAAAATGGGGTTTTGGCATATGAAACGATTCAGAATTTCCTGGTGCGTCTTCTCAACACAAAATGGTGGCGAAAAAATAACATAGGAAGCCTACAGGGGCCGCCAAACTTTTTTTTTCGGGTCTGGAACGGCTTGGAAGGGTTAAAATTAGTTCAAAGTCAATTTTCGGTGGTGATATATGCGCAAAAGTGTCCATTGATCAGAAAAAATAATCGTATGATCGATTAGATCACGAAAGTGTTTGAATTTTTGAAAAAAAATGAAAAAAAAATTTTTTTTGAGGGGTCTCGAACCCGGGACCCGCTGGGTGTGGCTCCAGCGCGCTAACCACTCCGCCAACGCGGCTTGGGAGAAACGGCGCTAGGGTTAGCCGTAACCCTAGGTCCGGAGGGGGGTAAACGCTATTTTTTACGAAAGCCAACCATGTTTTCGTACAGAACACTGCCATAACTTGATCAAAAATGGGGTTTTGGCATAAGAAACGATTCAGAATTTCCTGGTGCGTCTTCTCAACACAAAATGGTGGCGAAAAAATAACATAGGAAGCCTACAGGGGCCGCCAAACTTTTTTTTTCGGGTCTGGAACGGCTTGGAAGGGTTAAAATTAGTTCAAAGTCAATTTTCGGTGGTGATATATGCGCAAAAGTGTCCATTGATCAGAAAAAATAATCGTATGATCGATTAGATCACGAAAGTGTTTGAATTTTTGAAAAAAAATGAAAAAATTTTTTTTTTCAGGGGTCTCGAACCCGGGACCCGCTGGGTGTGGCTCCAGCGCGCTAACCACTCCGCCAACGCGGCTTGGGAGAAACGGCGCTAGGGTTAGCCGTAACCCTAGGTCCGGAGGGGGGTAAACGCTATTTTTTACGAAAGCCAACCATGTTTTCGTACAGAACACTGCCATAACTTGATCAAAAATGGGGTTTTGGCATATGAAACGATTCAGAATTTCCTGGTGCGTCTTCTCAACACAAAATGGTGGCGAAAAAATAACATAGGAAGCCTACAGGGGCCGCCAAACTTTTTTTTCGGGTCTGGAACGGCTTGGAAGGGTTAAAATTAGTTCAAAGTCAATTTTCGGTGGTGATATATGCGCAAAAGTGTCCATTGATCAGAAAAAATAATCGTATGATCGATTAGATCACGAAAGTGTTTGAATTTTTGAAAAAAAATGAAAAAAAATTTTTTTTTGAGGGGTCTCGAACCCGGGACCCGCTGGGTGTGGCTCCAGCGCGCTAACCACTCCGCCAACGCGGCTTGGGAGAAACGGCGCTAGGGTTAGCCGTAACCCTAGGTCCGGAGGGGGGTAAACGCTATTTTTTACGAAAGCCAACCATGTTTTCGTACAGAACACTGCCATAACTTGATCAAAAATGGGGTTTTGGCATATGAAACGATTCAGAATTTCCTGGTGCGTCTTCTCAACACAAAATGGTGGCGAAAAAATAACATAGGAAGCCTACAGGGGCCGCCAAACTTTTTTTTTCGGGTCTGGAACGGCTTGGAAGGGTTAAAATTAGTTCAAAGTCAATTTTCGGTGGTGATATATGCGCAAAAGTGTCCATTGATCAGAAAAAATAATCGTATGATCGATTAGATCACGAAAGTGTTTGAATTTTTGAAAAAAAATGAAAAAAAAATTTTTTTTTTCAGGGGTCTCGAACCCGGGACCCGCTGGGTGTGGCTCCAGCGCGCTAACCACTCCGCCAACGCGGCTTGGGAGAAACGGCGCTAGGGTTAGCCGTAACCCTAGGTCCGGAGGGGGGTAAACGCTATTTTTTACGAAAGCCAACCATGTTTTCGTACAGAACACTGCCATAACTTGATCAAAAATGGGGTTTTGGCATATGAAACGATTCAGAATTTCCTGGTGCGTCTTCTCAACACAAAATGGTGGCGAAAAAATAACATAGGAAGCCTACAGGGGCCGCCAAACTTTTTTTTTCGGGTCTGGAACGGCTTGGAAGGGTTAAAATTAGTTCAAAGTCAATTTTCGGTGGTGATATATGCGCAAAAGTGTCCATTGATCAGAAAAAATAATCGTATGATCGATTAGATCACGAAAGTGTTTGAATTTTTGAAAAAAAAATGAAAAAAAAATTTTTTTTGAGGGGTCTCGAACCCGGGACCCGCTGGGTGTGGCTCCAGCGCGCTAACCACTCCGCCAACGCGGCTTGGGAGAAACGGCGCTAGGGTTAGTCGTAACCCTAGGTCCGGAGGGGGGTAAACGCTATTTTTTACGAAAGCCAACCATGTTTTCGTACAGAACACTGCCATAACTTGATCAAAAATGGGGTTTTGGCATATGAAACGATTCAGAATTTCCTGGTGCGTCTTCTCAACACAAAATGGTGGCGAAAAAATAACATAGGAAGCCTACAGGGGCCGCCAAACTTTTTTTTTCGGGTCTGGAACGGCTTGGAAGGGTTAAAATTAGTTCAAAGTCAATTTTCGGTGGTGATATATGCGCAAAAGTGTCCATTGATCAGAAAAAATAATCGTATGATCGATTAGATCACGAAAGTGTTTGAATTTTTGAAAAAAAATGAAAAAAAAATTTTTTTTGAGGGGTCTCGAACCCGGGACCCGCTGGGTGTGGCTCCAGCGCGCTAACCACTCCGCCAACGCGGCTTGGGAGAAACGGCGCTAGGGTTAGCCGTAACCCTAGGTCCGGAGGGGGGTAAACGCTATTTTTTACGAAAGCCAACCATGTTTTCGTACAGAACACTGCCATAACTTGATCAAAAATGGGGTTTTGGCATAAGAAACGATTCAGAATTTCCTGGTGCGTCTTCTCAACACAAAATGGTGGCGAAAAAATAACATAGGAAGCCTACAGGGGCCGCCAAACTTTTTTTTTCGGGTCTGGAACGGCTTGGAAGGGTTAAAATTAGTTCAAAGTCAATTTTCGGTGGTGATATATGCGCAAAAGTGTCCATTGATCAGAAAAAATAATCGTATGATCGATTAGATCACGAAAGTGTTTGAATTTTTGAAAAAAAATGAAAAAATTTTTTTTTTCAGGGGTCTCGAACCCGGGACCCGCTGGGTGTGGCTCCAGCGCGCTAACCACTCCGCCAACGCGGCTTGGGAGAAACGGCGCTAGGGTTAGCCGTAACCCTAGGTCCGGAGGGGGGTAAACGCTATTTTTTACGAAAGCCAACCATGTTTTCGTACAGAACACTGCCATAACTTGATCAAAAATGGGGTTTTGGCATATGAAACGATTCAGAATTTCCTGGTGCGTCTTCTCAACACAAAATGGTGGCGAAAAAATAACATAGGAAGCCTACAGGGGCCGCCAAACTTTTTTTTCGGGTCTGGAACGGCTTGGAAGGGTTAAAATTAGTTCAAAGTCAATTTTCGGTGGTGATATATGCGCAAAAGTGTCCATTGATCAGAAAAAATAATCGTATGATCGATTAGATCACGAAAGTGTTTGAATTTTTGAAAAAAAATGAAAAAAAAATTTTTTTTGAGGGGTCTCGAACCCGGGACCCGCTGGGTGTGGCTCCAGCGCGCTAACCACTCCGCCAACGCGGCTTGGGAGAAACGGCGCTAGGGTTAGCCGTAACCCTAGGTCCGGAGGGGGGTAAACGCTATTTTTTACGAAAGCCAACCATGTTTTCGTACAGAACACTGCCATAACTTGATCAAAAATGGGGTTTTGGCATATGAAACGATTCAGAATTTCCTGGTGCGTCTTCTCAACACAAAATGGTGGCGAAAAAATAACATAGGAAGCCTACAGGGGCCGCCAAACTTTTTTTTTCGGGTCTGGAACGGCTTGGAAGGGTTAAAATTAGTTCAAAGTCAATTTTCGGTGGTGATATATGCGCAAAAGTGTCCATTGATCAGAAAAAATAATCGTATGATCGATTAGATCACGAAAGTGTTTGAATTTTTGAAAAAAAATGAAAAAAAAATTTTTTTTTTCAGGGGTCTCGAACCCGGGACCCGCTGGGTGTGGCTCCAGCGCGCTAACCACTCCGCCAACGCGGCTTGGGAGAAACGGCGCTAGGGTTAGCCGTAACCCTAGGTCCGGAGGGGGGTAAACGCTATTTTTTACGAAAGCCAACCATGTTTTCGTACAGAACACTGCCATAACTTGATCAAAAATGGGGTTTTGGCATATGAAACGATTCAGAATTTCCTGGTGCGTCTTCTCAACACAAAATGGTGGCGAAAAAATAACATAGGAAGCCTACAGGGGCCGCCAAACTTTTTTTTTCGGGTCTGGAACGGCTTGGAAGGGTTAAAATTAGTTCAAAGTCAATTTTCGGTGGTGATATATGCGCAAAAGTGTCCATTGATCAGAAAAAATAATCGTATGATCGATTAGATCACGAAAGTGTTTGAATTTTTGAAAAAAAATGAAAAAAAATTTTTTTTTGAGGGGTCTCGAACCCGGGACCCGCTGGGTGTGGCTCCAGCGCGCTAACCACTCCGCCAACGCGGCTTGGGAGAAACGGCGCTAGGGTTAGCCGTAACCCTAGGTCCGGAGGGGGGTAAACGCTATTTTTTACGAAAGCCAACCATGTTTTCGTACAGAACACTGCCATAACTTGATCAAAAATGGGGTTTTGGCATAAGAAACGATTCAGAATTTCCTGGTGCGTCTTCTCAACACAAAATGGTGGCGAAAAAATAACATAGGAAGCCTACAGGGGCCGCCAAACTTTTTTTTTCGGGTCTGGAACGGCTTGGAAGGGTTAAAATTAGTTCAAAGTCAATTTTCGGTGGTGATATATGCGCAAAAGTGTCCATTGATCAGAAAAAATAATCGTATGATCGATTAGATCACGAAAGTGTTTGAATTTTTGAAAAAAAATGAAAAAATTTTTTTTGAGGGGTCTCGAACCCGGGACCCGCTGGGTGTGGCTCCAGCGCGCTAACCACTCCGCCAACGCGGCTTGGGAGAAACGGCGCTAGGGTTAGCCGTAACCCTAGGTCCGGAGGGGGGTAAACGCTATTTTTTACGAAAGCCAACCATGTTTTCGTACAGAACACTGCCATAACTTGATCAAAAATGGGGTTTTGGCATATGAAACGATTCAGAATTTCCTGGTGCGTCTTCTCAACACAAAATGGTGGCGAAAAAATAACATAGGAAGCCTACAGGGGCCGCCAAACTTTTTTTTCGGGTCTGGAACGGCTTGGAAGGGTTAAAATTAGTTCAAAGTCAATTTTCGGTGGTGATATATGCGCAAAAGTGTCCATTGATCAGAAAAAATAATCGTATGATCGATTAGATCACGAAAGTGTTTGAATTTTTGAAAAAAAATGAAAAAAATTTTTTTTTGAGGGGTCTCGAACCCGGGACCCGCTGGGTGTGGCTCCAGCGCGCTAACCACTCCGCCAACGCGGCTTGGGAGAAACGGCGCTAGGGTTAGCCGTAACCCTAGGTCCGGAGGGGGGTAAACGCTATTTTTTACGAAAGCCAACCATGTTTTCGTACAGAACACTGCCATAACTTGATCAAAAATGGGGTTTTGGCATATGAAACGATTCAGAATTTCCTGGTGCGTCTTCTCAACACAAAATGGTGGCGAAAAAATAACATAGGAAGCCTACAGGGGCCGCCAAACTTTTTTTTTCGGGTCTGGAACGGCTTGGAAGGGTTAAAATTAGTTCAAAGTCAATTTTCGGGACCCGCTGGGTGTGGCTCCAGCGCGCTAACCACTCCGCCAACGCGGCTTGGGAGAAACGGCGCTAGGGTTAGCCGTAACCCTAGGTCCGGAGGGGGGTAAACGCTATTTTTTACGAAAGCCAACCATGTTTTCGTACAGAACACTGCCATAATTTGATCAAAAATGGGGTTTTGGCATAAGAAACGATTCAGAATTTCCTGGTGCGTCTTCTCAACACAAAATGGTGGCGAAAAAATAACATAGGAAGCCTACAGGGGCCGCCAAACTTTTTTTTTCGGGTCTGGAACGGCTTGGAAGGGTTAAAATTAGTTCAAAGTCAATTTTCGGTGGTGATATATGCGCAAAAGTGTCCATTGATCAGAAAAAATAATCGTATGATCGATTAGATCACGAAAGTGTTTGAATTTTTGAAAAAAAAATGAAAAAAAAATTTTTTTTGAGGGGTCTCGAACCCGGGACCCGCTGGGTGTGGCTCCAGCGCGCTAACCACTCCGCCAACGCGGCTTGGGAGAAACGGCGCTAGGGTTAGTCGTAACCCTAGGTCCGGAGGGGGGTAAACGCTATTTTTTACGAAAGCCAACCATGTTTTCGTACAGAACACTGCCATAACTTGATCAAAAATGGGGTTTTGGCATATGAAACGATTCAGAATTTCCTGGTGCGTCTTCTCAACACAAAATGGTGGCGAAAAAATAACATAGGAAGCCTACAGGGGCCGCCAAACTTTTTTTTTCGGGTCTGGAACGGCTTGGAAGGGTTAAAATTAGTTCAAAGTCAATTTTCGGTGGTGATATATGCGCAAAAGTGTCCATTGATCAGAAAAAATAATCGTATGATCGATTAGATCACGAAAGTGTTTGAATTTTTGAAAAAAAAATGAAAAAAAAATTTTTTTTGAGGGGTCTCGAACCCGGGACCCGCTGGGTGTGGCTCCAGCGCGCTAACCACTCCGCCAACGCGGCTTGGGAGAAACGGCGCTAGGGTTAGTCGTAACCCTAGGTCCGGAGGGGGGTAAACGCTATTTTTTACGAAAGCCAACCATGTTTTCGTACAGAACACTGCCATAACTTGATCAAAAATGGGGTTTTGGCATATGAAACGATTCAGAATTTCCTGGTGCGTCTTCTCAACACAAAATGGTGGCGAAAAAATAACATAGGAAGCCTACAGGGGCCGCCAAACTTTTTTTTTCGGGTCTGGAACGGCTTGGAAGGGTTAAAATTAGTTCAAAGTCAATTTTCGGTGGTGATATATGCGCAAAAGTGTCCATTGATCAGAAAAAATAATCGTATGATCGATTAGATCACGAAAGTGTTTGAATTTTTGAAAAAAAATGAAAAAAAAAATTTTTTTGAGGGGTCTCGAACCCGGGACCCGCTGGGTGTGGCTCCAGCGCGCTAACCACTCCGCCAACGCGGCTTGGGAGAAACGGCGCTAGGGTTAGCCGTAACCCTAGGTCCGGAGGGGGGTAAACGCTATTTTTTACGAAAGCCAACCATGTTTTCGTACAGAACACTGCCATAACTTGATCAAAAATGGGGTTTTGGCATAAGAAACGATTCAGAATTTCCTGGTGCGTCTTCTCAACACAAAATGGTGGCGAAAAAATAACATAGGAAGCCTACAGGGGCCGCCAAACTTTTTTTTTCGGGTCTGGAACGGCTTGGAAGGGTTAAAATTAGTTCAAAGTCAATTTTCGGTGGTGATATATGCGCAAAAGTGTCCATTGATCAGAAAAAATAATCGTATGATCGATTAGATCACGAAAGTGTTTGAATTTTTGAAAAAAAAATGAAAAAAAAATTTTTTTTGAGGGGTCTCGAACCCGGGACCCGCTGGGTGTGGCTCCAGCGCGCTAACCACTCCGCCAACGCGGCTTGGGAGAAACGGCGCTAGGGTTAGTCGTAACCCTAGGTCCGGAGGGGGGTAAACGCTATTTTTTACGAAAGCCAACCATGTTTTCGTACAGAACACTGCCATAACTTGATCAAAAATGGGGTTTTGGCATATGAAACGATTCAGAATTTCCTGGTGCGTCTTCTCAACACAAAATGGTGGCGAAAAAATAACATAGGAAGCCTACAGGGGCCGCCAAACTTTTTTTTTCGGGTCTGGAACGGCTTGGAAGGGTTAAAATTAGTTCAAAGTCAATTTTCGGTGGTGATATATGCGCAAAAGTGTCCATTGATCAGAAAAAATAATCGTATGATCGATTAGATCACGAAAGTGTTTGAATTTTTGAAAAAAAATGAAAAAAAAATTTTTTTTGAGGGGTCTCGAACCCGGGACCCGCTGGGTGTGGCTCCAGCGCGCTAACCACTCCGCCAACGCGGCTTGGGAGAAACGGCGCTAGGGTTAGCCGTAACCCTAGGTCCGGAGGGGGGTAAACGCTATTTTTTACGAAAGCCAACCATGTTTTCGTACAGAACACTGCCATAACTTGATCAAAAATGGGGTTTTGGCATAAGAAACGATTCAGAATTTCCTGGTGCGTCTTCTCAACACAAAATGGTGGCGAAAAAATAACATAGGAAGCCTACAGGGGCCGCCAAACTTTTTTTTTCGGGTCTGGAACGGCTTGGAAGGGTTAAAATTAGTTCAAAGTCAATTTTCGGTGGTGATATATGCGCAAAAGTGTCCATTGATCAGAAAAAATAATCGTATGATCGATTAGATCACGAAAGTGTTTGAATTTTTGAAAAAAAATGAAAAAATTTTTTTTTTCAGGGGTCTCGAACCCGGGACCCGCTGGGTGTGGCTCCAGCGCGCTAACCACTCCGCCAACGCGGCTTGGGAGAAACGGCGCTAGGGTTAGCCGTAACCCTAGGTCCGGAGGGGGGTAAACGCTATTTTTTACGAAAGCCAACCATGTTTTCGTACAGAACACTGCCATAACTTGATCAAAAATGGGGTTTTGGCATATGAAACGATTCAGAATTTCCTGGTGCGTCTTCTCAACACAAAATGGTGGCGAAAAAATAACATAGGAAGCCTACAGGGGCCGCCAAACTTTTTTTTCGGGTCTGGAACGGCTTGGAAGGGTTAAAATTAGTTCAAAGTCAATTTTCGGTGGTGATATATGCGCAAAAGTGTCCATTGATCAGAAAAAATAATCGTATGATCGATTAGATCACGAAAGTGTTTGAATTTTTGAAAAAAAATGAAAAAAAATTTTTTTTTGAGGGGTCTCGAACCCGGGACCCGCTGGGTGTGGCTCCAGCGCGCTAACCACTCCGCCAACGCGGCTTGGGAGAAACGGCGCTAGGGTTAGCCGTAACCCTAGGTCCGGAGGGGGGTAAACGCTATTTTTTACGAAAGCCAACCATGTTTTCGTACAGAACACTGCCATAACTTGATCAAAAATGGGGTTTTGGCATATGAAACGATTCAGAATTTCCTGGTGCGTCTTCTCAACACAAAATGGTGGCGAAAAAATAACATAGGAAGCCTACAGGGGCCGCCAAACTTTTTTTTTCGGGTCTGGAACGGCTTGGAAGGGTTAAAATTAGTTCAAAGTCAATTTTCGGTGGTGATATATGCGCAAAAGTGTCCATTGATCAGAAAAAATAATCGTATGATCGATTAGATCACGAAAGTGTTTGAATTTTTGAAAAAAAATGAAAAAAAAATTTTTTTTTTCAGGGGTCTCGAACCCGGGACCCGCTGGGTGTGGCTCCAGCGCGCTAACCACTCCGCCAACGCGGCTTGGGAGAAACGGCGCTAGGGTTAGCCGTAACCCTAGGTCCGGAGGGGGGTAAACGCTATTTTTTACGAAAGCCAACCATGTTTTCGTACAGAACACTGCCATAACTTGATCAAAAATGGGGTTTTGGCATATGAAACGATTCAGAATTTCCTGGTGCGTCTTCTCAACACAAAATGGTGGCGAAAAAATAACATAGGAAGCCTACAGGGGCCGCCAAACTTTTTTTTTCGGGTCTGGAACGGCTTGGAAGGGTTAAAATTAGTTCAAAGTCAATTTTCGGTGGTGATATATGCGCAAAAGTGTCCATTGATCAGAAAAAATAATCGTATGATCGATTAGATCACAAAAGTGTTTGAATTTTTGAAAAAAAAATGAAAAAAAAATTTTTTTTGAGGGGTCTCGAACCCGGGACCCGCTGGGTGTGGCTCCAGCGCGCTAACCACTCCGCCAACGCGGCTTGGGAGAAACGGCGCTAGGGTTAGTCGTAACCCTAGGTCCGGAGGGGGGTAAACGCTATTTTTTACGAAAGCCAACCATGTTTTCGTACAGAACACTGCCATAACTTGATCAAAAATGGGGTTTTGGCATATGAAACGATTCAGAATTTCCTGGTGCGTCTTCTCAACACAAAATGGTGGCGAAAAAATAACATAGGAAGCCTACAGGGGCCGCCAAACTTTTTTTTTCGGGTCTGGAACGGCTTGGAAGGGTTAAAATTAGTTCAAAGTCAATTTTCGGTGGTGATATATGCGCAAAAGTGTCCATTGATCAGAAAAAATAATCGTATGATCGATTAGATCACGAAAGTGTTTGAATTTTTGAAAAAAAATGAAAAAAAAATTTTTTTTGAGGGGTCTCGAACCCGGGACCCGCTGGGTGTGGCTCCAGCGCGCTAACCACTCCGCCAACGCGGCTTGGGAGAAACGGCGCTAGGGTTAGCCGTAACCCTAGGTCCGGAGGGGGGTAAACGCTATTTTTTACGAAAGCCAACCATGTTTTCGTACAGAACACTGCCATAACTTGATCAAAAATGGGGTTTTGGCATAAGAAACGATTCAGAATTTCCTGGTGCGTCTTCTCAACACAAAATGGTGGCGAAAAAATAACATAGGAAGCCTACAGGGGCCGCCAAACTTTTTTTTTCGGGTCTGGAACGGCTTGGAAGGGTTAAAATTAGTTCAAAGTCAATTTTCGGTGGTGATATATGCGCAAAAGTGTCCATTGATCAGAAAAAATAATCGTATGATCGATTAGATCACGAAAGTGTTTGAATTTTTGAAAAAAAATGAAAAAATTTTTTTTTTCAGGGGTCTCGAACCCGGGACCCGCTGGGTGTGGCTCCAGCGCGCTAACCACTCCGCCAACGCGGCTTGGGAGAAACGGCGCTAGGGTTAGCCGTAACCCTAGGTCCGGAGGGGGGTAAACGCTATTTTTTACGAAAGCCAACCATGTTTTCGTACAGAACACTGCCATAACTTGATCAAAAATGGGGTTTTGGCATATGAAACGATTCAGAATTTCCTGGTGCGTCTTCTCAACACAAAATGGTGGCGAAAAAATAACATAGGAAGCCTACAGGGGCCGCCAAACTTTTTTTTCGGGTCTGGAACGGCTTGGAAGGGTTAAAATTAGTTCAAAGTCAATTTTCGGTGGTGATATATGCGCAAAAGTGTCCATTGATCAGAAAAAATAATCGTATGATCGATTAGATCACGAAAGTGTTTGAATTTTTGAAAAAAAATGAAAAAAAATTTTTTTTTGAGGGGTCTCGAACCCGGGACCCGCTGGGTGTGGCTCCAGCGCGCTAACCACTCCGCCAACGCGGCTTGGGAGAAACGGCGCTAGGGTTAGCCGTAACCCTAGGTCCGGAGGGGGGTAAACGCTATTTTTTACGAAAGCCAACCATGTTTTCGTACAGAACACTGCCATAACTTGATCAAAAATGGGGTTTTGGCATATGAAACGATTCAGAATTTCCTGGTGCGTCTTCTCAACACAAAATGGTGGCGAAAAAATAACATAGGAAGCCTACAGGGGCCGCCAAACTTTTTTTTTCGGGTCTGGAACGGCTTGGAAGGGTTAAAATTAGTTCAAAGTCAATTTTCGGTGGTGATATATGCGCAAAAGTGTCCATTGATCAGAAAAAATAATCGTATGATCGATTAGATCACGAAAGTGTTTGAATTTTTGAAAAAAAATGAAAAAAAAATTTTTTTTTTCAGGGGTCTCGAACCCGGGACCCGCTGGGTGTGGCTCCAGCGCGCTAACCACTCCGCCAACGCGGCTTGGGAGAAACGGCGCTAGGGTTAGCCGTAACCCTAGGTCCGGAGGGGGGTAAACGCTATTTTTTACGAAAGCCAACCATGTTTTCGTACAGAACACTGCCATAACTTGATCAAAAATGGGGTTTTGGCATATGAAACGATTCAGAATTTCCTGGTGCGTCTTCTCAACACAAAATGGTGGCGAAAAAATAACATAGGAAGCCTACAGGGGCCGCCAAACTTTTTTTTTCGGGTCTGGAACGGCTTGGAAGGGTTAAAATTAGTTCAAAGTCAATTTTCGGTGGTGATATATGCGCAAAAGTGTCCATTGATCAGAAAAAATAATCGTATGATCGATTAGATCACGAAAGTGTTTGAATTTTTGAAAAAAAATGAAAAAAAATTTTTTTTTGAGGGGTCTCGAACCCGGGACCCGCTGGGTGTGGCTCCAGCGCGCTAACCACTCCGCCAACGCGGCTTGGGAGAAACGGCGCTAGGGTTAGCCGTAACCCTAGGTCCGGAGGGGGGTAAACGCTATTTTTTACGAAAGCCAACCATGTTTTCGTACAGAACACTGCCATAACTTGATCAAAAATGGGGTTTTGGCATAAGAAACGATTCAGAATTTCCTGGTGCGTCTTCTCAACACAAAATGGTGGCGAAAAAATAACATAGGAAGCCTACAGGGGCCGCCAAACTTTTTTTTTCGGGTCTGGAACGGCTTGGAAGGGTTAAAATTAGTTCAAAGTCAATTTTCGGTGGTGATATATGCGCAAAAGTGTCCATTGATCAGAAAAAATAATCGTATGATCGATTAGATCACGAAAGTGTTTGAATTTTTGAAAAAAAATGAAAAAATTTTTTTTTTCAGGGGTCTCGAACCCGGGACCCGCTGGGTGTGGCTCCAGCGCGCTAACCACTCCGCCAACGCGGCTTGGGAGAAACGGCGCTAGGGTTAGCCGTAACCCTAGGTCCGGAGGGGGGTAAACGCTATTTTTTACGAAAGCCAACCATGTTTTCGTACAGAACACTGCCATAACTTGATCAAAAATGGGGTTTTGGCATATGAAACGATTCAGAATTTCCTGGTGCGTCTTCTCAACACAAAATGGTGGCGAAAAAATAACATAGGAAGCCTACAGGGGCCGCCAAACTTTTTTTTCGGGTCTGGAACGGCTTGGAAGGGTTAAAATTAGTTCAAAGTCAATTTTCGGTGGTGATATATGCGCAAAAGTGTCCATTGATCAGAAAAAATAATCGTATGATCGATTAGATCACGAAAGTGTTTGAATTTTTGAAAAAAAATGAAAAAAATTTTTTTTTGAGGGGTCTCGAACCCGGGACCCGCTGGGTGTGGCTCCAGCGCGCTAACCACTCCGCCAACGCGGCTTGGGAGAAACGGCGCTAGGGTTAGCCGTAACCCTAGGTCCGGAGGGGGGTAAACGCTATTTTTTACGAAAGCCAACCATGTTTTCGTACAGAACACTGCCATAACTTGATCAAAAATGGGGTTTTGGCATATGAAACGATTCAGAATTTCCTGGTGCGTCTTCTCAACACAAAATGGTGGCGAAAAAATAACATAGGAAGCCTACAGGGGCCGCCAAACTTTTTTTTTCGGGTCTGGAACGGCTTGGAAGGGTTAAAATTAGTTCAAAGTCAATTTTCGGGACCCGCTGGGTGTGGCTCCAGCGCGCTAACCACTCCGCCAACGCGGCTTGGGAGAAACGGCGCTAGGGTTAGCCGTAACCCTAGGTCCGGAGGGGGGTAAACGCTATTTTTTACGAAAGCCAACCATGTTTTCGTACAGAACACTGCCATAACTTGATCAAAAATGGGGTTTTGGCATAAGAAACGATTCAGAATTTCCTGGTGCGTCTTCTCAACACAAAATGGTGGCGAAAAAATAACATAGGAAGCCTACAGGGGCCGCCAAACTTTTTTTTTCGGGTCTGGAACGGCTTGGAAGGGTTAAAATTAGTTCAAAGTCAATTTTCGGTGGTGATATATGCGCAAAAGTGTCCATTGATCAGAAAAAATAATCGTATGATCGATTAGATCACGAAAGTGTTTGAATTTTTGAAAAAAAATGAAAAAAAAAATTTTTTTGAGGGGTCTCGAACCCGGGACCCGCTGGGTGTGGCTCCAGCGCGCTAACCACTCCGCCAACGCGGCTTGGGAGAAACGGCGCTAGGGTTAGCCGTAACCCTAGGTCCGGAGGGGGGTAAACGCTATTTTTTACGAAAGCCAACCATGTTTTCGTACAGAACACTGCCATAACTTGATCAAAAATGGGGTTTTGGCATATGAAACGATTCAGAATTTCCTGGTGCGTCTTCTCAACACAAAATGGTGGCGAAAAAATAACATAGGAAGCCTACAGGGGCCGCCAAACTTTTTTTTCGGGTCTGGAACGGCTTGGAAGGGTTAAAATTAGTTCAAAGTCAATTTTCGGTGGTGATATATGCGCAAAAGTGTCCATTGATCAGAAAAAATAATCGTATGATCGATTAGATCACGAAAGTGTTTGAATTTTTGAAAAAAAATGAAAAAAATTTTTTTTTTGAGGGGTCTCGAACCCGGGACCCGCTGGGTGTGGCTCCAGCGCGCTAACCACTCCGCCAACGCGGCTTGGGAGAAACGGCGCTAGGGTTAGCCGTAACCCTAGGTCCGGAGGGGGGTAAACGCTATTTTTTACGAAAGCCAACCATGTTTTCGTACAGAACACTGCCATAACTTGATCAAAAATGGGGTTTTGGCATATGAAACGATTCAGAATTTTCTGGTGCGTCTTCTCAACACAAAATGGTGGCGAAAAAATAACATAGGAAGCCTACAGGGGCCGCCAAACTTTTTTTTTCGGGTCTGGAACGGCTTGGAAGGGTTAAAATTAGTTCAAAGTCAATTTTCGGTGGTGATATATGCGCAAAAGTGTCCATTGATCAGAAAAAATAATCGTATGATCGATTAAATCACGAAAGTGTTTGAATTTTTGAAAAAAAATGAAAAAAAAATTTTTTTTGAGGGGTCTCGAACCCGGGACCCGCTGGGTGTGGCTCCAGCGCGCTAACCACTCCGCCAACGCGGCTTGGGAGAAACGGCGCTAGGGTTAGCCGTAACCCTAGGTCCGGAGGGGGGTAAACGCTATTTTTTACGAAAGCCAACCATGTTTTCGTACAGAACACTGCCATAACTTGATCAAAAATGGGGTTTTGGCATATGAAACGATTCAGAATTTCCTGGTGCGTCTTCTCAACACAAAATGGTGGCGAAAAAATAACATAGGAAGCCTACAGGGGCCGCCAAACTTTTTTTTTCGGGCCTGGAACGGCTTGGAAGGGTTAAAATTAGTTCAAAGTCAATTTTCGGTGGTGATATATGCGCAAAAGTGTCCATTGATCAGAAAAAATAATCGTATGATCGATTAGATCACGAAAGTGTTTGAATTTTTGAAAAAAAATGAAAAAAAAATTTTTTTTGAGGGGTCTCGAACCCGGGACCCGCTGGGTGTGGCTCCAGCGCGCTAACCACTCCGCCAACGCGGCTTGGGAGAAACGGCACTAGGGTTAGCCGTAACCCTAGGTCCGGAGGGGGGTAAACGCTATTTTTTACGAAAGCCAACCATGTTTTCGTACAGAACACTGCCATAACTTGATCAAAAATGGGGTTTTGGCATAAGAAACGATTCAGAATTTCCTGGTGCGTCTTCTCAACACAAAATGGTGGCGAAAAAATAACATAGGAAGCCTACAGGGGCCGCCAAACTTTTTTTTCGGGTCTGGAACGGCTTGGAAGGGTTAAAATTAGTTCAAAGTCAATTTTCGGTGGTGATATATGCGCAAAAGTGTCCATTGATCAGAAAAAATAATCGTATGATCGATTAGATCACGAAAGTGTTTGAATTTTTGAAAAAAAATGAAAAAAAAATTTTTTTTGAGGGGTCTCGAACCCGGGACCCGCTGGGTGTGGCTCCAGCGCGCTAACCACTCCGCCAACGCGGCTTGGGAGAAACGGCGCTAGGGTTAGCCGTAACCCTAGGTCCGGAGGGGGGTAAACGCTATTTTTTACGAAAGCCAACCCAAGCCTACAGGGGCCGCCACACTTTTTTTTTCGGGTCTGGAACGGCTTGGAAGGGTTAAAATTAGTTCAAAGTCAATTTTCGGTGGTGATATATGCGCAAAAGTGTCCATTGATCAGAAAAAATAATCGTATGATCGATTAGATCACGAAAGTGTTTGAATTTTTGAAAAAAAATGAAAAAAAAATTTTTTTTGAGGGGTCTCGAACCCGGGACCCGCTGGGTGTGGCTCCAGCGCGCTAACCACTCCGCCAACGCGGCTTGGGAGAAACGGCGCTAGGGTTAGCCGTAACCCTAGGTCCGGAGGGGGGTAAACGCTATTTTTTACGAAAGCCAACCCAAGCCTACAGGGGCCGCCAAACTTTTTTTTTCGGGTCTGGAACGGCTTGGAAGGGTTAAAATTAGTTCAAAGTCAATTTTCGGTGGTGATATATGCGCAAAAGTGTCCATTGATCAGAAAAAATAATCGTATGATCGATTAGATCACGAAAGTGTTTGAATTTTTGAAAAAAAAATGAAAAAAAAATTTTTTTTGAGGGGTCTCGAACCCGGGACCCGCTGGGTGTGGCTCCAGCGCGCTAACCACTCCGCCAACGCGGCTTGGGAGAAACGGCGCTAGGGTTAGTCGTAACCCTAGGTCCGGAGGGGGGTAAACGCTATTTTTTACGAAAGCCAACCATGTTTTCGTACAGAACACTGCCATAACTTGATCAAAAATGGGGTTTTGGCATATGAAACGATTCAGAATTTCCTGGTGCGTCTTCTCAACACAAAATGGTGGCGAAAAAATAACATAGGAAGCCTACAGGGGCCGCCAAACTTTTTTTTTCGGGTCTGGAACGGCTTGGAAGGGTTAAAATTAGTTCAAAGTCAATTTTCGGTGGTGATATATGCGCAAAAGTGTCCATTGATCAGAAAAAATAATCGTATGATCGATTAGATCACGAAAGTGTTTGAATTTTTGAAAAAAAAATGAAAAAAAAAATTTTTTTGAGGGGTCTCGAACCCGGGACCCGCTGGGTGTGGCTCCAGCGCGCTAACCACTCCGCCAACGCGGCTTGGGAGAAACGGCGCTAGGGTTAGTCGTAACCCTAGGTCCGGAGGGGGGTAAACGCTATTTTTTACGAAAGCCAACCATGTTTTCGTACAGAACACTGCCATAACTTGATCAAAAATGGGGTTTTGGCATATGAAACGATTCAGAATTTCCTGGTGCGTCTTCTCAACACAAAATGGTGGCGAAAAAATAACATAGGAAGCCTACAGGGGCCGCCAAACTTTTTTTTTCGGGTCTGGAACGGCTTGGAAGGGTTAAAATTAGTTCAAAGTCAATTTTCGGTGGTGATATATGCGCAAAAGTGTCCATTGATCAGAAAAAATAATCGTATGATCGATTAGATCACGAAAGTGTTTGAATTTTTGAAAAAAAATGAAAAAAAAATTTTTTTTGAGGGGTCTCGAACCCGGGACCCGCTGGGTGTGGCTCCAGCGCGCTAACCACTCCGCCAACGCGGCTTGGGAGAAACGGCGCTAGGGTTAGCCGTAACCCTAGGTCCGGAGGGGGGTAAACGCTATTTTTTACGAAAGCCAACCATGTTTTCGTACAGAACACTGCCATAACTTGATCAAAAATGGGGTTTTGGCATAAGAAACGATTCAGAATTTCCTGGTGCGTCTTCTCAACACAAAATGGTGGCGAAAAAATAACATAGGAAGCCTACAGGGGCCGCCAAACTTTTTTTTTCGGGTCTGGAACGGCTTGGAAGGGTTAAAATTAGTTCAAAGTCAATTTTCGGTGGTGATATATGCGCAAAAGTGTCCATTGATCAGAAAAAATAATCGTATGATCGATTAGATCACGAAAGTGTTTGAATTTTTGAAAAAAAAATGAAAAAAAAATTTTTTTTGAGGGGTCTCGAACCCGGGACCCGCTGGGTGTGGCTCCAGCGCGCTAACCACTCCGCCAACGCGGCTTGGGAGAAACGGCGCTAGGGTTAGTCGTAACCCTAGGTCCGGAGGGGGGTAAACGCTATTTTTTACGAAAGCCAACCATGTTTTCGTACAGAACACTGCCATAACTTGATCAAAAATGGGGTTTTGGCATATGAAACGATTCAGAATTTCCTGGTGCGTCTTCTCAACACAAAATGGTGGCGAAAAAATAACATAGGAAGCCTACAGGGGCCGCCAAACTTTTTTTTTCGGGTCTGGAACGGCTTGGAAGGGTTAAAATTAGTTCAAAGTCAATTTTCGGTGGTGATATATGCGCAAAAGTGTCCATTGATCAGAAAAAATAATCGTATGATCGATTAGATCACGAAAGTGTTTGAATTTTTGAAAAAAAATGAAAAAAAAATTTTTTTTGAGGGGTCTCGAACCCGGGACCCGCTGGGTGTGGCTCCAGCGCGCTAACCACTCCGCCAACGCGGCTTGGGAGAAACGGCGCTAGGGTTAGCCGTAACCCTAGGTCCGGAGGGGGGGTAAACGCTATTTTTTACGAAAGCCAACCATGTTTTCGTACAGAACACTGCCATAACTTGATCAAAAATGGGGTTTTGGCATAAGAAACGATTCAGAATTTCCTGGTGCGTCTTCTCAACACAAAATGGTGGCGAAAAAATAACATAGGAAGCCTACAGGGGCCGCCAAACTTTTTTTTTCGGGTCTGGAACGGCTTGGAAGGGTTAAAATTAGTTCAAAGTCAATTTTCGGTGGTGATATATGCGCAAAAGTGTCCATTGATCAGAAAAAATAATCGTATGATCGATTAGATCACGAAAGTGTTTGAATTTTTGAAAAAAAATGAAAAAATTTTTTTTTTCAGGGGTCTCGAACCCGGGACCCGCTGGGTGTGGCTCCAGCGCGCTAACCACTCCGCCAACGCGGCTTGGGAGAAACGGCGCTAGGGTTAGCCGTAACCCTAGGTCCGGAGGGGGGTAAACGCTATTTTTTACGAAAGCCAACCATGTTTTCGTACAGAACACTGCCATAACTTGATCAAAAATGGGGTTTTGGCATATGAAACGATTCAGAATTTCCTGGTGCGTCTTCTCAACACAAAATGGTGGCGAAAAAATAACATAGGAAGCCTACAGGGGCCGCCAAACTTTTTTTTCGGGTCTGGAACGGCTTGGAAGGGTTAAAATTAGTTCAAAGTCAATTTTCGGTGGTGATATATGCGCAAAAGTGTCCATTGATCAGAAAAAATAATCGTATGATCGATTAGATCACGAAAGTGTTTGAATTTTTGAAAAAAAATGAAAAAAAATTTTTTTTTGAGGGGTCTCGAACCCGGGACCCGCTGGGTGTGGCTCCAGCGCGCTAACCACTCCGCCAACGCGGCTTGGGAGAAACGGCGCTAGGGTTAGCCGTAACCCTAGGTCCGGAGGGGGGGTAAACGCTATTTTTTACGAAAGCCAACCATGTTTTCGTACAGAACACTGCCATAACTTGATCAAAAATGGGGGTTTTGGCATATGAAACGATTCAGAATTTCCTGGTGCGTCTTCTCAACACAAAATGGTGGCGAAAAAATAACATAGGAAGCCTACAGGGGCCGCCAAACTTTTTTTTTCGGGTCTGGAACGGCTTGGAAGGGTTAAAATTAGTTCAAAGTCAATTTTCGGTGGTGATATATGCGCAAAAGTGTCCATTGATCAGAAAAAATAATCGTATGATCGATTAGATCACGAAAGTGTTTGAATTTTTGAAAAAAAATGAAAAAAAAATTTTTTTTTTCAGGGGTCTCGAACCCGGGACCCGCTGGGTGTGGCTCCAGCGCGCTAACCACTCCGCCAACGCGGCTTGGGAGAAACGGCGCTAGGGTTAGCCGTAACCCTAGGTCCGGAGGGGGGTAAACGCTATTTTTTACGAAAGCCAACCATGTTTTCGTACAGAACACTGCCATAACTTGATCAAAAATGGGGTTTTGGCATATGAAACGATTCAGAATTTCCTGGTGCGTCTTCTCAACACAAAATGGTGGCGAAAAAATAACATAGGAAGCCTACAGGGGCCGCCAAACTTTTTTTTTCGGGTCTGGAACGGCTTGGAAGGGTTAAAATTAGTTCAAAGTCAATTTTCGGTGGTGATATATGCGCAAAAGTGTCCATTGATCAGAAAAAATAATCGTATGATCGATTAGATCACGAAAGTGTTTGAATTTTTGAAAAAAAATGAAAAAAAATTTTTTTTTGAGGGGTCTCGAACCCGGGACCCGCTGGGTGTGGCTCCAGCGCGCTAACCACTCCGCCAACGCGGCTTGGGAGAAACGGCGCTAGGGTTAGCCGTAACCCTAGGTCCGGAGGGGGGTAAACGCTATTTTTTACGAAAGCCAACCATGTTTTCGTACAGAACACTGCCATAACTTGATCAAAAATGGGGGTTTTGGCATAAGAAACGATTCAGAATTTCCTGGTGCGTCTTCTCAACACAAAATGGTGGCGAAAAAATAACATAGGAAGCCTACAGGGGCCGCCAAACTTTTTTTTTCGGGTCTGGAACGGCTTGGAAGGGTTAAAATTAGTTCAAAGTCAATTTTCGGTGGTGATATATGCGCAAAAGTGTCCATTGATCAGAAAAAATAATCGTATGATCGATTAGATCACGAAAGTGTTTGAATTTTTGAAAAAAAATGAAAAAATTTTTTTTTTCAGGGGTCTCGAACCCGGGACCCGCTGGGTGTGGCTCCAGCGCGCTAACCACTCCGCCAACGCGGCTTGGGAGAAACGGCGCTAGGGTTAGCCGTAACCCTAGGTCCGGAGGGGGGTAAACGCTATTTTTTACGAAAGCCAACCATGTTTTCGTACAGAACACTGCCATAACTTGATCAAAAATGGGGTTTTGGCATATGAAACGATTCAGAATTTCCTGGTGCGTCTTCTCAACACAAAATGGTGGCGAAAAAATAACATAGGAAGCCTACAGGGGCCGCCAAACTTTTTTTTCGGGTCTGGAACGGCTTGGAAGGGTTAAAATTAGTTCAAAGTCAATTTTCGGTGGTGATATATGCGCAAAAGTGTCCATTGATCAGAAAAAATAATCGTATGATCGATTAGATCACGAAAGTGTTTGAATTTTTGAAAAAAAATGAAAAAAATTTTTTTTTGAGGGGTCTCGAACCCGGGACCCGCTGGGTGTGGCTCCAGCGCGCTAACCACTCCGCCAACGCGGCTTGGGAGAAACGGCGCTAGGGTTAGCCGTAACCCTAGGTCCGGAGGGGGGGTAAACGCTATTTTTTACGAAAGCCAACCATGTTTTCGTACAGAACACTGCCATAACTTGATCAAAAATGGGGTTTTGGCATATGAAACGATTCAGAATTTCCTGGTGCGTCTTCTCAACACAAAATGGTGGCGAAAAAATAACATAGGAAGCCTACAGGGGCCGCCAAACTTTTTTTTTCGGGTCTGGAACGGCTTGGAAGGGTTAAAATTAGTTCAAAGTCAATTTTCGGTGGTGATATATGCGCAAAAGTGTCCATTGATCAGAAAAAATAATCGTATGATCGATTAGATCACGAAAGTGTTTGAATTTTTGAAAAAAAATGAAAAAAATTTTTTTTTTGAGGGGTCTCGAACCCGGGACCCGCTGGGTGTGGCTCCAGCGCGCTAACCACTCCGCCAACGCGGCTTGGGAGAAACGGCGCTAGGGTTAGCCGTAACCCTAGGTCCGGAGGGGGGTAAACGCTATTTTTTACGAAAGCCAACCATGTTTTCGTACAGAACACTGCCATAACTTGATCAAAAATGGGGGTTTTGGCATATGAAACGATTCAGAATTTCCTGGTGCGTCTTCTCAACACAAAATGGTGGCGAAAAAATAACATAGGAAGCCTACAGGGGCCGCCAAACTTTTTTTTTCGGGCCTGGAACGGCTTGGAAGGGTTAAAATTAGTTCAAAGTCAATTTTCGGTGGTGATATATGCGCAAAAGTGTCCATTGATCAGAAAAAATAATCGTATGATCGATTAGATCACGAAAGTGTTTGAATTTTTGAAAAAAAATGAAAAAAAAATTTTTTTTGAGGGGTCTCGAACCCGGGACCCGCTGGGTGTGGCTCCAGCGCGCTAACCACACCGCCAACGCGGCTTGGGAGAAACGGCACTAGGGTTAGCCGTAACCCTAGGTCCGGAGGGGGGGTAAACGCTATTTTTTACGAAAGCCAACCATGTTTTCGTACAGAACACTGCCATAACTTGATCAAAAATGGGGTTTTGGCATAAGAAACGATTCAGAATTTCCTGGTGCGTCTTCTCAACACAAAATGGTGGCGAAAAAATAACATAGGAAGCCTACAGGGGCCGCCAAACTTTTTTTTCGGGTCTGGAACGGCTTGGAAGGGTTAAAATTAGTTCAAAGTCAATTTTCGGTGGTGATATATGCGCAAAAGTGTCCATTGATCAGAAAAAATAATCGTATGATCGATTAGATCACGAAAGTGTTTGAATTTTTGAAAAAAAATGAAAAAAAAATTTTTTTTGAGGGGTCTCGAACCCGGGACCCGCTGGGTGTGGCTCCAGCGCGCTAACCACTCCGCCAACGCGGCTTGGGAGAAACGGCGCTAGGGTTAGCCGTAACCCTAGGTCCGGAGGGGGGTAAACGCTATTTTTTACGAAAGCCAACCCAAGCCTACAGGGGCCGCCACACTTTTTTTTTCGGGTCTGGAACGGCTTGGAAGGGTTAAAATTAGTTCAAAGTCAATTTTCGGTGGTGATATATGCGCAAAAGTGTCCATTGATCAGAAAAAATAATCGTATGATCGATTAGATCACGAAAGTGTTTGAATTTTTGAAAAAAAAATGAAAAAAAAATTTTTTTTGAGGGGTCTCGAACCCGGGACCCGCTGGGTGTGGCTCCAGCGCGCTAACCACTCCGCCAACGCGGCTTGGGAGAAACGGCGCTAGGGTTAGCCGTAACCCTAGGTCCGGAGGGGGGTAAACGCTATTTTTTACGAAAGCCAACCCAAGCCTACAGGGGCCGCCAAACTTTTTTTTTCGGGTCTGGAACGGCTTGGAAGGGTTAAAATTAGTTCAAAGTCAATTTTCGGTGGTGATATATGCGCAAAAGTGTCCATTGATCAGAAAAAATAATCGTATGATCGATTAGATCACGAAAGTGTTTGAATTTTTGAAAAAAAAATGAAAAAAAAATTTTTTTTGAGGGGTCTCGAACCCGGGACCCGCTGGGTGTGGCTCCAGCGCGCTAACCACTCCGCCAACGCGGCTTGGGAGAAACGGCGCTAGGGTTAGTCGTAACCCTAGGTCCGGAGGGGGGGTAAACGCTATTTTTTACGAAAGCCAACCATGTTTTCGTACAGAACACTGCCATAACTTGATCAAAAATGGGGTTTTGGCATATGAAACGATTCAGAATTTCCTGGTGCGTCTTCTCAACACAAAATGGTGGCGAAAAAATAACATAGGAAGCCTACAGGGGCCGCCAAACTTTTTTTTTCGGGTCTGGAACGGCTTGGAAGGGTTAAAATTAGTTCAAAGTCAATTTTCGGTGGTGATATATGCGCAAAAGTGTCCATTGATCAGAAAAAATAATCGTATGATCGATTAGATCACGAAAGTGTTTGAATTTTTGAAAAAAAAATGAAAAAAAAATTTTTTTTGAGGGGTCTCGAACCCGGGACCCGCTGGGTGTGGCTCCAGCGCGCTAACCACTCCGCCAACGCGGCTTGGGAGAAACGGCGCTAGGGTTAGTCGTAACCCTAGGTCCGGAGGGGGGGTAAACGCTATTTTTTACGAAAGCCAACCATGTTTTCGTACAGAACACTGCCATAACTTGATCAAAAATGGGGGTTTTGGCATATGAAACGATTCAGAATTTCCTGGTGCGTCTTCTCAACACAAAATGGTGGCGAAAAAATAACATAGGAAGCCTACAGGGGCCGCCAAACTTTTTTTTTCGGGTCTGGAACGGCTTGGAAGGGTTAAAATTAGTTCAAAGTCAATTTTCGGTGGTGATATATGCGCAAAAGTGTCCATTGATCAGAAAAAATAATCGTATGATCGATTAGATCACGAAAGTGTTTGAATTTTTGAAAAAAAATGAAAAAAAAATTTTTTTTGAGGGGTCTCGAACCCGGGACCCGCTGGGTGTGGCTCCAGCGCGCTAACCACTCCGCCAACGCGGCTTGGGAGAAACGGCGCTAGGGTTAGCCGTAACCCTAGGTCCGGAGGGGGGGTAAACGCTATTTTTTACGAAAGCCAACCATGTTTTCGTACAGAACACTGCCATAACTTGATCAAAAATGGGGTTTTGGCATAAGAAACGATTCAGAATTTCCTGGTGCGTCTTCTCAACACAAAATGGTGGCGAAAAAATAACATAGGAAGCCTACAGGGGCCGCCAAACTTTTTTTTTCGGGTCTGGAACGGCTTGGAAGGGTTAAAATTAGTTCAAAGTCAATTTTCGGTGGTGATATATGCGCAAAAGTGTCCATTGATCAGAAAAAATAATCGTATGATCGATTAGATCACGAAAGTGTTTGAATTTTTGAAAAAAAAATGAAAAAAAAATTTTTTTTGAGGGGTCTCGAACCCGGGACCCGCTGGGTGTGGCTCCAGCGCGCTAACCACTCCGCCAACGCGGCTTGGGAGAAACGGCGCTAGGGTTAGTCGTAACCCTAGGTCCGGAGGGGGGTAAACGCTATTTTTTACGAAAGCCAACCATGTTTTCGTACAGAACACTGCCATAACTTGATCAAAAATGGGGTTTTGGCATATGAAACGATTCAGAATTTCCTGGTGCGTCTTCTCAACACAAAATGGTGGCGAAAAAATAACATAGGAAGCCTACAGGGGCCGCCAAACTTTTTTTTTCGGGTCTGGAACGGCTTGGAAGGGTTAAAATTAGTTCAAAGTCAATTTTCGGTGGTGATATATGCGCAAAAGTGTCCATTGATCAGAAAAAATAATCGTATGATCGATTAGATCACGAAAGTGTTTGAATTTTTGAAAAAAAATGAAAAAAAAATTTTTTTTGAGGGGTCTCGAACCCGGGACCCGCTGGGTGTGGCTCCAGCGCGCTAACCACTCCGCCAACGCGGCTTGGGAGAAACGGCGCTAGGGTTAGCCGTAACCCTAGGTCCGGAGGGGGGGTAAACGCTATTTTTTACGAAAGCCAACCATGTTTTCGTACAGAACACTGCCATAACTTGATCAAAAATGGGGTTTTGGCATAAGAAACGATTCAGAATTTCCTGGTGCGTCTTCTCAACACAAAATGGTGGCGAAAAAATAACATAGGAAGCCTACAGGGGCCGCCAAACTTTTTTTTTCGGGTCTGGAACGGCTTGGAAGGGTTAAAATTAGTTCAAAGTCAATTTTCGGTGGTGATATATGCGCAAAAGTGTCCATTGATCAGAAAAAATAATCGTATGATCGATTAGATCACGAAAGTGTTTGAATTTTTGAAAAAAAATGAAAAAAAAAATTTTTTTGAGGGGTCTCGAACCCGGGACCCTCTGGGTGTGGCTCCAGCGCGCTAACCACTCCGCCAACGCGGCTTGGGAGAAACGGCGCTAGGGTTAGCCGTAACCCTAGGTCCGGAGGGGGGGTAAACGCTATTTTTTACGAAAGCCAACCATGTTTTCGTACAGAACACTGCCATAACTTGATCAAAAATGGGGGTTTTGGCATATGAAACGATTCAGAATTTCCTGGTGCGTCTTCTCAACACAAAATGGTGGCGAAAAAATAACATAGGAAGCCTACAGGGGCCGCCAAACTTTTTTTTCGGGTCTGGAACGGCTTGGAAGGGTTAAAATTAGTTCAAAGTCAATTTTCGGTGGTGATATATGCGCAAAAGTGTCCATTGATCAGAAAAAATAATCGTATGATCGATTAGATCACGAAAGTGTTTGAATTTTTGAAAAAAAATGAAAAAAATTTTTTTTTTGAGGGGTCTCGAACCCGGGACCCGCTGGGTGTGGCTCCAGCGCGCTAACCACTCCGCCAACGCGGCTTGGGAGAAACGGCGCTAGGGTTAGCCGTAACCCTAGGTCCGGAGGGGGGGTAAACGCTATTTTTTACGAAAGCCAACCATGTTTTCGTACAGAACACTGCCATAACTTGATCAAAAATGGGGTTTTGGCATATGAAACGATTCAGAATTTTCTGGTGCGTCTTCTCAACACAAAATGGTGGCGAAAAAATAACATAGGAAGCCTACAGGGGCCGCCAAACTTTTTTTTTCGGGTCTGGAACGGCTTGGAAGGGTTAAAATTAGTTCAAAGTCAATTTTCGGTGGTGATATATGCGCAAAAGTGTCCATTGATCAGAAAAAATAATCGTATGATCGATTAGATCACGAAAGTGTTTGAATTTTTGAAAAAAAATGAAAAAAATTTTTTTTTTGAGGGGTCTCGAACCCGGGACCCGCTGGGTGTGGCTCCAGCGCGCTAACCACTCCGCCAACGCGGCTTGGGAGAAACGGCGCTAGGGTTAGCCGTAACCCTAGGTCCGGAGGGGGGTAAACGCTATTTTTTACGAAAGCCAACCATGTTTTCGTACAGAACACTGCCATAACTTGATCAAAAATGGGGTTTTGGCATATGAAACGATTCAGAATTTCCTGGTGCGTCTTCTCAACACAAAATGGTGGCGAAAAAATAACATAGGAAGCCTACAGGGGCCGCCAAACTTTTTTTTTCGGGCCTGGAACGGCTTGGAAGGGTTAAAATTAGTTCAAAGTCAATTTTCGGTGGTGATATATGCGCAAAAGTGTCCATTGATCAGAAAAAATAATCGTATGATCGATTAGATCACGAAAGTGTTTGAATTTTTGAAAAAAAATGAAAAAAAAATTTTTTTTGAGGGGTCTCGAACCCGGGACCCGCTGGGTGTGGCTCCAGCGCGCTAACCACTCCGCCAACGCGGCTTGGGAGAAACGGCACTAGGGTTAGCCGTAACCCTAGGTCCGGAGGGGGGTAAACGCTATTTTTTACGAAAGCCAACCATGTTTTCGTACAGAACACTGCCATAACTTGATCAAAAATGGGGTTTTGGCATAAGAAACGATTCAGAATTTCCTGGTGCGTCTTCTCAACACAAAATGGTGGCGAAAAAAATAACATAGGAAGCCTACAGGGGCCGCCAAACTTTTTTTTCGGGTCTGGAACGGCTTGGAAGGGTTAAAATTAGTTCAAAGTCAATTTTCGGTGGTGATATATGCGCAAAAGTGTCCATTGATCAGAAAAAATAATCGTATGATCGATTAGATCACGAAAGTGTTTGAATTTTTGAAAAAAAATGAAAAAAAAATTTTTTTTGAGGGGTCTCGAACCCGGGACCCGCTGGGTGTGGCTCCAGCGCGCTAACCACTCCGCCAACGCGGCTTGGGAGAAACGGCGCTAGGGTTAGCCGTAACCCTAGGTCCGGAGGGGGGTAAACGCTATTTTTTACGAAAGCCAACCATGTTTTCGTACAGAACACTGCCATAACTTGATCAAAAATGGGGTTTTGGCATATGAAACGATTCAGAATTTCCTGGTGCGTCTTCTCAACACAAAATGGTGGCGAAAAAATAACATAGGAAGCCTACAGGGGCCGCCAAACTTTTTTTTTCGGGTCTGGAACGGCTTGGAAGGGTTAAAATTAGTTCAAAGTCAATTTTCGGTGGTGATATATGCGCAAAAGTGTCCATTGATCAGAAAAAATAATCGTATGATCGATTAGATCACGAAAGTGTTTGAATTTTTGAAAAAAAATGAAAAAAAAAATTTTTTTGAGGGGTCTCGAACCCGGGACCCGCGGGGTGTGGCTCCAGCGCGCTAACCACTCCGCCAACGCGGCTTGTGAGAAACGGCGCTAGGGTTAGCCGTAACCCTAGGTCCGGAGGGGGGGGGGTAAACGCTATTTTTTACGAAAGCCAACCATGTTTTCGTACAGAACACTGCCATAACTTGATCAAAAATGGGGGTTTTGGCATATGAAACGATTCAGAATTTCCTGGTGCGTCTTCTCAACACAAAATGGTGGCGAAAAAATAACATAGGAAGCCTACAGGGGCCGCCAAACTTTTTTTTTCGGGTCTGGAACGGCTTGGAAGGGTTAAAATTAGTTCAAAGTCAATTTTCGGTGGTGATATATGCGCAAAAGTGTCCATTGATCAGAAAAAATAATCGTATGATCGATTAGATCACGAAAGTGTTTGAATTTTTGAAAAAAAATGAAAAAAATTTTTTTTTTGAGGGGTCTCGAACCCGGGACCCGCTGGGTGTGGCTCCAGCGCGCTAACCACTCCGCCAACGCGGCTTGGGAGAAACGGCGCTAGGGTTAGCCGTAACCCTAGGTCCGGAGGGGGGTAAACGCTATTTTTTACGAAAGCCAACCATGTTTTCGTACAGAACACTGCCATAACTTGATCAAAAATGGGGTTTTGGCATATGAAACGATTCAGAATTTCCTGGTGCGTCTTCTCAACACAAAATGGTGGCGAAAAAATAACATAGGAAGCCTACAGGGGCCGCCAAACTTTTTTTTTCGGGTCTGGAACGTCTTGGAAGGGTTAAAATTAGTTCAAAGTCAATTTTCGGTGGTGATATATGCGCAAAAGTGTCCATTGATCAGAAAAAATAATCGTATGATCGATTAGATCACGAAAGTGTTTGAATTTTTGAAAAAAAATGAAAAAAAATTTTTTTTTGAGGGGTCTCGAACCCGGGACCCGCTGGGTGTGGCTCCAGCGCGCTAACCACTCCGCCAACGCGGCTTGGGAGAAACGGCGCTAGGGTTAGCCGTAACCCTAGGTCCGGAGGGGGGGTAAACGCTATTTTTTACGAAAGCCAACCATGTTTTCGTACAGAACACTGCCATAACTTGATCAAAAATGGGGGTTTTGGCATATGAAACGATTCAGAATTTCCTGGTGCGTCTTCTCAACACAAAATGGTGGCGAAAAAATAACATAGGAAGCCTACAGGGGCCGCCAAACTTTTTTTTTCGGGTCTGGAACGGCTTGGAAGGGTTTAAAATTAGTTCAAAGTCAATTTTCGGTGGTGATATATGCGCAAAAGTGTCCATTGATCAGAAAAAAATAATCGTATGATCGATTAGATCACGAAAGTGTTTGAATTTTTGAAAAAAAATGAAAAAAATTTTTTTTTTGAGGGGTCTCGAACCCGGGACCCGCTGGGTGTGGCTCCAGCGCGCTAACCACTCCGCCAACGCGGCTTGGGAGAAACGGCGCTAGGGTTAGCCGTAACCCTAGGTCCGGAGGGGGGTAAACGCTATTTTTTACGAAAGCCAACCATGTTTTCGTACAGAACACTGCCATAACTTGATCAAAAATGGGGTTTTGGCATATGAAACGATTCAGAATTTCCTGGTGCGTCTTCTCAACACAAAATGGTGGCGAAAAAATAACATAGGAAGCCTACAGGGGCCGCCAAACTTTTTTTTTCGGGTCTGGAACGGCTTGGAAGGGTTAAAATTAGTTCAAAGTCAATTTTCGGTGGTGATATATGCGCAAAAGTGTCCATTGATCAGAAAAAATAATCGTATGATCGATTAGATCACGAAAGTGTTTGAATTTTTGAAAAAAAATGAAAAAAAATTTTTTTTTGAGGGGTCTCGAACCCGGGACCCGCTGGGTGTGGCTCCAGCGCGCTAACCACTCCGCCAACGCGGCTTGGGAGAAACGGCGCTAGGGTTAGCCGTAACCCTAGGTCCGGAGGGGGGTAAACGCTATTTTTTACGAAAGCCAACCATGTTTTCGTACAGAACACTGCCATAACTTGATCAAAAATGGGGTTTTGGCATATGAAACGATTCAGAATTTCCTGGTGCGTCTTCTCAACACAAAATGGTGGCGAAAAAATAACATAGGAAGCCTACAGGGGCCGCCAAACTTTTTTTTTCGGGTCTGGAACGGCTTGGAAGGGTTAAAATTAGTTCAAAGTCAATTTTCGGTGGTGATATATGCGCAAAAGTGTCCATTGATCAGAAAAAATAATCGTATGATCGATTAGATCACGAAAGTGTTTGAATTTTTGAAAAAAAATGAAAAAAAATTTTTTTTTGAGGGGTCTCGAACCCGGGACCCGCTGGGTGTGGCTCCAGCGCGCTAACCACTCCGCCAACGCGGCTTGGGAGAAACGGCGCTAGGGTTAGCCGTAACCCTAGGTCCGGAGGGGGGTAAACGCTATTTTTTACGAAAGCCAACCATGTTTTCGTACAGAACACTGCCATAACTTGATCAAAAATGGGGTTTTGGCATATGAAACGATTCAGAATTTCCTGGTGCGTCTTCTCAACACAAAATGGTGGCGAAAAAATAACATAGGAAGCCTACAGGGGCCGCCAAACTTTTTTTTTCGGGTCTGGAACGGCTTGGAAGGGTTAAAATTTGTTCAAAGTCAATTTTCGGTGGTGATATATGCGCAAAAGTGTCCATTGATCAGAAAAAATAATCGTATGATCGATTAGATCACGAAAGTGTTTGAATTTTTGAAAAAAAATGAAAAACATTTTTTTTTTGAGGGGTCTCGAACCCGGGACCCGCTGGGTGTGGCTCCAGCGCGCTAACCACTCCGCCACTAGAGGCAAAAAACTCGGCAAATTTTGGCCATTTTTCGGAAAAAAGCCAAACTTCTAGCGCCTGTAACTATGGAACTGCATAAGATAGAACCTTCTGGTTTGTGTTGAAAATTGCAGAACGACGTGCTTTATCTTCCTGCAAAAGGACAACATTCTCCGACTTATGGTTCGCCGGCAATCGGTGTTTGAAAAAGTGCTAAAATCGGTCAAACTTGGCCAAAAATCGATGAATTTTTATCGTTTTGGTCAGGAAAATTTGAAAATCGGAAAAAATCGACTTTTTCAAATAAAATTTTTGATTTGAATTTTTTGGACATAATTGAAGTTTTTGGGTTTCAGGGAGGCCAGAAATTCGATTAAAACTTGTTTTATGAATTTTGGGGCAAAACTAGAGGCAAAAAACTCGGCAAATTTTGGCCTTTTTTCCGAAAAAAGCCAAACTTCTAGCGCCTGTAACTATGGAACTGCATAAGATAGAACCCTCTGGTTTGTGTTGAAAATTGCAGAACGACGTGCTTTATCTTCCTGCAAAAGGACAACATTCTCCGACTTATGGTTCGCCGGCAATCGGTGTTTGAAAAAGTGCTAAAATCGGTCAAACTTGGCCAAAAATCGATGAATTTTTATCGTTTTGGTCAGGAAAATTTGAAAATCGGAAAAAATCGACTTTTTCAAATAAAATTTTTGATTTGAATTTTTTGGACATAATTGAAGTTTTTGGGTTTCAGGGAGGCCAGAAATTCGATTAAAACTTGTTTTATGAATTTTGGGGCAAAACTAGAGGCAAAAAACTCGGCAAATTTTGGCCATTTTTCCGAAAAAAGCCAAACTTCTAGCGCCTGTAACTATGGAACTGCATAAGATAGAACCTTCTGGTTTGTGTTGAAAATTGCAGAACGACGTGCTTTATCTTCCTGCAAAAGGACAACATTCTCCGACTTAAAAATCGGAAAAAATCGACTTTTTCAAATAAAATTTTTGATTTGAATTTTTTGGACATAATTGAAGTTTTTGGGTTTCAGGGAGGCCAGAAATTCGATTAAAACTTGTTTTATGAATTTTGGGGCAAAACTAGAGGCAAAAAACTCGGCAAATTTTGGCCATTTTTCCGAAAAAAGCCAAACTTCTAGCGCCTGTAACTATGGAACTGCATAAGATAGAACCTTCTGGTTTGTGTTGAAAATTGCAGAACGACGTGCTTTATCTTCCTGCAAAAGGACAACATTCTCCGACTTATGGTTCGCCGGCAATCGGTGTTTGAAAAAGTGCTAAAATCGGTCAAACTTGGCCAAAAATCGATGAATTTTTATCGTTTTGGTCAGGAAAATTTGAAAATCGGAAAAAATCGACTTTTTCAAATAAAATTTTTGATTTGAATTTTTTGGACATAATTGAAGTTTTTGGGTTTCAGGGAGGCCAGAAATTCGATTAAAACTTGTTTTATGAATTTTGGGGCAAAACTAGAGGCAAAAAACTCGGCAAATTTTGGCCATTTTTCCGAAAAAAGCCAAACTTCTAGCGCCTGTAACTATGGAACTGCATAAGATAGAACCTTCTGGTTTGTGTTGAAAATTGCAGAACGACGTGCTTTATCTTCCTGCAAAAGGACAACATTCTCCGACTTATGGTTCGCCGGCAATCGGTGTTTGAAAAAGTGCTAAAATCGGTCAAACTTGGCCAAAAATCGATGAATTTTTATCGTTTTGGTCAGGAAAATTTGAAAATCGGAAAAAATCGACTTTTTCAAATAAAATTTTTGATTTGAATTTTTTGGACATAATTGAAGTTTTTGGGTTTCAGGGAGGCCAGAAATTCGATTAAAACTTGTTTTATGAATTTTGGGGCAAAACTAGAGGCAAAAAACTCGGCAAATTTTGGCCATTTTTCCGAAAAAAGCCAAACTTCTAGCGCCTGTAACTATGGAACTGCATAAGATAGAACCTTCTGGTTTGTGTTGAAAATTGCAGAACGACGTGCTTTATCTTCCTGCAAAAGGACAACATTCTCCGACTTATGGTTCGCCGGCAATCGGTGTTTGAAAAAGTGCTAAAATCGGTCAAACTTGGCCAAAAATCGATGAATTTTTATCGTTTTGGTCAGGAAAATTTGAAAATCGGAAAAAATCGACTTTTTCAAATAAAATTTTTGATTTGAATTTTTTGGACATAATTGAAGTTTTTGGGTTTCAGGGAGGCCAGAAATTCGATTAAAACTTGTTTTATGAATTTTGGGGCAAAACTAGAGGCAAAAAACTCGGCAAATTTTGGCCATTTTTCCGAAAAAAGCCAAACTTCTAGCGCCTGTAACTATGGAACTGCATAAGATAGAACCTTCTGGTTTGTGTTGAAAATTGCAGAACGACGTGCTTTATCTTCCTGCAAAAGGACAACATTCTCCGACTTATGGTTCGCCGGCAATCGGTGTTTGAAAAAGTGCTAAAATCGGTCAAACTTGGCCAAAAATCGATGAATTTTTATCGTTTTGGTCAGGAAAATTTGAAAATCGGAAAAAATCGACTTTTTCAAATAAAATTTTTGATTTGAATTTTTTGGACATAATTGAAGTTTTTGGGTTTCAGGGAGGCCAGAAATTCGATTAAAACTTGTTTTATGAATTTTGGGGCAAAACTAGAGGCAAAAAACTCGGCAAATTTTGGCCATTTTTCCGAAAAAAGCCAAACTTCTAGCGCCTGTAACTATGGAACTGCATAAGATAGAACCTTCTGGTTTGTGTTGAAAATTGCAGAACGACGTGCTTTATCTTCCTGCAAAAGGACAACATTCTCCGACTTATGGTTCGCCGGCAATCGGTGTTTGAAAAAGTGCTAAAATCGGTCAAACTTGGCCAAAAATCGATGAATTTTTATCGTTTTGGTCAGGAAAATTTGAAAATCGGAAAAAATCGACTTTTTCAAATAAAATTTTTGATTTGAATTTTTTGGACATAATTGAAGTTTTTGGGTTTCAGGGAGGCCAGAAATTCGATTAAAACTTGTTTTATGAATTTTGGGGCAAAACTAGAGGCAAAAAACTCGGCAAATTTTGGCCATTTTTCCGAAAAAAGCCAAACTTCTAGCGCCTGTAACTATGGAACTGCATAAGATAGAACCTTCTGGTTTGTGTTGAAAATTGCAGAACGACGTGCTTTATCTTCCTGCAAAAGGACAACATTCTCCGACTTATGGTTCGCCGGCAATCGGTGTTTGAAAAAGTGCTAAAATCGGTCAAACTTGGCCAAAAATCGATGAATTTTTATCGTTTTGGTCAGGAAAATTTGAAAATCGGAAAAAATCGACTTTTTCAAATAAAATTTTTGATTTGAATTTTTTGGACATAATTGAAGTTTTTGGGTTTCAGGGAGGCCAGAAATTCGATTAAAACTTGTTTTATGAATTTTGGGGCAAAACTAGAGGCAAAAAACTCGGCAAATTTTGGCCATTTTTCCGAAAAAAGCCAAACTTCTAGCGCCTGTAACTATGGAACTGCATAAGATAGAACCTTCTGGTTTGTGTTGAAAATTGCAGAACGACGTGCTTTATCTTCCTGCAAAAGGACAACATTCTCCGACTTATGGTTCGCCGGCAATCGGTGTTTGAAAAAGTGCTAAAATCGGTCAAACTTGGCCAAAAATCGATGAATTTTTATCGTTTTGGTCAGGAAAATTTGAAAATCGGAAAAAATCGACTTTTTCAAATAAAATTTTTGATTTGAATTTTTTGGACATAATTGAAGTTTTTGGGTTTCAGGGAGGCCAGAAATTCGATTAAAACTTGTTTTATGAATTTTGGGGCAAAACTAGAGGCAAAAAACTCGGCAAATTTTGGCCATTTTTCCGAAAAAAGCCAAACTTCTAGCGCCTGTAACTATGGAACTGCATAAGATAGAACCTTCTGGTTTGTGTTGAAAATTGCAGAACGACGTGCTTTATCTTCCTGCAAAAGGACAACATTCTCCGACTTATGGTTCGCCGGCAATCGGTGTTTGAAAAAGTGCTAAAATCGGTCAAACTTGGCCAAAAATCGATGAATTTTTATCGTTTTGGTCAGGAAAATTTGAAAATCGGAAAAAATCGACTTTTTCAAATAAAATTTTTGATTTGAATTTTTTGGACATAATTGAAGTTTTTGGGTTTCAGGGAGGCCAGAAATTCGATTAAAACTTGTTTTATGAATTTTGGGGCAAAACTAGAGGCAAAAAACTCGGCAAATTTTGGCCATTTTTCCGAAAAAAGCCAAACTTCTAGCGCCTGTAACTATGGAACTGCATAAGATAGAACCTTCTGGTTTGTGTTGAAAATTGCAGAACGACGTGCTTTATCTTCCTGCAAAAGGACAACATTCTCCGACTTATGGTTCGCCGGCAATCGGTGTTTGAAAAAGTGCTAAAATCGGTCAAACTTGGCCAAAAATCGATGAATTTTTATCGTTTTGGTCAGGAAAATTTGAAAATCGGAAAAAATCGACTTTTTCAAATAAAATTTTTGATTTGAATTTTTTGGACATAATTGAAGTTTTTGGGTTTCAGGGAGGCCAGAAATTCGATTAAAACTTGTTTTATGAATTTTGGGGCAAAACTAGAGGCAAAAAACTCGGCAAATTTTGGCCATTTTTCCGAAAAAAGCCAAACTTCTAGCGCCTGTAACTATGGAACTGCATAAGATAGAACCTTCTGGTTTGTGTTGAAAATTGCAGAACGACGTGCTTTATCTTCCTGCAAAAGGACAACATTCTCCGACTTATGGTTCGCCGGCAATCGGTGTTTGAAAAAGTGCTAAAATCGGTCAAACTTGGCCAAAAATCGATGAATTTTTATCGTTTTGGTCAGGAAAATTTGAAAATCGGAAAAAATCGACTTTTTCAAATAAAATTTTTGATTTGAATTTTTTGGACATAATTGAAGTTTTTGGGTTTCAGGGAGGCCAGAAATTCGATTAAAACTTGTTTTATGAATTTTGGGGCAAAACTAGAGGCAAAAAACTCGGCAAATTTTGGCCATTTTTCCGAAAAAAGCCAAACTTCTAGCGCCTGTAACTATGGAACTGCATAAGATAGAACCTTCTGGTTTGTGTTGAAAATTGCAGAACGACGTGCTTTATCTTCCTGCAAAAGGACAACATTCTCCGACTTATGGTTCGCCGGCAATCGGTGTTTGAAAAAGTGCTAAAATCGGTCAAACTTGGCCAAAAATCGATGAATTTTTATCGTTTTGGTCAGGAAAATTTGAAAATCGGAAAAAATCGACTTTTTCAAATAAAATTTTTGATTTGAATTTTTTGGACATAATTGAAGTTTTTGGGTTTCAGGGAGGCCAGAAATTCGATTAAAACTTGTTTTATGAATTTTGGGGCAAAACTAGAGGCAAAAAACTCGGCAAATTTTGGCCATTTTTCCGAAAAAAGCCAAACTTCTAGCGCCTGTAACTATGGAACTGCATAAGATAGAACCTTCTGGTTTGTGTTGAAAATTGCAGAACGACGTGCTTTATCTTCCTGCAAAAGGACAACATTCTCCGACTTATGGTTCGCCGGCAATCGGTGTTTGAAAAAGTGCTAAAATCGGTCAAACTTGGCCAAAAATCGATGAATTTTTATCGTTTTGGTCAGGAAAATTTGAAAATCGGAAAAAATCGACTTTTTCAAATAAAATTTTTGATTTGAATTTTTTGGACATAATTGAAGTTTTTGGGTTTCAGGGAGGCCAGAAATTCGATTAAAACTTGTTTTATGAATTTTGGGGCAAAACTAGAGGCAAAAAACTCGGCAAATTTTGGCCATTTTTCCGAAAAAAGCCAAACTTCTAGCGCCTGTAACTATGGAACTGCATAAGATAGAACCTTCTGGTTTGTGTTGAAAATTGCAGAACGACGTGCTTTATCTTCCTGCAAAAGGACAACATTCTCCGACTTATGGTTCGCCGGCAATCGGTGTTTGAAAAAGTGCTAAAATCGGTCAAACTTGGCCAAAAATCGATGAATTTTTATCGTTTTGGTCAGGAAAATTTGAAAATCGGAAAAAATCGACTTTTTCAAATAAAATTTTTGATTTGAATTTTTTGGACATAATTGAAGTTTTTGGGTTTCAGGGAGGCCAGAAATTCGATTAAAACTTGTTTTATGAATTTTGGGGCAAAACTAGAGGCAAAAAACTCGGCAAATTTTGGCCATTTTTCCGAAAAAAGCCAAACTTCTAGCGCCTGTAACTATGGAACTGCATAAGATAGAACCTTCTGGTTTGTGTTGAAAATTGCAGAACGACGTGCTTTATCTTCCTGCAAAAGGACAACATTCTCCGACTTATGGTTCGCCGGCAATCGGTGTTTGAAAAAGTGCTAAAATCGGTCAAACTTGGCCAAAAATCGATGAATTTTTATCGTTTTGGTCAGGAAAATTTGAAAATCGGAAAAAATCGACTTTTTCAAATAAAATTTTTGATTTGAATTTTTTGGACATAATTGAAGTTTTTGGGTTTCAGGGAGGCCAGAAATTCGATTAAAACTTGTTTTATGAATTTTGGGGCAAAACTAGAGGCAAAAAACTCGGCAAATTTTGGCCATTTTTCCGAAAAAAGCCAAACTTCTAGCGCCTGTAACTATGGAACTGCATAAGATAGAACCTTCTGGTTTGTGTTGAAAATTGCAGAACGACGTGCTTTATCTTCCTGCAAAAGGACAACATTCTCCGACTTATGGTTCGCCGGCAATCGGTGTTTGAAAAAGTGCTAAAATCGGTCAAACTTGGCCAAAAATCGATGAATTTTTATCGTTTTGGTCAGGAAAATTTGAAAATCGGAAAAAATCGACTTTTTCAAATAAAATTTTTGATTTGAATTTTTTGGACATAATTGAAGTTTTTGGGTTTCAGGGAGGCCAGAAATTCGATTAAAACTTGTTTTATGAATTTTGGGGCAAAACTAGAGGCAAAAAACTCGGCAAATTTTGGCCATTTTTCCGAAAAAAGCCAAACTTCTAGCGCCTGTAACTATGGAACTGCATAAGATAGAACCTTCTGGTTTGTGTTGAAAATTGCAGAACGACGTGCTTTATCTTCCTGCAAAAGGACAACATTCTCCGACTTATGGTTCGCCGGCAATCGGTGTTTGAAAAAGTGCTAAAATCGGTCAAACTTGGCCAAAAATCGATGAATTTTTATCGTTTTGGTCAGGAAAATTTGAAAATCGGAAAAAATCGACTTTTTCAAATAAAATTTTTGATTTGAATTTTTTGGACATAATTGAAGTTTTTGGGTTTCAGGGAGGCCAGAAATTCGATTAAAACTTGTTTTATGAATTTTGGGGCAAAACTAGAGGCAAAAAACTCGGCAAATTTTGGCCATTTTTCCGAAAAAAGCCAAACTTCTAGCGCCTGTAACTATGGAACTGCATAAGATAGAACCTTCTGGTTTGTGTTGAAAATTGCAGAACGACGTGCTTTATCTTCCTGCAAAAGGACAACATTCTCCGACTTATGGTTCGCCGGCAATCGGTGTTTGAAAAAGTGCTAAAATCGGTCAAACTTGGCCAAAAATCGATGAATTTTTATCGTTTTGGTCAGGAAAATTTGAAAATCGGAAAAAATCGACTTTTTCAAATAAAATTTTTGATTTGAATTTTTTGGACATAATTGAAGTTTTTGGGTTTCAGGGAGGCCAGAAATTCGATTAAAACTTGTTTTATGAATTTTGGGGCAAAACTAGAGGCAAAAAACTCGGCAAATTTTGGCCATTTTTCCGAAAAAAGCCAAACTTCTAGCGCCTGTAACTATGGAACTGCATAAGATAGAACCTTCTGGTTTGTGTTGAAAATTGCAGAACGACGTGCTTTATCTTCCTGCAAAAGGACAACATTCTCCGACTTATGGTTCGCCGGCAATCGGTGTTTGAAAAAGTGCTAAAATCGGTCAAACTTGGCCAAAAATCGATGAATTTTTATCGTTTTGGTCAGGAAAATTTGAAAATCGGAAAAAATCGACTTTTTCAAATAAAATTTTTGATTTGAATTTTTTGGACATAATTGAAGTTTTTGGGTTTCAGGGAGGCCAGAAATTCGATTAAAACTTGTTTTATGAATTTTGGGGCAAAACTAGAGGCAAAAAACTCGGCAAATTTTGGCCATTTTTCCGAAAAAAGCCAAACTTCTAGCGCCTGTAACTATGGAACTGCATAAGATAGAACCTTCTGGTTTGTGTTGAAAATTGCAGAACGACGTGCTTTATCTTCCTGCAAAAGGACAACATTCTCCGACTTATGGTTCGCCGGCAATCGGTGTTTGAAAAAGTGCTAAAATCGGTCAAACTTGGCCAAAAATCGATGAATTTTTATCGTTTTGGTCAGGAAAATTTGAAAATCGGAAAAAATCGACTTTTTCAAATAAAATTTTTGATTTGAATTTTTTGGACATAATTGAAGTTTTTGGGTTTCAGGGAGGCCAGAAATTCGATTAAAACTTGTTTTATGAATTTTGGGGCAAAACTAGAGGCAAAAAACTCGGCAAATTTTGGCCATTTTTCCGAAAAAAGCCAAACTTCTAGCGCCTGTAACTATGGAACTGCATAAGATAGAACCTTCTGGTTTGTGTTGAAAATTGCAGAACGACGTGCTTTATCTTCCTGCAAAAGGACAACATTCTCCGACTTATGGTTCGCCGGCAATCGGTGTTTGAAAAAGTGCTAAAATCGGTCAAACTTGGCCAAAAATCGATGAATTTTTATCGTTTTGGTCAGGAAAATTTGAAAATCGGAAAAAATCGACTTTTTCAAATAAAATTTTTGATTTGAATTTTTTGGACATAATTGAAGTTTTTGGGTTTCAGGGAGGCCAGAAATTCGATTAAAACTTGTTTTATGAATTTTGGGGCAAAACTAGAGGCAAAAAACTCGGCAAATTTTGGCCATTTTTCCGAAAAAAGCCAAACTTCTAGCGCCTGTAACTATGGAACTGCATAAGATAGAACCTTCTGGTTTGTGTTGAAAATTGCAGAACGACGTGCTTTATCTTCCTGCAAAAGGACAACATTCTCCGACTTATGGTTCGCCGGCAATCGGTGTTTGAAAAAGTGCTAAAATCGGTCAAACTTGGCCAAAAATCGATGAATTTTTATCGTTTTGGTCAGGAAAATTTGAAAATCGGAAAAAATCGACTTTTTCAAATAAAATTTTTGATTTGAATTTTTTGGACATAATTGAAGTTTTTGGGTTTCAGGGAGGCCAGAAATTCGATTAAAACTTGTTTTATGAATTTTGGGGCAAAACTAGAGGCAAAAAACTCGGCAAATTTTGGCCATTTTTCCGAAAAAAGCCAAACTTCTAGCGCCTGTAACTATGGAACTGCATAAGATAGAACCTTCTGGTTTGTGTTGAAAATTGCAGAACGACGTGCTTTATCTTCCTGCAAAAGGACAACATTCTCCGACTTATGGTTCGCCGGCAATCGGTGTTTGAAAAAGTGCTAAAATCGGTCAAACTTGGCCAAAAATCGATGAATTTTTATCGTTTTGGTCAGGAAAATTTGAAAATCGGAAAAAATCGACTTTTTCAAATAAAATTTTTGATTTGAATTTTTTGGACATAATTGAAGTTTTTGGGTTTCAGGGAGGCCAGAAATTCGATTAAAACTTGTTTTATGAATTTTGGGGCAAAACTAGAGGCAAAAAACTCGGCAAATTTTGGCCATTTTTCCGAAAAAAGCCAAACTTCTAGCGCCTGTAACTATGGAACTGCATAAGATAGAACCTTCTGGTTTGTGTTGAAAATTGCAGAACGACGTGCTTTATCTTCCTGCAAAAGGACAACATTCTCCGACTTATGGTTCGCCGGCAATCGGTGTTTGAAAAAGTGCTAAAATCGGTCAAACTTGGCCAAAAATCGATGAATTTTTATCGTTTTGGTCAGGAAAATTTGAAAATCGGAAAAAATCGACTTTTTCAAATAAAATTTTTGATTTGAATTTTTTGGACATAATTGAAGTTTTTGGGTTTCAGGGAGGCCAGAAATTCGATTAAAACTTGTTTTATGAATTTTGGGGCAAAACTAGAGGCAAAAAACTCGGCAAATTTTGGCCATTTTTCCGAAAAAAGCCAAACTTCTAGCGCCTGTAACTATGGAACTGCATAAGATAGAACCTTCTGGTTTGTGTTGAAAATTGCAGAACGACGTGCTTTATCTTCCTGCAAAAGGACAACATTCTCCGACTTATGGTTCGCCGGCAATCGGTGTTTGAAAAAGTGCTAAAATCGGTCAAACTTGGCCAAAAATCGATGAATTTTTATCGTTTTGGTCAGGAAAATTTGAAAATCGGAAAAAATCGACTTTTTCAAATAAAATTTTTGATTTGAATTTTTTGGACATAATTGAAGTTTTTGGGTTTCAGGGAGGCCAGAAATTCGATTAAAACTTGTTTTATGAATTTTGGGGCAAAACTAGAGGCAAAAAACTCGGCAAATTTTGGCCATTTTTCCGAAAAAAGCCAAACTTCTAGCGCCTGTAACTATGGAACTGCATAAGATAGAACCTTCTGGTTTGTGTTGAAAATTGCAGAACGACGTGCTTTATCTTCCTGCAAAAGGACAACATTCTCCGACTTATGGTTCGCCGGCAATCGGTGTTTGAAAAAGTGCTAAAATCGGTCAAACTTGGCCAAAAATCGATGAATTTTTATCGTTTTGGTCAGGAAAATTTGAAAATCGGAAAAAATCGACTTTTTCAAATAAAATTTTTGATTTGAATTTTTTGGACATAATTGAAGTTTTTGGGTTTCAGGGAGGCCAGAAATTCGATTAAAACTTGTTTTATGAATTTTGGGGCAAAACTAGAGGCAAAAAACTCGGCAAATTTTGGCCATTTTTCCGAAAAAAGCCAAACTTCTAGCGCCTGTAACTATGGAACTGCATAAGATAGAACCTTCTGGTTTGTGTTGAAAATTGCAGAACGACGTGCTTTATCTTCCTGCAAAAGGACAACATTCTCCGACTTATGGTTCGCCGGCAATCGGTGTTTGAAAAAGTGCTAAAATCGGTCAAACTTGGCCAAAAATCGATGAATTTTTATCGTTTTGGTCAGGAAAATTTGAAAATCGGAAAAAATCGACTTTTTCAAATAAAATTTTTGATTTGAATTTTTTGGACATAATTGAAGTTTTTGGGTTTCAGGGAGGCCAGAAATTCGATTAAAACTTGTTTTATGAATTTTGGGGCAAAACTAGAGGCAAAAAACTCGGCAAATTTTGGCCATTTTTCCGAAAAAAGCCAAACTTCTAGCGCCTGTAACTATGGAACTGCATAAGATAGAACCTTCTGGTTTGTGTTGAAAATTGCAGAACGACGTGCTTTATCTTCCTGCAAAAGGACAACATTCTCCGACTTATGGTTCGCCGGCAATCGGTGTTTGAAAAAGTGCTAAAATCGGTCAAACTTGGCCAAAAATCGATGAATTTTTATCGTTTTGGTCAGGAAAATTTGAAAATCGGAAAAAATCGACTTTTTCAAATAAAATTTTTGATTTGAATTTTTTGGACATAATTGAAGTTTTTGGGTTTCAGGGAGGCCAGAAATTCGATTAAAACTTGTTTTATGAATTTTGGGGCAAAACTAGAGGCAAAAAACTCGGCAAATTTTGGCCATTTTTCCGAAAAAAGCCAAACTTCTAGCGCCTGTAACTATGGAACTGCATAAGATAGAACCTTCTGGTTTGTGTTGAAAATTGCAGAACGACGTGCTTTATCTTCCTGCAAAAGGACAACATTCTCCGACTTATGGTTCGCCGGCAATCGGTGTTTGAAAAAGTGCTAAAATCGGTCAAACTTGGCCAAAAATCGATGAATTTTTATCGTTTTGGTCAGGAAAATTTGAAAATCGGAAAAAATCGACTTTTTCAAATAAAATTTTTGATTTGAATTTTTTGGACATAATTGAAGTTTTTGGGTTTCAGGGAGGCCAGAAATTCGATTAAAACTTGTTTTATGAATTTTGGGGCAAAACTAGAGGCAAAAAACTCGGCAAATTTTGGCCATTTTTCCGAAAAAAGCCAAACTTCTAGCGCCTGTAACTATGGAACTGCATAAGATAGAACCTTCTGGTTTGTGTTGAAAATTGCAGAACGACGTGCTTTATCTTCCTGCAAAAGGACAACATTCTCCGACTTATGGTTCGCCGGCAATCGGTGTTTGAAAAAGTGCTAAAATCGGTCAAACTTGGCCAAAAATCGATGAATTTTTATCGTTTTGGTCAGGAAAATTTGAAAATCGGAAAAAATCGACTTTTTCAAATAAAATTTTTGATTTGAATTTTTTGGACATAATTGAAGTTTTTGGGTTTCAGGGAGGCCAGAAATTCGATTAAAACTTGTTTTATGAATTTTGGGGCAAAACTAGAGGCAAAAAACTCGGCAAATTTTGGCCATTTTTCCGAAAAAAGCCAAACTTCTAGCGCCTGTAACTATGGAACTGCATAAGATAGAACCTTCTGGTTTGTGTTGAAAATTGCAGAACGACGTGCTTTATCTTCCTGCAAAAGGACAACATTCTCCGACTTATGGTTCGCCGGCAATCGGTGTTTGAAAAAGTGCTAAAATCGGTCAAACTTGGCCAAAAATCGATGAATTTTTATCGTTTTGGTCAGGAAAATTTGAAAATCGGAAAAAATCGACTTTTTCAAATAAAATTTTTGATTTGAATTTTTTGGACATAATTGAAGTTTTTGGGTTTCAGGGAGGCCAGAAATTCGATTAAAACTTGTTTTATGAATTTTGGGGCAAAACTAGAGGCAAAAAACTCGGCAAATTTTGGCCATTTTTCCGAAAAAAGCCAAACTTCTAGCGCCTGTAACTATGGAACTGCATAAGATAGAACCTTCTGGTTTGTGTTGAAAATTGCAGAACGACGTGCTTTATCTTCCTGCAAAAGGACAACATTCTCCGACTTATGGTTCGCCGGCAATCGGTGTTTGAAAAAGTGCTAAAATCGGTCAAACTTGGCCAAAAATCGATGAATTTTTATCGTTTTGGTCAGGAAAATTTGAAAATCGGAAAAAATCGACTTTTTCAAATAAAATTTTTGATTTGAATTTTTTGGACATAATTGAAGTTTTTGGGTTTCAGGGAGGCCAGAAATTCGATTAAAACTTGTTTTATGAATTTTGGGGCAAAACTAGAGGCAAAAAACTCGGCAAATTTTGGCCATTTTTCCGAAAAAAGCCAAACTTCTAGCGCCTGTAACTATGGAACTGCATAAGATAGAACCTTCTGGTTTGTGTTGAAAATTGCAGAACGACGTGCTTTATCTTCCTGCAAAAGGACAACATTCTCCGACTTATGGTTCGCCGGCAATCGGTGTTTGAAAAAGTGCTAAAATCGGTCAAACTTGGCCAAAAATCGATGAATTTTTATCGTTTTGGTCAGGAAAATTTGAAAATCGGAAAAAATCGACTTTTTCAAATAAAATTTTTGATTTGAATTTTTTGGACATAATTGAAGTTTTTGGGTTTCAGGGAGGCCAGAAATTCGATTAAAACTTGTTTTATGAATTTTGGGGCAAAACTAGAGGCAAAAAACTCGGCAAATTTTGGCCATTTTTCCGAAAAAAGCCAAACTTCTAGCGCCTGTAACTATGGAACTGCATAAGATAGAACCTTCTGGTTTGTGTTGAAAATTGCAGAACGACGTGCTTTATCTTCCTGCAAAAGGACAACATTCTCCGACTTATGGTTCGCCGGCAATCGGTGTTTGAAAAAGTGCTAAAATCGGTCAAACTTGGCCAAAAATCGATGAATTTTTATCGTTTTGGTCAGGAAAATTTGAAAATCGGAAAAAATCGACTTTTTCAAATAAAATTTTTGATTTGAATTTTTTGGACATAATTGAAGTTTTTGGGTTTCAGGGAGGCCAGAAATTCGATTAAAACTTGTTTTATGAATTTTGGGGCAAAACTAGAGGCAAAAAACTCGGCAAATTTTGGCCATTTTTCCGAAAAAAGCCAAACTTCTAGCGCCTGTAACTATGGAACTGCATAAGATAGAACCTTCTGGTTTGTGTTGAAAATTGCAGAACGACGTGCTTTATCTTCCTGCAAAAGGACAACATTCTCCGACTTATGGTTCGCCGGCAATCGGTGTTTGAAAAAGTGCTAAAATCGGTCAAACTTGGCCAAAAATCGATGAATTTTTATCGTTTTGGTCAGGAAAATTTGAAAATCGGAAAAAATCGACTTTTTCAAATAAAATTTTTGATTTGAATTTTTTGGACATAATTGAAGTTTTTGGGTTTCAGGGAGGCCAGAAATTCGATTAAAACTTGTTTTATGAATTTTGGGGCAAAACTAGAGGCAAAAAACTCGGCAAATTTTGGCCATTTTTCCGAAAAAAGCCAAACTTCTAGCGCCTGTAACTATGGAACTGCATAAGATAGAACCTTCTGGTTTGTGTTGAAAATTGCAGAACGACGTGCTTTATCTTCCTGCAAAAGGACAACATTCTCCGACTTATGGTTCGCCGGCAATCGGTGTTTGAAAAAGTGCTAAAATCGGTCAAACTTGGCCAAAAATCGATGAATTTTTATCGTTTTGGTCAGGAAAATTTGAAAATCGGAAAAAATCGACTTTTTCAAATAAAATTTTTGATTTGAATTTTTTGGACATAATTGAAGTTTTTGGGTTTCAGGGAGGCCAGAAATTCGATTAAAACTTGTTTTATGAATTTTGGGGCAAAACTAGAGGCAAAAAACTCGGCAAATTTTGGCCATTTTTCCGAAAAAAGCCAAACTTCTAGCGCCTGTAACTATGGAACTGCATAAGATAGAACCTTCTGGTTTGTGTTGAAAATTGCAGAACGACGTGCTTTATCTTCCTGCAAAAGGACAACATTCTCCGACTTATGGTTCGCCGGCAATCGGTGTTTGAAAAAGTGCTAAAATCGGTCAAACTTGGCCAAAAATCGATGAATTTTTATCGTTTTGGTCAGGAAAATTTGAAAATCGGAAAAAATCGACTTTTTCAAATAAAATTTTTGATTTGAATTTTTTGGACATAATTGAAGTTTTTGGGTTTCAGGGAGGCCAGAAATTCGATTAAAACTTGTTTTATGAATTTTGGGGCAAAACTAGAGGCAAAAAACTCGGCAAATTTTGGCCATTTTTCCGAAAAAAGCCAAACTTCTAGCGCCTGTAACTATGGAACTGCATAAGATAGAACCTTCTGGTTTGTGTTGAAAATTGCAGAACGACGTGCTTTATCTTCCTGCAAAAGGACAACATTCTCCGACTTATGGTTCGCCGGCAATCGGTGTTTGAAAAAGTGCTAAAATCGGTCAAACTTGGCCAAAAATCGATGAATTTTTATCGTTTTGGTCAGGAAAATTTGAAAATCGGAAAAAATCGACTTTTTCAAATAAAATTTTTGATTTGAATTTTTTGGACATAATTGAAGTTTTTGGGTTTCAGGGAGGCCAGAAATTCGATTAAAACTTGTTTTATGAATTTTGGGGCAAAACTAGAGGCAAAAAACTCGGCAAATTTTGGCCATTTTTCCGAAAAAAGCCAAACTTCTAGCGCCTGTAACTATGGAACTGCATAAGATAGAACCTTCTGGTTTGTGTTGAAAATTGCAGAACGACGTGCTTTATCTTCCTGCAAAAGGACAACATTCTCCGACTTATGGTTCGCCGGCAATCGGTGTTTGAAAAAGTGCTAAAATCGGTCAAACTTGGCCAAAAATCGATGAATTTTTATCGTTTTGGTCAGGAAAATTTGAAAATCGGAAAAAATCGACTTTTTCAAATAAAATTTTTGATTTGAATTTTTTGGACATAATTGAAGTTTTTGGGTTTCAGGGAGGCCAGAAATTCGATTAAAACTTGTTTTATGAATTTTGGGGCAAAACTAGAGGCAAAAAACTCGGCAAATTTTGGCCATTTTTCCGAAAAAAGCCAAACTTCTAGCGCCTGTAACTATGGAACTGCATAAGATAGAACCTTCTGGTTTGTGTTGAAAATTGCAGAACGACGTGCTTTATCTTCCTGCAAAAGGACAACATTCTCCGACTTATGGTTCGCCGGCAATCGGTGTTTGAAAAAGTGCTAAAATCGGTCAAACTTGGCCAAAAATCGATGAATTTTTATCGTTTTGGTCAGGAAAATTTGAAAATCGGAAAAAATCGACTTTTTCAAATAAAATTTTTGATTTGAATTTTTTGGACATAATTGAAGTTTTTGGGTTTCAGGGAGGCCAGAAATTCGATTAAAACTTGTTTTATGAATTTTGGGGCAAAACTAGAGGCAAAAAACTCGGCAAATTTTGGCCATTTTTCCGAAAAAAGCCAAACTTCTAGCGCCTGTAACTATGGAACTGCATAAGATAGAACCTTCTGGTTTGTGTTGAAAATTGCAGAACGACGTGCTTTATCTTCCTGCAAAAGGACAACATTCTCCGACTTATGGTTCGCCGGCAATCGGTGTTTGAAAAAGTGCTAAAATCGGTCAAACTTGGCCAAAAATCGATGAATTTTTATCGTTTTGGTCAGGAAAATTTGAAAATCGGAAAAAATCGACTTTTTCAAATAAAATTTTTGATTTGAATTTTTTGGACATAATTGAAGTTTTTGGGTTTCAGGGAGGCCAGAAATTCGATTAAAACTTGTTTTATGAATTTTGGGGCAAAACTAGAGGCAAAAAACTCGGCAAATTTTGGCCATTTTTCCGAAAAAAGCCAAACTTCTAGCGCCTGTAACTATGGAACTGCATAAGATAGAACCTTCTGGTTTGTGTTGAAAATTGCAGAACGACGTGCTTTATCTTCCTGCAAAAGGACAACATTCTCCGACTTATGGTTCGCCGGCAATCGGTGTTTGAAAAAGTGCTAAAATCGGTCAAACTTGGCCAAAAATCGATGAATTTTTATCGTTTTGGTCAGGAAAATTTGAAAATCGGAAAAAATCGACTTTTTCAAATAAAATTTTTGATTTGAATTTTTTGGACATAATTGAAGTTTTTGGGTTTCAGGGAGGCCAGAAATTCGATTAAAACTTGTTTTATGAATTTTGGGGCAAAACTAGAGGCAAAAAACTCGGCAAATTTTGGCCATTTTTCCGAAAAAAGCCAAACTTCTAGCGCCTGTAACTATGGAACTGCATAAGATAGAACCTTCTGGTTTGTGTTGAAAATTGCAGAACGACGTGCTTTATCTTCCTGCAAAAGGACAACATTCTCCGACTTATGGTTCGCCGGCAATCGGTGTTTGAAAAAGTGCTAAAATCGGTCAAACTTGGCCAAAAATCGATGAATTTTTATCGTTTTGGTCAGGAAAATTTGAAAATCGGAAAAAATCGACTTTTTCAAATAAAATTTTTGATTTGAATTTTTTGGACATAATTGAAGTTTTTGGGTTTCAGGGAGGCCAGAAATTCGATTAAAACTTGTTTTATGAATTTTGGGGCAAAACTAGAGGCAAAAAACTCGGCAAATTTTGGCCATTTTTCCGAAAAAAGCCAAACTTCTAGCGCCTGTAACTATGGAACTGCATAAGATAGAACCTTCTGGTTTGTGTTGAAAATTGCAGAACGACGTGCTTTATCTTCCTGCAAAAGGACAACATTCTCCGACTTATGGTTCGCCGGCAATCGGTGTTTGAAAAAGTGCTAAAATCGGTCAAACTTGGCCAAAAATCGATGAATTTTTATCGTTTTGGTCAGGAAAATTTGAAAATCGGAAAAAATCGACTTTTTCAAATAAAATTTTTGATTTGAATTTTTTGGACATAATTGAAGTTTTTGGGTTTCAGGGAGGCCAGAAATTCGATTAAAACTTGTTTTATGAATTTTGGGGCAAAACTAGAGGCAAAAAACTCGGCAAATTTTGGCCATTTTTCCGAAAAAAGCCAAACTTCTAGCGCCTGTAACTATGGAACTGCATAAGATAGAACCTTCTGGTTTGTGTTGAAAATTGCAGAACGACGTGCTTTATCTTCCTGCAAAAGGACAACATTCTCCGACTTATGGTTCGCCGGCAATCGGTGTTTGAAAAAGTGCTAAAATCGGTCAAACTTGGCCAAAAATCGATGAATTTTTATCGTTTTGGTCAGGAAAATTTGAAAATCGGAAAAAATCGACTTTTTCAAATAAAATTTTTGATTTGAATTTTTTGGACATAATTGAAGTTTTTGGGTTTCAGGGAGGCCAGAAATTCGATTAAAACTTGTTTTATGAATTTTGGGGCAAAACTAGAGGCAAAAAACTCGGCAAATTTTGGCCATTTTTCCGAAAAAAGCCAAACTTCTAGCGCCTGTAACTATGGAACTGCATAAGATAGAACCTTCTGGTTTGTGTTGAAAATTGCAGAACGACGTGCTTTATCTTCCTGCAAAAGGACAACATTCTCCGACTTATGGTTCGCCGGCAATCGGTGTTTGAAAAAGTGCTAAAATCGGTCAAACTTGGCCAAAAATCGATGAATTTTTATCGTTTTGGTCAGGAAAATTTGAAAATCGGAAAAAATCGACTTTTTCAAATAAAATTTTTGATTTGAATTTTTTGGACATAATTGAAGTTTTTGGGTTTCAGGGAGGCCAGAAATTCGATTAAAACTTGTTTTATGAATTTTGGGGCAAAACTAGAGGCAAAAAACTCGGCAAATTTTGGCCATTTTTCCGAAAAAAGCCAAACTTCTAGCGCCTGTAACTATGGAACTGCATAAGATAGAACCTTCTGGTTTGTGTTGAAAATTGCAGAACGACGTGCTTTATCTTCCTGCAAAAGGACAACATTCTCCGACTTATGGTTCGCCGGCAATCGGTGTTTGAAAAAGTGCTAAAATCGGTCAAACTTGGCCAAAAATCGATGAATTTTTATCGTTTTGGTCAGGAAAATTTGAAAATCGGAAAAAATCGACTTTTTCAAATAAAATTTTTGATTTGAATTTTTTGGACATAATTGAAGTTTTTGGGTTTCAGGGAGGCCAGAAATTCGATTAAAACTTGTTTTATGAATTTTGGGGCAAAACTAGAGGCAAAAAACTCGGCAAATTTTGGCCATTTTTCCGAAAAAAGCCAAACTTCTAGCGCCTGTAACTATGGAACTGCATAAGATAGAACCTTCTGGTTTGTGTTGAAAATTGCAGAACGACGTGCTTTATCTTCCTGCAAAAGGACAACATTCTCCGACTTATGGTTCGCCGGCAATCGGTGTTTGAAAAAGTGCTAAAATCGGTCAAACTTGGCCAAAAATCGATGAATTTTTATCGTTTTGGTCAGGAAAATTTGAAAATCGGAAAAAATCGACTTTTTCAAATAAAATTTTTGATTTGAATTTTTTGGACATAATTGAAGTTTTTGGGTTTCAGGGAGGCCAGAAATTCGATTAAAACTTGTTTTATGAATTTTGGGGCAAAACTAGAGGCAAAAAACTCGGCAAATTTTGGCCATTTTTCCGAAAAAAGCCAAACTTCTAGCGCCTGTAACTATGGAACTGCATAAGATAGAACCTTCTGGTTTGTGTTGAAAATTGCAGAACGACGTGCTTTATCTTCCTGCAAAAGGACAACATTCTCCGACTTATGGTTCGCCGGCAATCGGTGTTTGAAAAAGTGCTAAAATCGGTCAAACTTGGCCAAAAATCGATGAATTTTTATCGTTTTGGTCAGGAAAATTTGAAAATCGGAAAAAATCGACTTTTTCAAATAAAATTTTTGATTTGAATTTTTTGGACATAATTGAAGTTTTTGGGTTTCAGGGAGGCCAGAAATTCGATTAAAACTTGTTTTATGAATTTTGGGGCAAAACTAGAGGCAAAAAACTCGGCAAATTTTGGCCATTTTTCCGAAAAAAGCCAAACTTCTAGCGCCTGTAACTATGGAACTGCATAAGATAGAACCTTCTGGTTTGTGTTGAAAATTGCAGAACGACGTGCTTTATCTTCCTGCAAAAGGACAACATTCTCCGACTTATGGTTCGCCGGCAATCGGTGTTTGAAAAAGTGCTAAAATCGGTCAAACTTGGCCAAAAATCGATGAATTTTTATCGTTTTGGTCAGGAAAATTTGAAAATCGGAAAAAATCGACTTTTTCAAATAAAATTTTTGATTTGAATTTTTTGGACATAATTGAAGTTTTTGGGTTTCAGGGAGGCCAGAAATTCGATTAAAACTTGTTTTATGAATTTTGGGGCAAAACTAGAGGCAAAAAACTCGGCAAATTTTGGCCATTTTTCCGAAAAAAGCCAAACTTCTAGCGCCTGTAACTATGGAACTGCATAAGATAGAACCTTCTGGTTTGTGTTGAAAATTGCAGAACGACGTGCTTTATCTTCCTGCAAAAGGACAACATTCTCCGACTTATGGTTCGCCGGCAATCGGTGTTTGAAAAAGTGCTAAAATCGGTCAAACTTGGCCAAAAATCGATGAATTTTTATCGTTTTGGTCAGGAAAATTTGAAAATCGGAAAAAATCGACTTTTTCAAATAAAATTTTTGATTTGAATTTTTTGGACATAATTGAAGTTTTTGGGTTTCAGGGAGGCCAGAAATTCGATTAAAACTTGTTTTATGAATTTTGGGGCAAAACTAGAGGCAAAAAACTCGGCAAATTTTGGCCATTTTTCCGAAAAAAGCCAAACTTCTAGCGCCTGTAACTATGGAACTGCATAAGATAGAACCTTCTGGTTTGTGTTGAAAATTGCAGAACGACGTGCTTTATCTTCCTGCAAAAGGACAACATTCTCCGACTTATGGTTCGCCGGCAATCGGTGTTTGAAAAAGTGCTAAAATCGGTCAAACTTGGCCAAAAATCGATGAATTTTTATCGTTTTGGTCAGGAAAATTTGAAAATCGGAAAAAATCGACTTTTTCAAATAAAATTTTTGATTTGAATTTTTTGGACATAATTGAAGTTTTTGGGTTTCAGGGAGGCCAGAAATTCGATTAAAACTTGTTTTATGAATTTTGGGGCAAAACTAGAGGCAAAAAACTCGGCAAATTTTGGCCATTTTTCCGAAAAAAGCCAAACTTCTAGCGCCTGTAACTATGGAACTGCATAAGATAGAACCTTCTGGTTTGTGTTGAAAATTGCAGAACGACGTGCTTTATCTTCCTGCAAAAGGACAACATTCTCCGACTTATGGTTCGCCGGCAATCGGTGTTTGAAAAAGTGCTAAAATCGGTCAAACTTGGCCAAAAATCGATGAATTTTTATCGTTTTGGTCAGGAAAATTTGAAAATCGGAAAAAATCGACTTTTTCAAATAAAATTTTTGATTTGAATTTTTTGGACATAATTGAAGTTTTTGGGTTTCAGGGAGGCCAGAAATTCGATTAAAACTTGTTTTATGAATTTTGGGGCAAAACTAGAGGCAAAAAACTCGGCAAATTTTGGCCATTTTTCCGAAAAAAGCCAAACTTCTAGCGCCTGTAACTATGGAACTGCATAAGATAGAACCTTCTGGTTTGTGTTGAAAATTGCAGAACGACGTGCTTTATCTTCCTGCAAAAGGACAACATTCTCCGACTTATGGTTCGCCGGCAATCGGTGTTTGAAAAAGTGCTAAAATCGGTCAAACTTGGCCAAAAATCGATGAATTTTTATCGTTTTGGTCAGGAAAATTTGAAAATCGGAAAAAATCGACTTTTTCAAATAAAATTTTTGATTTGAATTTTTTGGACATAATTGAAGTTTTTGGGTTTCAGGGAGGCCAGAAATTCGATTAAAACTTGTTTTATGAATTTTGGGGCAAAACTAGAGGCAAAAAACTCGGCAAATTTTGGCCATTTTTCCGAAAAAAGCCAAACTTCTAGCGCCTGTAACTATGGAACTGCATAAGATAGAACCTTCTGGTTTGTGTTGAAAATTGCAGAACGACGTGCTTTATCTTCCTGCAAAAGGACAACATTCTCCGACTTATGGTTCGCCGGCAATCGGTGTTTGAAAAAGTGCTAAAATCGGTCAAACTTGGCCAAAAATCGATGAATTTTTATCGTTTTGGTCAGGAAAATTTGAAAATCGGAAAAAATCGACTTTTTCAAATAAAATTTTTGATTTGAATTTTTTGGACATAATTGAAGTTTTTGGGTTTCAGGGAGGCCAGAAATTCGATTAAAACTTGTTTTATGAATTTTGGGGCAAAACTAGAGGCAAAAAACTCGGCAAATTTTGGCCATTTTTCCGAAAAAAGCCAAACTTCTAGCGCCTGTAACTATGGAACTGCATAAGATAGAACCTTCTGGTTTGTGTTGAAAATTGCAGAACGACGTGCTTTATCTTCCTGCAAAAGGACAACATTCTCCGACTTATGGTTCGCCGGCAATCGGTGTTTGAAAAAGTGCTAAAATCGGTCAAACTTGGCCAAAAATCGATGAATTTTTATCGTTTTGGTCAGGAAAATTTGAAAATCGGAAAAAATCGACTTTTTCAAATAAAATTTTTGATTTGAATTTTTTGGACATAATTGAAGTTTTTGGGTTTCAGGGAGGCCAGAAATTCGATTAAAACTTGTTTTATGAATTTTGGGGCAAAACTAGAGGCAAAAAACTCGGCAAATTTTGGCCATTTTTCCGAAAAAAGCCAAACTTCTAGCGCCTGTAACTATGGAACTGCATAAGATAGAACCTTCTGGTTTGTGTTGAAAATTGCAGAACGACGTGCTTTATCTTCCTGCAAAAGGACAACATTCTCCGACTTATGGTTCGCCGGCAATCGGTGTTTGAAAAAGTGCTAAAATCGGTCAAACTTGGCCAAAAATCGATGAATTTTTATCGTTTTGGTCAGGAAAATTTGAAAATCGGAAAAAATCGACTTTTTCAAATAAAATTTTTGATTTGAATTTTTTGGACATAATTGAAGTTTTTGGGTTTCAGGGAGGCCAGAAATTCGATTAAAACTTGTTTTATGAATTTTGGGGCAAAACTAGAGGCAAAAAACTCGGCAAATTTTGGCCATTTTTCCGAAAAAAGCCAAACTTCTAGCGCCTGTAACTATGGAACTGCATAAGATAGAACCTTCTGGTTTGTGTTGAAAATTGCAGAACGACGTGCTTTATCTTCCTGCAAAAGGACAACATTCTCCGACTTATGGTTCGCCGGCAATCGGTGTTTGAAAAAGTGCTAAAATCGGTCAAACTTGGCCAAAAATCGATGAATTTTTATCGTTTTGGTCAGGAAAATTTGAAAATCGGAAAAAATCGACTTTTTCAAATAAAATTTTTGATTTGAATTTTTTGGACATAATTGAAGTTTTTGGGTTTCAGGGAGGCCAGAAATTCGATTAAAACTTGTTTTATGAATTTTGGGGCAAAACTAGAGGCAAAAAACTCGGCAAATTTTGGCCATTTTTCCGAAAAAAGCCAAACTTCTAGCGCCTGTAACTATGGAACTGCATAAGATAGAACCTTCTGGTTTGTGTTGAAAATTGCAGAACGACGTGCTTTATCTTCCTGCAAAAGGACAACATTCTCCGACTTATGGTTCGCCGGCAATCGGTGTTTGAAAAAGTGCTAAAATCGGTCAAACTTGGCCAAAAATCGATGAATTTTTATCGTTTTGGTCAGGAAAATTTGAAAATCGGAAAAAATCGACTTTTTCAAATAAAATTTTTGATTTGAATTTTTTGGACATAATTGAAGTTTTTGGGTTTCAGGGAGGCCAGAAATTCGATTAAAACTTGTTTTATGAATTTTGGGGCAAAACTAGAGGCAAAAAACTCGGCAAATTTTGGCCATTTTTCCGAAAAAAGCCAAACTTCTAGCGCCTGTAACTATGGAACTGCATAAGATAGAACCTTCTGGTTTGTGTTGAAAATTGCAGAACGACGTGCTTTATCTTCCTGCAAAAGGACAACATTCTCCGACTTATGGTTCGCCGGCAATCGGTGTTTGAAAAAGTGCTAAAATCGGTCAAACTTGGCCAAAAATCGATGAATTTTTATCGTTTTGGTCAGGAAAATTTGAAAATCGGAAAAAATCGACTTTTTCAAATAAAATTTTTGATTTGAATTTTTTGGACATAATTGAAGTTTTTGGGTTTCAGGGAGGCCAGAAATTCGATTAAAACTTGTTTTATGAATTTTGGGGCAAAACTAGAGGCAAAAAACTCGGCAAATTTTGGCCATTTTTCCGAAAAAAGCCAAACTTCTAGCGCCTGTAACTATGGAACTGCATAAGATAGAACCTTCTGGTTTGTGTTGAAAATTGCAGAACGACGTGCTTTATCTTCCTGCAAAAGGACAACATTCTCCGACTTATGGTTCGCCGGCAATCGGTGTTTGAAAAAGTGCTAAAATCGGTCAAACTTGGCCAAAAATCGATGAATTTTTATCGTTTTGGTCAGGAAAATTTGAAAATCGGAAAAAATCGACTTTTTCAAATAAAATTTTTGATTTGAATTTTTTGGACATAATTGAAGTTTTTGGGTTTCAGGGAGGCCAGAAATTCGATTAAAACTTGTTTTATGAATTTTGGGGCAAAACTAGAGGCAAAAAACTCGGCAAATTTTGGCCATTTTTCCGAAAAAAGCCAAACTTCTAGCGCCTGTAACTATGGAACTGCATAAGATAGAACCTTCTGGTTTGTGTTGAAAATTGCAGAACGACGTGCTTTATCTTCCTGCAAAAGGACAACATTCTCCGACTTATGGTTCGCCGGCAATCGGTGTTTGAAAAAGTGCTAAAATCGGTCAAACTTGGCCAAAAATCGATGAATTTTTATCGTTTTGGTCAGGAAAATTTGAAAATCGGAAAAAATCGACTTTTTCAAATAAAATTTTTGATTTGAATTTTTTGGACATAATTGAAGTTTTTGGGTTTCAGGGAGGCCAGAAATTCGATTAAAACTTGTTTTATGAATTTTGGGGCAAAACTAGAGGCAAAAAACTCGGCAAATTTTGGCCATTTTTCCGAAAAAAGCCAAACTTCTAGCGCCTGTAACTATGGAACTGCATAAGATAGAACCTTCTGGTTTGTGTTGAAAATTGCAGAACGACGTGCTTTATCTTCCTGCAAAAGGACAACATTCTCCGACTTATGGTTCGCCGGCAATCGGTGTTTGAAAAAGTGCTAAAATCGGTCAAACTTGGCCAAAAATCGATGAATTTTTATCGTTTTGGTCAGGAAAATTTGAAAATCGGAAAAAATCGACTTTTTCAAATAAAATTTTTGATTTGAATTTTTTGGACATAATTGAAGTTTTTGGGTTTCAGGGAGGCCAGAAATTCGATTAAAACTTGTTTTATGAATTTTGGGGCAAAACTAGAGGCAAAAAACTCGGCAAATTTTGGCCATTTTTCCGAAAAAAGCCAAACTTCTAGCGCCTGTAACTATGGAACTGCATAAGATAGAACCTTCTGGTTTGTGTTGAAAATTGCAGAACGACGTGCTTTATCTTCCTGCAAAAGGACAACATTCTCCGACTTATGGTTCGCCGGCAATCGGTGTTTGAAAAAGTGCTAAAATCGGTCAAACTTGGCCAAAAATCGATGAATTTTTATCGTTTTGGTCAGGAAAATTTGAAAATCGGAAAAAATCGACTTTTTCAAATAAAATTTTTGATTTGAATTTTTTGGACATAATTGAAGTTTTTGGGTTTCAGGGAGGCCAGAAATTCGATTAAAACTTGTTTTATGAATTTTGGGGCAAAACTAGAGGCAAAAAACTCGGCAAATTTTGGCCATTTTTCCGAAAAAAGCCAAACTTCTAGCGCCTGTAACTATGGAACTGCATAAGATAGAACCTTCTGGTTTGTGTTGAAAATTGCAGAACGACGTGCTTTATCTTCCTGCAAAAGGACAACATTCTCCGACTTATGGTTCGCCGGCAATCGGTGTTTGAAAAAGTGCTAAAATCGGTCAAACTTGGCCAAAAATCGATGAATTTTTATCGTTTTGGTCAGGAAAATTTGAAAATCGGAAAAAATCGACTTTTTCAAATAAAATTTTTGATTTGAATTTTTTGGACATAATTGAAGTTTTTGGGTTTCAGGGAGGCCAGAAATTCGATTAAAACTTGTTTTATGAATTTTGGGGCAAAACTAGAGGCAAAAAACTCGGCAAATTTTGGCCATTTTTCCGAAAAAAGCCAAACTTCTAGCGCCTGTAACTATGGAACTGCATAAGATAGAACCTTCTGGTTTGTGTTGAAAATTGCAGAACGACGTGCTTTATCTTCCTGCAAAAGGACAACATTCTCCGACTTATGGTTCGCCGGCAATCGGTGTTTGAAAAAGTGCTAAAATCGGTCAAACTTGGCCAAAAATCGATGAATTTTTATCGTTTTGGTCAGGAAAATTTGAAAATCGGAAAAAATCGACTTTTTCAAATAAAATTTTTGATTTGAATTTTTTGGACATAATTGAAGTTTTTGGGTTTCAGGGAGGCCAGAAATTCGATTAAAACTTGTTTTATGAATTTTGGGGCAAAACTAGAGGCCTGCAAAAGGACAACATTCTCCGATTTATGTTTTTTTTTTTTTTTTTTTTTTTTTTTTTTTTTTTTTAAGTCCAAACTAGGTCATAACATGGATAATTTTCCATTGACTTTGCATTGCAATACGTCATGCGGCCCCATCACCTGATTAAATTATACATTGGTTTCTTAAGGGCCTTGCGGAATGGATAACTAATGATAGTTGTTTTAAGGTCACTGAACAAGTAAACTAGGTCATGTTTGACACCACTATCAAATTACGGTGGCTTCGTTTTGCCGCATTGTTCAATTTTCTGCATCTTGTCCAACTGCACAAAAACGACTTGTAAAACGATAAAATCTAGAAGGTCTATGAAATATTATAATCTGTTGTCTTACATCGATTTTCTTTCATTTATAATTAAGATCCGTTGAAGAAATCGAAATCTATAGTTTTATGGTAAAATCTGGGAAAAAACACATACCAAGTACACTATCTTTAAATTACGAAATTCTTTGACATCGCGGGTTATTACTATGTATAACATTGTTCGTTGCAACTATTTATATATTTCAATACATGTATATGAAGACAATAAAATAGGTCACAAGAATTAAGTAGGCCTACATTGGTTCAAACAAATTTCTCGGATAAACATAGGAACTTTTGGGAAGACTGGAGACCAAAAAATATAGAATTGACGGAGGCGCAATTTTCCGATCAAGCTCGGTCGGTAGCAAACCACAGGACAAGGTAAGAAACAGTATAAACATAATCTTTAGATGTTGATTTACGTCTTTTGTAGGTTTGCAGCCCCTTTCAATCAGTGTTTTTAGTTGGTACATCAAAACGCGTCTAGACTGGGCAGTGTCTGTTTGCCAAACTCTGACTTTTCTGAACACATCAGAAAATATCACGATTTTTATTTCAAATTTCAAACCAAGGTGAAATATGCCATATATTCGTCGGTTCGTCGGTCGGTCCGTCCGTTCAAATTTACCTCGTGCTAACTCTACAGGCTACAAACAATTCTTCATGGATCCTTTTGATATTTTGTATGTGTGTCAATATTATTATGAAGGTGTGTACTATTGAATTTGGTGATGATTCCATGATTTTCTTCAGGGATATCGCGTTCTTTTTTTGCTCGTGCTCATACTACAGGCTACAATTATCCATGGATCCTTTTGATATTTGGTGTGTGTGTTCATACCATTATGAAGATGTACACTATTGAATTTGGTGACGATTCGATGATTTTCTTCCGAGATATCGCGTAAAACTCTGATATAGCGTTAGTTTTTTGCTCGTGCTAACTCTACAGGCTACAATTCCAGGGCACCGGAACCACGGGGCGAGGGGGGCGAACATGTGCCCTTTTTGTCACGGACAATTTTCATGTCATAATAATTACAGCCGACGGAGGCAAGAGACGGAAAATGGGGATTTTATCTGGACTGGGCTCACATCCCCCCAAAATAAGAACCGGCCGATACTATGAACCATGCGGCAGCCCAGAGCTGCTGTTCACGGACCCTTGCCTCAAGCCTATGTTTGAAAAGTGTTCACAGGCAAATGTTACCTATCCTATAAATAATATTTGTAAAGTATGCTATATTTTTGTTTTCACAAATTTGAGCAAAACAAAAATTTCGACCTTGAAAAGATCGAACTGTCAAATTAAAAACTCTTTCTTTACAGTCCAGAAAATAATTATTCTTTATGTTAAAGATTTCTAATAAGGTACTATTTCATCTTGACTGATAAGAATCTTGCCTAAAAAACAGTGTTGTTTAAGGGAAATTTCAAACATGCATGCATTTCACAAAAAAACCTTATGCTTACACTTTGCTAAACACATAAGCACATTAGTGCTTAATCAGGGTTGGCAAAAAGGCAGCCTTAAACCTATTTACGGCAGGGCATGTGCCTTAAACTGGTAAAAACCGCCCTAAAATGGTAAAAACCTCCCTAAACTGCCTTTTACTTCTGCCTTGCATGTTATTTGTATGAGACTCAGCTACATCATAATATACTCTGACTGTGGTTAAACAATAAAAAAAATTAACTGTGAGAGTGTTTAGAAATTGAACTGCCATAAAATATGCTAAAAAATAACATGGAAACCATTTCATTGAGTTTTGCCAAATTTCATAATTCAAAAGTTTCCAGATGCCATGCCATCATATTTTCTAGATTTGTTTTATGTGTCTTGGGGCGGTTTAAGATCTTTGGGATGGGTACTTGCGAAAATACACACATCGGAAACATTTTCTCTTTGATGTTGGTCACACGTTATTGAACGTATCAACCTGTTGATGACGTCTTCAGATGGTGATATCTGATATCGTCCCTGTATATGATATCCTATATCACCCGCTGATGACATCATCACTGGGGTGATATGTCCATTATTGTGGGACACCATCAAAGAGAAGAAATAAACACTGTTTTGTCAACTTTATTTTGAATACATATTTATATCAAATTATCAAAAAACAAGATTTTTTTCAATTTAAACCAAACATGAAATGGAATGGTGTTTACGTCTCACTACACCTACTGGACTAATAAGGAGGGACAAACACATGCAGTGTGCAATAAGGAACATTTTTACCAGGACAGAGAGTTCACCCTCATTTTCATACTGTTGAGGGATCTGTAAGGTGCACAGTCCGTAGCACACGATTTATATTCCCATACGAATGGCAATTATTTTTTTGTATGTCATAGAATGTAATCTAATAATTATAAGAGACACATGGATTGATTGTCACAAATCTCCCTTTCACTATGGTATATTCCATCATGTTTATTTGGGCTTTGATGCTAATTTTTGGCTAATCTCCTATCAGATTCCACAGGAAAATATTCACGCTTTGTTTTTCATGTAATCCCAATCTTGCTGTATTTTCACATTTCAATTTTTTTTTGTATTTTTCACCATGTCGGCCATTGATTGTGTATTTCAACCACTTACAATTTGATCAGGATCGTGCACATTTTCTTCTGCATCACAGCTTTAATTGTTGACTACATGTTCATAGGTTTGTTTGTGGGACGATTCGATTTGGTCGATTAACTATTTTGTGCATTTGTGAGCCAGTTCGATTAGGCTAATCGGTGCATTTGTGAGAACGTTTACCTAAACTGATTAGGCTAATCGACCTAACCGTCCTAAGAGGTGGTTAGGGGATTCGATTCGGTGTTATAAGATGGCGGAATGTCGTAATACTATTGGCTGATATATCAATGACGTTATATATGACATACACGTGACCTTCTTTTGTTGACAATCAAGGCTGCCTAATCGCCGGTACATTTGTGGTCCACAGAAAATTACACCAAATCGTACTAGCAAATCGAAACCATATCGAATCGTCCCACAAAAACGCCTGTTGTTTGTACTTTGTCACGTGTTATATCTACACCTGCATAATAGTACTCGGTGATTAAAAATCTGCTATATCAACACAGGATGATATGGAAGAGGTCATTGTAGATTATAGGTATGATTATAAGGTTTGTTCCCACTTTCCCGGCAGATTATCAGGATTAAATTTTTCTTTTCCGGATTAGCTGGGTTATAGGGATTAATCGGATTAAGGAAGATACAATTCCACTAATGAGCTCATATAAACTATGTTCACCTAACTTAAAGTGAATATTAGTTCACATATCAAAATGTGAACTGAAAGGATGTCTCTTCCACTATCGACAGGCAATTTGGCGGTGCCTTTGAAAACAACCCCAAATATGAACCTATTCGTGACAAGAGCTTCTGCACTACCTCTGCTTAGACCTGAACATATTGAAGACTACTGGTTTAATGCCTTCGAAACTGTTAAGAACATTTAAGAACATTCGGTTGCAAAGTTTGCTGACTATGTAACCGAGCAGTCGGTTGAGGAAGAAGAAACACGTATGTGGAACCATTTTCACACTCCAGGTCCACGAATCATGTTGAAGGGTGGCACGCAAGAATGAACAAGATGACCACCAACAATCCTAACATCTTCAGATTCATCACCCTGATAAAATCAGACTGGAGTTGCCTGGTGGTAAGAAACGCCCCAAGAAGAAACAGTATCGCCAATTAGAACATGAACTTGATCGCCTGAAAGTCTGTCTACAGAACAATAGCAAGACCATGATGGGGTATGGAGATACCGTCTCACATCTTGTTGGTTTGTAATGTATATTTGACGTTGGGGGGGGGGGGGGCGCAGAAAATAATTTGAGGTTAAAATAGTCAAAGTTCTAGAGTGGGTGCAATGTAGATAGATATCTTGCCAAATCACATTAAATAATTCTGTTAAATTACTGATTTATATAGTTATACTTGTATGAATGTTAAAACAGATTGAATGCGACGACATTAGACTAGCTTTCGTCGTCTCTTCGGATACTTATTACGTGCGGACAACCCATACTTCTGCAAATTTTTAAGGGGGGGGGGGGGCGCACGCCCGCCACGGCCTTAATTCACCCCTGAAAGCGATGTCGATGTGTATTTTAAATATTACCCTCTTACCTTCGGTTAGATATTAGAGATAACCCTCGACCTTTGGCTTCTGGTTATTTCTAATAAGAGAGGTAAATATTTACTACTTAATAGGAATGCTATATTGTTTATGATGTAGCATTGCGATATGTAACTTATAATATTAAAGGTCTTAAAATACCTACATCAAAGATGCTTAGTGAAATTGCATGAACCACAGACGTCTGACTGACAATAGGAAAGGTGCAAATCTATGGCTTTGGTAAATTTAAAAACATCTTTGAAAAAACATTTTGAAAGTAAAATTCCATATTGAAAATTCATGGTTTTAAAGGATCACTAATCAAATGCAACACATGATCGATATCGCACAAGAAATATTGAGAATAAAATGTGTTTTGACTTCAAGCTTTGAAGTTCAAGGTGTGCAAAGGTTCAAGACAAATTCATAGATATAATTAAGTTGTAGTCCAGCCCTGGACTCTGATTTAGGTTTACCGATGATCGTATACGTAGTAGACTAGATAAAGTTGATGATTTAGATATTGCCTTAAACTGTATTGATTATGTTAGATACGTTCAAAAGTAAAAACAACTGGGCCTTTAACACCCAAATGAACTGGGCCTTAAAAACCCATATTATACTCAGTTGACACAATCAGCTGAAATGAAACAATGGAACTAAATAAACAGTGTATTAATATCACTAGACTAAAGCATATAGCATTCGCATAATGCCACTGATGACCTTGTTTGTTTCAAGCATGAGATCATCATTGAGGAAACTGAGTTTATATCCAATATTACATGAATGAAATTAAATGACTTACCCTTTGCAATTGTTTAGAAAATGTTCTTTCAAAACTATTCTTCATTCATGCCTCAGAAATTAAAAAAAGATAATAATTATGCTTACGCTTTTCGAAACACCTGGTGGTACTTCTTGTATTGGAAGTCCACTACTATACGACCATTGTGCCCGATTTTGTCATGCTCTTGACGTGATTTTTTTATTAACGGAATTGTTTTCTCCTGTCCCTGTCAGTACTTACAACTTGAACATTGAAACTAAATAGCTTACCCTTTGCAAAACTATGAACATAACGTTCAATAATATGACATTTAACACTAAATGTAACATGGCTTCAACAGCCATGCCACATGGAAAGAATGAAGTGGAATTAAATCAAATGATATTTAAATGACAAACTAATTTTCAAAAGACAGAATTCCTTGTAAAACGGAAATTAACATAACTTACAACAATCAAGTGGAGTGTTATTAAATAGTGTTGGCTCGTGGTCGAAGGGGGATAATTTCAATTTAGTGTGGTCTTTAGTAAACATATCCGCCTTATAAGTCTAAAAAAATTCAAAAAACGTTTCCTAGTCTTTTAAAGTACCTGTACACAATTAATTACATTATTCCGTTGTATGAAAGACAAGAGCTCATTCTTTGCTGCTGAGATGAGTATTTTACAAGATAAACAAGTGGCTGACATTGATTTGGGCCCATAACCAATTTAGTGGAATCTAAAATTTTCACATTTCCACTACCTAAGATGCAGCAGACATCGAAAAAAAACCCACCTGGCATTAAAAAATGAAGAATGTTTAGCAAAAGAGTTTCAAGACAAATTTGTCAAACTTTGAGACTTATCGGCCTTAACTTATAAACTTCCACCGCATACAATGGTTACTTCTATTTGCTTGTTTTTGATCACTCTTTAGTCCAGATTTTAAGATTAATGCCTTTAAAGTTATTTAACCTTCAGGTTTTGTCGAATGATTAGAAATTCATAGATCAACGAAAAATATTGCCAATTATTTGTATAAGCCTATATAAGAACAGACTCGAACTCGTATAATGACACAAATGCGAGTTTCAGGTATAACATTTTCATCGTGATATTTGACTTAAAATTGGTTTCAATATTCAATATCACATAAATGAAATATACTGCTTATTGTTTTCAACGTTCAACAAACAAAATTTCTTTCAAAACTAAACTTCACAAAGCCTTTGACGAGTACAAAATGCAATCAAATGAAACAGTGTTTTCTTGTCATGATTGTTAATTTACAAATTAATTCAAAACGTTCAATACACAAGATTCTTTCAAAACTAAAATGTTCAATGCCGTACAACAAGTCAGTGTTGTGTTTAAACATAAAGTTGACTCGTGGTCAAAGGGGGATAATTTCAATTTTATGTAGTCTGTAGTAAACATATACATGCTATGATGAAATAAAATTAATTCAAAACTATGTTTTCTAGTCTTTGTTATTGTATAGGAGGACATTATATGCACCATTCCGTTGGAAATTACAAGAGATCATCCCTTGCTGCTGAGACGGGATTGGGATATACAAATTAAGCTATTCGATCTTGGGGGACCTATAACAAGCAGGAAAAGAAAATTTAAGAAATATTTACAGAGTATACCTCCAAACACGTCAGTTAACAAAATCGCAACTCAATTTTTTCAGTTGTGCAACTTTCTTCTAAAACCATCAAAATTTCGAAGCTTGCATGAAATCGAAAGTAGTACATTATTATCCAACACAATATCTTATAATATATTATTCCATCAACATAAAACTAAAATGAACATGATCTTTTATGAAGAATGTTGAGCTTAGAAGATCTAAAGCAAAATCAACTAAATCGAGGCCTTTCGCTCTGAAGTTAAGACACAATTTTTAATTTAATGTCTTCCATTTTCTTCTTTTTTTGTTGTAAAATAATGAGTGGATAAAGATGGAATGATAGTATAAAGATGGAATGATAATATCTCTAAGAATAAGACAGTCAGTGGTTGCTATAACGTATATATAAAACGTATGTATAAAGGCGTGGGACACGAAGTCATTGTTAGTCATTTAGTTCAACGATGTTTCTAGGAATCATAAGGCTGTGAAGGAACTGTCAAGAGGATATGATAATAAGTTTTAAACCGGAGGGGCCAAAGCCGGGCCAAAATTCTCATCAGGACATCTGGCTTGAAATTCGCATAAAATGAAATAATTTTAAAATATGCCCTTCTATACACTGTATCTCTGTTTCAAAACTAATCTTCTGTGGATCATCGACATCCATGTCATTATGAAAAGAAGAAAAATTGAAATAATATAAAACAGTGTTTTGTAATGAAATTTTATTAACGAACTTTTTCATGACACACAAAATGTGGAGTTTCTAAAAAACAGTGATACGTGGTCAAAGGGGGATAATTCTAATTTAGTGTGGTCTGTAGTTTGTAATTATCCATGTTTATATTTTAATATTTCTATTATCCATGTTATGTAAATAGTCTCAAATGAATGCAAATGATAAGAGGTTTTCTTATTTTTGTACTTGTATCGGTGGACAAATGCACAATTCCGTCGCGGAAAAGACAAGAGCTCATGCAATACTTCGGAGACGAATTTCGAGTATAGCCTAAATATTCACCATATTTGTTTACATTGAACCATTGGGTTTATATTACATTGAGGGCATGCGAAATCGAATGTTGTAGATCTTTAGACAATACTTTATATTATGTAAAGGATATCCTAAAAACGACCTTAAATTAAAAATATGCAGAACGTTGAGCTTTGGAGACCGAGACATATTTGCCCAATTTGCAGCCTATCTCTCTGGCTACCCTTTTACTTACAAACTGCTGCTTTTGATTGTATGAATGTAGACAGTGACATTTCATCTCATCTCCCCTCCTTATAGATATCTTGTATGCCTATTTTTGCGTACTTACTAAAACGTGAAACGACCAAGAAACGACCAAAGAAAACGTGAACCGACCAGGAACTGACTAAGAAACGATCTTTTGCAATGAATTCTATGCATGTTTTTTTTAGGTCGAACATTCATTTTGGAAAATGTGTATTTTGGAGAATAGCACTTGACCTACGCCTTTCATATTTCCAGTAGAGTACGTTTTATTGATCTGCGTGTTCCATATTGCCCAGTTGTATAACGTTTGATTCATAACATTGTAGCCTATAACTAATTGATATACATTGTCACAATATTTTTCTATAGCCTCAATTCCAAACCGGGGGTACTAGTACCCCTTATCCCTTGACACCTCTAGGGGTACCTGAGAAGCCTCTTAGACAGTTTTAAAAAGTAGTGTTATATACTTTATTCAATCTACCTTTAAATTTACATAATTATAACTGACATATAATATCTTATATTTAACAATAAATACATAAGTCTACAGTTGTAATAGTGGCTCGGAATGGATTAAATATCAAACTACATCAACCGACAAATAAATATCCTTTGATTTTCATGTTGGCTCTTGGTTGTTACTTTACAGGAGATATCGTTAAAAATATAGGGGTACATAGAGTCCGAAAGGTTGGAAACCAAAGTTCTATGGTGTTGTGGTTAAGTTTAAAGAGACACTATGATCTGTTAAGTATCAGTGCAGTGCTGATACTGGAGTTGAGGTTTGGCTATACATGTATAACCAACTCAGATGATCCCACATAATATATGTGATACCATCGTACCATGCCAGAGTGCTCAAACTAGCAAGCTAATGGGCTACGCATAACGCTAACGACAATGGTACACTCCAGATAGAGTGCTCAACAAGGTATGAGTCAAGGATCTAACTGCAAACAGTTAGGCCTCATCAGTGCAGTGTTATATCGCCGATGTTTGACTAAATTTGTTTTAAGATAGATCACGTCGTACCCCAATTTTCAACACAAACCAGAAGGTTTTACTTCATGCAGTTCCAGGCGCTAGAAGTTTGGCTTTTTTTCCGAAAAATGGCCAAAATTTGCCGAGTTTTTTGCCTCTAGTTTTGCCCCAAAATTCATAAAACAAGTTTTAATCAAATTTTCTTTATTAGATTTCGTCTTTTATTTCATTTCATTTTATAAATATTCAAAATAAGAATTATCAATACTTTTCATTTTTTCTCAAGTTACTTTTTTCGCATTAATTTGTTATAAAGTACACTTTGAGGACGTTAGTCTTGAAAATTCAACATAATAAAACTCTCAAAAAATGAATTTTATTCCATCCAAAAACTAATAACAGTGTTACTTGATTTGTAGGCAGTTCTACCTTAAACTAAAAATTATATGAGGTTCAATGTTCGTAGGTTCTTTTTTTTCTGTGAGACAAAGACGTTACAGTAAGCCGAAACGCTATTGTAACGAAATAATTTAATATCAATTGTTTTTGTAGGTTCTGCAAAAGAGACAGATTCTACTATTCAATTTTTTATTAGAATTAAGCAAGACTTCTAAGCCAAGACAGTTTGAAATCAAAAGAATAGGAAATTACTCTTATAAAGCTTGTAAAAAATATTATGTGTGTTTTGTATCGATAGCGTAAGTAGGTCTAATTACTGTACTAGACTAAAATAAGAACCGGACGTACATGTAGGTATTTTGAATCGAAAATTTTGTTTCAGAGCATGTTGGCGATATAGTAGTCTAATTTAAGGAAAAAAACAGAAGATGTCACTTTTGACGTCTTTAGCGCGAATTGCTGAGGAAATTGTGTCATATTTGGTATTTTCAGATGATTAACCCACTCATTTCCGGTTTCCCAATTCACAAGTGTAATACCTTGTCTATATTTTATATATTAGCAAAGTCGGAATACCCAGTTGTGAATGACCGTAGAAAACCGGTATGATCAGATTAAAAGATTGAATGATTAATAAGTTTGTATAAGTTGCATTCAAATGTCAGTGTATATTACTATATTGTGTATCTTAAAAATATCTTTTAATTAACCAGTAGACTGTACATCATCTTCTGGTCTTGTGTCAAACACATGTGGCCGTTGGCTTCTTCGGCCTATATATAATTGATTTTACTGGCCTTAACAACATTCCGATAATTTCTTGATATATTTTAAAAATAAAAAAATATCATTGCTTCAGTCTGGTTATTTACTCTACCGATTGATAAAGCATTTCAACAGTAACGAGTAGGTCTACCAACTTTGAGAGACACGGAAGCCGTGGTGGCTCTTTCACAGGTCCAGCTGATGCTACCATCTGATTTTTTCAACATGGTCAGTCTAATTAAAATCAGACCCTAATTTCGTTTCGTTCGGTTTTTTAAATCCTTATTATAGAAAGTATTTACGTGCACTCTGACCTTACCTTGATAAAAATAACCTGATAAACTAGTCTACAGCACTTAGGAATCCTAGAATGCACCTCCCAGCGCGGGAGAGGGCAAAGATCTGATTGGTTAAAACCAGAGTCAACGTAGACACTTTCTATCGCACGTGGTTCTCAGACCCTAATAATAATAATCTTTATTAGCATTAAGTTAAATACAAACTTATAGCTTGTGCATAATAAAGAGAAAGACTGTAACATGGTGTATGTGAGTGGTAACAAGATAACAAATTTACAGTATTTAAGAGTGAATGTATATTTTACAATATATACACAAATATACTTTAATGTATATTACTGATTGAGAAGGCGGGTTTCGCTTTTTTTAAAGGATAAATATACAAAAGTTGCTAGGTTTATAATTACTTTTTGATTTTCAGTATTCAAAAGGTTTATGTAGTGTTTACAAAACCGGATTCAAACAACCGAACGAAACGAAATTAGGGTCTGATTTTAATAAGACTGCAACATGGTATTCACCGATTAAGTCTACCCAACCCGCGCGCCGAATTTTACTGGTAAAGTCTACCCAATTCGCACGCTAAATTTCACCGTTGAGGTCCACCCAATCCCATCCCCAAATTTCAAGCCCAGTATTCTCAGGCCCAAAACTAAAGGGGGGGGGGGGGGACTGAGCCCCCCCCCCCCCTGCAAATCCTCGCTCCCTCCCCCATTCACTCACCAAATCGTGGTGTTTTTCTTTAAAGCCCTTTTTTGTTTATCCAGACTGTACATACATGGCCATTTTTGATTGGTTAAAACTCTTAATTATATGCGATAAGAATAAAATGATATGATTAAGAATACATAATTCATTAGTTTCAAATAATTTGCTTAATTTGACACTAAACAATAAGGAAACCCGTCTTTAATAATTGAATAAATTCTTTATTTTATATTGTCAATGTTTTTGATGTGACACGATGTCCTTGGAACGACATAGTGCTACTTTTCTTAGTTGTTTTTTTTTTGTGGGGGGGGGGGGGGGGGGCGTTCAGCTCTGGTAGGTAACATTATATTTTCCCTATGGCGTCATCAATTTTTTTTTCTCACTGTACTGTAGTGTTAATTAGTCTTCATAGATGATATTGCATGTTATAACTAGATTCGTTCGTACCAATGAGTCATAATCTCTTGAAAATAGTATGATCCTTTACTTTTCTGGACTAGTATGACATTTCAACATACAGCCCCATGAGAATTCTGTGCGCCCACTCCCCCCCCCCCCCCCTCCCTCCTTGGCTACGTAGGCTGATTACGGGTCTGAGTATTCTCGAAATTATCTTAGCACTAAAATGTCCTGGTAACATTGATAAAAATTAAACCTTTGGACAACCTAGCACTAAAACCGATTCCAGAATTTGTGCTTAGGTTATTACCAGAAGTTAAGTAATTAAAGACTTGCATGTACATTTTTATTTTAACAGTACAGTTTTTCGGCGTTTTGTTGCTCAGGTTTGGTATTAGCTGATTTCCATATATTAGGTATCTCGCTCAGGAAAACATTATATAAAGTACACATCTCTTTACCACCAGGCAATGTGTATCTACTCATCGTTACACATTCGCTCATCTTATTGCACTTTTCAAAACATTGGGTTGTTGATAAAGATGCGAAGATGACTGGATTTTCATAAATAGCACATACGGTAACGAAACTATTAGCTGTACACTTGGCATTATTAGCACAGCTTTCGTCACATTCTTCTTTTCTAGATATTGTTCGCAATTGTGTCCGACTGAATTTTGCGCTCACCACAGTATCATTAGAAAACTTGAAACAATCTGAAATATGAATTACTGTGGGTAAGGTATATAATATTGTAATATGTTTATTTCTAATAGTTTTAAATACCAGCTTAAGTTTATAGACCTATAAAAGTGACATAGTGTGTCAAAGTAAATGGTATGTTTTAAAATATTTATAACATTTTCGTAAGGAAACCATTGATGTCACATGACGACCGTTTTTGTTAACTCTGCATCTTGTTCAAAAAGTCCATGTGGCCTAGGTATATGCTTTAATATTTGAAGCTGGTAATTCAATTATTTTTACAAGTTAGTATACGTACTTTTACTTTTACATGATAGTTCTGAATACCATTTACCATTGTTACAGGTTGTTTGGACTCGTGATTGATAGCCTACCGGACATTTAAAACGTCTGTTTTCTTCACAGCCAGTTCGTGGTATCCAAGAAGCATTGTCTGGTAAATCATACTTATCACAAACTACAATCAATATATTCATGTATAATATGTGTATCTTAAAGGCTATACCGTTTTTTTGACAAAAGTGTTTAACAAAAACATCGCAAATGTTGCCTGAAAGTATTTCTTAAGTATGCCTATTGTATCTCTGTATCTTCTTGATCAAACCGAATTTTTTTTAAAGGGTTAATTAAAAACAGGGAGTACTTATTGTTCATTAAACAGTTTGACCTAGTTTTGATGTTTGTCTTCATAAGAAGGGCACACATCTCTAGATATTGGTGTATAGTTTTCACAAATTTTAGCCAAACAATTTTGACCTGCATATCGGACTTTCCCTTTAACATAGATAATCAAATATAAAAACATGTTAAAGGGATTGTAAAGAGGTTTTCTAAACTTTATATGTGTATCGGGGACACTGATAACATCAATTTGCGCCATTCCAATGATCTGCATAGATATCAATGGTAGCTTCCGGTAGATAACTATTAGTGACGTCATAAACGCATTACTTTAAGTGGAATTGCAAGAACAACTGACGTTGGAATGGAAATTGGAATGGCGCAAATTGATGCTATCAGTGTCCCCGATACACATACAAAGTTTAGAAAACCTCTTTACAATCCCTTTAATTGGTTATAAGTTAGTCATAATTCCCTTCCCTTTAAACTCCTTCCCAATCCAGTAGACTACTGATAAGGTTAGATAATAATAGCCGCAACTTACCAGGATTTTCCCAAAATTTTCTCATCACATTGGGTTGTTCTCGAGGAGTGGCCAGTGTTAAGGAACCAGTCCATAACATGAACACTACTACCAACATCAGATTAGCTTTAACCATCATATTGTTACAATGACTGAGCAATTATTGAATAACGATGTTGTATGTGAGTATATATACAAGAACAGAGAAAAAAATTGGTTGATCTATTACATCCAGCGGAAAGAAGAAACCATGTTGTTGATATCATAAAAAATATTGCATCCTGTCCTGGAGTATTTTCGACAACAACAGCTGGTGAGTAGAAAATTTAATGCGCTGCTGTTGTTTCAGTAAATACATGCAGTCCAATTAAAGGCTGAAAATGTCAGATTTAGACAGACAGATTTCCATGTAAGAGTAAGACTGTGCACTTGGCAATGACGTTATATCCTTCGGAAAAAATAAATGCAAATTTGGGGGTTTTGTCCTGATGAAACACAAAATCGTGAAAATTTACGTTATACAGTTCAACCAGCCCCACCAAATATCTTGTCGAAGGAACAAGGTAGCTTTGTCGGGTTACGTGATACTTCTAGAGCGCTAAAAAGGTAGCTTACTTTCCTGAACACCGTGCATATGAATTACCGGATGACGTACGTATGCACAGTGTGTGTGTTTACGTTCAAGAGCAGATCTTTATTATTGCTGAAGCGTTGGATATACAAATTAAGTACGAACAAAGGAGCGGACAGTCGTTTATTAAATCTCAATTTCAAGTTATTAAATCTCAATTTCATCTCCAATAAAATTTTCATCATGAAAATATTCCTATGTGGCTGTAGTACTTATGAGGGCACAAACACCATTTGTTCGACAAATCATAGGGCTTAAATTATTTTCACATGGAAAACTGTGAACAATTTTGAAAAGCTTATCTAAAAAGATTAAAGGAATACAACCTCTTAGAATGAACAAAAAATCTAAATATACAAACTTGGTCAATATAGTATATATTGAGTATATATTCATTATGGGACTTACCTGGTGACATAACTATACAACATATTATTACCCAAATAATCTAAAAAATCCCTAAAACTACATTTATATACAATAATTGAAAAACGCTTCATCAAATTTTAATCGTTTTTCAATACAATATATGGTAAATTACATAGTTTTATGGATTCATCTGATTTTGTTTGTATACTTTGGACACTGACGATGAATATATTATACTCTTATTGACCAAGTTTGAGAATTTTGGTCATTCTTAGAGGTGGTATCCCTATTAGCCTTTAAGCGTAAGAATTCTGAGACTAGGATATGATTTGTCGAACGAATGGTGATTGTATCCATTTAAGTATTATTGCCACACAGGAATATAATGTATGTTTTCGGTAGCCATTGGCACAATGATATTGCTCATGGTAAATATTTAAGGATGTATATGTCACAGTAGAGATTCTAATCCAGTAGGATTTGCAATCCTCCTAGTAGAGATGCCAATTGTGATCTCTACTAGTAGAGATGCCAATTGCAATCTCTACTAGGAGGATTGCCAATCCAACTAGGACAGATGACAATTGGCATCTCTACTAGGAAGATTGGCAATCCTCCTAGGGGGATTGCAAATCCTACTGATAAAATATTTTTCACTTAGGACAAATTGAAATCCAAAATATATTTAGTTACATAGTTAAAAATAATGCTAGGTCTTAGATTCATTTGTGATGTGGGGGTGGGGACAATTATCAAAAATATAAACGGAGAAAAATTAATGAAGGGATGTAATTCATAAAAATATAAAATATTTAAAAATAAATAAGAAAATGAGTAAATAACTGTCTGTGAATAGAACAATAATTTAAAGATATAATTTTTCAGAAGGGATTTCACCTCAAACTGACACCTTTTGTGGATTGGTCACAACAAACTTAATCAAGTTAAGCAAACAGCTTTGCAAATCTTGTTCCATGTTGATAATCCAAGATTAATCCTATATGTATTCACATGAGTATCTTAATCAAGATGAGTAGATTTAAATAAAAACAGATTACCTGGTGTATGTGTCATGTTGATAATCTCTTGACAATTCCCAAAATGATCAAAAAGAAATATGTAAATGTATATTCTATTCAAATAATTAATGTTAATCTGATAAATGGTTTCGGACTACCTGTATATAAAAAGACCCACTCTGGTTGACTCTTTCTTAATGAAATTGCCATCATGTCAGCTGAACAACGTACCGAATTCTATAAGTTATTAGATGAGCTCATAGAAGGCCTATGAAGGCCAAGGAAGCTATCCCGCGAACCTCTGGAAAAAACAGGGCTTGTCCAAAGCCCTGGTGGTCGGACGCCTGTCACCATGCAGTAAAAATACGAAGGAAAGCGCTACGTCGTGTCCAACGCAACCTCACCCCCGATACAAAACAGGCATACTTGGAAGCCACAAAGAACGCCAAGAAAGTCATCAACGAGGCTCGCACCAGTCATTGGCATGTCTTCTGTCAAACGCTAAACCAACACACCCGGATCAGGGATGTATGGGCCAAAATCAAATCAATGAATGGCAGTAAATCTTCACGCAAAATCCCTGTAGTAAAATACAGGGACAGAGTGGGAGAGAGCGACAAACAGAAGGCAGACCTAATGGCTGAGAGCTTTGCTGACGCGAGTAGGGACAAACACCACTCCGCCGAATTCATTAATCGAAAAACTAACTTCGCAGTAGATCAATCTAATGTGTTGACACACATAGACGAAAACGATCCTCTGAATCTCCCCTTTACATCTGATGAACTTCAGAAAGCTCTCTCGTCTAAAAAAGACAGTGCAGCGGGGGAGGATGAAGTCAAGTACTCGATGTTGAAGAAATTGCCTCCTAAAGCTTCGAATATCCTTCTGGATTTATACAATGAATCTTGGACCAACGGCCACGTACCGACAACATGGAAAACTGCTTCCATTATACCTATCCTAAAGGCAGGGAAAGATCCCACAGAAACGGAGTCTTATAGACCCGTAAGCCTTACATCCACGTTATGCAAAATCTTCGAAACAATGGTAACAAATCGTCTTCGATATTACCTAGAAAGCAAGAATCTTCTAGACAACAATCAAAGTGGTTTCAGAAAGCTTAGATCAACTACTGATCAAATCGTCAGACTACAACACGCAATGTCTAAGACATTAAACGGTTCTGGGTTCCTCTGTGCTGTGTTCGTAGACCTAACAAAAGCTTTTGATCTCGTCTGGACAGATGGGCTATTGTACAAACTGCGCCAACTAGGAATAGATGGTCGCATGCATAACTGGATTGCAAGTTTTCTTGCGGACAGGAAGATACGTGTAACCATAGGGAAAAGTTTCAGCGATGAATTCAGTTTGGAAAATGGCACGCCACAAGGCTCGGTCATTAGTCCCACTTTGTTTAGCATAATGGTCAATGATATCCGCAACTCCAAATACCTGTCAAACAAATGTCAGATCGCGATGTTTGCGGACGACAGCACTTTTTGGAGTAGTGGCTACTTATACACAAACCTAAAAGAGCGCATGCAACTATGTTTGGATCGCTTCTCAAAGTGGGCAAATGACTGGGGTTTCAGAATATCCAAAGCCAAAACGGTGGGAATGTTGGTCTGCACAGACCCCCAGGTTACTGATATGAGACTAGTCTTGGATGGCGAACCTATCAAATTCGTTGGTGAAACCAAGTTACTTGGTGTAACCTTCGATAGAAATCTCTCATGGGGACCCACACATCAAAAATATCAAACACAGATGCCAAGCTTTGCTGAATTTAATGAGGAATATATCTGGCAATGAATGGGGCGCCAATGTCGTGACGCTCATGATGATCTATCGTGCGCTGATCAGGCCCATCTTGGACTACGGTTCACAGGCATTCATGACTGCTAGACCCATCCTCCTGAATAATCTGGACATCATACAGCATAAAGCACTCCGCCTTGCCACCGGAGGGGGTATCGGAATCAAAACGGAGTCTCTACTCCAAGATGTTGGTGAGGTCCCTCTCAAAATCCGCAGAGAGGAGTTAGCCTTAAGATACTGGTCAAAAATCAAACACCTTGGAGAATCATCTCCTACCTACCTCGAGATCACGAGGTTCAGGCAAGCCAAAAAGAAAATAAGCTTTGGACAGGCAGTTCGGGAATCCGTTCGAAAATATGGGCTAGAATGGTTGCCCATAAGAGCATTTACCCTTCCCCAAGTTGCTCCTTGGACGATTTCACCACCTATGGTCGACACCTCTCTCGCTATGAGATTGGATAAGAAACGGGACGATCCATGCATCGCTCAAATGATCGCCTTAACTCATATGGACGCAAGGTGGTCGGAAAGCACACGCATCTACACAGATGGGTCACACAACCCAGATAATAGTACGACAGGGTTGGGGATTTATATCCCTTCGAGCAGTACAAGAATTATTAAGCGACTACCCAATAACTGCTCGGTGTACACATCTGAGATGCTTGCAATCCTCTATGCGGTACAATATGCCGCGAGCCACTATAATCCAAATTATGTAGTATTAAGCGACTCGCTTAGCAGCCTGCAATCAATTGTCAACGATTCTTCCAGCTCTCAATCGGGACTGGTGGATGAAATCAGGCAAGCGTGCTCATTAATACATAGTCAAGGCAAATCAATCGAGTTGGCATGGATCCCGTCTCATGTTGGCATAAAGGGGAATGAAATTGCGGATGAACTCGCAAGAAAAGGACTAGACCTATCGGAAATTGAGCCGTTAGACTACAGTTTGTCAGAAGTAAGGAGTATGATCAATAAAAGCATCAAATCTTCATGGGAGGCAACTCTCGTGGATGCTGGTACATTCCGCTTCAGGCTAAATGATAGCATTAGCAGTAAAGTGATCCTGCACCATCCAAATCGACAGATCTGTCGGTCGGTCGCTCGTCTGAGAATGATGGGCGAGGTACGAGATCACAGATACGAGCTAAAGCTATGTCCCTGCGGTGAAGCTGGCACCGCAGAACATCTGTTAATCCATTGTGAGCAATTAAGGGGGGAAACGGCAATCACTTGTCGATACATTAAATAAATATAAGCTGGATTATAACCTGAAGAACATCTTGTCATATACGGGAGAGGGTATGTGGTCAATTTGTGAATCGGTTTACTATTTCCTTAGAGAAATAAAAATCATCACCTAGTAAACACTTCAGAAGGGCGTCCTGCACTTCTGCATGTGTGGCGTCGAACGTCGACACAGTCTTCGGTAAAACGCCAAGAAGAATCAAGAAGAAGGACAGATGAAGCCATAAGAGCACATCGCTCTTCAACGAAATAAGAAGAAACACAGAAGAAGGACAGATGAAGCCATAAGAGCACGTCGCTCTTTACAAGAAGAAAGAAGATTACAGAAGAAGAAAGAAGAACGAAGACACATAAGAAGAACGAAGAAACAAGAACAGAAGAAGACACAGAAGAAGCCACAGGAGCACATCGCTCCTCACTCAACGTCTGCGATATGGTCATTTCGACCGAAGCGGACACCATACCTACCAAGAAGAAGAAGAATAGAAGGCCTCAAACCATGCAAGAAAGAAACTTTTGTCATTACACAGGACAAGTATGATCATGCAATTTCTGCTCTACAATTACCTAAAGGAGCCAAATGTCCTGATGGGGCATACTTTAAGTATTGGTGCACCAAAAAGTTCAAGTTACATAAAATTGGGTCCACAACAGTATTGTATTGTCAGAAGATGTCCTGCCCTGTAATCACCAAAGAAGAAATGTTTGATACCATTAAGAGGTGAGTAATTTACTAGATAATGTTATCTGTGTGGGTTTAGAGTTAAAATTTGAATGGTTATTGAGCACTATTTGTTACAAAAAATATTATTGCTATATTACCTAATTTATATTTGTATAATTTATATTTATAATTGAATTGTAACGGATTAATATAAGCTTCGGCTTGTTTTTGAAACCATATATATATTTAATCATACTAAAAGTTCAGGGTTTGGTGAATTACTAGTATATGACCCTGATTTTTAAGGCGCCGAAAAAGGGCCCAAAAATTAAATTTGTGTTTTTGAAGGGGTATATTTGACAAATGGCATATTTCAATAAGGTTGGTTGGTTGCTAGATGACAAGTTAACGTTCGCTTCCAGCTTCAGCTGATATCGCAAACTAGGTAGTTGTTGGTAGTGGTGGTAGTTGGTAGTTGATTGGCATATTTCAATAAGTTAAGTAATACATAATATAATCAAGGGCGTGGATTTGTCCAAAATTGTGAGGGGGACCAATCAGTATAGGTTGTAGAGTCCAAGTACGTCGCGAAGCGCCGCAAACGCAAGCCCAAACTTAAGGTCCTCGCCCTAGAGAAAAAAAAAAAAAAAAAAAATGAAAATGGCGTCAAATTTCCTGCATTCTGTCAGATATTTCCGGTTTTTGAGTTGATGATAGGGACTTCGTACTATGATTTTCATATGATCGATTTTGTTTTTTTTCAAAAAATCTATTTTACTAATCAAATTATTGGGGGGACCAAGACCCTTTCTCCCCTCCCCCACCCCCAACGTACCTTCTAAATCCACGCCCTTGATGTACTCCGCAACTCTCCATAATCCGACATATTTGTATGGTCCGAATGGATGTCGGAGTACACAGAGTACACTGTATATAAAGAGTTAATTATCAGGCTTTGTATAATTATTAAGCAAAATGAACATTAAAATCACTTTCCATTGCGGAATCCTGATCCCCAAATGTCAAAAATAAACAAAGTCGCCAAATATTTCTAAAAGTAAAATTTTTAAAAGCTTTCTGATGTCTGATCTGGATTTTCGAGCAAATATGTTTATTAGTGAAAATCACTGGAAAACAAAAAGTCGTAAAATGTTAACATTTTCAGGACCATCATATTACATCCATACCATCAACTGTACAAAAGAAGAGCTGGAATAGGCTGGAAAATGTCTAGATCCTTGGTTCCCAACCTTTTGGACTCTTCATACCCCTATATTTGACAAAAACAATATCCTGGTACCCCTTCGTCCACTCTATATAAAGTAAAAGGATATGTGTCGGTACTCAGTTGATGGAGTTTGATATTTAATCCATCCATACTTTTTAAAATTGACCAAGAGGCTTCTCAGGAACCCCTTGTGATGTTCTCTGGTACCTCCAAGGGGTACTAGTACCCCTGGTTAACCGAGGCTTTAGAAGGTAGATAGACAACGTCTTGATCTCATTTTCAAAACAAACTCGAAGGTTTTATCTCATTTCCAAAGTTGAGGGCTCTAGGCGCTTACCAATCGCCCTTAAAGTGTATTTTTATAACACATTAATGCGTAATTACAAAAAGACAAAAACTCTTAAACAAAGGAATTGTGTTAAAAAAGTTTTATTTTGAATATTTGTGTAATAAAAGAAAAAAATCCAATGAAGAAAATTACAATGGCGGGAGGTTCTCTGAATTATCTTTATTATTCATATAATTAGCTGAATAGAGTATAATCCAAACCAAAACCGGAATATTTATCCTGATCTTTCATTAATTTAAAATTTCACTATCCAATCGACTGTTAGTATTTATCTTCTGAGTTAAAATTCAAATTAAGTTGGTGATAATTGGTCTAATCATGCGGCACAATCTGAACCTTAGAGTCATCGTTTGTTCGGAAATACTCGCATCTAACAGAGCAAAAATCTGTAATTTTATGCAAAATAAATGAGATTAAGATATTGAAATTTTGGTGACTGTTTGGAAAGAGGACTGTGTGTTGACTCCTTCAAGTGTGAAAATAAAAGACCTAGAGTTTACAATATATGAGGTAAAATGCTGTTCTATGCCCCTTAGCTATGTGAAAGTCATCATTTGTACACTTAATACCGAAATGTCACGATTGTCTCGATTAACATTGGTATAGCTTGGGTTTTGATTTGTCGTAGTTTTATTCACCCAGACAAAAATCTTCCCATTTTAAGCTCCCACTTCACTACACTGAAGGTCCAGTGTTAAATCCCGGCATGGGTCGAGATAATACCTTACGATTTTTCAACCAGGTTTCCCCCTGTCAGTGATGCAGGTCGGAGAGACTGTCATAGAGAAAACTAGTCTAGTCGTTCGGATGGGACAATAAACCGAGGTCCCGTGTACTACAGGCTGTGCACGTTAAAAGATCCCTCGACAATTGGAAATCGAAAATAAAAGTATGCTTGTGCCAGGCCCGTAGCCAGGTCTTTAAATGGGGGGGGGGGGGGGGGGGTGCTTACAGCCTGCAAGCGGAACTAGTTTATTACCCTAGCGCCGCGCTAGCAAAAATTTTTGAGGTGGGTATATAATTAGGTCTCAGAAGATGCATTTTCCCGTACATTGATTCTGCTTCATAAGATGCCTGAATACTTCGTCCCTTTTCTGACGAAGGAGCGAATATTAGAAAACGGCGTTCTGGATTCAGAAGTCGACCTACCACATAAGACAAACACATAAAAATCATTCATGAAATAATATTGAGTGGCCATTTATTCTGTTCTGTTTTACAAAAAAGAGCAATAGAGAATGAGCCTCGATTCAAGTTTAATGATGCATGGAGTTTTTATTTCGGAGTTCAAAAATAATTTCAGTTCGAAAAAAACGTAACTCTGAAATTGCCCTGCCCTGCCCTGCATACGGGCCTGTATGCCTATGACCTGTCAAATTTCCTTCATTGCAAACTGTAGGGCGTTTGCCCGTCCTTATTAGACCATTCATGTGCAGAAAAGCGGGTTGTAAAACTCCATTTCATTTCATTTAGAACTCTGGAAGTTGAAATTTCAAAGTTACAAGTGATCTCGAATGATGTGAAAGATGTATCAAGGAAGTGATATCGAAATGTTGAAAATAATGTTTTGATTTAAAAAAAAAATGTCTATAAACCTGAAAAACTCTAAATCGATCAAAATAAAATTACGAAAATTAAAAAATGTCAAAAAGTTATCCAGATGTCAAAATGAATAATGTATCAATAATTATTTTTATACATTATTTTAAAAGTATCATATCCTTTTACATGCCAACTACATGTATGTATATATAATTTCAGTAATCCTTCGTTGCAACATGGTCGATTTCAGCATTCTAATTACTGCCGATTTTAAAGGGAAATATTCAGCAATTTCGAGGGTCGATTTTAGCCTTTAATATTATGTAAAAAGCCTCCAGAAGTACTAGAACTGCACAGAAATCGAATAATCCCTTCAATTATTTCCCTTCCTAAACATTTATCTTTCATTTCCTGTATTTTGTCTTTTCTATATAACGCATAGTCTTACTAAACGGCGAGTCGTATTTTTGACTTTAAAACGCTCATAATAATTATGGCTACACAGGGATTTGAAGGCTTAAATTTCGATGGAGAGTTGTGAACATTATTATGGATTAGATTAGCTAAAAAATTTCAGATTCTGAGACAAAAAATTTATTGGTCGAATAGTTAGTGAACATATCCCTTTAAAGGCGATTCATAATGTTGTTGTTGGACAATCTCTATAGTTTTATAGACATGCTATTTTGTTCAGCGACTCTCATATTTTCAGGATTGGACAAGGACATATACTTGTGAGAAGTTTGAGAGAGATCGGCTTACCAATAGCTGAAGTACTTCCTAAAATTTGGCCCCTGTTCACTTAAAAAAACACCTACATTTCTTCATTTTTAAACAATCGGATTATGATAAATTATATTTTTCGATTGGATTACCAAATTATCATTACACTAATCTACCGTAATTACAATGCTCTATATAAGAAAAATATGATACCTGAAGCGCTTTCGCATTGTAGTGGAATACTAAATAATCATATCCACATTCCAAATTAAAGGACAACCTTCTCCGACTTATGGTTCGCCCGCCATCACAGATTTAAACCGAAGCGCAAAAGTCAAAAACTTATTCAAAAATTGATAAATTTCTATCGTTTTGATCAGATGAAATTTTAAAATTGCGAACCATAAAGAGGAGAAAGTTGTCCTGTGGAATGTGGATAGGCAACGTCTTTATCGACTTTTCAACACAAACTAGACGGTTTTATCTTGTGTAGTTTCAAAGTTACAGGCGCTAGAAGTTTGTGTTTTTTTCAGAAAAATACCAAAATTTGCTTGTTTTTTTGCCTCTAGTTTTTCCACAAATTTCAGCAAATAAGTTTTAAACGAATTTCTGGCATCCCTCGAACCTCAAAACTTTAATTCCTGAGCAAAACGATAAAAATTTGTCAATTTTGATCTAAGTTTTTCGGTTTTGTAATTTGTTTTAAAACGGCGATTGCATGTAAGTCTTGCTCTCATCGACAAAAACTAAAATGGCGATAAATTCACTGCATTGAATGGTGTTCGCAGGAGTTACCGACACTAAAAGTGATCTGGCACCCAGATCGTTTACAGAGGAGCTGGGAATTTGGCACAGTATAACTTCATATCGATGTGCAACATTACATCTCTGATAGTTTTCGAGCTACAGCCTAGCCTGTCAAAGTTTTGGCTTTTACAATCTTGAAAAAGTGAAATAGCCGACCACGCAAAACTAAAATGGCCATAACTTCGCCAATTTTGATCCTACACGACAGGTATAATTTTTGTGCAGAAAAAGGTTTACAGGTAATTGTATAGGGACGTTCAGGGGCGCAAATCCATTGATAAAGATAGTGGGGTATACTAGTATCCGCAGACCACCTATACTAGAATCCACAGACCACCTATACTAGATTCCACAAACCCCCTTTACTAGTATCCGCAGACCACCTATACTAGTATCCGCAGACCACCTATACTAGTATCCACAGACCACCTATACTAGAATGCACAGACCTCCTATACTAGTATCCGCAGACCACCTATACTAGTATCCGCAGACCACCTATACTAGTATCCGAAGACCACCTATACTAGAATCCACAGACCTCCTATACTAGTATCCGCAGACCACCTATACTAGAATCCACAAACCCCCTTTACTAGTATCCGCAGACCACCTATACTAGTATCCGCAGACCACCTATACTAGTATCCACAGACCTCCTATACTATAGTATCCGCAGACCACCTATACTAGAATCCGCAGACCACCTATACTAGAATCCACAAACCCCCTTTACTAGTATCCGCAGACCACCTATACTAGTATCCACAGACCACCTATACTAGTATCCGCAGACCACCTATACTAGTATCCACAGACCACCTATACTAGAATGCACAGACCTCCTATACTAGTATCCACAGACCACCTATACTAGTATCCGCAGACCTCCTATACTAGTATCCGCAGACCTCCTATACTAGTATCCGCAGACCACCTATACTAGTATCCACAGACCTCCTATACTAGAATCCGCAGACCACCTATACTAGAATCCGCAGACCACCTATACTAGAATCCACAGACCTCCTATACTAGTATCCGCAGACCACCTATACTAGAATCCACAAACCACCTATACTAGAATCCACAGACCACCTATACTAGAATGCACAGACCTCCTATACTAGTATCCGCAGACCATCTATACTAGTATCCGCAGACCACCTATACTAGTATCCGCAGACCATCTATACTAGTATCCGCAGACCACCTATACTAGAATCCACAGACCTCCTATACTAGTATCCGCAGACCACCTATACTAGTATCCACAGACCACCTATACTAGTATCCACAGACCACCTATACTAGAATCCACAGACCTCCTATACTAGAATCCGCAGACCACCTATACTAGAATCCGCAGACCACCTATACTAGAATCCACAGACCTCCTATACTAGTATCCGCAGACCACCTATACTAGAATCCACAAACCACCTATACTAGAATCCGCAGACCACCTATACTAGAATCCGCAGACCACCTATACTAGAATCCACAGACCTCCTATACTAGAATCCGCAGACCACCTATACTAGTATCCGCAGACCACCTATACTAGAATCCACAGACCTCCTATACTAGAATTCACAGACCTCCTATACTAGAATCCGCAGACCACCTATACTAGAATCCACAGACCTCCTATACTAGAATCCGCAGACCAACCAATACTAGAATCCGCAGACCACCTATACTAGAATCCACAGACCTCCTATACTAGAATCCGCAGACCTCCTATACTAGTATCCACAGACCACCTATACTAGAATCCGCAGACCACCAATACTTGAATCCGCAGACCACCTATACTAGTATCCGCAGACCACCTATACTAGAATCCACAGACCTCCTATACTAGAATTTACAGACCTCCTATACTAGAATCCGCAGACCACCTATACTAGAATCCACAGACCTCCTATACTAGAATCCGCAGACCAACCAATACTAGAATTCGCAGACCACCTATACTAGAATCCACAGACCTCCTATACTAGAATCCGCAGACCTCCTATACTAGAATCCACAGACCACCTATACTAGTATCCGCAGACCACCTATACTAGTATCTGCAGACCACCTATACTAGTATCCGCAGACCACCTATACTAGAATCCGCAGATCACCTATACTAGAATCCGCAGACAACAAATTCTATAATCCACACCCCCTATAGCCTACTATAATCTGCAGACCCCCTTTACTATAATCGCTGACTCCAACTATAATCCGCAGACCCCCTACACCTACTCAATTAATTTGTATAAAGGGCCAAATGCATTTTATGGATGAAATATACGGGTCAAAGAGAGATTAGTTGGCATAGCGAGTAGAGAGATTAGGTGGAAGGAATCACTTTTGAGGGGCCACTCTTGTGGGCTTCGTGGGCCGCCATTATACTTTCCGCATACCCCCTATACTATAATCCGCAGACCTCAACTATAATCCACAGATCCCTATACTATATTGCGCAGACCCCAACTATAATCTACAGACCCCAACTATAATCCGCAGACAGGTCTGCTATCTGCGATATTAGGATTATACACTACCAGATGGTGGGGATCATCTGTTTAAAAATTAAACTTGTATGAAGCCGCAGACGGAAAAGCCTATAGCGACAGAAGAGAAGTGTGAGTGGGTGTATTTAAGGGGCCTCCCATATATTTAAACAATACTAAAGCGCAGGAAACGAATTATTAAGTTCCAAAAATTAAATATCATTTAATACCAATAATTATGCAGACCAAATGAATTTTATACCTATGAAACATTATTTAAAAAGATGCAAGAGTAATAAATATATAGGCTACTCCACAAAGGGACATAATATACGATATAATCAACTAAAGATTATTGAACGACAAAACTATAGTTGTCAAAGTGGTGGGGACCAACCATTTTAGGCTATGTCCTTACAACTTTTTTTCAGCGCCCATGGGGACTTTTCCATCGAATTTAGGGTTCAAGATTATTTGAATAGGGTCTGCGAGGGATCTTTTCAGGTTGTTTTACTTTTTTTTGGTCGTATCTTTGTCGTTTCTGAACTTGTTTCCTTGGTTTTGTTCTAGTTTCTTTCTGATCGAGTATTTAAGGCCTATTTTAGTAGATTATGAAAATTATGCTATACGTAAAACTCAATTCATTTCATTTCAAATCCCATTTATCCATAAATATCAGCGTTTTATTAGTCAAAAAATACGACTCATCGTTTAGTAAGACTTATGCCTTACATAGAAAACACGTAGGCCTATATTATATAGAAAATGAAAGATAACTGTTAATTGAAGGGATTGTGCGAAGTTTGGACAGTTCTAGTAAATCTGAAGACTTTTCACATAAATTCAAGGCCCAAATCGACCCCCGAAAATGCTCATTACGACATTGTCAACCAATCGAACGCGATGTAAACAGTGTCAAAACAAAGATAATCGTATTTCCTGAAAATTTCGACATGTATTATTTCATCTGAATGATTATGAACGGTTATAATTCTTTCGTAAGTATTTATGATTATTCGCTCGCTCTACATTACAACGAATTATTTCATTGTTTATCGTTACGGACACAAAAACCCTATTGAAAATCAAATAAATCGAAACCACTGATGAAACATTTTGAATTATCGCCCCTTTTCTTCAAAGTGCGTTCGAATTTTTGCTCTTAAAAACTACAAGGTCTGTTTTAAGATTTGGACAAAACTTGGTGAAATTATAATTATCCACTCTATGAACCCAATTTAAAATCGTAAAACTAATTTCTACAGTTATTTTGTTAATCTTTTTCTTCAAAAAGCTTACAGTTTACTATAAACTTTAGCCCTTCTTATAGAAATTCTACCTATGTAGATATGTTCACTAACTGTTCGACCAAATATATTTTAGTCATAGAACAGGGAATTTTTTAGCTATTCTAATCCATAATAATGTTCACTACTCTCCCTCAAAATAGAAGACTTCAAATCCCTGTGTAACCGTAAATATGAGCGTTTGAAAGTCAAAATTACGATTCGCCGTTTAGTAAGACAATGCAATATATAGAATACAGAAAATGAAGGATAAATGTTTAAGTAGGGGTATTATTGAAAGAATTGTGTGATTTTTGTGCAGTTCTAATACTTCTGGAGGCTATTTGCATATTATATTCAAGGCCTAAATAGACTCTCGAAAATGCTGAACATTCTCCTTTAAAGGGATATGTTCACTAACAGTTCGACCAAAAAACTTTTAGTCTCAGAACCTGGAATTTTTTAGCTAATCTAATTCGTAATAATGTTCTCCCTCAAAATTAAAGCCTTCAAATCCCTGTGTATCCATAAATATCGGCTTTTGACAGTCAAAAATATGACTCGTCGTTAAGGTATGATTGAAGGGATTGTGCGATTTTTTGGCAGTTCCGGTAGAAATCTGAAGGCCAAAATCGATTCTTGAAAATGCTAAACATTCCCCTTTGATATCAACTACCATATTGAGATTAATTATTGACAGCATTAATAATCGAAATATTTCAATTGTCAGTAAGCTTAAACCTCAAGAATGTTTACAATGATAATGATATAATTGGACGTGACTTGGTTGACTTATTTGAAAGTCATGTGACTGGAAAAAAAATTGACTTTGAATTTTAATTGTTTGACTACCGTATAAATTTTAATTGATTATGAAATTTTATAATCGATTATCATCAAGATAAAAAATTCATAGGGTCAATTAATTATTGACTATTTTGATTAGGTCACCCTGAAATATTGTGCTAATAGATGGATCATTCTTTCATTTTTTCGTTGGAATTGATAAGATAATAGTAAAGCTGGCATTTGACAATTTTTTGAGGAGTTATTTTTTTTTTTATCTTGCCCTTGATTTATTTCAATCGTTTCAAAAATTTTATATGAGCACTAAAGAAGCAACAGTTTTCAATGTTGAATGAAACTTGGTGTGATCATTGGAATTAATTAGATCTCAGTCAGGTTCAAATTTGTTCATGTACAAATTCCAATTTATCTTCATGTTTGATATTTTTCAGGAAAAGATACATACAGGAAGCTGAAAAATATGCTCCTTGACAAGATGCCATGTCATAAAGTTTATGTCAGAAGGACTGTATTATTTATATGTGCAGTGAATGCCTGTTGTATCTTTCTGTTTGGGGCATATTTGTTCAATTCAGAATTATTGATGTTGAGGAATACCAAACCTGTCCAAAAATGGAATTTAAAGGATTGGAGTCTGTATGAACAAAAGAGAAGAGAATCTGACGTTCAATTTCTTGAAGGTGTGCCGCCAATTCCAAAGATTTCATCATCAGATGTGGTGCAGCCCATTGAGTCATCTATTTACCAACATTTTTTAAAATATGATAAAATAGACTATAAAGATAAAATTTTGATCTTAACTCCGATTCACAACGTGGCAGGCATATTAGTTCGCTTTTCAAATCTTTTAAAAAGAATCACATATCCTCACGAATTGATCTCAATAGCTTTTGGAGAAGACTGTAGTTCAGATGCAACATTAAGTGTAGCTAAGTCCATCGCAATTGATCTTCAGAAATCCTTTCCTAGTGTCCAAGTCTTTCATTTTAATTTAACAGATCAAATTAAAGGATCATGGAACCATCTCCATAATCAATATTTACAATTACCAAGAAGAAAACATTTAGCTCAGGCACGCAATAAATTGTTGAAATCTGGTTTGAAAAAAGAGCACAAGTGGGTGTTGTGGATAGATAGTGATATCAGCTTTTTACCGCCTAATATTATTGAACTACTTTTGTCATCAAAACGTGATATAGTAGTTCCGTCATGTGTTTTTCAAGATGGCAGCACTAAAAGAGTTTTTGACAAGAATACCTGGAGAGAAACAAAATATTCTGTTACGAAGCAAAAGGACATGAAAAAGAATGAGTTGATGTTGGAAGGTTATGGTAGTAGTTTACGTTTATATCTTTCTGATCTACGAGCTGAAGGGCGTGTTGTATCACTAGATGGAGTTGGTGGTTGTACTCTACTAATCAATGCTGATTTACATCGCAAAGGTTTGAAATTTCCTGTTACCCCATTGGATCACCATATAGAGACTGAAGGTTTGGCCAAATTAGCTAAGATAATGGGATGGGGTGTATATGGTATGCCATATGTAGAAGTATTTCATTAAATATGGTCACTCTAATTTGATTAGAGGTCAACAGAAGTCTTGTGAAATTAATACAAACATCGAAATCAAAGTCAAAACATTCAATCAAAAATAATTCTGTGTTCTTATTTTTTTAAATCTTTATAAATTTATTGATACTTTATATTTGTTTCAGCAGCTAAATGAGCTAAATATCAAACTACAGGCCACTTTTAAGAATGAAAGTCTGAGATAGTGATTGTCTACAATTAAAGGAAAACTTTCAAATGTTAGGAGCAAAAGTCATTAGTTTGAAGGGGTTATATCAACAAGCTCTCTCAGATATTGTAAATATTAAAAAAATTCATTTAATTGTAGATGAACACAATTTCGGATTTTCATTCATTGATTTTGAGTTGGGATAGCTAAAAATGAGTACTGGTATCAGTAAGTAAGCTACCAGTGTTATTAGTCTAATTGAAATTAGAAAAACATTTTGTTTTGACCACTTTTTTATATTCCAGTTTTTTATCCACTACATTAGGGTCTAACCACATGGTTCAAGCAAAACTGTCAGATTGAACTCTGATTGAGCGCTGGGATTTTGTGACGTGAACAAAAGGTACATTCTAAGATTCCCAAGTGTTGTAGACTAGTTTATCATGTCATTTTATTTAGGGTAGGTAAGAGTTCAATCTGACAGTATTGCTTGAACGACATGGTTAGACCCTCATGTAGAAGCTAAAAACACAGAATTTAAAAAAGCCTATATCAACATCAACAAATATCATGTATTTGAACAAAAAACATATCATGTTATCTTGTGTTTGGTTTATTCAAAATTGGTTCTTCTGATTTGATTTGCTATATCATTTTCAGAAAATCTTTGTAAATTGTTGCGAAATCAAAAATTTATGAATTTCTTTCAGAAAGGATGTCTATTATTATTTGAAAGAAATCAGTTTGTTATATTTTGTTACAAATTGATCTTATTATCATTCCTAATGTTCTTAATAGTAACAAAATTTTCTTAAAGGAATTGTAAAGAGGTTTTCTAAACTTTGTATGTGTATAAGGGACACTGATACCATCAATTTGCACCATTCCAATTTCCATTCCGACATTTATGGTTCTTGCAATTCCACTATCAGTGATCTACCGGAAGCTACTAATTGATATATATGCAGATCACTGGTAGTGAAGTCATTGGAATGGTGCAAATTAATGCTATCAGTGTCCACAATACACATACAAAATTTAGAAAACCTCTTTACAAAAATTTTCCTTGATATTATTTATATACTTTGAGACTTTCTGTATCATAATTTAATCAAACTATGTTATAAGCTTATATAAACACAAAGAAAGAGAAAGTGAAATTTTGAGTTAGAAGAATATTTCAAGGGATTATGCAATTTTCTAGCAGTTCAAGAATTTCTAAAGACTAACTCCAGAAAATGACAACTGTTCCTTTTTAATGTATCTAAATGTCAATTTGTTAGTGGATTATTTACAAACTGTATTGTTGAACAATTTTTAGAGGTTTTTATTCACAAATTTGATAAATGGTGCCTTTAAAATTTTTAAGTGTCCTTAATTCAAACCAATGATTTTTAAATAAAAAATGTTTTATATTCCAATACAATACAAAGACAAATTTATAAAGATGACATATTTTTGTGTCAGATTAAAGCATAATATTATGTATATTTTGAATAATTTAATACAAAGGAATATATTATGGTTTAACTAACTTTAAAAAAAAAACACATAATATTTCATGACATTATGTGTTGTCAAATGAAAATGTAACATAATATATTTCTTTATTGTGTTTTCCTTTATATTAGTCTGAAACTTGCTGACTCTCCCCAGCTTCTGATAGCTGTCTGGACAGAACTACTAAGCTACAAAAAGCCTTCAATAGCTACCAACAGATTTATTTCCTTGGGGAAAAAACTTCAATGGAACTACAGACTGGCATGCATGGTGTAGGAGGATAAAGATGGTATTGATAAACCTATAAAAAATATTGATCTTTCCAAATATATGGAAGTTTGGTGGATTTTTCTGACTCTCCCCCAGCCATATCTGTCCATAAAGCTATCAAAGGCTGAAAATAGAGTCAGCAAGTTTCAGTCTGAGTCTACCTAGTTTATATGTGCCTTATAAATGTTGTTCAATTCTTATGTCATTGTAATTTAATGTTTAAATGTATGAGTGTGTTTTAAAGAATAATTTTGATTTCCAAGAAAAAATTTAAAATATGTAATTTGAATATGAAATTTGTCAGTTTTTAGAATTTATAACCCTTGTGGTTATAAGTTTTAAATAAATTTTCATAAAATAAGTAAGTATGATTATAAAAGATAGAAATGAAAATTGACCATTTTGAATTTTAACACCTGCCAAAATGCAATTAATTCCTTTAAATTTGGTAGTTTGAAATGTTTTTCCAATACTAAAAAGCTCTTTTACTTTTTATCCAATTTTCTTGAAATGATTTTCAATTCTACTGACTTTATATTGAAGTGGCCATAGTTATCTATATATATTCCAAGTCTTAAAGTATTTTTACATTGACATTCATGTTGATTTTTCATAAATATTTATTTCCAAATTGTGCCTTATATATTCATTAAATGGATAATTACCGTTATTTACAATTAATAAATGCTGCATTGAAATTTAAGTGGTATAATTATAAAAGTTTATTTGCATAAGATATGATAATATTTATTTTGATTATGTCAAAAGTTAATGAAAATGAAAATCATTAGTTATGATGATAATAACTGACATTTATATGTGTTAAATGAAAATTTGAATTTAAGATTCAATATATTTATATTCTTTTATGATAAATACTTTTTGATCATTTGTAAAATGTAAATTCATCTTGATTAAAAATTTATTCTAATTGATTAAATATCACTTAAAAACATGTAAAATTTTATTGCAATATTTTTAAAAATTTACTTTTATCTCAGATTGATATTTTTGATATTGTTATATTTCATTAAATAATTAATTGTTGAAATTCTTTCTTTAGTTTTCTATTTGTGCTGTGTTACTAACAGTGATACTAATGACATGGTGAACTCAATGGGTATGAGGTCATTGGATCCTGTAATAAAAATCTGTACAAGCAAAACAATTCCGTTAATTAAAAATCTCGTCCAAAATCATGGCAAAATCGAGAGAAATAGTTCTATAGTAGTGGACTACTTCAAAGAAAAGTACAACAAGGTGTTTCGAAAAGAGTAAGCAAGTATGTAGTTGGTCAATGATTCTTGAAGAAACTTCTTATCCAATTTTTGATATTAAAATCACCTTTTAAGAAGGCAATGATAGAACATACATGATAGATTAATATCACACAATCTTGTCTTAAATAAAGTGTATTTAGTTGTTGTCTGATAAATAGGGGAAGCAACCACTTCTATTTACTCGCGTTAGCTTCTACATTAAAGAAAAACAGAAAATGGCCGCCCCCTTTTGGATTAGGAAGTGTTTCTGTCAATTTTAGTTTGCTTTAAGATCTAATAAGCTAAAGCCGAACTGCTTGATATATCATATTCTCTATTCAAAGTATGAACCTCGTGTTAGTTAAATGGCAGAACGATCATGCCATTTTTCGGCAAAAAGAAAGGTAAAACTTTCAAGTTTTTATTTTGGTAGGCGTTACCTCGGGCTCTACTCGCGTCAGACCACAATAATTGTGACATATTAAAATTGAAATTTTGCTGTCATATCCAATATAGATCCTTTTATTTTTAGTTGCATGTGTATTGTACGTAGACTGTGTATAGGTTCACCTCACAGTCTACTTCTGTCTACTTTAAGTTTTTTATGAATGCCAAGCGCCAAGCGTTTTCCGTCTGCAATGAAATGAAATCAACAAATTTATTAAAATTTATTGATTCCTGTCCTCAATTAGCCCATATAGGTGCAGAAAAGCAGGACATAAAACTCCATTAATTTCATTTCTGTTTATTAATTACAAACTTTTTAATGTTTAATGATTTGCAAGAAGTTACCGTTTGAAATATTTTCTTTAACTATTGAAATTTGACTGATATTTATATATGTATGCGATTGTGATTGCCTTTCAAATGATAATTGACAACTCATTGATATTTTCTTTGCTATTCCAAATAATCCAAACCTTCATATTTCAGATAAAGGCATTAGTTCTGGGAATTCCAGCAAAGCTTCATTGACACGCACTGCTTCTTCAGTTAGTAAAGGAAGTACAAAATCATTCAGTAGTTTAGATAGTTTTGGAGAACAAGGTAAACACAAGCATGTCTTAGTTATTCTTTTTATTTTAAACACAACTTTAACCCTGTGCCAGTGCCTTATATTGAATAGTAACTTGTTGCTGTTCAATCACCCTAATCTCTAATCTAGCCAGTGCCAGGTCTAAGAGTTGTGTTTTCATTTTTATTTTGTTACAACCACTCTCACCTGTGCCAGTGCCTTTGCCACTGCCTTATATTGAATAGTATAGTAACTTGTTGCTGTTCAATCACCCTAATTTTTAGTTATAAGCTTATAGAATTTTGTCATAAGATCATGACATATATACTGGTATCACAAAAAAGTCACATCTGGATAAAGCTGACACACTGATTGATCTTTTGAATAAACTTAAACATAATTAGTTTTTTTTGTAAGCTTACATCATCAAAGTACATATATTAGAGCGTAAAGTCAACACACCCTTTCAGAGTTTGAATCAGGATTTGTCACCTCTAGGTACCGGTACCTCTTGTTGTGATGAGTATGATTTACTTTTGACTAAGTCATATAACATAAGGCATTTTAGTTGTAGTTATTCATTGTCCAAAAACATGTCCAGTGTCAGTTTGCCTTAAAAGGAGAGGTGACACTGGAAATCTTTTTGGAAACTAAGATCGAATCCATGACTAAAATGCCTTTTATGATGTTTTTCAAACTAAGAGCCTTCTTATCTTTTAATTATTAATTGATTTTTTTTATTTCAGGTGGTTTTGAAGGTGGGGCTTGTGGACCATGTTCATTATTACCATTAGATGATTATGAAGATCAAGGTGATTTGGGTAAGAATTGAGAGTTTTGGTTTTAATATAAGGTCAATTTAACTATTGCTTCTTTACATAGTCGTACATCAATAACCATGTCACAATTAATGTTAACCCAACTTCATATATATGAAAGGAGGGTTATCTTGTTGTCTTTCTTTGCCAGCCCTGATATAAACTAATATAATGATAATTCTGTTTTATGAACAGTTATCAGCTTCAAAATAGTTATGATAGTTTTAGAATGACTTTAGTATTCCTGTTAGCTTACATGCATAAAGTTTTGTTTCTCCAAGAAATTTTGGAATTAGATCATTCTTGCTATTGTGAAGAAAAGATATGCTACCGGTATCTTATCAACCAAAAAATCATAAAAAAAGATAATGATTTATGTTTTTTAGGAGTAAAGAAATCCTCATTACGAACCTCATCTCAGTTATCCAAGAATCTTACAGAAATCGTCCACAATAGAGATGCTCTCCCTTTGTTTATTAGTTTTATGGAATCGCGGAAGGCAGATAAATATATTAGATTTTGGTTAGATGCAGAAAGTTTTCAAGTGGCAACTCTAACACGAAACCGAACCCAGTCCCGTAGATCTACTAGCTCTCATTCCATATCAGACCAGCCTAAATCTCCGACATCTACAGCAAGTCTGGATAGTGTTGTGAAAAATAATACTTTAAGTTCTACTGAAAATTCATTGGAGAATAATCATGCAAGACTTGAAAATCAGGACTTCAAGTCAGAAAACTTGGAAAGAAAATCAAAAAATGAAACCCTCCAACAAACTGAAAATCTAAATCACGTTTACCAAGGCCAAACTGACATATCAAATGATAAACGTGTTTCTGATACCGATGCCGAACCGAGTGATGTCAATGATTATACCAAGCAATATAAACGTGATAATGCCAAACTCAGTACAATTGAAAATGGTGAACACAATGCATTGCAACCCATTAATCAGAATTGTCCTGATGATGTGAAAAATAATTCAGAAAATGTCACTGAAAGTGCTTGTAATCCTATTGCTTCCCTCTCAGAGCAAAATTGTGATAGTACAGGTTTAAAGAACAGACATTATTCTGAACCTGTGTTCAATGAAAATACCCAAGATTTGGCAGGTTCACACCCTAAACACAGACATTTATCCGAGTCTACTCTAGATTATAGTAATAATGTAAATAAGAGTAAATCAGGTCTGAATAAAGTAGAAGATATCAAAGATAAACTGAAAAGAAGTGAGTCTCAATTTTTAAATTTAAATGGATAGAGCAGTGGCATAGCCAGAATTTCGCGTTTTTGCTAAGTGAAAATATTGCAAAATGTTTGGCCCAAGGGAAGAAGGGGAACAGGGATGCTGTGGCACCATTCCCCTCTCCCCTAAATACGCCACTGGTAGAGAGGTTTTCAACTTTTTAAAATATATTGGTAGTACTAGAGCATCAATTTGCACCGTTGCAATTTTCAATTGGACATCTGTGGTTCCAGAAATTCCACTTAAACTAAGTGTTTGATGATGTCAAATCTGCAAATTCACTTGTATCAAAGAAAACCTTCTTGGGTGTGACATCAAGTACTTAGTCTCAGTGAAATTGCTGCAATCAGGCGTCTGTGGTTTTGATGATGAAAATTGTTGCTATAAGTACTGTTACACATGCAAATTTTAAAAACCACTTATTATGAAATGACAATTATTTAGTGATAAGTTTATAAGGTATTTAAATTGAGTTATATCTGTCTATTTTAAGGTATAGCTAGAGATGCTGTCAATATTTTTACTAAATATATATCATTGGAAGCTACACGTCCAATAGGTATATCAGATGAGCTACGTAATGAAACCATAAGTAAGTAATATTGATCATTAAGCTATATACTGGAATAGTAACATTAACATAGTTATTAATGATTTCTTACTTTCTGTCAACAGTATTGACTCAATATACATTTTCTTATACAATTGTCCACCAGTGACTGGCTACGCACTATTCTTGATTTATAAATTATGTGACTGTTGACTGGCTACGCTATTCTTAATTTATAAATTATGTGACTGGTAACTGGCTAAGCTTTACCCGATTTATAAATTATGTGACTGGTGACAGGCTACGCTATTCCCAATTTATAAATTATGTGACTGGTGACTGGCTACGCTATTCCCGATTTATAAATTATGTAACTGGTAACCAGCTAAGTTTTTACCCGATATATAAATTATGTGACTGCGACCGCTGACAATCTATGCGGTAACTAAAACGATGTCGATCTGGTGTCGGCTTTCATGTAACCCTGAAGGAAATGAAAGCTGATTGGACAAAACACAGCAGTTACCCAAATACCAAACTGGGAATTGAATATCCGGATACTAGTGAAATAGTCACTTTTCTTAGGGATTATGATGATATTTGTTTTGTATTGAAGACACTGCTAGCAATGATTTTTACCATATTAATTCCAATCAATCAATCATCTGGGGCTATTAAAACTTCACCAAAACAAGGCATTAGTGGACATCGCTATGGCAAAATTTGCCTAAAATGTGAATATTGATAAATCATTAGACACTTTGAAAATTACTGCGTAGTTATTTAGAAATGAAGACCTCATAGTACTACTTGCATATAAAAAGAACTATTTGCTGAGTCTTGTTAGCCCAGGGGCTTTATTCTCGAAAACTTAACTTAGATAAAATCCTGATTTTGAGAAATACAGCAATCATAATAATACTTAATTTAAAATCGATTTTAGTAACTGACCAATCAAATAACTGGAACACTTAAATCATCTGAAGTTGAATAAGGCCCCAGAACAATACTATCAATTGAAATCTGAATCCCAGACCCCAAAAATGACAATATTGACTATTTTTTATCAAGATACTGAGTATTATATTCTTAATATTGCAGGTAGTATCTGTCGTGAAGATGGTGAAGTTGATCCATATTGTTTTATAAAGTGTCAACAATTTGTTTTAAATGTTATACAAAAAGAGTAAGTATTGTATTATTCACTTTAATAAGCGAGAGCTAATGTCTTGGAAGTGGAAAATTCTATGGTTGAGATGTAAATACTGCTTAGTTTGTATATTTTACACACTTGCAAATTCAGAGTGGATGAAAGCACTTAAAAGGGATTGTAAAGTGATTTTATTAACTTTGTATGTGTATCGATCGGGGACACTGATAGCATCGATTTGCTCCATTCAAATTTTCATTCCAACATCTGTGGTTTTTGCAATTCCATTAAAACTGACGCGTTTTATGACGTCACCTTCACTGATCTACCAGAAGCTACTATTGCAGATCACTGTCAGTGACGTCATAAAATGCGTTAGTTTTAGAGTAATTGCAAGAACCACAGACGTCGGAATGGAGATTAGAATGGCGCAAATTAATACTATCAGTGTCCCCGATACACATACAAAGTTTAGAAAATCACTTTAAAATCCCTTTAAAGATATTTTTTTATATAGTGTGATATCACATGTGCAAATTTTATAATTCAGACAAAATTACACTATGTTTGTCAAAGTCTAATCTATAGTCGCTCAGTACATACGGTACTTGAATGCTTATCTGGATCTGACAAGTTAACCCTTTGAACCCTGACATTATTTTGGGTAAAAAGTCATATACCCTGAACTCCTAGCAATATTTCTTAAAGTGTATTACGTTAACGTTATATGACGTCACTTGGCAACGGCCGGTTTACTGGTTTATCGGGTATATCGGGTGTCGCAATAAAAACGTCCCCAAGTTTGACAGTAAGTATCTCTGTTGTTGAACCGATCCCTTTCAAATTTCTCACAGATTTATTTCAACATGTCCTCGTCAGACCCTGAAAATATGAAAGTCATCGAACAAAAATTGTACAAGTACTGCCTCGACCAAATTAACTACACATTTCCATTTTCCATCCTGAAATGCTATCACCTATCTCATCTTAAGATATTTTCTCCCAAAAGGCAACCTTCCTGCCTTTCATTTCCTGTCCATCCAGCTTGTTCCACTGGTGATGGTAATGACTCCGGGCAGTATTGGATTCCCTAAAGAAACATGTGTACTGCACTTGGGTTATAGGGACACACTGATTAAACAGGGACTGAAATGCAGGATGGTCGCTTCTCGAGTGGTACCTTTATAAATGAGATCCGTAAGGGTTTATCAGGATGGAAAATGTTTGATATTGACGGTCTATGTGGTGAAAGCACAATGAACACAGGTTGAAATATGTAATTTGCTCTGATATTGAATTTTTTTACATGCTATTTTATTCGAGACAGTAATTGTACATTTTTTGTTCGATGGCTTTCATATTTTCAGGGTCTGCCAAGGACATGTTGAAGTAAATATGTGAATATTTTGAAAGAGATCGGCTCATCAGGAACTGAAATACTTTTCGTCAAAGTTGGGAACGTTTTTTTTGGAACACCCGATATATCACATAATGATTGAGCCAGTATACCGACTTATAGGGTTGAAAAGGTTAAAAATGTTCATTGCATTTTCAACAAATTGTTTTAAAATAATTTTACGTACAAATATGAATTAAGAAATGAAAATCAAGTGAGAAGATTTTGTGTTTCATTAATCAATGATCGTTTGTAATCCACTATCTGTTGATATCATTTCAGTCATTTCCCATCGTTTCAAGGCAGTGAATATCATTGTAAACACCAGGTTGATGTATTAACTGGTGGTGATGTTGACCTACCAGATATTTTATATAATGAAATGGCTCTCTTTTATTTTACTGAGGTAAGTATATCTCTTTTGATCATAAAAATACAAAATATACTATAATAGATCATATACTCTAAACTCAGTAATATTATGTTATGTGATGTCACTTGATAATGACTGCTTCATTGCACTTTTGCATTCATGTGGCTCGTAGATTTAAGAATATTTAAGTCCTCTAAGCTGTGGTTTCCACTAAAAATGTGTTTAACCCTTTGAACCCTGACGTTACTTTGGCTAAAACGTCATATACCCTGAACTCCCAGCACTATTTCTTAAAACGTATTACGTTAACGTTGTATGATGTCACTTGACAACGGCCGGTTTACCGGCTTGTCGGGTATATATAACGTAAGGCTGGGCCGGTATACAGGCTTTTCGGGTTGAAAGGGTTATAAGCTCTTTTTGATTATATTTGATTTGAATGATACGCCTTGACAGTTAGGAATAGAAAAGAATAGAATGCTAATGCTTCTGGCCTGTCAAAATTTACCTCATTGCACACAGTATGGTGTTTGCCCATCCTCAATAGCTGATGATGGGCGATGAAAAAATCCATTTAATTCAATTTAATTAATAACACAAAATCTTCATTAAATTTGACTAAATTTCATTTCAGTTTTTAGAACAAGAAGGGGGCAGTGATTTACTACAATTCTGGATGGCAGTAGATAATTTTCAGAAACATCTCAAATCACAAGGAGAATATGATGGTATTCAGGCACAAAATGATGCCATGGTCTTTTATGACAAGTGAGTATTAGAACAAGAACATGACAGGAAAGAAAAATTAAAAAAAATTCTTAAAAAAAAAAGATATAGCTAGGTGTTTAAATTCTTCATCTATACAAATTATATTTTTTCTTAGTTGCTTTTTGTGTTTATTTATGGCTTCTTTAAATATAATTCTATTTTTTGTCAGATGTCTGTGGTTCCTGCCATTCCATTGCAATAGCTACAAACGCTAAGTTTTAGTGGAATTGCAAGAACAACATAAGTTTTTTCACTAATGAAATGGTGCACATTGATGTTATCAGTATCCTGATTCTTTACATTTATTTAAATTTCTTTGACATTTGACCTTGTCAATGTTCGAATAGACTCTGATTGAAAATGAACTATGGTCAATGGTTTTTTCAGGTACTTTTCTTTGCAAGCTAGTCAACCTCTAGGATTTGATGATAAAACCCGGTTTGAAGTAGAGAGTAATATTTGCCGAGAAGGTGGTCCATTACCAGATGTATTTTCGAAACCTAGAGCAATAGTGCTAAATACCTTAAATAAGGTAAGGTATAATTTCAGTTACCGTACTTTGAAAGGGATATAATCAATTTTGCTTAAAGGGATATGTTCACTCAGCGTTCGAACAAACAAATTTTAGTCTCAGAACCTGGTATTTTTTAGCTTATCTAATCAGTTATAATGTTCAAAACTCTTCCACAAAATTGTTAGCCTTCAAATCCTTGTATATTCATAAATATCAGTGTTTGAAAGTCAAAAATATTAATATACCTAGAGGGTTCAAGGTTCTATCCTGGTATGGTTCCAGGTGATACCTTCAGACAAGCTTCAATAAGCTTCCCTTTGCAAGAATTCAGGTTGAAAGGGATGACATGGAAAAATCCTCTAATAGTTCTATAGGACTCTATAAAATTAATGAGATACATGATTTACACTCAATCAATTAATTAGAAAATGTAATTACATAACTTGATTAAATGATAATTAGATATTGATTAATGATTATTATTTAATTCTTGCTGATCTGTCAAATTAATGAAAATTTATGGCTAAGAAAAAAATATGCATATTGTGCTTTTTTTTATAACCATTAGACATATTGTTGGATGTGTATGTATGGCCTTTTCTACTTTTGAAGCTGAGGCCACAGTTTTTTCTTAGGGTTTAATCATACTACAGACAGAGCAGTTGAGGCGCAAAACAGTGTATCCCTTTGCTCTGCTCTCCTCTGTGCTGAGTCGTTCCGCATGCGTTGAAACAGCTGAGCGTCTGTACATTTAAAACCATCTGTACATTAAAACTTGTACTAACTGCTGTGCTCTGTGCCGCTCTGCTCTGACTGTAGTGTGATTAAACCCTTAGAATTTGATGATTGGTTAAGTATCCTATTTGGGTTTTCCAACCTTTTGGATCTTTTGATTGTGACTTATGTGCGTTCTGAAGTTTATTGAAGACAAAAATCTTTGGAGAACTTGTCCTTTTTATACTGCCACATCTCAATGTATGAACATGTATCTCACTTTTAAAAAACAATTGGTATGTATCGAAATGAAAAAAAATCAAGTCATATGTATTTTAACCGATTTTGGCAAGACTAGGTATATCTATTTAATCTGATAGAAATTTATATTTCAAGTATTTTCAAACAATTGGAAAATTGGGGGCTTTAATAGAATTTTGTTTACCTTTGCACTCAAAAAATATGATAAAAATTTATTGTTTCAACAATTGCATACTGCACTGTTAGTATTCAAATTGATCCACTATCTTTTTCACCTCAAGTTTGTTCTAACAGTCAACATATTTGTACTCTTTATATCTTTCAGATGTATTTTACTCACTTTTTAAAGAGTGAAGTATATTATAAATATTTATCTGATTTGATAACTACAGTTAATATGTCACAAGATTTACCACCCCGCAGGAAACGCACAGGTACAAATGATTTTTTAGGATAACGCTTATTTTAATGACAATCCTGTCTACCAGCAGGACCTTTGTCAAAGCTCTTAGCATTGATCTTTTTGATAATCCGTATCTAACTGTGTTGACTAGAGTAATGAGCAACAATAACTTATTCAAGGTCACTAGATTTTCACACCTACTCTGATTAGAACCCAAGACCACCACATAACCAAGTAAATGATTTCGACGATGTTAAATGATCATCAAACTCATAATTAAAGGAATACTACCTCTTAGAATGATCAAAAAAGAAAAATTCTCAAACTTGGTGAATAAGAGTTTAAATTATATTTATTAGGCAACTTGTCTGGTGTCATAACTATTCTGTATAATCTGATAAATCCAGAAAACTTACTTTTTTATTATGATTACTACAAGATATACAAAATATTAAGCGTTTTATTAAGCTTTTTTAAAAAATAACCTCTAATTTATGGAAAATTACTTAGTCTTATGGATTTATTTGATTCTGTTTAGATACTGTATAGAGACACCTTTGATAAATATAATAATACTCTTATATTATTGGCCAAGTTAGAGAACTTAAGTTTTTTGTTCATTTAAAAAGGTGGTATCGCAATGTCTTCCCGGGAAGTCACCAGGACGAATTTCCAAAGTCACTGTTTTGTTTTCTTTGATGATTTGAGGTAAATGCCACCAAGAGATTAAAGGTGTTAAGACTCATCCAAATTTAAAAAAAAATTCCTGGGGCGTCACTGTTTTTCGTTTTTGCAAGGTTAATTATGACCCAAGCAGTGACTTCATGGGAATGAACCGGTATTGCAAGGTTTTTTAAACATAATACAGTATCGTGCTTACTATATTTTAGGAAGCGACGCATCCTCAGAGCACAGTGCTGGAAGTCAGAGTATAGGTGCTGATAGTTTATCACATAAAAATACTTTATTAGCTATTGATAGCAGTAGTATCAAGAAAGTATTTAATAAACTAGATGTTGATATGAGAATAGATGAACAGTTATTAAACCCTGAAGAATTATGGAAACGTCCTGGCCAAAAGTAAGTTTTGTGTAATATTGTCATGTTTATTTAGCAACAGTATGTGCTTTAACCGATCTTACTGTGTTTGCATGATATGATATTTTCGTCATTATACATTTCATTGGTCAAGAGTTTACTTCTCGACCAATCATAGGGGAGCCGCGGTGGCTCAGTGAGTTAGACGCTTGCTCGCTAACCTGAAGGTCCAGGGTTCAATCCCGGCATGGGTCAAGATGATACCGTTTCCCCATGTCAGTGATGCAGGTCGGAGGGGCTGACATGGAAAAAATGTCTGGTCGTTCGGATGGGACAATAAACCGAGGTCCTGTGTGCTATTGACTGTGCACGTTAAAGATCCCTCGACAGTTGGAAATCAAAAATAAGAGCAGGCTAATGCTGCTGTCCTGGCAAAATTTCCCTCATTGCACACTGCATGACGTTTGCCCGTCCTCAATTAGCCCATATACATGTAGGTGCAGAAAAGTAGGACGTAAATCTCCATTCATTTCATTTTTTCATTTCATTTCGACCAATCATATTCCTTCAAACAAATTATTACTTGAAAATGTCCCCTTTCATTTTGCCATCATCAGAAAAAAATAAACTAAAATTTTAAGTGGATAGTAAGTACACATGTTAGTACTGAAAAAATAATATTGTCATGCAAGCAACGGTAAGATTGTATACTGTTGCTGAAGGATCATGTCTGAAAAGAAACACTGTTGTTAGTATCAAAAAATGTCAATTAAATACATACCAAGTTTCATTGCTGAGGCATACCTCCTTCTGAACGAGCCTATGAACTTTTCAACCTACCATCTTATTATTTGAGGTTATTTCTTACCATCTCATTTGTGATTACTTCAATTCTGCATCCATTATGTATGATATTAAGACCTTCTAAGCATCTCCATACTCGATAATTTAATTGTGTTTTAATTTCAGTAAAATGTCTCTTGGAAAAGTGAATGATTTTGGTCAATTTTTATCAGAATTCACCCCAGAACCAGATCAGAAAGAAAAGAAAAGTAAGTGAATTTCTTCATTTTTCAATGTTTTATTTAAAATCTAACATAATCACATAATATGGTAAACTGTTGACTTATGGCTGACTGTAAAACACATCAAATTGTCATCAAATTATTCTAGAGTGCAGAAAATTCAGACTGGATGTTCAATATTTTCACTAGACATGATCACAAAAATTTGAAGATAAAGTATCCATCAACACAGCAATGGGTTAAAAAGGGAACTCAATGTGATCTGGGTCTGTTTGCTTTTGGAAATTTTCTTGCTGCTCACAAAACCAGTTCTACCAAACAGATGGAAAAGATGAGCATGTTTGTTCATAGCACTAAATGTCTCAAAACCTTCCCCTTAATTAGTAATTAAGATCTTAATTTGTTCAAGTCTAGCTAATATTTAAACATTTTTTTTTTTCAGTATCCTTTTTTAAGAAAAGTCGTTTAAAAGAAAAGGTAAGTGATTTAATTTTTATCATTTTATATTTAAGATCAGCATTAAATTTGATCACTGAGTGTAATGAAATGTCATATACCCATAACTACAAGTATTATGTGATATCACTTGGTGAGAGATTTTTCACTAGCTACTAAGTTAACAAATCAGTGGCCTTATTCTCAAAAACCTAACTTATGGTAATTTTAATGTTCTCGTCATCTGATTGGTCAATCTTTAAAATCGATTTTAAATTTCATTTTATAATCCAATCAGATTACTGTATTTCTTAAAATCTGGATTTTATTCAAGTTAAGTTTTCAAGAATAAGGCCCTTGGTTATTATGTGAACTGTAAAGCGGCTGCCAATGCACAAAGTGTCAAATCAAAAAGCTTTTAAAGTTTCAAAATGTCCCAATCCATTTGGCTTTTTAGATTTGATTTAGTTTAATGTTCAGAGGGGTCAATAATTGAGGCCCAGTGTACCATTAGCTGTGCATGTGAAAGATCAATTGCCAGTTGAAAAAGAGTTAGTTATTGCTGATATCAATGCAAAATTCTAATCATTGCACACAGCATGGCATTTGCCATAACAGGTGCAGAAAAGTAGGAAATAAAACTGAATTTATTTGATTTTATGAAGATTTCTTTTTAATTAATTTGTATTTATTTGCTAGGAACAAGAAGATATGGCATTACAAATAGCACAGATGATACTAAATGATGTGGCTACAATGACCAAAACTGGTGATCTCTGTAGTGGCAAAGATACAGGAACTGCAACAGCCGATGAAAAACCACCAAAGTTATAGTGTTAAATTGTTTTGTTCTGTTTTGTTTTGTTATTGTATTTATCTAGGCGGTATTACCGATACCAGTTCTACGCATTCATTGCCATCAATTTGGCAGAGAAAATTGACCCTTCTTAACTAATATCTTAGTCAATTTTGAGAACATATGATTTAATAATATGATGTTCTTTAAAGTATTGATAAATGGTAAATTGATGTTGGCACTATTCTAAGATAGAAACTATCATGAATCAATTTTGATTCAATATGCATTCAAACAGAAATTGCATGCCAGTCAATGTTCTTGCAGCTAATTGGCATTATGTTCAATGTAAATGCTAACATGAACGTTTCATATTTTCATATTTCTAAACAAATGCCATCATAAAACATGTAATAAAAACCGATATTCTTGCAACAAAATTGGCATTGTGTTCATTATGAATGCCAATATTGAAATTGTTACTCTTATGAGGATTTTTTTTACTATTTTCAATGTTCATGTAAACATTAAAAATGTAATAAAAATGTATAAACTTTTAAGAGAAATGACAATTATTATTCTTACAATAAAATTGGAAATACATGTATTTCAATCAATTCTCTTACAATAAAATGGCAATAGTTCAATCAATCTTTAGAAAATAGTGAAAACTGATATTTGTACAAAACAAAACTATATTTATAGTTAACATGATGTTATTTCTTACATGTATCTGTAATTATAATCAAGTGTTACTAATCAGGAGTATAAAGTGAGGCCCATAATCAACCCGGTGCTTCAAGGAGGGTGAGCAACTGTGGGACTGGTAGGATTCAAAGGTTTCTACCCAAGCCTAAAATATCCCAACTTTTGGAATGTCTCATGCCACTGTGATTGTGAACTGCAAAATCATGGCTTGTTATTAACTTAAAAGTATTAAGATAATATTTTTTTATAATCTAAAGAAGTTATAATAAAATTTCATATAAGGTCACATATTTATATGAATATATTTGTAATGCATGTAAATATTAAGAAATATAAGATATAAATATTGTATAAATTATATAAAGATAATAATTATGTTATAGAAATAGCAGCATATTTGTAATGATATATTTTAGATGTGTCTAAAACTTGTCTGAATGTTGAAATTTTGAATGTTAGAGATTTTGTTATTATTATGGAATGATGTCATTATTAAAATTTTAAGAAAACCTAGTCATTTCCTTAAAAAGATATAGTCATCTACACTACATAGTCATGTTTTTACAGGCTTAAAGAACTCATTAATCACTTTTCAGATAAAAATCTGACAAAAACACATTTTGGAACTTAAGACCTATTTATCTACATTGTCAGTAGGGATAGCGGAAAATGAGCAACTATAAACTGGTAAAATAAAGACAAGCGTTTCCCGTTTATGTTTAAAGGCCCGGTCACACCGCCCGAACTTTGCTGGAGCGTTGAAAAAAATTCATCACTGCTCGTTACCGTTCACCACCGTTTAACAGAAGTTGGCCCCCGTTAAGGCAACGTCGTATACGCTCGGCCGTCGCCGTTGGTATCTCCTACCGCTCCGAAATTTTTGAGCTGCACAAAATATTGTGAGCGGTGAGGAGGGGACAATTTCCGTTCCGGCAATGCCCAGTCAAAGTGTGGCACCGCTAGACATACGTTCGTGGACAGCACAGAAATCTTGAGCGCTGGATCACCGCTGCTTCGCCATCTTTGCCCGGGCGGTGATTGAACGTTGCACACACTTTGGTGGAGCGGTTGTTAAACATTTTTGATTGCGAACTCAAATCAATTTTCTAAGTTTAGATATCACGTCCTGTTTTGACGTTTGCTTGTAAATTAATAACTAAATAATATAAAGTGTTTGTAGTCTAAATGTTTTAATAATAGTTCTCTCCCTTATACTGTAATTGGCTTGAGCTTGGGCGATACGAAATTAAAAAACGACATCCAAACGAATGCAATATTGTCAAAACAGTTGAAGGGAGGAAACTACTATTTTAATTGTAGCAGAGGCCAAGGCCTTAAGGCACGGTCGTAGGAACCGGTACGGGAGGGTGGGGGGGGGGGGGGACCAGTCCCCCCCCCCCCCCCCCAGATTTTTGCCATGAAGCAAACATAAACACGACCTCATTTTTATCGTTTAAATTAAGTTTTCATTTGCTTCCTACGGCCCTGATTAAGGTCGATGCCACGCCTCTAGTTTCATTTTGCAGTCTGTCAGTACACTCCTTGGGGTAACAGTGTATTGCTTCTGTATCTTTGCTTTATATCATATCATATTATTCTAATGCTTATCAAACGTGCTCAAAAAGAAAATATAATAGTCCAGAGGAATCCTGAAAAAGCATGTTTGAGAGTCATTTAACGTTATAATATCACACTGGGGTATGATATCATGATAATACTTGTCTCTGTTGGTTTTGAGAATTGTTAATCACGTTATGATATACGATACATATCGCAAATCACGTTACGATATTTACCGTGAACGAAAAAAATGTACGATACAATGTATATTGTGATTTGAATACGAAGACAAAAACTAATATTTTATTAATAAATTTTAATGATTAATTGAGCATATTATGTCAAGTATATTTCTAGAAATTTTTTGGCAGATTTATTGTCAACTTCTGCACAGCTGTCACACAGTTTTTTGGATTTTTTCTATTTCTATGGAAGACCAAACAGCTCAAAATCTATTGTCCTTAATTTTTGATTGCTATTTCGTACAACAAATAAATTGTTATTTTTCTCATTCGTAGGCTTAACTGAACATTTATACAAAAAATTTACCAAGTCAATGGTCTATAACTCCGATTCAAATTATAACTGACCAATACACCTTCATTCTAAATTACAACATTGAATATCATTCATCATTCAATTTAAATGAAACTGTCTATCTATATCGCCATTTTTGACTAATATGACCTAAATTTTGGTATAGATGACCATTATCAAATTTGATTTAAATCGGATAAAAAACTGTAGTCTCTATTTTGTTCACAAACAAAGTCAATATCAAACTTGTTCAAGAGCTCATTTACATAAACGACAATACCAAATTTAATTCAAATCAGATGAGAACTGTAGGCCTACTCTCTATAGCGTTAATAAGTCAAATTCGTCTCATTTTGACTACAGTGTGCTTGATGGAAATTTTCTTATACTCTTTCTTTCGATCTCCAACTTACGAGTGAACACTAACGTGCGCAGCCTAGAGAACACATGGCCTTGGTTAATTGTCCCGTGTCAGCCATGTCAGCATCACTGACAATTTGAAATCGAGTTTTAAAAGACCCATGCCGAGGTTGAACATTGGATCTGCAAGAAGTAAACATTTCAAATTATTTATTCTGTTAAAAACCCTGAACTTAGCCCCAAAAGTCACAAATGTACCTTTACATAAGCATAAAAGAAATGAAATCACAAATGTTGCTGATGTGGTCAAATGTGTTGCAAACCCATAACCAAGCCTTCAATGAAGTTACACGAACTGCTTCTTATGTATTTAAAATGTTTTAAAAACACTCAATCAAATTTTAAAGTCACAAATGTAGATTTTTTAATTGCAATTATCTCAAAACCTATCTCATGCTACCAATTACATTTTTGACAGTCACAAAATAGATTATTTTGACATTTTTATCAGTAATGTCAGCAACTTTACATATAATGCAAAAAGGAAAATCCGTACAAGCACAACAATTTCATTAACCAAAAATTCAAAACAGTAAGCAGTCTTATTCGCACGCAACACCCGTCACTTATTTTTAGCAATGATGAGACACAGCCGGGACAATTCATTTGTTGTTTATAACTATTATTCATATGTTGAATTAATTTAAATTATGACTTTTGTACTCTTCCATATGCGAATGTGCAATATTATGCAAGGGAATGTAGTGGAGACAAGGTATAGCGATTTCAACATTTTAAGACCATCAGATAAAAGTGATTAGAGATTAGTAAAGAGTAAAAATGTACACACTAAGAAAAGTTCATTTATTTATTAAGTGAGGTCTTAAAGCTACAGGGACTCACATAAGACATAAAATATATTTACATTTAGGTGAAAATAGATTTTAGATAAAAAAACGTTAAAGTGTTCACCAAAGTGGCAATTATTTTCACCAAGATAAAAATTAGGTGATATCGTGTAATGTTTAATTCAAAGCTTGACATATTTAGAGAATCTAACCCTCATGTCTTTTGAAATCAGATTAACAACACAAGTTGATACAATGGAAAAACTTGCCGAGGAGTTTTTCTACGTTTATCAACGAGTGTTGATATATCTGATATCAAAAGACATGAGGGTGAGATTTTATTTATCATACAATATTATTCTTAAATCGAAATATGCGAAACAACAACTTTCGAGGGGTGAACTGCAGATTATTGAAAAAAATTTTGAAGGGCGAAATCAATGACGTGTAATTATTATAGACGTTAAGACGTCATTGGGCGAAATGCTTATTGGCGGAGGTCAATACCATGCAATGTGACCATAGTATATTGGCCAATCAGTGATTCAGAAAAGCAATATCTACAATGTAGATATCGCTTGATGCAATATCTACAGTGTAGATATCGCTTGATATATTTTTTTTTTTTTGGATGATAAAAAGGAATCGTTCAGTTTTAGTACTTTTGAATACTATTGACACATATTTAAGACAAATAGGCTATGTCTGATATTTTTGTTAGTTGGTTAATTTGTTCGCTTAAGTACGGTGGCCCATATACGACAAATTTATTTTTTTCTATTTTGAATTATAAACATCTGTTTTTATTTAAAAACTTGAATTTCTATTTAAAAACTTGATTTTTCACCTTGGTGGAAAATAATATTCACCTAGGTGATAATTCAATGAATTTCTATTTAAAAACTTGATTTTTCACCCTGGTGGAAATTAATATTCACCTAGGTGATAATTCAATGAATTTTTATTTAAAAACTTGATTTTTCACCCTGGTGGAAAATAATATTCACCTAGGTGATAATTCAATGAATTTTTATTTAAAAACTTGATTTTTCACCCTGGTGGAAAATAATATTCACCTAGGTGATAATTCAATGAATTTTTATTTAAAAACTTGATTTTTCACCCTGGTGGAAATTAATATTCACCTAGGTGATAATTCAATGAATTTTTATTTAAAAACTTGATTTTTCACCCTGGTGGAAAATAATATTCACCTAGGTGATAATTCAGTGAATTTTGATTTAAAAACTTGATTTTTCACCCTGGTGGAATTTAATATTCAAAACATCTTTCATGTCGATGGACAGCATAAAGAGTAGAAGAAGATGTACCAGCTCCACAACTACAGGAATTATTTCATGGGTTATTGCCCTTGCTTTTGAAAATATCTTGTGGACACCATAGAGAACTGGTTTCTTGATGGATTTTTATGAAACTTGGTATGAGTGTTTGTATTGACATTAGGATAAACCCTATTGAATATCAGAAACATCGAAAAAATATTTTATGAGTTATTGCCCTTGTTTTTTAAAAAACGTTAATTTTTCAGCCGTTACACTCTCAAAGTTGTGGACACGTTAGAGAGCTGGTTTCTTGGTGGATTATTATGAAACTTGCAGCGAGTGTTCATCAACACCGAAGAATGAACCCTATTGAAAATCAGACTAATCGAAAAATATTTCATGGGTTATTGCCCTTGCTTTTGAAAATATGTTGTGGACTCAATATGGAGTTGGTTTTTTTGATGGATTTCGATTGAACTTGGTGTGAATGTTTGTAATCATCCATGGATAAACCCTTTTGAAATTCAGACAGATCAAAAAGATATTTAACATAATAAGGTTATTGCCCTTGATTTTAGAGAAAATGTCATTCTCATAATCTTTCATTTACTGACAACTCTTGTCAACACCCCGGACGAATTGGCTGCCATTATAAAAGTGGGCGTATTACGATGGCCATCGCTATTTTTTTTTCAAATATACCAAGTGCTAAGTAGCTGTATCACCAGCAGATATATTCCTCGACAATAGTTGAATGAACCAATAACCATGTTAACAAGCAATCTGATTTTAATAGGTAACTGAGAGATACAGCTACTTAGCACTTGGTATATTTTGAAAAAAAAATCCTTTATAGTCTGAATGCTATAAAAGGGAAAACATATCGAACTGTTTCCAGTCATAATTCCTGTAGTGGTGGGGCTGGTACATCTTCTTTTACTCTTTATGCTGTCCATCGACATGAAAGATGTTTTGAATATTAATTTCCACCAGGGTGAAAAATCAAGTTTTTAAATAAAAATTCATTGAATTATCACCTAGGTGAATATTAATTTCCACCAGGGTGAAAAATCAAGTTTTTAAATAAAAATTCATTGAATTATCACCTAGGTGAATATTAATTTCCACCAGGGTGAAAAATCAAGTTTTTAAATAAAAATTCATTGAATTATCACCTAGGTGAATATTATTTTCCACCAGGGTGAAAAATCAAGTTTTTAAATAGAAATTCATTGAATTATCACCTAGGTGAATATTATTTTCCACCAAGGTGAAAAATCAAGTTTTTAAATAGAAATTCAAGTTTTTAAATAAAAACAGAAGTTTATAATTCAAAATAGAAAAAAATAAATTTGTCGTATATGGGCCACCGTACTTAAGCGTTATAAATATAGAGTAGACCAATGATCACACCAAGTTTCATCAAAATCGGTTGAAAACTGTATCATATATTGTACTCCACAAACAAATCTTGAAGTGTTTTATCAAAGGCAATAACTCAAAAACTGAAAATTTGAACTTGACTGAGATCTTAATATTTTAAAGGATCATACCAAGTTTCATCAAAATCAGACAAAAAATGTAGTCTCTGCAGGAGTGCTCACAAACAAATTTTTAACGCGTTAGGGACAATAACTCAAAAACTGTTCATCGAAAATACGTCAAAAATCATATCAAGTTTCTTCAAAATCAGATGAAAACTGTATTCTCAGAGTGTTTACATTTACAAACAAATTTTGTCGCATTTTTATTAAGTCAAGGGCAATAACCCAAAAACTGTTCATCGAAAATACCTACGGACAAGGGTGACGACAATAAACGACCATTTAAAAAACAGGTATACCGAAATTGAAAGATATTATGCAATTTCCATGCAGTTCTAGTACTTGTCAAAACAATGTCTAAAAATGTCTTGAATTCAAAATCTTTTGAAATATCACCATGGTAAAATGATTATCATAGATGAGAATCAAAGTTTTTAAAAAAGCGAAATATGTCGTCTGTGAGCCACCGTACATGTTTATTATAGTAAGGCATTTTTCTTAACAATCATAGCATACTTTGCATTTGCTTATGAGCATAGTTGGATCCCCTCAGCCTTTTCGGGACGTTAATATTGTCGCTTGAAAATAGCAAATTTGAGCATCTTCGTACTACAGATAGTCAAAGACATTCTATTATGTATGACTCATTGGTCAGTGCTCATTAGAACAGTAAGTTTCAAACTTTTTGTCCATCAGCCGTACAATAGTAGAGGTGGTAGGCCAGTTTGTGTTTAAAACCCCATCTCCTCTTGGTCGTCCTTCCACCACCTCCAGTAAGAATTCCTTATCCAATATGATTATAATTAACGTAAAACGAATATGAAGAAGTATTTAAATGAAAATAGGCCTAAATATTTTATAATGAAAAATGATATCAGGGGCCTGTTGTCAGAAAGTTCGTATCTCTAAGATATCGTAAATGTCGTCATAAATGGTTAAGTTTACGACAATGCCGTTGTAAGTAGATTCGTAACTTTATGAGAATCTTTACGTTCGGATATTTTCACTTAAAAATCATAAATATTTAAGACCGCTCTGGACCGGTCTTAACTCTATGATTCTCGTAAATTTATGATAACTTTAACACATTTTGCGAATTGTCATGGAAACTTGGCAAAATTGCGGCTGTTGTGTTGCTCCAAAGACCCCGAAGAAATCCAGAATCAATCATTTACACAACCGAGATGCCTTACACTCGTCGATTTACAATGGATTTTTTGAATGGTTTAACTGAGGTGAAGTGCGTCCAAGTGTTCCGTCTCAGCAGAAACGGAATATTCATGAAATTTTAGAGCCAATTTTGACTAGGCCAACGAAGAGACATCGATCTTTGGAATCTATCCTCCGAGTATAAGTTTACTTCTGCCATTAGAATTGCCTCTTTTAGGGATTTCACGTTAATTTGAAATCGGTACCACTCGTAACATACATATGGAATACATGAACTATATCTGTTACCTCCAACACCCTTGAAATTTCATTAAAACAGTTTGACTTGAAGATTTTTTTCAAGCAATGTTGAACTATATTTCAGGTAGGTGCCTAACTTAAGTTTGCAGGCAGTGGCTGTTATCTTAATGAAGCCGGTGAAGGTCTCGGCCTTGAAAAAAGCACCGTATCGCCAGGGGCGCCGGGACCTGAGGGAGCGAGGGGGCGAACATGTGCCCTTTTTGTCACGGAGACACGAACAATTTTTATGTCATAATAATTACAGCCGACGGAGGCAAGAGACGAAAAATGGGGATTTTATCTGGACTGGACTCACATCCCCCCAAAATAAGAGCCGGCGGATACTATAAAACATGCGGCAGCCCAGAGCTGCAGTCAGCTGGTGTTCACGGACCCTTCCCCAGCCCTCAATCCCCTTCCCTCTATTAACCATAAATCCAAGGAGCCCGACCAGCACGTTGGATCCAGACTGTAGGTGTACATGTACCCGTATTATATTTTTATTTTGGTCTTGATGAATAAAAATAAGTGCCATTTTCGCCCTTTTTTTAAAGAAAAATACAACGCATTGATTCAAGCAAATTTGTTCCAGCAAAATTTGTTGTGTCCCTATGCCCCAAAGTATAAGCATGACGTACGTTCTGGTATACCTAAGAAGTGATCTAAAAAGCTCTAAAATACAAAATTTTCTCATGGGGCTTACGGCGCTTACCCCCCAGACCGGAAGGTTCCCTCGTTTCGCTCGGTCACATAGTGCCCTATGTATCACAGCTCCGCCCCAGCCGCTAACATTTCCTTCCGGCGCCCCTGCGTATCGCGAATTGTGGCTACGGCGACTGGGCAGTTAGACGAGGTATTATGCAAAAGTTGTTTTTTTAGACGAACCACTGGACCACTATCAAAAATTTTACCAAAATTTTATACTACCACCCTGTCCCCGCCAGTAATTTTCCATTGATTTATTGACAAGTCACCAAACCACCAATTAATGGGCTACATACATAGAGTTATATAGTTGTTCTATTTATAACTCTATGACTACATATCGCACCTTCGCTTCGACTTTTCTGTCAACATTGAACCTCAAACCTCTCCAGATATTTCTGGTTTTTCGATCGATTTACTTCACAACATATACAAAATATCTATCTTGATCAAACTCGTGCCCCGAAAAGGTAAAACTACATAAAATGGCGGCGAATTAGGTACTAAGCGATGAAAATTAATCAAAAAGCGCCATTTTTTTTATTCCGACTCCAAAGGTCATGACGCAATGGCCACGTGACAATTATCGTAAATATTGAAATTTTTACGAGCCATTTACGATTTGTTTCAGGCAACGCTAATCTCGTAAAGTTATGATTATCATAAGTCGCTCGTATCTTTTCCTAGTTACGAGAATCTTAGACATAAGATATCATAAAATTACGAACTTTCTGACAACAGGCCCCAGGTGTCTAGAGGAGAAATCATTCTCTGCCTGTTTCCATACCTTATAAATCTGATTTAACAGACACAAATAATATTTCATTTTGAAATATTATTGATAAAATGTGAATATTACTATATTAAGTATATTACAATTTCAACTATTAAGTCTTGTTCTTTTCATTCGTAGGCTAAACTTTTATATAGATAATTTAACATTTGTAAGCCACAATCTAAGTTTAAATTGAAGTTTAAAACTGTCAACTACTAACAATATGTAGTCAAAAAATTCAAAATATATTACCAATTCAACAAATTGTATACAAATCTTCGAATATATGTCCACATATTCAAGTCACCAGATACATGTCTACTTAAACACCAACATTATACATTTAGAACCAACGTTAAAAACAACCTGGGTCTATGTTAAAACAACTCGGGTTAATTTTAAAAACAACTCGAACCAATGCTGAAAACAACTCGGGCCAATGTTAAAAACAACTCGAACCAATGTTGAAATCATTTTGGAACAACTCGAACAACTCGGGTCGTCAATGAAACAACTTGGACCAATATTAAAAACAACTTGGACCAATGTTAAAAACGACTCGAGCCACTCTTAAAAACACCACTCTCTGTCTGTTGCCATACCTTAAAAATCTTATAGTTTTCAAAAATATACACTGCAAGACCATAATTATACACCAGATCTGGTAAAAATAAACGTATGTAAAAAAATTGTATATAGTTATTTTATAAGAGAATAAAAATTATATCATAACTATTGACTACTTTATACAAAATATACATGACTGCCACAAAACTACTGAGTTGCAAATTGACTTTTGAATAGTAAAACTTTTATGCAGAAACCAAATAACTTATGATAGTAAAATGCATAGAGAAAGCCAGAAACCAAGCGGAGCCAGGGTAAATAAAATAGAAACCATGGTAGAGACCAATGAAGAGAGAAAGAGTGCAGTGAGTAAAGGAATAACATCACTCGGATAAATAAGAGAGTAGGAAAGAAAGAGATAGAGTGAATGAGTGAAGAAAGAGTCTCACTCAGGAGAAAAAAAAAGAAATGTGAAGTGTGCTAAATGTTTGTTAGTAAAACAAGATCACTAATTAAAACCTGGATAAAATTAAGCAATAATATTTACACCTAAAATATAGCTGCATTACAATAAGTTACACCATGTACCATTTTAAGAAGTGCTATTTCTGCATTGCAATATGTTACACCATGTACCAATTTAAGAAGTGCTATTTCTGCATTGCAATATGTTACACCATGTACCAATTTAAGAAGTGCTATTTCTTTAATATTATCAAATTTATGTCGTTTATGTTATACTAACTTACGGCATCACTGTTCTGCAGGAAAATCACATAATCCCTTCAAAAATATCAAACTACATGTTTTCTTAATTCTTAAAGAGGACCAGTCTTCATTTTTATTGGTTGATTTGGGTCTTGAATATATTTAAGTATCCTTCAGAAGCACTAGAAATGTACGAAAATTGCAAATATATCTTAAATTAGACATTTCTCCTTCTATTTCTATAGATGACTTTTCTATATATTGCATAGTATCGCTAATGTGTAGTAGGGCATTATAACTTTCAAATGCTTATAATTATGGATGCACATGGATATGAAGACTCAAATTTCAATGGTGAGTTGTGATAACCAATACTAAATTTCTGAACTAAAAAAGTCCCCGTTTCTGAGACTTGGAAAAATCGACCCACGAAAATGAAGCCTGTGCCACTTTAATACTTTCACTAAAAACGAGTAGTATTTTGAACATTCACACGACGGATTCAAATGGAACTAAAGGCTCATTTCTATTACATAAGCTATACGCACAATAAAAATTACTGATAAGTTTAATAGCTTAAGTAAACCAGATTCGGAATTTTATTTATTTTGATACAACCGAAACTAAATGATGAAAATACTGACTGTTCCCCTTTAAAGTTAGTAAAAAATACCTATCGACAGTAAACAACAGCTGTGCAGTTGATGTATCTAGTATAAATTTCTCGATCAAAACCAGCATTAATCAGTGTATCAACAAGTCTAGTTATTAATGACAATTTTAATAACCTAACGTTGAAACCATGAATAAGCTGTTGTGTTCAATCCTGTTGTTTTGTGTAACATCATGTATTCTTATAGATGCCGGTTAGTATTTATACTTATCATTTAAATGTGGTAAATTTATTGTTATTATGTTTGGTCGTCTATATATCTTGAATAAGAAAATAGGCGCACGGCTTGTGTTATTCAAATAATCATCATCAGATTAAAAGACGCAAAACCCGATTTCAGTTCATTTTGAGTAATTCAAGCTTATATTAGGCCTATTTTTTTTAATACTACGCTCACTCGCCTTACAAATTTTCTAGAGTTTTTAAAACACCGCTAATCAATTTTGTAATTAACAAGTTGAAATCAGAAAATTATACCATATTTTTTGAGAAAAATAGGCCAACCACTTTGTATTCACTTTAGCACATTCATAACTGGTATTGCAAAAATTATTTCAATTAATTCAAATGAGGTGAATACATTGTAGACGTTTTGGTAGCCTTCTTCATCTCTGGAAATAAAAATATGTTCACAAAAAAACCCAATTCCGCTAATAAGAAATAAAATTTAAAAACATGGCAAAACCGAGAGCAATGTTTATAATAATAATAATTCTAAATTTATATATGCGCAACAATACTACTGAAAGCTTCTATTGCGCTGAACTAATCTTCAACAGTGGAAAGCGATCTTAAAGAGGTGTGATTTCAGTTGAGTTTTAAAAACACTTATTGATTTGATGTCGCGGATGTGTTGAGGAAGAGAATTCCACAGATGAGGAGCAGAGTATGAGAAGGAACGTTTTGTCATTTCTAAATTAACGGGCGGAATGGTTAATAGTTTCTTGTCTGATGATCTTAACCTCTTGACAGGTTGGTATGGGGTTAAAAGAGTTGTTAGGTAGACTGGTGCCAAACCATTTAGAGCTTTGAAGGTTAGCAGGAGAATTTTAAACTCTATTCTATTTTTATCGGGGAGCCAATGGAGATGTTTTAGGATTGGTGTTATATGTTGGTATTTTCGGGTTCGTGTTAAAAGTCTTGCTGCTGAGTTTTGCACCCTTTGTAACTGCTGAATTCTATTGTCTGGAATATTGTAGAGTAGGGTATTGTGATAGTCTAATTTATTGGTGATGAAGGAGTGAATCAAAAGTTCTAAGGTTTCGGTATGTAGATATATTTTGATGCGGCTAAGTCTGTGTAGTTGGTAGAATGATGACGAACATATGGACTTGACCTGAGAGTTGAATGAGAGAGCGGAATCTAAAATGGCACCGATGTTCTTGGCAGCTGATGTTTCTAGGATTTCTTCTTGAAAGTGTAGGGACACATGAGGATATTTAGAGAGTTGCTGATTTGTGCCGATAACCAAAAATTCTGTTTTTTCGGGATTCAGTTTTAAAAAGTGTGTTGACATCCAAAGATGAATCTCTTCTAGGCATCTTTCAACATTGAGCTTTGCTTTGACCGCTGATGTTTCGTTGAAGGCAATATAAGTCTGAGTATCATCAGCATACAGGTGCATGTCTAAGCCAAACTGATCTGCAATTCTTGACAATGGTTTAGTGAAGATGATAAACAGAATCGGGCCCAAAACAATTTTCTTTTGATAGAAGGCTCGTTTGTTTAGACATAACTAATTCAGCTACGACCTTACTTTCTTTCTTAAATATTTGTTTGTCGACTTCCAGCTTTGTTCTGCACCATTTCTTTTCTGCTTTGCGCCTTATACGTCTAGCATCAATAATGGAACCGTCAAACCATGAACAATTTGGCTTAAAGTTAATTTTTTTGCATATTGCCGGCGCAAGTTGATCAATGATAGCACGGAGTTCGGTATTGTAGGTATTTAAAAGGTCTTGGCAGCTCCAGTTGTTAGTAACATCAGAGCATAAAGCACTTGATAAGATGCACTGCGATAGTTCTGTTCTGTCAAGCTTTTTGAAGTTGCGGTATTTTATTGTTTTTTGGGTTAACGTCAAGGTGTCTTTCTCGAATGGTAGAGTAAATTGTATTGCACTATGATCACTAAGAAGAGGGTTCGAGACTTTCAGATTGACAAGTTCGGTCTCTTTTTCTCTTGTTAGTACCAGATCCAAGGTATGGCCATGTGTATGTGTGGGCACGTTCACATGCTGGTGCAATCCAAGGGAATCAATGGTATCTTGAAATTTGTCTGCATCCTTGTCATTCGGATCGTCTACATGGAAATTAAAATCACCACAGATCAAAAGTTTTCCAGTCTTGAGTGTCAGTGTTTCAAAATATTCTGAAAATTCACTTAGGATATCTGATGTTTTAATGCGATTCTTTTTATTCGAAGGAGGGCGATAAATTGTAATTATACGATAATTGGTAGTTGACGAAGAGACAGTTATTTCTATATGCTCAAATGATTTGTAAGTTTTGGTAGACTTTACGGAGACATTGTATTGTGGTTTGAATAATACACCAACACCCCCACCCCTCCTAGGTCTGGGTTTGTGTTCTAATTTGTAACCTAATGATTTCAGTTCACTTTCAATTGGACCACAAGTTGACTTATTTAGCCAAGTTTCAGTTAATAGAGCTAAGTCACAGTTTTTATCTTCCAAGTACTCAGTCAAACGTGAATACTTTTCTTCGATTGACCTAATGTTGATTAAACAAAAGTTCAGATTATCACCTAGAATTGGATTTCTTTTCGGTTTTTTTCCTCCTCTTTTTCCTCTTTTTGTCTTTTTGGTGCTGCATATTCCTAGAGATCTTAATTTAGTTAACAATCCTACATTAAGTTTAGATTTGTGTATATATAAAAGTGAAAGTTCTTGCACTGAATACACTAAAACCATTGAAATTTGAGTGAGCAGTAATCCAATTAATAAAGTTATAAGAAGTACATGTGTGGTATCCATTAAAAACCAAAATTACACAGAAAATGTATAATTTTCTCACATAGAATTGTCACCAATAAAATCCACAGCATCAAATCACACAGTGGTAAAAAACTCCAACTAAGAAAAACGCTTAAATTGTTGAAAATAAGTAAGAGCTCTCTCAAGCTGCTGCTAAGCGCAAGGGAGATAACTGTAAAATTATAAAAATTTATATAGTAGTGGACTACCCCCTAAGGTGTAAAACAGACTAGCTTTAAAATGGAATCATAAAAACATTCCTCGAAAAGAATCCAATCGGCCGTTAAGATAGTTTAACATACTCATTGATAGGATTTAGACTACAATTCGGTGATTTCCCTTGTTCAAGATCTATACCGATTTATACGATACAGTAATATATTAAATTTGATTCGATGATCCTGTATGACAATTGATCGCAGGAATAATATAGTGAACAGTCAAAAAATGCCTCGATTGACATAAAGATTTGATAAGATCCGACGGAATCACTACGATTTGTTTGTACACAATCACGTTCACGATTTCTATCATGTTTTAAAAGCAAAGCCACGGTGTGGAAGAAGTTTTTACGAATATTAATAGCCTACATATAAATATTATTGAAATAACATTATCAAATTGAAATTTACAGGTTGCTTGCCTTATCCCGATATTCAAAATGTTGATTTAAGAAAAGATTGTGAATTGGTTACGATAAGATGTCAGAGAGGCTATGTGATGCAACAGATGATGGAATGCATAGATGGAGAATGGAAATATAATGAACCCATGTGCAAACTCGCTACGCCACTGCCTCAAAATATCACTACGCCACTGCCTCAAAATATCACTACGCCACTGCCTCAAAATATCACTACGCCACTGCCTCAAGGTATGAGTCTTTATATTAAAACTGAATTTCAATTAAAGCTACAGTATAAATAATCACAGTAAAGAAAATCAGCTAAGAAGGCTCGTCTAAGGATATTTTCGGTTGGAAAACTAAATGGCAGAGTTGCATCGGGTGTTACGAAAGCTTGAGTATTCCCTTCCTCAAAACTGACAACAATCTTAGTGAACGTGAATTAAAAAGAATAATAGTTTGATAGCATCGATTTCAATTTTAGACATCTGAAAAAAAAAAAGATTGATTGGGATAGGCATAAAAACCCAAGAAAACATCATATCAGTTACTTGAAAAATGTATCTTTAAGTATTTTATTTATTTTTCAGAATGTGATTACAATTTTACCAATGACAAAATCATATTGATTTTACCAATTGGTGTTTCAACTGTCGAGAGCCAGACTGAATGTGATGAAGAGTGCAATAACAATACTCGATGTACCGTTCCATTTTTTAATGAGGATGATGAAGACCAATGCGTGCTTTATAAAGCACCATTGATTTCCGTATCTTTTGCTACAGATCTGGACCAATGTATAACAAATTGTAACCAGGCGATTGAATGTGTATTGTTGAGTTATTTCAAAGGCAATGCATGTTTACTTTTCAACGATACCCTGAACAACATACCTTTCGGTTTAATCGAAACAACCGTCGGTTTTGTTCTACTCGATGACGCTAACAGCTCTATAGCAGAAAAAAGCTGTCTTTAAAAAAAACAATGACCAACATTCCTGATAGTTTCAATATAGACGACTCGTCTGGAGAAACTACTGCAGAAAAAATATGTCTTTAAATAAAACATGTTTATGATCATTTAACTCTGTTATTACTAAAAGCCAGCCGCACACGGCGAGCAACTAGCTGAGCAAACGGCCACGAGAGACGATTAGCTCAGCAGATAGCTTACCGTGTGCGGATGTATTTTGAGCAAATTCACGCCTCTCGAGGCTGTGAGACAAATTTCTATCCTGTTTGATATTTTATGCCACGAAAGGCAAAAGACTCACCGTGTGCGGGCTATGCATCTCATTGTCTCGACAGCGATTAAATCGCCAACCAATGGCATATCAAAGCCTTTGGCCTCGGTAAATATTACACTCTTCAGGTTGATAAATCCTCATGTCAACCTCACAAAAGTCATTAATTGTATAATACTGTTGATTGATAGACTCATGTTTTTTATTTAACTGCGATGCAACATGATTTGTGTCAATGTTCCTGCCGGCAACCGAAATTCGGGAACAAGTTGTTTCTTCAATAATCAGTTTACCCTCTATTTGTACCCCAGTTCCATTAAGCTCGCGACGCAACATTCTGGCATGGGTTCAGAAGAGTTCAGATAATACTTTAATGTTTTTCAACCCAGTTTCACAATAAATAAAAATTGATTTTAAATTCAGAGTTATCATCCAATCAGAGTACTGTATTTCTTACAATCTAGATTTTATCTAAGTTAAATTTTTTTCGAGAATTAGGCCCCTGGTATATAGAGTCATTATGTGGGCTGTGGATACTGGATATGCATATCCAGAAAATTCCTTTATTTTTACCCATACCTCAATTTGTGGTCCCTGGAAAATGTCCAAATGTCCCCAATCTGGATGTCCCCAAAGTTGAAAACCCTACGGTGGTTGGTATACGACATCATTACAAAACTGGAATATAATAATAAAACATAATTTTGAATTAAAAACTTGTATTTAATTGAAATATCAAATCAACTATTGGAAGTTTTTGATTGTCTTTGGGTTGTTGAAAATGTCAACCACTGGAGAATTTATTACTTGTAAACATGATTTTACTACAAGAGATAATTTTGTCCCAAAATAAGGTAATTTTCAAGTGAATTTTCTGCCGGGAGGCAAGTGTATCTATTTAAAAACGTAAACTCACTGAACCACATACTTGTATGGACCAAAAGACAACCTACGACAAGGCCTACAAGGGGGTGGTTTAAGGGTGTTAATTGGGCTATTTCACGTTATGAAAAAATGGAATAAGTATATGAAATAATGATTTCTTGAGACTTGTTGTGCATTTGTTGATGATTTGGGGTCCTTCTCGATAGTTTAAGGTTGATTTCATGTCAATGAGATTTTTTTTAATGAGTTGACAGCCCTTTCAAACATGTCATAAAAATTGGACATTTCAAACCTTTGATACAAGTTTAAAAAATGTGAATGGATCAATTTACATCAAACTTGGCATAAATGTAGACAGTTACATTGCCGAGAAACGTACAGAGCGATTTTCCAAAACACATTATTATTTTGGTGGTTACCATGGAAATACGAAAATTTACGAAAATTTACACGTAGGTACGGCAAACATTTTTCAGGGGCCAAATTGATTAGAATTTTCGAAAAAACTCTCTGTACGTTTCATCCTTATTGAATAAGCTTTCAATCAAGACCAAGATCGTAATTTTCCAATAAAAAATGGCTGAGAAATCTTGTACCAACCGGGACACATTTTGCTACTTTTTCCTAATTTTTTAGCAAAAACTAACGAAATACCTAATTTCTTTTCGGTTTTTTTCATTCTATATAGTTAACAAATAAAGTAATAATAATTATCTACAATCTGAGCCCAAAAATAATAAGTAATTCGCAAAAATTCCATCTCGTGTTTTTTTTCTCGAACGCTAGCCCAATCAATACCCTTAATTAGTGGTCATCGATTACTTTGAGGGGGCAAAACAAATGACATTTATTTTGATTTATCATATATTTTAAAAACACTATCAAGATTTTTTTCCAGGGAGGAGGGGCAAGAAAGATTCCTTTGGGGACATTGCCCAACTAGGCCCCCCCCCCCCCTGACTACGGTTATGCTAAGACAAATGGCATACGGTTATAAACTTTATTTTGAATGTTTGTGAAATGAGAGAAAAATTTAATTGAGGGCTCAATGTAGTCAGAGTAATTGCTAAATACAAAAGATCTTATTGTCTGCAAAATGTTAAAGGGGAATGTTCAGCAATCTTTAAGGTAGATTTGGGCCTTGAATATAATGCAAGTAGCCTTCAGAAGTTCTACTAATGCACGAAAATCACAAAATTCCTTCAATTATATCCCTACCTTAACATTTTACCTTTATTTTCTATATTTGTGTTTTCTACATAACGCATATAGTCTTACTAAACGGCGAGTGAACATATCCCTTTAAGGAGGTTCCACCGAATAACCAATTTAAATTAGAAATTTCTGATTTTTTGCATGGTGGTAGCTAAACATATCAGTATTGAGAAAATGCAAAAATTAGCATAGGTCACCGACTTATTTTTTGAGGGTGTTATTTGTGTAGGGGTGGGGCACAATAGTTGACCTACTTTTGACTCTTAATTCACACTGTTTTTACGCTTCTACAATTTTGATTTTTGCACAAAATCAACATAAAATGATCCCAGACGGTTCAATAATACTTTGGTATCAGCAATATGCTAAAATACTAATTTACAGATAAAAAAATGTTTTAATGCTAGTTAGTCAATAAGCCTCCAGAGGCACTAAAACACCTATAACTTGCTTATCGAAAATTAAAATCTGTTATTTTTCTGACCATTTTGTACTCCATTATATAAGAATTTGTGTAAGCCAATAAAAAAGGGGGTCACCGAACTCATTCTCTGAATAATTGGATCTGAAGATGGGTAGGGTTCAGTAAAATAATGGGCGAAAGGGAGATAACTCTTCAGAACATTACTTTTTATTCATGATAAATTAACAAAGTTGTTCAATGACTAGTTTTCTATTTGTAACTCTCACTTTACCATTAACTTTTTCACCCAATAATGTGGACAGGCCTAATTCAAAAGCTAAACATAAATGGTTAAATTTTAAACCAGATGCTGCACACTTTTCGGCCAAGTTTTTGGATATTATCTTTCTGCTGATCACTGCATTATATGATGACAAATTACTTCTCTTATGTTTGAGGTATTCGAAGTGATCTAATGACCATTGAAATGTAAAACTAAAATCATATAATTGTGAATTATTAAGATTAACCAAATCTGATATTTGACAATCTCTGTCTGTAGTTTCTCGCGACACACATGCGCAACGGGGTGCGCACGAACAATTAGGTGGAACGTCCTTAAGGCGTCTAAAACCGTTATACTTGACAGCCGAGTAGTGTTTTTTCTTTGCGTGTAAGTTTCATTTTAGAATCACGTGAATGTCTTGACCATACGAAACTTTGCATCTTACCTAGCTCCGTATGTTTGAGAATTTCTCTGTTGTTCAGAATATCCGTTGACTTGAATAAGGTTGATGAATTTCTAATTGTCTGCTTTTACCCGTCCAAAATGAGCATTGATCAAGTTTGAAATTGATTTGAGGATGAACAAAATTGCTATCTTTACAGCTTATCAGGGCACTTATGCATACCCAACAGCAGTTATAGTTATTGTATTAATCACAAATTGCAGCTTAGGCTAACAAATAGGCACAGAAGATTTATTATGCATTACAACAAACTTGTATGAAAAAAAATGGTAGTCAACAACATATTTAATGCATAAGGTTATGTTCGAAATCCTATAGCACTGCATATCAAAGGCCTTTAGTAAATAATTTGATTTTAAATACATAGCTCATTATTTATATGTAGGTATGTTATTTTCTTGCATCAAGAGGAATTGAAAAGAATGTGATTGATTTTTTCAGGAGTCAAAAGGTAGGGTACTATATGGTATCAGTATATGTGGTCTTCCCCATATGACACCGGTGCACTTTTTTTATATAGCTTTAATTTGAATATCTAAGTATATTTGACAGTACTATGGCTTATCTATAGATAATGAAACCCCCGAACCTATCCCCTTCCCATTATCATGGCCATAAACATTGTTTACTTGTGAAATTGGAGGGTCAAGCAGTACGACACTTTCACAGATAATAACCGTCAAGACAAAGGCACTCGTGGACTCTAATACGTCACAAGGTTGACTATTTATTTTATCCATGTTATTTGATAAGGGGTTGAGAAATTTGTCACATGTTTACTATCAACAATATCCAATTGCCATAATAATTATAGCTATTAGGGTCAAATTTCCATTTGGTCACATTTGTTTTTCCATTTAATCAGATTTAAGCATAATATTTAACTGTCTGTAGTCGCTTGTTGGAGTCGATGGCAATACTTATTTCATTGCAAAACCACAAAGATGTATTTGCAGAGTAGTTTTCTAAAAATTCAATTGCATATTTGTCAACTTTGACGAAGTTGAATGTTCGATGATGAAATGGCAATGCTATACCCAATAATTTCCATACTTGTGTAAGAACTTGATCAAAAATTACAGATGTAACACCATTTGTAAAATTTATCGCATCGTCATAAACCGAAACGAGCTTGTTTCTAAAAATTTTAATACTAATACATTTTATTCGATTCGAATTATTTCAATGAATGCATGCACAGAAGATGAGTAAACCTGTTTTGTTTTGTATTTTGGTGAAATCATCACTGGCAATTAATATTTAAAGTAGTATTTCCTAGGGATTTAATTTTTTTTCTTAGTCAAGTCAAAAAATTAAGGAATTATTAAATATCGGAAAAACCTTCAATTTAAATATATGGGTTTATCTAACGGTATATGTAATATGATTTTAAAAAGAATACGCTTCAGCGGACAATAGTTTAATGTATACATGTAGTATGTAATTTCAATGGAAATTGTTTAAATAGCTAAGATGTGAGTCATATATAAGGGGCAACCCCTATTCTCCACAAATGTAGTACTAACCATAATTCCCTGTTTTATTTCCATAATTTATTTCGTTAATAAATAGGATCACAAGGAACATATTACATCAGATTAGCCTTTGCTAGTGAAATAACAACTACAGTAACAAACATATTATAGGTAGGTTTTGTATTTATATTTTGATATCTTAACCTACTTTTTTGCTATGATTTTTAAATTTTGCAGGTTCTTAATCGTGTCCAAGCACAGACCCGTAGGAAGCAATTTCATATTGGGTGGCAACTTGTGCAATACTCATTCTCAAGGGTGGTGGTGCAGAATTCAAGACTGCTCCCGACTATATAAAGCAATTTTAATTATACTGGCCCTAACAACATATCAGTAATTTCTTATATCTTTAAAATATTATTTTATTGCTTCAGTCATTAATGCCAAAATTATCGGGGGGTCAGTAGGTTTTATATGGACAAACTGGCTTTAGTTAAAAAGAGTGTAAGGAGGTTTTTTTTTCTATTAAAAAAAATTATATGTATAGGGAATGCACCATTCGAATGTTTTCTGTGGGTCCAGTTCCACTTGAACTAAGCGTTTTATGACGTCACTTATTGCGAATATGCTTAAATCACACCGATATGAGTTTAAGGGTATTGATTGTGCTAGCGTTCGAGGAAAAAAACACGAGATGGAATTTTTGCGAATTACTTATTATTTTTGGGCTCAGATTGTAGATAATTATTATTACTTTATTTTCAAACTATAGAATGACAGAAACCGAAAAGAAATTAGGTATTTCGTTAGTTTTTGCTAAAAAATCAGGAAAAAGTAGCAAAATGTGTCCCGGTTGGTACAAGATTTCTCAGCCATTTTTTATTGGAAAATTACGATCTTGGTCTTGATTGAAAGCTTATTCAATAAGGATGAAACGTACAGAAAGTTTTTTCGAAAATTCTAATCAGTTTGACCCCTGGAAAATGTTTGCCGTACCTACGTGTAAATTTTCGTAAATTTTCGTATTTCCATGGTAACCACCAAAATAATCAGAATTTGTGAAGGTTGATGTAAATATTATATGTAAATAATCTACAGTCGCTAGTCTCTTAAGTACTAAAACTGAACAACAATTCCAAAATCCCTTCAAATACACATCTAAGTAAACATTCTTTTAAGAATTTATGTATGTTATGTTTCTTCTTTATAAGGCATTATTGCATCACTAAAATACGAGTCGTATTTTTGACTTTCAAACGCTGATAGTTACGGATGCACGGTTGATGTGAAAGGCTTTACATTCTTGGGAGAGCTGTGAGCGATATTACTGCACCGTTTCTGAGAAAAAATGATCTAATGAAACTGTTTGCATTGAAAATATGTCACACTTGATATGTGGATTATAATCAACGAGCCTGTTTGATTCAGGAAATATCTACTTGAGATTTATCAAGTTAATTCCAACTATTTATCCCCATGTACTCTTTGTCCCCATTTATCATGTAAATATTATAAAGATTCTATTAACCACAATGACGTATTTAAATAAAATCATTTTGATAAAAGATAATAAATATAGGATTATTCGTATACATGTAAGATATTTTTCAAACTACTCTATAATATATAGATCCATTTAGAACGTAAGTTTGTATTGTTTTTTTTTAATGCTTTATTACATTAAAGTAAAGGAGATAGGAACTACATTTTTTCATGAACAATAGTTGACATTTTTTAAAGGGATTGTAAAGAGGTTTTCTAAATTTTGTATGTGTATCAAGGACACTGATAGCATCACTTTGCGCCATTCCAATTCCCATTCCGACGTCTGTGGTTCTTGCAATTCAACTAAAACTAACGCGTTTTATGACGTCACTAATAGTGATCTGCATAGATCATAGAAGTATAAGAGTATGGAATGCTAACTGATGACGTCATTGAAATATGTTACGGCACTGCCTCGTTATCGAATTCGTGCAACATTTACTTCCGGTCGTTCTAAAATGGCGGTGATAACTGCGTTATCGTGGGATGCTCTGCAATCAGATCAAGGCAAGAAGGTTTATCGTTTCATTGACTACACAAAAAAAGATATACAACGGAAAGACAAAATATTACAGATCTTACGAGCAACAAGAGCAGATAAAATTTGTTTGAATAATCTGTTCATTTGTTCGCTACATTTCGACAAAAGTTGTAGGGCTATCATTGAAAATAATAATGAACAGCGACGACGAGTACCGAGATGCCGTGAGTACTGGTAATTTTATTATTAGCATCATCTAAACAACGGAGATTATTAAAAGGGCATTGTTTTGTTTTCAATCTCAACATTTTACTTTCAATTTGTTTACAAATCGGAGTTTGATAAAAAGTGAACCGCATTGCGGCATTGTTTCAATCTTCAACACCTTAGCCTTAGCGGCTTAGGCCTAGGCCTACTGGCCTACTTTCAATTTGTTTACAAAAAGAGTCTGATAATGAGCCCAACAAGTTGTCTTCAATGTTGTAGTTTCAATTTGTTTACATTATTATCCAAATTTCGGACTGAATTTTTTTTTATTATCATCAACTAAGATATCTTTGAAATGATACTGTGAGAGGAAGACTTATTAATACAATAATAGTATTATAAACAGAACATTATCTTTTTGAAATTTGTTTTTACAGCCGATTTTTTGGAATTCAGGACCTCTCAGACTAAGACAACTAATCTCTGCTCTGGCAATATTGAGTATTATACCACAATATTTGCCTATTATTTTTTCTGAAAAAAAATATTTACCTTAAAATAGATCTGAGAGTCTTAGATTGCCTTTGGGTTTATGAAAATGACAACTGTAAAAGAAAATATTATTTGGAAATATGATTTTACAGAGATTTTTCAGTTCAAAAGTGGGTCAATTTTAAGTGGAATTTCTGTGAGGGAAGTGTGCTTAATTTATATTAAAAATGTTCAAACCTTATATTTCCATAAACCCAAAGGCATTTTAAGACACATGACATGCAACTGAAAACCATGCAAGTTCAATAAATATCCTTGGAAATGTATATTTATATATGTTTTTATTTATATATATTTATTAGGTAATATTTATCATTCTTAACTATTTTCAGGAAAATGAAAAAATATAAGTGTAAGGGCTCTAGCTAGGTAGTAGAAAGAAGTGATAACCCAAATGTATATCAGTTTGGGTAGGTACTAGCTTTTAAAACTAAATCAAATCAAAAATAAGATACATAGTCAGGTATTAGGCAGGGAAAACAAGGGACAAATAAAAAACTGCCATTATTGATACCTAACCCAGTCATGTATACTCTAATTCGAGTCGAAAATTAATTTTTTCTTTCTCTTAATAATTTTATCTTCTTAATTTTAGCTACCAGTAAATAAGATACAGCTACAATGTACTCTGTCTGTGCAATTTAAACCAGGGGAAAACATAAAAAGAAGGAAAAGAGAGAAAATTGAGGTGGATGAAGAAAAAGAGGAACTATTGTCTGTGCCAGTTAAAAAGTTTTTTTTAAATTTTTGCCATTATTTTTTTGTGAACTGTAATAGAAGCTTCAAATTAGTATTGTTAGTCTTAGAATGTCTTTGCTTTGATAAAAATATAAATAGGAACACAATTTATATCTTCCAAATTTGTTTTTACAGATGACAATTTTTAGTCAAAATTAGTGACCTTTTTGGGTTGAAATTTATAGGAGAGAAATATATTCCCATTTAATTTTAGCTTACAAAAATTTTTTTTTTTTTATCAAAGCAAAGACATTTTAAGATTAACAGGAGCATTTTCAGGTTGTCAAAATTCAAAAAACTTTTCAACTTGCACTGACGGTAACTCTTTTACTCCTAGTCTGATACCTACCACTACTAGTTTAATACCTACCAACACCCAATACTACTGCTGAAGCCTATCTTTTATGTGTATATTATATTTAACTGATACACAACATAGGATAATGCATTAATTGTTTACTTTCTTTACTCATAGAGGTATAGGAAATTTATGCACAACAATTCTTATTTACAGTTCTCTTTCCTTTGAAAGTTTGTTTCATTATCATTGATTGTTTGTTGTAATAAATTTATTTTTAATTTGTTCAAATTTTATCTTAATCAGGAAATGTGGACTTTATCTTTATCAGGAAATGTGGACTTACTAAGCAGTAAGCTGCATTGTATTTTTCATGGCATTCATTGAAAGGTATTTTTATATAGGATTTGCAGCCATCCCTAAAGCTGGTCTTGAGCATGGATAAATCCTACCATCCCCTCCAATAAAGAATATAAGAACATTAAATAGAGTAGGGTTGGATAGCCCGTTGGCAGTTCTTGTACTGATTTCTGACTTAAAAAATTTATCCTTGATTAAAGGAATACAACCTCTTAAAATGAAAACAAACAAATCTTGGTGAATAAGAGTTTTTATTTCTTGTTACAAAAATATTTGTAAATTTTATAATATTGAGATAAGTAGATATAGTTTATTCATTAAATAGTGGTAAACTGCTGGCTGGTATTCTTGTGGCTGAAATTCATATTGTCTTTAATGTTTGTCACCAGTGAAAAGATGATTTTACAACAAGAAACAAGTTTGCCATCTTTCCAACTCTGGAGGGATCTTTACTACATGGTTTTGTATCCTTCGATTTTTTCAACAATGTATTTCTCCCTTTAACTCATGGTAGTTGTTGTGTTTGAGAGTAATTTTCTCGTTCAGGAAGTTTTACTAAATAATAAATTCACTCAATCTCTAAAGGAGAAATTCTTCAAACCAATCAGTTGCAAAAAACTCCTAGAAATATAAAAAGATATCAAACTGATTATTATTGAATTTGACTGGGCTTTGAACTCCAGGAAATTATCATTGTTTACATTTCACATTTGAGTTATGACTTGCAAAAATAGTACTGCCTTCACACATTCAACACTAAATCAAATTTGCCCTAGAATAGGTCCAGAATCTAGGCCTTCTCAATTATTTTTGTAAAGGGCCAAATGTATTTTATGAATTATAAATAAGGGCTGAATAGAGCTTAGGTAACGATTCTAGGTTCAATCCATTATACTAGTTAGTAAGGGACTGTTTGATTTCAATATTAACACATAAATTGATAGCATCAGTGATATATTAACTGTGCAAAGCCAAAAATTCCTCTGTCCTTAAAGTAAAGCATACATACTCTGGCCACAGTGAGGTCTGAATTGAATTTTTTCTCTCATGTCACAAATATTCAAAATATGGTCTTAGGATGCCTTTGGGTCAATGAAAATATAAGTTTTGAAAATTTTCAATATGAAATAAGAACACTTCCCTCCTAGAAATTTCATGTGAAAATGATCGACATTTCGGACTATAACTAAGTCACCTTTTTTATGTAAAAAATCATATTTCAGTAGGCTAAATATGTTCTAAACAGTTGTCATTTTCAGCAACCCAATGTCAGTCTAAGGATTTATAAATACTTTGATGTATTGTTATATTCCAATTCATAAAAAAATGATAAGCAAAATTGCGAACTCAATGAAAATTTAGGTAGGCGTAGGCTAGGCCTAGCGGCTAGGCTAGTGAATTAGTGAGACTCGTCGTAACACGACAATATAAATTTCAAGAATTTAACATTTATGTAGATGTAACGATAGTTCTTATATTAATCAATGTTTTGTGTCGTGTACACATAAACCGGTTACATAACAATTCATTAATTTCGAACCATTTTCATTGATAACTTACCTCTAAATTGTCGTCAACGACGATAAAGTTTTCTTCGGCCGCCTCGTGTCTGCTACACCGGAAGTAAACAATGCATGAATTTTTTGCGCATGGGCGTCATAACATAATCGACGAAAATAGAATTTTGACGTCAGTCAGCATTCCATAGTTTCTAATTCTATGCATAGATATCAACAATCTCTCATACAGAGTTGTTTCCCCTTCGGTTGAATTTGGACTGCCAAAGCTAGGGAAGACAACTCTGTGTAAGAGATTGAGATATCAATAGTAGCTTCTGGTAGATCGCTATTAGTGACGTCATAACATAGTTCCAAAAACAAATGTGGACATGCAATCCGATATCTCGTATGACCACTGCATGTTTCGTATATTGTAACCATTAAGGTCGTTCCAGAAAACGAATGATGACAATAGGATTTATAAATGCAGGGCCGGATCCAAGGGGGTCGCCATATACTGATAAATTTGAAGCATTATATATTTAAAATAAATTTGTCTATAAATCCTGGATCTGCCCCTGAAAAGGGTCTATACATTAGCTAGAAATTTGCATTTCTTTAGGGGCGTTATAGTTATGTGTATATATTATAGGAATGTTTCTAATGCAATATTATAATATCTAATCTCATTTTTTGTCATTCCAAAAGAAAACCTCAATGAGTCATGATTATTTATACATGTATTAAGACCCTGGAAAGCTCGCATGGGGTGATGGGGAATTCCCACAGGGCATGATTTCACGATTAATTCTATTAAATTTGTTTACTAATACCCTCATCCTCTGATAAGTAGAGACGAGGGAAATGTGAGAATACGTTTAATTTTATCGCCATACATACACAATTATTTTTAAATGTGATTAAATGTCTCTTTAGGAAAATCCATTCAATGTTTTTTGGGGACTTGGACGAACAGACCTGTTAATGGCTAGATCCGAATTCCTTGCGGTTACATATTACACCTAATATTTTGTCATTTTTTATTCAAAATAAGCTTTGAGTCATAATTAGCGTATTCATATCAAGACCCTGGAAAGCTTGCACATTATTCAGATTTCTCGCTCAATTACATTAAACTTGTTTACCCCCAGTCTATATAATGACAGTCCTATAGACATGGTTCAATTATAATGATACTATATACAAAATATTTCAAAATATGACCAAATTGCATTGTGGGAAACCCCTGATTTTCTGAGGACAGGGATGTACAGAGCTATGATTGGCTGAATTCGTTGTGGTCGCATATCAAATAGCATGTATATTATATCACAAAATCATTCTTCGGTAAAGATGTCTCATTGGCTAAAAATAGCACCACAAAAAATGTTACGTGGCAATATTTACATCATATAGATATACATTTCTGTTAACAGTCATGGGTTATTCATGCAGATATAATTAAATCTAAATCTAAATCTATCCACACCCAAACTAAATCCTTATGTATTTATATATTTATTTAATTATTTGCTCCATTTATTTTTTGGCATTCATTTTTCATTTATTCGATATACAAAAAATTTATTTATTACATTTATTTATTTTTTATTTTGCAGAAAAAATACCAATTAACAGCTGTCACAATGTCTAAAATTCTGCGTTTCTTCATGGGAAAAAGATCAACTTTAAAAACAATAGATACTAATGTCAAAGCAACCAAATTGTATCCAGATGTAGAGGATTCATATCAAAATGCTGAATGGGGTGTTGATATACCAGAATTGGAAACACCTCTACTGGAGCAGACGAAGAACAAATCTCTTTTCTCATCCAAACAATCACTGGCGACTTCGAGGGAATCTTTGTCTGACATGCTTTCGTTAAACCCATCGCAGAAAAGAAAGTCTCTATTTTCATCTAAAGAGTCGTTGATGGCCTCAAAAGAATCACTGTCAAACCTTTCAACGATATCGGGAGTAGCATACAGACGACACCCAGATGACAAAGGTTCGAGGTTTGGCCGTCCTTTTTCTGTCAGCACGAGTAAAGCTTGTTATGGTCGCTTCTCGATGTTGGACTTAGGCGAAATTGTTGCTTTTGACGAAGAAGTTAATGAAATATCTTTGTCGCTAACGAGCTTGGAAAGGATTGAAAGCATTCAAAAACGGTCATTTGAGATTGCCCATAATCGGAGAAAATTTCAAAGAAACAGGGAAAATAAGAAACGTCCTTCGGTAGATGATGATAACGAATCTAGAAGAGCTAAAGTACAGAGCATGATTGAGCTGCCATCTATGGAGGTAGAAGAAGAGGCTCTTTTTCTAGAATTCCCCAAAGCTCCCGTTATCGTGACTAGAAAGATGAGCCTACAGAAAAAAAGTTGGGAAATCAGGCTGGAACGAAAACGGAAAATGAAAAAGAGAAGATCAGCTGGTTATCAAACCAATTATATTTCATTGGACGAAAATAGTTAAAAGCTTACAGCTAGTGCTATTCGTCAACTAATTTGAAGGCATGTAAGTTATGTAGCCTACTGTATAATGACACTTCACAATCGTCACCATATGCTTGTCGAAACCGATCACTGATGCCCTATACATATTAATTTCTTGCTCCACCTTAAACTGGACAGAAAATCTGAGACCGTGAAATGAACCGATTCCCTAAGTGTTTTAAACTTGCCAACCTGACAAAATTTGACAAATTATAACTTGAAAAGATTTCGAATTTTTAGGCTATTGAATTGGTTTATTATAGTGACAGAAAATCACTGCCCCGTAAATTTGAATTTTACCATGACTAAAACAAATGTTTAACTAATATATTAGAGTTAAAAATTAGACGCGTTATTTGAGAATGAATATTTTTTTTTGTCCTGTGGTTTGGTAAATTTCCTTTTTTTTTTTTTGACAACCACGTATCCAAGTTCATCAGGGCAATTATGTCGCTGAATCTAAATATAAACGCTCTCATTGGGCCATTTGAAACATTGATCTCTATACATTAAAGTGATGTAATAAAATATGTATCATAATTTATTTATGGAAATTCTTATTCACAAGAAATCCATCTTTTCATTTTGATGCTTTGTTTATTTTATTTAGAGTTTTCCCTGGGAATTGATACATGCATATCATCTGATTTTCATCTAATTATTCGTATATATCACATGATTTTTCTATTTATTGGTATATATCACATGATTTTTCTATTTATTCATATATATCACACGATTTTATTCAATTTATTTATATATCTTATGGTTTTATTTCACGGTCTTAGCACACGCGTGACATGTATTTCTTGAGAAAATAATTTTGTTATTAGGGGTAATGATGGGATTTTGTGTTTCACCTTAATAAGGTCTTTTCTCATCCTAATCCCATTAAAAAATTTTAATTATATCATGGCACATGTCGCGGTCAGTTTCTTCTATTCTTTGTTATTTTTTTTTTTATTTTGTAAAATAGATTTTGCAACTGATTTACCTTACAAGTTTTACTCAAGCGTCAGACTGAGTCATGGTTCTGAGTCATAAACCTATTATAGTGTTGGTTCCTTTGGTTGACTCTTGTCACTTTCGCAATTATTTCGTTTTACAAGTTTCAACCAAATGGCCAATGGCCAAATAGCGTAATTGAGTCATAAGTCAATAATCGGATTGCTTTCTATTGTTGACTCTTGTAATAGATTTCGCAATTATTTCGTATTACAAGTTCCAACCTAATGACAATCATTTACACGTAACTGAGTCATATTCATAAGTCAAGAATCGGGTTTTTTCTTTTGTTGACTCTTGTAATAGATTTTGCAACTACATGTATTTCGTATTACAAGTTTCAACCAGTTGGCAATCATTTACACGTAATATTATAAGTCAATAATCGGGCTGCTTTCTATTGTTGACTCTTGTAATAGATTTCGCAATTATTTCGCATGATAAGCGTCAACAAAAAAATGAATCTTGATACATTACTGGGTCAAAAATATCGGGTTTCTTTAGAAATTCTTGTAATAAATTTCGCAATTATTTTGTATTACAAGTTTTTCATCTAACGGTAACCTGCACACTCAGCTCTGTAAAACTATTTGGGGCATTTCGGATCAGTATCACGCATTGAGTTATATTCTATTTTATTTCTAACCTACCTCATTGTGTATGTATTCATATTTCATGATATTATTATGTATTTATTTATATATTGTTACAGTAAAGGTTGTAAAATCATTTTTTTTATCATTTATCATAACACATTCTACTCTGCCGCAAAAAAAAAAAAAAGAAAACAAGGGAGTGATAGAGTTTAACTCCAGACGTTTCCAATGGGGATAATGAGGACGGCAAACGCCATGCAGTATGAAATTGAGGTAAATTCTGCCAGGACAGCGGCATTTACCTATATACGCATATTTTTTTTCCCCAACTATCCAGGTATCTTTGACCTTTATGTTTGGGCTAGCAGTTGTAGCACTTCGTGAGTGACGTACTTGGACTCTAAAACCCATGTTGGCTGTCCCCCCCCCCCCCCCCCCCAAAAAAAAAACCCGTTTTTTTTTTGGACAAATCCACGCCCTTGTTCAATACGTTCAATGCTGAACTATACATAACATGCTAGCTACTTTATTTTGCCGTTAGTGGTATATGTTATAGATAAACAAGACTAATTCCATGGCTTGCGCTTTCAATGGATCACGATTTCTTTCGATTTTGAGAAAAAAAATTGTAATTTAAGAGCTGAGATGAGTTAGAGATTTCCACGCTGAACTAAAATTCCAGGATTGAATCCCGGCATAGGAAGGGATGATGACAGATTTCCCCCTGACAGTGATGCAGGTTGGCGGGTCTGTCTTTTCGTTCGGATGGCCTTGTGCACATTACCGGATGTGCACTTTAAAGATCCCTCGAAAGGTATCGAAAATAATAGTAAGCTAATTCCGCTTTCCTGGAATTATTCTCATCGTACACTGCATGGCGTATGCCCATTTCCTTCAAAACAATAGGTGCAAATAATTGAGATGCAAAAGTCAATTTAATTTTATGATACTCACAGAACGATTTATGGGAAATAACTCGATTTATGAAATTTCCTTCAGCTAGAGACAACAGTTATTGTTTCAAAAATATAGAGTGCTTGTGGACACTGTTACCACAATAATTTTTGTGTCTTATATTTGCAAAAATCGAAATAGTTTTGTTATTTCTATGATGTAAGAACGACACGCTAGTTTCGGATGGAATGGACCAACCCTAATAAATAATTTAATCAATCGTTGTCATAGGAGCTCACACCAAAAGGTCATATCTACAAAAATGGCCCATTGATGTCAATGGTGGGTGAACATATGACCATTGAATCGTAAAATTTCAGACAACAAATAAAGAAAGATTGATTGTACACATGCGCATTTAAAGATCTAATTCTAAACCATAAAAACAAATTGCTTTTGTCATAACTACCACTTATGATCTTATGGTTCTATGACGTCACAATAGCGAATCATAGGTTAATTTGGTATGGACCATTCGCAACATGCAAAACAACGCGTTAAATAAACCGTGTTCGGATAATGAGTTAGTACTCGATGTAAACAAGAATGAGCGCCAGTCAACCGAGTGCATGTACGGTACACTGAATAAATAAATCATTATATATATTGAATATAACAGCAGTCTATGTCTATGTCGGTTTAAACCAGTTTATAATTTATACAGGATGTCAACGTAGAAACTTACTTAAGGTTGTTTCCCATTAGACAAGTTAGTGAAAGCATATAACAGTTAACAGTTATCAAAATGCAAGTGTGCTGTAGAACGAGTTTGATCAAGAAGTGTGCCATCGCAACACAATGCAGGTTTGTTCACAACAATGACAGATTATGGAGCCCGGAGGTTCCTGGATCTGATTATGTGGCAGACGACTACAGGGGAATGAGCTATGAAGACGCTCTCAAAGTTCGGAAAACCAACCTTAACCCTGCTTTGATGACCTACTACAAAAAACCTGTTATGATTCATCAAGGGAAGATGCAATATTTATTTGATTATAATGGAAAGAGATATTTGGATTTGTTTGCTGGTATTGTTACAGTGAGTGTGGGCCATTGTCATCCGAAGGTCAATGCAGCAACTATGGAACAGATGAAAAAATTATGGCATACTACAAACATTTATCTATATCCAACAATCCACGAATATGCACAAAAATTAACTGAAAAGCTGCCAGGCGATCTAAATGTAGTATTCTTTACTAACAGTGGATCAGAATCTAATGATTTAGCACTTCATATGGCTAGATTATATACGGGTGTGTTTGATACAGTTTCTTTGAGGAATGCATATCATGGTGCCAGTCCTTATTTAATGGGATTAACAGCGATGTCCACTTGGAGATTTAATACACCAACTGGATTTGGTATACATCAAGTAATGAATCCAGATCCATATCGTGGTCCTTGGGGTGGAAAGAATTGTCGTGATTCGATCTCACAAACTGACAGAGACTGTGATTGTAATCCAGATGAGTGTAAAGCTTGTGATATGTACATTGATCAACTTCAAGATGGACTCAGATTTTCCATGCCAAAATCCAAAATTGGTGGATTTTTTGCTGAATGTATTCAGGGAGTTGGTGGGACTGTGCAATATCCTAAAAATTATCTGAAAAAAGCTTACGATATAGTTCACGCTCAAGGCGGTGTTTGTATATCTGATGAAGTCCAAACTGGATTTGGAAGACTTGGTAGTCATTTCTGGGGATTTGAAGCCAATGGTATTCAGCCCGATATAGTCACAATGGCCAAGGGCATGGGAAATGGATTTCCAATGGGAGCTGTTGTTTGTACACCAAAAATTGCTAAAGTGATGGGTGCAGCTCTTCATATCAATACCTTTGGTGGTAATCCAGTAGCATGTGCCGTAGGCTCGGCTGTTTTAGATGTTATCGACGAAGAAAAACTTCAGGAACATTGTGCAGAATTAGGAGCATACTTTATCAAAGAGCTTGTTGCGTTGAAATCTGAGTTTAACTGTGTAGGGGATGTTCGTGGTAAAGGATTAATGCTTGGAGTTGAAATGGTTGAAGATAGAGAAAGTCGCACACCTTTAAATAGCAAGGCTGTCGCTGACATATGGGAAGACACCAAAGAAAATGGGCTTCTTATTGGAAAAGGTGGCTATTATGGCAACACTTTCCGTATAAAGCCACCTATGTGTATAAACAAACAAGATATTGAGTTTTCTATTGAAGTTTTGCGAAATTCTATTAAGAAGGTCATGGGCTAATTTGAGAATTATAATGAAAAGAAAATGTGATTTTAAAACAAATCTTCCTTTAAGTCCGTGTATATAATACAACTGATTTTTGCTCTGAGTTAATTATTGTATTATAGTTTTGTGCAAACTTTTTATAGCAAAGCTATTTATAGCTTTCGTGATAAAAGGCTATTTGAAATTTGATAAATATACAATAAAAATATTCACACCACCGGTTTATGCTCCAGTGAGCAGAATGTATTATTAAAGAGATCTAATAAGCATAATGTCATTTTGACTTCTCATCAAGTTTCTCTAGTTGAATTAAAGGGAAATGTTCACTAACCGTTCGACCAAAAAACTTTTAGTCTAAGCACCTGGATTTATTATTTAGCTATTCTAATCTGTAATAAGATTCAAAACTCTCCCTCAGAATGTATGCCTTCAAATACTCCTGTATCAATATCAGCGTTTGAAAGTCAAAAATACGACTCGTCGGTAAGTAAGACTATGCCTTATATGGAAAACACATAATATACAGAAAATGAAAGATAAATGTTTAAGTACGGATATAATTGAAGCTTTATATGATTTTCGTGCAGTTCTAGTACTTCTGGAGACTATTTACGTATATTCAAGCCCTAAAATGACCATCGGGAATACTGAACTTTAACCTTTAAAGCAATTACAGACATAAAATCAGAATTGTAGAAATAGAAGTGTAATTGCTTTAATATACTTGTTGAAAATGGTAATTTTCGAGGGTTGATTTTGACCTTGAAAAGAAATGCACAAAAATCACATAATCCCCCCACATTTATCTACCATTTTCTGTATATTATGCAATCTATGTAATGCATAGTCTCACTTTAGTACGTTGTCGTTTTTATTACTTTCAAACTGTAATAATTATATGGATACACGGGGGTTTGCAGGCTTAAATTTAGAGGGATAGTTAGTACGGATAAGATTATCTAAATAGTTCCCGGTTCTGAGGCTAACATTTTATTGGTCGAACGGATGGTGAACATATCTCTTTAATGCATAATGTAATTCTGAAGATGATTTGAAAAGGTACCATCTAGAATTAAGATCATAAAATAAATCATACATTTCAAAAGCACTGCCCATGTAATTCATACATTATACTAGTGCATCTTGACCTTATAGGTTGATATACTATTGAAAACTATTGCATTGCTCATATCAAACCACTTTTATAATTTTATTTCTGAAAGGTATTAAAGGGACAGTCGTTATGCTTTTTGGACACCATTATAAAACTACTGTTCGGATTTGAGTAATGTCTCTTATATGTATTCCAAAAGTTACAGCTAGTCATTATTAAGCTTATCACCAAATCTAGGTCAACCTGCTTCATTAACAATTGGTACTTCTTGTATTTAATTAACCCTTTAAAACAAATTCAGTTTGATCGAGAAGATGAATAAGTATAATAAGCATACTTTAGAATATTTTAAGGAAACATTCGCGACGTTTTTGATAATAAAAATTTTAAGAGCATTCAACCAATTGTTAGTTTGAATACAGGTTTCAATGGAAGTGAATACTTAATGGAAATATTATCTTATACAAACTTATAATGGCCTTGATCTAATAACTAAAATGTTGACTAACACTTAAAGGAATACAACCTCTTAGAATGAACAAAAAATCTAAATTTTCAAATTTGGTCAATAGGAGTTTATATTCATCAAGGAACTTGCCTGGTTGCATAACTATACAACATATTACCTAAATAATCTGATAAATCCAGAAAACAGTGTTTATATACTATAATGAAAAAAAAAACCTTAATCAAATTTAAGGCGTTGATCAATTATAACTTGTTATTATATGGAAATTTACATAGTTTCATGTTTTTTTGGCATTCTGCTTGCATACTTTGGACATCGTTGATGAATATATACTCTGATTGACCAAGTTTGAGAACCTTTTTCATTCTAAGAGGTTGTATCGCTTTCTCTAAGTTTATTATATATTTATCAGCCACGTTGTTGACTAGGGAATAGAGGGTCATACTAACCTCATATGCTCTGAACTAAATATGCTATTTTTGTTCTAAAACCTCATATAAGATTTCTTACTAATTATACATGTAAGTTATATCGGGTGGGCCAAAAGTAATGTCCCAACTTTTTACCTTCACTATTAACCAAGGCATTTACTCAATTGGACTGAAATTTTGCATATGATTAGTTTATGATATTATCTACCTTTGGTACGAGTTTGAGTGATATCGCATCATTAACCTTTAAATGGCATACAAAACTAAATCAGAGGTCGAAAAATTTAATGCCGGAATGTTGTCATGCCATTTGTTTCCTATAAGAGGTGATCATTATGACCTCCATCTTCATTCTGTACAGCTCTCAGTCGCTTTTTCCACGAGGCAATACATTTTCTGACTTCAGCAGTTGAAATGCGATCACAGCATGTTCGGATTTTTACCTTTAATTCTGTCTCTGTGAATAAAGTGCGACCTTAATAGACCTTTTCTGAGAGCGAGTCCCAGATGTTGTTAGTTAGAGGTATTAAATCTAACTGGGCAGTTTATGTTTTAACATCATCTAGGCCCTCTGTTTAGACATTTTGGCACCTCAAACCCGGGAACATCCCACATGACCCTTGATTGGCTGGTGACACCATGGCACCATGCACATGGAGGGATAATTTCAGAAGACTCCGGCATTAAATTTTTCGACCTCTGATTTAGTTTTGTATGCCATTTAAAGGTTAATGATGCGATATCACTCAAACTCGTACCAAAGGTAGATAATATCATAAACTAATCATATGCAAAATTTCAGTCCATTTGAGTAAATGCTTTAGATGATAGTGAAGGTCAAAAGTTGGGACATTACTTTTGGCCCACCCTATATAATTATGATATTATGTACTGTACCAGTGGTACTTATATTTATATTCTTCAGTTGTCACTTTTTGTACAACTATGAGTTATTTTAGTGACGATGCCAATGGGGGTTTAGGTGGGCAGTCACCCTTTTCACCCCCCCCCCCCCTCCCGACCACCTTCAGCAATCTATTGTCAAATGACAGGAAAACTTATTCGTTCCTTTCGCAAATCATCTTCACCCACACAACATCGTTACTAATGGGCACACGAAGCAAAGTTTATCGATTTTCGTCGATCATATGTGCAGTGCCCCCCCCCCCCCCCCACCTCCACTTTGAAATTTAGTATAATGTTACAAACGGATACCTGGTGCTGGTAACCCCATTACAAATTTTCATATGTTAGCCCATATATCAAAACCTGAGCAATGTAGGAGAATAGAAATTTTCATATGTTAGCCCATATATCAAAATCTGAGCAATGTAGGATAGTAGAAATGCTCATAATACTCATGTTTTGTGATACCCAGGATTATATGCTTTACGTGTGACAAATTTGGTTCTGCTGACATCCTTAATTCCGAAATGGCCGCCATATTAATTATGTTTTGTATGACTGATGTAAAAGAGTAGAAATGGTGGCAATACCCATGCTTTCTGATACGTAGGCTTCTATACTTATATCTTACTGTTTGGTTTGTGCCGCCATCTTTAAATTTCAAAATGGCCGCCATTTATTTGCCTACTTATCTCAACTTATGATAAATGTGGAAGAAATTGTGGTAATACAGATTGTTTCATGATACCTAGAATTTGGAACTGATTTGGTCATCTTTAATCAGAATGGCCCAATACAAATCTGATGGAATAGTCTTGATCACTCGGTAGATTATATTCAGAATCAAAATCTTTAGTATTGAGTGTTTCTGTGACTTGTCATAAATATGAACAATGTCTATTTGTTCACTAGAAAATAACAAACCATGACAGCGGTCATCTGAAAATTTGTCTTATTGAACTATGTACACTCATTATCCTCTAGTTTATATATAACTCAGCATATGGGAAGCCTAAAATATGAGGTTAGGTCTTCATGTCAATACATTGGATTTATATTAAAAAAAAACATTCTGCATTACGCACTTTGTATTATCAAGCCTTGCATAATAGACTTTTACACAATAGAACATAATATACCTTATTTGGAATGATGACGTATTCATTTGCATACGTGAAAAAACATGCGCATTAATACAAGACAGTTTAGGTAACCCTACCCTCCTCGAAAACTTTGTGAATTTTTATGCTTTGCAGTCAAGTGGTGGATTTTTTGCAAGGTTTATTTGCAGGACCACAAGAAGAAAATGTCAGGAATAAGACGCCTGGAAAAGTTATAAAATATCTGAGAGATCTAGCCTGGACAAGTTTGAGAATTAGACGCCCGCAAACGCAATTTACTGACATTTTTTGACAAATTTAAGTTTTATTTGTATCAGAAGAAAAATTTGAGAATTTGACGCCTGGACATTTTCCACCGAATTTAAGGTTCAAATTATTTGTATAGGGTCTGAGGAATCTAGCCTTGAAAATGTTGAGAAATAGACGCCCACAAAATATGCAATCCAGGCCCCTAATTGAAATCTTGCCCCCCTAAAAAAATAATCTCAAGTTCTATTTTTAAAAGATACATTAATTCATTTTACTTAGTCAAGGGGTGTCTTTTTTTAGCAGGAAATGTTAAGAATTTGCGTTTTCAGGTATCTGATTCTCAGAATGTTCGTCCCGCAGTCCCTTAAATCTTAAATTCATCAGGAAATCGCGTTTTCAGGAGTCAAATTCTCAAAATTTTCTAGAAGAGATCCCCGACTTCAGGAAATCGTGTTTTTCAAAACGTTCAATTGGCGTTGTCGACAGCTCAGACCCTATTCAAATAACCTTAAACCCTGTCTGAAATTCGCGTCTAAATCTCTTCGTTTTTTTTTTTAGACAGGATCTCTTTGACCCTATAGAAATAATCTTTACATTTTTTTCTCGATTTTTGCTATGTTTTAGTCGCACATGTCCTCTACAAGTAAACCTTAAATTCACCAGGAAATGTCAGGAAATCGCGTTTCAGAGAGTCAATTTCTCAATATTTTCTAGAAGAGACTTAAGGAAATCGTGTTTCCAGACTTCCAATTGGCGTTCTCGGCAGGAACAAAAGTGTGTAATGCTCAAAATTTTCTTAGTGACATACCTCAGACCCTAATCAAATAACCTTAAACTCTAAATTCGCCGGGAAATGTCTTTATTTGGCGTCTTAAACTCAAAATGTTTTCAGACAAGAACCATTTGAACCTATAGAAATGATCTTGAACCTTAAATTCGCTGGAAAATATCAGGAAATGTCAAGATACCGCGTTTCAAGGAGTCAAATTATCTAAATTTTCTAGGGGTCCCCAAACTTTAGAAAATCTCATTTCCAGGCTTCCGACTGCATCAATAAATGTAGAAATAACTCTACAGATGGCACTGTAATGGCGTAACAATGCATTGCAATAACACAAAGTTTTCCATGAAAGGGGGTGATGGTGTCTTTGGGTGGATACCTAAACTGCCTCCCTTGATTGGACTTTGCCCCCCTAAAAGTACTTGGCAGGCTACGGGCCTGAATATCACGACGAACTTGTGGAATCACCGGAAGAACATTTTGAGAATTAGGCGCCTGAATACTCAAATTCCTGACATCTCCCACCGAATTTAAGGTTCAAAATTATTTGTATAGGGTCTCAGGTATGTCGCTAAGACAAATTTGGAAATATTATTATGCCCATAAACATGATTTATTGACATTTCCTGTTGAATTTAAGTATCAGAATTATTTGTTTTATAACAGAGACTCCCCTTGACCCAGTAAAATTAATTGATGTATACAAAAATAACAGTTGACAAATTTGAAAATATTATGCCTATAAAAACGATTTCTTGACATTTCCTGTTGAATTTAAGTACCGTATCAGAATTATTTGTTTTATAATAAAGACTCTCCTTGACTCAGTAAAATAAGTTGATGTATAAAAATAACAGTTGACATTTTTTTTAGGGGGGCGGCGGATGGGGGTGCAAGTTTGTAATTAGAGGGTGGGTGAGTTTGTTTAAAAAATGCGCTTACGAGCGTCTAGTTCTCAAAAGGCCTCTAATACCTGATATTTTCTTCTTTGACCTGCTATTGCAGTCCCTATATAAACAAACTTCCAAGGGCATCCCAATACAGATAGCAATAACGTAACAAAGGGCACCACTGCAAAGCATAAGTTTTCGAGGAGGGAAGGGTTACCTAAACTGCCCCCCTTCGCGGGTGGATTCAGGATTTAGAGAAAGGGGGGGGGGGGGTCTAAAATATAACATGCTTCATACTCAACGGCACCACGAGCGCCATTGGCGCGTGTGTCAAATTGTTAGAGGGTTCTGACGTTCAAAACACATCAGCTAGTTTCCAAACTTCTTTTTACGTGCCCTGCTACGAGTGTAGTGTTATCAACGTTTGTTGTAGTCAAAGGGGGATAATTGCAATTGCGTGTGGTCTGTAGTAAACACCATAAATAATATTAAACAGAGATATTATAAGCACTAAGCAGTCGTCTGAGCCTATGTCTGTTTTCAAGTCGAAGAGTAATAATACAATTATGTATAATATAGTTGGTAAGGAATTATTTTCGACGAATTAAATGATGATCAGAGTCGGAAATCATTATTCAAACCCCGAAATATGGTTCTCGTCTGTGGAGCTTCGCGACGTACTTGGATTCTAGAAACCATCCAACATAATCTTAAACAAATCCACGTCCAATACATTTACTACTAATTACATTGTAACAAGTGAAATTCAAATATCAACTAGAGCTGATCGATTTTTTTGAAAACGTGTTTATTTATTTATTAAAATTTATTTTACATAAACCCACGTCCAAGCTCTTTGAATTCATACGATAATAATTGGCAAAATACAATTCAGATACCACAATGGTCGGACACGGGGCTTTTGAGAAAAGTGAGTGAAGCAATAATTATGTCAACAACGTGAAACTACAGGTCTCTCGAAGTGACAATAGCTCATTTCATGCTGTCGACACATCATTTTAAGTTAATATTTTTAGTATATGAATGAATGAATGAATTGCAAAGAACTCGGGGATGAATGAACGAAATAACAGCACATTTTGGACTAAGTTCTTATGTTTTTAAATGAAAAACTGCATGACGATACATATTCATGAATTCATAATTTAGCGAGCCCATAAATAAATTAATAATTATGACAAAAGATAGTGGACCACAGCCATATACGCCCAACGAAAAAGCCTTAAATTTAATCAGGAGTAAACTAAACGTTCTCAATCCTTTCGATTTAGGTCCAATAACATCCAATTTAAGTTTCATCAAAATTGGTTGAAAACTTAGATAGTAATAGCATATTCAAGATTTTGGGGCAAGGGCAATAACTCTGCTTCTAACGGTCGAAAATAGCTCAAATTCAAACTTGATCTTCATTTTCTGAATATGAATAAACATACCGATTTTCATTTGATTCCATCAAAAATTCTAGTTTTCAGAGCGTTTACAAGCAAATGATGTTGATAGAAGCACTTACTGTATAGAGGTTAAAGGGCGATAACTCCTCAAAACTAATTAAAGAGGCCTAAATCATGGCAAAATCGAGATCAATAGTTGTATAGCAGTTGACTACTCCAAAGAAAAGTACCATCAGGTGTTTCAAAAGGAGTAAGCATGGTTTGCTTCGTGTGCAACACACGATACTACAATAGATATCATTTATAATGATTGAGAGAAAATAACTGATAAATTCACATTATGTAAAATATCTTGCTGAATCCATGCCAAGTTTCTACTTGTAGAGTAACAGAATATAGGAATATCTTGGTACCTCTATAGTCTGTTTTAATATCTTACTTTTTAATAACAACTTATTTCATCTCACATCTCTCTTCTACAATTCTTTTTTTCTTATTTCTCAGATAGTAGTTGTCTAGTGGTTACTTTTAACTTGGGGCACTTTTTTATTAGCTTTTGCTCATCTTTTTTAAATCAAAATATTTTTAGAACAAATCTAATCTCAAACAATTTGGAAAAAAAATAAAACTACATTTTATTGCTGAACGTAAATTGGAAAAGGCCAATTAGATTCAGAAACTCTATTGTTTTAACATACCTGCTGCTTTTTAACCTGTTGGACTTACAGACAAAAATAAATATTAATAAAGGTAACATTTGGTCGCAGCTTATCAGAATACGTGGCGTGATTTTCTATATACCTCAGTTTTCTGGAAATCGTACGTGGAAACGTTTTCTACACCGGCCATCGTGCAATGTGCTTTTTCTTCAACTTTTGTTTCAAACCCCTCACCTCTTCATCTTGACACCATGACTTTTTCCTTTTTTTGTAGTCCTTAAGCTAAGATTCCATATACACGTCAAACAAATCCGTCATCCGTCATAAGTTAAAAATCGAAATTGTTGGTTTTAGAGGGTATGATTCCATATATGCGGTAGCGGTATCCGTCAAACCAACCATTTCGATTTTCAACGCATGAAGGATGACACATGACGCGTATATGGAATCTAATACTGCGTTCACACGACTAAAGTTAAGCCAGCTTAACTTCTAACCGTTCTTCGAGTCTGTTTTTTTTTGTCGTCTGAACGCGACCGGTTGAACTTAAGCTGCCTTAACTTGCACCTACTTCGGAGGTGGCTTGAAACCTGCCTTGGAAACTTAAACTGGCTTGGTTATTGCCGTCTGAACGCTCCTGGCTAACAACACCGGATATAACATTTTTCGCGCATGCGCAGTCCTGTTACCGGATACCCGCCATTATCTATTCATTTGTAAACAACATTAGCCATGGAGCAAGAAAATGAAAATGACCGGCTTAAAAATGAAGTTGAAGAAGTTTATAAATTAAAATAATCGATATCGTCACCATTTTGTAGGAAAAGTAAACAATACACACGCATGCGTCATGATATCTTGACCTCTGAACTTCCAGATAAATTCCGATGTCATGTCCAAGCTGGCTTAACTTTTATGTCCGTCTGAACGCTCATGGAAAAAACGTAAACCAGGCTCGAAGAACGGTTAGAAGTTAAGCTGGCTTAACTTCAGTCGTGTGAACGCAGTATTAGCTTTAGTCTTTGTGTATATTGTCAGTTAGTTAGGTGATAAGGAGTGAAGCCGACACCTGGCTGACTCTCGAAAGCACTAGCCGTGGCATCAGAATTTATCTTACCTTGAGGGGGATTTGGACCTACGGCACCTAATTGCCCAGCAGACGGCAATCCAACTCGCTACCGACCATAAAATGACAGTGTTCAAACCCAGCGTTAGGGAGACGTATTGACGTTTACACAGTTTGAAAAAAGATATTCATATAACGGCTTGTCTTATTATAGACCGGAACATCCTGTCCCTCAATTAGTGAATTTTGAGGGACAGGAAACCAACTGAGATTAGGGCCTAGAGCCAACAATTATCATAGCCGTAGTTAGTAAACTGATATCACAAACTAGGTAGTTGTTGGTAGATAACAAGTTAACGTTCGCTTCCAGCAGCAGCTGATATTGCAAACTAGGTAGTTGTTGGTAGTGGTAGAAGTAGGTAGTTTGTATGCACCAACTGACAATTAACTAAATATATTTATCTCTTTTGTATTGAAATTCAATTTCCCATTCGAACCACTATACAAATTCTATATATTATGATAAAAAAAGTCTAAATGTTGGTCACTAAGACATATTATTATTTCTTATTTAACATTTTGGTCGCTGAATGTATTGCTGATTTATTATGTAGTCTGAAATTTTATCGATTCTCATCTTGTTTTTTTCGTGGCAGTTATCACCAAATATATCACCAATATGAAAGATCTATTTGATTCTTTCTATTTTCCGCAGGAGAAAATGAACGTCGGACTAAATTTATTATGGAATCCATGCCATGTTTCATTTTTTCAAAATATATGTGCCAGTTAAATTTTTCACTTTCAGAACACTCAAAAGGACATGTATAATGTTACCAGCACTTACACTGACCGTTGGCTTCACAAACTAGTGAATTTTGGTCTATGTATTGTATATTGTATCTATGTTTGTCTCCATGGGCTGAGTGTGAGACAGGCCTGTATCACTTGTGGTATTGGGCCTAATTCTGACCCATGTAAAATAAATAATTTATTATTATTATTATAAGTCATCAAATATGGGTTCCATTATCTGACAGGGTTGTTTACGCCTGGTCTGTACTAATCATAAAATACTATAAAATGGTTGACAATTAATAAAATCTCAACATGAGTTGATGGACACCTGTTAACAATAATACATCAGGATGGTGCCCTCTCTATTTCATTGGCAAAATTATATATAACAAAAATATATCAACTTTCCTTTTGAGAATGTGGTTTCCTTTCATTGGCCAAATTTTATATAACAAAAATATCAATTTTCCATTTGAGAATGTGGTGTCCTTTCATTGGCCAAATTTCATAAACAGTAATAATAATTTCCCTCATTGGCAATTTAGTTTGCTATATTAACTATATTTAGAAGCTATATTAACTGATCGCATTCTATCTAAATCATTCACTAACTTTGCTGATTCTATTCACCAATAGACAAGTTAACTATGATGGCACCGCGACAACTTTTACTGATAGTTCTATCTTTCCTAGCTATTTCAGAAAGATCAACCAGCAGTTCCAGTTCTAACAGTAAGATTTTAATTTTTTAGCAGAAAAGTCTCAGAAACCTGTTTTTTTAGCTTGGCAAGTCAGTTTGTGAGGTTCTATAGCACAGTTAGTTGTTGCTTCCTTCTTTACAAACATGACGCCATTTGCTTGGTTATGAAGAAATGAAGGTTGTTATGTTTGAGAGTTCGGTTCCCGACTGGGATGTGAGTTCGATGACCTTGAATAAGTCATCTTCACTCATAATTCCAGTCGACCCAGCTCTAAATAGGTACGGATAATCCGGGAAAGATCAATGCCAAGAGGTTTGGCCAAGATGCTCTTTTCATGTCAGTCCCTCCAACCTAAATCACTTAACTGTTGAAACTGGATTGAAAAATCTGAAGGTATCATCTCTATCAGTGCCAGGATTGGACAGAAAACTGACTGACCAATGAGCCTCCTACACTGTCCTTCAAACCACAAACCAAGATAATGATATATATATATATATGAAGATGACAATGTAGATTGTTAAAACTAAGGAGTAGTATACCATAAAATTGTATTCCGTTATTTAATATATATATATTGAGAATGACAGTCTAATTAAAATCAGACCCTAATTTCGTTCGTTCTTTTTTTTTAATCCGGTTTTTTAACCACTACATTAGGGTCTGAGAACCAGACGCGATAAGAAACGTTCACGTTAACTTTGACCATACCTTGATAAACATGACGTGATAAACTAGTCTACAGCACTTAGGAATCCTAGAATGCACCTATTGTTCGCGATCAAAATCCCAGCGCGGGAGAGGGCAAAGATCTGATTGGTTAAAACACAGGTCATTAAGGTTAGGTCAAAGTTAACGTGAACGTTTCCTATCGCGTCTGGTTCTCAGACCCTAATGGAGTGGTTAAAAAACCGGATTTTAAAAAAAAAGAACGAACGAAATTAGGGTCTGATTTTAATTAGACTGTTGTTGAGAATGATACATTACTATCTATGTACAGGGTTGAGTCGATGTCAACGAAATCTACCTACTCTAAGTAATGGTCAAGTAACTCTAAATGGACTGAATAATATTAACTATGTATGTAACCCTGGGTTCAAGTTAGCAGTAATGGCTGAATGTAGTCGTCGCAGAACTTTGACTCCACAGGTCACATGTAAAGGTAAGAAAATTGTTATTCATATTTAGTAAAGCACAAGAACATTTTTATTCTTATTTAGTAAAGCACAAGACAATTTTAATTCTTATTTAGTAAAGCACAAGAAAATTTAAATTCTTATTTAGTAAAGCACAAGAAAATTTTAATTCTTATGTAGTAAAGCACAAGAAAATTTTAATTCTTATTTAGTAAAGCACAAGAAAATTTTAATTCTTATTTAGTAAAGCACATTTTGGCATTAATTAAGGTTGATTGAACTTTTCTTGGGTTCATGAGAATCGTGAGATATTTAAGATAATCTATTCCCCAATAATCGTTCATATGCAGTGTACAAAGAGGGAAATTTTACCAAACAGTTGTATTAGCAAACCAAATGTTAACAGTCCAGTGATCTTTAAACAAGCACAGTCAATAATGCACACAGAACTTAATTTTATTGTCCCATTCGAACAACTAAAGTTTTTTTCCATGTCAACCCCTCTGACCTGCATCACTTCCATTCACACCAGTTTTATTATATTTGACAGAAATATTATGTGAAGATGAACCAGTAATTGCAAATGGTTTACTAGACGGTAATATCACTTCTAGAAGCGTCGGTGCTGAATATAATTTTACATGCGATGCTGGATTTAAAGGAACAGGGAAAGTAGTATGTGATGCAAGTGGACAATGGAATGATGTTGAGTGTACAGGTAAACAATAATAACTCAATAACAAATAAAACACTTGAGAAATATCTCAGCTATTGATAAACCTATCTCTTTCAAAATTCTCATATATATACTTCAACATAATTATCCTTGTTCAATCCTAAAAATATGTAAGTCATCGAACAAAAATTGCATAAAAGTACTCTCCGAACAAAATGGCATGTCATAAAATTGAATATGAGAGAAAACTATCTATTTCAACCTGTGTTCATTGGGACCTTTTTTTTGTGACACCCGATATATCATTAAATGATTTCTGTACGGAATAGTTTCCTATATGGATTATTGTCAGCTAACGAGACAAATATATAATTGTTATATCTATATTCAGATTTATACAAATTTCACTGTTGTATGTGATCAAATCTTTATCGAAAAATAAACACCAGTTTCTGTAACTCGTTCATTGAAGGGAGGTATAGTAGAAACATAAATATTTTGGTATAACTCTTATTTTTAATAACAAAGCACATATCATATTTCAACTTGTCTATGTTTGTTAACAGTATCACCAAGCAAAATCATATGTATTATTATTTGCTTGGTTCATGTCTAATCCTTTTTAGCTAGACTGGTTATTTTAAGTGTTAATTCTTTATGTCATTATTATTAATTAGCTTTAATTACTTTAAAAGAGTCAGAAAAGACTATTAGACTAAGAGACATGTTAATTAGTTTATTTAAGTAAATATAGTCGGACACAGTAGGCTTAGTTGTTAATCATAAACAAGGGCAGTTTGATTACCTGCCATCACCTAGGATTTAATCCCTAAGGAACACTCTTGGTTTAACAACTACCTATGACTATATAAGATCCAAGACATGTTAAGTCATTAGATAGAGAAAGATGTATTAAGAACAACCATATTACCTGTACATATTGTATATATATATTAAACCTACTATGCCTGTTATATGAAGAAGAGTTCTGTTATTTTATTAACCAAAAGACAATCCGGATCTATTATCAATATAGAGCTATACACCCCCACGTACATCAAGATATTGATAGATTCGGCGATTGGTCTTAGATGGTGGAGATGCGAACTTCAATCCTGGTACCAAAAAGAATTGTAACCAAGCGAGTTATGAAATAACTCAAACAACAAATCCAACAGGCTTGAAATAGCAACAGAACAGTTCATCAAAAGTGGCACAAACAGTGATATAGATTTGGTAAGTGAAAACCTAGAATATTGCTTGTTTCATACTTGAAGATTACAACGTGTGTGTGTCAGTATTTGTTCAAAATCATCAAGATGATTGATATGCTGAATGTGTTCTCACCGCTGAGTGATGTCAATATGTGCCCAATTGATGTAAATGTTGTTACCTCCTTGAAGGAGAATTTCGTAGATATAACTATAAATAGTAATTCTTGTCGGTCCTTAGTGGATACAGGGAGTGAAATTACAGTAATCTCTGAAGCCCTGCTGGATAAGTTTTGGCCAAACATTGAACTAACTAGAGCAGATTTTCCAAATATAACAGGTGTAGGTGGACATCTTTCAAAAGTGCTAGGATCATTACAAATGAAATTTCAGATATTAGATGTTACATTTATTCATAAATTCTATGTGATCCCCAATATACAACAGGGTATTATCTTAGGAAATGATTTTTTAAAGTTAAATAAAGGCATTATAAATATGGACAATAATACTCTAACTTTAAATGATGGTTTAGTGCAAGTCACTGTTGTACATAATAAAGAAAATATTAGTGCTAAAGTACAAGAAACAGAAAATGATATAAATAATAGCATAAGAAATAAGTACAGTTTAGTAAGAACGACTTCAAGAGTTACCATTAAACCTAAATCAGAAATATTTATTTATGCTAAAACAACTAATTTATCAAACAATTCAGTTACATTAATAGAACCAACAAAACGATGTCAAAAAGTAAATAACATAATAGGTGCTAAAAATATTAGTGTAATAAAGGATAACAAAGTGTTAGTTACATTTCTAAATCCTACTAATAACAAAGTTCAAATACCAGCAAATTGTATTATTGCAAAAGCGTATACAATGTATAATCATGAAATAGTACCACTAGAAGACAAATCTGCTGAAATATTATCTGCCTCTACTGCTGCTTCTGATGAAAAGAAATCAAATAATACAACCAAAAGTTCTGAGTCATCATTTAAATTCAATATGGATAATTCAGATTTGAATCAGACACAAAAAGAACAGCTAATGGAGTTCTTAGAAAAGAACAATGAAGTTTTTGCAAGTAATCTTTCAGACCTAGGAAAAGCTAAAGGGTACGCACACAGAATTGAGACAGGAAATGCCGCACCTGTAAGATCTAGACCATATAGACAGGAACCATTTAAGAAGGAACAAACTGAGTTAATGACAAAAGATATGCTAGAAAATGACATTATTGTTGAATCTACTAGTAACTGGGCATCACCCATTGTGCTTGTTAAAAAGCCAGATGGATCTCTGCGGTTCGCAGTTGATTACCGTAAGTTAAATAAGGTAACTGAGCCAATGACTCATCCATTACCCCTGTTAACAGACACAATTGATGTGATTGCCGCAGCTAAGGCTAAAATCTTTTCGGTCATTGATCTTCAATCCGGTTATTGGCAACAGGAATTAGACCCAGAAACTAAACACAAATCTGCATTTGTTACTCATCAGGGATGTTTCGAGTTTAATAGACTACCATTCGGGTTAAGAAACTCTGGGTGTGCTTTTCAAATGATGATGAATAATGTTTTAAGGGGTCTAAACTGGAAAATAGCATTAGTCTATGTAGATGATCTTATTATATTCAGTTCTGATTTTCAAACCCATCTGAAAGACCTGCAGCAAGTATTTGACAGGCTTAAAGAAGCAAACTTAAAGCTCAAACCGTCTAAGTGTCAGTTTGCTAAAAGGGAAGTCAAATACCTAGGACATATTTTATGCAAAGATGGAATTTTAGTAGACAGTTCTAAACTGGAGGCTGTTCGAGACTATCCTCAACCTAAAAGCGTCAAGCAAGTAAGAAGTTTTCTCGGTATGTGCAATTACTACCGGCAATTTATTAAAAATTATGCCAAAATTGCTTCACCATTAACTAAGTTGTTGCAAAAAGAGATTAAATTTAAATGGTCTGATGAGTGTGATGACGCATTTAAAATATTGAAAAATCATTTAGTATCGGCACCAATCCTTGTATTCCCAGATTTTTCAAGACAATTTTCAATTGCTACGGATGCAAGTGACGAAGCCATAGGATATATCTTGCAGCAGAAAGATGATCAGAATCGCCAGAGAGTTATTGCTTATGGTGGTAGAGCATTACGTGGTGCAGAAAAAAATTACTCTATCACAGAGAAAGAAGCATTGGGAATTGTTCAAGCAATTAAGGAATATAGGCCGTATGTGGCTAACAACCATTTTATTGTATATACTGATCATGTGGCATTAAAATGGTTAGACAGTCTGAAGGATTGCAATGGCAGACTGGGCAGATGGTCCATATTCTTACAGCAATACAACTTCCAAATCGAGCATAAGCCAGGAGTTTTAAATGGAAATGCAGATGGCCTTTCCAGACGGACTTATGAAACAACTTGTACAGAAGAAAGCCAGGAAGATTTCCCAGTCTTTACTACAAACAGGTCATTTGAGAGAATAGCTGTCACATTTGAATATAAATCAGACCAGAATAGACCTATTGACACATCGGACGCATTACCTCTGGTCGCTACAGCTGAAAAGGATGGGATCATACCAGATGATCAAGACATTCATAAAACATGTCCGGTACAAAGGGATCCAAACCTAGGTCATTTGCAGCGTCAGTGTATGGAATTAAATCCAATAATTCAGTTTAAAGAAACTGGTAATCTTCCTGATGGGGATAAATTAGCAAGATCGATCAGAATCAGAGCAGAAGGTTATGAAATAGAAGAGGGCATTCTTTACTATTATCTGCAGTTAAAACAAAGAGGCCAAGAAAAAACTGATAGATTACGTAAGCTGGTTGCAGTTCCTTCCTCTCTTTATGACACAGTTCTAAAATCATATCATGATTCCATGTTTGGAGGATGTCATCAGGGACAAGAACGACTATATGCAACTATTCGTATGAAATACCATTGGCGCACGCTTAATGCTGATGTCATCAAATATGTCAAAACATGTGAGGTCTGCCAACAAATAAAGAGAAATGTTCATGCTAAAAGTGTTCCTCTCACTCCACTACCTGTACAAGAAGTTTTTGGACGATGGCATATGGATATCCTACAAGTAACTCCTACTCCTGAAGGGTATAGATACATATTACTTGTAGTGGATAGTGCAAGCAAGTGGCCAGAAGCTATCCCATTAAAAACTCAGCAAGCACCTGAAATAGCTGATGCTCTTATTCGAGAGATATTCTCGAGGTACGGGGCTCCAAGAACATTGTGTTCGGACCAAGGACAAAATTTTATGTCAAATCTAGTGGGTGCCTTATCTGAAATGTTTCAAATAACTCGAGTTCATACAACACCATACCATCCACAGACTAATGCTACCTGTGAAAGAATGAACTCGTTTATTGTACAATCACTGAGGGCTTATTGTGATGAGAACCACACCAATTGGCCCAAAATACTCCCTGGGGTAATGATGGCTTACCGTTTAAGTCCAGCCACCCAATCAATTGGTTCATCTCCATTCGCCATGCTCTTTGGTAGAGAAATGAGAATGCCCATAGATGTCCAACTCATTCCAAAAGAGACACTACCAAAAGCAACTCAGGAATATCTCCAAAGCAAGAATAAACTCCTTGATATCACAAGAGAGATAGCCGCAGAGAATATGAAACAAGCTCAGATAAAATACAAACAACAGCATGACAAGAAATCTCAGGAACCATCGTTTAAAGTTAAGGATAGGGTTTGGTTATTCTGCTCCAAGGTCAAGCAGGGGTTAGCACCAAAATTGTGCAAGAAATGGCTTGGACCTTATTATATAGTAGACAGTAAACCAAACCATACTTATAAATTACGAAGATGCTCTGATGATAAGCCATTAAAATCACTCGTCAACGCTGCTCGTTTGAAACAGTATTTCGATCCCGCTACCCGTCCTACAAATATTCCAGAAGTAGTGGAGGAAGAGATAGATCCTCAGGAAATTAGTGAAGAACCCTTACAAGTACTTGATAATCCTCGAGATCTTTCAAAACCTGATGAGACACAAACACCAGATCAGCAACCAACACAAAGGCAAAAGCCGATGTCAGCTGATCAAATTGAAAAGATCATCAAATGTACAAATTACCAAGGTGGAAAGATTTATAAGGTAAAGCTTGTTGGAGGACCAACACAATGGGAGAGATCATATTCCATACCAGAAATATTACGTCAGGAATTTCATGCTACTAAAACGGCCGAAGGAAAAAAAAGAAAACGCCCGCTTCAGTCAAATAAATTCTTCCTAAACAACAATCAGGTATCAGCCATCAAAAAGGAAACAAAAAGTGTGTTTAATTTGTCATATTATAACTTGCTGGACAAGGTGACAGCATGCATCACAAAACATGAAGAAAGAGGGATAACCTCTACAATATGGCGCTGTATTTGGTTCAAAATAGGATCCAAATCTGATTGTACAAATTCTTAAAATCACGTAGTCATTTCTAAGGTAGAAAAGACGAATCTTATAAATCTAAGTATGTTTTACGTATAATATGTCCTATTTCATGACTTAAGATTTTCTAGAACCTAATTAAGACCATAGACTTAAGAACACCACCTCTGGATCGTATCAACTGAATCGTAATCTTGAGAACTTCACCACTGGATCGTATCAACTGAATCGTAATCTTCGGAACTTCAACATTGAATCGTAATAACCGAATCGTAATATTCGGATCGTAATTTAGAGCTTTGAATATCACGGAAATTAATTTAGACCACGTGACATTTTCTGCATATCATTATTGCTCGTGTTGCTAACGGGAAACCCATGATATTGTTATTAGTCTGACAGTTCCGATTACAAAGATTATTTCTATAGATCATTTTGATGAAACAAAATAATATGTTAATTCTTTGACTGTCAATAAAGCTAGGCCCCATTTGCAACAGGCTATGAACTTAAATATCCACGATATTTAGAAATTAAAAGAAAAGAAGTGGCTAATGCGGCTGTCCTGTCAACGGTCTCAACCATACAGAGCAAAACAGGTTTGAACAAAGAGGTAGGCCTCCACCCCTCAACCCTAGCTCCTAATTATTTTGGCATTTATGACTGAATAAAGATATAACGAAAAATGAGTTGTATATTGTTCGGACAAGTAAAATCAAAATTGCTTTTTTATTAGGATCAACCCCGAATCCTACACCATCACTCTCCATTTTTGCACAATCGACTACAGTAGACCATTACTGGAAATTGGTTTCAATAGGCTCTCTCTCTTGGAGAAGGTTTTAGGCGTACATGAATAAATTATGCTCCTATGAATTATTGAGGTAAGCCTGAAGGATCAATTTTATCGTTTCGTTTCGGCCTTTTTATTGCGGTTCCTGTCATTAAATTGTTGTTTGGAACATGCAAAAAAAAAACTACAAATGATCTATAGGAATATATCTTAGTTATCGGAGCTTGCTAGAATAAAAACGACACCGGTGATTTCCGTTGGCAACGCGTATAATAATGATATGCAGAAAATTAATTTCCGTAATATTAATATATTACGGTTCAGCTAACACGATCCAATGAAGAAAATCTGAAGTCTACGATTCAGTGAATGCGATCCAGTGAAGAAAATCTAAAGATTGCGATTCAACGAAGATGATCTTATGAAGAAATTCCAAAGATTACGATTCATCGAATACGATTCTTCGGTAAAGTTCCAAAGAGTACAAATCAACTAATACGATCCAGTTATGAAGTTCCTATTGTTACAATTTGAGTTGTGCTTTTTATAAAAATATTCAGAAATGGTCACTCTGTTTACGAATTTATACAATCGGATTTGGATCCTATTTTGAACCAAATACAGCGCCATACTACAATCATGAAACTGAAAGAAGAAAATGCCAAAATTAAACAAGAAGTTGAACTATTGAAAAAAGATGGCACGGTATTCCGAAATAACAATTTAGAAAAAGAAGTAAGAGAATTAAGAAAGAGAAATGACCACTTCATACGTCATTATAACAAACAGGTAGGAAGTATTCAGCAGGAATTGTATGACAACAGACAAGATCAAATTTGCTTAAGAGAAGACTTACAGAGTGAGATAGCTAGGAACGAAAAATTTAATATTTCCATAACGCAGGCCTTAACAAAAATATCAATGTCTATGCTGGATGGTTTCAAAAATATGATTGGCGTTGTCAGCAGTCAAATACAATCTAATAACACTATAAATACATAACATTTTTTTTTCTAAATAAGTTTAATATACTTTTCATTATTATTATGTACTATCAATTATATCGCTAAAAAATTGTTTTTCTTATATATTAGGTTAATTAGCAGTAAATTAGGAATTTAAATGTGTATGTAATAATCTAATACGAGATGATTTGTTTTATTCTTCTAGTAAAAATGAACGTTTTCATTTACACCTGTATGCTAAATTAGTCCAATGCAATAATAAAATTCAAATAAGTTTATCTATAGATTTTCTTGGTCATGAGGTATATACATGAAGCATCATTTTGGTATTATGTTGATCTTTGCTCAGGCTAAGAAGGCACATTCATGTAATATTGGTATCTTGATGATTGTCGAATATAATGTGTCATATACTTATTGTTAATCTGTAAGTTGAGCAGGAAATATTTCAGGAATCACAAGCCCAGATATCACCTCTAATCAAAGACCAACAAATGAAATAAAGGAAAAAAGAAGATCTAGGCAGAGATGCACACATGAATACAAATGGTCTTTCATAACATTACTAAGAAAAAGATGGTATCCTGAATCCAAAAAAGTGACATTCATAATTTTAAATATACACATGTGATAGTGATGTAAATTCATGTAGTAGACATGGGGAGAAATTATTTAAAGACATAATTACATTAATATTATATTTAATAATCATTTGTGGATTTTTTTTTTGTCTCCTTATATGAAGCATTTTTTAATTTGAAGAGTGAGCAGTGAACATTAATTATATATATTCTTATGAATTATTTTTATCATATATTTATCATGTATTTTATCATATTTAATTGATTATTTCATCAAGGAATTTTATCATAAATTTTAATGATTATTTAATTTTAATTTATCTATAATTTTAATATCAATGTTTTATGTGAGGACACATCAACCTCTCAGGTGCGGAGGGCATATATCACCAAGCAAAATCATATGTATTATTATTTGCTTGGTTCATGTCTAATCCTTTTTAGCTAGACTGGTTATTTTAAGTGTTAATTCTTTATGTCATTATTATTAATTAGCTTTAATTACTTTAAAAGAGTCAGAAAAGACTATTAGACTAAGAGACATGTTAATTAGTTTATTTAAGTAAATATAGTCGGACACAGTAGGCTTAGTTGTTAATCATAAACAAGGGCAGTTTGATTACCTGCCATCACCTAGGATTTAATCCCTAAGGAACACTCTTGGTTTAACAACTACCTATGACTATATAAGATCCAAGACATGTTAAGTCATTAGATAGAGAAAGATGTATTAAGAACAACCATATTACCTGTACTAAGATCTAAGACCAATCGCTGAATCTATCAATATCTTGATGTACGTGGGGGTGTATAGCTCTATATTGATAATAGATCCGGATTGTCTTTTGGTTAATAAAATAACAGAACTCTTCTTCATATAACAGGCATAGTAGGTTTAATATATATATACAATATGTACAGGTAATATGGTTGTTCTTAATACATCTTTCTCTATTAGATCTAAGACCAATCGCTGAATCTATCAATATCTTGATGTACGTGGGGGTGTATAGCTCTATATTGATAATAGATCCGGATTGTCTTTTGGTTAATAAAATAACAGAACTCTTCTTCATATAACAGGCATAGTAGGTTTAATATATATATACAATATGTACAGGTAATATGGTTGTTCTTAATACATCTTTCTCTATCTAATGACTTAACATGTCTTGGATCTTATATAGTCATAGGTAGTTGTTAAACCAAGAGTGTTCCTTAGGGATTAAATCCTAGGTGATGGCAGGTAATCAAACTGCCCTTGTTTATGATTAACAACTAAGCCTACTGTGTCCGACTATATTTACTTAAATAAACTAATTAACATGTCTCTTAGTCTAATAGTCTTTTCTGACTCTTTTAAAGTAATTAAAGCTAATTAATAATAATGACATAAAGAATTAACACTTAAAATAACCAGTCTAGCTAAAAAGGATTAGACATGAACCAAGCAAATAATAATACATATGATTTTGCTTGGTGATAACAGCTTTCTTTGTAATTTATGTCTTTATTTCCTTTTCAGAGTGCATTGTCTTACGAGACACTAGATTCACGTTTAACTTCAGTGTTTCAGTCGCATCAGAAGAACAATGTGTGATAGACTGTCAAGCTGATAATGTGTGTAATGCTCAGGTATCTCTATCGAGATTCTGTATCTTTTATCCCTTACCAGTCATCGATGCCACATTACAACCAACCCTTCAAGACTGCACCAATGAATGTAACGCTAATAGTGAATGTAAGTTATTCAGAGAGTATTAATTTGTGTCTTCTGATAAACACTGATGATCTAACAACACTAGAAACAGTATCTGAAATGAATAATATAGTACTGGGCAAAAACTGTCAATCGTAAAACATTTAAAGGGATTGTAAAGAGGTTATATAAATCTTGTCTATGAATCGGGTAACTTTTGCAATCAGTGTACCACATTATACATCTAAATTTATAAAACCTATTTACAATCCCTTTAATGTACTTTATTGAATAAAAATTCAGAATATGTCTTTTTTGTTTTCCATTATAAAATTCTTTCCTTCCCTTAAGCTAAGGACAAACTTAGCGAATCAGTACTGCCGTCGAACTATTCGCCACTGAAATCATTTGGCCGATCATGTGGTCACACACACACACCTACAGGGGAAATGTATGCACTAATAACTGTGAATTGGCTGAGGCCAAAGCCTGTGTGATTATCGTCACACACTAGGTGATGTTTGCCGGTGATTGATTCACCAAAACTATTCGCCATAAAAATTCGGTCAGTCTGTCCTCAGTCTAAGACTATTATATAAAGAAAACAAGTACTAACGTTCCGAACCGCAAAACGAAACTCGAAATCCAAAAAGACATTTTGACGAAACATAGGTACAGCTTATGAATTTTTCACATGAGGAATTATATCAATCATACATGAGTTAGTATATCATGATAAAAAGTGGTATCAGGTGTCTAGAAGAGTAAGCATACCCTGTATGGCGTCAAACAAGTCCTAGCTGTTGATTAAATATACACAATGATAAAATCCAAGCATGAACGACCGCAAAGCACATCTCGAAATCCATGTTAACACATTGGCAATACAATGATAGTAGCTAATCAGTCTAATTAAAATCAGACCCTAATTTCGTTTCGTTCGTTTTTTTTTAAATCCGGTTTTTTAACCACTACATTTGGGTCTGAGAACGTGGCGCTGGACCTGCCGTTCAAGTTAACTTTGACCTAACCTTGATAAAAAATGACCTAATAAACTAGTCTACAGCACTTAGGAATCCTAGAATGCACCTATTGTTCGAGAACAAAATCCCAGCGCAGGAGAGGGCAAAGATCTGATTGGTTAAAACAAAGGTCATTAAGGTTAGGTCAAAGTTAACTTGAACGGCAGGTCCAGCGCCACGTTCTCAGACCCAAATGTAGTGGTTAAAAAACCGGATTTAAAAAAAAAACGAACGAAACGAAATTAGGGTCTGATTTTAATTAGACTGGTAGCTAATAACATCAAAATTGGTTGAAAACTAAAATAGTAAAACCATATTATTCAAGACTTTGGGGCAAGAGCAATAACTCTGCTTCTAACGGTCGAAAATAGCTCAAATTCAAACTTGATCTTTATTTTCTGAATATGTATACACATTCCAAATTTCTTTTGATTCCATCAAAAATTCTAGTTTTAAGAGCGTTTACAAGCAATTGATGTTGATAGAAGCATTTAATGTATATAGTATGGAGTTGTTTTGATGTCAATATTCGTTTCCTTGCAAAGTGACAGAGTGCATATTTCGATTTGCTGAAGTGCATTTGTAGAAGTGTGAAAATACATTTGTCAAATTGTAAAAGTTCAAATGTAAATTGGTAATTTTGAGATTGATTTGTAAATGTTCATTTGTCGATTTGTCAACTTTACAAATGTAGAAACGTATAAGCTCGATGATCAAATGACGATGTGTGAAATGTCGATTGTACAAATGTAGTTGTTACATTTGTCATTTTGGACCGAGAGTTCGGACAAGTATGCAAATTAGTGGGTGGAGTTGACCTCTTACGGAAAAGTACGACTATTAAATGAGAAATTGACGGAAATTCCCGAAGACAATTTTCACATATAAAAATGATTACTCCTAAACAAGGGCAAGTAACAATATTTCTGAAACATGATATAGGGCCTATTATGGAGATACGACAAGAAATCAGAATTCGTCTTAACAGAATAGCTAGGGCTTTAGAACAATCATTTCCGTCAATTTTCTCATTCAATGATCGTAAAACCCCCGGTTTGTAATCGAGGCTATTGAAAAATATTGTGACAATGTATATCAATTAGTTATAGGCTACAATGTTATGAATCAAACGTTATACAACTGGGCAATATGGAACACGCAGATCAATAAAATGTACTCTACTGGAAATATGAAAGACGTAGGTCAAGTGCGATTCTCCATTTTCACATTTTCCAAAATTGAATGTTCGACCTAAAAAAACATGCTTAGAATTCATTGCAAAAGATCGTTTCTTAGTCAGTTCCTGGTCGGTTCACGTTTTCTTTGGTCGTTTCTTGGTCGTTTCACGTTTTAGTAAGTACGCAAAAATAGGCATACAAGATATATATAAAGAGGGGAGATGAGATGAAATGTCACTGTCTACATTCATACAATCAAAAGCAGCAGTTTGTAAGTAACAGGGTAGCCAGATAGATAGGCCGCAAATTGAACAAATATGTCTCGGTCTCCAAAGCTCAACGTTCTGCATATTTTTAATTTAAGGTCATTTTTAGGATGTCCTTTACATAATATATAAAGTATTGTCTAAAGATCTACATCATTCGATTTCGCATGCCCTCAATGTAATATAAACCCAATGGTTCAATGTAAACAAATATGGTGAGTATTTAGGCTATACTCGAAATCCGTCTCCGAAGTATTGCATGAGCTCTTGTCTTTTCCTCGATGGAATTGTGCATTTGTCCACCGATACAAGTACAAAAATAAGAAAACCTCTTATCATTTGCATTCATTTGAGACTATTTGCATAACATGGATAATAGAAATATTAAAATATTAACATGGATAATATTATATTAACTACAAACTACAGACCACACTAAATTAGAATTATCCCCCTTTGACCACAAATCACTGTTTTTAGAAACTCAACATTTTGTGTGTCATGAAAAAGTTCGTTAATAAAATTTCATGACAAAACACTTTTTATATTATTTCAATTTTCTTCTTTTCATAATGACATGGATGTCGATGATCCAGAGAAGTTTAGTTTTGAAACAGAGATACAGTGAATAGAAGGTCATATTTTAAAATTATTTCATTTTATGCGAATTTCAAGCCAGATGTCCTGATGAGAATTTTGGCCCGGCTTTGGCCCCTCCGGTTTAAAACTTATTATCATATCCTCTTGACAGTTCCTAATGTCCCTTCACAGCCTTATGATTCCTAGAAACATCGTTGAACTAAATGACTAACAATGACTTCGTGTCCCACGCCTTTATACATACGTTTTATATATACGTTATAGCAACCACTGACTGTCTTATTCTTAGAGATATTATCATTCCATCTTTATACTATCATTCCATCTTTATACTATCCTTCCATCTTTATCCACTCATTATTTTACAACAAAAAAAGAAGAAAATGGAAGACATTAAATTAAAAATTGTGTCTTAACTTCAGAGCGAAAGGCCTCGATTTAGTTGATTTTGCTTTAGATCTTCTAAGCTCAACATTCTTCATAAAAGATCATGTTCATTTTAGTTTTATGTTGATGGAATAATATATTATAAGATATTGTGTTGGATAATAATGTACTACTTTCGATTTCATGCAAGCTTCGAAATTTTGATGGTTTTAGAAGAAAGGTGCACAACTGAAAAAATTGAGTTGCGATTTTGTTAACTGACGTGTTTGGAGGTATACTCTGTAAATATTTCTTAAATTTTCTTTTCCTGCTTGTTATAGGTCCCCCAAATCGAATAGCTTAATTTCAGACAACGGAACTGGAATTGTATATCCCAATCCCGTCTCAGCAGCAAGGGATGATCTCTTGTAATTTCCAACGGAATGGTGCATATAATGTCCTCCTATACAATAACAAAGACTAGAAAACATAGTTTTGAATTAATTTTATTTCATCATAGCATGTATATGTTTACTACAGACTACATAAAATTGAAATTATCCCCCTTTGACCACGAGTCAACTTTATGTTTAAACACAACACTGACTTGTTGTACGGCATTGTACATTTTAGTTTTGAAAGAATCTTGTGTATTGAACGTTTTGAATTAATTTGTAAATTAACAATCATGACAAGAAAACACTGTTTCATTTGATTGCATTTTGTACTCGTCAAAGGCTTTGTGAAGTTTAGTTTTGAAAGAAATTTTGTTTGTTGAACGTTGAAAACAATAAGCAGTATATTTCATTTATGTGATATTGAATATTGAAACCAATTTTAAGTCAAATATCACGATGAAAATGTTATACCTGAAACTCGCATTTGTGTCATTATACGAGTTCGAGTCTGTTCTTATATAGGCTTATACAAATAATTGGCAATATTTTTCGTTGATCTATGAATTTCTAATCATTCGACAAAACCTGAAGGTTAAATAACTTTAAAGGCATTAATCTTAAAATCTGGATTAAAGAGTGATCAAAAACAAGCATACAAAATATCTTTAAAGAGGGAGAATGATATGTATTCATACACTCTCAAAATAGAAGTAACCATTGTATGCGGTGGAAGTTTATAAGTTAAGGCCGATAAGTCTCAAAGTTTGACAAATTTGTCTTGAAACTCTTTTGCTAAACATTCTTCATTTTTTAATGCCAGGTGGTTTTTTTTTCGATGTCTGCTGCATCTTAGGTAGTGGAAATGTGAAAATTTTAGATTCCACTAAATTGGTTATGGGCCCAAATCAATGTCAGCCACTTGTTTATCTTGTAAAATACTCATCTCAGCAGCAAAGAATGAGCTCTTGTCTTTCATACAACGGAATAATGTAATTAATTGTGTACAGGTACTTTAAAAGACTAGGAAACGTTTTTTGAATTTTTTTAGACTTATAAGGCGGATATGTTTACTAAAGACCACACTAAATTGAAATTATCCCCCTTCGACCACGAGCCAACACTATTTAATAACACTCCACTTGATTGTTGTAAGTTATGTTAATTTCCGTTTTACAAGGAATTCTGTCTTTTGAAAATTAGTTTGTCATTTAAATATCATTTGATTTAATTCCACTTCATTCTTTCCATGTGGCATGGCTGTTGAAGCCATGTTACATTTAGTGTTAAATGTCATATTATTGAACGTTATGTTCATAGTTTTGCAAAGGGTAAGCTATTTAGTTTCAATGTTCAAGTTGTAAATCCTGACAGGGACAGGAGAAAACAATTCCGTTAATAAAAAAATCTCGTCAAGAGCATGACAAAATCGGGCACAATGATCGTATAGTAGTGGACTTCCAATACAAGAAGTACCACCAGGTGTTTCGGAAAGCTTAAGCATAATTATTCTATTTTTTTTATTTCTGAGGCATGAATGAAGAATAGTTTTGAAAGAACATTTTTAAACAATTGCAAAAGGTAAGTCGTTTAATTTCATTCATGTAATATTGGATATAAACTCAGTTTCCTCAATGATGATCTCATGCTTGAAACAATCAAGGTCATCAGTGGCATTATGCAAATGCTATTTTAGTCCAGTGATATTAATACACTGTTTATTTAGTTCCATTGTTTCATTTCAGCTGGTTGTGTCAACTGAGAATAATATGGGTTTTTAAGGCCCAGTTCATTTTGGTGTTAAAGGCCCGGTTGTTTTTACTTTTGAAAGTATCTAACATAAACAATACAGTTTAAGGAAATATCTAAATCATCAACTTTATCTAGTCTACTACGTATACGATACGGGCTGGACTACAACTTTATCATATCTGTGAATTTGTCTTGAACCTTTGCACACCTTGAACTTCAAAGCTTGAGGTCAAAAAAACATTTTATTCTCAATATTTCTTGTGCGATATCGAGCGATATCGATCATGTGTTGCATTTGATTAGTGATCCTTTAAAACCATGAATTTTTAATATGGAATTTTACTTTCAAAATGTTTTTCAAAGATGTTTTTAAATTTACCAAAGCCATAGATTTGCACCTTTCCAATTGTCAGTCAGACGTCTGTGTTTCATGCAATTTCACTAAGCATCTATGATGTAGGTATGTTAAGACCTTTAAACTTATTAGTTACATATCGCAATGCTACATCATAAACAATTTAGCATTCCTATTAAGTAGTAAATATTTACCTCTCTTATTAGAAATAACCAGAAGCCAAAGGTCGAGGGTTATCTCTAATATCTAACCGAAGGTAAGAGGGTAATATTTAAAATACACATCGACATCGCTTTCAGGGGTGAATTAAGGCGGTGGCATTTAATGTGATTTGGCAAGATATCTATCTACATTGCACCCACTCTAGAACTTAGAACTGTAGACAGACTTTCAGGCGATCAAGTTCATGTTCTAATTGGCGATACTGTTTCTTCTTGGGGCGTTTCTTACCACCAGACTGGAGTTGACTGGTGGTAACTTGTGTCATTGCTAGCTCAGATTTTATCAGGGTGATGAATCTGAAGATGTTAGGATTGTTGGTGGTCATCTTGTTCATTCTTGCGTGCCACCCTTCAACATGATTCGTGGTTCGTGGACCTGAAGTGTGGAAATGGTTCCACATACGTGTTTCTTCTTCCTCAACCCACTGCTCGGTTACATAGTCAGCAAACTTTGCAACCGAATGTTCTTAAATGTTAACAGTTTCGAAGGCATTAAACCAGTAGTCTTCAATATGTTCAGGTCTAAGCAGAGGTAGTGCAGAAGCTCTTGTCACGAATAGGTTCATATTTGGGGTTGTTTTCAAAGGCACCGCCAAATTGACTGTCGATAGTGGAAGAGACATCCTTTCAGTTCACATTTTGATATGTGAACTAATATTCACTTTAAGTTAGGTGAACATAGTTTATATGAGCTCATTAGTGGAATTGTATCTTCCTTAATCCGATTAATCCCTATAACCCAGCTAATCCGGAAAAGAAAAATTTAATCCTGATAATCTGCCGGGAAAGTGGGAACAAACCTTATAATCATACCTATAATCTACAATGACCTCTTCCATATCATCCTGTGTTGATATATAGCAGATTTTTAATCACTGAGTACTATTATGCAGGTGTAGATATAACACGTGACAAAGTACAAACAACAGGCGTTTTTGTGGGACGATTCGATATGGTTTCGATTTGCTAGTACGATTTGGTGTAATTTTCTGTGGACCACAAATGTACCGGCGATTAGGCAGCCTTGATTGTCAACAAAAGAAGGTCACGTGTATGTCATATATAACGTCATTGATATATCAGCCAATAGTATTACGACATTCCGCCATCTTATAACACCGAATCGAATCCCCTAACCACCTCTTAGGACGGTTAGGTCGATTAGCCTAATCAGTTTAGGTAAACGTTCTCACAAATGCACCGATTAGCCTAATCGAACTGGCTCACAAATGCACAAAATAGCTAATCGACCAAATCGAATCGTCCCACAAACAAACCTATGAACATGTAGTCAACAATTAAAGCTGTGATGCAGAAGAAAATGTGCACGATCCTGATCAAATTGTAAGTGGTTGAAATACACAATCAATGGCCGACATGGTGAAAAATACAAACAAAAATTGAAATGTGAAAATACAGCAAGATTGGGATTACATGAAAAACAAAGCGTGAACATTTTCCTGTGGAATCTGATAGGAAATTAGCCAAAAATTAGCATCAAAGCCCAAATAAACAGGATGGAATATACCATAGTGAAAGGGAGATTTGTCACAATCAATCCATGTGTCTCTTATAATTATTAGATTACATTCTATGACATACAAAAAAATAATTGCCATTCGTATGGGAATATAAATCGTGTGCTACGGACTGTGCACCTTACAGATCCCTCAACAGTATGAAAATGAGGGTGAACTCTCTGTCCTGGTAAAAATGTTCCTTATTGCACACTGCATGTGTTTGTCCCTCCTTATTAGTCCAGTAGGTGTAGTGAGACGTAAACACCATTCCATTTCATGTTTGGTTTAAATTGCAAAAATTCTTGTTTTTTGATAATTTGATATAAATATGTATTCAAAATAAAGTTGACAAAACAGTGTTTATTTCTTCTCTTTGATGGTGTCTCACAATAATGGACATATCACCCCAGTGATGATGTCATCAGCGGGTGATATAGGATATCATAATATACAGGGACGATATCAGATATCACCATCTGAAGACGTCATCAACAGGTTGATACGTTCAATAACGTGTGACCAACATCAAAGAGAAAATGTTTCCGATGTGTGTATTTTTGCAAGTACCCATCCCAAAGATCTTAAACCGCCCCAAGACACATAAAACAAATCTAGAAAATGTGATGGCATGGCATCTGGAAACTTTTGAATTATGAAATTTGGCAAAACTCAATGAAATGGTTTCCATCACAGGAATTGGAGGAGCCATCAATAGAGTCGTATCACTCACTCACATAGTATATATAAAGACAAGGAATGAAACAGCCAAATCAAAACACGGCACCCCGCCTCACTAAAACATCCTCAAAATGACACTTCCACTTATTTTTTTCGCTTGAAACTTCACACGCACATCAATAAATGGTTCACCTTTCATTTCCAACCAAATTTTAGGTCCTTAATTGAAGGGATGGAGCGCAATCTTCTTTTTTCCACAGATATTTTCATTACAAATTTGTTTACCAGCCTGAGCGTCTGTGACGTCACATTTAGCTCCGCACCAAATTAGAGAGTTCAGTGTGGTAAGGGAAGTAATTATGTGATTCAGACAACATTTGTTTATAGTAATTTACGATCCTTTCTGTCAATTACACCACAAAATGATATTTTCTGGCTGATTATTGCAGTAATGATATTTTTCATTCCCTGCATAATAATTCACATAAATATTCTGATCAAAAGGTAACTATTAACTTTTTAGACAGTTAACAGTGGTCTAGATGAAAAAATTACCTCCCTTTGCCATTCAAATTATCAGTTAAAAATGAACACTAAATCAAGCAAATAAAAATGTATTAGTCACTCAAATACATTGGATTAATTATTTTGTAAATTCAAACCAATTTCTATGGGCGAAAAGTAAATATAAACAATTTTTTGATGAACTCTCTAATTTGGTGCGGAGCTAAATGTGACGTCACAGACGCTCAGGCTGGTAAACAAATTTGTAATGAAAATATCTGTGGAAAAAAGAAGATTGCGCTCCATCCCTGGAAATGAAAGGTGAACCATTTATTGATGTGCGTGTGAAGTTTCAAGCGAAAAAAATAAGTGGAAGTGTCATTTTGAGGATGTTTTAGTGAGGCGGGGGTGCCGTGTTTTGATTTGGCTGTTTCATTCCTTGTCTTTATATATACTATGTGAGTGAGTGATACGACTCTATTGATGGCTCCTCCAATTCCTGTGGTTTCCATGTTATTTTTTAGCATATTTTATGGCAGTTCAATTTCTAAACACTCTCACAGTTAATTTTTTTTATTGTTTAACCACAGTCAGAGTATATATTATGATGTAGCTGAGTCTCATACAAATAACATGCAAGGCAGAAGTAAAAGGCAGTTTAGGGAGGTTTTTACCATTTTAGGGCGGTTTTTACCAGTTTAAGGCACATGCCCTGTCGTAAATAGGTTTAAGGCTGCCTTTTTGCCAACCCTGATTAAGTACATTAGTGCTTATGTGTTTAGCAAAGTGTAAGCATAAGGTTTTTTTGTGAAATGCATGCATGTTTGAAATTTCCCTTATACAACACTGTTTTTTAGGCAAGATTCTTATCAGTCAAGATGAAATAGTACCTTATTAGAAATCTTTAACATAAAGAATAATTATTTTCTGGACTGTAAAGAAAGAGTTTTTAATTTGACAGTTCGATCTTTTCAAGGTCGAAATTTTTGTTTTGCTCAAATTTGTGAAAACAAAAATATAGCATACTTTACAAATATTATTTATAGGATAGGTAACATTTGCCTGTGAACACTTTTCAAACATAGGCTTGAGGCAAGGGTCCGTGAAAACTAACGCTATATCAGAGTTTTACGCGATATCTCGGAAGAAAATCATCGAATCGTCACCAAATTCAATAGTGTACATCTTCATAATGGTATGAACACACACACCAAATATCAAAAGGATCCATGGATAATTGTAGCCTGTAGTATGAGCACGAGCAAAAAACGAACGCGATATCCCTGAAGAAAATCATGGAATCATCACCAAATTCAATAGTACACACCTTCATAATAATATTGACACACATACAAAATATCAAAAGGATCCATGAAGAATTGTTTGTAGCCTGTAGAGTTAGCACGAGGTAAATTTGAACGGACGGACTGACCGACGAACCGACGAATATATGGCATATTTCACCTTGGTTTGAAATTTGAAATAAAAATCGTGATATTTTCTGATATGTTCAGAAAAGTCAGAGTTTGGCAAACAGACACTGCCCAGTCTAGACGCGTTTTGATCGGCGTTTGTAAAAGACGGATTCCGCGGATTCCGCGGATTCCGCGGAATCCGTCTTTTATTAATGTCGTGACACATAATCCGCGGAATCCGCGGATTTAAGAAAAGCAGTCTTCTACAGGTTACTAAAAGACGGATTCCGCCGAAATCCGTCTTTTAGTAACTTTCCGTGTTCATTTTACGCTAAAACATTAAAAAAGTGTAAATGAAATTTTTAATCATTATTGATTAAGTCTTCAAGTATATTTTTGTTTTAATGGAGCTCGATAATTAATATACATGCCAAAGTAGTTTTCTCCACTGTCCATAGTGGGTGCAATGTACTAAACTTTATATTTTACCCCTAACAGTTCAGTGATTGCTTTAATCCTGAAGACCTTAAGTCTATACCAGTCAACCTTAGTCTTCAGATTCAGAAACAATTCACAAAACAGGGGCTAAAATACAATATAAACATGTCAATAATAAAAATCCGTACAAGCAAAACAATTTCCGTTAATCAAAAATCTCGTCCAGAGCATGACAAAATCAGGTGCAATAATTATATAGTAGTGGACTTCCCATACGAGAAGTACCATCAGATGTTTCGAAAAGAGTAAGAATGGTCAATGTTAGTAAACAAATGCCACGTGTTTTGTGAAGTCCCCTGCACCAGTATTTCTTTTACAAGATGGATGGGAATGGATAAATAATAACCCATTAAATCCCGAGACGTAGCCTAAAGAGAAGTGATTCACTCACTGCACCTATGGGAGTACCGCGGATTATGTGTCGCGGCATTAATAAAAGACGGATTCCGCGGAATCCGCGGAATCCGTCTTTTATTAACGCCGCGTTTTTATGTACCAACTAAAAACACTGATTGAAAGGGGCTGCAAACCTACAAAAGACGTAAATCAACATCTAAAGATTATGTTTATACTGTTTCTTACCTTGTCCTGTGGTTTGCTACCGACCGAGCTTGATCGGAAAATTGCGCCTCCGTCAATTCTATATTTTTGGTCTCCAGTCTTCCCAAAAGTTCCTATGTTTATCCGAGAAATTTGTTTGAACCAATGTACTTAAGTTTTCTAGTGACCTATTTTATTGTCTTGATATACATGTATTGAAATATATAAATAGTTGCAACGAACAATGTTATACATAGTAATAACCCGCGATGTCAAAGAATTTCGTAATTTAAAGATAGTGTACTTGGTATGTATTTTTTCCCAGATTTTACCATAAAACTATAGATTTCGATTTCTTCAACGGATCTTAATTATAAATGAAAGAAAATCGATGTAAGACAACAGATTAGAATATTTCATAGACCTTCTAGATTTTATCGTTTTACAAGTCGTTTTTGTGCAGTTGGACAAGATGCGGAAAATTGAACAATGCGGCAAAACGAAGCCACCGAATTTCGATAGTGGTGTCAAACATGACCTAGTTTACTTGTTCAGTGACCTTAAAACAACTATCATTAGTTATCCATTCCGCAAGGCCCTTAAGAAACCAATGTATAATTTAATCAGGTGATGGGGCCGCATGACGTATTGCAATGCAAAGTCAATGGAAAATTATCCATGTTACGACCTAGTTTGGACTTTTGGCCAAGTTTGACCGATTTTAGCACTTTTTCAAACACCGATTGCCGGCGAACCATAAGTCGGAGAATGTTGTCCTTTTGCAGGAAGATAAAGCACGTCGTTCTGCAATTTTCAACACAAACCAGAAGGTTCTATCTTATGCAGTTCCATAGTTACAGGCGCTAGAAGTTTGGCTTTTTTCCGAAAAATGGCCAAAATTTGTCGAGTTTTTTGCCTCTAGTTTTGCCCCAAAATTCATAAAACAAGTTTTAATCGAATTTCTGGCCTCCCTGAAACCCAAAATCCAACCATCAGGTGATGGGGCCGCATGACGTATTGCAATGCAAAGTCAATGGAAAATTATCCATGTTACGACCTAGTTTGGACTTTTGGCCAAGTTTGACCGATTTTAGCACTTTTTCAAACACCGATTGCCGGCGAACCATAAGTCGGAGAATGTTGTCCTTTTGCAGGAAGATAAAGCACGTCGTTCTGCAATTTTCAACACAAACCAGAAGGTTCTATCTTATGCAGTTCCATAGTTACAGGCGCTAGAAGTTTGGCTTTTTTCCGAAAAATGGCCAAAATTTGTCGAGTTTTTTGCCTCTAGTTTTGCCCCAAAATTCATAAAACAAGTTTTAATCGAATTTCTGGCCTCCCTGAAACCCAAAAACTTCAATTATGTCCAAAAAATTCAAATCAAAAATTTTATTTGAAAAAGTCGATTTTTTCCGATTTTCAAATTTTCCTGACCAAAACGATAAAAATTCATCGATTTTTGGCCAAGTTTGACCGATTTTAGCACTTTTTCAAACACCGATTGCCGGCGAACCATAAGTCGGAGAATGTTGTCCTTTTGCAGGAAGAGAAAGCACGTCGTTCTGCAATTTTCAACACAAACCAGAAGGTTCTATCTTATGCAGTTCCATAGTTACAGGCGCTAGAAGTTTGGCTTTTTTCCGAAAAATGGCCAAAATTTGTCGAGTTTTTTGCCTCTAGTTTTGCCCCAAAATTCATAAAACAAGTTTTAATCGAATTTCTGGCCTCCCTGAAACCCAAAAACTTCAATTATGTCCAAAAAATTCAAATCAAAAATTTTATTTGAAAAAGTCGATTTTTTCCCGATTTTCAAATTTTCCTGACCAAAACGATAAAAATTCATCGATTTTTGGCCAAGTTTGACCGATTTTAGCACTTTTTCAAACACCGATTGCCGGCGAACCATAAGTCGGAGAATGTTGTCCTTTTGCAGGAAGATAAAGCACGTCGTTCTGCAATTTTCAACACAAACCAGAAGGTTCTATCTTATGCAGTTCCATAGTTACAGGCGCTAGAAGTTTGGCTTTTTTCCGAAAAATGGCCAAAATTTGTCGAGTTTTTTGCCTCTAGTTTTGCCCCAAAATTCATAAAACAAGTTTTAATCGAATTTCTGGCCTCCCTGAAACCCAAAAACTTCAATTATGTCCAAAAAATTCAAATCAAAAATTTTATTTGAAAAAGTCGATTTTTTCCGATTTTCAAATTTTCCTGACCAAAACGATAAAAATTCATCGATTTTTGGCCAAGTTTGACCGATTTTAGCACTTTTTCAAACACCGATTGCCGGCGAACCATAAGTCGGAGAATGTTGTCCTTTTGCAGGAAGAGAAAGCACGTCGTTCTGCAATTTTCAACACAAACCAGAAGGTTCTATCTTATGCAGTTCCATAGTTACAGGCGCTAGAAGTTTGGCTTTTTTCCGAAAAATGGCCAAAATTTGTCGAGTTTTTTGCCTCTAGTTTTGCCCCAAAATTCATAAAACAAGTTTTAATCGAATTTCTGGCCTCCCTGAAACCCAAAAACTTCAATTATGTCCAAAAAATTCAAATCAAAAATTTTATTTGAAAAAGTCGATTTTTTCCGATTTTCAAATTTTCCTGACCAAAACGATAAAAATTCATCGATTTTTGGCCAAGTTTGACCGATTTTAGCACTTTTTCAAACACCGATTGCCGGCGAACCATAAGTCGGAGAATGTTGTCCTTTTGCAGGAAGATAAAGCACGTCGTTCTGCAATGTTCAACACAAACCAGAAGGTTCTATCTTATGCAGTTCCATAGTTACAGGCGCTAGAAGTTTGGCTTTTTTCCGAAAAATGGCCAAAATTTGTCGAGTTTTTTGCCTCTAGTTTTGCCCCAAAATTCATAAAACAAGTTTTAATCGAATTTCTGGCCTCCCTGAAACCCAAAAACTTCAATTATGTCCAAAAAATTCAAATCAAAAATTTTATTTGAAAAAGTCGATTTTTTCCGATTTTCAAATTTTCCTGACCAAAACGATAAAAATTCATCGATTTTTGGCCAAGTTTGACCGATTTTAGCACTTTTTCAAACACCGATTGCCGGCGAACCATAAGTCGGAGAATGTTGTCCTTTTGCAGGAAGATAAAGCACGTCGTTCTGCAATTTTCAACACAAACCAGAAGGTTCTATCTTATGCAGTTCCATAGTTACAGGCGCTAGAAGTTTGGCTTTTTTCCGAAAAATGGCCAAAATTTGTCGAGTTTTTTGCCTCTAGTTTTGCCCCCAAAATTCATAAAACAAGTTTTAATCGAATTTCTGGCCTCCCTGAAACCCAAAATCCAACCATCAGGTGATGGGGCCGCATGACGTATTGCAATGCAAAGTCAATGGAAAATTATCCATGTTACGACCTAGTTTGGACTTTTGGCCAAGTTTGACCGATTTTAGCACTTTTTCAAACACCGATTGCCGGCGAACCATAAGTCGGAGAATGTTGTCCTTTTGCAGGAAGATAAAGCACGTCGTTCTGCAATTTTCAACACAAACCAGAAGGTTCTATCTTATGCAGTTCCATAGTTACAGGCGCTAGAAGTTTGGCTTTTTTCCGAAAAATGGCCAAAATTTGTCGAGTTTTTTGCCTCTAGTTTTGCCCCAAAATTCATAAAACAAGTTTTAATCGAATTTCTGGCCTCCCTGAAACCCAAAAACTTCAATTATGTCCAAAAAATTCAAATCAAAAATTTTATTTGAAAAAGTCGATTTTTTCCGATTTTCAAATTTTCCTGACCAAAACGATAAAAATTCATCGATTTTTGGCCAAGTTTGACCGATTTTAGCACTTTTTCAAACACCGATTGCCGGCGAACCATAAGTCGGAGAATGTTGTCCTTTTGCAGGAAGAGAAAGCACGTCGTTCTGCAATTTTCAACACAAACCAGAAGGTTCTATCTTATGCAGTTCCATAGTTACAGGCGCTAGAAGTTTGGCTTTTTTCCGAAAAATGGCCAAAATTTGTCGAGTTTTTTGCCTCTAGTTTTGCCCCAAAATTCATAAAACAAGTTTTAATCGAATTTCTGGCCTCCCTGAAACCCAAAAACTTCAATTATGTCCAAAAAATTCAAATCAAAAATTTTATTTGAAAAAGTCGATTTTTTCCGATTTTCAAATTTTCCTGACCAAAACGATAAAAATTCATCGATTTTTGGCCAAGTTTGACCGATTTTAGCACTTTTTCAAACACCGATTGCCGGCGAACCATAAGTCGGAGAATGTTGTCCTTTTGCAGGAAGATAAAGCACGTCGTTCTGCAATTTTCAACACAAACCAGAAGGTTCTATCTTATGCAGTTCCATAGTTACAGGCGCTAGAAGTTTGGCTTTTTTCCGAAAAATGGCCAAAATTTGTCGAGTTTTTTGCCTCTAGTTTTGCCCCAAAATTCATAAAACAAGTTTTAATCGAATTTCTGGCCTCCCTGAAACCCAAAAACTTCAATTATGTCCAAAAAATTCAAATCAAAAATTTTATTTGAAAAAGTCGATTTTTTCCGATTTTCAAATTTTCCTGACCAAAACGATAAAAATTCATCGATTTTTGGCCAAGTTTGACCGATTTTAGCACTTTTTCAAACACCGATTGCCGGCGAACCATAAGTCGGAGAATGTTGTCCTTTTGCAGGAAGAGAAAGCACGTCGTTCTGCAATTTTCAACACAAACCAGAAGGTTCTATCTTATGCAGTTCCATAGTTACAGGCGCTAGAAGTTTGGCTTTTTTCCGAAAAATGGCCAAAATTTGTCGAGTTTTTTGCCTCTAGTTTTGCCCCAAAATTCATAAAACAAGTTTTAATCGAATTTCTGGCCTCCCTGAAACCCAAAAACTTCAATTATGTCCAAAAAATTCAAATCAAAAATTTTATTTGAAAAAGTCGATTTTTTCCGATTTTCAAATTTTCCTGACCAAAACGATAAAAATTCATCGATTTTTGGCCAAGTTTGACCGATTTTAGCACTTTTTCAAACACCGATTGCCGGCGAACCATAAGTCGGAGAATGTTGTCCTTTTGCAGGAAGATAAAGCACGTCGTTCTGCAATGTTCAACACAAACCAGAAGGTTCTATCTTATGCAGTTCCATAGTTACAGGCGCTAGAAGTTTGGCTTTTTTCCGAAAAATGGCCAAAATTTGTCGAGTTTTTTGCCTCTAGTTTTGCCCCAAAATTCATAAAACAAGTTTTAATCGAATTTCTGGCCTCCCTGAAACCCAAAAACTTCAATTATGTCCAAAAAATTCAAATCAAAAATTTTATTTGAAAAAGTCGATTTTTTCCGATTTTCAAATTTTCCTGACCAAAACGATAAAAATTCATCGATTTTTGGCCAAGTTTGACCGATTTTAGCACTTTTTCAAACACCGATTGCCGGCGAACCATAAGTCGGAGAATGTTGTCCTTTTGCAGGAAGATAAAGCACGTCGTTCTGCAATTTTCAACAAAAACCAGAAGGTTCTATCTTATGCAGTTCCATAGTTACAGGCGCTAGAAGTTTGGCTTTTTTCCGAAAAATGGCCAAAATTTTTCGAGTTTTTTGCCTCTAGTTTTGCCCCAAAATTCATAAAACAAGTTTTAATCGAATTTCTGGCCTCCCTGAAACCCAAAAACTTCAATTATGTCCAAAAAATTCAAATCAAAAATTTTATTTGAAAAAGTCGATTTTTTTCCGATTTTCAAATTTTCCTGACCAAAACGATAAAAATTCATCGATTTTTTGGCCAAGTTTGACCGATTTTAGCACTTTTTCAAACACCGATTGCCGGCGAACCATAAGTCGGAGAATGTTGTCCTTTTGCAGGAAGATAAAGCACGTCGTTCTGCAATTTTCAACACAAACCAGAAGGTTCTATCTTATGCAGTTCCATAGTTACAGGCGCTAGAAGTTTGGCTTTTTTCCGAAAAATGGCCAAAAATTTGTCGAGTTTTTTGCCTCTCTAGTTTTGCCCCAAAATTCATAAAACAAGTTTTAATCGAATTTCTGGCCTCCCTGAAACCCAAAAACTTCAATTATGTCCAAAAAATTCAAATCAAAAATTTTATTTGAAAAAGTCGATTTTTTTCCGATTTTCAAATTTTCCTGACCAAAACGATAAAAATTCAATCGATTTTTGGCCAAGTTTGACCGATTTTAGCACTTTTTCAAACACCGATTGCCGGCGAACCATAAGTCGGAGAATGTTGTCCTTTTGCAGGAAGATAAAGCACGTCGTTCTGCAATGTTCAACACAAACCAGAAGGTTCTATCTTATGTAGTTCCATAGTTACAGGCGCTAGAAGTTTGGCTTTTTTTCCGAAAAATGGCCAAAATTTGTCGAGTTTTTTGCCTCTAGTTTTTGCCCCAAAATTCATAAAACAAGTTTTTAATCGAATTTCTGGCCTCCCTGAAACCCAAAAACTTCAATTATGTCCAAAAAATTCAAATCAAAAATTTTATTTGAAAAAGTCGATTTTTTTCCGATTTTCAAATTTTCCTGACCAAAACGATAAAAATTCATCGATTTTTGGCCAAGTTTGACCGATTTTAGCACTTTTTCAAACACCGATTGCCGGCGAACCATAAGTCGGAGAATGTTGTCCTTTTGCAGGAAGATAAAGCACGTCGTTCTGCAATGTTCAACACAAACCAGAAGGTTCTATCTTATGCAGTTCCATAGTTACAGGCGCTAGAAGTTTGGCTTTTTTCCGAAAAATGGCCAAAATTTGTCGAGTTTTTTGCCTCTAGTTTTGCCCCAAAATTCATAAAACAAGTTTTAATCGAATTTCTGGCCTCCCTGAAACCCAAAAACTTCAATTATGTCCAAAAAATTCAAATCAAAAATTTATTTGAAAAAGTCGATTTTTTTCCGATTTTCAAATTTTCCTGACCAAAACGATAAAAATTCATCGATTTTTGGCCAAGTTTGACCGATTTTAGCACTTTTTCAAACACCGATTGCCGGCGAACCATAAGTCGGAGAATGTTGTCCTTTTGCAGGAAGATAAAGCACGTCGTTCTGCAATGTTCAACACAAACCAGAAGGTTCTATCTTATGCAGTTCCATAGTTACAGGCGCTAGAAGTTTGGCTTTTTTCCGAAAAATGGCCAAAATTTGTCGAGTTTTTTGCCCTCTAGTTTTGCCCCAAAAATTCATAAAACAAGTTTTAATCGAATTTCTGGCCTCCCTGAAACCCAAAAACTTCAATTATGTCCAAAAAATTCAAATCAAAAATTTTATTTGAAAAAGTCGATTTTTTCCGATTTTTCAAATTTTCCTGACCAAAACGATAAAAATTCATCGATTTTTGGCCAAGTTTGACCGATTTTAGCACTTTTTCAAACACCGATTGCCGGCGAACCATAAGTCGGAGAATGTTGTCCTTTTGCAGGAAGATAAAGCACGTCGTTCTGCAATGTTCAACATAAACCAGAAGGTTCTATCTTATGTAGTTCCATAGTTACAGGCGCTAGAAGTTTGGCTTTTTTCCGAAAAATGGCCAAAATTTGTCGAGTTTTTTTGCCTCTAGTTTTGCCCCAAAATTCATAAAACAAGTTTTAATCGAATTTCTGGCCTCCCTGAAACCCAAAAACTTCAATTATGTCCAAAAAATTCAAATCAAAAATTTTATTTGAAAAAGTCGATTTTTTTCCGATTTTCAAATTTTCCTGACCCAAAACGATAAAAATTCATCGATTTTTGGCCAAGTTTGACCGATTTTAGCACTTTTTCAAACACCGATTGCCGGCGAACCATAAGTCGGAGAATGTTGTCCTTTTGCAGTAAGATAAAGCACGTCGTTCTGCAATTTTCAACACAAACCAGAAGGTTCTATCTTATGCAGTTCCATAGTTACAGGCGCTAGAAGTTTGGCTTTTTTTCCGAAAAATGGCCAAAAATTTGTCGAGTTTTTTTGCCTCTAGTTTTGCCCCAAAATTCATAAAACAAGTTTTAATCGAATTTCTGGCCTCCCTGAAACCCAAAAACTTCAATTATGTCCCAAAAAATTCAAATCAAAAATTTTATTTGAAAAAGTCGATTTTTTCCGATTTTCAAATTTTCCTGACCAAAACGATAAAAATTCATCGATTTTTGGCCAAGTTTGACCGATTTTAGCACTTTTTCAAACACCGATTGCCGGCGAACCATAAGTCGGAGAATGTTGTCCTTTTGCAGTAAGATAAAGCACGTCGTTCTGCAATTTTCAACACAAACCAGAAGGTTCTATCTTATGCAGTTCCATAGTTACAGGCGCTAGAAGTTTGGCTTTTTTCCGAAAAATGGCCAAAATTTGTCGAGTTTTTTGCCTCTAGTTTTGCCCCAAAATTCATAAAACAAGTTTTAATCGAATTTCTGGCCTCCCTGAAACCCAAAAACTTCAATTATGTCCAAAAAAATTCAAATCAAAAAATTTTATTTGAAAAAGTCGATTTTTTCCGAATTTCAAATTTTCCTGACCAAAACGATAAAAAATTCATCGATTTTTGGCCAAGTTTGACCGATTTTAGCACTTTTTCAAACACCGATTGCCGGCGAACCATAACTCGGAGAATGTTGTCCTTTTTGCAGGAAGATAAAGCACGTCGTTCTGCAATTTTCAACAGCAAACCAGAAGGTTCTATCTTATGCAGTTCCATAGTTACAGGCGCTAGAAGTTTGGCTTTTTTCCGAAAAATGGCCAAAATTTGTCGAGTTTTTTTGCCTCTAGTTTTGCCCCAAAATTCATAAAACAAGTTTTAATCGAATTTCTGGCCTCCCTGAAACCCAAAAACTTCTATTATGTCCAAAAAATTCAAATCAAAAATTTTATTTGAAAAAGTCGATTTTTTCCGATTTTCAAATTTTCCTGACCAAAACGATAAAAATTCATCGATTTTTTGGCCAAGTTTGACCGATTTTAGCACTTTTTTCAAACACCGATTGCCGGCGAACCATAAGTCGGAGAATGTTGTCCTTTTGCAGGAAGATAAAGCACGTCGTTCTGCAATGTTCAACACAAACCAGAAGGTTCTATCTTATGTAGTTCAATAGTTACAGGCGCTAGAAGTTTGGCTTTTTTTCCGAAAAATGGCCAAAATTTGTCGAGTTTTTTGCCTCTAGTTTTGCCCCAAAATTCATAAAACAAGTTTTAATCGAATTTCTGGCCTCCCTGAAACCCAAAAACTTCAATTATGTCCAAAAAATTCAAATCAAAAATTTTATTTGAAAAAGTCGATTTTTTTCCGATTTTCAAATTTTCCTGACCAAAACGATAAAAATTCATCGATTTTTGGCCAAGTTTGACCGATTTTAGCACTTTTTCAAACACCGATTGCCGGCGAACCATAAGTCGGAGAATGTTGTCCTTTTGCAGGAAGATAAAGCACGTCGTTCTGCAATGTTCAACACAAACCAGAAGGTTCTATCTTATGTAGTTCCATAGTTACAGGCGCTAGAAGTTTGGCTTTTTTTCCGAAAAATGGCCAAAATTTGTCGAGTTTTTTGCCTCTAGTTTTGCCCCAAAATTCATAAAACAAGTTTTAATCGAATTTCTGGCCTCCCTGAAACCCAAAAACTTCAATTATGTCCAAAAAAATTCAAATCAAAAATTTTATTTGAAAAAGTCGATTTTTTCCGATTTTCAAATTTTCCTGACCAAAACGATAAAAATTCATCGATTTTTGGCCAAGTTTGACCGATTTTAGCACTTTTTCAAACACCGATTGCCGGCGAACCATAAGTCGGAGAATGTTGTCCTTTTGCAGGAAGATAAAGCACGTCGTTCTGCAATTTTCAACACAAACCAGAAGGTTCTATCTTATGCAGTTCCATAGTTACAGGCGCTAGAAGTTTGGCTTTTTTCCGAAAAATGGCCAAAATTTGTCGAGTTTTTTGCCTCTAGTTTTGCCCCAAAATTCATAAAACAAGTTTTAAATCGAATTTCTGGCCTCCCTGAAACCCAAAAACTTCAATTATGTCCAAAAAATTCAAATCAAAAATTTTATTTGAAAAAGTCGATTTTTTCCGATTTTCAAATTTTCCTGACCAAAACGATAAAAATTCATCGATTTTTGGCCAAGTTTGACCCGATTTTAGCACTTTTTCAAACACCGATTGCCGGCGAACCATAAGTCGGAGAATGTGTCCTTTTGCAGGAAGATAAAGCACGTCGTTCTGCAATTTTCAACACAAACCAGAAGGTTCTATCTTATGCAGTTCCATAGTTACAGGCGCTAGAAGTTTGGCTTTTTTCCGAAAAATGGCCAAAATTTGTCGAGTTTTTTTGCCTCTAGTTTTGCCCCAAAATTCATAAAACAAGTTTTAATCGAATTTCTGGCCTCCCTGAAACCCAAAAACTTCAATTATGTCCAAAAAATTCAAATCAAAAATTTTATTTGAAAAAGTCGATTTTTTTCCGATTTCAAATTTTCCTGACCAAAACGATAAAAATTCATCGATTTTTGGCCAAGTTTGACCGATTTTAGCACTTTTCAAACACCGATTGCCGGCGAACCATAAGTCGGAGAATGTTGTCCTTTTGCAGGACGATAAAGCGATTTTTGGCCAAGTTTGGCCGAAATTACCATTTTTTCAAACGCTGATTGCCGGCAAACCATAAATAGGAGAATGTTGTCCTTTTGCAGGTGGATACAGCACGTCGTTCTGCAATTTTCAACACAAACCAGAAGGTTCTATCTTATGCAATTCTATAGTTACAGGCGCTAGAAGTTTGGCTTTTTTCCGAAAAATGAAATCGCTGAATTTTTATCATTTTGGTCAGGAAAATTTCAAAATTGGAAAAAATCGACTTTTTCAAATAAAATAATTGATTTGAATTTTTTTGGACATAATTGAAGTTTTTGGGTTTTTGGGATGCCAGAAATTCGATTAAAACTTGTTTCGTGAATTTTTGGGCCAAAACTAGAGGCAAAAAAACTCGGCAAATTTTGGTCATTTTTGGGGAAAAAAGCCAAACTTTGAGCGCCTGTTACTATGGAACTGCATAAGATAGAACCTTCTGGCTTGTGTTGAAAATTGCAGAACGACGTGCTTTATCCACCTGCAAAAGGACAACATTCTCCTATTTATGGTTTGCCGGCAATCGGCGTTTGAAAAAATGGTAATTTCGGCCAAACTTGGCCAAAAATCGCTGAATTTTTATCATTTTGGTCAGGAAAATTTCAAAATCGGAAAAAATCGACTTTTTCAAATAAAATTTTTGATTTGAATTTTTTGGACATAATTGAAGTTTTTGGGTTTCAGGGATGCCAGAAATTCGATTAAAACTTGTTTCGTGAATTTTGGGCCCAAAGCTAGAGGCAAAAAAACTCGGCAAATTTTGGTCATTTTTGGGGAAAAAAGCCAAACTTTGAGCGCCTGTTACTATGGAACTGCATAAGATAGAACCTTCTGGTTTGTGTTGAAAATTGCAGAACGACGTGCTTTATCCACCTGCAAAAGGACAACATTCTCCTATTTATGGTTTGCCGGCAATCGGCGTTTGAAAAAAATGGTAATTTCGGCCAAACTTGGCCAAAAATCGCTGAATTTTTATCATTTTGGTCAGGGAAAATTTCAAAATCGGAAAAAATCGACTTTTTCAAATAAAATTTTTGATTTGAATTTTTTGGACATAATTGAAGTTTTTGGGTTTCAGGGATGCCAGAAATTCGATTAAAAACTTGTTTCGTGAATTTTGGGCCAAAACTAGAGGCAAAAAACTCGGCAAATTTTGGTCATTTTTGGGGGAAAAAAGCCAAACTTTGAGCGCCTGTTACTATGGAACTGCATAAGATAGAACTTCTGGTTTGTGTTGAAAATTGCAGAACGACGTGCTTTATCCACCTGCAAAAGGACAACATTCTCCTATTTATGGTTTGCCGGCAATCGGCGTTTGAAAAAAATGGTAATTTCGGCCAAACTTGGCCAAAAATCGCTGGAATTTTTATCATTTTGGTCAGGAAAATTTCAAAATCGGAAAAAATCGACTTTTTCAAATAAAATTTTTTGATTTGAATTTTTTGGACATAATTGAAGTTTTTGGGTTTCAGGGATGCCAGAAATTCGATTAAAACTTGTTTCGTGAATTTTGGGCCAAAACTAGAGGCAAAAAACTCGGCAAATTTTGGTCATTTTTGGGGAAAAAAGCCAAACTTTGAGCGCCTGTTACTATGGAACTGCATAAGATAGAACCTTCTGGTTTGTGTTGAAAATTGCAGAACGACGTGCTTTATCCACCTGCAAAAGGGACAACATTCTCCTATTTATGGTTTTGCCGGCAATCGGCGTTTGAAAAAATGGTAATTTCGGCCAAACTTGGCCAAAAATCGCTGAATTTTTATCATTTTGGTCAGGAAAATTTCAAAATCGGAAAAAATCGACTTTTTCAAATAAAATTTTTGATTTGAATTTTTTGGACATAATTGAAGTTTTTGGGTTTCAGGGATGCCTAGAAATTCGATTAAAACTTGTTTCGTGAATTTTGGGCCAAAACTAGAGGCAAAAAACTCGGCAAATTTTGGTCATTTTTGGGGAAAAAAGCCAAACTTTGAGCGCCTGTTACTATGGAACTGCATAAGATAGAACCTTCTGGTTTGTGTTGAAAATTGCAGAACGACGTGCTGTATCCACCTGCAAAAAGGACAACATTCTCCTATTTATGGTTTGCCGGCAATCGGCGTTTGAAAAAAATGGTAATTTCGGCCAACTTGGCCAAAAATCGCTGAATTTTTATCATTTTGGTCAGGAAAATTTCAAAATCGGGAAAAAATCGACTTTTTCAAATAAAATTTTTGATTTGAATTTTTTGGACATAATTGAAGTTTTTTGGGTTTCAGGGATGCCAGAAATTCGATTAAAACTTGTTTCGTGAATTTTGGGCCAAAACTAGAGGCAAAAAACTCGGCAAATTTTGGTCATTTTTTGGGGGAAAAAAGCCAAACTTTGAGCGCCTGTTACTATGGAACTGCATAAGATAGAACCTTCTGGTTTGTGTTGAAAATTGCAGAACGACGTGCTTTATCCACCTGCAAAAGGACAACATTCACCTATTTATGGTTTGCCGGCAATCGGCGTTTGAAAAAAATGGTAATTTCGGCCAAACTTGGCCAAAAATCGCTGAATTTTTATCATTTTGGTCAGGAAAATTTCAAAATCGGAAAAAATCGACTTTTTCAAATAAAATTTTTGATTTGAATTTTTTTGGACATAATTGAAGTTTTTGGGTTTCAGGGATGCCAGAAATTCGATTAAAACTTGTTTCGTGAATTTTGGGCCAAAACTAGAGGCAAAAAACTCGGCAAATTTTGGTCATTTTTGGGGAAAAAAGCCAAACTTTGAGCGCCTGTTACTATGGAACTGCATAAGATAGAAACCTTCTGGCTTGTGTTGAAAATTGCAGAACGACGTGCTTTATCCACCTGCAAAAGGACAACATTCTCCTATTTATGGTTTTGCCGGCAATCGGCGTTTGAAAAAATGGTAATTTCGGCCAAACTTGGCCAAAAATCGCTGAATTTTTATCATTTTGGTCAGGAAAATTTCAAAATCGGAAAAAAAATCGACTTTTTCAAATAAAATTTTTGATTTGAATTTTTTGGACATAATTGAAGTTTTTGGGTTTCAGGGATGCCAGAAATTCGATTAAAACTTGTTTCGTGAATTTTGGGCCAAAGCTAGAGGCAAAAAACTCGGCAAATTTTGGTCATTTTTGGGGAAAAAAAGCCAAACTTTGAGCGCCTGTTACTATGGAACTGCATAAGATAGAACCTTCTGGTTTGTGTTGAAAATTGCAGAACGACGTGCTTTATCCACCTGCAAAAGGACAACATTCTCCTATTTATGGTTCGCCGGCAATCGGCGTTTGAAAAAAAATGGTAATTTCGGCCAAACTTGGCCAAAAAATCGTTGAATTTTTATCATTTTGGTCAGGAAAATTTCAAAATCGGAAAAAAAATCGACTTTTTCAAATAAAATTTTTGATTTGAATTTTTTGGACATAATTGAAGTTTTTTGGGTTTCAGGGATGCCAGAAATTCGATTAAAACTTGTTTCGTGAATTTTGGGCCAAAACTAGAGGCAAAAAACTCGGCAAATTTTGGTCATTTTTGAGGAAAAAAGCCAAACTTTGAGCGCCTGTTACTAATGGAACTGCATAAGATAGAACCTTCTGGTTTGTGTTGAAAATTGCAGAACGACGTGCTTTATCCACCTGCAAAAGGACAACATTCTCCTATTTATGGTTTGCCGGCAATCGGCGTTTGAAAAAATGGTAATTTCGGCCAAACTTGGCCAAAAATCGCTGAATTTTTATCATTTTGGTCAGGAAAATTTCAAAATCGGAAAAAATCGACTTTTTCAAATAAAATTTTTGATTTGAATTTTTTGGACATAATTGAAGTTTTTGGGTTTCAGGGATGCCAGAAATTCGATTAAAACTTGTTTCGTGAATTTTGGGCCAAAACTAGAGGCAAAAAACTCGGCAAATTTTGGTCATTTTTGGGGAAAAAAGCCAAACTTTGAGCGCCTGTTACTATGGAACTGCATAAGATAGAACCTTCTGGTTTGTGTTGAAAATTGCAGAACGACGTGCTTTATCCACCTGCAAAAGGACAACATTCTCCTATTTATGGTTTGCCGGCAATCGGCGTTTGAAAAAATGGTAATTTCGGCCAAACTTGGCCAAAAATCGCTGAATTTTTTATCATTTTGGTCAGGAAAATTTCAAAATCGGAAAAAATCGACTTTTCAAATAAAATTTTTGATTTGAATTTTTTGGACATAATTGAAGTTTTTGGGTTTCAGGGATGCCAGAAATTCGATTAAAACTTGTTTCGTGAATTTTGGGCCAAAACTAGAGGCAAAAAACTCGGCAAATTTTGGTCATTTTTGGGGAAAAAAAGCCAAACTTTGAGCGCCTGTTACTATGGAACTGCATAAGATAGAACCTTCTGGTTTGTGTTGAAAATTGCAGAACGAACGTGCTGTATCCACCTGCAAAAGGACAACATTCTCCTATTTATGGTTAGCCGGCAATCGGCGTTTGAAAAAATGGTAATTTCGGCCAAACTTGGCCAAAAATCGCTGAATTTTTATCATTTTGGTCAGGAAAATTTCAAAATCGGAAAAAATCGACTTTTTCAAATAAAATTTTTGATTTGAATTTTTTGGACATAATTGAAGTTTTTGGGTTTCAGGGATGCCAGAAATTCGATTAAAACTTGTTTCGTGAATTTTGGGCCAAAACTAGAGGCAAAAAAACTCGGCAAATTTTGGTCAATTTTTGGGGAAAAAAGCCAAACTTTGAGCGCCTGTTACTATGGAACTGCATAAGATAGAACCTTCTGGCTTGTGTTGAAAATTGCAGAACGACGTGCTTTATCCACCTGCAAAAGGACAACATTCTCCTATTTATGGTTTGCCGGCAATCGGCGTTTGAAAAAATGGTAATTTCGGCCAAACTTGGCCAAAAATCGCTGAATTTTTATCATTTTGGTCAGGAAAATTTCAAAATCGGAAAAAATCGACTTTTTCAAATAAAATTTTTGATTTGAATTTTTTGGACATAATTGAAGTTTTTGGGTTTCAGGGATGCCAGAAATTCGATTAAAACTTGTTTCGTGAATTTTGGGCCAAAGCTAGAGGCAAAAAACTCGGCAAATTTTGGTCATTTTTGGGGAAAAAAGCCAAACTTTGAGCGCTTGTTACTATGGAACTGCATAAGATAGAACCTTCTGGTTTGTGTTGAAAATTGCAGAACGACGTGCTTTATCCACCTGCAAAAGGACAACATTCTCCTATTTATGGTTCGCCGGCAATCGGCGTTTGAAAAAAATGGTAATTTCGGCCAAACTTGGCCAAAAATCGTTGAATTTTTATCATTTTGGTCAGGAAAATTTCAAAATCGGAAAAAAATCGACTTTTTCAAATAAAATTTTTGATTTGAATTTTTTGGACATAATTGAAGTTTTTGGGTGTTTCAGGGATGCCAGAAATTCGATTAAAACTTGTTTCGTGAATTTTGGGCCAAAACTAGAGGCCAAAAAACTCGGCAAATTTTGGTCATTTTTTGGGAAAAAAAGCCAAACTTTGAGCGCCTGTTACTATGGAACTGCATAAGATAGAACCTTCTGGTTTGTGTTGAAAATTGCAGAACGACGTGCTTTATCCACCTGCAAAAGGACAACATTCTCCTATTTATGGTTCGCCGGCAATCGGCGTTTTGAAAAAAATGGTAATTTCGGCCAAACTTGGCCAAAAATCGTTGAATTTTTATCATTTTGGTCAGGAAAATTTCAAAATCGGAAAAAATCGACTTTTTCAAATAAAATTTTTGATTTGAATTTTTTGGACATAATTGAAGTTTTTGGGTTTCAGGGATGCCAGAAATTCGATTAAAACTTGTTTCGTGAATTTTGGGCCAAAAACTAGAGGGCAAAAAACTCGGCAAATTTTGGTCATTTTTGGGGAAAAAAGCCAAACTTTGAGCGCCTGTTACTATGGAACTGCATAAGATAGAACCTTCTGGTTTGTGTTGAAAATTGCAGAACGACGTGCTTTATCCACCTGCAAAAGGACAACATTCTCCTATTTATGGTTTGCCGGCAATCGGCGTTTGAAAAAAATGGTAATTTCGGCCAAACTTGGCCAAAAATCGCTGAATTTTTATCATTTTGGTCAGGAAAATTTCAAAATCGGAAAAAAATCGACTTTTTCAAATAAAAATTTTTGATTTGAATTTTTTGGACATAATTGAAGTTTTTTGGGTTTCAGGGATGCCAGAAATTCGATTAAAACTTGTTTCGTGAATTTTGGGCCAAAACTAGAGGCAAAAAACTCGGCAAATTTTGGTCATTTTTGGGGAAAAAAGCCAAACTTTGAGCGCCTGTTACTATGGAACTGCATAAGATAAAACCTTCTGGTTTGTGTTGAAAATTGCAGAACGACGTGCTTTATCCACCTGCAAAAGGACAACATTCTCCTATTTATGGTTTTGCCGGCAATCGGCGTTTGAAAAAATGGTAATTTCGGCCAAACTTGGACAAAAATCGCTGAATTTTTATCATTTGGTCAGGAAAATTTCAAAATCGGAAAAAATCGACTTTTTCAAATAAAATTTTTGATTTGAATTTTTTGGACATAATTGAAGTTTTTGGGTTTCAGGGATGCCAGAAATTCGATTAAAACTTGTTTCGTGAATTTTGGGCCAAAACTAGAGGCAAAAAAACTCGGCAAATTTTGGTCATTTTTGGGGAAAAAAGCCAAACTTTGAGCGCCTGTTACTATGGAACTGCATAAGATAGAACCTTCTGGTTTGTGTTGAAAATTGCAGAACGACGTGCTTTATCCACCTGCAAAAGGACAACATTCTCCTATTTATGGTTTGCCGGCAATCGGCGTTTGAAAAAATGTAATTTCGGCCAAACTTGGCCAAAATATCGCTGAATTTTTTTTTCATTTTGGGTCAGGAAAATTTCAAAATCGGAAAAAATCGACTTTTTCAAATAAAATTTTTGATTTGAATTTTTT